>CM051470.1:8927132-11327132 GCA_028015225.1 Carex myosuroides
GTTGTCAAATCTACTTATCCCTGTAACCGTACTCATGTCTCCATGCTGGAAATCCATCACGTTTTATTTGAACCGCTCTCATTTTTTTTTCTTTTTTTTCAACTAAAAATGGGTCGCATACTCGCATTACCGAAATTTTTATTTCTACCATAACTAAAAAAATAAACCAAAATACCTCGATTTTGAGAAAATTCGAAATTTACCCAGACCGCTCAAGCATTCTGCGGCCCCAAAAACTGAGGTCCGCACAATACCGCTGCGGCCCCAATCAGAAGGCCGTTCAATGCCCCTGGGCCCTCATTTTTTTTTTTTTTAGCACAGAAATTTAACAGAAAGAACAAAAAATGTGAGGACGACTAGATTTGCGACACCTAGCTTTATTGGAGTCACTGAAAAAAAACTTGCGACACCTAACTATTGGATAAAACTTGTGAAAACACCTTGGACCGAAATGGTAATTCGGTACTAAAAAAAACACTTCGGACCGAAATGGTATCTCAATTCTTATGATTTTTGTAAAAACTAAAACAATCAAGTTGGTTCGGTAAAAAAAAAAAATTATTTATGGTTTTTAAAAAAAATTCTAGCTCCTCTTCGTCCGGGAGCCCTGAAAATTTTGGAATTTACTAGTACCCTGGTTGATTTACAAGTAAATAAAAAGACGGAGGGTGTTTTTGGAAAATTGTTCGTAAATGGTGTGGTTAACTAAATAATATAAATGGGGGTGTAATTGTAACTATGTGTAGTAATTTGTCTAGATCTGCACTTGCTGGCGAGGAGCTATGTACGATGTACACTTCAAGTTAATTTGATTTAATTTAATTATGGGTATGTTGTCCATATTAAGCTTAATCAACACTTCATCAGAAGGGTTTTTGTTCACGATTTCTAGGTGAGATGAGGAGCAACACAATGGAGTATGGAAATGGAACTGTTGGGTAGGATATGTTAATCCTTAAGGTGGTGTTTGGTTGTGGACTAAAGTTAAGGTGGCCTAAGTTGTTATTCCAACTTAGGCCGGCCTAAATTATTTATGTTTGGTTGAGGTCTAAAGTTAGACCACGGCTTAAAGTATTCCTTGTTTGGTTAGAGTTAGTGGAAGACTAAAGTTTTGGAAGCCTAAGTTAGTTAATTATTAATAACAAGATACTAATTATATAATATTAATTATTAATTATAACTATAATATATTATAACATTTTTATAATAATTATTTAATATATTAACAATATAAGATATTAATTATATAATTATATATTAATAATAAGATACTAATTATATAACATTAATATATTAATAATAACTATAATATATTATAATATTATTATAATAATTATTTAATATATTAACAATATGATATTAATTATATAATTATATAATTAATAATAATTATTAATAATGAGATACTAATTATATTATATTAATATATTAATAATAACTATAATATATTATAATATTATTGTTAATAATTATTTAATATATTACAATATAACATATTAATTATATAATTATATATTAATAATAATTAGTAATAAAAAGATACTAATTATATAATATTAATATATTAATAATAACTATAATATATTATAATAATTATTTAATATATTAATAATATAATTATATATTAATAATTATTATTAATAAAAAATACTAATTATATAATATTATTATAATAATTATTTAATATATTAACAATATAAGATATTAATTATATAATTATATACTAATAATAATTATTAATAATAATATAATAATTATATACTAATAATATATTATTACTAATTAATGAGGAGAGGGGTGAAATGGTTGAAGGTGAATGACAGTGGGCCCCAGTGGCGTAAAATTGAAGCCTAAATTTAAGGTACCTCAAGAGGTGGTTTAATTTAGGTCCGTTTAGGCCGGCCTAACTTTTAGGCTATTCATGTTAGACCAATTAGTTTAAATCATGTTTGGTGGAATAACAGTGGCCTAAAGCCTTTAAGCCACCTTTAGGCCACAACCAAACATGAGGTAACAGAATGAATAGTTTCAATGTTCAATATTGGTTTCTTTTTTTTTCTGTTTTCTTATTTTTCCTTTAAGATAGGTGTATGCGAAAGTTCAAAAAATAATTTTATATAAATATTATGTTAAGCGGTTTAAATTAATTGTTTAAATTTTAAAATAATAATATGAAGACATCTTTTCGAAAAATATTTTTCAAAATTTTTATTTAAAAAAATAGCAGGTACATATGGAAAGATCATATAATATAGTGCATGCATTATTGCATGGTTCTAGCCTCAAGGCAACTTTGGGTTTATAAATGCCTTTAAGGTTGTGCTTCATAGAGGGAGAGAACCCTTTTCATTAAGGGCATGTTTGGCTCCTCCCCAAAAGTTATTGTTCACGTGAGAAAAAAAAATTTTCACTTAGAGTGAATTTTTTTTTCCCATGTGAACAGTAATTTTTAGTTCAAATTTTTTTTGATCCCACACCCACATTCAATCTCTAGAGGCAGCCAAACAGGCCCTAAAGGAAAGGAACGGGAATGAAGGGGAACTCCATGCGCGCCCGGGCTGCCCACGCCATTCACCCGCTTCAGAAGAAGGTAATCGAAGAGGGAAAGGAAGAAACACGCTACTGTAGCGAGAGTAACGCGCTATACAAACTTCTCAAATTTGTACCTCCCAAATCGGAGTGTAGGTTTCACTGTAGCGAGGGGAACCCCCGCTGCCTCTTTCCTTTCTCTTCCTTCCTGTTCCTCTCCGTGTGGGTGTTGTAGAGCACAGCTTATATGTCTTAAAGAGAGTAAAAGTCAGGTCGGTGCCAATTCCATTTATTTAATCCTTACACCATGTACTACATTTGTGATCGTCCTATTTCATCTTAGTCAACAAATTAGAAAAAAATAATTTAGAAATTTATCTCTATGTACTGTCAAACATATAAAATTTTCCTCCTGCGAATGTATCAATTTTACACTGTTTATAATATTTTACTCTAAACTATATAAAAAAATAATGTATAAATAAAAAAATTTGAAAATGAATGGAGGTCATTTGACCCCCATTCCTTGAGGGTGGCTCCATCCCTGTGTATTGGACATGCATCAAGTGTCTTTTTAACGTATCTGTACATGTAACGCCTACAAGTACTGTGTTGTGCTAACTTTTTTTTTTCTAAGAAAGATAGAGATTAAGTCTCCAAATTGCATAATCTGTTGTTACAATAAATAATTGTTCACTCGAATTTCAAACTCATGATTTTTCACCGTGCTATGCTATTAAACAGTGTGGAATTCAAACACAACACCTGTTAAAAAATGTGAAGTAATATTAATTGTACAACTAGATATAAATACGTACATAAATAATTAGGTAGATAATATGGATGTCAACTTATTCTAAACAATTATATTTATTTGTAGATGTTTGTTAATAAAAGAAATTACTTCAGAGTAATTAAGTTCAATCCATTAAATGATTATTCTTCTTTTCTCAAATGAAATGTGTCAACAACATCTGATCATCAACAACCTTGGTTTTAAGTTGTTATACTTGAAGAAGAAAGTCACATTAATATGAAAAATATTTTGAATAATCAAAAGTTGTTGATAATGAAAACAATATTTTTTTAGGTTGGATTTTGTCGTTTTCCGAAATGGGTCGTACCTTAAAAAATAATTAAAATAAAATTAGTAAAACTATAAGTGCCAGAGGAATTCGCGAAATTTTTTTTGTTACCATAAGAAAAAAATCAAATTAAATCGTTACCACTCTGGTTTGGCCCGTATCAATTCTACCACCCACGCTAACCCAGTTCGCGCACCAAATAGGCTGGTGCGCGCACTGGGTTGGCGCACAAGATGGTGCGCTGACTGGGTTGGCGCACCAACCTCTTCTGCCTATTAAGGCACCAACTTAGTATACTGTGCTCATTTCATTCGACCCAAGGCAGCAGGCAGCAAAGAACATTCTCGCAAAGACCAAAGAGTAAGTTTTTTTCACTCTAGTCCTTTATATTTTTTTAATTATTTAATTACTTTTTTAATTTTTTGTAAATTTATTAAATGTTAGGTTTGTTCTGTAATTCAGGTAACTATGATTGGAATTGCTTGTTATTTTGGTGGTGAAGTACAACAAGGGCCCAATGGTGCTTATTACAGTACCCAACCCCAGAAAATGTTCAATATCGGTTCGGATTTAGATTTCGCCGGTATAACTAGGGAAGTGTACCAGGAACTTGGTATTGACCCGAATTATTACGAACTGGTAATTTCCGCTAGAATTAATATTGGCCAAGGCAACCAAACATGGTTCCAACAACTCCCTGTACTAGACGATAGCAGTTGGGGGTTGTATACCCAAATGACATTGAATTTGACAACACCTTTCAAGTTCCTAGAGTTATATGTGGTTGCCAACCCCAGACAGAACCGTAGACAGAACCCTAGACAGAACCGTACACAGAACCCTAGTCGGGGCATGGATCAGTCAGTGACGGGTCCTACTCGGGCCCTAAATTTAGCGGGTACTAGCCGGCCCCCATCCACGGGGGCTGGTACTAGTCGGTCCCCATCCATGGAAGCTGGTCCTAGTCGATCCCCAACCACGGGGGCTGGTCGTAGTCGGTCCCCATCCGTGGGAGTTGGTTCTAATCGGGGCCGATCTCGGGTTCCATCCTCCAGCTCTAGCCGGAACCGATCTAAAACTCCAGAACCACGTTATTATACTGACAATACAGACGATGATCCTGAAGAACGGGAGGCAGAGGAAAATTGGGATGCTAGTGATGACGGTGGGCAGACAATAGATCACAGTGATGAGGAAGACAATCGTCCCGTTCTGGGTATACAAAAGTGGCCGATATCGGGTCGTGGAGAGAGACACCCGTTTTCAGCTTTTCATGACACTTCGGGGTTTGAAGAGGCTGACCACATTTTTTTTGCGGGTTCAGAGGTTCGTTTTTGAACTTATATGAATTTTTTATTTCTTTGAAAATATAATAATTTAATTTTTTTTGAATTTTCAATTAGGTTGGAGAAAGAACAATGGTTTCTGAGGGGATGACGTACAACGACAAGGATCAAATGAAAGAAAAAATCCACCACTGGCACATAGTGAAAAATACCGAGATCATAGAGACACACAGCGACAGAACAAGGTTGAGGTTTAAGTGCCAGAGCAACAATTGCAAGTGGAGGTTGGTTGCGAGGGCCACAAGCTTTGGTAATACTTGGGCCATCACGAAGAATGAGGTACCGCACACATGCCACGCAGATGCATCCAGGTCAGATCATGCGCAGTTGACGTCCTCTATGGTCGCCAACTGCATAAAACTTTCTTTAGAAAAAAATGCTGATATTACTATCAGAGCTATCAGGGACCTAGTTGCTGAAAGGTTTGAGGGCATCGTCCCAAAATACAACAAATTGTGGCGTGGTAGAGAGTTAGCGATTGCCCGGGCATTTGGTAGTTGGGAGGGGTCTTACGGGCTTATTGTCCCTTTGTTGGAGGCAATCAAAAGGGCAAATCCGGGAACTGTGTATGACGTTGTTTCCAAGCCTTCAGAAAAGGAACATTACCGGTATTTCATGAGGTTGGCATGGGCATGGGGACCGTGTATACAAGCATTAGGTCACCTCAGACCCGTCATCAGTATCGATGCTTGTTTCTTGTCAGGTAGATACAAGGGCAAGTTGTTGATTGTCACCGGATATGATGCGGAGAACCAGTTAATCCCACTAGCATTTGGATTGGTAGAGAGCGAAGAGTTTGAGAATTGGGGGTGGTTTATGAAGTGGGTACGGGATAATGTAATTGGTCCGAATAGGTTCATGTGTATGGTCTCTGACCGGCACAAGGGCATAAAAAAGGTGTTCATTCAAGATGATTTGGGTTGGTCAGAGGAGAACGGGCAGTGTGCCCACAGGTTCTGTTCTCAACACGTGTTTGAGAATTTTGGAAAACACACTCAGGATAAGGTTGCTTCTAAATTCTTCAAGATGATGGTTAAAAAGAAGCGAAGAAGATTACAGGATGGCCTTGATGCAATCGGAAGGCGAAATCCTGATTGGCTGACATACTTGGATACATGTGGCAAGTATAATGAAAATGATGAGGAAGAACCAGCTAAGCCATGGAAGGTTTATCAAGCTATGGACGACGGGAGTCGTTGGGAAATAATGACCAGCAATGGTTCTGAATCGCTGAACAATGTCTTCAAAACTTCTCGCAGGTTTGTTATTCACAATTCTCATAGTTTACTATTAATGAAATATTTTAGGTTATCTTTATTTTAACTGTAAATTGTAATTCTCGTAGGTTACCGGTTGCTGCAATTATTGAGGAGACGTTTTATAAGTGTGTCACATGGTTCGTTGAAAGAAGAGAGAAGGCCGTGCAATGCCAAGAAGAGGGTCAGCTATTCTCCACTCGTACGCACTTGAAGCTGAACAAGCACATCCGGAAGACTAACAAAATGAGCGCGGTTCCATTCAATAGATCCGGGGAATTCATGGTGACATCACATGGCGAGAAAATCCCATTTGACATAGAGGCAGGCAAATGGGTGTACACGTCCCGAGACTGTAGGTACCAGGTCGTTGTGCAGAACGACCATGAGGTGCAATGCTCTTGCCAAAAGCCTCAGCTCACCGGAATACCATGTGTTCATGTGATGGCAGTGTGTCAAATAAGGTACGAATGTGTGTTAAAATTTCATAATAATCTTGGATGATGAAACTTACAAATGTGTGAAAAATATAGGAACTACGATCCAAATGTCTTCGTCAATTACTACTACAACATCCAAACGCTTATCGACACATGAAGTGGTGATTGGCCGCCGCACGAAGGGGATATCTTAATGCCAGAGCACCGGTTAGTGAAGTTGGGTCGGAGAAGACACAACAGGATCCCAATGTGGATGGACATACTGGAAGGAAGGAGAAGGGGTCACGAGACCAACAGAGCTACCCTCGAAAGGAATGCGAGAAGAAGAAGGGATGCTAGGAACCGTACCCAATAATGTCATGGTTAGGGCTTTCTGTTTATGTATTAAGGTTAGGGTTTTCGGTTATGTATTATGTATTATGGTACAAACTTTCGGTTTTGTATTAAGGTTAGGGTTTTCGGTTATGTATTATGTATTATGGTACAAACTTTTCGGTTTTATGTATTGTGTGTTATGTTTTAATATACTATCGTTGTGTGTTATGTTTTATCTATGGTGTGTTCTAATGTTTTAATGTATTATGTATTACGGGATATGAGATATAAAATACGCAACATAAGAAGTAATATGAAAATAATATCTAAATACGCAACATAAAACTAATCGAAATAACGATCTAAAATACGCCACATAAAAATAATACTGAGTTGGTGCCTTAATAGGCAGAAGAGGTTGGTGCGCCAACCCAGTCAGCGCACCATCTTGTGCGCCAACCCAGTGCGTGCAGCAGCCTATTTGGTGCGCGAACTGGGTTAGCGTGGGTGGTAGAATTGATACGGGCCAAACCAGACTGGTAACGATTTAATTTGATTTTTTTCCCGTGGTAACAAAAAAAATTTCGCGAGGAATTCATATTATCTAAGTAACACAAATTTTGAATTCCTCTGGCGACGACCCTGGGCAAATGAGCAGCGGAGGTCCGAGACCCACAGCACGATATTTGAAGCTAATTTAATATTTAGGGAGAGCCTAGCTATCTCCCGGAATCCATCTCTTGTTTCATCCTCCAGTCAATAACTACTTGAGTAACTACTAACTACTTGGGGGGACCACTTACTATTTGGAGACCGCCTAATATTTGAAAGATTTTAAATCTGGCGCGCGCAAGTATTCATACATAATATATCAAGTATTCATATATAATACATCAAGTATTCACACCTAAGATATCAAGTATTAAAAAAAAAAACTTGACACATCACTCACTCATCTTTTACACGTTTTTAGATATGGTTTTTTTTTTCTCCGTTCAATCTAACCAATATTTCTGACGATCTGTGAGGAATTTTGCAAATCTAAAACCACGAACGTCTTCTACACAATTTTTCTCTTTCAAATGAGATACATGATGACATACTTTCGAGTTGTTCGTTGCACAAGTATTCATACCTCGTCGCAAGTATTAATATCTCATTGAACAAGTATTCATTCTCGTCGTGTAAGTGTAAATAGTTAATGTATCAAGAGTATTACAAACTTATGTGCATGTATCGATTAATTTTACAAGAGCAGCCGAACAGTATTGAAAATTGCTTTATTGTTTTCTAGTTCAATTTTATTTTTTGGAAATAAAAAATAGTTGCCACATGTTTCACTGTCAAAACAAAAATAATCTATCAAATTTTACATATTATATAATTGAAATGTTACAAAAAAACAAAAACAATATTTAAAAAAAACAAAACATATTTCATTGAAGTATTCATCCATAAGATATCAAGTATTCATACATATACGTTAAAGTATTTATACCTAAGATATCAAGTATTCATTCATACACGTTGAAGTATTCATAACTAAGACATCAAGTATTCATTTATACACTAATTTTTTCAAAATTTATTTTTTGTCATTTCTTAGTACTTAGTACGCACTGGCCTAATTCACCATTAATGAAGCTTTGTTCTTTGCAAATAACTCACTACTGCATGAGGAAGAGGAACATAGACACGATGGATCTGACCCGGCGGTCGACAATGATGGATCTAACCCGGCGGAGGCGTGCTTGATTGGGATGGAGTGACGGAGGCGGAGGTGGGAGAGGGAGGCGGCGAAGGTGGGAGGTGGGAGGTGGGAGGCGGAGGCGGAGGCGGAGAGGGAGAGGTGAGAGAGACGGGTGGAGGCGGAGGTGGAAGAGGGAGGGAGAGAGAGGAAAGAAATAAAGGGAGAAAATTTGCTAATTAATTTGTAGGGACCATTAGATAGTTAGAATTTGTAATTATAATTAGAAGAGGAAGTTGTTGTTTCAAGCAATTCTCTTTTAGTCTATTTGACTAATTTGCAAAACATACAATTATTGAATTTTACGTTTTTCTCTATGTTAGAAAGAATGCAGGTTCAAGGAAATTGGAATTGCAATTTAGAGCACTTGGACTGAAGAAATCATCAAGTTATTTATCAAGAATTTAAACTGTAAATTAATAATTGGTAAAGTAGCTTCGATGTTGAAAAACAGGGATAAAACGTTGGAACGATTAACAAAACGTTTAGACGTTTTTCTATGTGAAAAATCTGGAGATTAATCGATTAAAAAGCTGGAAAAACATTCTAAAACGTCCCAGACGATTGTCAAAACGTCTGGACGATTTAAATAAATTCTCAGACATCAAATTGCATTTTGATCGATAAATCTCCAGAGGAAAACGTCCTGAGACGTTTGTTAACCGTCTGAGACGTTTTAGCAAATCTCACAGAAATTTGAATTTTTGACCTAAGTTGAACTAAAACGTTTTCATCGTTTTACAAAACGTTGGGACGTTTTATGGCAGAAAACTCGTTTGAAAGCTGCCACTATAAATAGAACCTTAGGGTTCTCCTCAAATCAATCTAGCCGACTCTAATCATTTTAAACCTAATTTTCTGTGAGAGCAAGTTCCTCCATTGTTGTGAGAACACGAATTTCAATATCCCTCAAAACAACCTCAAATCCACTTCACTAATCTTGAGTTAGATTAGATTAGAGTGATTACTTGAGCGTTTATCTTGAGATTTCAAACTTAGAGACTTAGTTCTCAACTCTAGTTGGCCGTGTGACTTCCCGTTGGTTGTAAGGGCTTACCGGTTCACAAGTTGTAACATTTCTTATTTGGGTAATAGAAAGGCGCACCGAGAAGCGGTTGCGACGCCCCGGAGACGTAGGCATTTTAAGCCGAACTCCGTTATCACTCCTTGTGTCAACTTTCTCTAAACTCTTCTACTTTATTTTATTTGCAATAATTTATTTATTTCGAATTTAGTGGTGCCTAAGGGACAACAAAGTGGTATCAGAGCGCGTTACTCAAATTAAGACTCACTTAATTTGAGTTTTATCGATCTATAAAAATGGCACCAAATAGAATTGTGAATGAACCCCCAATTTTTGGCCTTACAACTGAAAATTTTAGTTATTGGAAAAGAAATATGATTAACTACCTAAAATTTCATGAAGTTTGGGATATTGTAGAAAAAGGGTTTGTACCAAAATTTGATGACAAAAATGAATTGACCATTGAATCCAAACTTGGAAAGAAAGATAACATTTATGCAATAAATTATATAATTGGTAGTGTTAGTGAATCTGTTGGAATGTTAATTGATGATATGAGTAGTGCCCACGAAATGTGGGAGGATCTAATAAATTGCTATGAAGAAAATACTCAGATTAATAGGATTGAGGCAAAAATGGATGATCAAGACCTCAACCTTACGTTGATGGCAAGTGACAATGAAAGACCGATGATGGTGGATATTGACTCAATTATCACAAGCAAGAACATCACTAACAAGAATACAATCGAGGATTTAACAAACAATGCCACATCTGAGGACGACAACAAGGAGTCGGATGATTCTAGCGAAACCTCAACAAGCTCCATCAATGAGGTAACGGATGATTCGAATAAAGCCTCAACAAGCTCCACCAATGAGGTATCGGATGATTCGAACAAAGCCTCAACAAATTCCACTAATGAGGTATATCTTATCCCTTTTCCCAACCGATATAAGTCCCCTATTGACTTGACCGACCCCGACTACCATTTAAATGGTTACCAAGTGAGGAAAGATGAATCCAAAATTGACATGAATAAAAATTGGATAACAACAATCGAGACAAGCACTTTTATAGATGAGAATCTAACAAACCACAATGCGCCTTGGTTGCTTGAGGAATCTAAAAAGACCGTGTCTGAAAAGGAAGGTACCATACAAAAGTTAAGATCTCAACTTCTTGAATTTGAGTCTAAAATAAAAGAATTAGAAATGGAACTTCTTAAATCACATTCTTGTAAATCACACATAGGGGATATAGAGATGTTGAAAGTGAAAATTCAAACTCTAGAGACCGAAAATAAGGCTTTAAGATCTCCTAGTGAATTCTCAAATGTCACTAGTCTAGATCCTTATTATATGGGTAATTTGATCAATACCAATCCGAATCGAAGAGTCGGTACAATGGGTATTGGATACAAGAAGGGTCAATCCTCATTTGAATCAAATTACTCACAAAGCCCAAAAGAAAATGGGGAACTTACTCAAAACTTAAACAAAGTCAAGTTCAATCGCAAAGAGTATTTAGATTACCAATTTTATTCCAAACATGGTAAAACACCCTTGATAAAGGAGTCAAATAAAGGGACAACTCCTCCAACCACAAATGCAAAACAAAACCAAAAGTCTCAAAATTATGCATTCAAGTACAAATTTTCTAACAAAAACCACAAAAATGAAAACAAGTTTCAAAATAATGATAGGAACACATTCACTCTAAAAAGGTCAAATAAAACTTATTTCAAAGGACCGGATGGATGGTTTTACGAAATTCACAATAAAAATGCTTTACAAAACAAAAATCAAAGAAATGGTTTGACTAGAGATGTTCCCCAACATTACAACAAATTTGACTCAAACAAAAATAAGTCTTATTCATCTAAAGTTACAAATCATAGGAACCAAATTCAAGAAGTGAAAGATAAATATCAAAGCACCTTCAAGCATGGCTCAACAAATGTCAAGCAATCGGTCACATTTTGTAACTATTGTTGTAGAATTGGCCACACCTCATTAGAGTGTAGATTTAGGAAAGGAAGCAACAAATCAAATGTTGTTTGGATTCCCAAAGCTAAATTAGTTTAAAGTTGTAATTAAAATCTCCCCAACCTAAAAACAAAAATCATTAAGGAAGGGGGAGATTCCAACAAAGTATATGTTATTTGCAAATATATATACTCCTGTAGGTGTGTTTGATTACAACTCATAAAGAAAATGCTATGTTATCTTTTGTTGTGCTATGAACTTTTACTATTTCTATGTTGTATGCCTTGACCTTCTATTACTTTGCTAGGTGTGTGGTTGCATGCTTACTTCTAAATTGTTCATCTTTCATGATTCCATGATTAATTTTCTAAATTTATGTCACATATTCTCAAATTGAGGGGGAGTGCATATTTTGAGGGGGAGCACTCTTAATTGTGCTATTTGATGTTATTTTATCTCCCTTTCGTCGATTTCCAAAAAGGGGGAGAAAATGCAAGACATGCAAACACCGATTATTTGAAAATTGCAATTTGGGAAAAATCGATATATGCACTTACTTGCGTTGTATGTTTTGCAAATCGTCAAAAGGGGGAGATTGTTGTTTCAAGCAATTCTCTTTTAGTCTATTTGACTAATTTGCAAAACATACAATTATTGAATTTTACGTTTTTCTCTATGTTAGAAAGAATGCAGGTTCAAGGAAATTGGAATTGCAATTTAGAGCACTTGGAATGAAGAAATCATCAAGTTATTTATCAAGAATTTAAACTGTAAATTAATAATTGGTAAAGTAGCTTCGATGTTGAAAAACAGGGATAAAACGTTGGAACGATTAACAAAACGTTCAGACGTTTTTCTATGTGAAAAATCTGGAGATTAATCGATTAAAAAGCTGGAAAAACATTCTAAAACGTCCCAGACGATTGTCAAAACGTCTGGACGATTTAAATAAATTCTCAGACATCAAATTGCATTTTGATCGATAAATCTCCAGAGGAAAACGTCCTGAGACGTTTGTTAACCATCTGAGACGTTTTAGCAAATCTCACAGAAATTTGAATTTTTGACCTAAGTTGAACTAAAACGTTTTCATCGTTTTACAAAACGTTGGGACGTTTTATGGCAGAAAACTCGTTTGAAAGCTGCCACTATAAATAGAACCTTAGGGTTCTCCTCAAATCAATCTAGCCGACTCTAATCATTTTAAACCTAATTTTCTGTGAGAGCAAGTTCCTCCATTGTTGTGAGAACACGAATTTCAATATCCCTCAAAACAACCTCAAATCCACTTCACTAATCTTGAGTTAGATTAGATTAGAGTGATTACTTGAGCGTTTATCTTGAGATTTCAAACTTAGAGACTTAGTTCTCGACTCTAGTTGGCCGTGTGACTTCCCGTTGGTTGTAAGGGCTCACCGGTTCACAAGTTGTAACCTTTCTCTTTTGGGTAATAGAAAGGCGCACCGAGAAGCGGTTGCGACGCCCCGAAGACGTAGGCATTTTAAGCCGAACTCCGTTATCACTCCTTGTGTCAACTTTCTCTAAACTCTTCTACTTTATTTTATTTGCAATAATTTATTTATTTCGAATTTAGTGGTGCCTAAGGGACAACAGAAGTTAGTTAGTTGGAGGATGAAATGGGGGATAAATAGATGGGGAAAATATAATTACCCTAATATTTATTTTCTTTTCTCGTATATAGCTTTATTATCTTGGATTTGAAAAAGAAAAAAAAGATATGTTGCCTTATTTTCTTTAGCTAACAAATCAAATAATTTCATTGGTGCGAATGCTTTCAATCAAATAAATAATCATTTGTTCAATTTTTAGAAATAACAATGAGACTCATAATAGAAATTATCAATATGTGTGCACGTATTTGTTGCTGTAATTATTTTTAAGTGTCTTACAATCAAAATGATTGTACGAATGATTAAGCTAGATATTAGTAGTTAAATTAGTTACAAGAAATTTGTCAATGAAAGGAGAAACTTGTGCCTTGGTACGTCAATCATCCTCAAAATGTGAAGGCTAACGCGATTATAAATTACTAACAAGTGATTCAATTTCTTTGAAAAAGTATAAATTAAAGTTATGCATGATATTTTACATAATTGACATTTGATAAATAATAAGGAATTTGAAATAAATATTTTATAAATTATTGGAGGAAACTAAATAAATGACACAAAAAGAAGATATAGAATTTATAGCAAGTTAGAGTCTAGATAAGTATATATCTAAATTTATTCTATTAAATATATAATCCGAGCAAATATCCATGTTGTAAATAAATAGTCTAATTTAAGAATAAATTAAGAGACCAACTTAATTACTTAAATTTTAATTCTCATAAACCCTCTAAATTGATTTTAAAAGTTATTAATTAGAAAGAAAATATACTATTCTAATTGTAAGTGTAAAAGCTGATATCAGTATTTTTTTTCTAATAAGATAATGCATTTACCTCTCTTCTCTCTTCGCACTTTATTTTTAATTTTTTTTTCATCAATTCTCATTAGCAATTCGTATGAACTATTTAATAAGTAAGTTGTTCAAGTATTCGATTGAACATCTTATGCATAAAAAAAATGTTTTCTTTGAAGGGAAGCATATATTATAAGACTTAGTATATATCATGAAATAATTTGTATATATGAATAGACTAAGGGGCTTTATTGCAAGTTTTTCAAAAAGACTAAGGATGTCAAGTGTCAACGGACATTTATTATTAAGTTGCATAAATGCACATAAAAAGTTTATATTGATTAACATTATGATACAATGGATATAACTTAAGAGAGAAAAAAAATCTCATGAATCATATATAGTACATTTGAAAGAGAAATTCCTATTATAAATCTTCACTCAACAAACTATAAATTAACTTCTTATCAATGGTCTTTTATCTCTAATCAAAAGAAGTTGCCAGGGTTTGTTCTCACAAACTCAACCAATGTAACCAATTATGGTTAATGAAAAAGAGGGCTAGACCCTCTTTCAATTTCAAAAAAAAAAGAAGTTGCTTATGTTACAAAATAAATTATGCAACTTTTTCAAGGTTTTCTATTGTACGCTTTAATTTTGTGTGCCATGATCACGTCGTATGATCAATCGCACTTAGTTGTAAGATTGTGGGAACACAATTTTTTATGTGATTTATAAATTATTTAAATCATTCTTGTTTGAATAAAAGAAACAAATAACATGCAACATGTGTAATTCTTTTATTTTTTTAATTTTTTTACATGAGGATTGAGCATCACACAGTTTTATTCAACTTGCAACACTTATAAAATTGTCCATATATCTTAGGAGTTAATTAATTTTTAATTTTTATTGAATAACCGACCAAATTCAGATTAATAAATATTTTTTTATTCTAATTTTTTTATATTTTTTTTTATAGAAAGTCTTGCGTATTGTACCCAATTATGAACTTCAAACTAAATTTTGAAAGTCCGGTTTTAGTTTGAATCGTTAGAGATGTTCTACAGATATTGAACTGAAATAGATTTTCTAAGTTGAACCAGTCAATCACCAATTAATTATACTTGCGGGCTAATCACATCGCATCCTTCTATCTATCTACATCCGAATTCATATCACGTAACAGAATATTTATGTTTAGATCTGGACCGTTCAATCAGTATCAGACGAATATTAAAAGGAGCATCGTATTTCACCTCAAGCCAAATTAATCCAGATTCTAATAAAACGGTTGATCATATCTAAACAGAAATATTCTATTAGAGGATATGAACTCATCTGCACACGCGGGAGAATATCTTGCAGAAATCTTTATGCAAAAATTAGTAAAGCGGTGTCATTAAAGCGCATGGTTTGTTTTGTTTCGATCCAGAGGCGAATTCACTTTTTTAAATGAATGAGTCAATTCACACTCATTAATTTTCAAATTTTTTATATTTATAATTTATTTTTAATATAATTTAATGTAAAATATTATTTATAGTGTGAAATTGACCTCTATTCACAGTAGAAAAAATTTATATAATTGACCTCTATAGTTTAGGGTACGTTTGGATCGTGCAAGAATTAGTGCAAGAATAACGATTTTTGGGTTAGTGGTTGAGAATAGTGCTACCCGAGTCGTTTGAGAATAGTGCTAACTTTGCACTATTCCGGTTAGTAAAAATATCGTTTGGACTGTATATTTGGAATAGCGATGGAGGAAATGAATACAATATTGATTAAACTAATCTAATATTTTTACATTTAATATTTAAACTAATATTATATTACATGTAAACTAAAAAATTTCAATACTAATCTAATATTTTATTTAATACTAATATAATATTTAAACTAAAATATTATATTACATTTAACATTTAAACTAATATTATATTATATTTAACTAACAATTTATTTAATACATATAATATTTAAAGTAATATTATATTACATTTAAACTAATATTTTTCAATACTAATCCAATATTTTATTCAATACTAATCAAATATAATATAATACTATATTTATTTAATACTAATCTAATATTTTATTTAATACCAATATATTATTTAAACTAAAATATTATATTACATTTAAAATTTAAACTAATATTATATTACATTTAATATTTAAAGTAATATTTTATTTAATACATATAATATTTAAATTAATATTATATTACATTACATTTAATTAAATTAATATTATATTATATTTAATATTTAAGCTAATATTTTATTATATTATATTTAATGTAATAGTTTATTTAATACTAATCTAATATTTAAAGTAATATTATATTACATTTAGTATTTAAACTAATATTATATTATATTTAATATAATATTTTATTTAATACTAATCTAATCAAATCTGATATTATATTTACTAATGTAATATTTAAACTAATATTATATTACATTTAACACTTAACATATAAACTAATATTATATTATATTAAAATTTTAAATTAATATTTATTATATTTAATCTAACATTTTATTTAATATTAATCTAATTTGATATTATATTTATTTAGTACTAATCTAATATTTTAATTAATATTACATTAAATTTAATATTTAAACTAATATTTTATTTAACACTAATCTAATCTAATATTATATTTATTTAATACTAATGAAATATTTTATTTAATACTAATTTAATATTTAAACTAACTCTAATTGAGAGGAATGAAAACTATTTTTTTATTAATATCACTAACCCCACTAGCTCTATTCTTGCTAACCCACCATTTCTATTAACTGTTGTATCTCTTTAGATTGGTCTCTAAAAATTCTAGTACAACGTTCTCTCCAACATATGAACATAGCCAGCAAAAGGACTTCTTTGGATTTGACATCTTTATGCTTCTTGACAATCCATTTATGTGCACCTTCTTGTTCAAGCTCTCTCTGCCAATTCCTTACTGGTAGTTGAAATTGACCAGTAAGAACTGTGTACACCGTCAATGTGAAAGGACATTCAGAGAATAAATGTCGTATGGATTCTTCATTAGCTCTACAAAGTACACACATACTCGGTAGATTCCATCCTCTCTTCTTCAAATTTTCTGCCGTCAATATCTTTCCATGATATGACAACCAAGCGAATACCTTCATTCTTGGAGGCACTTTCATCTTCCAAACCTTATGTATCCGAATTTCAGTATTGGCTTCACCTTTCAATCCTCTGTACATTGATTTTACTGTAAATTCCTTTGTGTTTGTCAGAGACCATTCCACTCCATCTTGTGTCCTTGTCAGAGTAGGGAGGTTTCGAAGCATATTCTGTAGCTGTTGAAGTTGCGCCAGTAAAGTGTCCAGTTGTGCCATTCTTGTTATTATACATAAGTTTTCGAAATTTTGTTGATATGCCTGTTGCACGGTTAGGTTTCTATCAGCTGCTTTCTCGTATAGAAGTGGAAATCTTGTACAGAGAAGACCATGTCCCCAATTATTGTCCCAGAACTTTGTCCTTGTACCGTCCCCTACCACTCTTATCATGAATTTTTCACATGCCTCCTGTGCTGATTTTAAAGTTTGGATAAAGAGTTTGCAATTAGGAACATCAGTCTGCCTTTCCATCTCAAAAGAAGATATGAAGAAAGATTTCCATAGTCTTGTCTCCGGTTTTGCCCAGTACCAGCACCACTTCGCTAGAAGTGCTTCATTGAAAGTTCTGAGATCAATTATTCCTAAACCGCCAATTTCTTTTGGTGTACACACTAAATCCCAATTTGCCAATGGTATTCCTCTTTCCTCACTTGAATTTTTTTTCCAAAGGAATTTCCTTCTTGTCTTGTCTATTTCATGAATCACCCAAACCGGAAATTTAAAAACCGACATAAAGTACGTCGGAATTGAGGATAAGACAGCATTAATTAAAACCAATCTTCCTGCAATTGTTAGATTATTTGCAGCCCAACCTTGGAGTCTCTTGTTTATTTTTTGGAATAACGGGATGTATGCCGTTTTTGGAAGAGACTTGTCTGACAATGACAATCCAAGGTAATTGAAAGGAAAGCATCCTTTTTTACAGCCTAACGTATCTGTCAATTGCTGTGTAAAGATAGGGTTATCAACAGCTACCAATAATTCTGATTTCTCCATACTGACTGCAAGACCCGAAATTTGTCTAAAAACCGTTAATAAGATCTTCATCGCTTGTGCTTGTCTTAAATCTGGTTTCATGAAGAACAAAGAATCGTCTGCATACAAAAGGCAAGGCCTTATGTCCAGAAAAGGAAGTTGCCATTCTCCTCTTTGTACCAATTTTTCTAGCCATCTTGGAATGAAATCCATTGCCAAAATGAATAAAAGAGGGGATAAAGGATCCCCTTGACGCACTCCTCTCTTGAGTTGAATTTTTTTGCCTAATAATCCATTGATTATTATTTGTGAACTTCCTCTTAGCACACAATTCTCTATCCAAAGAATCCATTTTGATGGAAATCCAAGTCCCTCCAAGACTTTGAATAAAAATTTCCAATGTACTGTATCGAATGCCTTATGAATGTCTGCTTTGAACAAGGCGATTGGAATATTGCTTTCTTTTGCTATCTGAATGACTTGTTGCGCATATAGGAACCCTTCAGTAATTTGCCGCCCTTTTACAAATCCCGTCTGATTGTCTTTAACCAATTGCTTTATGTGTGGCTGGAGTCTATTGGCTAAGATTTTAGAAACCAATTTCTGTATCCCATGTAGTAGACTAATTGGTCTAAAATCTTGAGGCTTCCTTGCTTCTTCTTTCTTTGGAATTAACACAATGTATGAGGTGTTAAGAGAATCCAAATTCAATCCCTTTTCCAATGTTTCATTAATCACTCTATGTATGTCGGGTAGGAGAACATCTCTGAATTCTTTATAAAATTCTCCCGTAAAACCATCAGGGCCAGGACTCTTGTTAGCGGGCCAAGTGTTGATTACTGAAACGATTTCCTCCACTGTCACAGGTTCTGTCAGTTGTTGTAAGTTATGGTCTGCACTATACAAATTGTTCCAATTAATCTGTGGCATTCTTTCAGATTCAGTACCCATCAGTTTGGCATAAAAATCCCAGAATATTTGTGCTTTCATTGCTTGAGTTTTATGCATCTGTCCCTCATGCTCAATTGCCTGAATTGTGTTTGCTCTTTTTGAAAATGTAGCCAAAGAATGGAAATATCTGGTATTGCGATCTCCATTCAGTTCCCACCTTACTTTAGATCTCTGTTTCCACATCTCTTCTTCCATTACAGAGAGTTGAGCAAATTTTCTTTTGAGTGTTACATGAACCCATTTCTCCAATTGTGTGATTCTTCTAACCTCTTGAACTTTACCAATCCAATCCATAAAGTTTCTGCAAATTAAAATATGTTCCTTGATGCTTCCAATTCTTTCTTTTGTCCAATTTTTTATCTGAGATTGCAAAAAACTGAATTTTACGTGAAGATCCATAGGTGAGGTTGGCACTTCCTTTTCCTGCCAAGTTTTTCTAACAAATTCTCTAAAAGGCGCAGATTTCAGCCAGATATTTTCAAATCTGAAAAATATGGACCTTCTGAATTGTGTGGTAGCCGTGTAGATCAAAGGTGTGTGATCGGAAGAGGTGTTTGCAGTTGCCTCTTGTCTTGAATTTGGAAAAGAATTGCTCCAACTTGGTGATATTAGAAATCTGTCCAAACGAGCCATGGTTGGATGTTCTCTAGTATTTGACCATGTATAGCTTCTTCCCCTCAAAGGCATATCAATTAAGTCCAACTCCAACATTAAGTCGTTGAACTTTATCGATTCTCTCCAATTACTGTTGTTTATGTTGTTTCTATCTCCACTTAACAATGTGACATTAAAGTCTCCGCACAACATCCAAGGTATCCCATCAGGAGGCTTAATATCTTGAAGCTCTTGAAAGAAGATTCTTCTCAACTGTGTAGATGTGGGGCCATATACTGATGAAATTTGCAACTCTTCTCCATTATACTCCAGTCTTGCTGTGATGGTATATGTTCCCTTGGAGAAATGAATTAACTTGTACTTTCTAGCATTCCATGCTAGCAAAATACCTCCCCTTGTACCCTCTGCTTCCAAATATATAAATTCCTTAAGTCTCCTTCCACAAACTTGTGAGACAATTGTCTGATTGATACCACTCATCTTTGTTTCTTGCAAACAAACCACATCTGGTTTCTCAAGTATGATTGTTTGCCTTACCACCAGCCGTTTATCTTTTCCATTCAAACCTCTAACATTCCAGGTTAGCATCTTGATTTTAATTGCACAATCCATAAAAATCTGATAACATCTTCATTAAAAGGAGATAAACAAACTCCCTTACAGAACTTCCCCTTTTTTCAACAAAGCAAAATAAAACATCCCCTTCTTCTGAAAAAATTACCTTCTTCCTAAAACAAAGACTCGTAATAAGAAAAGAAAGCAACATCTTCTTCTAGACCCTCTTAGCTTTGACTAAAATAACAAAAGACTGTCTCAGACCTTTGACAGTTACCCTCCACACCGAAAGATAGAATTTAAAGAGACTAAACATAATAAAAGATAAAAACTTCATCCAACACTGATTCTAACTTGCAGACCTCTCTTGGCAATCATCCCATGACTATTTTAGCCACCTCTTCATCAATGCTGCCTTGAACCTCTATTCCAGCCATTTGCACCAACAATTCAGCTTGCTTCTTGTCCAAAGGATCAAGAGTTCGCTGATATTCCAGCACTGCTCTCTTTGGTTTACCACTTTTCTTCTTGTACTGCCTTTTGCCTTCATCATATCGCACTCTTTCCTCTGAATACTTTTCTCGAAGTCTTGGACTTCTGCGAGTACTACCCGAGTCTATCACAGATTCCTGTAACAATTTCCTTTTTTCTCCTTGAAGCGAAGAGCTGTAAATTGGGACCTCAAAACCCGGTGGAGGGCCCAAAAAGAATCCATCGAGTTGATCTTGAGACCCATTTATATCTTCCTCTTCAGCTGGGCCCAAAAAGGCCCGATTGATATTTCCTGCTTCCTTTTGAAACTCTTTGTTGTTATTATTAATCACTTCTAGGAAAGTAACACGAGCATTTAAATCCCCCTGATCCCAGCACATTAATTGAAACTTCTCAAAAACGGTGAAAGCCAACTTGCCAGAGAAAATTCTTATACCAAAGAAAACGGTATTTTGCATTAATTGCAATGATGGTTTCCAAAGAGAAAATTTGAAAATACTCACTCCTGATTGGCTTACCACCTTGGCTGCGCCCAACATCAGCTCACATTTTTTTGGAACTACAATTTCCTCTTCATTGTTTGCCACCAATTGCAGACTCTTTTCTGCCTTGTTGAAATTCTGTTTTTCACCAATCAGAGCCCCTGCTTTCAAAAGGGAATTGTAGAGATTTGCAATCCATTCTTGTGCTGATCTTGTCCAGTTGGAACCTGCACTTGAGAGGTCCATTTCCTGCCTGTCTGCTCTGTTTCCATCCCTGCCTCTGTTTTGACAGTTATCTAGTACATTCCTGTTCTGGTTTCTATGCCCTCTACCACCCTGCCTTCCCCTACCCCTTCCTCCTCTGCCACCTTGGTTTGGTGGTGGAGGGTTGTCTCTAGTTATCCAACCGTCCATTTCAACTCTAACACCTTGCTTATATGGATTAACATTAAGATTCAGGTTAAAAGGTACCTCACCAGCATCCCTGGTTGCTACCAGAATCGTCAGATATTCATAATTGCCATTAGAAAAGTAAGGCGCAATCCTTAAAGGATAGCCAAAACCATTCATTAACTGACAAATCTCTGCTCTGTTCCAATGTTGTAATGGGACCCCATACACCCTAATGCGTGCTCTAGCATTTAGAGGATCAAATGCCATTTGCAATTCAGGAGCATAAGGGTGGAGTTCAACGTTAATACCATTACCTATGTAGAAGACGGCTCTCTCAATTGCAGCTCTTGCCATTTCTTCATCAGGAAAGATAAGAATGGCATCTCCAAAATCTCTGTCTATTATAAAAACCTGAAAATCCAGAGGATCTGTATGAAATTGTCTTCCCATACAATGGACCAGCCTTTGTCGAAAATGAGGGTCTGTTGCTCCAGGTCCTGCAAAAATAAAAGCTGATTGCAGCAAGAACTGGTTTGTTGGACTTGCAAGACTAACATTATATTTTAGAAGATTATTGTGTCGTGTGTATAATTTCTAGCTACTTATTATGAGTTTCCTTTGTAAGAATGTCCATTAATGTTTTTCATATGTAATAAGGATTTAAAGAATGCATTAAACACTATAATAGGCTAATTCCTCTGCATCGGAGTGTTTTATGGAGAGTTAAAGCTTAATTGTACTATGTTTAATGGGTGTGGGTCTCTCTCTCACTCTATCTTTGTTTTTTTTTTTTTTCGTGCATGTGTTTTAATGCTTTTGTTTCAGGTTGTCCTAGTTTAGGAGATATTGATGCTTTCTATCCCGAGACATCCTCATATCACATTTGATGTTCGTTTTGGAAGCAAATTCGTTTCATTTTCAATTTCAGTTTTGTTTGATTTTTGTAACATAAGCAACATCTTTTGAGTATAGATCAAAATATCATTAATAACAAAATAATTTATATTTTGGTGAGTGGAGGTTTATAATATGATTTTCTATTTGGAAATGTACTATATATATGTATAGTTCATGACATTTTTTTTATTTTTTATGAAAACTAGTTTATGTGAATTATGCAACTTAAAATAAATCTCCGTTGGCACTTGACATCCTTAATCAAATATTCGAACAGCTTGTTTTTTAAATGATTCATACAAATCTGAAATGAATGTTTATTTCATTTCAGAGTTGTCACAAAATGTAAATTGATAAAAACAATGTTTTTTCAAATTATTGTTTTAATATGAAAATTAAAAAAAAATCTGAAATGGTGATTTTAAAATATCCGAAAAAATGATAAAATGTTTCTAAAAATGTAAAATTTGGTCTCCAAGTACATTTAATATGGATAACATGTTAAGCAATTCATATCGACTATTTGAACTTCGAAATATTAAAAAACCACTTGGTATAACAAAGTGCTCTATGGCAACGTTGGTATATTAGATAACATCATATAAAACAATGATTTTTATTTTCATAAGTGTATGACCAAGGCTTTCGTGCTATGAATTTGTTTTTGCAATTTCAAACTTCAAATAGTCGCTCTGAAGTGCTCAATATGTTTTCTATATTAAAATGTTCTTGGAGATGAAATTTTATATTTTTTGTTACTATTTTTTATAGATTTTTAAAAATCACTGTTTTTATAAGATTTTATTTAATTATTTTTTATTATGAAAAACAATGATTTTCAAAAATCCTTAAAAATAGTAAAGAAATTTCAAAAAATATATAATTTGGTCTCCAAGCACATTTTAATATGGAGAACATGTTTAACACTTCAGATCGACTATTTGAACTTTGAAAATCGTCAAAACGAAATGGTAGCACCAAGACCTTAGTCATATCACTATGACCTTAGCCAATATCTCTCTCTCTCTATATATATATAAAGAGAGAGAGAGAGAGAGTCCGGTTAATATGCTTTTAAGTAGCTTCTCCAACCTATATGCTTCCAGTCCAAAACCCATTTGATCAGATAAATTCAAACCGTTCAAATTATCCTTCTCACTTATATATATATTTTTTTTTCTAATTTTTGTATTCATTTAGTATCAAGTCAAGCGGTAAAAGAAATGAAGATTTTGTGCACATATTGATGCGTTATTGGTATGTCAAAAAGTGTTATCTTTCAAAGATCATAAAACATAGTAATTAAAGAAATTATAAAAATAGTAAAAATTAGTTTTCTACAAGTTTAATATATAACCAATTTACTGAGCTACTTAACTCAATGTTTCAAATATGAAATTTTAAAATTTCATACATAAGCATTTCGGCCGAAGTACTTACAAAAGCATATTAGAGGTTGGCTAAGTTCATATTGGTATGACCAAGGCCTTGGAATTATCAGTTTGTTTTAGTGATTTCAAAATTCAAAAGGTCAATATGAAATGCTCAACATGTTCGCTATTAATATGTACATGGAGATCAAATTTTATATTTTTTAAAATTATTTATTATATTTTTGGAATTTTCAAAAACCATTGGTTTTCAGAATTTATTTTTTATTTTTCATCTTTTTTATTATTAAAACAATGATTTTTGAAAATTTCAAAAAAATAGTAAATAATTTTCAAAATAATGTAAAATTTGGTCTCCAAACATATTTTAATATGTAAAACATGTTGAGAACTTCAGAACGACTATATGAACTTTCAAATCACAAAAATGAACGCAAAATCAAACTGGTAGTATAAAAATTTTGGTCATGTATATTACACAAACTTCAAATTAACAATATGCGAAAAATAAATAAGATAAATGTATTAACTGATCAGCCAAAAAAACGGCTCATGTCCTTCTAATTAATAACCTTTAAAATCAATTTAAAAGGTTTATGAGAATTCTAAATTCAAGTAATTAAGTTGGACTTTTAATTCATCCTTAAATTAGGCTATTAATTTAAATAACTTAAAAGATCCCAGATTTTATGTGTCACTTTTGGTTTCCAAAATTGCATGTCAGATTATTACAACAACTCTATATTGAGATTTGTTTGGGTTATATACTAAAAAAATTCAATAATATTTTTTAATATTAGTCTTTAACTTTTAAATAATAAAGTATACTTGTAGGAATCAATTTGCTATATGGATTCCATTCGGATGAGCACTACAAATAATCTAAAAATAAATAAATAAAATAAAGTTTGAATTTAATGCATGTTAATTAACTTAAGGGGTCTCTTTGCCTCCTTTCTACCCTGTACGTAATATCTCTCTCTCTAATAAGCCCTTCATTTCTATAACAACCCCATCTTGTCACCTGATACTGCTACAATAAGCTCCAAGCCCCCCCCCCCCCCCCCCCCCCCCCAACACACACACACACGCACCAATCTCCAATGGATTTGGATTTTGGATATTTGAAACCTTGCACTGATAATAACAAACAATTGGATTATTTGCATGATGATATTCACCAAGTAAATGAAGGTTCTATTAATGGCCTTGTGTTATATCAGGGGATTGTTTGTATAACATACCACCATTAGAGACTTGTTATCAGATAGCAGGGTTTTCTTTCTACCAAAAGATAGAAGACGAAGCTTATAACATGGCTATGGTGCCTAGTATAATGCCGAAAATGTCCTTCTCTTCTTCTTCTTCTTCTTTGACCGTGATGGAGGATCGGTTTTTGGGGTTCAGAGAATATGCAGAGAACAAAATGGTTATCAAGACGGTGCGTCGGAATCTCGGTAAGAACAAGAAGAAAACTAACATGGTGCAAGGTCAATGGACACTTGAAGAAGATAGGTATTACTATTACATTTAGAGGTTATCATTATTATTATTTTAAATTTCTATATTCCTCTCATTTTTATTCTGCTACCTTCTTGTACTCATAATTTTGGTAGTTGATCAATTATTCGAATTCTCTCCCGGGCAAAAAGTTCCGCTATCACCGTTAAAAGGAATGAGTTTGATTTTAATTAAAAAATTAATTTGTTACGGTGGCTGTTTGATATTTCAAATATAGACTTTACACTTAATTTGGTTGTTTCTTCGGTTGTTTTCACTAATAAATATTGAAACATGGAGACAGGGTGGTAGCACAGTTGGCTATGAGAAAAGGTATTAGGACTGTGGTTACCTAAAGGTCTAGAGTTCGAGCCCCTCTCACGAATTCGCAGCTTCTATGAAGCTTTAGAAAAATATATATATATTGAAACATGTCGCAATTATTATGAGGCAGCGGTGCTAATTGATGTGCATGGATCTCAATTATTTTGTTATAATTTGTGTTGTGTGCTTGCTGTTTTATTGTAGACGGTTGATAAAATTAGTAGAGAAGCATGGTATAAGGAAATGGTCTCACATTGCTCAAATGCTTCCTGGAAGAATAGGCAAACAATGCAGGGAAAGGTGGCACAACCATCTTAGACCTAATATTAAGGTACTACAATTTTTCTCCCTTTTTTGACCTCTTTGCAAAAAAATTATGAAAAAGAAAAGACAAAGCAAACAATGTTTCCCCTAATTAAGAAGCGCACTAAATTCCGCTTAAGTTTCAATTATTAATTCTCTCAACCAATAATCACTTAACTAATTATTTTAGACCGTTATTGAAGTATTAAACAGTTTAAGTTCGTAAATTTGTAATTGTTTTTCTTTAAAAAAATTTCCTTTTTACGAAAACGGGGTTTTAAGTCTAAACCCCCAACCGTTGTAACCGAATGCAGTTAATATATAGGAGCATGACGTACTCCTATTATTTCCTCAAAATAAAAAGAATCAACTAATTTCCAGAGGCTTGCTTAATTAACCAAGGTATTTCAAAATGCAGAAGGACAGCTGGAACGAAGAGGAAGATAAGGTGTTGATCGAGGCGCACAAGGAGGTCGGCAACAAATGGGCAGAGATCGCAAAGCGGCTTCCTGGAAGAACCGAGAACTCGCTCAAGAACCATTGGAACACCACCAAACGCCGCCAATTTGCCCGCCGTCACCACTGTACCACGAGAAACTTTCAAGGAGCGACGAACAACACAATTCTCCAAGACTACATAAGGAGTCTCGGCATCACAAACAATAACAACATGCCGCCTCCAACACCTGCCATGCCTATTTCTATAATGCCTCCGGGAAATGGTGATACGTTGAAGTCGGCCAAAATAGAGAAGGTGGAGAAGGAAGTAGAGGTTGATATGCTTCCAAGCAGCGATTTGTTTGCCGATATGTATAGCTTGTTGTTTGATGGAAATGACGAGTTGGTGCCTGAGAAATGTGTCAGCAGTTTTGATACAACCGGAAATGTTGTGTTTGATAAGATAGATGAGGTTATGATGGAAATGGTGTGGGATGTCGATGAGTTAGTCTATGATGATAGTGGGATGGTGGTGATGCCGGATGACAATGAGATCGTTGTGAAAAAAGAAATGGATCTCATGGAGATGATTTCTGAAAACACCAGCACAAGCAATTGTGCCGGTTATTCATAAGAATGATCGTTGCACTGAATAAATGGGTTGACAACAGCAAAAGAAAAAGGAAAAAAGAAAAGAAATAAAAGCCAAGCTAGCCAGCTAGGTACTGAATAATTAGTAATAACACACTTAACATCTAATTAAAGCAAATTGTGAGATATACAACCACACGTCCTTAATTCTTAGTTTTTTAATTTGAAGTGGAATAATTTAAATAGTTCGTATTTGAGAAATGTATTTTTTTTTTCGTGTTGAATAAATTTGTTTAAAGTAACTTTTAAATTTTAATCCTCGTTCATGTATTGAATTTTGGTGATTATGATTTATAAAGCAACACATCTTGACATCAGCCCAGCAATGGAATCAATTAAAGCCCATATGTAGGTTCTGAGCTTGGGCCGGGTACTATTCATAACGGATTCGGTTTGCGGGTTGAATTTTCTGCGCTCGGCCACTAAACGAGAGTCCATATCTTCTGCATTAACTCAACTTAGATCTTGGGTTTCGAATCTCGGCCGTCTGATCAGAATCCGAATCAATTTGGCTTACACTTGTAATGCACAGGCCTCTTTAATATCTGTGTCCATAAGGATCGAACAGTCCAAATTTGTTATGTGGTAGCTCAAAATTTTATTTACTGCAGACCATATGAATTCGCCCTTTTTTTTTTTTGTTTTTGATAAAAGACATAACTGCCCGTTTCATTTTACTGAAACCAAAAGTAACAAGGTCTGATATAAGCAAATTGCTTCCAGCACAAACCAAAATAACAAACTAAACTAGAGCAAAAACTAAAAGTGTCCAAATCATATGAATTCGCCTTAATAGGCCCACTAAACATTTCTCTTCTTCTTTTTTTTCCTTTTTATTTTTTTATCGAACCTTTCAGTCCACAAAAAATTCGCAAATTGCTCGAAATATCTTTTCTCGGTCGAGGCAACCAGAGGTACACAATTTTCAATTTATACTCTTTTCAGAGGAAATCACAAAAGTCCACAAAAAACATACCCCATGTTTTTATTAAAATTTTGGACAGCCCTTTAAACTTTACCCTACTATATTTCTAATCATGTCAAAGGCCCAATGCTCTTTCTTTTTCGTTTAAACCCCTCCAAGAGCTGAAATGTACGTGCAGCGTGATCCGTATTTAACTATTTATGTAGTACGCCTCTACTAATTTTTGGTCGTTGGTTTCAAGGTGGTGTTAACAAAGGCTATATCAAGAATGATCATGTACATTTTTTCGTCAGAAAACAAATAAAGTATGCTAATTTCTATTAAATTTTGTAATATTTCGCACGCAAATTGTAATCTCAATATGTTGCATGTTAATTGTTTCTCTGGCACCAAAAATTGAGTATTGGAGCGACTATATGCAATATTTAACTTCAAAGGAAGATGATTACTCCATAAACTGATCAAATCTATTATCTTTCTTAGGATACTATGCGAGATGGGTTGTTCTTCGAAAAATGCTTCTTTAGTGCTGTAGGAGAATTAGGCCAGGAATTCCCAAGGTTTGTCTATCGGATTTGAAGGAGGTATGTACCAGTGACTAATACTTTCTCCAATTTGTTCTCTTATGCTGATAATTTCGTAATAAGTTCAAATCATCTTAATTTTTTTTTTCCTACACTTCAGAAAATATGACAAAATAATTACGAAATAATTTTCATGCTATTAATTAAGTATTAACATAGCCTACCCAACAGTTCCATACTCCATTGTAGAGTGGAAAAAACGTGCCGTGCCGTGACTAACACGTCGTGACTTTGGTTCGTGCCGTGCCGTGTCATGACCAAGTTAATTTTTCACGCGTCGTGCCGTGCCGTGACCAAAGTGTCAAGGAGTGGTCACGGCACGCGAATGGCCACGCCACGTGAGACACGCCGTGCCTAAACGTGCTGTGACCATACTTGACTCGCGTGACCATTTAATTATAATTTAGGTTAGTTTATTCAAGATTTACCATTAAATCAATATCTAATGGTTCTAATTACACATAACTCTCGTGACTACGTGTCGTGCTGTGCTGTGACTAAATCTTTCATGTGCCGTGCCGAAGTTTCAAAAAATAAGCACGGCACGCGAATAGTCACGGTACGAGATACGCGAGTCACAGCACGTAACTGACACACGTGCCGTGCCGTTCCGTGAACCGGTTCCGCCGTGCTATTTTTCCCACTCTACTCCATTGTGTTGCTCCTCATCTCACGTAGAAATCACGAACAAAAACCCATCTGCTGAATTGTTGAACAGTTGATCTTAAGCTTTATAGTTTATATGGATAACTTACCCCTAATTAAATTCAATCAAATTAACTTGTTAAAAATTTTAAAGTGTACATCGTACATAGCTCCTCGCCAGCAAGTGCGGATCCAGACAAATTACTACACATATTTACAATTACACCCCCCATTTATATTATTTAGTTAACCACACCCTTTGCGAACAATTTTCCAAAAACACCCTCCGTCTTTTTATTTACTTGTAAATCAACCAAGGAACTAGTAAATTCCAAAATTTTCAGGGCTCCCGGACGAAGAAGAGCTATACACTAAACTCGAATCGTCTGATCCGACGTGTCCCTGATCCCAGCCGTTGATTTCAAGAAACTCCTCCAATCTCGAGATCTCTGCATCGAAGCTCCAATCCGACTCAACCGAGCTCTCCGTGCTATTCATCGGAGCATGATCCAATAACCCGTTAGGCGACGCGGGTTGGCTGATCTCCGTCGGAGGCGTGTCAGGGAAGTTGAGCTTGGCCTTGTCGCCCCGGATCCGACGCGCCGCCGCATCGTAGGCTAGCGCCGCCTCCTCAGCCGTGACGAAGGTTCCGAGCCAGACGCGCATGCCTTTTTGCGGGTCGCGGATCTCCGCCGCCCACTTGCCCCACGGGCGCCGCTTGATTCCTCGGTAATTACTCTTTCGACCTCGAGTTCGTTTGGCAACGGCCGGGTTTGGTTGTAGGTGTTGTAGGGGTAGTTTCGTCTTTTTGTCAGCTGAGAAGAAATTTGCAATTAATTAAATTTACAAGCTGCTGTTGTGGCAGGTCTTCTGGTTAAAGTTTACTTTGTGTGTGTGTGTGTGTGTGTGTGATATTTGAATACTTTCTAGTTTCTAAGCAAGCTTTTTTTTCTTGACATACTAGCAAAATATTGTTGAAAGTATTACACTGACAAAAGATTGAAACATGAATTTAAATAATGCAAAATACAAACCTGAAGGATGGTGGTGTTCGTCAGAGACGAGTTGGGTTGGCCGGAGATAGCGTGAGGAGAGATCTCGACCGTTCGTTAAGGCGAGGAAGTCGGATATCAAAGCACCACCACACATCTCCCTTTTGCTTCTCTTCTTCTTCTTTGCAAAGTTGACTGAACTGTACTTTGTTTTAGAAAGTGAATGCACAAAAAAATGTTGTGTGCAGTTACAACATACAGCACTTGTGTGTTCCCCTTTTTATAGCAATCTTGGAGCTTAGTAGAATTTACAAATTTTATTTTATTTCCTTCTTGAGGTACGGACCGTTCCGAGTAACGACAAAAATTCAAGCTTTAAAAGCTTTTTATCAACAACTTATCTCTTCAAGATTTTATTTTAAAAAAAAACCCATCAACTTGTCTGATCTGTTTATTTATCAAAAAATAATATTATCTGTTCTATTTGAGAGGAGAAGTTTTGACCCTTTGTAAAAAAATAATAATGCAAATTGTCTTATTGATATCAGACAATGAACCGGTTTCTAATCTTTCCTAATATATAGATTGTCAGAATCATTTGGTGATAATGTAAAAAACAATTATAATATTTTCTAAATGAATGATCAACTGGATGCTAACACTTACCTGAGATTTTTCAATTTAGAAAGTAGGTGGCTGAGATATTTCATCAGTTTAAAGAAAAAAAAGTCCTTTATTTTTTTTTGTCATTTAGACCATCTATTAATTAGCAAAAAAAATTATCTTATTAGCTACTTATTTTTGTCTCTCATGTATGTTGGTTTCCATAGAAAATTCAGGTTGATTAATATGATCCTTTTTTTATGATTGAGAAAAAAATTGTATATGATCATTATATTTGTTGATTACAGAACAGACTATATCTAATAATATAATACTTATAGGTTGGATGAATTTGAACAGCCAGTTGAACTTATAAAAAAAATATGGGATAATTTGATATAATTTTCTTCAAATGTCATAACTGACAACGTTGAAGATAATATATATAACTTGAATATATTAAATCATTTGTCTTCATTTGTCACCAATTATTTGCCCATGTTCATTTTTTTTGGTAACAACTATAAACCATCAAGTCATATGTGCCTTTTTCTGAACATTTACAAATTTATTATGAAAAAGAAAAGATGCGACCCATTTTTAGTTGAAAAAAAAAAACAAGAAGGAAAGAAAAAGTGGTCGGTTCAAATAAAACGTGATGTATTTCCAGCATGGAGACATGAGTACGGTTACAGGGATAAGTAGATTTAACAACGACACATGATGACCCACGTGTCAAAAATGTGTCGGCTATTGCATATGACATAGCACTTTGCATAAATGACATGAAATTGAATTGGAGTGATCGGTCTGAAGAAATGATTAATATATCATATTAATAACTTTGAGTTTGTTTATATATCCGTACTATGAAAGTATATTTTTATTTTCAAAAATTCAAACAATTCATCTGAAAATATTCTACATAATCTCCGTATTAAAATATTTAATATAATCTCTATATAAAAATAAAATTTAATATAAATTTTATTCTATGATTGTTTTTTTAACTCTCTGAAATTAACGCAACATTATCGATTAAATGAGCTAGCTTAAAATTTTAATTGATCATTTATTATCTATATTCATACAAGTTACCTATGAACTTTTTTATTTTCAATATTATTAATTGATATAATAACTGTTACCAAGACTATCAAATAATATCTCTGATAAATAAATACATTACAGTTTGAATATTTTTTATTAATGGTCCCGAAACATTTCAATATCTTTTACATGTTTCTAACATGCACATCTTTGTAGAGAGACAGAGTTCATGTCACTATACTAATTAAGCTCACGATTCATGAGTTAAACGTATATATAAACATAAATAATAATAATAATAATTAGGTACATTAGATCTAGAGACGGACCTTTAAGGAACCAGAATAAGACAACTTTTCTTTCTCAACATCAAAACGAAAAAGACTAAATTCGACGCTTTCACTACAACGAGACATAACAATATAAAAATAATTGCATTAGTATTTTCTGAATTATGTCCCATTTTAAATAAAAGTTATATTGTTTCTAAGCAAGTAAAAATATAATAAAAATGATCAAGTGATCACTAAAACAAAATGTTCTCCTAATAACAATTCATTTTGCATCATAAAGAACCAGCTTTTAGCCGTCAAAATATTTTTATGAAACATTCAATAAAAGTTAAAAAGCTAAATTTTTATCTTTATATTAAAAAAAATACATTTTGCATCATATTATTTTTTTGAAATACTGATAGAAGCTATCAGTAGTTTACATTTTGCATCATAAATCCATAACAACCATAATAAAGAAATGGAAAATAATATGTTGTGTTGTGGTACGGCCAATGAAAAATTGCTTCCGACAAATTGCAATTTGCAAATGGTACAATGCCGCTTTTTATCCAGCCGCTTTCTTTCCCTGAGACGGCCAAAATTAGTTCCGTATCTTTGTCTCAGTGTCTAAATCACCTCACTTGTCACCTTACTAGAAGACCGATCAAACATTGTGATTAGAGTGGGAAAAATGGCACGCCGGAGCCGGCTCCGTCACGGAACGGCACGGTAACGGCACGGAACGGCACGGCACGCGTGTCATTCGCGTGCCGTGACTCGCGTGTCCCGTGCCGTGACCATTCGCGTGCTGTGACCATCTTTTGAAACTTTGGCACGGCACGGCACGTGAAAAATTTAGTCACGGCACGGCACGACACGTAATCACGCGAGTCACGTGTAATTAGGACCATTAGATATTGATTTAATGGTGAATCTTAAATAAATTAATTTAAAGTATGAATAAATGGCCACGCGAGTCACGCGAGTCACGCGGGTCACGGTACGTTTAGGCACGGCGTGACTCACGTGACGTGACAATTCGCGTGCCGTGACCACCCCTTGACATTTTAGTCACGGCACGGCACGTGAAAAATTAACTTGATCACGGCACGGCACGAGACCAAAGTCACGGCGTGTTAGTCACGGCACGGCACGGCACGTTTTTCCCTCTCTAATTGTGATAGTTTTAAACTTTTAATGATTTCCATATTTTTTTTTAGAGATATAGTAAGGACCATATATTGTTTGGGTTTGTCCCTTTGTGCTAGTGATGTATTTGTTTCTGTACATCTCATGATATATTTTACTATCATAAAATATAAATATAATGGTATATTAAAATAGTTTGTTGATGATTCTGATCCATTTATTTACAAATTCTCTGCGGAAAAGAAAAAATTCTGTCTTTTATTTATGTATTAAATTCATTTATACAAGGATTAATCATTTTGAGGTTTGATGTGATCAAGGCTAATCACTAATTAGTCGGTGGGATGTCGGCTATAGGTAATGATGCTGCCACGTGGCAGGTCTTAAGTCAATGGACGGTTTGAGCTTTGTCTGTTGTCTCTGATGAGAATCTTTTTTATCTCTAATTAACAAATCATTGATTAATTAGTTCAAGGATTAATTAAGGATCCTGCCATTCTTTTGTTTTCGTTTTGGGGGTAATCGTTTAGACCGATGTATCGTACCGTTTAGGGATTGGGGAAAGAAAAGTAAGTATGGTTTGCAATTAAGTACTATCCTCTGATCTGTCCTGTTAGCATGCGTCCCTCTAGGTCTTAACTCTTAAGTCAACACTGGAGATTGAATTGGAGTGTGTTACAGGTTATTAAAATAATAATCATGCTATTCTTGGATCAGTAACTGGGATACGGGCCTGGGCTATTACATCCAATTGGGAGGAGAACTGCTGTCCTTTGGGGTCCACTACACCACTGCGGCATGCCCCTTACAGGCTGAGGCGAAAGGCCCTGCTGGCAGCTGTTCGGTACGCTACCGGTACGGGGATTCAACAGGGCACTTTTTATACTGATAATGTGACCTTGGCAAAAGCGGTTCCAAACTCTGACCCCCCTTTACAAGTGGACTGGAGAGCTGCGAGAGAAATTTTTGAGGTTTGGGAATTTTTTACAAAGAATCCAAGCTTCGGATGTTGTCAGGTATCACGGAGCTGTAATGGGATCGATGATATGCTGGCAAAGGCGGGTAGAAAGGAAAGGATAGATTACAGGGGTTATACATTTCCAACCTTTTCATTGTAATCCTGTGTAATGACTTTTTTGATAATTAATGGAAATTGCCTATGGGTGTGTTTGAAGCAAAAAAAAAAAAATAATAATAATAATCCATGCTATGAAACTTGAAGGCGTGACCTTCATTTTTCTCTAAAAAAAAAAAAAAGATAATCCATGCTACAGAGTTTAGTTAAGATGCTCTGCATTCTGCAGAACCGGAGGTGTCCTTTGTATTTTCATAAATTTGAACTCACTGAGATCTTTGATTAGAATTTTACATCTTTTTCTCTCCTCTTGAGATCTCTGATCTGAATTTAAATTTTATAATATTTTTTTTGAGAAAAAATGAAGATTTAGTCTTTCAAATTTCATAAATAATTTTCATTTGAATTTTGCACCTGCGGAACTTGCACACACATAACACTGTCCTTTTGCCACTAAATCAATTTGAAATATAAATTTAAGTCTTACACGTCTCTACTCAATTAATAATTACAACCCAGATGAAGTTTCACTGGACTTGGATGCATGTTGACGGTATTTGACTGGGAATAACATACTTTCATTGAAAAATCAAAAGTTACTGAAGGCTTAAAGTATCCGAAAATTTTCAATTTTATCCTTACAGTTTTAAATATTCTATTTGGTCGTTATAGTTTTCATTATAAATCAAATTTGTCCTATATAAAATACCCATTAAAAATTTATATTTTTAACCATCCTAATATCCAGGAGCGGATACACTTAGAATCAATGAGGAGTCAATTGACTCTCATTTATTTTTAAAATCTTATTACGTATGTTTTTTATTATATATTTTGCAGCAAAATGATATGAATATTGTAAAATTGATTCCATTTGAAACATGAAAATTTTATATAAATGATTCTCATTCACATTTAACTTTCATAACTTGACAGTCCGGCTCCGTTCCTACTAATATCGCTTAGTATTGATAATATATTGAATGGATGACTTGGATACTACAAAATGATAGGGATTATCATGACTTATTTGGTAAAAAAAAAAATTCATAAGCAAAATGTTATTTCTAAAATTTTAAGAATCAAAATGAAAAATAGTACCTTAAAATAACCATTGGTGGTCTGAATTTAGGCTTTTGACCTACGAGCGTCTAATTCTAACCTCTAGCTGTATGATTTTGAACGAAATATTTTGACAGCTTGGTTTGTTAGGTATTTTTGGGAAGTTCCAAGTCTTCAAATTAACAACAGTTTGGAGGTAATAGCCGACATTTTTATTAATATCCAAAGTTTAATACAAATTATTAATTATGCTCAGATTTCTAAACTTTCGCTAAAAATACCCAAGCCGGCCAGAAAATGGCCGGCTTAGGGGACCTAAGCCGGCCATTTTCTGGCCGGCTTGGTACTTTTTTTTTTTTTACCCGCATTTCACTCTATATATATCCCCATTTTCTCCCTCCTTCTCACAACTCTCTCATCTCACAACCGGATTTGAGCTCTTCTTTGAGGTAATTTTTTTTTATCTAATTTAATTTGTAATTTATTTATTTTAGGGTTTAGGTGTTAGAATTTAGATTATATTGTTGTAATTTAGTGTAATTAGCTAAGTTGACCAATATTTAGTGTATTTTGGTCATTTTGACCATAATTAGGCTGATTAAGCGTAATTTTACCGAAATTAGCACAGATGACCAATATTTAGGGTATTTTGGCATTTTTTATCATAATTAGGCTCATTAAGCGTAATTTCACCGAAATTAGCACAGATAACCAATATTTAGAGCATTTTGGCTTTTTTTACCATAATTAGGCAAATTAAGCGTAATTTAGACTAATTAGCACAGTTGACCAATATTTAGGGTATTTTGGCTTTTTTTTACCATAATTAGGTTAATTAAGCGTAATTTAGTGTAATTAGCACATATGACCAATATTTAGTGTATTTTGGTTATTTTGACCATAATTAGGCTGATTAAGCGTAATTTTACCGAAATTAGAACAGATGACCAATATTTAGGGTATTTTGGCATTTTTTACCAAAACTAGGCTAATTAAGCGTAATTTAGTGTAATTAGCACAGTTGACCAATATTTATGGTATTTTGGCCTTTTTTACCATAATTAGGCTAATTAAGCGTAATTTAGTGTAATTAGCACATATGACCAATATTTAGTGTGTTTTGGTTATTTTGACCATAATTAGGCTGATTAAGCGTAATTTTACCGAAATTAGAACAGATGACCAATATTTAGGGTATTTTGGTTTTTTTACCAAAACTAGGCTAATTAAGCGTAATTTAGTGTAATTAGCACAGTTGACCAATATTTAGGGTATTTTGGCCTTTTTTACCATAATTAGGCTCATTAAGCGTAATTTCACCGAAATTATGTTATTTTAGACATCAGGATGCCTAGAGCACGGCCTACCCCTCTTCCAGTAGTGGACGAGCCGATCAGTACCAGCAGCACGGAGCACATCAGTCCTCTTCTGTGGATTCCCCACAGCGAGCACCGAGTCTCACTGGTTTCTCGTGAGGTACGTTCTTTTTCATAGATTTTCTTTAAATTTTGTTGGGTTTAAATTTTATTATGTTGTCACCATGCGGATTACCTTTTTCAACGCAGGACACGGATCTTCTAGATGTGAAGTTGCGGTGCGTGCACATGAAGTACTACGATGTGATGGAGCCATACCTCGTCAACCTGGGTGTCTACCAGGTTGTGGACATCGTGCGGACCGAGAAAAGCATCATCAATGCATCTCTCATCGCTGGACTGGTGGAGCGATGGCGTCCCGAGACGCACACGTTTCACATGCCGTTCGGAGAGATGACGGTGACTCTCCAAGATGTGAGTGCTCTCTGGGGTTTGCCTATCCGTGGCACACCCGTCGGCGGCGTCTCTGACAGCGCCAGATTCGCAGGTTATGTTGAGGAGTTGTTGGGAGCTGAGCCTTCCTATGTCATTGGGGAACATGGGAGGTCGAAGTTCCATTTGCGGATGACGAGGTTACGGCAGCACTTCATCGCGGGTCTCTCGGCAGATTCCACCGAGCTGGAGATTCAGAGGTAAAATTTATAACTTGTTTGTACTAATCAATTTATAATACGGTTATTATATTAGAATTTTTATATGTTTTGTATTGCAGATATACACGGGGCTACGTGATGGACCTTTTTGGTTCTGTCATGTTTCCTGATTCCAGCGGTGACCAGATGCCGATGATGTATCTCCCGTTGCTGATGAACCTTGAGCATCCATCGGCGTACAACTGGGGTGGGGCAGTCCTGGCATATCTATACTCCCACCTGTGCCGTAGTAGTGAGGTAAGTTACCAACTCTTACTTTAGTGTAAATTATTTAATCAATCAATCCATCAAAATACACTGACGTGTAATGTTCTTGAAAATGCAGCCGAAAGCGAAGCAGATGTACGGGCCGGTACTCCTGCTTCAGCACTGGTCGTGGTCACGGCTACCGGTGGGCCGTCCTGTCCCCAATGAGGCACCGGATTGGGGCTCGCCAGATTTGTTTAGATGCCCGGCATACGCCAAGAAGTGGCACGGTTTCCACCACTACTTGGATCGGACCCACGGTGCTACCGTTGGGATCAGGCCTGTCCGGTCAGAGCTTCAGAGTTTGCCTGAGGCTCTTGTTGAGTGGACGCCGTACGATCAGTTGTACGAGGAGTACTTCATGCCGGGCAGTGTGAGTGACGAGCAGGAGCGGGCGATGTGGCTCTATCGAGGTCCACTCATACACTTCTGGACAGTGGAGCACCACTATCCAGATCGGGTGTTCCGCCAGTTTGGTCGTACGGCGTTGATTCCTGCAGACCCATCTTTGCCGCGTTCCACGCACAGAGCCCTGCACAGGTAAGTCGTAGTCTATTGTATTTATTGTCAAATACATCAAATTACTTGATAGCTTTGTATTGCAACTAACGTCTTCCTTACAGCATAACCCACCGATCCCGACTGGATAAGGACTGGAGCACCCATTTCGATGCATACTACGGGACAGCCCAGGATCCTCAGCAGATAGACTTCTATCATGAGCCAGATGGGATCATTCAGACCCAGGGAGATCCCCAGTTGAGGTACGATGTATGGTACACACTTGTCTGCATGGCGAGTGTCTATCTGCAGGGTGATTACGGTGCCCATCTCCGCAACAGGATCAAAACCGATGATGGTTACCATCCCAACGGCCGTTCATGGGCTCGCCAGGTAAAGCACCTAAAACCACATAGTTTTGGTCTAACTTAGTAGTTCATCAAGGTTTGATCTGACATGCCAAATTTTTTTCAGCTTCTGGCCGCGATCAAGGAGTGCGGACATGGGATTGCCATGCTGGGAAAGAAGAACTGGAGACGGCTTGGGTACCGTGTCCTCATGAAGAATGCGAATGTGGTTGAGGATGCCGGACACGGTGGAAAGATCATCGGTATGCTGCGAGACACCGGAGAGAACATCAACTGGCGTGAGATAATTCCGACCGAGCCCGGTTCTGCTAGATGATATGTCATCTTCTCCCGATTCACATCCAGAGTGGGACTACCATCGTTGGGTATTGTCCAACATTGGGTGGACGGCATGGTACGACGAGCATGGACGTCCGGTGCAGCCTCATGTATGTCATACTTCAGTATATGTCAGGTTTTAATAAATTTCTTTATTCAGATCAAATTTAATAATTTATGTGTATAATTGCAGGGTCCAACAGAGATGCCACCACAGCCACCACCTGCGGAGACCGATACTTCTGAGTACGAGTCCCTCTCGTGCAGTCTCCAGGACTTCGGGGTATTCGATGAGGATTTCATTACGGCACCGGCATGGTCCTGATATGGCACAGAGATGCCGCATGGTAGAGAGGCTAGTGGTAGTGGGTCTCATACTCAGCCTGCATTTGGGACTGAGTTCGCCGCATCTATCTTCAGTACACCTCCGCCAGTACCACCAGTCTCCACAGGCGATGCCAAATGGGATACCACCGAGCAGATACTCAGGTCTGCCGATGCCCCAGATGAGCCCGAGAGAGACGGAGCCTGGCCGTGCTGGCGTAGGGCGAACGCCGGAGTACCGCCTCAGCGATATTCCCCCTCTCCGTTTTAGTTGTATTTTTACTAGTTTTGTAGTATTTATATTTGATATACTATTTATGTTTGGTATATTTGGATTATCCTATATTTCGGTTCATGTGTATGTGTGCTTTTATGGTACTATTTTTATATTTTACAGATCAAAATAAATTATCATGATAATGGTAAACATAAAATATTACAACATTAAAATAGAAGCACAACATAAAAAATAATATAGCGTATTTCAATTAATATAGCGTATTGTAATGTAATATAATGTAATTTAGCGTAATTTAACATAATATAGTGTTATTCAATATAATTTCAATTAATATAGCGTATTTTAGTATAAATATGCTAATTATATATCAAAAGAAGTAATATAACAAATAATTTAAACAAAAAATTTCAAATTTTCAGTGTTAAATTTCAATATTTTGATCTTCATAGTGTTTCTCTCTAAATAAAAAAAAAAGTACCAAGCCGGCCAGAAAATGGCCGTCTTAGGGAGGGACCTAAGCCGGCCATTTTCTGGCCGGCTTGGGTATTTTTAGCGAAAGTTTGAAAATCTGAGCATAATTAATAATTTGTATTAAACTTTGGATATTAATAAAAATGTCGGGAGGTATAGTAATTCGTCGGTAAAATTCAAATTCTTGGTAGCAATATTGTTAGGTTAGATATCGCACAAACTTTTACATAAAAAAAAAAAGATATCGCACCAACTTTCTTAGTACGGATCATTTACTAAATTACATTTACTAGGCTAGCTATCTCAATTTTCAAGGAAAAATGCATTAAATACTATATGCGATTTAGACTTTTGGTCTCAGCTAAGAGCTAATTAATTGTGTCCAAATTGTACACTCTAAACGAACCTCATTTTTTCTTCTATTCTAAATGAAAATGAAAATGAAAATGAAAATAGTATGGATGGAGATGTAAAATTATCTTGTTCAACATCAATAAGTATTACTATTTTTTTTTAAATCGTCGCAGAAGCTGCAAAGTTGTGAGGGAGAATCGAACTCTCCAACCTTTGAGTAACCATCGGTCTTAGAACTTTTTTTCTAATCAACTATACTACCTCCCATTTCTCCAATAAGCATTACTGTTGAAATCTAAATTTTGAGTACTCAAAATTATATCGTTATTTGTAATATCTTTAACCTTCAGGTACTGAAAAAATACAATCTATCAAATGTTCAATTCCGTTATTTTTCTGAGTGCTTATCTATCATAATTAATGAATTTAATGCTCAAAGGGCGCTTGAGTAGAGACCGTTTAATCTTTGATATTCACAATTTTTTTTTTTAAATGCTTGGTAGAAGCAATATTTACACCTTTTAATTATAGCATTACTCTGATGCATTTTCTTTCTTCAAGTTACAACTTATAAAGTACACCCTCTCTTCTCTGTTCTGTATCCGGAAGAGAGAAAGAAATAAAAACAAAATCTATATTCTTAATTCAATCTCACAAAACATTTTCTATTTATCTCCATTGATTAAATTTTGATCTATGCTAGATATTGAGAAGTTATCATCAGTTGCTTCCATGGTGTGTCTAAGAAGCAACAATCTAGGATTTTTTTAGTTGCGGTTCCATCTTACAGAATGAGACTAAATACGCTTAAGGACAATGTTTCGTACACGGTCCTGTAATTATTGTTTCAACTTTATTTATTTTATTTATTAATTTATTTAACTATCCGAATTGTTCTGAAAATTTACCCCAACAATTACATTATGACGGGTCTCATTGTGCTAGGCATAATATCACCTCAGCTTATGGATAACCTCAAACGTAAGTCCAATAAAAGTGTCTATTTTTTTTTTGAAATAGATAAAATATTACACATAAATTCTTCTAAATACCATTTACAGTATGTATATCATCAAATTTAAGTCACAATAATGTTCCTAATAATAGCACCTGTAAACTAATGAATGACCATAAACATAAGTCATGTAAGAGTTCATAATTTATTAATTTGTGCAAAACTTAAGCAGATAAATCGAATATTACACCTAACAATCTTCTAAAATGTTTTTACCGTACGTTGTATGTGTCTAATTATGTTTTTAATCAACTGATAGGTCTAAATTATATACACATTCGATCTAGTTTTTATCACATAATAGCACAAAATATCTTGTATTTTAGTAGAGAATATAATGAAATATATCTAAGAATTAAGTTACTGCCAAAGTCTATTTAAGTTACAGGAAATGGAGCAAATTGTAGATCTTCTCGCAAGCTTTCCGAAAAGTGGTAGAACACTGAAAACGGAGTTACGGATCATGAGTTATGCCCGTTTGAATTTCAGAGCAAAACAGGAGAAACAGAGCCCAGTGCGGACCTACTCAGTACTTAGTCAAATTTCTAGCATCGCAGAACTTCACAAACAGAAAAGTCCGAGCGCAGTGCGGACGCACTGACCCAGAGTGCGGATGGGTGCACCCGCACTCAGCGACACACAGTTCGTATTTTGGTCATATCTTGGTCATACGAACTCCGATTTGGGTGATTCAAAGCTTGACGGAACCAGGACAAAGAGATCTACAACTTTCATGAAGAAAACAAATCCAAATTCGGAATATATAATTCTGTACAGCCACATCAATGGCCGCATCAGCCTGAAAACTGCTAAATATGGAAAGTTAGTGGGCGCCAAAATTAGAATAACTTGGTCTCCAAGTTCATAATCACAAAATTAGAAATATAGAAGTTAGTAGGCTTAGTGGGTGCTGAAAATATAACAACTTGATTCCCAAGTTCAGAAAATGACTAAGTTAGTGGGCGCCGAAAATAAAACGACTTGATCTGCAAGTTCAGAAAATAATATAAGACTAAGAAGACCAAAGGAGAAAGGATCACTGCTCATCATTGTTCAATTGAAGTTATTCTGCTCCACTTTCCGGCGGTGATCAAAGTTGCGAAGGAAGAGAAGGAAGAAGTCGAGGTTTTGCTTGAGCGACAAGGGAAGAACTTGGGTAGGAACTAGGAGATTGGTTGTATTCTTTTCTCTTACGTATTTTCTCAGTTTTTACCATGTTTATCTTGTATTTTCTTGTGGATGCTTGCTTCTCCATGAGAGGCTAGTTTCCTCTCTAGGGGTTTAGGTCAATGCATGAACTTGTTTAATTCTATCTTATTCGGATATTTGTTTTTATTATGATTGTTTTATCGGATTTGATTGTTAATTTCTGTGATTTATCATTTGTGCTAATTACATAGTTTAGTACTTGAATTGGACAAGTCCCGCTTTGGATTCGAAAGAACCAAAGTAGTTAGGATGGGATAAGAGAGTACCAAATTATGAGTACAAATACCTTAGGATTTGGATTAGAAGCGACCGTACTTTGATATCCAAACCAGAACTATAGAAATTAGGGTTAGGGTTTGGTGAAGAACGACCGTGAAGTCAAACCCATAATCAGGACACCTTAGAACAAATATCGATATATACTTTGGAGCATGTGACTTAAATATCCCTCTAGGTTAGTGACAGCCCTAGAATTCGAGGAACATTAATCCATCCACCCAAAATATTTGTATTAATATTTGTTCCAAAGGCTAACAAGAGCTTAATGGGTCTAGATAGCTAGGGTGAAGAACGACCGTGAAGTCCAAAACTATCTAGGCACGTTATTAATTCACGACAGTAACCCTTTTTAATACTTTTAGGTTAGAAACATCATCAAATCAAACATGAATTCAAACAAACCGAGTAGATAGAATTAGCAAGGAATTGTGGACCGAATGCCCCTAGATCTCCTCAAACTTGAAAACAAACTAATCTTTCTTTCCCTTATTTTTAATTTACATTTATTGTTTGAAACTCCTCTCTTCCGGGTATTGAACCCAAACTTAGGATTTTAGAACAAAACCCCCATTTTACTTTTATTGTTTAGTTTTAGAAGTAGTTTTTTTTTAATTAAAAATTGGTATTTCCCTATCTCCCTGCGAATCGACACCTAAATACTACAATCGATAGGTTGTGCGCTTGCAACTAACATATATATTGAGTACGAAGGTTTATAAATATTAAAGACAAAAAGAGTACAATCTGAGCTCTTGCTGCCTCTGTCCCGGATGTTGAGTACTCAATATGTTAAAGTACTCAAAATACTATAATCTCTCTGGGCTCTTGCTGCAACTAACCTACATCTGGGCTCTTGCTGCCTCGGCCGAGAAAGATATTTGGAGCAATTTGCGCAATTTCTACGGGCCTTTCGGGTTCAATAAAAAAATGAAAAGGGATAAAAGGGAGAAAAATAGGTATAGTTTTTGGACTTTCGTAGGCCGAGAATATAAAATTTATAGTAATTAAAAGAATAGTTCACAGCACCTTTTGGTATTTTGGATAAGAAAGATAAATAAGGTACAAGATTAATTCATCCTGATACAAGTTACCTTGGTTTTGAATATTTTCATAACGCTTTGTCTCACACACTCTGCTTTGGTACGAAGAGGGAGTAATAAAATTCTTAGACCCTTTTGCTCTTATTACAATAGTTTACCTTCTAAGTATATATTATTGAGTAAAGATGTTGTCCCCCGCACTTCAGTTCCCTAAACGTCCTCCAATTCTAACTAACTTTGTCAATCATTAAACCACCTTGAAAAACGTGTAAAACATGTAAAAGATGAGTCCAGTTTTTTTCTTTAAATACTTGATATCTTAAGTATGAATACTTGATGAATTATATATGAATATTTGATAACTTAGATATGAATACTTTCCATTTTGTATGAATACTTTTCATATTTGAGTCCATTTTTTTTCTTTAAATACTTGATATCTTAAGTATGAATACTTGATGAATTATATATAAATATTTGATATCTTAGGTATGAATACTTTCTATTTTGTATGAATACTTTTCATATTTGAATATTTGATACCTTGAAAAACGTGTAAAAGTAGGTCATCATGGATCTCATTTGAAAGAGAAAATTGTGTAGAACACGTTCGTGGTTTTAGATTTGCAAAATTCCTCATAGATCGTCCCAAAAATTAGTTAGATTGAACGGAGAAAAAAAAAACCACCTTGAAAAACGTGTAAAAGATGAGTAGATATTGTGTCCAGTTTTTTTTAAAATACTTGATATCTTAGGTATGAATACTTGATGAATTATATATGAATACTTGATATCTTAGGTATTCATACTTTCCATTTTGTATGTGAATTAATTTAATCAATGAATGTAGCACTGGTGGTGTGATCCACGTGACTTTTTGGTTGTGGTCTCCAATGCAGTCTGACAGTTATTGCTCCCGAAAAGTAATGGTCCCCAGTTTGTATGTAAATTAATACTTGATATCTTAGGTATGAATACTTGATATCTTAGGTATGAATACTTTCTATTTTGTATGTTAATTAATGTATGTTGAATGGGGGACTGACAGTTGTACTTTGACCGTTAGGAGGACGTTTAGGGGACTGAATGGGGGGACTGTTAGTCGATCCCTACATTATTTGCTTGGAAAATGATCGGAATTCATACACTAGAATTTCATCCAATTTATATAGGCCCAAGTAAGCCCGGTACATTTATGGGCTGTATATGGGCTTTACATATAGAAAGGATGCCTTTTATTTTTAAGTTATTAGTTAATAATAGAAGCCGGCTCTCGCAATTGATTGTACAATCAACCAATGAAAATTTTGACTGTTGAAGCAAAAAAAAAAAAAAAATCTGACTGTTGACGACCAAATTTGGATACTAAGTAGTTAGAAACACCTAATTAAATCTCGGTTTAAAAAAAAATATATAACAATCATTTTGAAGTAAATTATACAACTTAATAAAAGAATCTTTTGGCTAAAGGGTTTTAGTCCAGGCTATTTTTGGTGAATTTGCACTATGAACAGACTATAAATTGGATTATGATTTAAAATGTGGGTTCTAGAAAAAATGGAAGATTATATGACTCAGTAAATTAAAAATTCCGAACATATAGAATAATATATATTGGACTGGACGGATAGTAGTTAAAAAAAAACCTTCATATCGTATTATGCAACAGAATAATCTGTTTCACAGTTAACTTATTCTATAAAAATTTCACCAAAATTTATTCATGAGCTTAAAAGTGAACCAATAAAAACATAGAAGGAACAGAGTATGAATATAAGATCTTGGAACCAACAACACTCGTAGGTGCTATAATCATTACTGTCAATCATGCAATGACCACAAATTCCGTCTCTCTTTCGATACTCAGAATTTTTTTTTTCACAATAATACAATGCAAATTAAAACTGCACAAGTCATATAAGAAAACAAGTTCATACCTCACCTTCCTAGGTGCTCATGAACCTAAAGTTCATTCAAATCGATATATGGAAAGTTCAACAAACATATTAATAATTAGATTGTATGAGGGCCGAAAAATTCAAAATGACTATCAATAACTTTGTTCACTAAAAATAATGAATCATTTCAACTTATTTTTGAAAAAGAAGGTATTTAACTATTTATGAATATAATAAGAGTTTTAAAATCAAAATTACTGTTGTGGGAACAATAGCAAATGCACTCCGATTAAATTCCTATTACTAAAAAAACAAAACTTCAATAATATTTTTAAATGATGTAAAATAACCGGATTTATTTTTTCTCTGTCTCGATAGATATAGAATTTGGAGGATTTTTTTTAAAAACCATAAATAAAATAATTAAATTTACGAAACCAACATGATGACCTGCTGTGTATTTTGGGTATAGGAATAATTGGTCTATTTCGTACACTTCTGCTTTAAATTTATAAAACCCTAAATACGCAAAGTTAGATTGAATTGCAAGCGCACAATCTATCCTTGTAGTAATTATGGGTATCGATCCAAATATAACGGGAGATATTACTTTCTACTAAATCAATTAACTCTAAAATAGTGCAAATAAAGTAAAAAGGGGGGTTTGTTGTAAAATTGGTTTTTTGGTTCAATACCCGATTGAGAGTTGAAACTAAAACAAGACAATTTAAAACAAACAAATAAAAGGAGTTTGTGATTCAAATGGATAAGAGTCTAGGGGCTATCGGCATACAATCCTTTGGTCCAATCTACATTTACTTGGTATTCTAAACTCATGTTTGCAATTATGGGGTTTCTAAACGTAAATATCAAAAAGGGTCACTTTCGTGAATTAATGACGTGTCTAGATAATTCGGACTTCACGATTAAGTTCTTCGCCCTAGCTATCTAGACCATAAGCACAGATTAGCCTAGTTTATCCCTAAATACCAATACTTCACGGTTAAGTCCTTCATACGATATTTGGTTCAATTCTAGGTGTCCCAATCAAATATAAGGCTTCACGATTAAGTCCTTCACCTTAATTTAACCTTTGTTCTTGTGGTTCCGGACTAAGAAATAGATTTGGTCATTTCTAATCTTAATCCTAAGGTAATTCATGTATACAATTTGGTACCATTAATTATAACTCCTAGCATCTTAAGTTGATTAGACTCAAGCGGGAAATTAACAAGTAATCAAATCATACAAGCACATGAATTGTAAAATCAACAAGAATAAACAAACATGCAAACAATCATCATAAAGAAATTAATCCAAGTAAATATAGATTCAACACAAATTCATGTTTTTAGCCTAAGCCCCTAGAGAGGAAATCTAGCCTCTCATGGGTGAGTTAACATCCAAGAAAGTTACAAGAGAAATCATAATGAAAACAAAGTAAAACAAGTAAGAGAATAGACTACACCAATCTCTTCGCTCGCTGCCTTTGATCTTCACTTTTGCTTACTCGAGAATCCTTCAAACCTTGCTCTTAATCGCCTTTGATCACGAGGAGAAGATAGAAAATGTGTAGAGAGATGTGGAAATTAAACCTAGAATGAAGAATAGTTTCTCCTCCTGCCTCCCTGCCCATATATAGCTATTTTCGTGCCTTGGGAAGCAATCCAACAAAATCTGGAAGTGAATCGGGCGAAGATGGCAATAAAATCTGTCCAAATCTAGGCTGGGCGGCCATTGGTGCGGCTGTACAAAATTCTACATTCTGAATTTGGATTTTTTTTCCTTCATGAAAGTTGTAGATCTTTTCGTTCTGGTTCAGTCAAGCTTTGATTCATCCAAATCGGAGTCCGTATGACCAAGATATGGCCAAAATACGAACTGTCTGTCGACAGCTGTAATTTTGTGCGGCCTTCACAAATTTCCTGCGGCCCGCACGAGTACCCGCAAAACTCTCGGACAAATCCGTGCGGCCCGCACAGAATCCGTGCGGCCCGCACAAAAGGCTGTTTTGCTCATTTTTGCTCGATTTCTGCAAATTAGATAAAGGAAAGGCAGTAACTTGGTTCTACGGTGCATTCTATACTAAACTAGACTAAAATACAAGGGTTTTGGTATAGTTTAAGAGGTAAAACCTGGACCGAAGGTATATATAATTGAGGCTTATCATGACCCGAAGATTTACAAAAACCATCAGATCCGAGATGCCAATTCGGTCCGAACGAATTTGTTTTCTCCGGACCGAATTGGCATTTCGGTCCAGCTCAATTCACAGTAAAACTGTGTTGCCTTTCGTGCGAAGGCTTTTTTGGCCCGGACCGAATTGCCAATTCGGTCCAGGTTTCTTTTTTTTTTTTTTTTTTTTTAGAGACACTTGGATTGAATAATAGAAATAAAAATCTTAATTGGAAACTTCAACTCAAGTTTTGAGGCTCTTCCCTTTGTTTTTTGGCAATTCTAAATTTCAAAATCCGGCATAGTGGGCACGGACGCATGCGTATTTTCGCAAGCTTTCCGAAAAGTGGTCGTTTGCTGAAATCGGACACTCGAGCACCGTTTTATGACCGTTTGAAGTTTCGCCGTCGTTTTTCGTCTTTTCAGTGAAGATATCGTCCATATTCATATGTAATTTAGCGTATTTTAGCAAAATGTAATGTAATTGAACTTAATATAGTGTAATTTAATGTAATATAGTGTAATTCAGCATAATTTCAAGTAATTTAGCGTATTTTAGTATGAGGAGGGATCAAGTTACAACAAATTTGAGTTACAACAACTATTTTTTTCATTTTCAAAGTCCAAATCGTCGATCCAAACCGTTCAACATGATTATCTAAATAAAATGTGATTGCAGATCAAATTTTACAATTTTTTAAATTTTTTTACGATTTATTAAGATGGGTACAAAATTCAATGTCTGAATTTGACTAGTTTTGTAAAATACTTAATAAATAGTCAAAAAAATTCAAAAAAATGTAAAATTTGACCTCCAAGTATATTTTAATATGGAGATAATGTTGAACGGTCGGATCGACTGTTTGAACTTTGAAAATGAAAATATGCTCATTTTACAAATAGGTCCTTAATCCCTCTTCTTTATTTTGCTTGTCTCTAAAAAAAAAAAAAACCTGGACCGAATTGGCAATTCGGTCCGGACTCTTTGTGGGATTTTCTGTGGCGTTGGCTGCGCAACAGGTGAAATTGAGGGGGGACCGAAATGCCAATTCGGTCCGGAGGAAAAAAATTCGTTCGGACCGAATTGGCATCTCGGGTCTGATGGTTTTTGTAAATCTTCGGGTCATTATGTTGGTTTCGTAAATTTAATTATTTTATTTATGGTTTTTAAAAAAAATCCGAATTTGGAAGATGTGATGTAGTTTCGGAATGGATATATAGAAAGCTTTCCGCGATTCCGCAATCAAATCGATAAATTCACTATTTGCCGTAGGTCTGGAGTGACTTGTTGGTCCAATTTCACTCTGCTATCATCACGCTTTATACGTCATGTAAGTCAACTGCGGAAATAAAAAATAGTCTGATCGATAATGGATCTGACATTTTCTGAAATAAACAAGGAATCATAATTTAAAAGTAAATTTTCTAAATGTTTATGTTTATCATTAATATTGATTTCAATCTATTTTCTTCATTATCTTATATCTGTTTTTTAATCAATTTAGCATAATAAAACTGAAATTATCTCATGATCTAAACCTTGATTATTATTTTACGAGTACTTGTAGTTGAACCACTAGTAACACTGAATTCACATCACCTCAGGCTACCTGACTCAAGCAAATTATGATCGGACGGTTCTTTTAACATGGCACGAATCTCAAAACAGATCCCCTACAGTCTCCATAGGCACTGGATTGAGTTTGGCCCATATAGGATTAATATGGGCCGTCCGTTTCAATTTGCTTGAGTCAGTACCTGGGAGGATACAGATCCAGTAACACTAACCAAATGAAAATATTTTCAGTTATAAACAAAAATTAGCTTGTGATTTTTTTCTAAAGCGGGCAATATCCATTGAAATGTAAATTATATGACTATAAGCAATTTTGGTTCTTCGAACATGAAAGATAATCAATACAAGATGAAAAACAACCAGTAGAATTAAAGACAACTAGTAGAAGATGAAATACAACTAGAATAGCTAAAATACAACTAGAAGAAGATGAAAATGTAACCAATAGTAGACGAAAGACAACTAATAGAACATTAAAGACAACTAGCATAATTAGAAGAAATAAAAAACAACTAGTAGAAGATTAGAGACAACAAGTAGAAGATTAGAGACAACTAGAAGAATATCAAATACAACTAGAAGGAAATGACATACAACCAGTAGAATATGAAAGACAACTAGTAGAAGATCAATAACAACTAGAAAAAAATAAAATGACAACAAGAAAATGATACAACTAGTAGAAGATGAAGACAATTACAAGAAGATACAAGACAACCAATAGAACATGAAAGACAACTAGTACAAGATAAAAAAAAAAACTAGTAGAATATGAAAGACAACTAGAAGAAACATCAAAGATACAACTATAAGAACATGAAATATAACCAATACAAGATAAAAGACAACTAGAATAAAATAACAAACAACTAGTAGAAGATGAAAGACAACAAGAAGGAGATGAAAAACAACTAATAAAAGATTACAAAGAATAATTAGAAGATTAAAGACAATTAGTACAAGATAAAAGACAACTGGAATAAGATGAAATATAACTTGAAAAAGATGAAATACAACCAGTAGTAGATAAAAGACAACCAATAAAACATAACAAACAATCAGTAGAACATGAAAGTGATCAGAGTCAAAATAATGATGAATTACGTAGGATTTTGGCTTAGGTTCTGCATATTTTCTCACACTTATGTTTAATTTATTAGAGAAAAAGGCTACTGTCACCCTTCTTTATGTTTTATTACAGAAAACAGGTTTTGGGACTATTTTACACCAAATGGAGCAAGAATCAGGTCAATCTGATTAGCGACGCTCATCGACTAAGTCTCTGTTACGGCCCATATTACCTAATAAGGACCGAGCCTAATACGGACTAGAAGATAGAGTGATAAGCATTAAAACCCACAGCGACAAGGTCTCAATACGAACCGTATCACCTGATACGGACCGTAACCGAAGGCGCCTCTTGGGGAATAACTGCTGACAGCTGCATCCAGATCAGTTTCTTAGCCCCTACTCAAACTCCAGACGTCCATCCACTCCTATCTTTGTAATTAGGGTTATATTTGATTAAAGAGAGAAGAGATGAGTGATTGTAACCATGCCGTTCCGCGGCTAAGTTCCTTTCTTAGGGGCTAGGCAGTTGTTCGCACAAAAGTGTATCACAAAGTTTCAGTACAGCAAGCTGTACCTTTTAAACCTTTAATTAACTTCCGACTAGACTGCAAGTACACAATCCTATCGTATAGTTTAGTCAGGTATCGATCCACAGGACGGTTCAAATCTAATCTGGACTCTACTTAAATCAATTAGGTACTAGACATTGGAAAAGGTTAATTTGGTTTGTTTTAATTTCCTAAGTTCAACAACAATGATTAGAAATAATTGAAATAACAGAAGGTAAAGTTTGGTTTTTATCAGATAAAGAAAAGCGTTTCTAGGGTTTTCGATTTCATCTTCAACTCTACCTCTCGGTACCGGACACGACCAGTGTACTTTCATACGCGGCCCGCGTGGAAGACGCGACCCTCGTACTCTCATACGCGGCCCGCGTGGACCTCGAGTTAATGCAGCAGCTGTTTGTTTTTGCGTTGTTCTTTGGTGTAAGGGTTCATTGACCGAACCTAATGTTCCTAAACCTCAACTCTCGTTTGTTGGCTTAATAAACTTGGTATCGGAATTGCAATTTCACCTTCTTAGGTTTCTATTCGTGGTAGAAAAGTTTCGGTACAGACGAACTGTACCTTTTAAAACCTTTGTATACTCTCGCTTAAGACTGCAAGTGCACAGTCCTACTCGTACAGTATAGTCGGGTATCGATCCACAGGGACGACTCAATTCTGAATTCCTACTTGACTTAGCTAAGTACTAGAAGTTTGAAATGGTTGTTTGTGTTTGTTTATGTTTCCTAAATTCAGTAACAAATTCAATGACAGGAAGTGAAAGCAATTAAATATTTTGTTTTGGACTATTGTTAAAAAAGGTGTTTCAAGGATTTCAGATTTCATCCTCAACTTTGCTGCTCTGGACCCTTATGACGCGACCCGCGTGGCCCTCGAGCGACTCTGGACCTGCCACGTGACTCGCATACTCTCGTATGCGACCCTTGTGACGTGACCCGCGTGGCCCTTGAGCTGAACCTGCACATGTCTGTTTGTGGGTGTTTTAAGTCGTGTAAGGCTCGATTGACCGTACCTAATGTTCCTAAACCTCAACTCTCGTGTATTGGCTTAACGGACCTGGTACGGAAATGCAATTTCACCTTCCTAGGTTTAATCCTAAGTTCTCAGTTCGGTTTACTAAAGATATCCACAGATGGAAATTTCACCTCTCAGCTACTATTGATCTCACCTCTCGGATCTCAGATCTACCTCAAATACTTAACCTAATTTGCAAGAAACATCAAGGCCAAATTACAAGAAGAAATACCATAGGCATTCAACAGTAGACAATCAAGAATCAATCAAGCAATTTAGGTCAAGCAATCACAATAATACAAGAATCAAAGAAACACGAATAAAATTCAGATTCAAACAATATGCATTATCAAACAAAGTCTAAGATTACATCCAAACCCCTTGAAACTATAGAACTACTCAATCATGATAAAAAACGAAATAAAAGAGAGAAAGAGAGTGCAAATCATGATGGAGATGAAGGATTGAAGAGGATCGAAGCTTCTGGCCGAATCTTCTTCTCCTGGTCGAATCCTGGCTCCAAATCGCCTCTTCTCTGTCGCGTGCCAAGCTCTCCTTTCAAATCCCGATCGGATCCCCTTTTTTTGTGAAATGTTTTCTGTCTCTTTAATTTGCGCCAGGCATCTATATATATAGGCATCTTAATGGGCTTCAATTGGGCCCTGGCGCAATTAATTCGACGCGACCCGCATCAGGTGGGTCGCGACCCGCGTCAGGTGGAACCTGGTGTGAGCAGTGAGGGTCGCGTCTGAGGTCGCGCTGGACTATGATGCGACCCGCGTCAGGTGGGACGCGACTCGCATGGAGGATGTCAGAATTCTGGTCTTCTGCTTGTTTTCGCCTATTTCCTGCAAAGTCATAACCAAAATGCAGCAGTACCATATTCTATTGATATTCAATGTAAACAATGCAATTTAGTGGTTAAAAACATGATGTCTGGTTTGAAAATAGGTCGAAACAATAGATCAAATAAGGAGACATCAGTTTCCAACCCTAAACTCTCATTTATTGGTATTCTACCTAAGTTATTTGTCCGGTTTACTAAAGGTATCCACCACCTCTCGATAAAGGGAAAAGTTCACCTCTCGGTTACTATTTGGTCTTACCTCACGGCTCGCAAACCTACCTCAAATACTTAGTCTGGTTGAAAGAAACATCAAGGCCAAAGTACAAGACATCTAACAGTAGACAACAAGAATCATTCAATCAACTTCAACAAAGCAATTAAAATATTACTCAAACAAATAAACATAAATATTCAACACAGATTCAAACAACATGCATACAAAACAAAGTATCAAACTACATCACCCGAGAAACTAAATAAACTACTCAAACATAGTTCTAAAACATATAAAAGAGATGATAAAGATAGTGCTTATGGCAGAATTCAAAGTAGTAAGAAGATCCGTCGCAAATCTCTCGATTTTTGCCTCTCTTCTTCTTCTCCAAGCCAAGCCGTCAAGCACCAACCCTAGGTCTCCTCCCTCAGATCCAAAATAAGCTCTCCAAAATGCAGAATGAATCCCTCTGTAGCAAGAGATCCCGTAATATAGCCAATCTGGCCGACCTTTCCTTTGTTGAGCCTCTGTTTCCATTTTTGTTTTGTTTTCGGAAAAGGCTGACGCGACCCTCGTGTGGTGTGACGCGGTCTGCGTGTCTGTGTCTCTCACGTGTGTAAAGAGTGATCGCGTCTGTGGTCGCGTCATGGTTTGATGCGGCCCGCGTGTAGGGTTTCAGAACTCGCAATCTTCCCTGATTTCGCTCGTTTTCTGCAAAGTAAGAATAAAAACGCAGCAGTACCACATTCTATGGATATTCAATGTAATAGACACGATTTGGTGGTTTGAAACACAGATTTTGGTACAGAAATTGGTCGAATTTGTAGGTCAAATAAAGAGACATCAGCAATAAACCTTGTTACTCTTGATGTTTTGATATATATATTTTCTGTTGATTATGATTTCTTGTTGTTTAATCGAAATGCTTTTGTGATTTTTATCTCTTCATCTAACTTCGATGATCTAGTTTAATCCGTTAAGGTAGTGACAGTACTTTAACAGTAAGAGAAATTATTTGTACGAATTAGCCTCGTTGAGATCTATTAGGTTTATGTGAAGAAAACCTTAGCGGAAAAACCATAAACCAGAACAACAAAATGCGAACCAAGTTCCATCATTTGCGTAAGGTAAATCGCAGTGATCTGTAGTAACTTGTGTATTTAAGAGATCAGTCATTTGCGTAAGGTAACTCGCAGTGTCCTATGTAGAATCTCGATGAAAGATCTGTCATTCTTGCGTAACATAACTCGCAGTGACCTATGTGGTGTCTTTCATAAAACAACAACAGGAAATCAGACCCGACAGGAATATATTATCAAAGCGGAATGAGTAGCAATGGTGTGCCGAAATTCTAGAAATTCTCATCTCTATCTTTATTTTAATTACTTTTAATTACTTCCTAATTTACACTGATCACAACAACAACTCTCAATTTTCAGATTTCGTCTAGCCTTTCGAAAAATTGTAATTCAATCGCTCAAAACTCTGAATCAATATTCCCTGTGGATCGACCTCGAATATACTACTCGATAGGATTGTGCGCTTGCAGTCCGAATCGATAGCATTTCTGAGTTTATAAATATTAAAAGAAACATCGCTCTCTTTTGAATGATCGAAAGACAAGTTGTATAAGATAAAAGACAACTAGAAGAAGATAAAAACAATTAGTACAAGATGAAAGACAACTAGTACAAGATAAAACACAACTAGAAGAACATGAAAGACAACTAGTAGATAATGAAATGCAACCATAAGAAGATAAAAAACAACTAGTAGAAGATGAAAAAGAACTACTAGAAGATTAAAGACAACAAGTAGACTAAAGACAACTGGAAGAAGATGAAATAAAACTTGAAAAAGATGAAGTACAGCCAGTAGCAGATAAAAAAATGCTAGAACATAATAGAAGACCAGTGGAACATGAAAGACAAGCAATACAAGCTGAAAGACAACTAGTAGAAGAAGAAAGACAACTGGTATAAGATAAAATATAACTAGAAGGAGATGAAATACAACCAGTAGAATATGAAAAACAACCAGGAGAATATGAAAAACAACCAGTAGAACATGAAAGACAACTAGTACAAGATGAAAAACAACTAGAAGATGATGAAAGACAACATGAAACGCAACCAATAGAACATGAAAGACAACTAATAGAACATGAAAAATAACTATTACAAGATGAAAACAACTATAAGAATATGAAAGACAACAAGTACAAGACTAGAAGAAAGATGAAAAATAATTAGTGGAAGACAAAAGACAACCAGATGAACATGAAAGATAACGAGAAGAACATGAAAGACAACAAGTACAAGATGGAAGACAACTAGAAAAAAATAAAAAAACAACTAGTAGAAGATGAAAGACAATAAGAAAATGATGAAAACAACTAATAGAAGATGAAAGAAAAAAAGAAGATGATGAAAAACAACTAGTAGAAGATGGAAAACAAATAAAAGAAAATAAAAGACAACCATTAGAACATGAAAAACAACCAGTATAAGATGAAAGACAACTAAAAGAAGATGAAAAACAACTTGTAGAAGATTAAGGACAACTGGAAGAACAAAAAAATACAACAAAAAAAAGAACATGAAAAATAACTAGTACAAGATGAAAGACAGCCAATAGAACGTGAAACACAACCATACCAAGATACAAGACAGTTGAAAGAAGATGAAAGACAACTAGAAGAAGATGAAAGCCAACTTGTAGAATATCTAATACAACTGGTAGAAAATTAAAAAAAACCAGTATAACATGAAAGACAACAAGAAGAAGATGAAAACAACTAGTAGAAAATGAAAATGAACTATTAGAAGATTGAAAGAAAACCACTAGAAAATGAAAGACAACTAGTATAAGATGAAAGATAATAGAAAGAAGATAAAATACAACCAATAGTAGATGAAATACAACCAATAGTAGATGAAAGACAACCAGTAGAACATGACAGACAAGAAGTAGAACATGAAAGATAAGAAGTACAATATGAAAAACATCTAGAAGGAGTTGAAAATCAACTAGTAGAACATGAAAGACAACCATAAGAAGATGAAATACTACCAGAAGATGATGAAAAACAACTAGTAGAATATGAAAGAAAAATAGAAAAAAATGAAAGACAACCAGTAAAACAAGAAAAATAACTAGTAGAACATGCAAAATAACCAATAAAACATGGAAGAAAATGAAAAAACAACTAGAAGGACATGAAATACAACTAGTAGAATATGAAACGAATAGAAAATGAAAAACAACAAGTACAAGATGAAAGACAACTATAACAAAATGAAATGCAACTAATAGAACATGAAAAACAACCAGTGCAAGTAAAAAACAACCAGTAATAGATGAAAGACAACTAGAAGATGATGAAGTACAACCAGTAGTACACGAAAATAATAAATAGAACATGATAGACAACCAGTACAATATAAAAGACAACCAATACACGATAGAAGACAAATAGAAGAAAATGAAAAACAACTAGTAGAAGATAAAATACAATGATGAAAAACAACTAGTAGACATGAAAGACGACTAGAAGAACGTGAAAGACAACAATAATCCAACCAGTAGTAGATGAAAGGCAACCAATAGAACATGAAACACATCCAATACTAGTTGAAAGACAACTTATAAAACATGAATGATAACCAGTAGAACGTGAAAGACAACTATACCAAGATACAAGACAACTAGAAGATGAAAGCCAACACGTGGGGTTGTCATGTTCAATCCGGTTGTCATTTATGCCGTATTGACCTTGAGGAGACAAGGGACCACATGCTGTGGACATGTCGGTTTACAGACCGGTTTTGGAGGGGCCTCTGCGGCCACTTTAATGTTCGAGTAAGCCGGGATCACAATAGTGTGGTGGATGTATGGGACCAAACTCGACATACCGTCAACCTGGGAGAACGAACTCGATGGGATGTAATATGGGCGGCGGGGCTATGGGCACTGTGGAGGGAGCGAAATCGCCGACTGTTTTCAAACAAAAGGCGGTTGGTGCCCCAACTGTTGGAGGATACGATAGTGGAGATCAGGCTTTAGTTTCAGCACGCTTAATTACATACCAATTCTTGTGTCTTATTATTTTGGTGCATTTTGTGTTTTTATCTAGTATGGACCCCTGGGTGTTATAATGGTCCAGTAGTTTGGACTGCAATAACACTTTGTACATAGGAGAGGGGGCTCCTCTTATTACTAGTTCTAGGAGTATTTGTAATAAGCACTTTTTTACTTATTTATAAAATTGTTGGCGGTTCTCCGCTGACCTTCAAAAAAAAAAAACTAGTAGAAAATAAAAAACAACCAGTAGAACATAAAGACAACCAATAAAAGATGAAAGACAATAATTTGAACATGAAAGACAACTAGTACAAGATGAAAAACAACTAAAAGAAGATAAAATGCAACCAGTAGTAGACAAAAGACAACCAATAGAACATGAAAGACAACTAGCATATGATGAAAGACATCTAGAAGAAAATGAAAAACAACTACTAAAAGATGAAAAACAACTAGTAAAAGATGAAAGTCAACTAGAAGAAGATGAAATACAACAAGTAGTAAGATGAAATACTACTAGCAGAAAATGTAAACAACAAGTAGAACATGAAAACCAACCAATAGAAGATGAAAGACAACCAACAGAACAAGAAAGACAACCAGTACAAGTGAAAGCCAACTAGAAGAAGATGAAAATGAACAACGAGAAGATGAAAGACAACTAGAAAAAAATGAAAGACAACCAATACAAGATGAAAGACAACTACAAGAAGATAAAATACAACCAGTAGTATAAGAAAAAAAACCCATACAACATGACAGACATCTAGTACAACATGAAAGACAACAGTACATAATGAAACAAAAATAGAAGTTGATAAACAACTAATAAAAGATGAATGAAAACAAGAAAATGATGAAAAATAACTAGTAGAAGATGAAAGAAACTACAACAAGAAATGCGACCAGTAGAAGTTGAAAGGCAACCAATAGAACATGAAACACATCCAGTACTAGGTGGAAGACAACTAGTAGAACATGATTGACAACCAGTAGAACATGAAAGACAACTATACCAAGTTACAAGATAAATAGAATAAGATGAAAGCCAAATTGGTAAGATGAAATACAACTAACAAAAAATGAAAAACAACCAGTAAAACATGAAAGACAACATATACAAGATGCAAGACAACTAGTAAAATATGAAAGACAACCAATACAAGTGAAAGGAAACTAAAAGAAAAGATGAAATACAGCTAGAAGGAGATAAAATACAACTAGTAGAATATGAAAGACAACCAGTAGAACATGAAAGACAACCAGTAAAAGATGTAAGCCAACAAAAAGAAGGTGAAAGACAACCAGAAATGCAACCAGTAGTAGATGAAAGACAACCAGTAGAACATGAAAGACAACAAATACAAGATGAAAGATAACAAGAATAAGACGAAAAACAACTAGTAGAAGATGAAAGACAGCTGAAAGAACATGAAAGACAACTAGAAGAAAATAAAAAACAATTAGAAGGAGATGATATACATCCAGTAGAATATGAAAGACAACATAGAACATGAAAGACAACCAGTACAAGAGGAAAAACAACTTGAACAAAATGAAATTGCAACAAGTATAACATGAAAGACAATACATGATGAAAGACAAATTCAAACAGATTCCACACAAATTCAAATCAAATTACGCCTGCATATTTAACCGGCGATAGCACGTCAGTCTAGGTTATCAGTAAAACAAGTCACACAGTATTTGGAATGTCTCTCACAGACCATTCCCACATTCTCAGAACACATTCTCATCAGTTAACAATCAAATTCGAACCTCAGACCCGCTATCCCATTAAAATATGCCTCATAATCCAATATCCAATTCAAATATCCAATTCAACCATACAAATCAAAAACACAGATTATAGAGAAGTCCGGTTACCTGATAGCGATCAATTCAGAATCCAATCGAGTTGCAACGACTATTCAAAATCAATGCGATGTTGTTGAAATTCCAATCGGATATGCAATCAAGTAATAATCAATATCAAAATCTACTATCAAAATATATCTTTTGATTTTCCAATTTTCTTCTCATTTCTCTCTTTTTTTCAATTCGGTTTGTTTTTTTTTTCCTTTTACTCTATTGAATTTACAGAGGGAGAGAGATATCCTTTTATGGGGTAAAGATGGCGGTAGGGGATTTACCATGAATAAGGCACGTGGCATCTATTGCCACATTAGCTTCTTCTTTTCTTTTTTTTTACCTTTTGTTTTGCAAATTAAACCTTATAATGTCTAAATATTATATATAAATCCAAAATAAATTAAAAATAAGAATTAAATTGAAAAACAACTTGTAGGAGATGATAGGCAACCAATAGAACATGAAAGACAACTCGTAGAATATGAAAGTCAATTAATACAAGTTGAAATTGTTAGTTGGTATTTAAAGCCGCTAACCTTTAAAAAAACTAACACAAGATGAAAGACAATTAGAAAATGATGAAAAACAACTAGTAGAAGATGAAAGACAACTAAAAGAAGATGAAAAACAACTAGCAGAAAATTAAAAACTAGTAAAAGTTGAAAGACAATTAGAAGACGACGAAATACAACTACAAAATGTAAGACAACAAGAAGAAGATAAAAAACAACATGAAATGCAACCAGTATTAGATGAAAGACAACAAATAGAACATGAAAAGATAACCAATACAACATGAAAGATAACAATTACAAGAAGATGACAAAAAACAACTATTAGAAGATGAAATACAATAAGAAGATGATGAAAAACAACCACTAGAAGATGAAAGACACTAACAGAAGATAAAAAGAAAACTTAAAGAAGATGAAATACAACTAGAATGAGATGAAATACAACCAGTAGAACATGAAAGACAACTAATATAAGATGGAAAACAACTACAAGAAGATGAAAGACAACTAGTACAAGATGAATGCCAACTAGTAAGATGAAATACTACTAGCAGAAAATGAAAAACAACTAGTATAACATGAAAGACAACTAATACATGATGGAAGACAACCAATCAAACATGAAAGACAACCAGTACAAGTGAAATACAACTAGAAGGAGATGAAATACAACCAGTAGAATATGAAAGACAACCAGTAGAACATGAAAGACAACTAGTACAAGATGTTAGACAACCAGAAGAACATGAAAGACAACATGAAATTCAACCACTAGTAGATAAAAGGCAACTAATAGAACATGAAAGACAACCAGTGAAATTGAAAGTCAACTAATACAAGATGAAAGACAACTAGAAAATGATGAAAAATAACTAGTAGAAGATGAAAGACAGCTAGAAGAAGATTAAAACAACTAGTTGAAAATGAAAGACAACTTGTAAAACATGAAAGACAACTAGAAGAACATGAAAAACAACTAGAAGAAGACAAAATACAAGTTGAAGGACATGAAAGACAACTAGAAGAACATGATAGACAACAAGTACAGGTGAAAGACAACTAATATAAGATGAAAAACAACACGAAGAAGATGAAAGGCAACTGAAAATGTAACCAGTAGTAGATGAAAAATAATTTGTAGAAGATGAAAGACAACTAGTATACAATATGAAAGATAACTAATAGAACATGAAAGACAGTTGTACCATGATACACGACAACTAGAAGAAGGTGAAATACAACTTGAAGAAAATGAAAGCCAACTAGTAGAAGATGAAATACAACTAGTAGAAAATAAAAAACAATTAGAAGGAGATAAAAGACAACAAGTACAAGATGAGAGACAACTAGAAGAATATGGAAATAACTAATACATACTAAAAGACAACTTGAAGAAAATGAAATGCAGTCAGTAGAACATGAAAGACAATCAATACTAGTGAAAGTTAACTAGAAGAAGATTAAAAACAACTTGTAGAAAATGAAAGGCAACGAGAAGAAGATGAAATACCACCATAAGGAGATGAAATACAACCAGTAGAATATGAAAGACAACAAGTTGAACATGAAAGACTACTAGTACAAGATGAAAAACTACTTGAAGAAGTTGAAAGACAGCTAGTAGAATATGAATGATAACCAGTAGAACCTGAAAGACTATACCAATATACGGGACAACCAGAAGAAGATGAAAGACAACTTGAAGAGGATTAAAGCCAACTAGGAGAAGATGAGACACAACTAGTAGAAAATGAAAAACAACCAGTAGAACATAACAGACAACCAATACAAGATGAAAGATATGAAAGACAACTACTGCAAGATGAAAAAGAACAACTAGAAGATGAAAGACATTGAAAAACATAAAAGACAACTAGTACAAGATGAAAAACAACTAGAAGAAGATGAAATACAACCAGTAGTACATAAAAAACAACAAATAGAACATGACACACAACTAGTACAACTAATACAACCAATACATGATGAAAGAAAATAGAACAAGTTGAAAAACAACAAGTAGAAGATGAAAAACAACAAAAGATGATGAAGAATAACTAGTAGAAGATGAAAGACAACTAGAAGAGATTAAAAACAACATGACATGCAGCCATTAGTAGATGAAAGTCAACTAATAGAACATGGAAGACAACCACTAGAATATGAAAGTCAACTAATACAAGATAAAAAACAACTAGAAAAAAATTAAAAACAACTAGTAGAAGATTAAAGACAACCAGTAAAAGATGAAAGATAACTAGAAGACAACGAAATACAACTAGAAGGAGAAGTAATACAACCAGTACAATATGAAAAACAACCAATAGAACATGAAAGACAACCAGTACTAGATGTAAGACAACTAGAAGAAGATGAAAGACAACATGAAATGCAACCAGTAGTAGAGGAAAGGAAACCAATAAAACATGAAAGACAACCAGTACAACATGAAAGACAACAATTATAATAATAGGATGAAAAACAACTACTAGAAGATGAAACACAAGAAGAAGATGACGAAAAACAACAAGTAGAAGATGGAAGACAACTAACAGAAGATAAACAGACAACTAGAAGGAGATGAAATACAACCAGTAGAATATGAAGACAACTAATATAAGATGAAAAACACCTATAAGAAGATGAAGGACAACTAGTACAAGATAAAAGCCAACTAGTAAGATGAAATACATCTAGCAGAAAATGAAAAATAACTAGTATAACATGAAAGACAACCAATACAAGATGAAATATAACCAATATAACATGTAAGACAACAAGTACAAGTGAAAGCCAACTTGAAGAAGATGAAAGACAACTAGAAGAAGTTGAAAAACAACTATTAGACGATGAAAAACAACAAGAAGAAGATGAAAGACAGCAAGAAATGCAACCAGTAGTAGATGAAAGGCAACCAATAGAACATGAAGCACATCTAGTAGAAAATGAAAGACAACTAAAAGAACATGAATGACAACCAATAGAATAAGAAAGACCACTATACAAAGATACAAGACAACTAGAAAAAGATGACAATTAGAAAAACTTGAAAGCCACTAGTAAGATGAAATGCAACTAGCAGAAAGTGTAAAACAACTAGTATATATGAAAGACAACAAGTACAAGTGAAATACAATTAGAAGGAGATGAAATACAACCAGTAAAATATGAAAAGATAACCAACAGAACATAAAATACCACCAGTACAAGATGTAAGACAACTAGAAGAATTTGAAAGACAACCTGAAATGCAACCACTAGTAGATAAAATACAAGCAGCAGAATATGAAAGACAACCCAGTAGAACATGAAAGTCAAGTACTACAAGATGAAAGACAACTATAAAAAAATGGAAAACAATTAGTAGAAGACAACTAATACAAGATGAAACACAACTATAAAAAGATGGAAAACAACTAGTAGAAGATGAAAGACAGTTAGAAGAAGATGAAAAATAACTAGTAGAAAATGAAAACATGGAAGACAACTAGAAGAAGATAAAATACAACCAGTAAAATATGAAAGAGAACTAGTAGAACATGAAAGAGACCAGTACAAGATAAAAGACTACTAAAAGAAGATGAAAAACAACATGAACTGCAACTAGTAGTCGATGAAAGAAAACCAATTGAATATAAAAGACAACCTATAGAACATGAAAAACAATCAGTTACAGTGAAAGACAACTAGAAGAAAATGAAATACAAATAGAAGGAAATGAAATACAACCAATAGAACATGGAAGACAACCAGTACAAGATGTAAGACAACTAGAAGAAGGTAAAAGACAACTAGAAGAAGATAAAAGACAACTAGAAGAACATGGAAGAAAACTTGAAGAAAATGAAAAACGATATAACTCGTAGAATATGAAAGACAATCAGTAGAACATTAAAGACAACTAATATAAGATGAAAAACAAGAAGAAGAAGATGAAAGACAACCTGAAATGCAATCAGTAGTAGGTGAAAAACAACTTGTAGAAGATAGTGAAAAACAACTTGTAGAAAATAATGAAAAACAACTAGTAGAAGATGATGAAAAACAACTAGTAGAAGATGAAAATAAATAATAGAACATGAAAGACAATTGTACCAGGATAGAAGATAACTACAACAAGGTGAAATAAATCTTGAAGAAGATGAAAGCCAACTAGTAGAAGATTAAAAACAACTAGTAGAAAATGAAAAATAATTAGAAGAAGATAAAAGACAACAAGTACAAGATGAAAGACAACTAGAAGAATATGGAAACAACCAATACATACTGAAAGACAACAAGAAGAAGATGAAATGCAATCAGTAGAACATGAAAGATAATCAGTACTAGTGACAGTTAACTAGAAGAAAATCAAAAACAAATTGTAGAAAATGAAAGACAACTGGAAGAACATGAAAGATGAAAGACAACTAGTAAAGATGAAAGACAACTGGAAGAATATGAAAGACAATTATAAGAATATGAAAGTCAACTAGAAGAACACGAAAGACAACAAGTACATGATGAAAGACCACTTGAAAATATGAAAAACAATTAGTAGAAGATGAAAAACGATCAGAAGATGATGAAAAACAACTAGTAGCAGATGAAAAAGAACTACCAGAAGATGAAAAAGAACTACTAGAATAACATTAAAGACAACTAAAAGAAGATGAAATACAACAAGTATTAGATAAAAAACAACCAATAGAACATGACAGACAACCAGTACAAAATGAAAGACAATTAGTACAAGATGGAAGACCCATAGAAGAACATGAACACAACTAGTAGAAGATGAAAGATAACAAGAAAATGATGAAAAACAACTAGTAGAAGATAAAACTCTAATAGAAGAAGATGAAAGACAACCAGAAATGCAACCATTAGTAGATGAAAGGCAACCAATAGAACATGAAGGACATCCAGTAGTAGACGAAATACAACTAGTAGAAGATGAAATACAACTAGAAGATGATGAAAGAAAACAAGAAAAAGATGAAAGTCAACTAGTAAGATGAAATAGGACTAGCTGGAAATAAAAAACAACCATTAAAACCGGAAAGACAACAAATTAAACATGAAAGACAACCAGTAACAATGAAAGACAACTACAAGAAAATGAAATACAACTAGAAGGAAATGAAATACAACCAGTAGAATATGAAAAACAACCAATAGAACATGAAAGATAATCAGTACAAGATGTAAGACAGCTCGAAGAAGATGAAAGACAACTAGAAGAAAATAAAAAAGAACTAGTAGAAGATGAAAGACAACTACAAAAACATGGAAGACAACTAGAAGAAAATGAAAAACGATACAACTAGTAGAAAAAGACAATCAGTAGAACATGAAAACCTATGCAAGATTAAAGACAACTACAAGAGAGAAAATACAACTAGTAGAATATGAAATACGACTAGTAGAACATAAAAGACAACTAATACAAGATGAAAGACAGCTAGAAAAAGATAAAAAATACCTAGTAGAAGATGAAAGACAGTTAGAAGAAGATGAAAAATAACTAGCAGAAAATGAAAAACAACTACTAAAAGAAGAAAGACAATACGACGAAATACAACTAGAAGGGGAAGAAATACAACTAGTAGAATAAGAAAGACAATCATTAGAACATGAAAAACAACCAGTACAAGATATAAAACAACTAGAAGAAGATGAAAGACAACATTAAAAGCAACCAGTACAACATGAAAGACAACCACTAGAAGATGATGAAAAACGACTACTAGAAGATGAAGTACAATAAGATGATGATGAAAAACAACTACTAGAAGATGAAATACAATAAGAAAATGATGAAAAACAACTACTAGAAGATGGAAGACAACTAACAGAAAATAAAAAGAAAATTTAAAGAAGATGAAATAAAACTAGAAGGAGATGAAATACAACTATTAGAATATGAAAGACAACCGGTAGAACACGAAAGACAACTAAAACAACTAGAAGAATATGAAAGACAATAGTACAAGATGAATGCCAACTAGTAAGATGAAATACTACTAGCAGAAAATGAAAAACAACTAGTATAACAAGAAAGAGAACCAATACAAGATGAAAGACAACCAATCAAACATGAAAGACAACCAGTACAAGTGAAATACAACTAGAGGGAGATAAAATACAATCAGTAGAATATGAAAGACAACTAGTAGAACATGAAAGACAACTAGAAGAACATGAAAGACAACCTAAAATTCAACCACTAGTAGATGAAAGGCTACTAATATAACATGAAAGACCACCAGTGAAATATGAAAGTCAACTAATACAAGATTAAAGACAACTAGAAAAAGATGAAAAACCACTAGTAAAAGATGAAAGACAGCTCGAAGAAGATGAAAACAACTAGTAGAAAATGAAAGACAACTTGTAAAACATGAAAGACAACTAGAAGAACATGAAAAACAACTAGAACAAGACAAAATACAACTAGAAAAACAAAAGGCAACTAGAAAAACATGAAAGACAACCAGTACAGAATGAAAGACAATTTATATAAGATGAAAAACAACAACAAGAAGATGAAAGACAGCCTGAAATGCAACCAGTATTAGGTAAAAACAACTTGTAGAAGATGATGAAAAATAACTAGTAGAAGATGAAAGACAACTAGTATACAATATGAAGGATAACTTATAGAACATGAAAGACAATTGTACCAGGATACAAATCAATTAGAAGAAGGTGAAATACAACTTGAAGAAGATGAAAGCCAACTAGTAGAAGATGAAATAAAACTAGTAGAAAATGAAAAACAATTAGAAGGAGATAAAAGACAACAAGTACAAGATGAAAGACAACTAGAAGAATATGGAAAACAACCAATACATACTGAAAGACAACTAGAGGAAGATGAAATGCAATCAGTGAAACATGAAAGACAATCAGTACTAGTGTAAGTTAACTAGAAGAAGATGAAAAATAACTTATTAAAAATAAAAGGCAACCAGAAGAAGATGAAATACCACCAGAAGGAGATGAAAGACAACCAGTAGAACATGAAAGGCTACCACTACAAGATGAAAAACTACTAGACGAAGATGAATGACAACATGAACTGCAACTAGTAGTAGATGAAAGGAAACCAATTGAACATGAAAGACAACCAGTAGAACATAAAAGACGACTAGAAGAAGAGGAAAAAGAACTAGTAAAGATGAAAAACAACCAGAAGAACACGAAAGACAACTAGAAGAACACGAAAGACAACAAGAACAAGATGAAAAGACAACTTGAAAATATGAAAAAAAAATTAGTAGAAGATGAAAGACGATCAAAAGATGATGAAAAACAACTAGTATAAAATGAAAAAAAACTACTATAAGATGAAAAAGAACTACTAGAAAAACATTAAATACAAGTAGTACAAGATGAAAGACAACTAAAAGAAGATGAAATACAGCCAGTATTAGATGAAAAACAACCAACAGAACATGACAGACAACCAATACAACATGAAAGACAACCAATACAAGATGGAAAACACTTAGAAGAATATGAACACAACTAGTAGAAGATGAAACATAACAAGAAAATGATGAAAAATAACTAGTAGAAGATGAAAGTCTACTAGAAGAAGATGAAAGATAACCAGAAATGCAACCAGTAGTAGATGAAAGGCAACCAATAGAATATGAAGTACATCAAGTAGTAGATAAAATACAACTAGTAGAAGATGAAATAGAACTAGAAGAAGATGAAAGAAAACAAGAAAAAGATGAAAGTCAACTACTAAGATGAAATAGGACTAGCTGAAAATAAAAAAATAAGCAGTAGAACAGGGAAGCCAACCTATTAATTATGAAAGACAACCAGTTACAATGAAAGGCAACTAGAAAAAAATGAAATACAACTAGAAGGAAATGAAATACAACCAGTAGAATATGAAAAACAACCACTAGAATATGAAATACAACCAGTACAAAATGTAGGACAACTAGAAAAAGATGAAAAACAACTAGTAAAAGATGAAAGACAACTAGAAGAACATGGAAGACAACTAGAAGAAAATGAAAAACGATGCAACCAGTAGAATATAAAAGTCAATCAGTGGAACATGAAAGACAACATGTACAAGATTAAAGACAACTACAAGGAGATGAAATACAACTAGTAGAATATGAAACACCACCAGTAGAACATGAAAGACAAACCAATACAAGATGTAAGACAACTAGAAGAAGATGAAAGACAACCAGTAGTAGATTAAAGGCAACAAATAGGACATGAAAGACAACTTGTAGAACATGAAATACAAGTTATACAAGATGAAAGACAACTAGAAGAAGATGAAAAAGAACCAGTAGAAGATGAAAGACAACTAGAAAAATATGAAAGACAACAATAAATGCAACTAGTAGTAGATGAAAGGCAACCGATAGAACATGAAGCACATCCAGTACTAGTTGAAAGACAACTCCAGTAGAACCTGAAGGACAACTATACCAAGATACAAGACAACTAGAAAAAGATGAAAGACAACTAGAAGAGGATTAAAGCCAAATAGTAGAAGGTGAAACACAACTAGTAGAAAATTAAAAACAACCAGTAGAACATAACAGACAACCAATACAAGATGAAAGACAATCAGTTGAACATGAAAGACAGCTACTAGAAGAAGAAAAAGAACAACTAGAAGAGATGGAATACAACCAGTAGTACATGAAAAACAACAAATGAAACATGACACACAACTTGTACAACTAATACAACCAGTACATGATGGAAGAAAAATAGAACAAGTTGAAAAACAACTAGTAGAAGATGAAAAACAACAAAAGATGATGAAAAATAACAAGTAGAAGATGAAAGACAACTAGAAGAAAATAATAGACAACAAATAGAAATGAAAGACTACCAATACAAGATGAAAGACAACTAGAAGAGATAAAAAACAACATGAAATGCAGCCATTAGTAGGTGAAAGGCAGCCAATAGAACATGGAAGACAACCACTAGAATATGAAAGTCAACTAATACAAGATAAAAAACAACTAGAAAAAGATGAAAAACAACTACTAGAAGATTAAAAACAGCTAGAAAAAGATGAGAAATAACTAGCAGGAAATGAAAGACAACTAGTAAAAGATGAAAGATAACAAGAAGACGACGAAATACAACTAGAAGGAGAAGTAATACAACCAGTACAATATGAAAGACAACCAGTACAAGATGTAAGACAACTAGAAGAAAATGAAAGACAACATGAAATGCAACCAGTAGTAGAGGAAAGGCAACCAATAGAACATGAAAGACAACCAATACAACATGAAAGACAACAACTATAAGAAGAGGATGAAAAACAACTACTAGAAGATGAAACACAATAAGAAGATGACGAAAAACAACAAGTAGAAGATGGAAGACAACTAACAGAATATAAAAAAACAACTCGAAGAAAATGAAATACAACTAGAAGGGGATGAAATACAACTAGTAGAATATGAAAGACAACCAATAGGACACGAAAGACAACTAATATAAGATGAAAAACAACTATAAAAAGATGAAAGACAACTAGTACAAGATGAAAGCCAGTTCTAGTGAGAGGAAGTACAACTAGCAGAAAATGAAAAACAACCAGTATAACATGAAAGACAGCCAATACAAGATGAAATATAACCAATATAACTTGAAAACAACAAATACAAGGGAAAGCCCACTTGTAGAAGATGAAAGACAAAAAGAAGAAAATGGAAGACAGCAAGAAATGCAACCAGTAGTAGATGAAAGGAAACCAATAGAACATGAAGCACATCTAGTAGAAGATGAAATACAACTAAAAGAACATGAATGACAACCAATAGAATAAGAAAGACAACTATACTAAGATACAAGACAACTAGGAAAAAGTTTAAAGACAATTAGAAAAAGATGAAAGCCAACTAAGAAGGTGAAATACAACTTGAAAAAGATGAAAGCCAACTAGTAGAAGATGAAATACAACTAGTAGAAAATGAAAAACAATTAGAAGGAGATAAAAGACAACAAGTACAAGATGAAAGACAACTAGAAGAATATGGAAACAACCAATACATATTGAAAGACAACTAGAAATAAATAAAATGCAATCAGTAGAACATGAAAGACAATCATTACTAGTGAAAGTTAACTAGGAGAAGATAAAAAACAACTTGTAGAAAATGAAAGGCAACTAGAAGAAGTTGAAATACCACCAGAAGGAGATGAAATACAACCAGTAGAATATGAAAAACAACCAGTTGAACATGAATGACTACCTGTACAAGATGAAAAACTACTAGAAGAAGATGAAAAACAACATGAACTACTAGTAGTAGATGAAAGGAAATCAATTGAACATGAAAGACAACCAATAGAACATGAAAGACAACTAATACAAGAAGAAAGACAGAAGAAGAGGAAAAACAACTAGTAAAGATGAAAGACAACTGGAAGAATAGGAAAAACAACTAGAAGAACCTGAAAGACAACTAGAAAAACACGAAAGATAACAAGTAGATGATGAAAGACCACTTGAAAATATGAAAAACAATTAGTCGAAGATGAAAGGCGAGCAGAAGATGATGAAAAACAACTAGTAGCAGATGAAAAAGAACTACCAGAAGATGAAAAAGAACTACTAGAAAAACATTAAAGACTACAAGTACAAGATTAAAGATAACTAAAACAAGATGAAATATAACCAGTATTAGATGAAAAACAACCAATAGAACATGACAGACAACCAGTACAACATGAAAGACAACCAGTACAAGATGGATGACACATAGAAGAACACGAACACAACCAGTAGAAGATGAAAGATAACAATAAAATGATGAAAAACAACTAGTAGAAGATAAATGTCTACTAGAAGAAGATGAAAAAGAACTACTAGAAAAACATTAAAGACTACAAGTACAAGATTAAAGATAACTAAAACAAGATGAAATATAACCAGTATTAGATGAAAAACAACCAATAGAACATGACAGATAACCAGTACAACATGAAAGACAACCAGTACAAGATGGATGACACATAGAAGAACACGAACACAACTAGATGAAGATGAAAGAAAACAAGAAAAAGATGAAAGTGAACTAGTAAGATGAAATAGGACTAGCAGAAAATAAAAAACAACGAGTAGAACAAGAAAGACAACCAATTAAAATATGAAAGACAACTAGTAACAATGAAAGGCAATTACAAGAAAATGAAATACAACTAGAAGGAAATGAAATACAACCAGTATAATATGAAAGACAACCAATAGAATATGAAATACAACCAGTACAAGATGTAAGACAACTAGAAGAAGATGAAAAACAACTAGTAGAAGATGAAAGACAACTAGAAGAACATGGAAGACAACTAGAAGAAAATGAAAAATGATACAACTAGTAGAATATGAAAGACAATCAGTGAAACATGAAAGACAACTTGTACAAGATTAAAGACAACTACAAGGAGATGAAATACAATTAGTAGAATATGAAATACCACCAGTAGACATGAAAGACAACCAATACAAGATGTAAGACAACTAGAAGAAGATAAAAGACAACATCAAATGCAACCAGTAGTAGATGAAAGGCAACAAATAGGACATGAAAGACAACTAGTAGAACATTTAATACATGTTATACAAGATGAAAGAAAACTAGAAGAAGATGAATAACAATCAGTAGAAGATGAAAGACAACTAGAAAAACATGAAAAATAACAATAAATGCCACTAGTAGTAGAGGAAAGGCAACCGATAGAACGTGAAACACATCCAGTACTAGTTGAACATGAATGATAACCAGTAGAACATGAATGATAACTAGTAGAACCTGAAAAACAACTACACCAAGATACAAGACAACAACTAGAAGAAGATGAAAGACAACTGGAAGAGGATTAAAGCCAACTAGTAGAAGATGAAACACAACTAGTAAAAAATAAAAAACAACTAGTAGAACATAATAGACAACCAATACAAGATGAAATACAATTAGTTGAATATGGAAGACAGCTAGTAGAAGATAAAATACAACTACAAGACGATGAAATGCAACCAGTAGTACTTGAAAGCCAACTAATAGAACATGAAAGACAATCTGTAGTACATGAAAGACAACTGAAAGAATAACATGAAAGACAACTAATAGAAGATGGAAGACAACTGAAAGAACATGAAAGACAACTAGAAGAAATAAAAAAAACTAGAAGGAGATGAAATATAACCAGTAGAATATGAAAGACAACCAGTAGAACATGAAAGACAACAAGTACAAGATGAAAGACAACTAGATGAAGATGAAATACAATAAGTAGTACATCAAGAACAACCATTTAGAACATGACAGACAAAAAGTACAACATGAAAGACAACAGTACATGATGGTAGACAAATAGAACACGTTGAAAAACAACTAGTAGAAGATGAAAGACAACTCAAAGAAAATGATAGACAACAAGTAGAACATGAAAGACAATTAATATAAGATGAAAGACAACTAGAAGATGATGAAAAAAAATCAAATGCAACCAGTAGTAAATGAAAGACAACCAATAGAACATGAAAGACAACCAGTAGAACATGAAAGACAACCAGTAGAATATGAAAGTCAACTAATACAAGTTGAAATTGTTAGTTGGTATTTAAAGTCGCTAACCTTAAAAAAACTAATACAAAATGAAAGAAAACTAGAAAAATATGAAAACAAATAGTAGAAGATGAAAGACAGCTAAAAGAAGATGAAAAACAACTAGCAGAATATGAAAAATAACTAGTAAAAGATGAAAGACAATTAGAAGACAACGAAATACAACTAGAAGGGGAAGAAATACAACTAGTAGAATATGAAAGACAACCATTAGAACATGAAAGACAACCAGTACAAGATGTAAGCCAACTAGAAGAAGATGAAAGGCAACATGAAATGCAACCAGTAGTAGATAAAAGACAACCAATATAACATGAAAGACAACAAGTACAACCAGTAGAATCGGAAAGACAACCAATGGAACACGAAAGACAACTAATATAAGATGAAAAATAACTAGAAGAAGATGAAATAAAACTAGAAGGAGATGAAATACAACCAGTAGAATATGAAAGACAACCAGTGGAACACGAATGACAACTAATATAAGATGAAAAACAACTAGAAGAAGATGATATACAACTAGTACAAGATGAATGTCAACTAGTAAGATGAAATACTACTAGCAGAAAATGAAAAACAACTAGTATAAAATGAAAGATAACCAATACAAGATGGAAGACAACCAATCAAACATGACAGACAACCAATACAAGATGAAAGACAACCAATCAAACATGACAGACAACCAATACAAGAGAAATACAACTAGAAGGAGATGAAATACAACCAGTAGAATATGAAAGACAACCAGTAGAATATGAAAGACAACCAATACAAGATGTACGACACCTAGAAGAACATTATAGACAACCTGAAATGCAACCACCAGTATATGAAATGCAACTAATAGAAAATGAAAGACAACCAATGAAATATGAAAGTCAACTAATACAAGATTAAAGACAACTAGAAAAAGATGGAAAACAACTAGTAGAAGATGAAAGACAGCTTAGAAGAAGATGAAAACAACTAGTAGAAAATGAAAGACAATTAGAAGAAGACAAAATACAACTATAAAGACATAAAAGGCAACTAGAAGAACACGAAAGACAACAAGTACAGGATGAAAGACAATTTATATAAGATGAAAAACAACAACAAAAAGATGAAAGACAACCTGAAAGGCAACTAGTAGTAGGTAAAAATCAACTTGTAGAAGATGATGAAAAACAACTAGTAGAAGATGAAAGACAACTAGTATACAATATGAAAGATAACTAATAGAATATGAAAGACAATTGTACCAGGATACAAGACAACTAGAAGAAGATGAAATACAACTTGAAGAAGATTAAAGCAACTAGTAGAAGATTAAATACTACTAGAAAATGAAAAACAATTAGAAGGAGATAAAAGACAACAAGTACAAGAAGAAAGATAACTAGAAGAATTTGAAAAACAACCAATGCATACTTAAAGACAACTAGAAGAAGATAAAATGCAATCAGTAGAACATGAAAGACAATTAGTACTAGTGAAAGTTAACTAGAAGAACATGAAAAACAACTTGTAGAAAATGAAAGGCAACTAGAAGAAAATGAAATACCACCAGAAGGAGATGAAAAACAACCAGTTAAAAATGAAAGGCAGTACAAGATGAAAGACTACTAGAAGAAGATGAAAGACAACATGAAACCAATTGAACATGAAAGACAACCGGAAGAACATGAAAGACAATTAGAAAAACACGAAAGACAACAAGTACAAGATGAAATACAACTTGAAAATATGAAAAACAATTTGTAGAAGATGAAAGACGATCAAAAGATGATGAAAAACAACTAGTAGAAGATGAAAAATAACTACTAAAAGATGAAAAAAAACTACTAGAAGATGAAAAAGAACTACTAGAAAAACATTAAAGACAAGCAGTACAAGATGAAAGACAACTAAAAGAAGATGAAATACAACCAGTATTAGATGAAAAACAACCAATAGAACATGACAGACAACCAGTATAACATGAAAGACAACCAGTACAAGATGGAAGACAAATAGAAGAATATGAACACAACTAGAAGAAGATGAAAGATAACAAGAAAATGATGAAAAACAACTAGTAGAAGATGAAAGATAACCAGAAATGCAACCAGTAGTAGATGAAAGGCAACTAGAAATGCAACCAGTAGTAGATGAAATGCAACCAATAGAATATGAAGTACATCAAGTAGTAGATGAAATACAACTTGTAGAAGATGAAATAGAACTAGAAGAAGATGAAAGAAAACAAGAAAAAGATGAAAATCAACTAGTAAGATGAAATAGGACTAGCAGAAAATAAAAAACAACCAGTAGAACAGGAAAGACAACCAATTAAACCTAAAAGACAACCGGTTACAATGAAAGGCAACTAGAAGAAAATGAAATACAATTAGAAGAAAATGAAATACAACCAGTAGAATATGAAAGACAACCAATAGAACATGAAAGACAATTAGTACAAATTGTAAGACAACTAGAAAAAATGAAAGACAACTAGAAGAACATGGAGGACAACTAGAAGAAAATGAAAAACGATACAACCAGTAAAATATGAAAGACAATCAGTGGAACATGAAAGACAACATGTACAAGATTAACGACAACTATAAGGAGATGAAATACAACTAGTTGAATATGAAATACCACCAGTAGAACATGAAAGACAAACCAATACAAGATGTAAGACAACTAGAAGAAGATGAAAGACAACATGACATGCAACCAGTAGTAGATGAAAGGCAACAAATAGGACATGTAAGACAACTAGTAGAACATGAAATACAAGTATACAAGATGAAAGACAACTAGAAGCAGATGAAAAATAACAAGTAGAAGATGAAAAGACAAGTAGAAAAATATGAAAGACGACAATAAATGCTACTAGTAGTAGATGAAAGGCAACCGATAGAACATGAAGCATATCCAGTACTAGTTGAAAGATAACTCTAGTAGAACCTGAAAGACAACTATACCAAGATACAAGACAACTAGAAGAAGATGAAAGACAACTAGAAGATGATTAAAGCCAACTAGTAGAAGATGAAACACAACTAGTAGAAAATGAAAAAACAACCAATAGAATATAACAGACAACCAATACAAATGAAAGACAATCAGTTGAACATGAAAGACAGCTACTTGGAAGATGAAAAAGAACAACTAGAAGTTGAAAGACAAATTGAAAAACATAAATGACAACCAGTACAAGATGAAAGACAACTAGAAGAAGATGAAATACAACCAGTAGTACATGCAAAACAACAAATGGAACATGACACACAACTAGTACAACTAATACAACCAGGATGGAAGAAAAATAGAACAAGTTGAAAAACAACTAGTAGAAGATGAAAAACAACAAAAGATGATGAAAAACAACTAGTAGAAGATGAAAGACAACTAGAAGAAAATGATAGACAGCAAGTAGAACATGAAAAACTACTAATACAAGATGAAAGACAACTAGAAGAGATAAAAGAAACATGAAATGTAGCCATTAGTAGATGAAAGGCAGCCAATATAACATGGAAGACAACCACTAGAATATGAAAGCCAACTAATACAAGATAAAAAATAACTAGAAAAAATATTAAAAACAACTAGTAGAAGATTGAAGACAACTAGAAAAAGATGAGAAATAACTAGCAGAAAATGAAAGACAACTAGTAAAAGATGAAAGATAACAAGAAGACAATGAAATACAACTAGAAGGAGAAGTAATACAACTAATACAATATGAAAGCAAACCAGTAGAACATGAAAGACAACCAGTACAAGATGTAAGACAACTAGAAGAAGATGAAAGACAACATGAAATGCAACCAGTAGTAGAGGAAAGGCAACCAATAAAACATGAAAGACAACCAGTACAACATGAAAGACAACAATTATAAGAATAGGATGAAAAACAACTACTAGAAGATGAAACACAATAAGAAGATGATGAAAAACAATAAGTAGAAGATGGAAGACAATAGAAGATAAAAAGACAACTAGAAGAAGATGAAATACAATCATTCAAGAATTGATCTCCCATTGAATTTCTTAATCGGTTTTTCACATAATTCATCGCCGAAAATATCCTTTTAACACTACCGTAGCCACCGGCAATAAAAATGCTAATTTCACTAATTTGTAAACTAACGGATAAACAATGTGCCTCTTCTTTTCCACCATTTTTTGAGAAAGTTCAACTATGCCCTTTAAAAAATCATCACCACTTCGCATATCCATGCGATAATTCTCCAATTGACCACCTAGGACAATAATTTCATATTGGTTGAAATTAGAGGGATAGAATCGAGCTAATTGAACCAACCTATCTTTATTAAATGATGTAAAAGAGTTACTCGGGTCTAAGCATGACATACAAATAAGTAGCTCGGTACTAGTATGTGAATCTATCATTAAGCTCCTGCAATTGCATATCAATAATCGTGTAAAACAGTTCAACACGATAATAATGCAAAATAGTTGTGTTCGTTGCTTGTCTCTTTGGCTTACCGACATACCTATCCTCCATATTTGAGATGTCTATATCATGCTTCACACAAAATAGACACACTTCTTTAAATTTTGAAAAATGTTAGATTAAGATCTTTATAATTTCAAGATTTTTTGTTATGATCATCTTAATGTATTTATGTAACTAATTTTTGTAATAATTAATATTTGATCGGAGTGAGATTGTTTTTGTTTACATTTTTGTTCCAACATTTTTTTTAAAATTTAAATTGTATGATTCAATAAATTTTCTTATTTTGAAAAGAAAGTTAAAATGATAAATTGTTCTTAATTTGTGTTGACGAAGATAAATGGTCATTTCGAATCTTTTGGTCCGGATAAATCTAACTAACAATGTGCTTGTTAAAATTTTCATATATCGGATTGAATAAACTTTAGATGCATGTGCACATAGGCGGGTGATGTTTGAACTTGTTTTCAGATCGTATATATATGACTTGTGAACTTTTTATTTGTACTGTTTTACTTTGAAATATTTCTAGAGTAATGAACGATAAATGGACTTTGTGGGAATTGCATTGTTTAATCTTGATAATTGTTTGTGAGTGAGGCTACGGTACTATGCATAGCACGGATTGGGTCCATGCTACGGCTCAATATTTGAGTTTTCAAAATTCTAACGGTCGATTCAAACCGTTCAACATGATTATAAAATGAATATGTACTTGCAAACCAAATTTCACATTTTTTTCGATTTTTTTTACTATTTTTTTAGATAAGTAGAAAATCACTGTTTTTAGATGGTCCAGAATTTTCAGATCAAGTGATTTTCTACCTATCTAAAAAAATAGTAAAAAAATTCGAAAAAATGTAAATTTTGGTTTGCAAGTACATATTCATTTTATAATCATGTTGAACGGTTCGGATCGACCGTTAGAGTTTTGAAAACTCAAATATTGAACCGTAACACGGACCCAACTGTGCTATGCATAGTACCGTAGCCTCACTCATTGTTTGTTGTCGGTTTGGAGTTCGAGTATCCTCTCCCCGATACCTCATCTGGTAAGGTTAATCAAAATCGGGCCAATAAAATTATTTAGGCTGTCAAAAATTCACAACTCCCCTTTAAGATTTGTGCCAATCTTATATTCTCATACTTTTTTGCATCTATTCTTATGTTGGGATCTCTTTTAAACTCATGAATGAATTTTGGTGGAATTTTTATAAAAGAAGCTTACAGTAAAACAAATTATTCTGTTGCAAGTACGATATGAAGGTTTTTTTTTACTAATTTCATTGTATATGTTCCGAATTTTTAATTTATTGAGCTATATAATCATCTCTCATTTTTTTCCTAGAACCCACATTTTAAATCATAAGCTAATTATAGTCTGTTCATGTTGCAAAAGTTCGCAAAAAATAGCCTGGTCTAAAACCATTTTGCCAAAAGATTCCTTAATAATAAGTTTTGTTTTACTTCAAAATGGACACTTATTAATAAGTTCGGGTCTAATTAAAACAGAGATTTACCCTCAAAGTGTGCTGTCAATATTTAGCAAAGGAATGTTTAGTTATCCCTAATTAAAAACAACAATTTTAGAGTTTGACTAACAACATTAATAATTGCAGAGTTGCGCGCAGTATCCCCAACTCAGTTTCTAAGTTTCCTTTTGAAGGTCTAAACAAGCAATAAAAAAATTCTTTATTACATTTGCAGGTCAAGTAGAGACCTCAACTGCTAATAAATACATAATCTCAAATCCAAACAAGGTGAAAACCCCTTTTTTCTTTTTTGTCAGATCTCAATAACAATCTTGCCAGTTGCGTGTCCCTCCATACTCTTGGCCCACGCCTCTGGTGCCTTGTCGAATGGGTGTTTTGAATCAATTACTGGCTTCAGTTTCCCATCTTTAACTAAACCAACCAAATATTCCAAATCCTTCGAGCCAATTTTTGCCCAAAAGGGCACCAGTTGCTTCTTTGAAAAGGTTATTTTTTTCAAAGCTACGGTGACAAAGCTCGAGAAACCAGGTGAGAGATCAATGACTTTTCCTTTTTCGCTCAAGTTCTTCTCGAAAACCGACCATGCGATCCCCACAGTGCAATTTAGAACTGCATCATATCTCTTACCACTTGGGCTTTTCAAGCTTTCTCCTTCAGGCGTTCTGTAATCCAGTACTTCATCAGCACCTAGGCTCTTAACAAAATCAATGTTGCGGGCCCCACACGTGGTAGTCACATGTAGGCCAGCCAGCTTTGCAAGGTCGACTGCAAAGTGGCCAACCCCACCTGAGGCAGCGGTTATAAGCACATTAAATGGTTTCCCGGTCCCGTCAAATTTGGCACCGACCGATTCAAGTGCTTTAAATGCAGTTCCAGCGGCGACTGGTAGACTGCAAGCCTCAATTGCGGACACTTCATGGGGTCGCTTAGCCGTTAGGTTTGTGGGGGCCACTATGTACTCCGCTAGACCTCTTCCAATCTGTTTGCACAGTAGTTTGCTTGTTATTGTGAAAATATCGTGATGGCATGCATAGAATCTTGATACAATATTATAGTAACATTTCCAAATCATTGGGCTCATTTGTGTTCGTTTAAAGCCATCATAAAAAGTTATCAGCACAACCACTATAAACTGAACCCAACTGTTAAAGAAGTAGATATATTTCTATGTATGTTTTATTTGATATCTTGTAAACACTTACCATAAAATTAAGCATAGCGACAATTTTATCTCCCGGCTGAAAATCATTCACTCCAGCACCAATACTGACTACTTCTCCCGCGACATCAGACACTGTTCCAATAATATATTAATAATGAACCAAAATTAGCTCAGCATATACTTGTTCACTTGAAAACTTGCATTATTGTTCAGTAGATGGATGGATATATAAATTATTTTTCACTACATTACTTTTTTTATTTTCCTATAAATTATATAAATGAGGAACAATTTAACATAATTGGTTGCAGAAACTTGAAGTGATTTGCTTCACCAAAGAAAGGAAAAAAAAAAGTAAAATAAGTTTGTGAGAGTTTTCTAAGAACATAATTTCAGTCCTCTATATAATTAACACATATTTTTATGCACCTGTTGTTGTGTCCTTCAAATCTTCTAAGGAAATCCGAAAGCTAGAACCGTTTATAGTGTGCATATAATTAATGCAAATGTTTCTATAAGTATTTTACAAACGAATTTCCGTTGAAGTTCTAGCGAGGAGTTTCCATCAAGAAACATGATTAAACTAACTTTGCGATGAGTACTGAATTTCAAATCAACAAATTAAAAAACACCAAAATTATGTTGGATTCTTCTGACCCGAAGCCCCGTAACATTTGAAGCATATAATTTCAGCAGGTGTTGTTTGAAAGAAGAAATAAGATCTACTTACAAGGCACACGGAAATTTTGGGTATAAAGGCCGCATTATGCCATTTTGGAGTTTCCAGTCCGCAGGATTTACACTTACGGCTTCCACTTTAACTAAAATCTCCCCTTTCTTTGGTATAGGTACTGGTATCTTCACTTTCTGCAATCAAACAAACTATATATTGTCATCTTAATACTCAACCATGCATGAAATCAACAAAACAGAACAGTTTTGTGTTAAGAATATTCAAATAAAATGGAAGCTAGATTAATTATTTCATAAAATGGTGCCTGCAAAGCCTGTAGTAAGAAAAACATGTCGAGTGTTTTTCCTAATACTAAACTCAAGAACACTTGAGTAATTAAATTAAAGAGAGAAACATGGTACACATACGGTCTTCTAAATGGATTAATAGTAACTTTTAAATCACACTTGGACCTAAAGCAGTCTTCCCCACAACGACCAGTAATGTAAAAAAATAAAAAAACAACTTGTGTGCATCAGTGCATGTAGCATAAAATTAAGAACAAAACACTACCTTGAGTGCAGCGGCGCCACCTCTGTAACCTTCATAGCAGAAGGCGTTCATTAATTTCCCGGCCATGGCAAGACCGTGATTAGGAAGCAGCGGAAAGGGTGGTTTTGGAAAAGCGTAGGTTGAAGAGCATTTATAGACGATCAGAAACAAGAATGAAAAGAAATGGGGAAGAGGATCTTCCAAACGTACGGTGTGATGCCATGTGCCGCTGACTCAGCAATTAGATGCTGATCTGTCGGTCTATGTAACCTTTTCTTAAAAGAACTTCGGTCAGATATTAAACGAGGGGACCAATCTCAGTGCTACTTTATTTAAAATACACTCTGACCGCTCCTCTGACCTTCTGCCCGTGATCTCTTGTCCCTCAACAGGCCTTTCACTGGGTCAAAATGGGCTCCTTAATTCCAATCACGATCTGAGCTTTGACAGGTGCATAGGTGGGAACGGGGAACCAGGAACTCGGGAAGAATAAAAAGAGTTGATTTGTATCCAAGTCTTAACTTTCTAATAAAAAGTGCGACCACAATCTACCTCAATTAATGTATTGCAATCCGAGCAAATGATGTACCTCAGCTCGTCATGTATCTGTAAATGAGGATTAGTAAACGCACTTTAACTAGTTCAATAAAGTGGCGGGTGGCAACAGTGCAAGTTATCTGGTTCTACACAACTCCACGCATTACTACTTTTGTGGCCTCATGCTGTCTGATACTTCATTTGTTTGACTCTTCTCTTTCGTTTTTTAGCAATGCACCTGTTGTCATGACTCGGTGTTCAGTTCCTAACTTCCTACTTTTTTTTCGAATACCGTACTACCTAACATTTAAAGTTTGCACCAAGACATAAATTATTTACAGAATTTCGATCTATATATGTATATTTATGTTTTCTTTTCATTTTTCTCAATTTAATTAAATCTCATCTTTTCATAGAACAATTGAATTGCTGTGTGAATTCAAAATGGATATATTATTAAAATGAAAAATTTATAAATTTAAAATAAGTTGTAATAGAAAATGTACTAAATTGAGTAAATTTGTTAATTTTGAAATTTAGAAGAATAAATATGATATTATTAATTTTAGAAGGAAAAAATATATAATTTTAAGATTTTTGAAAGATATATATACATAAAATCCCTCCTAAAAAATCTTTCATACCTATCGAAGCTACATAGAAATTAGAAAATTTGATAAACCAATGAATTATTTGCTGTGTTTTTGTCGGTAAAGTTAACCAACATATTAAAAGGATCAGCCATAAGTTTTTTGTTTAAGATCTAAAAAGTATAAACAAAACATTTTTCTTCGACTTTTAGATCCCATAATGTAGGGCTAACCCTATTTGATAATCGGATTGATACGTCCTATCTCGGGAGATGAGGCCGTATGGAAATTTGGGCTAAGCTGGATTCGTCCTGCCAAGGAATGGCAGGCCGAGGTATAGATCGAGCTAAGAACTCGGGGTGGTTTATGAGAGATTCGGACTCTGACCTGTATGATCTCTCTCTTCATGAAAATTGCGTCCCCTGTTTCCTGGGGCTTCCTGCCTTATATAGTCCAGCCATAACCGCCATCTCGGGCGTTTATGGGGGAACGTGGGCAGTTATGTCGTCCGTTATTGGGACGTGGGCATTAAACCAGCCGTTTCTGGGACATGGGCATTAAGCTAGCCGTTTCCACGGCTATCCCGTATATCGGTTGGCCTTAACCTCTATTCGGGCCATATATTTGTGAGGCTCTGGTTTGGGGCTGGCATATTGGGCCCCGGTTTAATGAGCTTTTGGGCTATTTCATATGACGTCGGGTTGGCCTTGTTAAGGTCCGAATCCCAGTCTTTCATGGCCCAGTTTGGAACAAGTAAAAGGGCCTGTGGAACATGGCCCTATCATTAGCCCCCGAAGTCGGAATGCATCGGCGAGATGCTTTCGACTTGAAGGTGAATAATTCATAAAACATGGTTTCTATTACCGATATTTGTATATTAGTCGTGCTGTAATAACTCGGGTGTGGCATATGTCGGGTACATATCTTGTTATAAACGACAATGTGCTATCATATACCTATCTCAGTATCAATATACTTACCATTTTTTTTTTTTAAACAAGAAGATGTCCGAGTTAGAATGGGACAAGGAAAATGGTATCCGAGTTAGTTGAAAAATGAAAAAAGTGAAATATAGGGATAATAAGTAATCAATGATATTTCAATAACAGAACAAGTCTAAATATAAGAAAACATCGAAATCATACAACGCCTCGATCTAGTAAAACATCGAAATCATACAACGCCTAATTAGACTAAACATGAGACATGATATTATATAGTGCCTGGAAGAATATTTCCACCATGGGCGCTATGTCTGTCATGTCACGCCTTCCATGCACCGTGATAGCCATGTTCAGCTAAAAGACGAGTGTGATGTCGCTTTCTTTTTTTTAAGTTGAAAATCACACTTACACCCTCTCATTGTCGGTGTCCTCAAAGAGGTTATCCGATATGAGCTCGGGTTCAGTGGCGGTGTACAACGTTGGACCTCCGGTATGGCGTGATAAACACCCGGGACATTTCCAAAACCGGCGACGAGGGTCTGACCGACCTTGGATGTCGTAATGGGTGAAACAACTCCACTCATGGCACCCCCGACATTTCACCATCTCGTGCTTGTCTTCTTTGTAACGGCAGATGATGCACCTACGCATCTTGGGCTCGAGATTGAATTTATAAATGTCGTTCTCGTCTTCCTTGGTGAACGAGGGTGCGTTAGCAAGGGTGAGGTCGAGAAGGTCACCGATTTGGAGGTCCTCATTCACGAGCATCCAATCCAAATCTTTCTCGGGAAAATGTTGGAGGAGGGTCCATCGCTCAGGTCGAGATAGGGCCCGTATTGAGTCCCAAGAATATCGAGGATTAGGGGGAGGTGAGTTGTGGCCTTGCCTTGATGGTTGGATATCGTAACTATGACCACGATCAAGGGGCGTTTTGGTTTTGGAAGCAACTCTCTTGAAAGGCATCTCGGAAGTAGATAGGTGAAAAGATGAGAAGAGGTAAAGAGTGAAATGTGCCCTTTACCGTAAGGTGACTCTGGTATTTATAGTCGCTAGGGTAAATATTGCCATAAATAAGCGTGGGCCATATTGCCTAAATAAGTAGCCGCCAGCTACTAGCCATAAATGTCATTGGGCAATGTGCCTCGTTAATGAGATGACAGGCTTTTTGCATTCCCGAGGTGGTCAAATTGACTCGCATTAAACAGCATTAAGTAACAAAATGCTTAAAACATATAAGAATCAAAACAGCACGAGATAGAAATCTCGGCTAAGTTTGCTACATAAACATAAATGTAGTTTTAAAGTTGACATAGAATTAAAACAAAAGGCGGGCTAGTCCCGCGATAATTTATAAAGCTAATCATATTCAAGACGGGAGCGTTTAGCCCGGCGTTCTTGATCCAGACATCTCCTGCAGATGAAGGATGTGAAACGTGGATCATCATGGTTCCGAGGTGATCTGCGGGCTAGACATCCGGGATGAAAAGCTTCTTCGCATCCATCACAATGGAACATGTGCCGATAATTTCCTCGGGTTTGACAAATGGCACATCTATCCCAAGCTAACGGGTCATCCACTGATTCTTCGGGGATAGCTGGGGGTAGCTCGGTATTGACGTCGGGTTTTTTACGTGGAGGAGACGGGTGTAATGATGGAATGGCAACATTCTCCTTTTTAATTAGGTCCATCATGAACTTGTTATCTGTCATCGTGCTAAAACCCGAGTTGGGAGGGATAGCAGTGATTATTGGGTGTCCCGTTTAAAGGGAGACGGAAGAAATATTTATAGTATACCGGCATTAATTATATGACGCCTCGTCTTCCGTTACCCTCCGTCAGCCATCAAATTAAGCATCAAATCAGTCAGGGGTATGAGTGTACGGTGCAATCCGTGAGTGACACCTGTCATTATTCAGCTCGGCGAGAGCTCGAAGCGCGGGAATCGAGGCGTCGTCATGATGAAAGGTGGCCACGCGACGTTTCGAGGCCTTGTTTCGAAATTCGTGCAAGTATTGAGCGGGAAAAAATGAGGACCCTTATATATATACACTCCGGCCCGAGTCATCATTCATTATCGTTTATTTGGAGCAATTCAACCTCGGAGCCATATTTATCAATAATCTTGATTATAGCAGAGGGAGTTCAGAGTTGTCAGATAACGTCGGAAAATACATCGGGCAAAGACCGAGTTACGAAGGAATCTTACTACAAGGTAATACTTCATCATCTCGGTAGTCGACTTTGTATTGATTAATTTTATAGTAACTTGTATAATTGTTGCCGAGGTCAACAGTAATGTAATGACCACATAGGCATGGTAATGTTGCCAACCTAATGACTAAAGCTCTAACTAGTGCAATCGATTTGTATTTGATAAGTCGGTAAATATGATACCTTTAGAAATAACAACGGTTACCTAAGCCAACCATGTTTCTTCGTAAATTTAGACATGGTCGAAGAGCATGAAGGATCTCGGGACCAATCTCCTGGTGCTTCAGCAGAGTTGTCCCCAATATCGCGTCAATCTTTCCGCCCAGGTAGGGGCAATAATCTTTTTGGTATGTCTCCCCTTCACCCTGATGCCTTGCCAGAGGATTGTGAGGAGCAGTATGGCGAAGGGAATGAGGAAAATGTCGAAAGTTCACCTCGTGGCGAACTCATAGTGGCCCAGGCGGGGACATCGCACGGATCCTCGAAGCCTAGAAAGAAAAAGGCTAAGAAAGAAATCGTGCCCCGAGATGGTCATGGGGATGACTTGATATTTCCGGTAACTGCCGGTATCTCTCCGAAAGCGGTCGTCCGATGCAAAGCGTATGCTGACGCATTTTATGAGGATCTCGTGGACGAGGCTTACAGAGAAGAGTATCCGCGACATGCGCTCAAACTGAAAGCTCCAAATGTAAATGATCGAGCGCATGACGCGAGTCTGGAGATGTGCATATATTGGAAGATGCCGAAATGTGGTTTCAAAATCAGGGTATCCAAGTTTGTACGCGAGATATTACGACATCTCGACGTTGCCCCTGCACAGTTAACCGCACCTGCATGGTGCTATATTATGAGTTTTAAGTACCTGTTTGACTATATGCCCGAGTTAAAGCTATATTTCCCAAGTATAGGGCTGTTCTTTCATTATTTCTCTGTTTTATACAATAATGAAATCCACCTCGCAATTCGGAAGAATTCTAATGGTATTGCGCTCTTTGACAAGCTGTCAAAGGTTGATGATTGGAATCATGGGTGGGTATATCTGGAGAATCCCTCCGAGTTGCAATGTTTCCGCGAGGTACGGAGGGAGTGGCGTCCTCTAGATAAGCAAAATTTGACCCCGAATTCATCCCCCTCCTTGACTTCATCCGAATTAAAAGTTGTCCAAATTATTGACCGTTATTTCTCAAGTTAGTCTCTTTCTCCTTTTGTTATTTTGCACCGATATATCCGTGCAGCGTATATGTTTGTTTATCTCATATTATCATGAATGAATTGTTAACCATTGCTTACTTATGTCGCAGACCGTGGTTTTATGGCACTACCGTGGAAGGCCGCTCGTCCAATTCCTGTCTTGGCTAATCCCGAAGGCGGTTTCATTAAGGAGGCTGCAAAAATTCCGAAATCGGGTCCTTCTAAGGTTCAGAAGGTATCAAAGTCGGCTCCTGTCAATCCTGCGGCAACTTCTTCGAGATCAACACCTAAATCCAGATCCGCAACTGTCCCAAAAGGCGCGAAGGGCAGTGCCTCTGGTTCTTCTCAACTCGAGGTATCGCGGAAGAGGAAGGAGACTTCGGTTGACCCCCCCTCGCGTGTAACTAGACAAGAGAAGGGAAAAGACGCTGCAATAGAGGAACCTGAACCTGAGCCTAAGAAGCAAAAAACTCAGTCCGATATTGTATTTGTGACATCCCAAGTCGTTCCAAAGGAGCCTTCGCAAGCCAAGGTTGACGCTGCTGAAGCAAATTTAGGAAGAATTATTGACGAAGCAGCTGGTGACGTGTGGGATCCCGCGGAGGAACATAAGGCATTCCTCGAGTCAAAGATTTCTGAGCGAGGGCGACATACCGGGTTTGTGTGGGGGACTGGGATTTCTCGGGGATTCCCGGACAGCTTTTTAGGCTATCTTCCTGGGTATACGCGGATGCAAGAAGAGGAAGATCATCCCGAGGTCCGGGCCGCGTATGCTCGAGAAACGTTTAGACTCACCACTACTCAATATCAAAAGAAGTGGGCTGAGGAGAATCCCGATCAAGTCGTGGGCCAGGTATTGAGGTCGTTGCATGACGCCGGGGTGTACTTTGGGTTCCTCAAGGATTCACTTGAAAGTAACAAGCGCGATGCTCTTATTGTCACAGCTGATCAGGAGGCGCTTAATAAGGCGATTTTAGAGAGGAACCATTTTTTACAACTAGCGCAGCAAAAAGATAAGGAAAAAAGGGTGGCCACCGGCCAAGCCGCTGTGAACTTGGTAAAATATGAACTTGCCTACATCACGGGTAGGATTTATGCCTATCCATTACTCCTTGTAAGTAAGGTCTAAAATCGCAATCACCGAGATGTTGGATTTATGCATATCCATACTAATCATTCTGTTTTGTTTGTAGGAAGGACCATGTCGTGCTTTGGAAGCAACACCGGCTTATGTAATACATTTGTACCCCCGAGATGTGGGGGATTTAAAGCTGTTGTATTGTGCACTATTTTTATTTACACCCCCGAGATGTGGGGGTTATAACAGAAATTTTTGTAATAGTATTTGATACCTCCGGGATGTGGGGGTTTAACAGAACAGTTAGATGTAACTTCTTTCTTTTAATCATATGTTTCTTTGCCCGAGGTTGAATTTTTTGTTTATTTGATATCTCGGTTGTATGCTTTAATTTTCAAGTAAAGTGTACTTGGTAATATAGCCATGCCCCCCCTTTTTTTTCTTTATTTTTGACAAAAATGGTCAATGTGGGGGACATGTACGTCGAGCAAACGTATGCGTTACCCCGAGGGGTTTTCGATAAATGTTCGCGACATAATAAAAGTCATGTTACTGGTTTACAGTCATCGTCCATTAGGACTGCATTAAGTGATGTCGCGTATCTCGGGATTTTAACCAAGACATTTCGTTGCCTTAGCTTTCGTTCATATATCTCGGACCCAATACACAAAACACAATTGTAAAAAAAATATCATATATATTGATAAATGCTTAGCATCATACAAAAATTGTATCGTGGGCTAAGTGAATACATGAGGAGAAAACAAAAGGCTTATCTCTCCCTGAGTATCTCGCGGCTAAAAAATATAAAAAACGACATACATTAAGTGTAGAATTTACGGAGATGGCAAGTGTTCCATGGGCGAGTTAGGATGAAACCACTTGGGTCTTCCAATTCATAGGCGCCTTTACCTCGCGGGCGAATGATCTTAAAGGGACCTTCCCATTGAGGAGCAAGTTTGCTGACATGTTTGCCAATCGCTTCCACAGTTTTGAGTACCAAATCGCCCGGCTGGAATTCCCGGGGTACCACGTGTTTATCAAATGCACGTTTAACCCGGCGTTGATACTCCGTGGTCCGAATGCGAGCCCTCTCCCGACCTTCTGTGATGAGGTCGAGTTCAACGGCACGTGCGTCGCGATTCTCGTCAGTGGAATATGTCAGAGTACGGAGAGATGGTTCCATCATCTCAATTGGCGTTACTGCTTCCATCCCGAACACCAAAGAGTAAGGTGTTTGTTGTGTGGCTTCGCGAGGTGTTGTGCGGTAGGCCCACAGGATTCCATCGAGAATGTCGGGCCAATTCTTCCTGTTAGCCGCCACTTTCTTTTTGAGACCGTCCAGGATGGTACGGTTAGTGACCTCGGCCAATCCATTGCTAGCAGGGTGACTGACCGAGGTGAAGTTGTTTCGGATACCCAAATTGGAGAGGAATGACATGGTGCTGGCTGCATTGAACTGTGTTCCATTGTCTGATATGAGTGCATGGGGTATGCCAAAACGACATATGATGTTCCGCCAGATGAATTTTTCTGCTGCTGCGGCGGTGATATTGGCCAGTGCTTCGGCTTCAACCCATTTAGTAAAATACTCCACGGCTACGATAATCCAGCGGCGTTGCCTGACAGCTTTGGGGAACGGCCCGACGATGTCGATTCCCCATAAGTCGAACGGCCAACCTCTCGAGATGGATATCTGATCGTATGCCGGGATGTTGCTCAGCTTGCTGTGGAATTGGCAGCGTTCGCATTTTCGGACCAAGTTTGCCGCATCTTGCTGCATGGTTGGCCAATAAAAACCAGCTCTGAGAATTCGTTTGGCGAGAGTTTTTGCTCCTTGATGACTTCCGCAGATGCCTTCATGCACCTCCGAAAGCATTCGTAAGGCCACCTCCTCATTGATGCACTTAAGCCAAGGTCGCACGTACCCCCGTTTGTATAGATGGTTGTTGAATATGGAGTACATCGGTGCGATTCTTTTCAAACGTTGGGCTTCCAGCTGGTCGGTGGGGAGGACCCCGGTGTTAAGGAAATTCCACATCGGAGTAAACCAGGACTCACCGGGTTCCCCGATGGCGAGTACAGCTGTGGTGTCAAAGGTGATGCTGGATTCTGGGACATCCATAACAATCACGGGCCGATCTTTGTCAAGGTTGCCCGCGGCGCCAAGTTTGGACAAAGCATCGGCTTGGCAGTTTTTGTTGCGGGAGACATGTTGGATATCAACCTCGTTGAAATGACTCTTGAGTAGGTGGAACTGCTGTCGGTACTTGCGCAACTTCTTGTCCATGACGCGGCATTCATCGTTTATTTGTTTTACCGCTAACTCGGAATCACTGCGAAGATGAACCTCGCGGGCGCCCAATTCTTTGGCTAGCTTAAGGCCTGCTATCATGGCTTCATATTCCGCGGTGTTGTTCGTTACCGGGAATTGAAAATGGAGAGCATAATTCAGGGTTTCCCCATGTGGACCAGTGAGGGATACCCCGGCCCCCGCCCCCTGTAATGAAGAAGCACCATCGACATGGATTGTCCAACGTCCTTCAGACTCGGGAGGAGCGCCGGAATACTCGGCGATGAAATCAGCGAAGATCTGTGATTTCAGAGCATTTTGGGGATGGAAAGAAACATCGAACTCGGATAATTCGAGTGCCCAAGCTAGCAATCGCCCGGATGAGTCGAAATTTGCAAATGCCTTCTTGAGTGGGATCCCGGTGTAAACCTTTATGGAATGCGACTGGAAGTAAGGTCTCAATTTCCTGGCGGCAATGACGAGAGCATATGCTGCCTTTTCGATCTGGGAATATCTTGTTTCGGCATCCCGAAGCACATGAGAGACGAAATAAATCGGCTTTTGATCTCGCCCCTCTTCCCGAACAAGGGCAGCACTTACCGCATGATTCGTTGTTGCCAAGTACAATACCAGGACATCGCCCGCGGTCGGCCTGCTAAGACATGGAGGATTAGCGAGGTAAGCTTTAACTTTTTCGAAGGCCACGGCACACTCTTCTGTCCACTCAAATTTGGCGGATTTACGCATGGCTTTGAAGAAGGGGAAACATACATCCCTGGATCTCGCAATGAACCTATTGAGGGCGGCCAACTTGCCTGTGAGAGATTGCAGTTCTTTAAGGTTCTGAGGCGGGTTCATATCGAGGATGGCTTGTGATTTGGAAGGATGAATCTCAATGCCTCGCATAGAAACCATGAAACCAAGGAACTTACCCCCGGTTAGGCCGAAAAAACTCTTCTTCGGGTTTAGTTTCATGTTGGCTGAATTCAGTGTCGCGAAGGTTTCTCGGAGATCTCGGACATGGTCAAGGTCCGACATGCTCTTGACGAGCAGGTCATCTACATATGCCTCTACATTTAGTCCGATCTGGTTGTGAAATACAGTGTTAACCATGCGCTGGAAAGTGGCTCCAGCATTGCGTAACCCGAAAGGCATGACTCGGTAGCAGTATAGCCCCGAGTTAGTGGTGAAAGCGGTCTTTTCTTCGTCGTCTTGATTCATCCGGATTTGATTGTACCCGGAAAACGCGTCCATAAAACTGAGGTATGCATGTCCAGAGGTGGAGTCGACCAGTTGATCGATTTTTGGCAAGGGGAATGGATCCATGGGGCATGCCTTATTGAGATCGGTGTAATCGATACACATACGCCAGTCACCGTTGGACTTCTTGACAAGCACGGGGTTGGCTGTCCATTCTGGACACTCGACATTTCTGATGAAACCAGCGTCAAGTAGCTTCTGGACTTCACACTTTACGGCCTGCTGCCGTTCTTCCCCCATATTACGTTTTCGTTGCCGAACCGGTTTTGAACCCGGTTTGATATGCAGTCGGTGTTCTGCTATTGACCTCGGAATCCCTGGCATGTCGGCGGCTTTCCAGGCAAAAACGGACTGATTTTCTCGGAGAAACTTGATGAGTTCGTCCTTCGCTTGTCCCTGGACTGCCTTTCCGATGTTGAGCGTTCTGCCTCCGCCCAAATCGAGTTGTTCGACTTCATCTTCCGGCTCGAGGGAAGCTGTAATCCCAGCTTTATCAACTGGATCTAGCGCCAGGTTGGTGTTGGGCGGTAGATACGCGGTACTCGAGCGCAACCGCTGTTGGTTGGTTTTTTCTTCCGACTGTTCGACTTGGTGGACAGAGCCTCCTTGACCCTGAATGGAAGTCATGTAGCATTCACGCGCCACCTGCTGTTGGCCACTTTCTTCCCCTATCCCGTTATCTGTGTGAAATTTGATTTTCAGGTGGGAAGGGGAGATGATTGCGCCGATTTTGTTCAGAGTTCCTCTTCCCAGGATTGCGTTATATGCCGAGGGGGCATTAACGATGAGGAAGTGCACCACGACTTCTACCGTACGAGGGGACGTACCAAATGTCACTTTGAGTGGCATCATACCCCGAGGTCGAAGGGCATCTCCCGTAAAGCCTATCAAAGGTGAGATATGCTGTTGGAGGGCGCGGGTGTCGAGGCCCATTTGCGTGAAAGCCGACAAGTACAGGATGTCTGCTGAGCTTCCCGTGTCGACTAACACCCTCTTAACCCGGTGGGTGTTGATTTTGAGGTTCAACACCACGGGATCATCGTGTGGGCTGGAAATCTCTCCTAAATCCTTCTCGGAGAAAGATATCGCTTCTTCCGGGCGAGGTCGTTTTTTGTCGGTCTCAACCTGTAAAACGGTGGGATATGGCTTTCGATTGTCGCGAGGCAAGACTTTTCGGATGGTACCGCGATGGCCTCCACTGATCACGTTAATGACAGGGCTGCCCTGCCTCTCCTGACGCCTTGTCTCGGGACCATCCCGAGTTTGAGGACTGGCCTCTCCAACCCGAGGTCCCGTATAATCCTGTCTGTAAGGAATAGGTTTCTTAAAAACCTTACCTTTGCCATTGTATTTCCTGGAGAACTTTCTGAAGAAATCGGGGTTGATGAATTCGATCAGCTTACCCTCGCGGGCTAGTCTCTCCAGGATGTCTTTGAGTTGAAGGCAATCCGCAGTGGAATGCCCATTGAATCCATGATACTCACACTTCTTGGAGTTATCTTGTACCGTGAAGATGCCTTCAGGCAATGGTGGGGCAGGTCGAACATCTCCTCTACGATGTTGTACATCTCGTGTCGTTTCTTCGTGAGAGGCGCGTATCTCACGAAATGTTGTCGGTACCCCTCAGTGCCAGATTTGTGTTCTTGCTCGGTTGATCGATTTGGTTGGTTTCTTCGAGGTTCCCTTTGGTTGCGAAACCTATCCGGAGCCGGCTGTCTGTTAGTTTGATGGCGGGGAGATCGAGATCTCGGTCTCGTGGGACTCCCGTTGTCATCTTCGGCACGGATGTAACCCTCTGCAAAGGTTACAAACTCCCTCAGGGTATTCATCTTCTTCATGTGGGCTTCGTAACGCAAGGTTCCTGGACCCCCTTTGCGGAGTCCTTTCTTGATTGCGGCTAGGGCGAATTCCTCATTGAGGTTCTGAATTCGCCGAGATGCTTGTATGAAACGGTTGACAAACGCACCTGTTCTTTCCCGCTGTCCCTGGACTATGTCCAAAAGCATCTCGCACGTGGCTTGCGGTGGTTTGATTATTGTATATCTTTCCAAGAACAGTTTCGCGAAGTCCTCGAATTTGTTGATGGACCTCCGGGGTAGTGTCATGTACCAGTCCCATGCTTCTCCAGTCAAGCAAGTGGTGAAGACTCGGCACATGATGGCATCGGTAGCTCCAAGAAGGCGGAGCCGCTCAAGGAACCCGTACACGAAGTTGTGTGGATCCTGCGTATCTCCACTACCTCGGAAGCTGGGAAGGGTTGTTGGGTATTTGAAGTCCGTCATTGATTGGCGGTAGATGTCTCTGGACAGGGGGCCGTCCTCGATTCCCATAGGCCGAGAGTAAGTGCCTGCCTTCTGGGATTCGAGTTCGGCTAGTTTGGTCGCGAGTCTGGTTTGGATCAGCTCTTCGACTTGGGCCATGTTGATACCTCGGGTTGGGGTTGGTGATCGCCGGTTCCTTCTTCGGTCATCGTGGCGAACTCTTTCCCGACCTCGGGGTGGGCTTCGTTCGCGCTCTCTACGGGAGCGAGATTGATCTCTGCGGGATGGTCTGGACCCTCTGCCGTGGTTAGCTGATTCTCGCTCGTTGTTAAGGTGGGCTCTGGGATTTTCGGTATGTGGTCCTTCCGCAGGGTGTGGCCCCCCTATTCTCATCCTGACCTTCCGGGCGTCTTCCTACATCGGGGTGTACCCCTGTAGGCAGGACATTTTGGTCCCTACGTTCGGATTGGGCCTGTTGGTCGGGTAGCGATGGGGTATCCGTCTCATTGCCTGTTCGGACCTGTACGAACTCTCGCTCCAGATTTCTTGGCGAAAGATTTGCTGGTCGACTGTGGACACGGTTTGCAGACAAAGGTCGCGGTACAGCTACGGCGGGTGGTACGGTCTGGTGGACAGGTCGCAATGGTATTTGCTGGGAATACTGTGTTGGACCTGTCATGGGATACGTCCCGTGAGCGCCTCCCGGGCCCCATTGCACAGGTGGTGCGGCATAAGGATACTGGGGGCCCGTGGGAGTGTAAGGTGTGTAAGGAGTCGCACCGTAGTGATACAGCGGCGTTTGCTGAGGGTAATACGGTATGTAGGGTATCTGATATTCACCAGTTACCTGATTGTGCTCGACATAGAGTGGCCTGGTCGCGTTCCCTTCAGTGAATGAAGGTCGAGTAACGTCGGGGCGAGGTTGAGCAGGTTGAGGACCCTGAGGTCGTACCATTGAGCTGTTAGGCCTCGGCCCTGGGAATTGACTGTGGGAAGGATTTGCTGTGGGTGATGTTACCACTGGAGGTGGTGTGATTGTTATCCCGGGCGAGGTCATCACCCCTGGTGGGAGCGAAGTTGATGTGGTCGGACGAGCCATCTAGTTCTGCGTTTGGGCTAGGCGTGGCCCCACGGTGGTTGATACGTCCTATCTCGGGAGATGAGGCCGTATGGAAATTTGGGCTAAGCTGGATTCGTCCTGCCAAGGAGTGGCAGGCCGAGGTATAGATCGAGCTAAGAACTCGGGGTGGTTTATGAGAGATTCGGACTCTGACCTGTATGATCTCTCTCTTCATGAAAATTGCGTCCCCTGTTTCCTGGGGCTTCCTGCCTTATATAGTCCAGCCATAACCGCCATCTCGGGCGTTTATGGGGGAACGTGGGCAGTTATGTCGTCCGTTATTGGGACGTGGGCATTAAACCAGTCGTTTCTGGGACATGGGCATTAAGCTAGCCGTTTCCACGGCTATCCCGTATATCGGTTGGCCTTAACCTCTATTCGGGCCATATATTTGTGAGGCTCTGGTTTGGGGCTGGCATATTGGGCCCCGGTTTAATGAGCTTTTGGGCTATTTCATATGACGTTGGGTTGGCCTTGTTAAGGTCCGAATCCCAGTCTTTCATGGCCCAGTTTGGAACAAGTAAAAGGGCCTGTGGAACATGGCCCTATCACGGATGGTGTACTTGTTTTTATTATTGGCTTGAGAAATTTAAAAGAGTATTGTGTGAGGTTGGTTATGACTTTTGAGTATGTTTGGTTTTAGGGGTAAGTTTAAATGTTGTGATATGATGATATAGATGCTTAGTTAGCTGTCTTTGGAGATTATTAAAAAAAAAATTCTCAAGATATAACTGTTTGCCTTATGTATGTGGCAAATGTGATTTTAATATGAAGCTTTATACAACAACAAAGTAGACACTTATCGAGAGGGAACTCCGTTGCGAAAAGTACCGTTGCAAATAGAAAAAGCACGTAGATGACGGTACTCCGTCGCGAAAAGTCACTTTTTATCCTCGCAAAAAGTCTTTGATATGTTTATGCACATCTGCTAGTACGTAGTTCCACATACCCTTTTTTATTAAATAGAGTAGTTACTGAACCTTAAGCACATGTTTGGTTGTTTTATGAAGTAATTTTAGCATGAATCACCTTATTCAAAACCATTGCATCTCACATTTTCGAAATTGCGTCAATGTTATTTTGAATAGACATGTGATAAGGCAAAAGTTTCACGGTTGATGTTCATTGAAATTGTGACGGGAATATATATATATATATATATATATATATATATATATATATATATATATATATATATATATATGAGTGAGGCTATGGTGCTATGCATAGCACGGATGGCTATTGTACTACGGCTCAATATGGTACTTTTTAAAATCCTAACGGTCGATCCGAACCGTTCAATGCGATAACCATATGAATATGTACTTGCAAACTAAATTTTATATTTTTTCGAATTTTTTTACTATTTTTTTAGATAGGTAGAATTTTGATGGTCCAGAATTTTCAGAAAACACTGATTTTTCTACCTATCTAAAAAAATAGTAAAAAAATTCAAAAAAATATAAAATTTAGTTTGCAAGTACATATTCATATGGATATCACATTGAACGGTTCGGATCGACCGTTAGGATTTTAAAAAGTACCATATTGAGCCGTAGTACACTAGCCATTGGTGCTATGCATCGCACCATAGCCTCACTATATATATATATATATATATGAAGGGTACTTTTTTCTTTCAGTTATATCAATACTAATTTTCTTATTAGTAGCTAATAATTAAAATATAATAAAAAAATTAAAAAAATAATATGATTTTCGATAATGATATTAAAATAATGACAAAAAATCATTAAGTAAAAAGATTTAATTGTTATAATTTATAAGCATAATAACTTGTTTATATTCATTAACAACACGATAAATTAAGTCTAAATTAAGCATAATATCTTGAAAATTAACCATACCTATCCAACTTTCTAGTATTAAGATATGAGACAAATAAATATACGTTTAAAAAACAATTAATAATCCTCTATTCTAACCTATATTGGACACATAAGATCGAGGTACCATTCACCAAAATGTGAATAAAGGGATTCTGTTTTGCAAAATTCAGTCTTGACTCTAAACTTCAGATTTTATTATTATTATTTTAGTGACATAACAATGTGAATAAAAACTAGCACGCATATTTACATTATTTATTAGGTACTTTTGGAGAACAAAACAATATTACATATACACTAGAAATTAGAAAACATGATTAATTTCCTCAAATTCACAGCGCAATTTGGTCATTTATTATTTTTAATACATATGGTGCAATAAATACCAATATGTAAAAATGAATAGCATCACACTTGGTAAATAATGATACACTGTGGTGTAATGCGATTTGAAATTAATATTTTAACGTGAATATTTTTTGAATAAAAATTAGAGATCAAGCTATCCAATTATTTAATATTCACAAAAAATTTCTCATCCAAATATTTTAGAATATTGATGAGTTTTAATTACGAAACCCATATATTTTGTTTCCTTTTAATTCATAATTCATTTGCATGCCATTTCGAATTTCGTCAAGTTTAGATCCTTTTAATTCATTTTAGTCCCGGCCTTATATGGTTGCCAGCTAGAGTGATTTCTAGCAAATCAAGCCCGCTTCCTTTTATTTGTTATATATAAATTTAAGAGCGAGGATATAATATGCATAGCACACATTGGTTAATATTTTGGTGTTATAAAGTTGAAATATTCGATTTAAATCGTTCAACATAATCTTCATGTGAAATTATATTTGTAATTAAATTTTATATTTTTGAAATTTTTTTTACTATTTTTTAAATATGTAGAAAATCACTACTATTTATAATGGTATATAATTTTTAGATCAAGTGATTTTCTACCTATCTAAAATATAGTAAAACAAATTCTAAAATATAAAATTTGATTTACAAGTACATTATCATAAGATGATCATGTTAAATGGTTCCAATCAACATTTTAAATTTTGAAACGATAATATTGATTCATAGTACGAGCCAATCCGTGATATGCATAAGACCGTAGTCCCACTCAAAATTTAATGTTCTCGGACTGGGGAATGTCCAAAAACTTTACATTTTTTTCTTTTTCCAATTCTATTTTTTTTTATTTAGCGCCCACAAAATTTGAGTATATTGATCGATTTTTTTTTCTTGATCGAGGCAGCCAGATGTTCAAAATTTTCAATTTAAACTTTCAAATAGAAGCCTGCAAAACAGACCCCAAGTTTTTATTAAAATTTTAGACAATCCATTTGAACTTTTAAATCTTGTACCACTATGTAGGCCGGCATGGTATCGACCGGTACCGGTTCCATGAGGATACAACAAGCACATGTATGATATTCAAGCATGAAAAACTGTGTTCGCAATCCGAGAAAATTTTTCAATTCTTCTTGTCGGATTTGAAAAGTGTTTAATTGGAGAGAATATTTAGAAGCAGTACGAATTTAACAGATTTTTTTTTTAACTTAATAGTAGCTACCAAGGTTGTATTAATAAATTTGATTACAACATCCATTCCTACTTTGTTACAGAATTGGTATTATGTTATAGTTTCTGTAATCCCTGAACTCAATTGCCCCCCTCTAGTCCGGTATGCCGAATTTAACAGAATTGGTAGTTATAATTAGAACTAGGAATTTATATTATTAGTATTAAATTCAAAATTTGACATGGGATGTACTACCTTAATTCTCTTAGCTGAATATAATTTATGTGGATCAAATCTATCCGTTTAAGTAATATGACATCAACAGTTGTTTCTTTTTTTTGTGGATAATCGACAACTTGATCGCCAGGCACGGCACACTACAATCCAAACTTATTTTAAACTTAATTTATTTAATTTATTTATTTTTTCAGATTTTTATACTACTTATTTTTTAAATCCCACGTTAAATGAAAATTAAGAAATATTTTCTAACAACTGACCGATGAACATGAGTTATAATTAATTAGAAGCCCTATGGATAACACAACAATGGATAAAAGAGTTATGCTTATAAGCCCTACAAAATATATAATTACAACTTACAAGAGGAGTTATCTAGTTACAATAGGGCACGGCAAAATAGTATCGTGCAAAAAATTTACCTTTTTCTTTTTTTCGTAAGAGCATCATTTTGTATTCGTATAAAATTGTGTCAAAGTTCGTATAAACTAAAAAGAAGAGGAAGAAATTCCAATTTTGCAGGGATAAAGAAAATTGTTACTATTGTTTATTTTAGAATTAATTTCTCCTATGCCCATCTATTATTTTTTATTATAAAAAAGCTAGCAAAAACCTTAATTTATATTTTTATATTTACGCTGTATGCTTTTATTCTAGTCCAAGAGAATCTCACTATTATTGATTAGGATAGCTCGTCTATTGAGTGAGAGATTGTATATTATAAATCTTGTACATTTTAAATTATGAGATTTTTATTTTTATAAGCTCAATTATTTAGTTATAGTAGCAATTGACATAAAGTTGTAAGATTCGTCTCTGTTCTTGAGATAGTAAAAGACACATTTCGAAATCTGATTTTCCAAAGTCGTATATAGAGACATGTTTATCAAACGTCGCATTTAAGTTCGTTCCATCATTCGAAATAGATTTAAGAAACTGTGTTAAGAGTTATTTGTCTTGCTTCGTTTTGCATTTCATTTTTCTTGGTATTTGGCTACAATTTTCGTTGGTCGCCATCCCTTTTTTTTATTTAAATTATATTGCTGGAAGAAAACACCAAAAAAAAAAATTAGTTGAAATGTCTATATACCTTCTCTATAGACCGTCATTTGAGATAAAATATTCATAATTCAGATTGATTGTCTAAATTTTTTTATTTTTATTTTTTAATATTTAAAAAATTTGTGACAACAGAAATTCTTCTCTTTTAATTTACTTTTAATTTCTTTTTAAAAAAATTAGTGTGCCATACAAACCACAAAGTTCATTCTTATGGTATGAGGTACATTTAAGAAGTGTGAAGACCTACTAATGGACACACACTTTATTAATGGCCGAAAAACAAATATTGTTTATAATCATCTAATTTACATTTCATTTTATGACGGTCATATCCGCAATTGAAAGAGAACCACAAGTTCATTTTTTATTAAATCTGAAAATATTTTCATTTGGTTAGTGTTATTAGTGGTTCAACGTATTTTTTTTTTACTTTTTGGATAATTTCAACGTTATTATTCTAAAATGATTAAAAAGGATATATAAGATAATGGAGAAAATTGAAAAATATCAATATATTAATAAGTAACACAAGTAATTAGAAATATAATAAAAGGTATGATTTATTGTTGAGAATATAATATAGGTACAATTTTATTTTAAAAAAATTCAAATTCATTATCAATTAATTATGTTGAATTTCACACAATTTGCTATGTGTATATAGTGCACAATATCCCTTCCAAAATCGTGTCATCCTTGGTTGATACTAATGCATTATCCGAACCAGTGTACATCAGTCAAGACAAAAAAAGGACTGGATACAAGTATTCTACATAGTCTTATAGTTAATTATTTTAGTAATGAAAATTTGATGAAGAGTGCAAATGTATATTTTGTTAATATTTTTGTTTCATAATTGTTATTTTGAAATTTTTTCTTTTATGAATTATTTTTTTTTGTTTAAAAAGAATAGATGCATTGGTACATTTTTGTGTTGATATAGTTTAATGGCTATTTTGAATTATTTGGCCCACATAAAATTTAAGCAATAGTATATATGTTTTTTTTTTCCTCTGTATCAATTTGAATGAACTTTAGGTGCATGTGCACCTAGGCAGGGTGAGGTTTGAACTTGTCTTCATATATATGTTATGAGAACGGAGTAGGTCCAATACTCATCGGACCTACTTTTAGGTTCAACGGGCTTGATAACCGTCCGATCTAATTTAAGATTTGTGCGCACAAAAATTGAAACAGACACGAACGAATTTGAAAGCGTTCTGCACGAATTTTAAAGCAAATTGATGGTGATTAAACCCGTCGAACCAAAGTAGGGCATCGGACCTACTCTCAAGTGATATGTTATATATGATGACTTAAGAGTAACGAACGATGATGGGAATTTGTGGGCATTGCATATATGCATGGTTAACCTTGGTAATTATTGTAGCACCTATATATGAGTGCTTTTGATTCCAAGATCTTATATTCTCATACTATGCTCCTACTTTGTATTTGGTTCTCTTTTAAGCTCATGATTGAAATTTTTAAAAAATAGCCTGACGGTAAAACAAATTATCCTGTTGCATAATATGATATGAAAGGTTTTTTTTTTTTTTTTCACTGCAATATATCGGTTAAGTTAGATCCGAATGGCTTAATTTAAATTAGCAAAAATCTTAAAATGAAATAGATTGAAAATAAAAATTCAATTTTAACTTAATTTGATATAAGATACCGCAGAGAATATTCTTCCCTGTGCCTCCTGACATCAAGTCTAGCTAGGAGTAGGAGCTCAATGAAATCTATACTTGAAACATTCATTCATTGAGTTTTTCCAAAACAGTAGACAGGCCTGGATGCAAAGCAGAGTGTGTGATATAATGCGTTATAAAATATATAAAACCAGCGTAAATGTTACCAGGATAAATTAATCTTGTACCTTACTTTCTTATTTCAAAAAACTAAAAGGTATTGTGGACAATACAAGCACAGGTTATACACCCTTCATACGCATGCAGAGTGTGTGATGCAAAGGTTTGGCAGACTGATTTCAAACAGATTAAGCCCGCTTCCTTTTACTTGCTATAAAATTTTAAGTTCTCGGCCTAGGGAAAGTCCATAAAATTTACCTTGTTTTTCTCTTCTTCTTTTTTGTTCATGTTCATTTTAATTTAGCACAAAAGGCCCACACAAATTGCTCGAAATTTCTTTTGTCGGTCGATGCAGATTCAAAATTTTCAATTTAATCTCTCTGACAAAAGAAAATCACAAATGTCCACAAAACAGACCCCAAGTTTTTATTAAATTTTAGACAGACCCTTTAAACTTTTAAACCTTGTACCACTATTTAGTCCACAAAATATCGACTGATATTGGTACCAATATCGATGCAACAAGAACATATACGATATTGAAGCCAAAAAAAAATTAGTTCGCAATTCGACTTTTCGGGGAATCATCAATTCTTCTTGTCGGGTTTTAGAAGAATATCATTTGCAAAGCTATACATTTGTAAATATATTTACAAAGAGGAGGGATCCACTTATATCTTTTTTGGTGACACCGAATTACATTCTACATTTTCAAATCAAAGTCTAAACAATCTATTCAAACTGTTCAACGTGATGGATATTTATTAAGTATTTTACATTTTTTGAATTTAATATTTATTAAGTATTTTGCAAAATTGTTGTTTTCAGACCATTGAATTTTTGTACCCATCTTAATAAATAATAAAAAAATTCAAAAAAAATGTAAAATTTGATCTGAAAGCACATTTTAATATATCCATCATGTTGAATTGTTTGAATCGATTGTTTAGACTTTGAAAATATAGAGTGTAATTCGGTGTCACAAAAAAAAATTGAAGTGGATCCCTCCTCATTTACAAATAGCAACTGGTGCATACCAGTACAAATTAGCTTTCGGAAATCATATGGTCAAATTATGTATATATCAAATCAAAGAAAGACAAAAACTTAATTTAGATCATTATCGTCTTGCTCGTGGCCAGAACTAGATAATTTAGATTGAAAAGGCATAAATGTAAAATGCATAATGTGTGGTAGTTGGAATTTCAATTCAAGTCTCTATGTATACAAAGTAAAATTCAAATCACTATTCTATAGGCACGCATTACTATTTTACGATAGGGGTTGAATCATATAAACACTAGAAAAAAAATACACATTATCTATCGACGATAGGGGTTGAATCATGTAAACACTAGAAAAAAAATTCAATTAAATTTCAATGTACATAGTTAAAATTTTCAAAATTTTGGAGATTACTTAGCACCCCTGCTTGGCAGTAGATCCGTCAACGATAGGTACAATTGTCTAAGCACCCCCTTTGAATTTCTTTGTGGTACAATTGTGTATCAAAATGAATTTGAACGGTAGGTACGTACCCGTCAACGAGTCCTCCGGTACATGTAGGCAGAGAAAGGTGTTATATGAGAAGGTCTTGCATCGTCTCTCTGTCCATGATCCGTCGATCCAATGACAGACGGAAACGTAGCTAGGGAGAAACCGGTAGCCACATAGAGGCTATCAAATGTGTCCAATTCAGATAGCACTCAACACCATTATTACTTCATCTTCATCGCCTCTTTCTTTTCTTTCCCTGACAATATTTTCTTGTCTCAGTTTAGAACAAAAAAAAAAGGGAAGAAGGGAGCAATGGAGAGAATATTAAAAGCACTACGTATTAAACAGAATTGGCACGAACCCTGGCGGTAGAGATACACATGAATATAAAAGGGTGTTTAGTAGCAGTTAGGAGGAACAACATGTAAATTAAGTACTCCTCCTTTGGTTTTTTTTTTTTTTGTCTTGTTTTTCATTTTTCACATTCTTTTTAATATTTCTTTTCTAAAAGAAAAAGGGAGAACGGAGATAAGACATTGAGTCACTATTACGTCCGACATTTTTATTAATATCCAAAGTTTAATACAAATTATTAATTATACCCAGAACTCAACTCAATATCGAAATATACCCAAGCCGGCCATTTTCTGGCCGGCTATGTTCCTTCCCTAAGCCGGCCAGAAAATGGCCGGCTATGTACTTTTTTTTTTTTTTTTATAAAGAGACACTATGAAGATCAAAATATTGAAATCTAACTCTGAAAATATGAAATTTTTGTTTAAATTATTTGTTATATTACTTCTTTGATGTATAATTAGCATATTTATACTAAATAACGATAGATTAATTGAAATTATGTTGAATAACACTAAATTATGTTAAATTACGTTAAATTACATTAAATTACGTTAAAATACGGTAAATTACGCTAAAATACGATATGAATAGGGACGATATCTTCACTGAAAAGGAGAAAAACGACGATGAAACTTCAAACGGTCATAAAACGGCGCTCGAGTGTCCGATTTCAGCAAATGACCACTTTTCGGAAAGCTTGCGAAAATGCGCATGCGTTCGTGCCAGCTATGGTGGATTTCGAAATTCAGAATCGCCAAAAAACAAAGGGAAGAGTCTCAAAACTTGAGTTGAAGTTTCCGATTAAGATTTTCATTTCTATCATTCAATCCAAGTAGCTCAGTAAATTAGTTACATAATGAACTTGCAGATTACCAATTTTTACTATTTTTGGAATTTTTTTACTATTTTTTATGATTCATGAAAGATGAGCAAAATCAGTCTACTATAGCGTAATTTTGTGTAGGGTTTAGTGTTTTTTTTTACTGTATTTCAGCATAATTAGCGAAGTTATTGTAATTTAACGTAATTTAGTGTAATTGAACATAATTTATTGTAATATAGTGTAATTCAACATAATTTCAAGTATTCTAGCGTATTTTAGTATAAATATGCTAATTACACATCAAAGTAGAGGAGGGATCAAGTTACAACAACCATTTTTTTCATTTTCAAAGTCCAAATCATCGATCCAAACCGTTCAACATGATTATCTAAATAAAATGTGCTTGCAAATTTTACATTTTTTTGAATTTTTTTACTATTTATTAAGATGGGTACAAAATTCAATGGTCTGAATATGACTATTTTTTGTAAAATACTTAATAAATAGTAAACAACTTCAAAAAATGTAAAATTTGATCTGCAAGCACAGTTTATTGTGAAAATCATGTTGAACGGTTTGGATTGACGATTTGGACTTTGAAAATAAAAAAAATAATTGTTGTAATTTGATCCCTCCTCATAGAAGTAATATAACAAATAATTTAAACAAAAATTTCAAATTTTCAGAGTTAGATTTCAATATTTTGATTTTCATAGTGTCTCTTTATAAAAAAAAATAAAAAAAAAAAGTACATAGCCGGCCATTTTCTGGCCGGCTTAGGGAAGGAACATAGCCGGCCAGAAAATGGCCGGCTTGGGTATATTTCGATATTGAGTTGAGTTCTGGGTATAATTAATAATTTGTATTAAACTTTGGATATTAATAAAAATGTCGGCTATTACGTGGATAATAAGCAAATTAACGAGTCAATGAACTTTTCTAAAATAATTAAAGTGATCAAAATTGTGATGGATTGGCTTCTTGCAACACTCCTAAAACCATTCCTTGAACATATATGTGATCATAGCAGAAAAAGTAAATAAATAAGTATGCTAATGCAGTTTATTAATTAAGGTTGGATATTAATTTAGCCTATGAAGCTATTTGAAAATGCAAGCAATTAATATTCTTTCTAACTTGATCTATGATAGTATTATGAGATCAACTCTCTCTTAACAGTCAGAAGTGAAGAGGAAAGCATACGCACGCATGGAGAGAGAGAGAGAGAGCAAGAGCAAGAGCAAGAGGGGAAGCCAGGGAAGAGGCAGTGCATGGAACGGGGCACCAACACGCCTCACATTTTTCTCCGTCTCAATTCCCAGCCAATAGTACTCTGCCACGTGGATGTAATTGTTGATAGCCACATCCCATGCTCGACCTCATCCGTCTTATCGAATCAAGATCCAGTGAACTAACTCAATGTTTGAGTTTTAAATCGGGACCATCCGATTCAAATCCGAGATAATTCATCTCGAAGTGGAGCGCACACATTCCGACAATAGATTCGAAACTCGAGATCATCTCGAGCAACAGATTCGAATCGGACTCCGATTCCAAAACCCAAAAATTGAGTTACCTTAGGGATCCGTTCTCTCTCTCTCTATAACGCGCGACACGCAATCACCGTGCCTCTGATACGATTTGTGTTGTGACTTGTAATGAAGGAGAACTGCGATCGCAATGGATTCATATTTCTTTTGATTATGTACTACTTCTTGCCTCCTCTGTTATTTGTTAATTTTCTCTGTTTCGCAAAGGTTAGTACAGCCAGTACAATTGTATTTTTGACTGGACAACCTTTCGCTCCAGTTCTATAATACTGGACACATCCCTGGCTTTCTGTGGTGTCCCTCAATCCGTGTCTATAACAAGTCCAAATTATTGTGCTCAATAAAATAAAATCTTGCTTTTTTTTTAATCTTTTTATGATTATATTACTGTATTTGCATAATTATATTAAATTCAATTTATAAGATCAGGACAAGAAACAACAGTATTCATTAAAAACAGTGGGACATGAATCTAATGGAGTCAATTAACTATTGTACAATATGTACAACTTAGACTATTGAAACTGTTCTACTTGAACTATATGAATGTTGAAATTATTAATATTTAATTTATTAAAAAAATTATGTTATTGAAATATTTTTTCTTGTATTTTTTTTTTTAACCCCATTACCCAAAATTCTGTCTCCGCCTCTGCTGTCCATATCCCGAGTTGATCAGATAGATGAAGATCGAGAAGAAAATAATTACAATGGTCTCCACTTCAAAATGAATTGGAGATGTTTTAAAAACTTGAACTGGGTAGTACCTTAGTAGCATAGTACTACTGCCTAGATTCATTGTACTAGTTAGTTTGGTTTGGTGTTGCTTTGTCATTGTACATTTGGTACTGCTGCTCTGGCCAAACAAGTTTTTGTTCGAATTGCTGCCGAATTTTTTTATGTGTTATCTTAAAAATTTAAAATTTTAACCTCATCGTCGGTTTCTGCAAAAAAAAGTATGCGCAACCTTTGTTTGCGTGAAATTATATTTTAATGATAAATTCTAATTCTAAGGCAGAAACGTCGATGCAATTATAATTACCCTACATTTTTTTCTCCGTAGTTCAGTAAATATTTAGCAAAGGAATGTTTAGTTATCGATGAAAAGTTCAAATTCGTGAAAATAAGAAGTTTAGTATGATTATTCTGTTTTATACCGTGGAGCTAATATTAAATATTGGACCAACTAGTTTAATATTTAAAGAACAAGTATTAATATGCACAAGTTACTCACTTGTATTCGCGAAGTTAATTATAAATACATTGTCTCCGGAGAGCACATGGCTCCACACAGGTAAAGTCTGTGTGAATTTTTTCTTATATTTTTTGAAAAATAATAAATTTTAAGACGGAGTTGGTTATGGCGGTATGACCATTTTTTTTTAATTCTAAGGTAATGTCTACGTTATGAACTTATTTTTTATACAGAATGACAAAATATATAATTAGAAAATAAAATAAAATATTAGTGCTAAGTTTTAGGATATTTATTATTATCAAATTAAATTTTCTAATGAATAACTTGTCATTTTTTATTGAAATAAAACAAAAATATATAATTGCTGAGGATCTAAATTTTAACGGAAGTTTTGAGGCATTAAATGACGTTTTTTGAACTTTTAACTTCGTTGGCTTACGGGCTATGAGCGAAACACCACGCCCTCTGTCTATTCACGTTTTTTTCATATTGGGGTCATACGTTAAAATTAGAGTTTTCTAGGGATGTTCATCAGTGTGGTTTAGTTCAAACCAAATTAAAATAGATAAACCAATTTTTTTTTTTAAAATCAAACTGAACCGAAATAGAATAATAATAGAACTGAACAAACCAAAGTAAATTTTGGTTCGGTTGAACCGAAATAGGGTATTAATCATAAAAATAAATATTGTTGTTGTTAACCTTTTTAATTTTTTTAAAGATGGATTTACAAATTTTGTTTGGTTCGGTTTAACTTTAAATCGAACAAGGAATATACATTATGTCGTAATTTTTAATTTTTTTTTACTTGTTTCGTTCGGATGTGGAATGTGTTAAAAAATTTCGATCAGTTCAATCTAACCGGTTCAAAAATTACCAAGTGGAACCAACAAAAGACTGATGGCTAAACCGAACTGATCCGAACTATTAAACCGGTTTTTAAAAATAAACTGAATCTATCCATTTATCGAAAATCAGAACCGTTAAAACCAATTAAACCGGACTCGATAAATACCTCTAGAGTTTCCTATCAAGAGTTATGATCGCTTAAATTATGAAAAAAATATATTAATACATTATTGTAAAAATATTGATGACGCACTCAATTATTATACTTTATTTATTTTTAACAATAGTGCAATGATATTTCATTATAAAATATGAATACGACTCTCATATTGCATCGACGTTTCAGCCTTAGAATTAGAATTTATCATTAAAGTATAAATTCACGCAAACAAAGGTTACGCATCCTTTTTTTGCAGAAACCGACGATGAGGTTAAAATTTTAAATTATTAAGATAACACATAAAAAGAATTCGGCAGCAATTCGAACAAAAACTTGTTTGGCCAGAGCAGCAGTACCAAATGTACAATGACAAAGCAACACCAAACTAGCTAGTACAATGAATCTAAGCAGTACTGCAGTAGTACTATGCTACTAAGGTACTGCCCAGCTCTAGTTTTGAAAACATCTCCTATTCATTTTGAAGTGGAGACCATTGTAATTATTTTCTTCTCGATCTTCATCTCTCTGATCAACTCGGAATATGGACACCAGAGGCGGAGACAGATTCTTGGGTAATGGGGGTAAAAAAAAAAAATACAAGAAAAAATATTTCAATAACATAAGTTTGTTAATAAATTAAATATTAATAATTTCAACATTTACATAATTCAAGTAGAACAGTTTCAATAGTCCAAGTTGTACATATTGTACAATAGTTAATTTTTTTCTTGAAAAAAAATATAAGTCAAATATATAAAATCTTCATAAAAAATATGGAGATCAATCTATAGTAGCCGTAATAATTTACTATAAAATATATAACAAAACTATATAGTAATAACTTAGTTTTTGAAAAAAAATATGAAAATCAATTGACTCCATTAAATCCATGTCCCACCGCCTCTTATGAACACTGTTGTTTTTCTGTCCTGATCTTATAAATTGAATTTTATCCAATTATGCAAATACAGTAATATAATCATAAATAGATTAAAAGAAAACGCAAGATCTTATTTTATTGAGCACAATAATTTGGACTTGTTATAGACACGGGGTTGGACTTGGAGGACACCACAGAAAGGTAGGGATGTGTCTAGAATTATATAACTGGAGCGAAAGGTTGTCCAGTCAAAAATACTATTGTACTCCCTGGCTGTACTAACCTTTGCGAAACAGAGAAAATTAACGAATAACAGAGGAGGCGAGAAGTAGTACATAATCAAAAGAAATATGATTATAAAAGCGTGCACAAGTACATATATGAATCCATTGCGATCGCAATTCTCCTTCGTCACAAGTCACAACACAAATCGTATCAGAGGCACGGTGATTGCGTGTCGCGCGTTATAGAGAGAGAAAGAGAGAGAACGGAGATAAGGCAGGGATGAGGTCGAGCATGGGATGTGGCTATCAACAATTACATCCACGTGGCGGAGTACTATTGGCTGGGAATTGAGACGGAGAAAAATGTGAGGCGTGTTGGTGCCCCGTTCCATGCACTGCCTCTTCCCTGGCTTCCCCTTTTGCTCTTGTTCTTGCTCTTTCTCTCTCTTCATGCGTGCGTATGCTTTCCTCTTCACTTCTGACTGTTAAGAGAGAGTTGATCTCATAATACTATCATAGATCAAGTTAGAAAGAATATTAATTGCTTGCATTTTCAAATAGCTTCATAGGCTAAATTAATATCCAACCTTAATTAATACACTGCATTAGCATACTTATTTATTTACTTACTTTTTCTGCTATGATCACATATATGTTCAAGGAATGGTTTTAGGAGTGTTGCAAGAAGCCAATCCATCACAATTTTGATCACTTTAATTATTTTAGAAAAGTTCATTGACTCATTAATTTGCTTATTATCCACGTCATAGTGACTCAATGTCTTATCTTCGTTCTCCCTTTCTATTTTAGAAAAGAAATATTAAAAAGAATGTGAAAAATGAAAAACAAGACAAAAAAAAAAGGAACCAAAGGAGAAGAGTACTTAATTTACATGTTGTTCCTCCTAACTGCTACTAAACCCCCTTTTATATTCATGTGTATCTCTACCGCCAGGGTTCGTGCCAATTCTGTTTAATACGTAGTGCTTTTAATATTCTCTCCATTGCTCCCGTCTTCCCTTTTTTTTTGTTCTAAACTGAGACAAGAAAATATTGTCAGGGAAAGAGAAAAGAAAGAGGCGATGAAGATGAAGTAATAATGGTGTTGAGTGCTATCTGAATTGGACACATTTGATAGCGGATCCGACTCCGCTGCTTTTCTTAGAGAAAAGCAGCAACCTCCTTTTCCGATCCGAACCAATCAAATTCGTTGAGATTTGTGTATGAAAAAGTTGTTTTATTGAGATACGTGAATGCAAATTTTTGAATGGTTCGGATCGGAAAAGGAGGTTGCTGCTTTTCTCTAAGAAAAGCAGCGGAGTCGGATCCTTTGATAGCCCCTATGTGGCTACCGGTTTCTCCCTAGCTACGTGTCCGTCCGTCATTGGATCGACGGATCATGGACATGGCCGGATCCAAGATTTTGATCAGGAGTAGGCACAAATTTTTTTTCTTGTCAGAGTCATTTATTTTCTTGTACAAGAATGTTTTGACTCATGCGTAGAGAACAAAGATACACTGGACTTTTATTTTTCTGTTTTGACTCATCCTGTTTTAACTCATGGGCTTCTATTTAATTTATTTCTGGACCAGAGTTGGGCACGAATTTGGACCAGGAGTAGACACAGTCTAAAAAATACACTAGGCTTAAATTTTTTTTCAAATCTAGAGGAGCCTATGTGAATTCGCCAGTGATCATAGACAGAGAGACGATGCAAGACCTTCTCATATAACACCTTTCTCTGCCTACATGTCCCGGAGGGCTCGTTGACGGGTACGTACCTACCGTTCAAATTCATTTTGATACACAATTGTACCACAAAGAAATTCAAAGGGGGTGCTTAGTAATCCCCAAAATTTTGAAAATTCAAAGGGGGTGCTTAGACAATTGTACCTATCGTTGACGGATCTACTGCCAAGCCAGGGGTGCTAAGTAATCTCCAAAATTTTGAAAATTTTAACTGTGTATATTGAAATTTAATTGAATTTTTTTTTTAGTGTTTATATAATTCAACCCCTATTGTAAAATGGTATTGTGTATTTTTTTTTCCTAGTGTTTATATGATTCAACCCCTGTCGTAAAATGGTAATGTGTGCCTATAGAATAGTGATTTGAATTTTATATTGTATACATGGAGATTTGAATTGAAATTCTAACTACCACACATTATGCATTTTACATTTATACCCTTTCAATCTAAATCATCTAGGTCTGGCCATGAGCAAGACGATAATGATCTAAATTAAGTTTTTGTCCTTCTTTGATTTGATATATACAAAATTTGACCATATGATTTCCGAAAGCTAATATACTGGTATGCACCAGTTGCTATTTGTAAATAAGGAGGGATCTACTTAAATTCTCTTTTAGTGATACCGAATTACATCTTATATTTTTAAAGTTCAAACAATCGATCCAAACTGTTCAACATGATGGATATATTAAAATGTGCTTTCAGATCAAATTTTATATTTTTTTTGAATTTTATATTATTTATTAAGATGGGTACAAAAATTCAATAGTCTGAAACAACGATTTTGTAAAATACTTGATAATTAGTAAACAATTCATAAAAATGTAAAATTTGATCTGCAAGCACATTTTAATATATCCATCATGTTGAACGATTTGGATCGACTGTTTGGACTTTGAAAACTTTGAAAATGTAGGGTGTAATTCGGTGTCACCAAAAAAAGATGTAAGTGGATCCCTCCTTTTTGTAAATATATTTGCAAATGTATAGATTTGCAAATGATATTTCTATGGAGGTTGATTAAAACTTCTAAAACCTGACAAGAAGAATTGATGATTCCCCTAAAAGTCGAATTGCGAACTAATTTTATTTTGGTTTCAATATCGTATATGTGCTTGTTGCATCCATATCGTATATCAGTCAATATTTTGTGGACTAAATAGTGGTACAAGTTTTGAAAGTTTAAAGGGTCTGTTTAAAATTTAATAAAAACTTGGGGTCTGTTTTGTGGACTTCTGTGATTTTCTTTTGTCAAAGAGATTAAATTGAAAATTTTGAATCAGCATCGACCGACAAAATAAATTTCGAGCAATTTGTGTGGGCCTTTTGTGCTAAATAAAAATGAACATGAACAAAAAAGAAGAAGAGAAAAACAAAGTAAATTTTATGGACTTTCCCTAGGCCTAGAACTTAAAATTTTATAGCAAGTAAAAGGAAGCGGGCTTAATCTGTTAGAAATCAGTCTGCCAAACCTTTGCATCACACACTGCATGCGTATGAAGGGCGTATAACCTGTGCTTGTATTGTCCACAATACCTTTTAGTTTTTTGAAATAAGAAAGTAAGGTACAAGATTAATTTATCCTGGTAACATTTACGTTGGTTTGATATATTTTATAACGAATTATATCACACACTCTGCTTTGCATCCAGGCCTGTCTACTGTTTTGGAAAAGCTCAATGAATGAATGTTTCAAGTACAGATTTCTAACTTAACCGATATATTGCAGTGAAAACAAAACAAAAAACCTTTCATATCATATTATGCAACAGGATAATTTGTTTTACCGTCAGGCTATATTATAAAAATTTCATTCATGAGCTTAAAAGAGAACCAAATACCAAGTAGGAGCATAATATGAGAATATAAGATCTTGGAATCAAAAGCACTCATATATAGGTGCTACAATAATTACCAAGGTTAACCATGCATATATGCAATGCCCACAAATTCCCATCATCGTTCGTTACTCTAAAGTCATCATATATAAGTATATAACATATATATGAAGACAAGTTCAAACCTCACCCTGCCTAGGTGCACATGCACCTAATGTTCATTCAAATTGATACAGAGAAAAAAAAAAACATATACTATTGCTGAAATTTTATGTGGGCCAAATAATTCAAAATAACCATTAAACTATATCAACACAAAAATGTATCAATGCATCTATTCTTTTTAAACAAAAAAATTAATTCATAAAAGAAGAAATTTCAAAATAACAATTACGAAACAAGAATATAAACAAAATATACATTTGCACTCTTAATCAAATTTTCATTACTAAAATAATTAACTATAAGACTATGTAGAATACTTGTATCTAGTCCTTTTTTTGTCTTGACTGATGTACACTGGTTTGGTTTGGATAAGGCATTATTATCAACCAAGGATGACAAGATTTTGGAAGAGATACTGTGCACTATATACACATATATAGCAAATTTTGTGAAATTCAACATAATCAATTGATAATGAATTTGAATTTTTTTAAAATTAAATTATACTTATATTATATTCTCAACAATAAATCATACCTTTTATTTATATTTCTAATTACTTTGTTACTTATTAATATATTGATATTTTTCAGTTTCCTCCATTATCTTATATACCCTTTTCAATCATTTTAGAATAATAACGTTGAAATTATCCAAAAAGTAAAAAAAAAATATATACGTTGAGCCACTAATAACACTAACCAAATGAAAATATTATCAGATTTAATAAAAAATGAACTTGTGGTTCTCTTTCAATTGCGGATATGACCGTCATAAAATGAAATGTAAATTAAATGATTATAAACAATATTTGTTATTCGGCCATTAATAAGGTGTGTCTCCATTAGTAGGTCTTCACACTTCTTAAATGTACCTCATACCATAAGAATGAACTTTGTGGTTTGTATGGCACACTAATTTCTTAAAAAAAGAAATTAAAAGAGAAGAATTTCTGTTGTCACAAATTTTTTAAATATTAAAAAATAAAAATAAAAAAATTTAGACAATCAATCTGAATTATGAATAGTTTATCTCAATTGACGGTCTATATAGACATTTCAACTAAATTTATTTTTGGTGTTTTCTTAAGTTCAGCAATATAATTTAAATAAAAAAAGGGATGGCGACCAAGGAAAATTGTTGCCAAATACCCAAAAAAATGAAATGCAAAACAAAGCAAGACAAATAACTCTTAACACAGTTTCTTAAATCTATTTCGAATGAAGGAACGAACTTAAGATGCGACGTTTGATAAACATATGTCTCTATATTGGACTTTGGAAAATCAAATTTCGAAATGTGTCTTTTACTATCTCAAGAACAGAGACGAATCTTACAACTTTATGTCAATTGTTACTATAACTAAATAATTGAGCTTATAAAAATAAAAATCTCATAATTTAAAATGTACAAGATTTATAATATATAATCTCTCACTCAATAGATTCCTTCTCTTCCGCTGCTATTTTGACTTTGTCTCGATAACGTCTCCTCCCAACGAGGATGCTTTTCATAACGATTCAAGAGTGAAATGAACGATTTTCCTTGGAAGGCGCTCTGAATAAAAAAGAGAGATGTCTTCTTCTTCGGTTAGATCATCATTCACATCGAACATTTGGGCCTCATTAGTTGCAGATGGACACGTGAGATCGGGTGAACGACAGGCAGGTCCCTGAAACCTCTCCTTGAATGACCTTAGTCCATGAAAAATCCACATGCTTCCTTCCGGGACGGAACTCATTCATGCTAGAAACCAAACTGTTTTCATTGCTTCTTGATCTTACCCCTTTTTTATTCAGGTCCCGTGGCGCCAGATCCGGCCGAGCTATCCTAATCAACATAATAGTGAGATTCTCTTGGACTAGAATAAAAGCATACAGCGTAAATATAAAAAAATAAATTAAGGTATTTGCTAGCATCTATTATAATAAAATATAATAGATGGGCATAGGAGAAATTTATAATACTAGATAACTCCTCTTGTAAGTTGTAATTATATATTTTGTAGGGCTTGTAATCGTAACTCATTTTATCCATTGTTATGTTATCCATAGGGCTTCTAATTAATTATAACTCATGTTCATCGGTCAGTTGTTAGAAAATATTTCTTAATTTTCATTTAACGTGGGATTTAAAAAATAAGAAGTATTATAAAAATCTGAAAAAATAAATTAATTAAATAAATTAAGTTTAAAATAAGTTTGGATTGTAGTGTGCCGTGCCTGGCGATCAAGTTGTCGATTATCCACAAAAAAAGAAACAACTGTTGATGTCATGTTACTTAAACGGATAGATTTGATCCACATAAATTATATTCAGCTAGGAGAATTAAGGTAGTAAATCCCATGTCAAATTTTGAATTTAATACTATCATTTCAATTCTAATAATAAAAATTCCTAGTTCTAATTATAACTACCAATTCTGTTAAATTCGGCATACGGGCTAGAGGGGGGTAATTGGGTTCAGGGATTATAGAAACTATAACATAATACCAATTCTAATACCAATTCTGTAACAAAGTAGGAACGGATGTTGTAATCAAGTTTATTAATACAACCTTGGTAGCTACTATTAAGTTAAAAAAAAAATCCGTTAAATTCGTAGTGCTTCTAAATATTCTCTCCAATTAAACTTTTTTAAAATCCGACAATAAGAATTGAATAATTTTCTCAGATTGCGAACACAGTTTTTCATGCTTGAATATCATACATGTGCTTGTTGTATCCATCATGGCACCGGTACCAGTCGATACCATGCCGGCCTACATAGTGGTACAAGATTTAAAAGTTCAAATGGGTTGTCTAAAATTTTAATAAAAACTTGGGGTGTGTTTTGCAGGCTTCTATTTGAAAGATTAAATTGAAAATTTTGAACATTTGGCTCCATTTGGCTGCCTCGACCAAGAAAAAACAAATCGATCAATATGCCCAATTTTTGTGGGCGCTAAATAAAAAAAAAAAGGAAAAAGAACTAAAAAAATGTAAAGTTTTTGGACATTCCCTAGTCTGAGAACATTAAATTTTGAGTGAGGCTACGGTCTTATGCATATTACGGATGGCTCGTACTATGAATCAATATTCGTTTCAAAATTTAAATTATTGATTGGAACCATTTAACATGATAATCTTATGGTAATGTACTTGTAAATCAAATTTAATATTTTAGAATTTGTTTTACTGTATTTTAGATAGGTAGAAAATCACTTGATCTAAAGATTATATCCCATTCAAATTAGTAGTGATTTTCTACATATTAAAAAATAGTAAAAAAATTTCAAAAATATAAAATTTAGTTGCAAGTATATTTTCACATGAAGATTATATTGAACGATTTAAATCCACTATTTCAACTTTAAAACATGAAAATATTAACCAATTTGTGATATGCATAGTATATATATCCTCACTCTTAAATTTATATATAACAAGTAAAAGGAAGCGGGCTCGATTTGCTAGAAATCACTCTAGCTAGCAACCATATAAGGCCGGGACTAAAATGAATTAAAAGGATCAAAACTTGACGAAATTCGAAAATGACATGCAAATGAATTATGAATTAAAAGGAAACAAAATATATGGGTTTCGTAAATAAAACTAATCAATATTCTAAAATATTTGGGTGGTCAATCTTTTGTGGGTATTAAACAATTGGATAATTTAATCTACAATTTTTATTCAAAAAATATTCACGTCAAATTATTAATTTCAAATCGCATTACACCACAGTGTATCATTATTTACCAAGTGTGAAGTTCTAGGATTTGAATATTCGTAGGAATTTTATGCTATTCATTTTTTACATATTGGTATTTATTTCACCATATGTATTAAAAATAATAAATGAACAAATTGAGCTGTGAATTTGAGGAAATTAATCATGTTTTCTAATTTCTAGTGTATATGCAATATTGTTTTGTTCTCCAAAAGTACCTAATAAATAATGTGCGTGTTAGTTTTTATTCACATTGTTATGTCACTAAAATAATAAGAAAAACCCTGAAGTTTAGGGTCAAGACTGAATTTTGAAAAACGGAATCCCTTTATTCACCTTTTGGTGAATGGTACCTCTTATGCCGATATTTTTATTAATATCCAAAGTTAAATAGAAATTAATAAATATATTCAGTTTGGCTGGATTTTGATAAAAATGTTCAAATCGGCCATTTAATGGTCGGTCCTCTATTTTTTTCTCGACCGGCCATTTAATGACCGGTCCTCAATTTTTTTTTTATAGAGTATGAAGAGCAAGATGCTGAAATCTAACACTAAAAATTCGAATTTTTTTTTTTAAATATTTGTTGGTTAGAGTACTTCTTTTGATGTATAATTAACATATTTATACTAAAATACGCTAAATTACTTGAAATTATGTTAAATTACGCTGAATTACACTAAATTACGTTAAATTATGCTAAATTACAATAATTTCGCTAATTATACTGAAATACGCTAAATTACGCTAAACTATGCAAAATTACGCTAAATTAGGCCGATTTTGTGCTATCTTTCATAAATTATAAAAAATAGTAAAAAAATTTCCAAAAGTAGTAAAAATTGGTATTCTACAAGTTCATTATATAACTAATTTACTGAGCTACTTAGATTGAATAATAGAAATAAAAATCTTAATCGGAAACTTCAACTCAAATTTTGAGGCTCTTCCCTTTGATTTTTGGCAATTATGAATTTCAAAAGAACCATTGTAAATAAATACATAATCACTAGTCCTACAATATCCTTTGGAGCAACAGATGAAGACCCTAATAATTCCTTAATTTTTATGTCCTGATTATTCCTAGTTATTTTCCGAGAACGGTGATGAGTTGGCCTAAAATATTTCTCTCTCAAATTTAGTTTTGGGGAATACTTTTTAAATTGTATGTCTACCCATTTACTCTTGTCATGAAATCTAATAACTAAACATATATCTTCTTTAGTGAGTGGGATTGATCTTTCTTTATGACAAAACGATCCCTTTATTAGATCCCATCTCAATAAGATGTTATGCAGTATTGGGTAGCACAAGTGAGTGTTTTTGTCTAAAGTGAAAAGGTGGAAAAAAGGTGTTGCTGCCAAGATGTTAGAATGCTCCAGCTTGAGATTTGGGAAGACCGTGCCATGTAAAAACTTCATTGCTGGTTTAACGGAACAATGTGAGTTAATAATGCGTTTTTGAGGACCTGTTGTTCTAGAATTCTCCCCTACAAAAAAGTTAGAAAATAAGAGATTATACAAATGTTTATACAGATGTTCATTTTTTGCGAAATTAAGTGATTATATATTTGAGGTAAACCAATATTATGCCTTATTTCATTATAATAGTGCTGAATCAATAACCAGTGGTCTGTATATTGCCTCTCTAGATTTGATTTGTAGCATTTAGTTAGGTATAATACCAGCACTTGCGATATCAATAGTCACATAAATTGGAATGTATCATATCTATTTTGCATTGAATTTTGGTTATAGAAATGAAAAAAAAAAAATGTCAATAGACAACAAACTCACCACCATGCCTATTTTGTATTGAATTTTGGTTATATTTTACTGTATCTTATTACAAAAATGCCAATGGACAACAAACTCACCACCTTGCCTCATTCCAGCCTCTTCATCAAACAATTGTACGCCTTGAGACGACAAGTGAGCCTCTTCATAAAAAAACTCTTGAGACGGCATGATCTCCGGGGAGAGCGTACTGACAAGGTTTCATGGTGGCAGTGAGCGGAGGTGATCGGCAAGGAATATAGAGTGAGAGAAGAGAGAGTACGGAGAGAGAGAGAGTGATGAGAGAAGTGGGGTCGGTTTGTAAGAGAAGAGATGAGAAGGGAGGATTTAATTGGGTAGGTTTGTACTTGAGAACGGCCTCATTTATTACATTCCTACCTTCACTTTTTTACAAGCTCTGCTGATGTTGTTTTATATTTTATATTTTATTTTTTTCTTTTGTATTTTTTTTTGTCTTTCACTTTATGCTCATCAATTGTATTAAACAACGACCACTACTTAATAAGAATTTTGTAAGTATAATATGTAAATAAAAATAATAAATTGCATCAGTCGAAGTATTAATGAGATATTTGTTTCAGATTTCCAACACATGTTTTTCTTAGGGTATGAAATGCAACATTCTTGTATAAAATGGACATCTCCATTCCTTTACAAGGTGCAGAGCTTACCAAATGATGTATTAATGAGAGCCTATGTTGGATGGATATGGATATGGGTATCGTATCGGATACGATACGGATATGGGTATCGTATCAAATACGATATGGATACGGTGATACGTCAATTTAAAAAAATTCCAGATATGATACGGGTACTATATATATTTTATTTTAATTATTTTATTAATTTAACACTTCTATTATATAATTAAATATCAAAATTAACTTACGTATGTGTTAAATATAAACATTAGTAGTTCGAAACAACAAAAGTGCTATAGTGCAGTGGGAAAGTGATGCGTTGCTTAGCCAGTATCCAAGTTCGATTCGCAGTTGGTGCACAAAAAAAAAAATTTTGCCATGCGCGGTGCACAGGACCGGGTCCATGCGTGGGGTGGACCATGGTGTTTCGGCCGTTTCAATCCGTTTCAATCCGTATCGGAGCCGTATCAGGCCGTTCAATCCGTATCGGAGCTGTATTAATTAGATGGTTAGAGATACGCCACATCATCCGATACGCCAGCTGGCGTATCCAGTACGTATCGGATCCGTATCGTATCCGTATCCGATACAAGTACGGGTCCCAGTTTAAAGTATCCGAGTAACATAGATGAGAGCACAGAGGATGAGGAGGTATTAATAAGAAACTACCGATGGGTTAAACATCCCATCGTGCAACCTTCTCTGGGCAATGCTTCCTCTGTTTTGCACTGTCTCTCTTTTCTAGTGTTGAAGTCTTGAATTGAATTATGTTATTAATTCCTCATTTCAGCTGGCTCCTCTCCCCGACATTTTTATTAATATCCAAAGTTAAATAGAAATTAATAAATATATCCTCAAAATTATGTTATTAATATCCAGCTTGGCTCCTCTCCTCAAAATTTTTTTTTTAAAGACACTATGAAGAGCAAGATGCTGAAATTTAACACTAAAAATTAGAATTTTTTTAAAATATTTGTTAGTTAAATTACTTCTTTTGTGTATAATTAGCATATTTATACTAAAATACGCTAAAGTACTTGAAATTATATTAAATTACGCTGAATTACACTAAATTACGTTAAATTACGCTAAATTACAATAATTTCACTAATTATACTGAAATACACTAAACTATGCAAAATTACGCTAAATTAGACCGATTTTGTGCCATCTTTCATAAATCATAAAAAATAGTAAAAAAAATTTCAAAAATAGTAAAAATTGATATTCTACAAGTTCATTATATAACTAATTTATTAAACTTCTTAGATTGAATAATAGAAATGAAAATCTTAATAGGAAACTTCAACTCAAGTTTTGAGGCTCTTCTCTTTGATTTTTTGGCAATTCTGAATTTCGAAAAACGGCAAGCTTTCCGAAAAGTGGTCATTTGCTGAAATCAGACACTCGAGCGCCGTTTTATGGCCGTTTGAAGTTTCATCGTCGTTTTTCGCCTTCTCAGTGAAGATATCATCCCTATTCATATGTAATTTAGCGTAATTTATCGTATTTTAGCGTAATTTAAAATAATTTAGCGTAATTTAACGTAATTTAGTGTAATTCAGCGTAATTTAACATAATTTCAAGTAGCTTAGTAAATTAGTTATATAATAAACTTGTAGAATACCAATTTTTACTACTTTTGAATTTTTTTTACTATTTTTTATGATTTATGAAAGATGGCACAAAATCGGCCTAATTTTGCGTAATTTTGCAAAGTTTAGCGTAATTTAGCATATTTCAGTATAATTAGCAAAATTATTGTAATTTAGCGTAATTTAACGTAATTTAGTGTAATTCAGCGTAATTTAACATAATTTCAAATAATTTAGCGTATTTTAGTATAAATATGCTAATTATACATGCCTCCATTTTTCATGCTATTTTAGTATAAATATGCTAATAATTATGGGTTCAAATGCCTCCATTTTTCATGCCTCCACTTTTAAAAACTTTAATAACTCAAAATTTAAAACTTAAAAGTCAAAATAAAACCGTTGGATATGATCTACATCATTTTATCAATGTGCTCATAAAAAATTATCACATTTTAATTTTGTTTTTATGTGAATCAATAAGTTGAAAAATCAACGTCTAGAAATTATCCACATTAGTGCGTTTTTTACAAGCTCTTGATGACAACCAAAACAAAATTGAAATGTCATAATTTTTTACACGTGCATAGATAAAATAATTTAGATCATATCCAACGGTTTTATTTTGATTTTTGATTTTTAAGTTTTAAATTTTGAGTTATTAAAGTTTTCAAAAATGGTGGCATTTGAACCCTCCTCAAAGAAGTAATATAACTAACAAATATTAAAAAAAAAATCAAATTTTTAGTGTTAGATTTCAGCATCTTGCTCTTCATAGTGTCTTTAAAAAAAAAATTGAGGACCGACCATTAAATGACCGGTTTGGGCATTTTTATTAAAACCCAGCCAAACCGGATATATTTATTAATTTCTATTTAACTTTGATATTAAAAAAAATGTCGGCCTCTTATGTGTCCAATATAGGTTATAATAGAGGATTATTAATTGTTTGTGAAACGTATATTTATTTGTCTCATATCTTAATACTAGCAAGTTGGATAGGTATGGTTAATTTTCAAGATATTATGCTTAATTTAGACTTAATTTATCGTGTTGTTAATGAATATAAACAAGTTATTATTCTTATAAATTATAACCATTAATTCTTTTTAATTGATGATTTTTTGTCATTATTTTAATATCATTATCGAAAATCATAATAATTTTTTAATTTTATTATTATATTTTAATTATTAGCTACTAATAAGAAAATTAGTATTGATAATTATAACAAAAAGAAAAAAGTACCGTTTCCTATTAATATATTTCTCAAATTAGAATTTCTCACAACTAATCACATGTTACAACCAACCGAACACTTATTTCAGCACATTTCCATAATCTATTCCGTGCATACCAAAATCTGATTAATTATTTTAATATTTTTTATCCATTTATTATTATTATGATTCAATTAATTTAGCGTATGCATATGCATATACTTGTAAAATTAAATACTATTAACTTAGAAAAATGTACTATGGATATTTAATACTTAAATTTGAAGTTTTTACAAATTCATACACTGAACTTAACGCCGCGCTGAGATATTTTATTTCTTATTTTCGTTTATTGATGATCGGTTTTAATGAAAAGGTTGAAATCTCATTCCGTACAAAATAATTAGGTGATAAGTAAGCCACGTTACAACTATGATTTACCTCTGGTTTCCACTCTCGTTAAAGATATACGAGTGGCTCCCACTATTTTTTTTTTCTTTGTAGACTGTCTTGTCCTTTTTATATACTACTTGGGTATGTATGGTTGTAATTTTAGAATAAGCTAGAATCACAGAATTGACATTTGTCTTATTAGATAATTTTTTTTTACTTTTTGTGAGAATAACTTGTTATAATAAGACAAACAAGTTTAATTCTCTAATTCTAACTATTGTAGTTCAACCAAACACCAAATAGTTTGTATTAAAAAATAACATATTCTCAATCAAACCAAACACACCCTTCATGAATTGGTTCTATGTATATTATTGTCTGGATTACTGTTAGTATGCTTCGCTTTGTTGTTATTTGTGGAAATATTATAGTAACTTTTATTGTGCTCAAATTTATTTTAGTATGTAATCAAAACTAATAGATGAGAAATTTAGTATTGATGCATAATAACAACAATAACAACATAAAATATGTATTTATAAAAATATAGAGATATTATAAAAGTTATAAATATTTAATTTACAATATAGGATTAAAAATACGGTAACATACAAAAAACAATGTATATGCTCAATAACTTTTTTTATTTAGATACTAATATAATTGATTTAACATTTTTATTAAATGTACACAACCAAATATTAATTTTTGAAATATAAGTCTGTAAAGAAAATTATCTTACAAGTTAAAAAGTTTCAAGATATTAAATTCAAACCTAGAATTTCAAGTATATTAAAAATAAAAAGTAATCACAAAAAAAATTATCTATAATACCAGCTAAATCAAAATGCTTATATTAGATACTCACGAAACAAATTAAAGCTAAAACAAAGCTAAACATAAATTATTTTAACATTTTGTAATTTAGTGGAACAATTTTTTTCTTTCGGCTTCCACTAGCTTAACCTCATCACCATCAACAGAGCCATTAAATACAATCCTTCTTAAAATGATGTATTGAAAACCCGTGTGTTTCTATAATGAGACATCCTTCTACTCAGTATGGTACCCACATAAATCACTAACATGTAACTTCAGACAAATAATACTTGAGCACATCCTTAATAGGAAAAAGTAGTATTTCAAAATTGCAAAACATACTGAAATATCCTAAATTCTTCAAGTTAAAAAAAAACGTGGGAATCTTTTCCGCTCTCTTTCTAGCAATTTATAAACTTAACTTTTTTTATTTTTAGAATAATATAACTTGATTTAAGATTTCAAATGTATTATATTGTTTATTAACATATATAGCTATCGATCAATTTCCTCCATTATCTTATATTTATTTTTTAATTATTTAGCATAATTGAATTGAAATATCTCATGAATACAAATAATCTACGTTCGATGATAAATCTAAATTGCTATTTTACGTGTATTGGTATTTGAAACCACTAGTACTATCACTAACTAAATAAAAATATTTTCAGATTTGAGCAAAAATGAGAATGTGATTCTTTTTAAACTGTGGATATAAGATTATTAGAAAATGTAAATCAGATGAATATAAGCAATTTTGGTTCTACTATCACTAATAAGGTGTGAGTCTTCAAAAGTTCGTCTTCATACTCCGTAGATGTACATCATACTATGAATGCACTTTGCAGTTTGTATGACACTAATATCTTAAAAAATGAAAACAAAAGGGGAGGATTCCTATGGCCACAATTGTCAGGAAACTTTTTAAATATTAAAAATTAGGAAGCGACTAATTGTCCTCAATCTTTTTTTCTCAGTTTTTCTTCAAAAAAACTGTCATTTGACTTGCGCGAATACTGTAAAACTCTATAACAAATACTGTAACTTCAACAACAAATTATGTATAATAAGTAGTTTAAAAATCTAACAATCCAAGTTAGTTGGAAGTGGTCTCCAAGTTAGTTGCAAATAGTTAGCAACTTGCAAAAATACTGTACTTCCGGCTGTACTTGAAAAACTGACGGCTTCTAGAAGGTTTCAAAAACAAACCACTTCTCAAACTTGTAGTTATTTACAAATAACACCATAGATTATGCAAAATTAATTTTTTTGCATCAAAATTAATTTTTTTTTCGAAATTAAAATTTTAAATTTTTTTTATTTTTTTCGTATTTTTTTATTTTTACGTAATTTCTTTTCTTCAATTATTAATATTTGTATATCGATCTATATCATGTAAAATAAGACTTACGTACTGTAAAATTAGCAGATGCAAACTATAAAACTAACATATGGGAACTACAAAAGACATCAATACTGTAAAATTAGCAGATGTAACTTATAAAACTAACATATGTTAACAGCAAAACTTCAATACTGTAGAATGGTATCCAAAAAACATATACAAATTATAAAATTTCACTAATCACAAAATTAACTGTTCAAAACCATAAACTATAACCAACAACTGTTCAAAACCACAATCAACAACTGTAAATGTCACCACCCATAACTGTTACCACCCATAACTGTTCAAAATCACAATAATTGTTACCACCCATAACTGTTCACAAGCACAAACAAAACTTCAATAAACAAGCTTAATTGTTCATAACCATCAAAACAAAAATGGCGTCTGTCACTTCATAACCTTCTAGTGCACGTTATTCGGATGAGTGAGAAGTTTCATTGCTAGAACCACACGTTCTTTCGAGATATTATCCTGCAAAAAAAAAATAAGCAACGTTAAAAATTAGAGTTATGAACCATTAGCAGATGCAAACTATCAAAGCAACATATGTGAACTACAAGACTTCAATACTGTAAAATTAGCAGTTGCAACCTATAAAATTTTAAATCTGTACAACACTGCATATATCCTTTAAGCTAAAATTGTTATATGTATCCTGCAAAATTGTTGTTGTATCCTGTGAAATTTATCATGTAAAATTGTTGCACATATCCTGTAACTATGATTAACCAAAGTGAATACTGTAAACTGTTGCACATATTCTGTAAAATTGTTATATGATCCTGCAAAATTAGCATATGCTAATTTTATATTTTGCATCTGCTAATTTTACAGTATTTAAGTCTTATTTTACATGATATAGATCTATATGTAAATATTAATAATTGTTATATGTATCCTGTAAAATTGCACATATCCTGTAAACTAAAGTGAATATTGTAACCAAAGTGAATCATAGTAAAAACTGTCTAATACATAACCTTTACACCTGACTAATACATCATGTAATAAACTACATCAATACTGTAAACTTACTAGATAAATACTGGAATTTTATTAACTGCTATGCACTGTCTAATGCAGTTTATCAGTACAACTGTTAAACAGATCTTGTAAATATGATTAACCAAAGTGAATACTGTAAACTGTTGCACATATCCTATAAGATTGTTATTAGAGGTGCTATCGGGTCGGGTCGGGTCCGGATACTATTATATTTGGATCCGTACCCTAAAAGTGTTCGGGTCCAAATTTCGATCCATATACTTATTTGTTTCAAATCGGGTCGGGTCCGGATCCGGATACCTATCTACCCGTAGATATTTCAGGTCCAGTCTTTTGGTTCCGGATACCCATAACTTCTTTGTGGATTATCGGGTCCGGTCCGGATATGGGCGGTTCTGGATCCGAAGCGGATATATGTCACAACTCCCAAGAATTTGAGAAAGTAAAATATTGGAGATGGTGATTTCCTTTTTCTATGATTCAAAAAATCCATGAATGGAATATTAATACTAATTTTTTAATAGAGAATTAAATTTATGGCAGATATTTGATTTCAATGAGATTTATTGCAAATGACATATCAATGAGAGCAATAAATTTTCATGATTATGTAGAAGATATATAAGGCAAATATTGAAAGATATATTAAGAGCAATAAATTTTCATGATTATGCAGAGGATATATAAGGTAGATATTGAAAGATATATTCAGAGCAATAAATTTTCATGATTATGCAGAGGATATATAAGGCAGATATTGAAAGATATATTCAGAGCAATAAATTTTATTAAAAAATTAATATGCAAAATGTGATTACTGGCGTGACATTTGTTAATTTGATTATATGTAAAATTGTATTTTCATAGTTATTAATATATGTTTTATTGGGTATTTATATGGGTATCGGGTCGGATTCGGTTATGGGTCGGATAACTAATTCAAACCCATATCCTATCCATTACAATATCGGTTCCGGTTCGGATCCGGATCAGATATTAAATTATTAATTTTGTAACCGTACCCATAATTTAACCGGTTATATTTTTTAAACCATACCCTACCCAAATTAACCGGATCCGGGTCGGTTCCGGGTCGGATCCGGTTCGGTTCCGGATCGGATCCGGGTAATCGGATAAAAGTAGCACCTCTTTGTTATATGTATCATATAAATTGCATCATGTTATAAACTGCATTCATACTGTAAATTGTTACATATATCCTACATAACTTATATATCCTATAAAAATATTGCATGAATCTTGTGAAATAACTCATATATCCCATAAAAATATTGCATATATGCTATAAGCTTTTGCATATATATTCTGAAAAAATGTTAAACAGATCTTGTAAAATAAAGAAAAGAAATACAACGCATAGATCATGAAAAATGTTAAACAGATCCTTACCGCTCCTTAAAAAGGCTTGGATCCATGACTCATTCGAGTTCATATCACCTCTCAAAGATCGTCTCCTCCTATCTCCTTCAGATCGCCTCTCTCTCATCTCTCTCCTCCAGATCGCCAGAAGATGGTTACTGTAAAACCACAAGATGCATACTGTAAAACCACAAGGTGAATACTGTAAAACAATAAGGTTAATACTCCAGATCGCCTCTCTCTCATCTCTCTCCTTTAGATCGCCTCTCTCTCATCTCTCTCCTCCAGATCGCCTCTCTTAGATCGTGTCTTCTTATCTCTGTAGTCATAGCAGCGACTAGGCTGGCGCCAAAGGAAGAGAAGAGAATGAGAGAGAGAGAGAGAAGAGAACAGAAGAGAGAGATCGGAACGAGGAAGACGGCAGCGGCAGCAGTGGAGTCTCCGGTGTGAACACAGCAGCAACGGCGTGAGGATCTCGCCGTGAGAAGGTTGATCGGAGTCGGAGAAGTAGTCATTCATTTTTTTTTTCTCAAGCTTTTCTGATGGGTTTCAAAATAGAGAGATGTGATGGAAAATTTATAAAAAAATATCGTACTGTATTTAAAGTTTGTTAAACAGTGGATAAGACAAATTGTGGGTAAAAACTGAGGACAAAGGAGTGGGGAAGGAAACCTTTTCTCTAAAAATTATAAAGTTCAAACAATAAATATATGAAATTTTTTTGTCTCAATTGGTAGTATAAAGAGAAGTTGAATAAAAAATTTAAATCAAATTTTCTTTTGTTATGATAATTCCACAGTATAATTTAAATAAAAAAAAAAGAGATGTCCACCAACAAAAGTTTATCTTGAGTATTTTCACAACGCCATATATCACACACTGCTTTAGTACGAATAGGGGTAATCAAATTTTAGACCCTGTTGGCTGTTGCTCTTATGTAAAATATTTCTTATCTTCTAAGTATACATTATTTGTTTAGAAAATGTGGTATTCATGCACTAGAATTTCATCCCATTTATGGAGGCTGAAGTAAGCCCGGTACATTTATGGGCTTTATATGGGCCTTCTGGAAAATAAGGCATTTTGTTTTAATATTTAATAATGAGTGAGGCTACGGTACTATGCATAGCACGGATTGGTCCGTACTACGGCTCAATATTTGAATTTTCAAAAATCTAACGGTCGATCCAAACCGTTCAACATGATATAAAATGAATATGTACTTGCAAATCAAATTTACATTTTTTCAATTTTTTTTACTATTTTTTTAAATAGGTAGAAAATCACTGTTTTTGGATGGTCCAGAATTTTCAGATCAAGTGATTTTCTACCTATCTAAAAAAATAGTAAAGAAATTTGAAAAAATGTAAAATTTAATTTGCAAGTACATATTCATTTTATAATCATGTTGAACGGTTTGGATAGACCGTTAGAATTTTAAAAACACAAATATTAAGCCGTAGCACGGACCAAACCGTGCTATGCATACTACCGTAGCCTCACTCTTTAATAATAGAAGCGGGCTCTCGCGATTGTATGTTCAGTCAACCAGTGTAAAATTTGACCGTTGACGGTCAGGCCTGGCTGCTTTTCGAGAAGCAATCATTGAATCAATGTTTCACGAACAAATTTCTTTGTGAAATGATTTGGGTTTGTATTTTAGTGAAACTAATAAGCATTGCAAGTTTGCAACTGGTGAATACCTTAGTTCAGCAAATGCGTATCTGATATTCATATTATTCCTGCATGTCTTTATAAGCAGACTCAGTTTTTTTGTGGCAGCTACGGTTGTTTAATGACCGACAAAAAAAAAAAAAAAAAAAAAGTTCGTACCTCGTGCATGTTTTGATTGAAATTGGTTTGAAAAAAAATATATAATTAGTTTGTTTGAATATGATTTTGCTCGTTATGAGCGAATTCTTTCTTGAGTCAGTTCCGCTCGTTAATTAGTTCATTGTATTATTAACAACTCTTGTATGATTTTTCTCTGTGTCTATGAGAGGAAGAACCTCGTTGCAAAAAAAAAAAAAAATCCAGCTCGTGATCTATACGCAGTTTGCCGTACTAAATTGATGAATTTTTTTTTTGTCTATGTGCGAGTCATGGCACAAACAAGCTGTTACGGGCTGAGTTGACTCGACCCGTAATTGACTCGTAAAGTTGTCCGTATCCACTGTTACCTCGAGATAAATGTAGGACCTTATTATTCTTCAATCTGGATATATCGTCTAATACAACTAGCGGCTTAGATTGTTTCAAGCTCAATTGCTGCTGTCCTTGCTGGCTTCCTGCTGCCCGTCCTTAGCACAGTTCTATCAATCTTGTCTGTGCCATGTGATGTTAGTTTGAACGAAAACACAGAGAAGGGTTTCAGCGATTTATTTTTTGTATTCTAATCGTTTTACCCAATTTTTGTTCTCCCTTTGGACATCTCTCTTGTCAAAATTTATAATTAACATTGCTTTGGCTTCATACAATGTAATAACAATTATATTTGAAAATTTTGATCCCATGAAGGACCACAAATTTCAAATCTAGACTAACGAATAGTTACTATTTCTCAATTTGACCGGTTTATGAAAATAACCATGAATTTCGGCTTGGTAATGTTGTTCATAGCAGAAGTGTTGATGCTCTAAGGTTCTAAATTTATGTGGATGTAATAACATGAAGCTTTATGCATTTGTATGGGTTGCTGGTATGCATGTGGTACTGACTTTGTAATCCCGTTTTTATTCTAATCCAATACACTTGGTAGCACCTATATCAAGCTTTCAAAAAAAAGAATATAACCATGAATTTCCAAATGTAAGTATTATGTATTATTATTTTTTTTTAGAAAAATACGAAGATATAACTTTCTAATTAATCCTAACGTTATAATAACTTTTTATTTGAATTTCAAAAAAACTGACAGGAATAATAATATTTAATGTATGAGATTTTATTCAAACAACTTTCGACAAAACTTCATCTAAAAAAAATCCAAACCGTTCACTTTACATTAAAATTTGCACAAACTATTTAGATTAACAGAGCTTTTTAAATTTATTGAATTCTAAATTGTTCATACAAATTTTAACGTAATTCGGATAGTTTGAATCCGATTTTAGATAAATTTTATCCAGGCCCTTTAAACATAATCTAATTCCATAATTCTTTAATTTGTCAATTGTGCGTAGGTGGGAGCAAACAATATAGTAATCAAAATGGACAAGTCATGTGCACATGGCTCATAATGTAGGTTTGTTGTGTAGCTAATTTACTAGTAGTTTAGTACAGGGATATTTTTTGTCAATTGGTTCATCCAGGATCTGATAAACATGCATATATATCTCTGGCTCTGATTGGCATGCTATCCCTACACGATGACAATAACGTACACTTAATTTGTCTTTTGAACTGCTCTTTTCTCTAACTAGTTTAATTAATTTAATTAATTAACTTGAAAGAGGGTCAACTCTATCTACAAAAAGGTTGTTAACTTCTCAAAATTAATTTGTTTGTCTGATATACGCGTGGAATTATAGAACGAGGCTATCGATTATATGTTCTAATTAAAGTAGAGAATTTTAACGATTGCCAGGGAGGCCCAAACATGAATAATTTTTTCATAGCTGTACATATTAGGCTAGAATTATTCTAGTCAACGAGCTCCACCAAAAGAACAGTAGATGAGTAGAACACTACAGGCCAAGGACTGTCTTTCATCTAGGTAGGCGACTCTGCAGGAGGACGTTGCAGACAAGTCCCTCTTTCCGATCGTCTAGGAGAGGCAACAAATTACAAGAATGACAAGAATGACAAGCATGTCCATCTATTTTGTTTTCATATTAAAACTAAATAGCTAGATACACTAGGTGTTACAGATGAAGTGAAAAAAAATTGAAGAAGACAGAAGAAAATAAAATCTGAACCATTTTTTAAGTTAACACGAATCTTATAGCGGGCCTCTATAATTCAATTAGGCTTGAATTTTCAATTGCGTGCAATGGATTTCGTATATGGAAAGGAGGCCTTTTAGTTTTAGGTTAATTATAGAAGCTGGCTCTAGCAATTGTTAGATTGAGAAGTTTTTTGGGCTTGCAACAGAAATCAATGCTTTTGGAGAACACTGGGATCCATTTGAGGCGAAATCTCTGTTTTTAAAGAATATAACAATTACAAGTTTACAACCCTCATAAGGGTCCATTTTGAAGTATACTAAAACTTATGAGTGAGTCTATGGTACTATGCATAGCACGAATTAGTCCGTACTACGGAGTTATATTTTCACTTTGAAAATTCTAATGGTCAATCCGAACCATTCAACGTGATCTCTACATGAATATATACTTGCAGACTAAATTTTATATTTTTTCGAAACTTTTTAATATATTTTAAGATAGGTAGAAAATCAATTGATCTGGAAATTCTGGACCATCCAAAAACAATGATTTTCTACCTACCTAAAAAATTGTAAAAAAATTCTAGAAAATAAAAAATTTAGCCCACAAGTATATTCTCATATGGAAATCATGTTGAACAGTTCGGATCGACCGTTAGAATTTTGAAAACGAAAATATTGATCCGTAGTACGGACCAATTCGTGCTATGCATAGTACCATAGACTCACTCAAAACTTATTATTAAGGAATCTTTTGGCAAAAAGGTTTTAGACCAGGCTATTTTTGGTGAGGAATTTGCAAGATGAAGACTATATAAGTTGGATTATGATTTAAAATGTGGGTTCTAGAAAAAATGGGAGATGATTATATAGCTCAATAAATTAAAAATTTAGAACATATACAATGAAATTAGTAAAAAAGAAAAACCATCATATCGTAATTGCAACAGAATAATTTGTTTTACCGTTAGATTTTTTTTTTATAAAAAGATCCATCAAAATTCAATCATGAGCTTAAAAGAGAACCAAACAAAAAGTAGAGGGAAAAAAAATATAAGAACATAAGATTTTCGAACTAACGAGGCCGGATCTAGTGAGGTATGAAGTTAGATCCGAACTGTCCATTATTAATTGACACAAAATCTTAAAAGAGCCCGTTTAGACAGACTCAATTTTTTTAAAGTTAGTGGCTTTAAATACCTACTAACAAATTCATTGATAAAAAACGTATTTACAATAAGTTAAATGACTGTAATTTCTAGATCTATTCTTTTATTCTCATGAAATTCTCTAAACTACTTTAATATTCTAATTATATTTATATAAACTATTAATCACCTTAATAATCTCATCTCGCTCCACGACCGGATCTGCTTCTTCGACCGCTGCTGCGCTTTAACGACGACCGGATCTACTCACCGTTGCATTCCAATCGAGATGTTTATTACTCTAATACCTTAATCCTCATCTTGCTCCACGGCCGGATCTGCTTCTTCGACTGCCGTCACGCTCCGACGATGACTGGATCTACTCTCCGTCGCACTCCAATTGAGATGAAACTCTACGATCCTAACTCCGACGATACTGCATTCTCGGCTCTAGTGAGCTCTGGTACCTCCCCTCTCCCTCGTTCTCCTCTCCGCACGAGAAGGTAGAGCCGAAAGAGGAGGAGTGCGGCTTTGTCGAATGTGAGATCTGAAAAAGGTGGAAGAAGCGGACCGGAGGGCAGGAGGAGGGGGCTGTGTGACGGCTACATTAGGTCTTTTTTTTTCCGTCTTAGAATTGCTTTTTGGACTGATTTTTCGCTAGGGCTCCTTTTGAATTTTTTATTATAAAACGTAATTAAAAAAAAAAAATCAAGAAACGTATTGATAACCCTCAAATTTTGAAAAACCATAAAAACTGAGAAAAAATTTATGTTACTCCACGCTCCAACCGAAAAAAATTCTGGATTACCCCTGCTCCACCGTACCACATTTAATCAAAATTTGAATTTTTTATTAATTTCGGTGGGGTAACCGGTTTTAATTTCCGGTTATTGGAGGACACCGATAACTTTTTTTGGGTCACACGCACATTTTGTTTATTGATTTTGGAAAGTCCCAAAATATAGAAAAAAGTCAATTGGATTAAATTAATAATTTCGGTTATCTACATTTAATCACATTTTTACAAGGGATCGACTAATAGTCCCTTCCATTCTGTCCCCTAAACGTCCTCCTGATTAACTGATGTGTAAAGTACAATGGGACCACTAACTACATTAACTACTGGGGGACCACTTATGATTAAAAAAAATTACAACTGGCGCGCGTATGTATGAATACTTATGCGTGCAAGTATTACCATATAATATATTATGTATTCATACCTAAGACATCAAGTATTAAAAAAAAAACTGGACATCAACTTTCTTTTCTCTCTAATTACACACTCATCTTTTACACGTTTTTAGAAGTGGGTTTTTTTTTCTCCGTTTAATCTCGTCAATATTTCGGACGATCTGTGAGGAATTTTGCGAATATAAAACTACGGACATCTTCTACGTAATTTTCTCTTTCAAATGAGATCCATGATGAAGTACTTTCGGGTTCTTCGTCGTTCAAGTATTCATACCTTGGTGTGCAAGTATTCATAACTTGTCAAATATTTATCTCTAATATGTCAAGTATTATTCTCTAAAATGCCGAGTATTCATACTTACTCAGTAAAGTGTGAATATTTATGTTGTTAAGTATTTATGAGAAATCCACAGACGTGTCTTGGGCATTAACTACCTGGGGGACCACAACCGACCTGGGGGACAGCAAACGTCGCTTGAAAGCGACCACGATAGGAACCACAGGCAGAAAATGTCAAGTATTCATACTTACTCAGTAAAGTGTGAATATTTTATGTCTAAAATGAGATCCATGATGAAGTATTTACTCAGTAAAGTGTGAATATTTATCTTTCAAATGAGATTCATGATGAAGTATTTATCTCTAAAATTTCAAGTATTCATATCTAAAATGTCAAGTATGCATCTCTAAAATGCAAGTATTCACAATTAAGATACTAAGTATTTCTAAAAAAAGCTGGACATCAACTTTCTTTAATCTCTCTCATCACATACCCATCTTTAAAAAAAAATTAGAGTTGTTTTTTTTCTCCGTTTAATCTCGCCAATATTTCTAACGATCTATGAGGAATTTTGTGAATCTTAAACTATGAACGTCTTCTATGTAATTTTTTTTTTCAAATGAGATCCATGATTAAGTATTTTCTCTCTAAAATGTCAAGTATTTATCTCTATCAAGTATTCATTTCTAAAATGTCAAATATTCATACTCACACAGTATTGAATGTATTGATAACTAGGTACTGAGGAAAGTATTGATAAGTACTGAGGAAAGTATTCATACTTATAACTGAAGTATAAATTTTTATGTTGTAAAGTATTTTTTACAAATGACTCTGATTATATTAATATGTAACATAAAAAATAAAAAGTATGAATACTTGCATTTTTTTTACTGAGGTTTAATTGCAAAGAAATGTTGTTATTAAAGAAATCATTTTTTCCTAGCATAATTATTTCACATTACATCAATTTTGCACATGTTCAAGCATTCATGCATAAATTTATAAACAAGAATATATATATACATAAGATGTAAAGTATTCATACATAAAATGTAAGATAAAAAACAAAAAAGTTGGTGCAAAGGCCCAACTCCATTGATAAAACCAAGCTCCAAAGGAGCAGTAAAGAGAAATTTCTTCATAACCCACAAGATTTGAATGAATGATTGATTCCAATCAGCACAAACAAAAATTTTCTTAAATTTTACTTATTTGGGTTATTTATGAATATACACGATTCATTCGAGTTGAAGAAACAAGACTTGTTTTCTTCAGGCAAGGCCATGTTGCATGGTTTTCCAAATTGAAGCAAATTTATTGACCTGGAAATTAGATTCGATTAATTGAAATTATACAAAACTGCATAATTCGGTGGTAAAGAATAGATAACAATTGATAAAAACTATCAAGGATTTCTTCTGTGCAATTATGCTCAAAGCAAGTTTATAATGTCAACAGTTTGCATGTGATTGAGTATATATTGGTTCCAACTTGAACCACTAAATCATATTTAAGACTTAAAAAGCAAAAGGAAATATTTATTAGAGAAGAATTTGGGATAGGCAAATGGTTTTCACAATGATAATGGTGTTCTATGAGGAATTTTGTCAAACACCTTGGATGCATAATAAATTAGTTAACCCCAAACACCACCTAACGCAGATAGTATTAATCACCATGAAAAATATAACAAAAGAATTCATACTAGCAATATGACAAAAGTAAGGTTGAGCCGCTGAGCAATAAAACAAAGAATTGAGGGTCAATTGGATTTAACTTGGTAAAACATGATAAGACCTCCTTGTTATCATGAATGTCTACAAACTGAATGGAGGAGCAACAAGACCTCCTTGGTTCGAGTCCGACCAAGAGAAGGCCAATCCGAGGCGGAGCAGATATCATCGACTCCAAGATGCAGCGGCGCATCTCTCCTAAACCCGGTCTATTCCAGATTTGGTCCAAAGTCGTGGAGCCGAGAAGGAGGACATCTAGAGTCCGAGAGAGAAAGAAAGAACATCGGCCAGTCAGGAGGGAGTCCGAGAGAGAAAGAAAGAAAGAACATCGGCCAGTCAGGAGGGAGGAAGCAGAGCAGCTTCTTTTCTTAATTTCGGTCTTAGATAGGAGTTAGCGTGAGTGATGAAGAGAGGAGCTAGTTTTTCTAATTTAAGTCATTATAGATTTGGGGGGGACTGATAGGGGACTGAGAGCGAACGAAAAAGGAAAAAGAGACCGCTACGGACAATTAGATCATTAGGAGGACGTTTAGAGGACCGAACAGCGGGGGACGTTTAGAGGACCGAACAGCGGGGACAATATAATTACTCTTTTTACAAGGTTACCCACGTCACAATTTTTTTACCCCACCAAAACCTGGTAAAAATTTCAGTTACCCACATAACCGACTAATATTTCGGTTACCCTTCAATTGAATTAAATTTGAATATTTAATCACCATAACCAAACAAAATTTTCGATTAACCCTTAAATTTGATTAAATTTGAATATTTAATAAAAATTTTGTAGTGTAGCCGTGATAAAGGAGTAACTGAGAATTTTTCTCAGTTGAGGTATGGGTAGCCGAAATTTTTTTTTTCAATTTTTTTTGTTTTTCAAAATTTGAGAGTAATCAACCTGTGTTTTTATCTTTTTCTTTTTTGTTAATTACGTTTTATAAAAAAAAAAATCCGCTCCTTTCCTTCGTGACAACCGACTCAAAAATTTTACTAGCCTAGTTTTGAGTAACCTTACCGGATGAGTTATCTGGGTGGATACTCACTCGAAACCAACAGCACGCTTATGTGCTAGAATAGCCAAGAGAACTTTTGAAAAATTGACAGCAGCTGCCAATGAGAATTATATAAATGAAAAGGGTAAAAACGTCCTTACATCCTTACAAAACAAAAACAACATTATATGACTTCCTCTCTGATCAAATTCAGGAGGGTACCAACGTTACAAAAATAGGAAATACAATTCCACTCAACTAACTAATCAATTGCCGTACCAGTTCAGTAGCATGACCCTTTACCAGTAAGACCCACCGTACCAGTTTGGTACCCGGACACATTGTCAGTTAGACCCGCTTACTGACAACTCCATCAGGATCCGCAATTTCCATCTCCTAATCAGGGTCAGGTCTCAAATTGTGTCCCATGAACCTTCTCGTGCCCATATTGCAGAATTTTAGCCACAATCTGCTTTCTTCTATGATCTTTTCCGCCAGAACACGCGACTGAGTAATTCGTCCTGAGAATTTTTTTTCATTTGCCTCTTCCATATATGCCAGCAAGGAGAACTTAAAGCATGTGATGGGGAAATAGTAGTTTTGGTCTTTAACAGAAGAATAATGATGAATTATGTGAATTTCAGCTTAGATTATTCTAATTAAATGAAGAGAACAGGAAATATGAAAAATGTTTGAGTTTTGATGAAAAAATGAATAATAGTAAAATTGTTAACAATCTGCTTCATCCTTGTGAAAAATTAGAAGTTTCTCTCCTCTTCCTTTTATTTTATACGAATTTTGACGGAATTCCATACGAATAGGAAACGATGCTCTTAGCAGAAAATTGTTCACTTTTGTACTGAAGGAAAGTTCTAAAACAGAATGATATATGATGCGTAGTTTAAATTTTACGAAAAAAAAATAAACAGAAAGGTAAATATTTGCACGATACCATTTTTCTTTGAGCTATATATCGTAACTAGATAACACCTCTTGTAATACACAATTTATAGGGCTTCTAATTATAGTTACGCATCTTCATCGGGGAGATGTTAGAAATTATTTCTTAATTTTTACTTAATGAGGGCTTTAAAAATAAAAGAATATTAGAATTAAAAATCGGGAAAAATTCAATTAAATAAGTCAAGTTGGAGATGAGTCTGAATTTTAATGAAAAGAGGGAGAGTGTGAGAGTGGTTGGTGGAATTTATATTGTCAGCAGTAAATGAAATTTTGAGTTACCGCATAACGAATTCAAACCGTCTCATCCGTATTGACATGAATATTAAAAGGACCCGTGCATTACAGATGTGAATCGGATTGGTCCAGATTCTAATCAGACGGTCGAGATTCCAAATCCAAGATATCTGAGTTGAGTTAATTCAGATGATATGGACTCGCGTTTAGTGAACGAGTGCGGATAAATTCAATCCGCAAACTGAACCCGTTATAGATTACTACCCGGCATAAGCTCGGAACAGACATATGGGCTTTGATTGATTCGTTTGCTGGGCTGATGTCTGTTGCTTCATAAATCATAATCACCAAAATTCAATACATGCATGAACGAGGATTAAAATTTAAAAGTTACTTTAAACCAATTTATTCAACACGATAAAAAAAAAAGATACATTTCTCAAATAAGAACCAATTCAAATTATTCCACTTCAAATTACAAATTTAAGAACTAAGGACGTGTGGTTATATATCTCACAATTAAGTAGCTTTAATTAGATGTAAAGTGTGTTATTACTTATTCAGTAGGCTTTTATTAATTTCTTTGTTTTCTTCCTTTCTTTTTTTTTGTTGTCACTCCATTTATTCCGTGCAATGATCATTAATTCTTATGAATAACTGACACAATTGCTCATGCCGGTGTTTTGAGAAATCATCTCCATGAGACCCATTTCTTTTTTCACAACGACCTCGTTGTCATTCGGTATCACCACTATCCCGGTATCATCATCGGCTAACTCATCGGCATCCCACACCATTTCCATCATAACCTCATCTATTTTATCAAACGCAATATTTTCGGTAATATTGAAACTGCTGACGCATGTCTCAGGCACCAACTCGTCATTTCCATCAAACAACAAGCTATACATATCGGCAAACAAGTCACTGCTCGGAAACAGATCATCCTCTACTTCCATCTCCAACTTCTCTATTTTGGCTGACTTCAACATATCACAATTTCCCGGAGGCACTATAGAAATAGGCATTGCCGGTGTTGGAGGCGGCATGTTGTTATTGTTTGTGATGCTGAGACTCCTGATGTAGTCTAGGAGAATTGTGTTGTTGGTTGCTCCTCGAGAGTTTTTTGTGGTGCGGGTGCGACGGCGAACGAATTGGCGGCGTTTGGTGGTGTTCCAATGGTTCTTGAGAGAGTTCTCGGTTCTTCCAGGAAGCCGCTTTACGATCTCTGCCCATTTGTTGCCGACCACCTTGTGTGCCTCGATCAATACCTTATCTTCCTCTTCGGTCCAGCTATCCTTCTTCATTTTGAAATACCTTTTTTTTATTAATTCAGCCTCCGGAAATTAGTTGGATTTTTTTTTGAGGAAATAATTGGAGCCACGCTCCTATTTTATATTAACTGCATTTTGTTACAGGGTTTGTGGGTTTAGTGTTAAAAACCCTGTTTTTCGTAAAAAGAAGAAGAAGAAGAAAGAATAATATTAAAGAAAAACAATTACAAATTTACAAACTTAAACTGTTCAATACTTCAATAACGGTCGAAAATTAATTAGTTGATTCTTGTTTGAGAGAATTAATAGTTCAATACTTCTGAGGTAATTTTCTTTACAAATTGATAACTTAAGCAGATTTTAGTGTGGTTCTTAAATATGGGAAGCATTGTTAGCTTTGTATTTTCTTTTTCATAATTTTTTTGCATGGAAAGGTCAGAAAAGGGAGAAAAAATATTGTACCTTAATATTAGGTCTAAGATGGTTGTGCCACCTTTCCCTGCACTGTTTGCCTATTCTTCCAGGAAGCATTTGAGCAATGTGAGACCATTTCCTTATACCATGCTTCTCTACTAATTTTATCAACCGTCTTCAAAATAAAAACACACACACACTAATTAAATCAAAAGAATTGAGATCCATACATATCAATTAGCACCGCTGCCTCATAATAATTAACATGTTTCAAAATTTATTAGTGAAAACAATAGAAGAACCAACCAAATTAAGTGTAAAGTCTATATTTGAAATATCAAACAGCCACCTTAACAAAAAAATTAATTAATAACAAACTCATTCCTTTTAACGGTGATAGCGGAACTTTTTGCCCATACGGGAGAGAATTGGAATAATTTATCAACTACCAAATTATGAGTACAAGCAGGTAGCAGAATAAAAATGAGAGGAATATAGCAATTATTAATAATAATAATAATAATAATAATAATAATAACCTCTAAATGTAATACCTATCTTCGTCAAGTGTCCATTGACCTTTCACCATGTTAGTTTTCTTCTTGTTCTTACCGAGATTCCGACGCACCGTCTTGACAACCATTTTGTCCTCTGCATTTTCTCTGAACCCCAAAAACCGATCATCCATCACGGTCGAAGAAGAAGAAGAAGAGAAGGAAATTTTCGGCGTTATACTAGGCACCATAGCCATGCTATAAGCTTCATCTTCTGTCTTTTGTAGCATCATCATAGGGGCGTTGTTGTAAAATGCCCCCTCTTGGTAGAAAGAAAACCCTGCTATCTGATAACAAGTCTCTAATGGTGGTATGCCATACAAACAATCCCCCGATATAACACCATTAATCGAGCCTTCATTTAATTGGTGAATATCATCATGCAAATAATCCAATTGTGTGTTATTATCAATGCAAGGTTTCAAATATCCAAAATCCAAATCCATTGGAGATTGGTGGGTGGGTGTGCGTGTGTGTGTGTGTTGGGGGAGGGGTGGCTTGGAGCTGATTGTAGGAGTATAAGGTGACAGGATGTGGTTGTTATAGAAATGAAGGGCTTATTAGAGAGAGAGAGATATTACGTACAGGGTAGAAAGGAGGCAAAGAGACCCCTTAAGTTAACATGCATTAAATTCAAACTTTATTTTATTTATTTATTTTAGATTCTTTGTAGTGCTCATCCGAATGGAATCCATATTTCAAATTGATTCCTACAAGTATACTTTATTATTTAGAATTTAAAGACTAATATTAAAAAATTATTAAATATTTTTAGTATAACCCAAAGAAATCTCAATATAGAGTTGTTGTAATAATCTGACATGCAATTTTGGACACCTATAGTGACACAGAAAATCTGGGATCTTTTAAGTCATTTAAGTTAATAGCCTAATTTAAAGATGAATTAAGAGCCCAACGTAATTACTTGAATTTAGAATTCTCATAAATCCTTTAAATTTATTTTAAAAGTTATTAATTAGAAGGACATGAGCCGTTTTTTTTGGCTGATCAGTTAATGCCTTTATCTTTCTTTACTCTTCACATATTGTTAATTTGAAGTTTTATGTGTAACACACACACGGTGGTGTGACCAAGACTTCGGTACGATGTCCAGTTTGATTTTACATTCATTTATATAATTTCAAAATTCAAATAGTCGATCTAAAGTGCTTTCAACATATTTTACATATTAAAATATGCCTGAAGATCCAATTTTACAATTTTTTGGGAAAAAGATTTAAAAAAATAAAAATAAAAAAAGATGAAAAAAAATTATGAATAAAAGATTAAAAATAAAAAATAAAAATTATGAAAAACAATGATTTAAAAAAAATATAAAATATAAACAATTTTAAAAAAATATTAAATTTCGACTCCAAGTACATTTTAATAGCGAACATGTTGAGAATTTCATATGACATTTTGAACTTTGAAATCACCAAAACAAATGGGTAGTACCAAGACCTTGGTTATAATCTTAGCCAACCTCTAATATACTTTTGTAAGCACTTCAGACAAAATGCTTATGGATCAAATTTTAAAATTTCATATTTGAAACGTTGAGTTAAGAAGCTCAGTAAATTGGTTATATATTAAACTTGTAGAAAACCAATTTTTACTATTTTTATAATTTCTTTAATTACTATGTTTTATGATTTTTAAAAGATGGTATTTTTTGACATACCAATAACGCATCAATATGCACATTCGTTTTACCGCTTGACTTGATACTAAATGAATTCAAAAAAATATACATATGTAAATGGTAAGGAGATCGTTTTGAATGGTTTTGATTTTTTGTTTAAAGTTGATCAAATGAGTTTTGGATTGGAAACATATAGGCTGAAAATGCTTATTTTTTTTTTTTTTGAAAATAACTTGGTAGAGACTACCAAGCAAACATATATTAAATAAAGGTTCCAGTACAAACACCACTGCTACCACACAATTACAAATTAAACCACGCTTAGCTACAACTCATACATCCTCAACTAACATCCAGCGACAACAAATGAAAGAAAGAAAATATAAACTTAAAAACACATGACTTAGCAGCAGTAGTAAAAAACCACAACAAAAGACCACCTCTTCATTCTAATAAAATCAGCCATATTTTATTAAATGGGCTATGATGAGTTGCGAAGTAAGATCCTTGTTTTATTTCGCACTCATATTTTCTATTTTTGAAAGTTCAAAAAGTCGATCTGAACCGCTCAAAATGGTCTACATATTGAAATGTGCTAGGAGACCAAATTTTACATTTTTTTGGAAATTTATTACTATTTGTTCATAATTTTTTAAATTTTTTAAATCACATTTACTAATGGTCCATAATCCATCAAAAAATAGCGATTTTCTATCCATCTAAAAAAATAATTAAAAAATTCCAAAAAATGTAAAATTTGATCTCCAAAGACATTTCAATATGGAGATCATGTTGAGCGGTTCGGATCAGCTGTTTGGACTTTAAAAATAGAGATATAAGCGTGAAGTAAAACAAGAATCTTACTTCGCAACTCAACATAACCCAACTCTATATATATATATCGATCGAGAGAGAGAGAGAGAGATTGGCTAAGGTCATAGTGGTATGACAAAGGTCTTGGAACGACCAATTCGTTTTGATGATTTCCAAAGTTAAAATAGCTGATCTGAAGTGCTCAACATATTCTCCATATATTAAAATGTGTTTAGAGATCAAATTTTACATTTTTTAAAATTTGTTTGCTGTTTTAAGGATATTTGAAAATCACTGATTTTCATAATAATAATTAAATAAATAAAATATGAAAAACAGTGATTTTTTAAAATCCTTAAAAAAATAGTAAAATTTTTCATAAAAAGGTAAATTTTGGTATCCAAGAATATTTTAATATGAAAAACATGTTGAGCACTTCAGATTGACTATTTGAATTTTGGAATTGCAAAAACAAATTGGTAGTAGGAAGGCTTTGGTCATACACTTTATAAAATTCTAAAAATAAAAATCATTGTTTATATGAGGTTGTTTAATATACCAACGTTGGCATAGAGCATTTCATTATACCCAGTGAGTTTTTAAGATTTCAAATTTCAAATAGTCGATCTGAAGTGCTTAACATTTTATTGATATTAAATGCAGGGCCGGTCCTGAAGATTTTGGGGTCCGGGGTGGGAGAAAAGTTCGGGCCCTTTATATATACAATTTTTTTTTATTGATATGCCAATAGATCAGACATATTTATAGAAAAGTTTGCGCTCTTTATATGTACAAAGTTTGGATCCTAATATTTTATTTATTTTTAATATATACAGATTTTTTTTTTAATATATACAAACTAAATTTTTTTTAGCCCCCTTAGATCTTGGGACTCGGGGCAATCGCCCTGGGTGCCATGCACCAAGGTCGGGCCTGATTAAATGTGCCTGGAGACCAGATTTTACATTTTTAGAAACATTTTACTATTTTTTTAGACTTTTTAAAATCACCATTTCAGATTTTTATTTTTTTACCATATTAAAACAATAATTTTATAAAAATATTGTGTTTATCAATTTAGGTTTTGTGACAAACACTAGAATGAAATAAACATTCATTACAGATTTGTATGAATCATTAGATTTGTATGAATTATTTAAAAGCAAGTTGTTCGAATATTTGATTAAGGATGTCAAGTGCCAACGGAGATTTATTTTAAGTTGCATAAATTCACATAAACTAGCTTTCATAAAAAAAAATCTCATGAACCATATATACATATATAGTACATTTCCAAAGAGAAATCATATTATAAAATATGAACCTCCACTCACAATACTATAAATCATTTTGTTACTAATGATATTTTATCTAGTCTCAAAAGAAGTTGCTTATGTTACAAAAATGAAACTGAAACTGAAACGAAATTGCTTCCAAAACGAGCATCAAATGTGATATAAGACCATCTCGGGATAAAAAACATCAATATCCCCTAAACTAGAACAACCTGAAACGAAAGCATTAAAACACATGTTAAAGTAGCTAATTGTGCACACACACACAAAAAAGATAGAGTGAAAGAGACACACCCATTAAAAATAGTACAATTAAGCTTTAACTCTCCATAAAGCACTCTATGCAGAGAAATTAGGCTATTATAGTGTTTAATGCATGTTTTAAATCCTTATTACATATAAAAAACATTAATAGACATTCTTAAAAAGAAAACTCTCAATAAGTAGAAATTATACATACAACACAACAATCTTCTAAAAAAAATATTAATCTTGCAAGTGCATATGTACTCAAGTAAAAGGATATATATCCAAAAAAAAAAAAATATATATATATATATATATATATTATAATACGATTTCCAAGATGTTGGTCTATATTATTTTTTAAACAAAAATAAAAATTTAAAACCAATCATAATTCTTCTGTCTAGAAGACAGAGTCTTCACAAATATCAACAGATATTAAAGATAATTTCACAAAACATTGTAAATTACTCATACACCCTTAAAATATTTATTTAAAGAAATATGTTTAAACTATCAAGGTCACAAGTTTCTCATTTCATTGAAAGATTTCTTGTGACTAATTTAAATTCTAATCTCTAGCTTAATCATTTCGTGCAGTCATTTGATTGATTGTAAGACACCTAAAAATAATTAGAGCTACAAATATATGCTCACATATTGATTGAAAACATTAGCGCCAATGGAAATTATTCGATTTATTAACTAAGGAAAATAATGCAACATCAACTTTTTTTTTTTCAAATCCATTAATTGATAATAAAGGTATCTACCAGGAAAGAAAATAAATATTGAACTTCAATACACTTCAAAATTTTTTTTTGTAATTTCGACAACAAATAAAGTAATAATAGAGTATAAATAACTCAAATTGAGTCACCGAATCTCAACCATGCAGACACCTCAATAAACTCAGCATCTAAAGAAAGAAACATAATTTTTTTCTTAAAGCATACAAAGTGGTAGATATTCAACGCTATTGTGGAAAACAATAAATATGTTTGTATTACAATGGTACAACCAAATAAAAATAGCAGTACTATTACCAAATTAATACAATCTTTATGCATTCAAACATAGAGGTTATGTGTGACATAAACATGACCCACTGCTGTTAGTTTAAAATTGATATATCTGGCATTCCGATTAGCTTGTGAGTTTGATTATTGTAGAATAATACAAAGTATAGTAATTTCTAACTTTTGGTTTATCTAGACAAAAAGAAAGTACTGTCATGAACTTTAGTAAATTATGTCTCAAGATTCGTGCTGAAAGCTTTTGATTTCGTGCTTATCAAGTCGGTGCGAATCTTAATGCTAAACGAACAGCTGCGAGACTTTTTCAAATTGCCCTTCTTGACTGGGCTCGGTTATTTGGACCTAATATTAAAAATCAAATAATCATGTGGTGCAAATAAGCTGAATCATAATTAATTTAGGCCCAGAAAAGAGACTGTTACAATAAGCACAACTCAGGCCCAAAATGTTTGGGCTAAATTTGATTCGTGTATCATATTATACTGATCAATTTCCAACTGCGAACATTTGATTAGAAAGCAACAGAAGGCCTACTACAACTCATTTTTACAAAATTGTTAGACATACTATACTTAGTACTTACACAAATAAAACGTATACTTGACAAATTTGATAATTATTTTCAGAGGTGAAAAATTGAGAAAAAAAATATATAAATATGTTGTTAGTTAATATATTAGTTATGTATTGGATTTAATATAATTTGAATGTTATTAGATACGATATATGGATTGTTATAAATTTTAAGTTGTTTGATGAATATAAAATTAGTATCGATTTTATACGTGCATGAGATATGGTAGAAATTATATTAAAAACTATTGTATGTCAAATTTACAAATTACTTTGACCACACATAGTGTAGAGATGGTCAAATTCTTATAGTAACCGAGCTAAATATTCTTAGCCCATATAAATAGTATGATGTACCTTTATGTCGGTATAAAATATGACATTTTATAGATAAACAAATAAGCAATATATAATAACCGGGTTCAAACTGTACAATCAATTTCATGGCAATATCTATATAACATCTCTAACGTTTCAAACTAAAGCCGGACTTTTAAAATTTAGTTTGAAGTTCATAATTGGATACAATAAGACTTTCTATGATAAAAAATATATATATTCATATAAATATATATAATAAAGTCAGAATAGAAAAATATTTTAAAATCGGAATATGGTCTGTTATTCCCGACATTTTTACTAATATCCAAAGTTTAATAGAAATTAATTAATATACCCATATCCACCGGGAAGTTATAAAAATATCCGAACTGGTCATTTTCTGACCGGTACTCAATTTAATTTATTACCGGCCGGAAAATAGCCGGTACCTAAATTTTTTTTTACTACAGTATCGTTTATGGCCGGTACTTAATTCTTTTTTTTTCTTAAGGATGGACATAGCATATTTGGCTAGAAGAAAAAGTCGTAGGAAACTCGGACTGAAGTTTGCACTCAGTTTGGCTAGGATCAAACGAATGCATTTGGTTGGATGCGTGTGTTACATCGGTTGCATGTATCGGTGCATCATCGATGTTTTTGCAATGAAACATCGATGTTTTATTAGCCGGGTAGTGCTAAAAAAACATCGGTGCGTCGCTGATGTTTTATTAGACTTAGCATTGGCAATTAAGCAGGGTAGTGCTGAAAAAACATCGGTGCGTTGCTGATGTTTTTGCAATGAAACATCAATGCACTTTTGCCATCGTTTGGCCGTGCATAAAGCATTGGTACTCAATTTTAGAATGTTGGTTATTGTCAAATTAAATTCACTAGCCGCATGCGAAGTGTCATACGACACTGTAAAATAAACATCGGTACTTCAATCCGAGTTTCCTACGACTTTTTCTTCTAGCCAAATATGCTATGCCCATCCTTTAAAAAAAAAAAATAGGTACCGGCCATTAGGGCTGTCAATGAGCTGGCTCAGGCCGAGCTAGGCCCTAGCTCAGCTCGTTAATTCTGGACCGAGCTCTTACCGAGCGAGCTGGACCTTTGGCACCCGAGCTAAAAGTCTAGCTTGAACTCGTGACGAGCTGGCTCACTGGTTTGGTTGGATCTTGTTTTAAGAAGAAAATAAATTCTACACACTTTTTGGATCGAACTGAACCGAGCTGGACCGAGCTATATAGTATAAAATGCATACAAAATCAGACAAATTCACAAATTGATGCTAGCCGAGCTAGCTCGCGAGCTGACGAGCAAGCTATGCCCTAGCTTGAACTCGTTAATTCTGGACCGAGCTAGTGGCGAGCTGGCTCGTTAACAGCTCGGTCCAGTAACGAACAAGCTGTTAGCGAGCGAGTCAGGTGCGAGTCACGATCGAGCCACGAGCTACGAGCTTTTTTGCCACCCCTACCGGCCATTATCCGGCCGGTACTGAATAAAATTGAGTACCGGCCAGATATTTTTATAACTTCCCAACGGATATGGGTATATTAATTAATTTCAGTTAAACTTTGGATATTAGTAAAAATGTCGGCTGTTATTCAATTAAAACAAAAATTTAATTAATTCCTAAAGTACATAGAGAATTTTATGAGTGTTGCAAGTTGAATAAATAGACATGTTGTCTATTATCGTTCATTTTTTAAAAAGAGTATTCAAATATATGATACACACGTACAACGAATCCGACATTAACGCACCATGATTGATTGATTAATTGATTGTGATTCAAAATCCGCAGTTTCAAATTAATTAAGCGGTGGGCAGACCAAAAAAAATTAGTCGACAGTTTGAAACTGCAGATATAATAAAAATTGAATTTAAAAAAAAATAGAGTTATTTGATTTATTTATTTTAGAGATGGTAAAATTAAAAATTTCGGAAATTTTAGAGTACCGTGCCATCAATTCGTCGAGTATTCTAGGAAAAAAAAAATTGTCCTCACAAACAAGATTAACTGTTTAACACAGTGTTGTAAATAACGGTATGCGTTCGTTGGTCGGACATGATACTGCTAAGCGATTAATCGGAAATAATCGGCTATAATCAGAAATAATCAACCAATTAGTCAGAAAAATCCGTAACAGTTTGATCACCGTCAACGACTAATCAGCCGATTAATCAGCCTAAACGGACGTTTTTTTACAACACTGGTTTATCAATTCTCAAGGTTCACGTCCTTTGTAAATGTCTCTTGTCTCATTTCCGATTGCACTGCCGCAAATCGGAAGACACTCATTTTGAAAAAAGAAAAAACAAAACAAAACTATACACCATATTTCTCATCAAGTTTTAATAAAAAATTTATAATAATGACGAAGATAAATATTATAATTTCCTTTTTAATTTTCTTGAAATTAGGAAGAAGAATGGAAAAGAGGCTTAAGAGAAGCATATATCATGTACTAGAGAAAGGCTTGGGTCCGATGCCCATCGGGACCGTCCGATCCACTTTAAGATTTGTGCGCACAAATTTTAAAGCAGATGCAAAAGTTGCGAGCGCAAATTCTAAAGCAGATCGGACGGTGAGCGAACCCGTCAAACTCACTTTGAGTCCGATGGGCATCGGACCCAAATTTCTCCCCATGTACTAATAGTGATACAATGTTAAAAAAATTTATAGGGGCTGTCTAAAATTTAATAAAAATTTGAGGTATGTTTTCTTGTTAGAGAGGGCATCGGACCCAAATTTCTCCCCATGTACTAATTTTTTTTGAGAAAACTGATAGTGGCTATCAGTTATAGTTACAACAATGAAACAACTACAAGTCTACTATAATTCAACTCTCAGCAATATATAAAACAATCAACTAAATTTCAGCCAAAGTCTTGCTTCTTTTCTTGCATGGTATGCTATCCAGTCGGGACTGGTGTTGCAATCTTCAAAAAATTTTTGGTTCCGCGCCCTCCAGAGAAACCATAATACCGCAAAGAAGTAAGATCCCCAATGTTTACGTGAAAGCCATCTCTTGCTTACCCGCCAAGAACGGTCTACAGTAGCATGCATCGTGTCCCCCCGTTGAAGCAAAGGGAAACCCAGAATGGCTTGAATCTTTGACCAGCACCGTCGGGCCTGATTGCAGTGGAAAAATAGATGCATAGCAGTTTCAAAGGGACATAAATTGCATACCTCACATTGCACATTACATTGCAAACCACGTCGTATCATAACATCATGCGTTAGCAATCGCCCATGTAGCAGCAAAAATGCAAAGACCCGAACCGTTGGAGGAATTCTAAGTTGCCAAATAAATCTATACTCCCATTTTAGTGCTCCCGCTGATACGACCTTTTCATAATAAGAGCTAGCCGAATACTCATTATTTTTGGACCACAGCCACAAGATACGGTCCTGTGATTGTCCCTGCCTTATGTCTTCTCCAAGGAGACCATTCTCCATTGCCACTGCTAATGAGTATTTACGTGTAAAGTGTGGAGGTGGGTATTGTGCTGCCAAAGTCGGGTATGTCCATGAATCAAACCAAAAGGAGATCGATGAGCCAGAAGCTACATTCCATCTAACGGACCAGTCGAAAAAAGGCCTTATCCTGGACAACTGTAGCCAAAAAAAGGACCCTTGTTTCCTCCAGACCTTGTGTGTGTGACATGTTGTCAGATTGTATACCTGATTAATTGTACGAGACCATAAGGAGTCAGGTTCCTTGTATAACCGCCACCACCACCTGAGGAGCAATGACCGGTTACGGATTAGAAGATTTGCTGCTCCCAGACCGCCATATGTTTTGGGTGTACACACCATGTTCCAATTTATTAGTGATATGCCACTTCGCTTGTCCGACTTACCCCACAAAAAATCACGTCGAATTTTGTCAATCCGTTTGATTACCCAAGAGGGCAATAGAAAGGAAGACATGAAGTATATGGGAACAGAACTTAAGACCGAATTCATTAATTGCAACCTACCACCACGAGAGATTAAACGGCTCTTCCATCCGGCTAACTTGGATTCCAATTTTTCAATTAAAGGCATGAACAACTGTTTGGAGGGTCGCTTTAATGTCAAAGGCAACCCTAAATAGATTGTCGGAAATTCAGCCAAAGAGCAACCGAGAACAGCAGTGATAACCGGAATATGATGTGTCTCTATGTTAATTGGTATCCAGGAACTTTTTCCAAAGTTGATCTCAAGGCCCGAAATATTGGAAAATAATCGCAGAATGATTTTAAGGGAGATGATTGTAGTAGGGTCAGCATTGGCGATAAGGACTGTATCATCTGCATATTGCTGAATAACTACCGCCCGTTTGAGTTTTCGAGTTAAATGAGATGCAATAGACCCGTTAAGGACCTCTACCATCCTGGTGAGAACATCGGCAGCAACATCAAACAGCATGGGAGATAAGGGGTCACCCTGACGCAGACCATTTTGATGAAAGAAATATTCAGATTCGTTGCCATTCATAACAATCCTCGATGAGGCAGTAGTAAGCAAGTTTTGTATCCATCGATTCCATCTTATTGGGAAACCACGTGTTGCCATGACCGTTTGCAAATACGCCCAATTAACGGAATCAAACGCCTTAGCGAAATCCAACTTAATAAAACATGCCGGCTTGCCACTTTTCGAGATATGATGCAATATTTCTCTCGTTGAATTGAAATTCTCCGTGATTTGCCTTCCACTAATAAATGCTGTTTGATTGTGAGAGATTAAAGATGGGAGAACAACTCTCAACCTATTTGCTAGCAACTTGGAGATGAGTTTTGGAATAGCATTCATAATACTAATAGGTCGAAAATCATTAACTCTGCTTGGATTATCTTTTTTCGCAATCATTACTACATTAGCCTGGTTAATGGCTGCTAAATCCAAGGAATGTTCATAGAAACCTCGTATCATAGCACATACCTCATCCTTGATAGTTGGCCAATGCAACTGAAGGAATTCGTTCGGGATCCCGTCAGGACCCGATGCCTTGTTCTTAGCCAATTCCTGAACCGCCTTTGCAATTTCTGTCCCAGTGAATACATCCTGCAAGGATGTTATATTCGGATCTGATGGATATAAAGCTGCAGGTTGGAATGACAACACCTGGTTGGCCGAGCCTAATAGGTTTTGCAATGCCTCTCTGAATATGTTTCGGATCAAGGTCTCATCCTGGATAAGCTGCCCCTGATGTTCAAGAAATGAAATTATGTTTCTGCGGCTTCTAGCAGACGCCAAAGCGTGAAAGTAACGAGAATTCTTGTCACCCTCTTTAAGCCACTTGCCGTGCGATCTATGTCGCCATCTAGACTCAATGATGCATGCTAAACTATAGGCACGCTCTCTGACCTTGAGTCTGAAGCACCTTTCAAATCCCATTAGTATTCGCTTTTCTTCGACCTGATCAAAAAACAACAAAGTTTTCTTACAAAAATGGAGCTGCTGCTCCAAATCATCAAAATTGGTGCAATGCCAAGCCCTAAGGCGCTGGTGCACTAACTGACAGTAAGCTTGGAAGCGCTGAACTCCCTGTGCGTCATGTGTGGTAGCAATTTCGTTCCAAGTTGAGTGAATAATCCCAGAGGCACACGGGTTGCTTAACCAAAACAATTCCATCTTGTAGGCCCGCTTTGCTGTCAGAGCTTCACTGAGAGAGATTAGTAATGGTGCATGATCGGAAGCAAGAACTTCAAGAGCTTTGAGCGAAATATCTCGGAATTGCAACGATAGATCCGGTGTTGTCAGAATTCTATCAATCTTGGAATGAGTTGGGGCTGGCCTATTGTTACTCCAAGTGAAAGACCTGTTAGATAATGGGATATCAACCAATTGCAAATCTCGGATAAGGTCGTTAAATAACGACATTAGTCTAAAACCTCTTTGCAGACCGGATCGGTCTATCATATCATCCATCTGACTAAATTAAAATCACCTCCTACTATCCATGATGAATGTGCCAGAAAGGATAACTTTCGTAGTTCTTCTATAAATGCAGGTTTAAGGTCATCCGTTGAAGGCCCATACACATTAGTAACCAACAAAATTGCACCCGTGTTGATTTGAAGTAACAATGCGGAGCAAGAGTGCTTTGTACCCCAAGAATTAATCAAACTGTATGAATGTTTCCATGCAATTAGTAAACCTCCAGCCGAATTTTGTGCATGAACCACTACACATTGCCTTTCAAAAAAAGATGGGAGAACACCCGAATAATTTAAGACATTTTCATTTAACTTTGTTTCTTGCAACATACATATATCACAACGAGATTGTCTAATTGTATTCTTAACCACCTCACACTTATCTAATCTTCCTAAGCCTCTACAATTCCAAGACAGAATTTTAAATTTCCTGAGTCTGTTAATCATTAGAAGAAAAGGACTACACGGCAAAGATCTCAAAGGAAACCAAGTTTAAGCCTCCTCCTCGTCGGAGGTCAGCTCATCGGACGAGTCCGGTTCAAAACGAGAAAGGTCTGGCACCTCTTCAGAATATGTAGTCACTGGCAAAGAAGTATGAAGGGTTGCATTTTTCCGCTGCTCATTATCAATCTTGATAACCTCTTGTACATCTTTAGGACTGAAACCACACCCCGCAGCAAGTTTAGAAATGTGATCATATTGTACCTGAACCTCATAAAAGCCTTCCGGGTTAAACAAAACCTCTGCCTGCTGTTTATCTTTTTTAATCGTGGCTCTTCTAGTCTGTCCCGGAATAGAGTCGGGCTGCACCTTTCTTTTGTTACCCGCCGCTGCAATAATTTTTTTGGTGAGTTGAGCACTATTTGGCGGAGCAGGCCTAGTCCATTTAAACTTCCTTGATTGGACACCAATATTCAAAGCCCGATTATTAATCCCAGGCTTTACTTGTTTTCCTCTGGCCCGAGTAGTGGTCTCCTTTTTTTGGGGCTTGGGAACTCGCTGGACCGTAGCCACTGTTGTCTCCATATTAACATCTGTATTGCTGACTTGATCAAAATTGGAAGTGTCGAAATTGGAAGAATCCATAATGGAAGGATCCAAATTGGAAGGCACCGGATTTGAGGAGAGAATCATGCTCTGATTAATTGCTGATTCTGCGCCCCCTTGTCTGACATGTCCAGCTGCTACTACTTTTTTGGAAGTTTCTCCTCTCAGTAGGATCCTATGCGGCTGAGATACCTGTGCCCTATGAGATCGTGGAGAGTTTTGAACCTTTGGACAATTTGCTACAGGTGGTTTTTGAGCTTGTTGGTGCAAGGTATCTTGTTGACGTATGGCCTGTACGGTGTGATACGGTTTTTGGATTGAATCAGTCTGATCAGTCTGATTGTCTGGAACAGTAGCCCGTGTAGTCATATGTGTAGTCTCAATCTGCATGCTATCTATTTCCGCAAAAGGTTGAAGTTCCGGCGGCAACGACTCCAATGCTCGGCCACGGCATAGATCACGCAAAACCCGTGTGCTCATAGGTATTAAGTCATTGTCATTGATGCCCATCTCACTATCCGAGGACGAGGTTGATGATGGTGGCGGCTGTGGTCTCTGATAGTTCTTTGGGTGGGTAGGCATGTCTTCCACCTTGTACAGTGGGTCTCGTTGCCAATTCAGAACTTGAACTCGGATGTGATATACCATACCACCAACGTGTAGGATCAGTTCGGATGGTACCAAAGTGAGATCATCAACTCCCACGGCCACAGTCCAAGCAGCCAAAGAGGAGTGATTCTCTGGATTAACCGAACCTAAGTAAACCCCAAAATGGCCAACTGCACGGGCAATATGGTGTTCTCTAAACAGATGTAATGGGACATCTACTAAGCTAAGTAGAACCTTGTAAGCCGGTATGCTTATAGATGCACCATCAAACGGAGACCAAGGCTGAAATGATAAGCCTTCATCCCATGCCTCCTGCGGCGTCTTGTTAATGAAAGTGTCAGGGTCTAGGCCGTTCGGTAACATGATGAGGAACCGCTGTCCACTCAGTTCGGATACTTGGATCTCTTCTTTGGAAACTAACTTGGTGCGGCATGCATAGTCGCACACAATGTCGACACTTAAATCCCATTGAAAGCCTCCTGTGTGAAGTACAACTCCTTGTTTAAGGCGGTCAAGTTCTGCAAAGTAGTCGGAATCTCTTGGTATGAAGCAGTGTAGACGCGGTGGCCTTTCCTTAGGCATCTCCGGCATGCGATAGGGGTAGGATCCGGCCAGAAGTTCTTCAAAGTTTGGTTCAGCATGGGGGTTGGATGGCGGTGTAGTGGGTGGCTTGTTAGGCTTAGTTATGGCTGGCGGTGGAGGAACAATGTTCTGCTTACATTTAGAACCGATGTGGCCGAAGGACCAACACTTGCCACACCTTTTAGGGTTACGGCACTTAGCCGCCGAATGGCCTGTACGGCAGCACCTAAAACATCTTCCTTTCCATTCAGGGAAAGTATGTGAAGGGGGGAAGCGTAGCCTAGATGGGCTGTGGGGCGAGACATAGTAGACGGTAGGTGGTGGAGAGGTGGGGGAAGGAGGTTGGGTTGCGGTTGGAGAGTTACGGCCTTGAAGGGACATGGCAGGTGTGGGTGGTGAACGAAGGAGGATCTGAGCGTAGGTAGGGCGTGAGTAGGGTTGGTATGAAACGGCTTTGGGTTGTGCTGGCTGTGAGAGTCTCCAGTTATTAGGGAACGGTTTCCGTCTGCTTACCATTTGCCAATCACCATTGGAGCCGCCATTGGAGTCGCCTGCCATTGGAGTCCCGCACAAGCACCAACTCTCAACGAAAACAAAATCTGATTTGCTAATACTTTTTACTCTCTTCTCCCCATGTACTAATAGTGATACAATGTTAAAAAAATTTATAGGGGCTGTCTAAAATTTAATAAAAATTTGAGGTATGTTTCTTGTTAGAGAAATTAAATTGAAAATTTTGTACATCTAGCTGGCTCGACCGAAAAAGAAGGTAAAAGTTTTTGGATTTTTACTAGGCCGAGAACATTAAATTTATAATAAGTAAATAGAAGCGGGCTTTATTTGTTAAAAATCAGTCAGTCAACCCAATTAGAATTTGATTAGAATTCGAGTCAATCTGATCTAAGATAGAATTCAGATGATCTCTTTAATATTCGTTCATATTATGATCAAACGGTTCGGATCCAAACTCAAATTTGAGTTTCTCTCAAATTCATTAAGGCCGGGAGTAAAATGAATTAAAAGGATTCAAACTTGACAGAATTCGACATGACATGCAAATGAAAATGTATTAAAAGGAGAAAATATATGGGTTTCGTCAATTAAAATTTAAAACACATCAAAATTCACGTCAAATTATTAATTTCAAATAGCATTATACCACACAGTATCATTATTTTTTACCAAGTACGAAGTTCTAGGATTTAATTGAATATTCGTACGAATTTTGTGCTATTCATTTTTACCTATTGGTATTTGTTGTATCATATGTATTGAACAACGCAATGAACAAATTGAACTGTGAATTTGAGAAAATTGATCATGTTGTATACTTTATCGTATTGTTTTTGTTATCGAAAATAATAATGTAGATGTAGTGTCAGGATATGGTTAAATTTATAATTTGATCGATAATAATGATTAATTTTGAAATATTTGATTGACCAGAAACCTGATTGAACTAATTAGTTGCATGGTTAGGACCAAATAACTTGTTGGATGGCTTCTTTGCAAACCTGATTAATATATTATTTGAATTTTGTTATCCATTCATAAATTTTGTAATCCAATTAATTTAGCGGATGCATATACATGCACTTTTATATATAAGTGCATATGCATGCATGCAATTATAAAAGTAAATACGATTTAAATTAAAAATATTAGGCAATGGATTTTTAATACTTAAATGGAATATTTTACAAATTTATATACTGGAATTTAATTCGGCGCTGAAAATTTGTATCTCTCATTTTGTTTGATGATTGTTGATTTCAGAAAAATAAATATGACTGACTCTCATTGTTTATTATTTTTTTTATCTTGTACACCTAAAGTATCTCGTCCCTTTTATACACTATTTGATGAATTGGTAATTGTATGTATATTTTTTGTACCGGATTACTATTATTATGCTTGGATTTGGTACTGTTTGTGGAAATTTTATGGTAGCCTATTGTGCTTTAAATTATTTTGGTAGGTACGACTTGCTAATATATGAGAAATTGTGTATTGTAGTAGAAAACTTTATTATACCATCATAAGTGGGAAGTGCCATTTTGTAAATTTCAGCATTAACAAATGGATACAAGGGCTCAATTGAACTAATATTAGAATTTCTCAATTTCATAATACTATCTGAAAACATAGATTAGGAGATCTTGAACGAACTTAGTAGTTTGAGAGATTGATTGAAAAATATATATATTCAATATCCTCATATCAAATAAATATTTATGTAATAAAGTAATAACAAACATTTAAAATAAACTATATATAAAAAATAAATTCCAAACACTCCACCAAATATTACTAATTTTTGTGCTACATATAATGATAAAGACAAAGCAAAATACAAAAACAAAATACAAAAATATATTTCTCAAAATTAGAAATATTATAAAAAATTATAAATAATTTACAATACAAGACCAAAATGATGACGATACAAGATATTAAGAAACGTAAGAGTACACATGTTTAACATTTATATTAAATTTACACAAGAAAAAAATAATTTTTGAAATATAAGTTCCTAATAATTTAATTTTAAAAATTAAAATTTCAAAATATTGCTCCATTATTATGTTTCCGATTGAAAACAATACAAATTGAACATTTCATATTATATTAATAAATTGAAAAAAAAAATGAATGCAGCATCATGGCGAGGTTTTATATTATTTATGAAAAGAGTAAGATACTGCCCATGTGATTTTGTTTACATGGATTGTGCCAGCTGGAATGTCTCACACGTATGATATGTGTATTCTATGCATATATATAGAGAATAAGTGCCTAATATGGGTACGGCCATATCACACATGCAGACTTTCTTACACTCTAATCATGCCTAAAAAATTCAGTAACTGCAAGATTATATGAACCAAATGGAGAAAATATTAGTAAAAAAGGAAAAGTTTGATTCGAATTTCATTTGAATAATTTGAAAGATTTGATTGAGAATATGAGAAATGGCAAAAAGCCAAACCTTGCAAATGAGGCTGCAATTTGATGAACAATCTACTAAAGCCTCTAATTCAAAATCTCTATTGGACAATCTTTACTGGACACACAAAGTAATGCCTCAGGTTAGAATGGTAGATATATTCTTTGATGTCTTTTGTGTTTTAAGAATATAATACTGAGCTATATACTACAAAAAATATTAATTTTGTAATAAACATAATTTGATTTTAGATTTCTAATTAATTTTATTATTGTTCATTAGTACTGTTATCGTCAATCAATTTCCTCCATTATCTTACATCTCTTCTAATCATTTTAGCATTATTGATGGGTAAACCTCGATTGATATTTTATACGTATTGGTAATTGAACAACTAAGAATATAATTAAATGAAAATATTTTTAGATTTGAGCAAAAAAAGATCTTGTGATTCTTTTATATTACAGATAAGACCGTTAGGAAATGTAAATTGGATGACTATAAGCAATTTTAGCTCTGCTGTCACTAATAAGGTGGGAGTCTCCAAATCATACTATATGAATGCACTTCGTAATTTATATGGCACTAATATCTTAATGAAATTTAAAAGATTAGGATTATTTTGGTCACAAATTATCACATTTTTTTTAAATAGAAAAAAATTAAAGTTTAAACAATAAATCAGAATCACAAATCTTTTGTCTCAATTGTTAGTTTAAAGAGAAGTTGAATAGATGTTTTAGCTCAAAATTTCTCTTTATTGTGTTATGGTGATTTAAAAGGAAAATTTAAATAAAAATGAAATGAGTGCCAAAAAAAATTTTAATAAATGAAAACAAAAAAAATAAAACAAAAAAGAATATCTTATAACTTTAAACTAATTGCTCCTTACACTAAACAATTGACCTTAAAAAAGAATATCTTATATAATTCAACATGCAAAAGAATACTAATACACAAACTATCACTCAATATACGGTTAATTAGTATATTCTCAAATGTAATATGATGTACTTGAGACTAATTAAATCAATTGATTTTACAATAGAACGAGCACCAGAGACCTTTTGAAAATTTACTTATTTTAATTACTTGAACAACTCTCGCAAAGCTCTCTTACACTGTTATTAACTGCACATTATATGCTACAAAATGACATATTTTGCTGAAACTGATGGTGGTGATTGTAGCAAGTGAGCAAAATATGGTAAACGATGAGGTGTTCAATGATATTGAGCAAATAATATGTGCTTCTACTACAAACAAACCGATGTAATTCAATTGTGTCAACCCTTCGGGTCTTATCGGAATTATTTACATTCAAGATTTCAATGTACGTAATTCAATTAAATAGATTTCAATAAAGATAATTTATAATTCAATTAAAACGACATTATGTACATCTCGGAAAAGTAATTCTCTTCCTATATATATATGTACCTTAAGTTTCTTCAAAATTGTTTTTACAGTACCATTGATTATCTGTAATAATTAATGATGTAATTTTTTCTTGTGCTTCAAACTAAAATCTAAGCAAATTAGCAAAATAAGCAAAAATATTAATATATTAGTTGTAACAAAGCCTTGTGCTCACCTAACACAGTCGAATTAAGAATGTAATGGAAACATTAATGGTACACAATTAGTATCTTATAGAGTGAGCCACCTTTCACTTTTAAGATATATAAATGATTACAAATTCCAAGCATCAGTACCAATAGTTTCACCAATTAAGAGGTAGATAAAGGTAAAAAATAACATTACAAGTTTTCTTACCTAAGATCGAGGAGAGGAAAAAACTGTCAAAAATACCATAAGCAATAATCATGCCGTCAAAATGAGTTCTCATCTTTCAAAGTGGACCCACTTTGTAGACAATTATTTATAACTTATTAGTCCCTAAAAAGAATTAATGAACAAAAGAAAGAAAAAGAAAACAAATTTGTATTTATTTCTTTTGTAAGCTATTTTGAAGCCTATCTATGGCAGCACCTACTCAGCTTTTGATCTGATCTTTCTCTCTGGCCTCGTTAACATCAGATTTTGACATTTCTTGATTTTACACTCTCCCTCAACTTCATTTGCAACCAACCTTAATTCAACCAATTTCATTTGGAAAATAAACTTAATTACACATGGGGTGATGAAAAACTACCTAGGAATCATACACATAAAAATTTATAACCTTTAGAATGAATAAAAGTACCTATAGGAAAGCCAGTTCCAGCTCCAACAACTACACCGAGCAATGCAAATTAGGGGCGCGGTACTAGAAAATTTGAATAGGGGGGTTAATTTATAAAATGTAATATGTGAAAAAGATAAAAATATTGTGGTTAGTTAGAATTGAACCCATGACCTTACACATACCAATTAGAACTCATCAAACCACAAGACTACAAGCACATATTTGTTATTTTATGATGAGCTAGATTATATAAAAGTTCAAAAAACTAAAAAATTTAATTAAATTTTAATATACATAATTAAATTTTTTAAAATCATAGGGTGACTTAGCACCTCCTGGCATACACGTAGATCCGCCCCTGATGCAAATCTAGCACGCTTTGCCAGAGAAGCAGGCACTGCATTAAAAAAAGAAAAAGCGAATGTTACAAATGTAATACAGTAATAGACCCCACCAGCCAGGGATAGTCTGCCGATAGACTTCCTACGTTGCACTCATCTGTATAGGTGACGATACACCATTGTTCAGATTTGTGTTTATGCAATCATTTCTGCATCAGATTTCTATACAGCATTGTTCAGAGATGGTACTGGTAGGGCAAGAGCTTTCAGAAACTGTAACTTCCAATAATTAAGAAATGGGGCAGTAGCACAGTTGGCTAGGAAAAGAAGTCCGAGGACTGTAGCTACCTAAAGGTCGACAGTTCGAACTCCGCTCACGATTTCGCAGCCTCTGCGAAGATTTAAAGAAAAAAACTTCCAATAATTAAAATAATAAGTCAAAACCATGAAAGAATTAGCTCAACATTACACATAGAGATAATAAAACTGAATAATCGAGCTGACTTTGAAAGAAAATAATAGGGCCAGTGATGGAACCGGCACAACCGTGGCTTTGAAAACTTGGGGTTTGGAAGCGGCTCAGAGAACATATCACCAACTGTTAGTTCAAGCAAGTAGTAAATAAAAGTGGATTAACTTTCACCAATTGTTCACATGTAAGAACCGGTGGTGATGCCTGATCAAACTTTGAAAACTACTCACTACAAGGCGAAGACTCTACAGAGGATAGAGGTGTTTCAAGAGATCAAGGAAGAAAACATCGTCTGTGAGCAAATGAAAAAACGGATATGCTGAAGGAATGGAAAAGAGAATATATGTATGTACAGTCAGAAATAAACAAACAGGAAATATACTTTGTGGCATCGAAAGAATATAATTTTTAGTTCCCTCACAAGCATAACAACAATGTTTGAGATTTGAAAATAATATGTACACAATTTGAGAAAAGTTCTTTTCGTTTATAATTTGTTACAATGTATTAAAATTTGAAGATTTTAAGAAGATAAACAACGTTAAGTGAAAAGTTTAAGGATATATGACTCGGGAATCCGTTTAATTTGTTCATTTGAATCGAAATGTACTTAAAACTGATAACTCATAAACTATATATTTATCAATTATTGAATTTGTTACCATGTTCGACAGTAAATTTATGTGACCATTCTAGAATCAAAACACATCATCCATAATAAAAATAAATTTTTTTGAATAGAAATCAGGGTCAAGCCCTCATTTAATTGATATTAAGTAGTTACAAGAGTTTGTAACAGAAAGAAAAAGATCAAATTAGCTCAAAACATTTGAGCTTAAGAAAATGAAATAAGGAAGCAAAAATATAAAAATTAAAGTAAGGAATGTTGCATTGTTGCGGATCCGCCATCTTTCTGTTTCATGTAATTTCTTCCTCGTACCAGTGCCACTTGCTTCGTACCGTCATTGGTACCATGGTCTCACCGCAACCATTCTATTATTCTCTCATACCAGCAGCAGGTCCATCTGTATCAGGACCCCCCGGTGTGTGTTTTTGATGCTGTATCTGACCCTCTCCAGTACCAATCTCACCAGTACCGACCTCCCTGTACCAGTCTCACTGTGCTGCGCTATGTGAAATCTTTCAACTCTGTATACTTCAGCTGATCCTGCACCTGTTGTGCCAGTTCCCGCACGCCCTTGTTGTTGTCTCTGAATATTCGCTCACCCCTTTCTCGCCAAAGCACAAATTGTGTAATTAACCAGATCCTGCGCAATCTCTTACTGTAGTTTGTATCCGTGATGATATCCGTGTGAGGCTCCATTATCCGATTGGCTTCGCTTGTGCTGTTTGTTAATGTCGCCACCTCTTGGTATAATTCTTTAGCCAGTGGGCATTGGTTGAACATGTGATTGACCGTTTCTGATTGACGTTTACAGAGAACACACCTATTGGCCATACTCTAACCTCTTTTGATGATGTCCAGTGTAAGAATTTTATTCAATCTCATCAACCATCCGAAGACCCTCATTCTTGGCGGCACCCTGAGCTTCCAAAGTCGGCTGAGTTGTGAGGTAATCGAGGGACCACTGAGCATTGTTCTATAGGCACTCCGTACTGTGAATTCACCCGTCGTGTCCGAGATCCAATGTAATTCATCTCTTGCGTCTTCAATTAGCGTCTGGTTTGCCAGAAGCTACATTGCCCCTTGCAATTCGTCTTGCGCTTGAGGTGAGAGGTCATTCCTTAAGTATATCTGCAGTGACTGTGTTTGTTTGGCCTGCAACAGTGTAATATTGGCATTCACCACATAAGTGCTGAGAATTGGAAATTTGTACCTTAGTATGCCAACCCCCCAATTATTATCCCAGAAGCTTATGTTGGCACCATTGCCCGGTATGAACTGCACCGATGCCTTGAATAGCTGCTGTAGATCAACATCGCTTAGTGATACACCTATGGCCGAAGTCTTTGTGGTATTTGTGAGTCTGTATATTGTTTTCCACGATCTGTTTTCAGGTTTTGCCCAATACCAATGCCATTTTAGTAGTAATGCTCGGTTGAAGATGGTTAGGTCCATGACCCCCAATCCGCCATCAGTCTTTGATTCGCACACAAGTTCCCATTTTGCAAGGTTTATTTTCCTATTTTCCTGAGTGACTCCATGCCACAGGAATCGTCTCCGTATCCTGTCTATGTCATTTATTACCCATTTAGGCATTTTGAAAACCGTCATGAAATAGGTTGGCAAAGATGATAGCACCGCATTCAATAGAACAAGTCTTCCCGCAATTGTAAGATGTTTGGCCGCCCATCCCGCCAATCTCTTATTCATCTTTTCGATCAACGGCATGTACGCACTTTTTGGTAGTTTCCTGTCCGATAATGGCAACCCGAGGTATATGAAAGGGAAGGTGCCCTCTTTGCACCCTAAGACATCTGTCATTGCCTGCCGTTGCTCGTTCGGTACCTGTGAGAAGAGCAGTTCTGACTTTTCTAGGTTGACGGATAGGCCCGAGATTCTTTCAAAAGCCAAGATGAGCACCTTGATAAAAATAAATAAAAGAGTAAATAAATCATTTCATTGAAATGGAAACACCAAATCCATTAAAACATTTCATTTACTCAATGTAATACCAACGTACATTATAATTAACACAATGATACGAAAAGCACAACACACATTAAAAGAGGAACATATAGAACAAGGAACACACAAGCACAAGAAAAAAAAAATGACGAACTGAATTAAAGCAAGAGACTGAAAGCAACATTTTAATTAATTATAACTTTATTAGTAACACGCCCTAGATGATCAGGAAGGTTGTTGAGTTTCCCACATTGAACAACACGTAGTGTGGTAAGCTTTAACATAGCCATCGGTTTCACCTCCCAATTCTTCAAGTTGTCCAATTTCTTAAGTTCTAAGAACTGCAATTGTTCAAACCCATTTGCGAAGCAAATTATTTTCTTCCCTGTGTATGTTCCATCTTGTAAGCTCAGATGTTTCAAGGATTGTAATCTTTCTAGTCTCGGCATGGGGTCTTCCTTCAAATCAGATTTGGTTAGGGTGAGCTTTGTAAGATTTGATGGAAATTTAATATTATCTATGAAAAGATTCCTGCAATTCCATTTTCCCTCTAGTTCAATGGACTTCACCGTCTTGAGATTTGAAAAGGCTCTTGTATCAACAAACTCTGATGGTACATTGTCGCCTATAATTTTCATCGAGAGGAGATTAACCATGCGACTCAACAGGTTAGAAATAGATTCCCAATATGGATTAGAATTCCATTATGAATTGTCCCTATTTGAAATTGCTAACTTTCTAAGGTTGATTAGGCATTTCGGAAAGTTTTCTTGCCATGACTTAGGAACTGCAACTGTTTTCAGTATTTGTAGGTCCAATGTATTTGCTGTAGAGGGTGGGCCTTTAATTTGGGGCTAGGATTGACATATACATGACGAATTGTTGAGATGTTCCATAAAGATTCAGGTAGGGTTTCTATGCTTGTATCTCTAACATCTAAGGTTTGAAGAAGTTCCATGTCCTCAATATTTTCGAGAAGCTCAGATATATTACTACCCCTCAAGCCTAGATATTGTAGGAATTGCTTGTTTAGTAAAGCTATTTGTGGGACTATGGATTTCCTCAACTTCAACACACAGATTTATGTTTGTTGGCAAAATATTTCTACCCAAATCAAAAGCTAAAAAGGATTGTAGATCACAACGCATCAGATAAGAAGCAGGGTATTGTAGTTTTATATCATGATGGATTGCTAAACGAGACACGTTCACACGATGTAATTTATCTGGATTAACAGCTAAAAACATGTCGTCCAGGATTGTTTGATGGCAAATAGATGAATAGATTGACGCACTCGGCAACATTTGATTGTGCCTGAGGATGATACGACCTGCAATCAACAAGGAAAAAAGATAAATATCGAGTACATATATATAAAAGAACAACATTTCTAGATGGACATGAGGACCTTTTTATTTATAAGAAAATAAAGAGTCAATTTGCAGAAATGAATATAAAATGGCTTTGTTCTTGGGCTATTGCTGTATACGGCCGCTCAATTAGTTGGTGTTTTGTCACTTGAATTGAGCATCGTTAGTCTCTCCTTTCTTGAGGTAGTAGAGAGTCACTTTAATTCTCAGTTTATCTATCATCAAGTAGACCGGATCAGAAAATTATCTACTATTTTGTAATTAAACAGATAAAATTCAGTTTTGTTGATGACCTTTTCTTCAGAAATTATGACCTAATGTTTGAATTTAGCAATCATACTATTAATTATTGTAATGTATTTATGCTACAAAGGGAAAAACCATAGACCTAAATGTTAATTTCCGGAATTTTTTTATAATACCTTTGAATAAGTTGCTCCAAGTATATTTGCAGTCTCCTCTACAGTCTCTCCTTCCTCTGGTGTAATAAAATCTTCAGCAATCCATATCTCAGTTAGAGACCTTGCAGGAATCTCATAATCTATCGGATAGCATGCTAAATCAAGAAAGCACAATTTGAGGACGGGTTGTGATGGCATTTCTTTTATGAAAGGTACAGCATCCATCTCTGTTTCAACACTCTCTAAATCGCCTCCCTCTCTTGCTCTTATTTTTGAATCAAAATTAGAACACTTGAATATCCCTTCCTCCCACAAATCCAAATCCCATTTAAAGTTCCCCGCATTTGACCTGCAATGCAAAAGAAACATTTAAAAACTACAAATAGTGAATGACGGAAATCTGACATTATGGAGTTGCTAAAATTTATCATATGTTACCAATTTGAAGATTGTTGAAACCTGAAACTCTAGACCTTAGAGCCCCGGTCAACAGATCAGACCCCATCCCACCATGGAGGCCGGAACAGGACAGGATGGGCAGGGAATCAGTGAGAGAGATGGAAGTGAATTCCAGAGGAGACAAGACACTCACCTTGGTAAATAAGCTTCGTCCATGGGGGGCCAGAACCGATCTGGTGGAGTCGACATGAGAAGAGAGAGGATGGAGACGTGCTTGTATCGGAGAGGAACTGAGGGGGACCGAGGTTTATAACTTTATATAATTATGAACTTATGATAGTAAAAGCCGAGCAAACACATCAAGTCCTCGTTTAGACCTCAAATCATATATATCCTTCAATTTGGATACTAACAGATGCCACCGCACATGTAGTGAATTTTTCCACAATTTTTGTAACAGAAGGCCCCCTTCTTAGTATTATAATTTCGTTATCGTTCCACTCTTTTACCCATTCATTGTGATTCTTAATAGATTTTTTTTTTGTAATTTGAAAATCTTCAACTCATTGATATGTTTAATTTAGTCACTTGACAGATGGTTAATGATTTTAAAATTTAATTTAATTTTATAGATTACCTATCTAAATTAATATGGAGAACCTTTTATCTTAACGGTCATTGAATTGGTTGTTATTATTATGAAAACCATTTAAATACATATGACTTACTTTATTCTTAACTTCAGTTATATTTTGTTAAATATTTAAAATCTGCAACTTATAAATAATAGTTACAAATTAATGACGCATGTTATGAAATGTCAACACTACGTGTTATTTAATCTTATAGTTAAATATTTGGTCTACCAACTTGTCAAATTATAGATATTTTTGTATTCTATTTTATCTTCAAATAAATTAATGACTCGTACAAATTCAGATCTGCTCTGCCGATGCAACTATATATTTTGGTTTCTATTGAGAAAAAACTTAAATTTGGTCAACGGGAAAGCCACATACCATCTGAAAGAATGATGCATGCATCATGCATGAATACATGATACATGTGTGGATAAATTTCTTATATTTTCCAAATAGGGCCAGCTCATTTACAGCACCAAGATGTGACAAAGTCTGTTAATTAGTTAATTAGTCTTGAACAGCTGGGTGCAGTAAATGCAGATATGCGATCTGAACTTGGCTAAATCAATCGAATTATACAAATGGAGGAGACCTCGAGATGTGACATTGAGTTTGACCAATGAATTAAAGACATATGAGTTGTTGGAAGCTGGCAATTGGTACTTATCGTGCTTGGCTGTTCTGTTCCTTCATCGCCTTTCACGAATTATATATGGTGTATTTATTTTCTAATTAATACCATATTTGAGCCCTGATGGTTAAAATGAATACCCATTTTCCTCATTTCATTAATCAAAAGCAGGTTACACTAGTGAGGTATGCAATAAAAAGAAAACAAAAGAAAGAGCTCAAAACATTTGAGCCCTTATGGTTAAATCAGTAAAAAAGAAAAGAAAATTGAAATTGCAAAGGAAAAGAAAAGAAAAAACTTAGTGAAGAAACCCTAAAATTAATCATCCGTATTGCCACTCTGTCTGTTAAGTCCATCCATTGTTTGTATTTTCATTGCCCCCTTATTTGTTCCATTAATTCTTCTAGCGTGCTGTTCTCTCCTCTTTATTTCTTCCATTAATTTACCACTTGTTTCTACTTCTGTTAAAGAGATATGGCTGACATTCATTTGTTTTTTTTCTTGTAGACCTCAAAGTCCGAAATTTTTATTTATAGCATAAAAAAAAATAAACCAAATCACTCCGGTTTTGAAGAATTAAACTCGAAAAATACCCGGACCGCATAGACGTTCTGCGGCCTCAAAGATTGAGGTCTGCCCAATGCTTCTGCGGACAAGTATCCTCTCCAATACTGTAGAAGATTCCCTTCACTTTACGGTTTGAGATTACTCTCAGCCGCTTTGAGATTCGGGCTAGCGCAGGGGTAGTATTATTGGGTTTTGAGATTCGTGTCAAGTTAAAAAGAACAGTCCAAATCCAATAATTGTAAAAGATTCCCTATTACGGTCCCGGAGAGGATCTGAATTCTGCTACTGCAACCCCAGTCTAGGGCCGCACAAGGCCCCTGGCCCGTGCGGCTCTATTATTTTTTGTTTTTGTTTTTTTGCAATACCAACAAAAACCAAGAATTGTGCCGTACTGAAAACAAGAATTGTGCACAGAAAACAAGAATATGTGCCGCCCAATGTGCCTCTATTGACCAACTGAATAAATTTATGTTAAAAAAAATATAATAGGGCCGCAGGAGCATTGTGCGGCCTCTAGACTGGGGCTGCAGAATCATTGTGCAGCCTTCAATTTTTAGAGCCGCACAATGCCATGCGGTCTGGATAGTTTTTGAATTCTTCCAATGCTAAAGTGTTTTGATTTTTTTTTTTTTATTATGGTAGAAATAAAAATTTCGGCCTCAAAGCAGCTCGTTCCTTTTATACACTGTTTGATGAATTTTCTGGTTCCCAATTGTGCTCTAAATTAGTTTGGTAGGTAAGCCTTGCCGATATATGAGAAATTGTGTATTGCAGCCGAAATATTTATACTCTCGCAAGTGGGTATTGATCACATGGTTTAAATTTGATTATTAGCAAATAAATAAAGCGCTATCTAAAACATAGAATAGGATACGTTGACGAACTTAGTAGTTTGAGGAGTTCGATTGAAAACAAAAATCATTATTTACCCTCATATCAAGTACCAAATTTAATAGTTTACCTAAAACAAATATTTTTTACTCTGCAAACTATCAAATAAATTAATAAAACAAACAAAATTAGAAAGGACTATAAAATATAGAATCCAAACACACCGCCAATTAATTACTATTTTTTGTATTACATACAATGATAAGCACAAAGCATAATTATACAACAACAATATAATTTACCATTCTCAAAATTAGAATATGATAAAAATTGTAAATAATTTACAGTCCAACCAAACTGATGACAAGACAAGAAATATCAACAAATATTAAAATTAGATATTTTTAATAAAAGTATGTTATTATCTCATTATGAACCGATTTGGTGGTATAATCATATTCAATGCATACATTAAAAATAATTTTAAAAATATACGTTTCAGATAAATTTTATTTTATAAGTTAAAATTGTCAAAATGTTAGAACTAACATTTCACATAATATTAGTTTACTGAAAAAACAAATCAATAGATAATCATAGCGGAATCAATTTATTTTTTTTAAAACGATACTTAGCTATAAGTTTCAAAAACCTTTTATTTTTAGAGAAAATATAATTTGAATTTAAGATCATAATAATTTATGTTTTTTATTAATATTTATATTAATAATTTCCTCCATTATCATATATCATTTTTTTCTAATAATTTTAGCATAACAAAATAAAAATATTCTCATTAATACAAACAATCTATGTTTAAAGATAAACCTCGTTGCTATTTTATAAATATTGGTAGTTGAATTACTAGTAACACTAACAAATTGAAAATATTCTGAAATTTATTGAAAAATGGGCTTGTGATTCTTTTCAACTAAGGATAAGACATGAAATGCAAATTTGATGACTATAAACAATTTTAGTTCATCTATCAATAAAAAAGGTGTGAGTCTCCAAGAGTTGGTCTTTATACTCACATCATACCATAAGAATGCCCGAAATTTTTATTAATATCCAAAAAAAATACAAAATTTCTAAATTTGCATCCGATTTGTAAAAATTTCAGAATCTGTCCAATCCGAAAAATTATTCTGCAGATCTAGAGCCTGGATCCACAGAATAATTTTTCAGATCCAGAAATCCTATTTTCTGTGAATAATTTACCGGAAATAGGATATTCGATTTTTGTTTTAATTAAATAGAAGATGTTATGATTTTTTTAATTTTTCTATTAAAATATTAGAAACTTTTTATATTTCTTCGAAAATAGATGGAATACTATATAATTGAATTTGATTAGAAAGATTGCAATAAATAAAGAAAAATTAAAATATTTCTTTGTGTGTTATTAGAAAAAAAATAAAAATATTTTGAATCTGAGTTATTGATCCCGATTCAAAATTCACTTTTGGGTAAATAAAGAAATTATTGTTCTCCTTCTAGTACATTCAAATTCTAAGATACTCCATCTATTTTCGAAAAAAAATGATTTGACATTTCGGCAGAGTCAAATAATGTCAAATCAATTTCTTTTTTTATTAAAATAGATGGAGTATCTTAGAATTTGAATGTACTAGAAGTACCACGATAATTTCTTTATTTACCCAAAAGTGATTTTTGAACCGGGATCAATAACTCAGATCCAAAATATTTTTATTTTTTTTCCAGTAACACACAAAAATATATTTTAATTTTTCTTACAGTCGCAAAAAATCCAGCTTCAAAAATGCTGATCCGAATTATTTGTCACAAACTTTCTAATAAATTCAATTATATAGTATTCCATCTATTTTCAAAAATATATAAAAATATTTGTAATATTTCAATAGAAAAAATAAAAAAATCATAACATTTTCTATTTAATTAAAATAAAAAATCAGAACATCCTATTTCCGGTAAATTATTACCGAAAATAGTGTTTCTGTAAAATAATTTACTGAAAATGTCATTTCTGATAAAATAATTTACCAGAAAGAGAAACCCTGGATCAGGAAAATTATTCTGCGGATCCAGGGCTTCCGGATTGGGCAGATTTCAAAATTTTTGCAAATCGGTTATAGATTTGAAATTTGATATTTTTTTATGGATATTAATATAAATTTCGGTAAGAATGCACTTTGTAGCTTTAGGGCTGTAATTTCTTAAAGCAAATGAAAATGAAAATAGAAGGATTTCTACGGTCACAAATTGTCATGAACTTTTTCTAATATTAAAAAGTTCAAACAATAAATTTGAATCATGAATCTTTTGTCTCAATTGGCAGTCTAAAGAGAAATTGACGTTTTTACTCAAATTTTCCATTTTATGTATGTGTTGTTTTTTGTTTAATTCAACAGTATAATTTAAGTAAGAAAATACATAAACAGTGCCAAAATGTTTTAATAAATGAAAACAAAAAATTAAGCAAGAGAGACCTCTTTAACTTTGATAACACAATTACTTGAAAACTATTTTGGATGGTCGTCGAACTAACTTAAATGTGCGACGTTTCGTAAATTTATGTTACCACGACTTTGGAGAATCAAATTTTATCTTTTACTATTTTAAGAACAGAAAAAATCTTACAACTTTCAAACTAATTGCTCCTTACACTATACAATTGACCTTAAAAAGGAATATCTCACAATTTAAATGTACAAGAGTTCTAATGCAAAAACTATCACTAAATACACGACTCTGTTAATTAAGTGTATTCTCAAATGCTAATATGATGTATTTGAGACTAAATCAGTTTATTTTACAATAAAACGAGCACAGACCTTTTTAAAATCGTACATACTTGTATTTATCAAGTAGGTACTAATGCTTTGATTTATAGAGAAGCTGTTAAGTTTGTTTAATAGCCTAGATATTCTTGATTTCTTTGTAGGAGCAATTAAATGTTCCAAAGTATAAAGACCTTCTGTGTTTGTAGCATTAAGGTTTTATTTTCTAAGATAATCTAACAATGGGTCTATTTCCCTTGGTATATTGAGCACGAGTTTTAAAACTTTAAAAACACATTACAATTTACGGATCAATAATAGTCATTAAGTACCATAATAATAATATAAAACCAAAATAAAGGTGAAATATTTTCCAAATGTTCAATACCTAACAAAAGTATCCTTCCATCACAACACTTCCATTAATGACTCTAGACTCCAAATCTTTCAATCTCAGACTTTTCAAATCTTTCAATCTCAGATTTTTTGACTCAATTTCTAAGCCTAAATGTGCTTCACCCGAGCTCCAAATCGGTAACACCTCCATAATTACCTTATTTAACAAATTGCTCTCATAAAAATTCCTCAAAAGGTTCCTAATACCACCATCATGCTCTCTAAAATCCACAAGAACCCCAGATAAACCCTTATTTGAACAATAATCAAGAACAGAATTCAAGCTCAAGTTCTCCATTACCACCATCTCTACTTCAAAGTTTGCTTCAATCGGTACAGATTTATTTGCTAAGACAACTACATTTGCTGCAATATCTTCGCTTAAAGATTTTAATTTCAATGGAGGGTTCCCGTCCTGTGCTATAACTATGTAGACGGGTTGATTGGCGCCAGTTTCATTTGATTTGGGAAACCCTAAGGTTTCTACAAGATTGCTAGAGAGAATAACTCCATCGTATTCTTGTAGTAACTTTGAATAATAGCCGCCTGATTCAGATGCACCTTCTCCAATTTGGTTTGCCACCTGTCCGTTCGCGGAGAGGCTATACCTATATAGCAAATCAAGGAGTTATGCATTTCAAATTCGTGATTTGTACAATAGGAGAAATGTTGGATGGGGTCTCAAAAACACATAATTTAAAGGGCTGATTGCCATAAAAAATTTGAAAACTATGTACCTCAAAGTGACAAATGGCTTCCCAGAAAGCATCCGATGGATAAAAAACTCATTTAATTTCCTACACAAATTTTCTTCCACACCAGTTATAACTTCAATCCCCTCTTGCCGAAGCCTTTCAATCCCTTTGGAGTGAACAATTGGGTTTGGGTCGGTCATGCCAACCACAACCCGTTTCACTCGTGCCCTGATAAAGGCCTCTGTGCAAGGTGGGGTCCGCCCAAAATGGTTACACGGCTCAAGGCTGACATAAGCAGTTGCACCCTCAGCTAAGTCCCCAGCATCTCGCAGAGCAAAGACCTAAATTTATGAATTTATTAAATCGGTGCTCAATATTTTTTTCAATTGGGTATCACCGCATATGCACAAAAGAAAGCTAGACAACCCTTTAAAAATCTCAGACCAGTCATGCCACATAATTAACAAGTCTTCTAGCAATGTACAATTTCAAAATTGTTTTTCTATTTTTACCAAAATTGTATGATTTTTTCAAACAAAGAAAAAACTGCCTACTACATGGTAGTGCCTATTTTTCTTTGCAACTAGCAGAAACAATAATCTTTAAACAAAGTTTGCATATGGATACAAGATATATTCAGGTGTATATGTGGGAAATTACAATACTGACAATCAGCTCTATGTTCCACTGTCATGCTCTTTCAAAAAAGAAAAGACAGTCAGCACTATGTTGGCCGAAAAATTGACCAACTACACATTTTTTTATTGGAGCTATTTTGGGTTTAATTTCACTGATGCAACAAAATAGAGACAAATAAAGAAAATTATGGGTTAATTAAGCAGTGAGAGTTAAATTAAGCAAACATCTTTCAGTCAAACTGTAACCATGGGCGTAAGGGGAAAAGGCCCCCCCTCCCCCAAAAAAAAAAAAAAAATTGAAAATTTGTAGGTTGTCCATCAAAATTTTCTAATTTTCATATACATCAATACTTTATAAAATGAAATTACACTAATCTAGATTTTCCAAAATCTCAATTTTCTAGTTCTGCCCTGTTGTAACCTTGACTATTTTTACAATTAATGGAATATGTTCCAATTAAATCCAATTTATTTTACTCAACCTCCCACAGTTCTGCTCGCATCAGTAGCATAACAAACTAGATTTCAGGAAATTACTTAAGATCTATTATTCAACAAAGAAAAATAGATAAAAAAAATGGTCATAATATTACTTCAGCATGTGGTTGTCCTGCCTTGGGATGAAAACCTTCCCCTACAATGTCACTATCTCGCACAATCACGCACCCGACCATGGGGTTGGGACTGGTGTGCCCAAGTGCTGACCTGGCAAGCTCCACACAACGTCGCATGTAGAACCCATCATCACGCATCACCTCGCAACGGATCAAAAATCGACAAGCAGGATTCTTCGACGCAATAGACACGCCGTGATGAGGGTTTTTCACAAAGGGTTTAATAGAAGGGGAAATCGGGATGAGAGACGACAAGATAGACATGGATTAGGTATCCGATCTGAGGCCAGTTAGCACAAGCTTGAAATGCACCGAGCTAGTATGTGAAGCAAAGAAATTTGTAATTAGAATACTTCATGGAAATTTTCTGCATGTGCCCTTGAAGCAAGATACTTGTAATCAGAATAGTCGTATGCATTATTGTTGTTTGCAAAGAAAAAATTTGTTTTTCATGTAAGTGGGAATATGTTGTAGCTCCTTGTGTGATAAGGACTACCACTTTTAGATGAACCAACACCCATGCAAACAATAGTTCTTTTCTTATTCCAAGTAATCATTACGAGTTTAATACACAGGAGATTATGTTTTGGCCAATAGAAACTTTCAGAGATAACAAAGTGATAACAATTTTATTAAAGTTTTGATTTAATTGCATTTGCTTATTCCTTGACCAAGTTTGCAACTCCAAATGACCAATATAAAGTCACTGACACTAATTAGTAAAATTTGACAAGGATATACTAAGTAGACAATGAAAGCTGTACCTAACAATTAGATACAATTTAAAATGTTATTTTTTAAATTAGGCAAAACACCTAGTATATTTCATTAATCAAGAAAAAAGAGGTAAAATTCTAAACGTTGAATTGCTGATATAGTGTTGGTTATAGCTCCAAACACCTTTTATCCTACTGAAATTCAAAATGGACACAAAAATGATACTACAATCAAGCATAACACATTGATGTGAAGCTCAACTTACAAAAATCATGTCAAATAAATTATTTGAAAATATTCAACTCCATGAGTACAAAACCCTTTGTGTTTCCATCTAATCAAAAGCCATTAGTGGAGGAAGTTAAGGGCCATGTTCAATACAAAACCATTGGCACATTCCTAGGACTAATCATGTAATTTAGCATCAAACAGTTAGCTATACAGATAATTTGAACTTGTGAAAAGTTCCTCCAAAGACAAAGTATACTAAAAACAATCCCTTTAGACTGGTTAAGGGACCTCAAAAAGTAACACATTCTATAGAATGAGTTGGTTTACAAACCAAACTTTCTGATCCAGTAAAGCACGTGAAAACGGAGAAGATATGCATCATAAATGCAAGTCTACACTTAAGGGAGATTACGTGCAAATATTGGACTCAATTAAAGAAGATTGCTTTTACACTAGAGGAAGAAATGGAACTGCATAACAAGAACAAGTATTGTGAAGAATTAATTCTGGGGTGAAACAATTAAACACTGGATCTACAGAATAATGCATCAACAATAATTTGTAATTATGCAATACAAAAAACAATATCTCGCAGATTACTTTCTACTACTTTCACAAATTTTAAGCTGAGAACAGATCAGCCCTAGCCTCCTAACAAATACATATAACAGGAATTTATAGAAACTAAAAAGTAGAAATAATAACGAAATATAAGGAACATACCTAGTTGCAACTTTCACAGCTGAAACATCAGATTCAACTATACACAGATTAAAAGGAACCAAAATCTGCACGATGAATGAAATAAAAATCAAATTAAGCCTTTATAAGTGCAGAATTGGCACTTCTTGAAAAAGGAACTTGGCCCCAATGCAAGCTTTTATTCACAAAATTTCATGTTTAGGATGAAATTGCTTAAATTCAAGCTAAATTTTGCAATTTCAACACACATGTAGCGGCTACAGATAATTAAATTGAGGCTACAGATCTTAATTGATAAATGAAATGCTCAATCTTAATTAATATTTGATTGGACATTTTGATTTTCATATCTTCATGATGTTTAATTGAACTGTTGAAGACCTTGCCAATTAGAGGGTAATTGAAGTTAAATAAACAAGCAATGCTTGGTTGCAAGATCAAGAGGTTATGAAAATTTTCTAAACCAAGGCCAATCTAATAATTGCACAGCTGAGAAACTATTTGACAATTAAATGAACAGAACTTTTCCCAAATTGGATGACAATCCAATACAAACTTCCCAAGGACAAGATAAATTAAAAATCTGCGAGTAATTTAAGTCAAATAGGAGACAACTGAGGCTCCTTGGTGCAAACTAGGTTTTAAACCAAGGCCTAATTCAACTAAACTGAGCTTAAAATTTACAGTTGCACAATGCAAAAATGACATCCTACATTTACCTTAGGAAATAGCCACTGGTGGAGTGTGGAGCGAAGAAGGAATTGAACCTGAAGAGGTGGTGCGCGGACAGAGGGCCAGGCGGCGGAGAGGGCTGCTGCGCCGAGAGAGACGAGGCGCGTAGATTCTGTGGTGAAGGGGGGAGTCCGTATAAGGAATTCACATCCTCCCCGCGCTACCGTATTAGGGAATCTTTTACAATTAGTGGATCTGGACCGTTCTTTTTAACTTGGCCCGAATCTCAAAGCGACTGAGAGTTAATCTCAAACCGTAAAGTGAAGAGAATCTTTTACAGTAATAGAGATGATACTTTAGGGAATCCGGCCCGTGGTAGCAATTCGTGTTAGGCAGATCGGACGGTCAAGATCAAACCACAAAAATTGGATTACTTTAGGGATCCAAATTCTGGGCAGCAAAGACAGGAAAAAAATTTATCCATAGAAATTATTAAATTCATACTACAAAAATAAAAAGAGTATCTCATTTCCAACAAATATAGAGAGATCTGGCTCATTGAGTCTGATTCAAAATATATAGATCTGACTCAATGGCCAGATTCAAATATTATACTTTTTTTAGATCATATGTGGATCAGAGCTTAATTCTCCTCTAATTGGACGGTCCGAATTCGAACTAAAAAAAAAAGAAATATGAATCTGAATTATTGAGTTTGATCCATAATATTTGGATCGGACTCAATTAACCCAATCTTTTTACATTTGTTGAAAACAAGATATTTTTTTTATTTATTTATGTTCGTCTGATTTTAATAATTTATTTATTTATGTACGTACGTCTGCTTTTAATAATTTGTATGGAGAAAAAAATTCCGCAAGAGTGGCATGAAATGCACTGCAATGAGAAGAACCTAGAAATCGGAGAGAAAATATGACAAGTGGCCGAATAAGCTAATTCTTCTAGGATTAATTTAAAGTTCAATCATTCTTACTTCATCTATTTTGCTTTTTGTTTGACGGAGCGGATTAATTTTACGTATCTATCTGAATAATTGATCATTATTTTTAGACAAACTAATTTTAGTTGTAATACGGTAAAAGATACGTATCAACGGCATAATATTGTTGGTTTCAAACAACGATTTAGAGAGAAATTAATAAGTTGAAATGTCTAATTTATTATCTTTCCGTAACTTTCTATAAGCTTTTATTGCATAGTTGTAAAATGTACTTTATTAATAATTTATCAAAAGTAAATACCAACAATGTAAACGATCTAAAGTCCAAGTTCACCTAGATGTGGCTTGATCAGTAGGGAATAGGGAGTGCCCATTCATTTTTTTTTTAAATTAATGTGTTTATATATAATTTTCTATAAAATTTAGAGTAAAATATTATTAACACTTTAAAATTGATGTACATACTCAGCATAAAAAAATTATGTAAAAATTTTTGATGTGTTTGATTTTCGTAGTTTGAAAATCTGATTTTGTCATTGAGCTTGATGTGTTGGATTTAGAGACGTCTAAATACAATAAATTAAGTTGGACATGCGTGTATTATAATTATATGTCTAATACTGTCACGAATATTAATGCCAAAATAAGTGATTAATTAAGGAATGGCATTATACGTATTTCAATTAGGATTTGAAACCGAAAATGTATAGAAATAAATTTGATTAATTATAATTGTTAATGGACCGATTATAATTAGTCTAACTAATATACATGTGATAATTTCGGCACAGACTTGAAATTAGTGTAAACTAATTTCAGCACTAAGCTGAAATTATTTTTGGCTATGGTTATTTTGGCATGTTCTTTTTAGCTATGGTTATTTTGGCATGTTACGTCAATTTTAGGCTATGGTTATGCTAAATTGAGGACCTGGCACTTGTATTTAAAGGCTGAGTCTCCAAGGCTTGCAATCACGATCACAATTGTCTGCTCCATTAAAGACGAGATACTCTGTCATATTTTTCGGATAGCCAGAGAAAAGAAAGAGAGGATTGCAAGTTCTTGGAAAAGGACTCGAGAGCCAACAACTCAAGTCAAGACCAGGAGCTTATCAACCTAGAGCCTTGGAAGCTGTCTGATTGATAGCATACGGAGGCTTTTGAAGATGGAAAGTAAGTTCCGCTGTGCATTAAGTTTAATTTTCTTGCATAGGATCCTAGGGTTTTAGGTTTTAAAGTAATTAGGAAAACCCGTAAATACAACAAGTGGTATCAGAGCCATCTATGCAGGAATTTATGGTAATTATGATCTAGAGAAAAGGTTATGCCATCTTCAATTGTTTGTAAATTATTTTCTGTTTTTTCAAATCGAATTTATTGTTGCAAATAGTTGTTAAAATTCGCTTTAATCGATTTTTTATGCGTATTTTAATCGAATATTCGAATTGTGCCAATCCTTGCGCTTCATGCGATCTTGGAGAGGTTTTGTTTGATGGTTTTGATTTTGATTCGCATAATTTATCACATTTTGGTGAAATATACGAAGGTGCGCTGATTCCTTCGAAAGGTTTAATTATGCAACAAACTATAATTTTTCGTTTCTGAAATTTGGAAAAATAAGCAATTGGCGCAATAAAGACTGTTTTTGCAGTTTTTCGGTTTTTTGAAAATTTCCAGATCTGAAAATTAGTTATCTCTAGATCAATACCGGTTACAGACCTTAGGAATAACTGTAAGTAATTGTAATTTAGGTTATGTTAATTATAATTACTATAGTTATTAAGTTATTAAGTAAAGTATGCTATTATTAGCCTAATTAGTTATAGAATTTAGCCATTATCTATAATTAGTATTTAACGCTAATTAAGGGTGGGATAAAAAAAAATACATAAATAAAAAAATATATATACTAAATTCTTGTCATGATTATAGCTAATTTGAGCATAACGTTATTTAGTAAATTCTAAATAAGATTATTTGGTTATTTCATAAGCACAAAGTTTTAGTTGTCTCTAAATAGAAGCATAAAGTTATTTGGATATTTCTGATTATTTCGCTATTTCTAAATAAAAGCATAAAGCTAAAATTATATTTTGGAGAATACTAAAGTGTTTTTAAAGCCTAGTATTTATTTTTGATGAATATAGTTAACATATGAAAATTAGTTTATTCTAATTAATTAAAGCTCCCATTAGTTACTATATTCTATTTAGGACGAGTAGTCATTTTAGGATACGTCCTAGAATAGGCTTTAGGCATAGTTTTAGGATCTATTTAAAGGCAATTAGGATTTACGTGTGTCATTTTGTACAAGTTGAGCACTGATTGTTCGCAAACGAACCTCTCTGTGTGAGACAAGTGCAGGGTGGCACATGACAAGTTTAAAATGACGTGCTAGAAATGGATGTGAGTGTTAGCTTTCCCAAAGGAGGGTTAGCGCTTGCTGAAATTGTTTAGTGCATAAGGGTAGTGTACAAAAATAAGTTGCAACACACATGGACTAGCGATGTCTAGAAAAGCATCGGGGGCTTGGAACTTAAGCGATCCGTCTGTGATCCTCCTCCCCCCGTTGACTGGCCTGGTCGTTAGTTCATGGATATGTTAATTTGACCCAAAGGTTGATTGACAAAAAGGTTACATGTTTGTACTTTATTCACTACACCAGAGTGCCTGAAGGTAATGATTGCACCCAAAGGTGTTCCATTAGTGAATGGTGCTTTGGCTAAAGATTTAATGGAGCAAATAGTTTTACACAGGCCTTTAGATAGATTTTAGAATTATGATTAAGGATCAAATCGTGACGCATCGTATCTAAATTATTTCCTTGTTCTTGAATTTTCAGATCTAAACGTAATGTCAAATCTAAGTCAGATTAAGCCCCTCATGGGGAACAATTTCAAACAGTGGGAGGAAAAACTGAAATTAGTCTTAGGGATCATGCAATTGGACATAGCACTGAGATTTGATCGCCCCAAGCCTAATAAAGAGGGTGAGGAAACTCCCCAAGAGAAGGCTGATATTACGAAATGGGAGCATTCAGATCGCATGTGCATAATGGTGATGAAGCAAACGATCCATGAGACTTTTCGAGGCATAATACCTGATACAGAGACCGGCGCTATTAAATACCTTAAGGCCCTTGAAGAGAAATTCACAAAGAGTAAAAAGACTGAAGTTAGTACACTCTTTGTGAAGTTGGCAACAATAAAATACAAGGGAAAGAAGGGGTTAGAGAGCATGTTATTGAGATGACAAGACTGCAACGTGCCTTGAAAGGGCATAATTATGACATCTCTGATGAGGTTCTCATTGAGTTCATTTTTTTGTCTCTCCCGTCTAACTTTAGTCAATTCAAGTTGACTTATAATTGTCAAAGAGAGACGTGGACACTACCTGAGTTTGAGGCTCAGTTGGTGCAGGAGGAAGAGAGACAGAGAATGACTAAGGGAGAAAGTGCTCATGTAGTAACATCTAATCCTAAGGGTAAAGGCAAGAAGCGCAAGTCTACTGCCAAGGAAAAAGGACCCACCAAAGAAGCTGCAAACAATGTCGCAAAGAAAAGCAAGAAGGAAGATACTTCTGCGGAAGCAGAGGAAAGGAAATGCTTTTTCTGCAAAGCGTCAGGACATACGAAGAAATTCTGCACCAACTATCATGCATGGTTGGCAAAGAAAGGTATGTCTCTCGCTTTAGTTTGTTCTGAAGTTAATTTAAGTTCTGTATCTAGATATACTTGGTGGATAGATTCAGGTGCAACGTCTAACATCAGTATATCGATGCAGGGTTGCCTAAGCCATCGCAAGCCAAGTGAGGCGGAGCGCTACGTTTACGTAGGAAATGGAAACAAAGTAGAAGTGAAAAGCATAGGAAAATTTAGATTATTATGTAGGACAGGATTTTATTTAAGTTTTGATGCTTTAGTGGTTCCATCCTTCAGAAGGAACCTAATTTCTGTATCTTATTTGGACAAAAATGGTTATGTATGTTCATTTAGTAATGGAAATTTCAGTTTGTGTCAAAATTCTAAGCTTCTTGCTTTTAGTATCCTGTCTTCTTATATTTTCTAGATATAGACACTTCACATTCAGAGGTACTGCATATAGATAATAGAAAACGTAAATTAACTTGTGAGAAATCAGCAACATTATGGCACAGCGATTAGGACATATCTCTATGAAAAGGATAGAACGTCTTGTGTCTAATGATATTCTCCAACCTTTAGATTTTACAAACTTAAGTGATTGTGTAAATTGTATAAAGGGAAAACAAACTAATAAACGTAAGTATGATGCAAAAGGATGTAATGATGTCTTAGAATTGATTCATACGGATATCTGTGGTCCTTTTCCAAAGGCTACAAGAAATGGTCACCGTTACTTTATCACATTCATAGATGATTATTCAAGATATGGTCATATTTACTTAATAAAAGAAAAGGCGGAAGCATTAGACGTGTTCATAAAGTTCAAAACGGAAGTTGAGTTACAACTTAACAAACGTATAAAGTCCATTCGTTCTGATCGTGGTGGTGAATACTACGGTCGTTATGATGGATCAGGAGAACAGCGTCAAGGTCTCTTTGCAAAATACTTAGAGGAATGCGGAATTGTGCCTCAGTATACGTTGCCAGGTTCACCTGCAATGAATGGTGTTGCTGAACGGCAAAATCGCACCCTTAAAGACATGGTGAGAAGTATGATTGTTCGTACAACTCTACCTGAGAATTTGTGGGGAGAAGCCTTAAAGACTGCAGCATACATACTTAATAGAGTGCCTACTAAAGCAACTAACAAGACCCCTTACGAGTTATGGGTTGGGCGCAAGCCTAGCTTGAATCATTTGAGAGTTTGGGGATGTCCATGTGAAGCTAGGCCTTATAAGCCAAGTGAAAAGAAACTGGACGAAAGGACCGTTAGTTGTTACTTTATAGGCTATTCTGAACGATCTAGGGGGTATAAATTCTATAATCCAACAGAACATATAGTTTTCGAGTCAGGAAGTGCAAAATTTTTGAGGATAATGAGTTTGTTGGGGGAGATATGACAAAAGATAGTATTTTTGAAGAAGAAGAGACGAATGAGAATGAGACTATGGACCAAAGTCCTGGTTTTGTTCAAATTCCGATTGCATTTAGAAATACATCTTTTGACAATGTGCAAACTTCATCATCCCAAACAACTCAGTTAGAAACTCAACATGGAATAGAGAACACAAATGGACCTGAATCCAACCCAAACCCTGACATTGCCATGACCAATGTTGATGGCCTAGGGCCTGTGGGAGATTCAGAAGTTGGTAATGATGTTCCTCCTCCTGTTGAAGATCAAGTTGTAATTGAACCTCAAGAAAATCTAGAGCCTGTGCCAATTAGGAGATCTACTAGAGAGAAAAGATCTACACAATTGGTAATGATGTTCCTCCTCCTGTTGAAGATCAAGTTGTAATTGAACCTCAAGAAAATCTAGAGCCTGTGCCAATTAGGAGATCTACTAGAGAGAAAAGATCTACACAATCGAAGGATTATGCATATCTTCAAGAACATGAGTTTGACATTGGCATGTTTGAAAATGATCCTGTTAATATCAAACAAGCTGTGGAAAGCTCTAACTCTTAAATGTGGATTAATGCCATGAATGAAGAGATGAAATCTATGTACGACAATGACGTTTGGGATATCGTTCCGTTGCCTAAAGGCAAGAAACCTGTTGGTTGCAAATAGATATTTAAGACTAAGCGGGATTCTAAAGGCAATGTTGAAAAATACAAGGCACGTCTTGTTGCGAAAGGTTTCACACAGAAAGAAGGCATTGATTATAAAGAGACTTTCTCTCCAGTTTCATCGAAAGACTCTTTAAGGATTATATTGGCGCTTGTAGCACATTATGATTTATAACTTCATCAGATTGATGTAAAGACGGCATTTCTCAATGGTGACATTGATGAAACAATCTATATGAAGCAGCCAGAAAACTTTGTATCAGGTGATGCAGGGTCTATGGTTTGCAGACTTAAGAAATCTATCTATGGTCTAAAACAAGCATCTCGACAATGGTATCATAAGTTTCACAAAGTTGTTAGCTCATTTGGTTTTGAGTCTAACATAGTAGATGAATGTATATACCTTAAGTTTTGTGGAAGTAAATTTATTTTCTTGGTTTTATATGTAGATGATATATTGCTTGCCAGTAACGATAAGGACATGTTGCATCAAACTAAGAATTTTTTATTTAGGAACTTTGAAATGAAAGATCTTGGTGATGCATCATTTGTTCTAGGGATTGAAATACTTAGAGATAGATCTCAAGGTATTCTAAGGTTATCCCAGAGGAACTATATCGATAAGATTCTAACCAGATTTGGCACGCAAAACAGTAAACCAGGAGATATACCTGTATCAAAAGGAGATAAGTTTAGTCTAAAACAATGTCCCCAAACTGACTTAGATAAAAACATCATGAAAGATATTCCCTATGCCTCAGCCGTAGGTAGCATCATGTATGCACAAGTATGCACGCGTCCGGATATTGCGTTCATTACTGGAATGCTAGGGAGATATTTAAGTAACCCAGGTATGGAACACTGGAAGGCAGCCAAGCGAGTGTTGAGATACCTAAAGAGAACTAGGGACTATATGCTCACGTATTGGAGATCGGAACAGCTCGAGGTCATTGGATATACCGATTCTGATTTTGGAGGATGTGTCGACAGCATGAAGTCAACATCAGGATACATCTTTATGATGGCAGGCGGTGCCGTGTCATGGAAGAGCGCTAAGCAGTCATTGGTAGCCTCTTCCACTATGGCAGCTGAATTTGTCGCATGCTATGAAGCATCTAATCATGGCGTATGGCTGAAGAACTTCGTCACAAGGCTGAAAATTGTGGATTTTATTCAGAAACCACTCAAATTATTATGTGACAACAATTCAGCAGTGTTATACGCAACCAACAACCGAAGTTCATCAAAGTCGAAGCACATCGACATTAAGTTTTTGGTTGTAAAAGAGAGAGTACAGAATAATGAATTATGTATATAACACATAGGTACAGACTCCATGATTGCGGATCCTCTTACTAAAGGATTACCACCCAAGCAGTTTCACGAACATGTTGCTCGTATGGGTGTAATATCTGTTTAGGATAGTTAGAAAATGTGGGAGTCTGAATATGTTTTAAGTTTTGATGTTCTATGTAATGTAATTGTAAACAGTTTTGTTGATATATACAAGTTGCATTCAATTTCAGTTTCATTATTTCTTTCTTTAAAGTTTAAAGTATTTGACCTCACTAAAGTTTAAAGTTTAAGGTGACTCAATTAGAAATAGGCACATCTAATCACACTTGCGTGTAATTTCTAAACTATACATCCAAATCAGATTCATGTCATTCAATTATGTTGACAATGTGATCTATGTCGGTTTAGTTATGCATAAATATAAAAGTAACTACTGCCGCTTAGGTTCTTTGTTAGGATAGTTGATGGACGGAATTGTTCGGGAAATACGATAAGTAAAGACAGAAAAGTTGCGCAATAAGGATAAGAACATATAATTAAAATGTTACCCTTGTCCAAGTGGGAGATTGTTGGATTTAGAGACGTCTAAATACAATAAATTAAGTTGGACATGCGTGTATTATAATTATATGTCTAATACTGTCACGAATATTAATGCCAAAATAAGTGATTAATTAAGGAATGGCATTATACGTATTTCAATTAGGATTTGGAACCGAAAATGTATAGAAATAAATTTGATTAATTATAATTGTTAATGGACCGATTATAATTAGTCTAACTAATATACATGTGATAATTTCGGCACAGACTTGAAATTAGTGTAAACTAATTTCAGCACTAAGCTGAAATTATTTTTGGCTATGGTTATTTTGGCATGTTCTTTTTAGCTATGGTTATTTTGGCATGTTACGTCAATTTTAGGCTATGGTTATGCTAAATTGAGGACCTGGCACTTGTATTTAAAGGCTGAGTCTCCAAGGCTTGCAATCACGATCACAATTGTCTGCTCCATTAAAGACGAGATACTTTGTCATATTTTTCGGATAGCCAGAGAAAAGAAAGAGAGGATTGCAAGTTCTTGGAAGGACTCGAGAGCCAACAACTCAAGTCAAGACCAGGAGCTTATCAACCTAGAGCCTTGGAAGCTGTCTGATTGATAGCATACGGAGGCTTTTGAAGATGGAAAGTAAGTTCCGCTGTGCATTAAGTTTAATTTTCTTGCATAGGATCCTAGGGTTTTAGGTTTTAAAGTAATTAGGAAAACCCGTAAATACAACATGATGTTCACTAAAAAGTTATTTCCAAGCATATTGCAAGGGCTTTCGATCTACTTAGTCCAATGTTCTAATTCAAGCGTCATAAACAACGACATCTCTTGACAAATTAGTAGCAACTTCTCATATAACTAAAGTAATTACCTTGTAATTTTATTTTTGAGATAAATTAAACTTGTAAAATAATTATTGTCCATATCGTCCTCAAATAAGGACAGCTGTAGGGTTATTTGGTCCAGATTATAATTATTCTTTTTTAGTACAACTATCTTGCTTGTTTCTCAGCAGGATAACAAATGCATGCGCAATTACCTTGGAAAATGAGTACTTGGATTTGGAACTTAAATCCGTTGAATTCCTCATGAATTTTAGATTTTTATTTTATCCTGATTGAATCCGATTCTAATACAATCCACTGCAGCCCGAAGCCCGAATTGCAACAACAATCGAGAACCCGGAAGCCCAATGTCAATAATTCAAGATCTAGCAATTGTTTGTACAGTCAACCAGTGGAAAAACTTTGACCATATTGTTTTTAGATCTATTTGAAATATAGAGAGTTCAGTCTAAGATTCGTACAACAGAAATCCCATGGTAACTTGCTTCTTTGACACTCATGTTTCTTGCAGTTGGCTCAATAAAATTAAATAATATGCTTACTAAATAAATAAAATTAGAATTTTTTTTCCTTATTTATGATATAATAAAGTATTCCTACTTTTGGCCATCAATTATTTTTTCGGATAAATTAAGTAGAGGAAAGCACACCTGCTTCCATACAAACAAGACTGGTGTACAGATACTGGTACCAAAAAAGCTGGTTCATCTTTAGCTTTTTTTGCCCTCTATTATTGTTAGAATAATTCGAGGTTAGTTGATAAGAGGACATAAGCTAATAACCCACAACCGTTTATATACATGTAATTTTTTATGAACCTGATTTCATCATTCATATTAACCATGTGGAATTTTTAAATAACAAAGTAAAACATATTTTTTTATTATCCAATCGCACAGTTCTAATAAATCATGAGAACATTTGTTGTAGAAGGTGAATTTGATTGGTAAATTTAATCTAATACAATTTATTTGTGTGAATAATAGTTTCGATAAAGAAAAATCATTCCTTTTTCCGAAGCAACGCGAGTCTCACTTCTAGTTTTATCCAAACTCGAGAATAAACCATCCTATCTATGTTAGATTTGTGCAGACAAATTTAGAACATAATAAATTTAAACAGTCCCGTAAATCTAAATTGGCTGTGAAAATTTTCACATTAATCATATAATAGTCTAGGTTCGTCGACTTTGAATAAGACTATATCCGAAATCTTTTTTGAACAAAAATCCCACCCAAATAAATACCACCTTGTCTTATCAAGCTGACTTAAATAGACGTGTACAAATTTTATGTGAATGATACATATGCTATATAAAGAGATGACGAGTATCTTTAACAGAAACGGTGTTGCTAACCGAATTACAAGATATACATTAATTGAACGAACTTCTATTTACCATACTAAAAAATGGATATAATAATGAGTTGAAATACAAACGGTTATATATACTTCATACACAAATACACTTGCACTTTTATTAATTGGTTACCTTTAGTGATACATATACTCCCTCATGTGAAGTCATAGAAAGAAAAATGAAAAATCAGAATCAATGATGCATTGATTCAATAAATATATAAATGTCAATCAACCACAACTTGTTAGCTGAGGTGTGTGTGAACAGAGGATCATATTTTGTAAGGCTTGCAGAATATCGGCAGCTAAATCCTCAAACTTCTCAATTCCAAAACCAAACCTAACCAAATTGTCCTTTATTCCAATCTTAGCTCTCTCAGCAGCACTGAAATCCCTGCTTATTTAGTTTACAAAAAAGTTATTCCACTATATATATGATATAGTGTCCTTTTTTAATTTAATTTAACTTTTGTATTAACAAAAACGAAAACTAAGTTGATTTCAATTTATCATTTATACACAATTGACCTTTCTTACCAGAAAGACATGACAGCAGGCTGTTGCACTAGACTCTCACAGGCACAGCCTCCCAAGGAGGTCGCAATTTAGGGTAACTTCAGCGAATCAACAAACTTCATAGTAGCATACAAGTCCCCAGCCAACTATGTAAAACGTATCAGTTGTCTTATATATAAAATGACCAATATAGCTATAATAATGCAAATAGAGAATTATAGTCGGCATATGCATGGTTAGCTTACAATGGCTAGTTTTGCATTGCGATCTAATTGACTAAAATTTACCAGTATTTATTGTATCATGAGAATCTCAGGACTTACAATTCTAACGGTGTATTCCTTTGAATTGAAAATATAATAATTAGATTGATTAATTATATATCATTTCCTTTCTCTATGAAAAACAAATTAATTTGTTAACACAACTAATATAGCAAGATTACCTCAAAGCTAACAACTCCACCAAATCCCGACATTTGACTCTTTGTAATATCATGTTGTGGATGGCTTGGTAATCCTGGATAATAAACATGCCTCACCTGCCAAAGTTGTTTTGCAGTTCAATTTAGACGGTACTTTGCTCAATTACTGTATTTCAAGTTGTAATTATAATAAATATTGATTACCAATAATACATTTAATTATGTACATGTACATACCATGGGGTGTTTTTCTAGGAGATGAGTCATCTTTAGAGCTGTGTTATTTTGTGTCTCTACTCGAAGGTGCATGGTTTTCATTCCCCTTATTATCATATATGCTGCATTCTAAATTTAAGAACCAAGCATCGCATTTCGTGAGGAATGAAAGGAAGAAGAAGCAATCTCCAAGAAAAATGAAAGACAAAATGAAAAGTACCATAAAGTACTTACTGGAACAAGAGGTGAACCAAGGTCAAAATGGCACGAGTGGATTTTGGATATCAGGTTCTCAGAACCACTAACACAACCTCCAACTACCTGTGTATATGTATGTTAAATCAAAGTCATTTTAAGAAATTCTACATCAAATATATAGAGCAGTACTGGTGTTAGCCACGGACATAAAGTAACATATTTAATTATTTATATAAGTGTTTTCAAACAATTTCTTTATGTCAGAAAGATTTGACTATACAGCTAGATGACTGATGAATAAGTTCCTTGTGCATTTTTCAAAGTAACACTTCTAAATTGGTTTATTGAAACTTGAAAGGCTGTTTAACAGGTTATAGCTCAAAGGCCTCAAGCCCTCAACCTAGGTCATTTCAGTTCATGTTTGCAGGCTTTAAAATAATTGTATTAGGCTAATAATTGACTGTAAAATTGATGAATATACTGGCATTCAATTGTAATTTATGTAAAAAAATACGCACATCATGGTGTCCTAAGATGTACTTGGTGGCAGAATGAAGGACAAGATCGGCTCCTAGTGTCAGTGGCTTCTGATTAATTGGATAGGCAAGGGTACTATCAATGCAAACTAAAGCTCCATGACTGTGGCATAGCTCAAAAACCTTCTTGATATCGAGGCAGTAGAGCAATGGATTGCTTGGTGAATCTGCATAGAAGAGGGACACCTATGCAATGCCATAGATAAATATGAATAGGTAGTTTGGGTCTTACATTTTTAAATAAAAAGTTATGCAATATTGTGACGACCGTTTTTAATAAAATAAATTATGCAACATTTATATTTCACTTAGTAATTCGTGTATGGTATATGTTATCAGTTCTTATCAACACATGTGTGAACTAAATGAATCGGCAGAAGCACAAATAGTTGTGCTTTGAAAGATTTTTATCCATATTGAAAATAACAGAAATCAAGATATTAGTTATGGACAGACTCTGTCTAACTAATAAACTGACCTTGTGTTTTTGCAGTACTTCTTTCAGTAAATTCATGTCATTCATATCAACAAAGGTAGCCTGAGAAAACACAAAAGCAAGATTATAAGGATAAAAAAAAAATCATCAGGTCAAAAAAATTTCCAAAATAACAAAATGACAAAGGAAATAGAAGATCAGCTGTAAAAGAGAAAAAAAAAAATATCACTCACCGACACTCCCATTAGCGAGAGTCTGTTTTGGATGAACATTCTAGCTTCCCAATAACAGTCTTTGGTTGCGACAATATGACCACCAGGTGGAACCAATGACAAGAGAACAGCTACAATTGCACCCATACCAGATGAAACAAACAGAGTAGATTCCGCTCTTTCCAGTGCACTACAAGATTTTGAGTATGTGAAAAACTTTGTTCAATAAAAGATATAACAAAAGAGAGAAGCAAAAAGTATTTAGTACTTGCATCATGAATAAACAAAAATATTTTCACTATGATTATTTTTTATTTAACAAACTCCTTTTGGATAACTTATATAATGCAACACCCTTGTTTATAGGAAAGAAAGAGTTCTATTGTCCACCTTATCTTTTCTTCCAAAACTTTTGTCGTCGGATTACCATATCGGGCATACTCAAAACTCGGTTGCGCGCCTCCCCTCCTATGTAAAATAATGTGTCCAAATTAGTAAACAAATACTATTAGTATCAACTTAAGAGAGAACACAATAAAGAATTTAAGATATTATGACATACTTTGAAAGCTATCACTTCTTATGAGTTCTCAAACCAGCGAGAAGTCGAGTTAATGATTAATTGGAGTTCCTATCGAGCATTTAGGAATCCAATTTTGCTGCTCTCCTAATTCATAATTGTGAAATAACAACAATTGTCAAAAGCAAAGCATGGAAATCCAAAGAATTAAGGAATATATAAGTTAGAAGTATAACCCAGCTCAAGGATGTAAAACAGTGAAGAACAAAAATTAGCACGCACATGCATACGCGTATGTTAATTTGTAGACAGTGGAGAGGAGAATCTTAATTTTTCCATTGGTGTCAGCTTCAAATTAAGTTTGCTTGACTATTAACTAAATTAATTAATTACAAGGTACTTTTACAAAATTCAGTGATGTTTTTTTTTAATTGTATACTCTCCTTCTATGTGGCGCTCCACCCCCGCATATATATATATATATATATATATATATATATATATATATATATATATATATATATATATATATATATATATATATATATATAGTTTATACTAGACGGAAAAATAATAAAAAGAAAAGTTGCTGATAGAGCTGTAACATATAAGTTCATTATACCGGCATGAACGGTAAGGCTCGCATCGGAGATAATGTCCAGCATAGGCATCTGTAGTGTTGGCCCTTGTATAGGGCAAGATATCCGATATTTTTATTAAAACCCTAAAAAAATAAAAATTATCAAATCTGCTCCCACTTCAAATTTATAATTATATCTACCCTAACCGCCCGTGGACTGGGCGGTCCACATTTCCCACCAGACCGCCCAGCCACTGGGCGGTCCACTGCCAATATCTGACCGCCCAGCTGTTGGGCGGTCCGCTATAAAACCCTATAAAAGGGGTTTTTCTCTCTCCAGACGAGCACAGTGTTCATTCTTACACCCCAGAAAATTTCCAGAACCGAAAGAGAGATTTTTCAGGCGATTTTGAGGCGATTGAGCACAGTAATCAGCACAGTAATCAGCACAGTAAGTACAGTAATTTCAGCACAGTAATTTCAGCACAGTAATCCCAGCACAGTAATCCCAGCACAGTAATCCCAGCACAGTGATCCCAGCACAGTGATCCCAGCACAGTGATTCCAGCACAGTGATTCCTGCACAGTGATTCCAGCACAGTGATTCCAGAACAGTGATTCCAGCACACTGATATGCTGGTTGCACTGTATGTGGGCGGGAAGTTTACCCGGGGTGCGGAGGGAGCACAATACACTAAGGAAGCATCATACGGCTTCGAGGTAAATGAAAATACCTCATTTGTTGAACTGAAGGGTATTGTGTATGAAAAGATCGGTGTGAACCCCAACCGGTGTGATATAGATTTAGCTACCCGGATTAACACAGTAAGAAGTGGTAGACCTTACTATACCCGGTATCCAATAACAGATGAGTCGTTATGGAGGAGTGTTTACAACACTTTTTTGTCACAGGGGGTAATGGTAATGGACTTATATTCCAGGAGAGTTCAGCGTGATCCCGAGGTTGGAACATCTAGGGAAAATAGAGGTTATGATCACTCGGGTTATGACAACCCGCGTCACTCGAGTTATGACAGCTCGAGTTACGAGCACTCGGGTTATGACAACCAGGGTAATGAGCACTCGGGGTATGACAACCCCCGCCACTCGAGTTATGAACCGCCCGTATCACCTGTTTATGAGAATTATGTACCTGATTTTACCACCGATCTACCACCACCACCACCACCTCCTCCTGAAACTCCAATCCAACCCAGATTTCCATCTGCACCACCATCAATACGTTTAGTGTCACCCATTGCTGTCAGGAGAGACCTTGACCTTGATGCTGAGCTCGATGCCATACCACAAAGAAATTTGGAAACCGGTGACGAATGGGAAGGGGATTGGGATTCTGATCACGAGTCAGAAGGTGATGGACCTTTTTTACCTAAAGAAGACAGATTTCCGATTAGAGGTCGGACAGATAGGCATCCGTGCCCCACATTCAACGATACCACTGCTTTTGAAGAGGCAGACATCTCATTTTTTGGGCCGCGTGTCAGGTACAATCAAGAGCTTGCTCCGCAGCAGGTTTACACCAACATAGATGAACTTGTGAAGAAAATACATGAGGTCCATGTTCACGGCAACTGGGAGTGCATAATTGAAAAAAGGGACCGAAGAAGGTTGGTAATTATTTGTAAAGACAAAGAGCATTGCCACTTCCGTCTATATGCAACCCCTGTGGGTAAGGGCGAGGCATGGATTATTAAGAAGTGTGAACCACCTCACACATGCAAGGCTCCGTCATCAAGGAAAGACCATGCAAATCTTACAGCTTCACTTATTGCCGATGTAATTGAGAATGACGTTAAGGACGACCCATCGATGAGCCTTAAGGAGGTCGGTAGAGCTGTCAGACGGGTTTACAAGCATGTCGTCCCAAAATACAACAGGTTGTGGAGAGGGCGTGAACTTGCGATTTGCCGAATGTTCGGTAGCTGGCATGGGTCATACAACTTGCTTGCACCATTGCTGCAGGCTATAGCAAGTACAAATCCCGGCACTGTCTATGAATGTTGGAATGTAGGCGTACGGGATGTCGAGAACGCGTTGCAATTCAAGGCCATAGCATGGGCGTTCGGTCCGTGTATTCAAGCTGTGCCATACATTAGACCGGTCATCAGTGTAGATGCATGCTTCCTGTCTGGCCGTTACGACGGGAGACTGCTGATTGCATGTGCATATGATGCTGAAAATCAGTTGTTGCCTTTGGCCTTTGCAATTGTTGAGAAGGAGGACGGGGAAAACTGGGGATTTTTTATGAGGTTCGTAAGAAGACAAGTGATTGGCAACCGGTTCTTTTGTGTCATATCAGACCAGCACAAAGGAATCAAATATATTTTTGATCGCCCAGATTTCGGGTGGGAGACAGATTGTGTGCACAGGCTGTATATGCAACATATTACAGAAAACCTACACAAGAACTGCGGATCTGGAAAATGGGTTGCAGATACATTCAGAATTGGTTGCAAGAAGAAGAAGCCGAGAAGGGTGGAAGAGATGTTCAAAGATTTTGCCAAGGTATGTATATATGACTTATTTGTTAACTTATATTTTATGACTTATATATGAATTATTTAATCAAACGTTTTATTTGCAGTACTGTCCAAAGGCAAATTTGTACTTACTCAAGGTCGGAAAAAATAATCCCGCCGATCTGGCTGAGCCACCCGCATATGAGAAGATATTTCAAGCCCGTGATGGAGGTTTCCGATGGGGAATTATGACCACAAATGGGTCGGAGTCCTTAAATGCTGTTTTCAAGCAGAGCCGGCAGTTGCCCGTGGCAGCAATTGTGGAGGACACCTTCTACAAGTTAAATGCATGGTTTGTTGCACGGCGTGCTAAAGCCCAGGAATTACTGTCAAGGTATGTATATTTTTATTCAGAGATTTTGCCAAGGTATGTATATTTTTATTTGTTGACTTATATTTTCTGAATTACTGTTCAGGAATCAAACGTTTTCAACAAGGGTGGAGGGAAAACTAAGGAAACATAGGGAGAAAGGTGCAGCTATGAGAGTTGTCCCGTACGGGGATAACCAAATGGAGTTCGAAGTGCACGTTCCAGATGAGTTTGCTCCAACCGGCCGTAGACCGGATGGGACTATGGAGTTTGTGAAAAGGATGTTCAAGTATGTTGTTATTTTTGCACCTGACAATACTGTAACATGCACTTGCCAAGGAATCCAGTTGGCCCACATACCTTGTTCTCATGTTATGGCGGTGTGCCAAGAGAGAAACTTCAATGATGATGATTATGTCGCTGTCATGTACCGGACCGATTACCTTGCGAGTACTTGGGGTGCATCTTTCCATCCTTATCCCAACCAGTATCAGTGGCCGCCCTACGATGGTGATAAAGTCTATCCCGCAAGCGGGTGGATCAGAAAAGGAAGAAGACCCCACAAGCGGCAAGTAATGACCATGGACGAGATGGAAGGTAGGCGAATGGGACATCAGGCCCGCCGTTCAACAACTGACAGGCAGCGAGCAGGTACGGTTAATTTTATTTATTTACTTATATTTTATTTGTTTACTTATATTTTATTTTGATTTTATTTCAACTGGAATGCAATGCAGATTCCATTAACGAAGCCAACGAAAGAGAAAATGCTAGAGTTGTTGCTGAGGCTTCCGGTAGTAGCCACCGCAGTCATGAAAGCCCAGGAACCGGCAGTAGCCATGGAGAGACATCCGGTAGTGCAGCACAACCAGCTGAAACCAGACCCAGACGTCGTATTTTGAGTTTGTTCGGCCGTCGTCGCTGATTACCAAGTTTTGTTAAATTATGTTATGAACTATTTTAGATATATATTGTGAACTATTCTAATTGGTAGTTTTTGAACTATGCAATGGATTATTTGCCTCGATTATTTTATATGCTTCATTTTTGTTATTTTTATTACTTAATTACGTATACAAAAACTAACACCATCAAATATAAACAAACACAGAACTAATGAAATAAAGTCTACGACATAAATTCCTAAAACCTAAAATCGCCTCAAAATCGCCTGAAAAATCTCTCTTTCGGTTCTGGAAATTTTCTGGGGTGTAAGAATGAACACTGTGCTCGTCTGGAGAGAGAAAAACCCCTTTTATAGGGTTTTATAGCGGACCGCCCAGCTGCTGGGCGGTCAGGTATTGGCAGTGGACCGCCCAGTGGCTGGGCGGTCTGGTGGGAAATGTGGACCGCCCAGTCCACGGGCGGTTAGGGTAGATATAATTATAAATTTGAAGTGGGAGCAGATTTGATAATTTTTATTTTTTTAGGGGTTTTAATAAAAATATCGGGCAAGATATATATCCGGTCTCAAGAGCAGGATAAGCCACATCCATTAGGACAGATGAATGCAATGCAATTGAGGTGATTTAATTAGGTAGAAAGTTATAAGCAAGTTATAAGTAGGATAGGTTTATATATATGTGTGTGTGTGTGTGTGCTGTATTATAGTTTTCATCTCTCCCAGACGCAACAAGTTTGAACTAAACAGGGTCAAGGTTAAGTTCATTTTTAATTGACCTAAATAAAGTCCAATGCTTATTTCAAATAAAATAAAACCTCAAACCCATGTTGCTGACCAAGTATTTTCATACATGCACTGAAACGTGTTCTTGATCATGGATTGATACCAAGAATTAATAGTGTTGAAGATTGATCTCAGAATAATCATCATCGACCGTTCGATCAAGATCTAAGTGTGTAGATTAAATATCAAATATAGAAAGAAATAAAACGGTAACGTGTACCGTCGTTACCAAAAATAGCAAAATAGTACAAACACTAGTGGAAAAACAGGAATCAGGATCGGCCCATCTGGATCGGCTACAACAAACAACAGATACTAATACCTATCTGGATCGGTTTCAACAATGAACCCGATCTTAAAAGCTAATGCAATCGGATTTACAAACTTATAGGATCGGTTCTAGAGTGACAAACCGATCCAGAAACTATCTGGATCGGTTCTAATATAATAACCGATCCTGATTTATCATATATTAGGATCGGTTGTTACACTGGAACCGATCCTGATAGTATCAGGATCGGTTATAATAAACAACTGCTCCTGATTGTTCAATATTTGGATCAGTTGATCAGTTCTTAGTTAGAACCGATCCTAATACATAATCTAGGTAAGATATTTTTATTTCCATAGAAAGATTAAATTTTTTTTAATTCCATAGAATACAAATATGAGTTATATATACACATGAAATGCTAAATTGGCCGATATTTCAGTGGCATTAGATTGAATCGAATTGCGCACTCCAGAAAGTCGGTTTGAATTGTGACTATCTCATTTTCTTCGCCAGTTTCGTTTTGAGGAGATATAGGATTCAAAGTTTTTCCTCCCTTGATTTTGCTCTAAGATGGAGGATTCAAAGTCTTTCCTCCCTTGATTTTACTCTAAGATGGAGGATTCAAAGTTCTTTCTTCCTTGGTTTTACTCTGAAAAGAAGGAATATTTAAAGTCTTTCCTCGATGAAATTATGAAGTTATTAATTAGAAACGAGAGAGTTTTAGTCTTCTCTCACAATATTGAGCCTTCAAAACTCTTGATTAAATCTATAGAATTAATAATGTTTTGAATAGCTAGGGACATGCGTAGAGTATTCAAGTGCTGAGCCAGTGAAGTTGCATCCAACCTGGGCGTATACCTGTTCATAGCAGATGTACTGTGACACATTTTAAACAACTGCAGAATTTATTCTATGGAATTAAAAAAAAAAATCTTTCTAGTTTCTTAAAAAAATATCAAGATTCTTTTCAATATGTAAATAATATTAGGATCGGTTATTTAATAAGTAACCGATCTTGATACTATCAGGATCGGTTTTATACGCAACCGATCCTAATAATAAAAATTAGGATCAGTTCTTCAATAAGTAACCGATCCTGATAGTATTAGGATCGGTTGTTAATAAAAAACGATCCTATTAAATGTAATTAGGATCAGTTTTCTACAACAACCGATCCTGATAGTGATTATAAAGGTTAATCAGTCAAACTCTCGACAGAACTTTAATTTGTCAATCCTTCTTCCCCAAGCGAGCCTCTCCTCCATTAATGAACGCAGCTCCTATCTCGCAGTGCATTAATACAGCTATCTGACGCTTCTTTTCTCAGGTTCATTAAATGAACATAGATATATAGATCGCTTTTAATTCGGTTCAAAATATAAACTCTAAGGCCTAAACCCTAAATCCCGAATCCCGAAACCCTAAACCCTAAACCCTAAACCCTAAACCCCTAAACCCTAAACTAATTAGTTTTGCATATATGGTGCTTATATGGATCAAAAAACTTAAATGAACATATGGTGCTTATTTTGTCATAAACACAACTAAATGGCTTATAAATATATCAAAAATCGCATAAATGTTAAAATTAGGTACATTTTGTTGTTTTATGTCATATGTATTTTCTTTCTCTTTTTTGTAGAGATATAATTGACATTAATTACATATAGCTCCTTATTGTTAAAAATTGTAAATTTTGACACATACTAGCTAGTAGATTGTAGTGCTATATATATGGATTTTCATATAAAGATCAAAAAATTGTAAAATTTTGTAGATTGGCTATTGTTGAGAGATTTGGTGCAGCAGTCTTCATCTCACTCAGTACGACATCCCAAAAAAGTTGTAAGTACAACGTATAATCTAACTTTAATTAGTTTAATTTGTATGTGCATGAATATGTATTTTAAATTGATAGCTAGATTAAATGTATTTATGTTAAGTATGTAGCTAGCTAGAGTATTGTCTTATGAGCCACAACCGCATGATTAATGCCTTCAGGTCATGATACCCGTTCAAAATTAATCCATTAGGGATTAATTTTGAACAGTCCCCGATTTGGGACTGCTCTTTGAATATTTTGTCTCAATTAGGATGTGGTCACTTGTTGGTCGTGTTTTAGTATCTAAGAAAGTTTCGACAGTATTTCCTTATTAGTTCCCCGAATACTCGGGGAACTGAGGGGAAATGCTGCCGAAATTTTCTTAGATACTAAAACATGACTAACACGTGGTCACTATTGAGACAAAATATTCAAAGAGTGGGATAGGATGGTAACCGGCCCCATGTAAGCCCTATTGTGAACAGAATTTAGTACCCCAACCATGTTCTTAATTAATTGTGTTTCATTATAATTGCAGATGGACCGCCGTTGGATGTACGAAGCATCGCGTCTATCAGATGAATATATGACAGGGGTCGATGAATTTATCAGAGTTGCTACGGAAGATATGGCAAATAAGGGGAGTGCACTGATGTCGTGTCCATGTCGTGATTGTAACAATGGTCAAAAATTTTCCAAACCGAACCAAGTGAGGAACCATTTAATCCGTCGTGGATTCAAGCAAGGATATAAGTGTTGGATATGGCATGGTGAGAGTTTGCCGACCGACATAGTTACTGGCACTGAGTATCATTCATACCATACCGGTGGAAATAAAATGAATGATCTACAGGGATTAGAACCCGACATAGGTACTCGTACTGAGCATCATTCAGAATACCATACCGAAGAAAATGTTGACATTGTGGCAGATAGATGTGATAATTTTGATCAAATGTTGCGTGATTTAGAAGATGATTTTGATAATGATAAGCAGTATTGTTTATTTGAGAATTTGTACGAAGATTCTAATAAGGAACTGTATCCTGGTTGTACTAAATTTTCAAAATTGAAAGGTGTATTAAAATTGTATAACCTCAAGGCATCTAACGGTTGGAGTGATAGAAGTTTTACTGAGTTATTACAAACTTTAAAAGAAATGCTTCCGGATGGAAACGAGATACCACCTAATGTTTATGAGGCAAAGAAAATACTGTGCCCAGTGGATTTGGAAGTTCAGAGAATACACGCGTGTCCAAATGATTGTATATTATATCGAACTGAGTATAAAGATCTTCACGAGTGTCCAAAATGTGGTGCATCACGTTACAAACCAAAGCAGGTAACCAGCGATAAAAGTGATGATTACAAACAGAACAAAGGACCTCCGGTAAAAGCATTGTGGTACCTCCCCGTGATACCGAGATTCAAACGTTTGTTCTCAAATACTAAAGATGCAAAATTATTGCGTTGGCATGCCGATAACCGAAAGAAAGATGGAAAATTACGCCACCCCGCTGATTCCCCTCAGTGGAGAAATATTGACAGAGAGTTTCCCGAATTCGGATGTGACCCTAGAAATCTTAAGCTTGGGCTGAGTGCAGATGGAATAAATCCGCACAGTAGCATGAGCAGTAAGCATAGCAGTTGGCCGGTTCTATTGTGCATTTATAATCTCCCGCCTTGGTTATGTATGAAGCGCAAATACATCATGATGTCCTTACTCATATCAGGACCAAAACAGCCCGGGAACGACATAGATGTATATCTAGCGCCATTGATCGAGGATTTAAAAAAATTATGGCTTACCGGAGTGCAGATATTTGATGCATACAGTAAGGAGAAATTCACTCTACGGGCCATGCTTTTCTGCACCATTAACGATTTTCCAGCTTATGGTAATTTGTCGGGTTACAGTGTCAAAGGAGAGAAAGCGTGTCCTATTTGCCTGGACGATACAGTCGATATCTGGCTACCCAATTCCTCTAAAACCGTTTACATAGGTCATCGTAGATTTCTTCCTGCCAACCACGCACACCGAAAGAGAAAGAAAGAATTCAATGGAAAGACAGATAATACCAGAGTAAATTATCCGTTGGCTGGGAAAGCTATTTTCTCTCGAGTGAAGGATATCAAAGTTGAATTTGGGAAATTTAAAAAAAAGGTGGTGAGAAAGAAGGGGGCACCAAAAATTAGTTGGAAGAAGAAGTCAATATTCTGGGATTTACCATACTGGCAGCACTTAGAGGTTCGACACTGCATCGATGTGATGCATGTGGTTAAAAATGTATGTGATAGCATGATTGGAACATTATTGAATATTCCGGGTAAGACTAAGGACGGTATCAATGCTCGAAAAGACATGCAATTCTTGAACATACGTCCTGATCTACAGCCAGCAGAGAAGGAAAGAGAAAATGGGAAATTTTGTACATATCTAAAACCCGCAATGCATACGCTGTCAAAAGAGGAGAAAAAAAGCTTATGTGAATGCCTCCATGGTGTCAAAGTTCCATCCGGTTATTCTTCGAATATTAAAAACCTAGTTTCGCTTGAATTTTTGAAATTGTCAGGAATGAAGTCTCATGACTGTCATGTTTTAATGACACAGCTTCTTCCTGTTGCAATTCGGGGTATATTGCCACCATTGGTTAGGCAGACCATCACGAAGCTTTGTTTTTTCTTTAACGCCATTTGTTGTAAAGTAACTGATCCTGATGCGTTAGATGCTCTACAGAAGGAGGTGATTGTGACTCTCTGTCATCTTGAAATGTATTTTCCACCGTCTTTTTTTTATATGAAAATTTTATAAATGTTACAAATTTATCTGGATTTGATATAAATTTCTATCTGGATTTTATAAATTTCTCTTATAAATTACTTACAAATCACTTCCTAGGAACATTTGATATGAAAATTGTTATCTGGATCGGCTGTTAATAAAACAATCGATCCAGATACGAATCTGGATCGGTTGTTAGTATAAAAGCCGATCCAGATATTCAACAATCTGGATCGGTTGTTAGCTTAACAACCGATCCAGATTCTTATCTAGATCGGTTGTGGTACTACAAGCCGACCCAGATTTTTTTCTGGATCGGTTGTTAGCTTAACAACCGATCCAGATATTGTTTTTAAATCCCTTTTCCGCCCTTCTTCTCCAAAACCCTTCTCCTCCAAATACTTCTTCTCGAAAAACCTTCTCCCTCTCCTCCTCAGAATCCCTTTCCGCCGAGTGAGATTGGACATTTCCGCCGTGGAGCCCTCTCTTCCTCTTCTCCATCCAGCCCGCTACCCTCCTATCTAGTCGCCGCCAAGGTCGCTGCCAGTGCACCTCAAAGCCTAGCCGCCGCTAACCTCAAAGCCTAGGCGCCGCTGCCAGTGCACCTCCTATCTAGTCGCCGCTAACCCTAGCCGCCGCTGTTTCTTCTTCTTCCCGGTTAGTGTGTGTTGTTCTTTAACTTGGCATGAACCTCAAAGCCTCTGATTTGTATAGTATTGATGCACTGATTTTGTATAGTATTGTTGATTCTTTAACTCGGCGTGAATCTCAAAGCTTGATAGTTGTACATAAATGCAATTCTTTAACTTGGCATGAATCTCAAAGCATGAGAAATAAATTGTTAGCTTGGCATGACTCTTTAGATGGATATTTATGTAGACATGCAATTCAACCCTTATTTAGCTTGGCATGAACCTCAATGCTTCATATTTGTATGGTATTTGTAATTAATAAAACACGGCGTGAATCTCAAAGCTTGATAGTTGTATATACATGCAATTCTTTAACTTGGCATGAATCTCAAAGCATGAGAAATAAATTGTTAGCTTGGCATGACTCTTTAATTAGATGGATATTTATGTAGTTTGTGTTGTAATTCTTTAAATTGTTAGCTTGGCTTCCTTATCCCTAAATTATTACTTATTATTTATTTTGAAAATGAGCAGATATGGAAGGTGGCAGTGAGCAATCCTCGGCTAAGAAACGAGGGAGAGGGCCAAACCAAATTAAGGAGAAGATCAGTGAGACAGGCAAGAAGCTTGAGATCGACAGATTTTATAGGCCTGTTGTTACCGCGGAGACAACGTCTTTTTCCACGGAACTTGGGGTTTTAGTAAGAAGGAATATTCCTATAAGGTTCCAACATTGGAGAGATGTTCCAGACAATAACAAGAAAATAATATGGGAATCAATTAAGGTAAATAACATGGTGTTAATTTCAACAGCTTTTATTTGATATTAACTAACTCCAAATCTCGATTTCTATTTGTTTGGCAGCTAGGATGGGGTATAGAGGAGGACGATAAAGTGAGGAGGTACTATTATCAGAAAATGGCTACCATTCACCGAAAGTTCAGAACCAGTCTGACTAAAGCGTGGCGCAATGGTACGACCCCCGATTTTGGGAAGCTCAATATTGAACAACACGACTGGGATGAATTTGTCGAGTATCGAAATACGAAGAAATTCCAAGTATGTTTATTTTTATGGACCACATACCTTCTCTCTTATTAAAATTTGAACTCTGCACTTATAATTAAGGCCAACTGTTTCTTTGTTCAAATTGTAGGATGCCAGCCAGATTGGGAGGGAGAATCAGGCCCAAAACAAGTATCCACACTTCATGGGATCCAGAGGTTACAGCGGTGTGGGATTCCAGAGCAGGCTTAGAGATGCTATGCAGGTGATTGCAAATGAGAAAGCATCTAGTGATCCGTCTTCCCAAGGGTCAAATACTACTGCATTGACACCTGAAGAGGTTACCGATTTGTCGGTCGAGAATAGGCACGTCACGTGGAAACTTGCTAGACAGAAGCTCTCAGTAGAGACCAAGGAACGCTTCTATCCAGAAACATACGTACCGGTCATCAAGAAAATTGTAAGGATTTAGATATTGTCATTCATTAGAATACAACAAGTAATTTATTATGTTATAACATGTTGTCATTTCAGGACGAACAAGAAGCGGCTTTCAAACAAGGCTCGTTGGTCGTCGAACGACACGACGATGTTCTTGGAAGTTCTCTCCCAAATCCAGAACATTCAGGGAGGGTGAGAGGAGTGGGAGGTTTGATTTCAATGAGAAAAACATACGGCCCAACAAAGAAGAGACGCCCTTCCTTGAGGACTGAGAGGTCCGAACGTGAATTTGAAGCGAGAGTGGATGAGAGAGTGGAGGAGAGAGTAAGAGGAATAGAGGAGAGACTGCAGCGAGAAATGGAGGCGAAAATGGAGGAACTGTTTCGGCATAAAATGGGCATACCAGAAAAAACTGATAGCCAAACAGTCTTTCTGAGCAGCTGTCAGTCAGTCATACCGACGGCATCTCTTTCTGCTTTTCATGAGGTAATTCAAATTTAGATTTGAATCAATAGGCCTATGCGCGCCTTTGTTTCATACATATTCAGATTTTAATTTTTTTTTTGCGTAACACGTCTTAGATTCATAGCAATCATTTTATTCGAGTAGAAGTCAATATTTGTGCAGGAGGCAGAATTAAGATGCAAACTCAAGGCGGTTGTTAATGGGAATACTCTGGTAGTGGCCATAGGCCTAATTAATGCTCCAGTTAGACAAGGTGGAACAATTCACTGTAGGCCGATACCGCCCGACCATGCAAAGGTAACTGTTGATGCTGTTCAGGATGCGGACTTTTTAGCCATCCCCTTACCTGTACCAAATGACGAGATGGTAACCCTGCAAGATGCTCTCGGCAGTTCCACGGCATGGCCGATGTCCATGATATCTATTGGTTCCTCTGATGTTGAGGTATATTGTTATTACAAGTACTTATACTTCTTAATTTGTATCTATACGATAGAGTCGTAGTTGATTCAGGATTTTATCTCAATTTATTATGAATTTTGCAGGAACCACAAGTTCCTGGAGGTGGCAAAGCGAAGAGTCACTGCAAGGCATTTGATGGTATCGAGTTTGACAAGCTGGGACGAACATTCAAGCAGCTGCGTGATCGATTTTTGGAGTCTGATGGCAATCAATTAGATATCGTTCCGCCACTTGATTTTTTCCATTCAGCAGACTCCATATCTATCTATGCCGATGATTATGTCCTCTTGCTTAAACCACGGCAGTGGCTCACTGCGCCAGTTGTTCAGATCTGGATGCTGTGAGTTAATATTCGTAATAATTGCATAATTTAGTACCTTTAATTCAAATTTCACAAAATTCAGATTATCTGTATGCTTTTTTTTTGCAGGTATTGCCACAATTTCATCAAGGAGGAATTTCCCGATGAGCAGGTTGGTTTCATGGACCCTGCAAGAACATGTGCCGACCAAATGGATCTAGACCGAGGAGCTGTCGTTCAATACATTGGAAAAGCACTCAGAGAAAATCGGGACAAGCGATTGATATTCATACCTTATCATCAGATGTTAGTGTTATATTTCGATTCTCAGTTTATTAAATTTCTTTCAATTCATTGAAATTATAAAATGTGAAATGTTGCAAACCTAACATGCAGAGATCATTGGATATTGGCCGTGCTTATGCCAAGAGATAGGGCATTGTACGTGTTCGATTCCGATAGGAAGCACAATAGAATGTTCATGATCACTGCTGCTGTTGAGGAGTAAGTGCCTTCCTAAATTTCACGTTTGTTTATTAATTTATTATTTTAACAATCTCTCGTATGTACTGATTGTTCAATGTATTCATATTTCAACAGTGCTTTCCGCATAGAATTGGATACTTCTTTAGATATTCATACCGAATGCAAGGTAATAGTTTATATTGAGATATGATATGATTATAGGTACGTACATGCAAAAATTTGTGAATATCTAATATAAGCCATTTGTATGCTCATCATACATTTCAATTTTTCTTTAAAGGTTCAGAACGATTGCGAGGTAATATTTTCTATTGAGATATGATGATTACAGGGACCTAGATGCAAAAATTTGTGAATTCTATACATTCAAGCCATTTGTATGCTCATTAACATACGTTTCAATTTTTTCAAACTTGTTATGTAGTGTCCACAACAACCATTTTCCTGGGAATGTGCATATTATGTCATGTTGCTCATGCAAGACATAATGAAGGAATTCCTCGATGTTTTTCCAACATTAAAGGTATATATGTATATATATATGCATTTATGGAATTTTTCAAAAGTAATACAAAATTAAATTTATAGTCTCTGCTATCTTTTAAAAAATGCAGAATATTCCCGCTAAGCATACCATACAACGCTTGAGCGACTTTCGCCTAGTGTGGGTGCAAGTTTTACTAAAGGAACTAAAGGCGAGTCGAACAAGTATAACAATTTAGGATGTCAAGCATGAACATGATTTATATGTAATAATTTAGGATAAGTTCATCTTTTGTGTAATATTTTAAGATGTGTATATAATGTGTATGATATTTAATTTAATTATATGTGATAATTTAGAATGTGTGATTGTGATTTAGTATTGGTATGTTGGCCAGCAAATTATATATATGGGGGCTGGCCATAATATCGAAATTGCTTTTTTTAGATTAAATAAACATCAGGATCGGTTGAAGTTCTGGAACCGATCCAGATACCAACTTTTAAAAAAAAAGATTATTCGTACAATCTGGATCGGTTTGTTACAGCCGATCCAGATAATTATTATTAGGATCGGTGATGTAAATAACCGATCCTAATTGTTAACAATTTAAATAAAGAAAAATACCCTAGGTTGGATCGGTTTTAAGAAAGAACCGATCCTGATACTGTTTAATCTGGATCAGTTGTAATTTTTAAAACCGATCTAGATTATTTTTATCGGGATCGGTCGTTTGTTACAACCGAGCCAGATTAGTATCTATCTGGATCGGTCAAACAACCGATCCAGATTTGTTTAGTATCAGGATCGCCCCGATCAGGATCGGTTGTGGCCCGATCCTGATATCTGTCTATAACAGATCCTAATTCTTATTTTTCCACTAGTGAAACGGCTATATTTAAGCCTTTATGATAAATAGGGACTGTTTGTAACAGAAAAAGAATAATGAAAGTTTATACAATTATTTTTCTCCCCTCAGAAATTCATCTCTGTAAAAATATCATGGTATCAGAGCCATAGGTTCAAAAATTCTGCACAAGTGCCAACCAAACTAGCAAAGCTAGTCGGTACCAGCAAAAACCAGCAAAACACAAACAACAACAATCATCAACAAGATGTCATTAGAAGGGCAGCTACCAATGGAAGCTACTAACTCTTTTAAAATCACCAATGTTCTACTCAATGACAGAAATTATCTGTCGTGGTCACGATTAACAAAACGAGCTCTTAGCGGCAGAGAGTTGTTAGAATTCATCACAGGGGATATAAAAAAACCCGAACCAGCAAAGCCAACAGAGGCAACCGACTTAGAAACAAAAGCAATGAGACAGTGGCAATCCAAAAATGATCGAGTCATGACTTGGCTTTTTGGATCAATGGAACCGACTGTCGCGGAGTTGTTTATGACAACCGAGACAGCCAAGAAGCTGTGGGATGCAGTTCAAGCTCATTTCGGCCAACAAAACAACTTCTCTCATGTCTACCACTTAAAACAAGAAATCCAAAAAATCCAGCAAGGCACAATGAGCAACACCGAATATATCACCGCCTTAAAAAAGAAAAAAGATGAATTTCGGTGCTACCGACCGCCAACAACTGATCTGCAAATAATTCAAAAAATAATCTGTTATAACCCGTAAAATTAGGTACAATTAATTAGACTAATAAATTGGGTTTAGACCTAATTAAAAGTTTTAAAATAAATTGACTAGTCAAATAAAGGTAAAATAAATTTATTAGATGAATTACTTACTTAAAATCGATTAGTAAATCAAATTATTAATTTAGAAACTTTAAAAATTTAAAATTCATGAGAAAAGTTATGAAAACCAAAATAAAAAAAAAATCGAAACTATCTAACTACGCATAATGGAGATTATAACTTAGAATTTCAAATTGGCTTTCAAATAAATCAATCCGTTCAAATACACTCTGCACGAATCTTAAAGCTACCATATCCATTATTTAAATTGGGAGTCTTAATAAAATTGGAGAAAGGGTTTCGGGTCCGCCTCTTGTTTTGTTTTCTTTCCTTCTCTGATTACGCAGCCCCCCTCCCCTCTCTTCATTTGGGGTTGCTTTTCCTTCTTCTCTCTCGCTGACAGTGAAGCCCCATCGCCGATCCCCTCTCGCTGACAGCGAACCCCCACCGCATTGCTCTCTCCAGTTCCTTTGCCTTGAGGAGAAGAAAAAGAAAAGGGCACTTGAGTTTTCCCCGCTCTTTCTTCTTTGCCCCGTACGATCTCTGCCCCGGTCGCATCGTCATTTATTTTGCCTCTGGCAGAGTAGTGAATTGAAAACGGTCCGGTCCGGGACGGGACGGTCCAAACCCGCCGGTCCACGGGTCCACGGGTTCGGGTTCCACGGGTCCGGTTTTCAGAGGCCGACTCCGGTCCTTGATCAAACCACGGGTCCGGCGGTTCCACGGTCCGGGACGGTCCGGTCCACGGGTCCGGGGGGTCACGGTCCGATCCGGTCCGGTCCACCGGTTTTTTTTTTTTTTTTTGCTGTTTTTTTTTTCTGTTTTTTTTGCTGTTTTTTTTTTCTGTTTTTTTTTGCTGTTTTTTTTTCTGTTTTTTTTGCTGTTTTTTGTTCAATTCAATAAGTTTGTTCTTTGAATCGAACAATTTTTGTTATAATACGATATAAATTAAAATTCACGACATTCCAACACTTTTATTAAATTTAAATCTGATTTATTTTAAAACAATTGATTTAAAAACAAAACCGAATTAGATTATTTTTACAAACATTCGGTTTTGATGTTACAAAAATTCCGTAAATCAATTGCTTTAGGAAAAAATGACGAATTATTTGATTCTTTAAAACTGAATTATTTTTAAACAATTGATTTAAAAACAATTAATCTGAACTGCTCATTATATTTTTGAACAATTGATTTAAAAACAATTAACCTCGAACAGTTAATCTGAACAGCTCATTATATTTTTTTATATGAAAATATAATTAGTGACTAAATTTTACACAAATTATTGCACAAGATTGCACACTGATCCCAGTCTTTGGGGATTTCTATCCAATTCGTTTGAATTGATCCATACCAGATAATATAAATACCTTCAGAAATGATCGATTCACCATATTGTCCCCAAACTCAAAAATTCAAATAATCATTGTAAAATTCAAATTATTTGATTAATAATAATACTTGCATATTAAATGTTATCATTTTTTTATTAATATGACATAGCATAAAGATATATTGAATAATTGAATAGAATACCCTAGTTCTATTTCAAGATATGTCACATTGTTAGTGTTTCATTTTAAAATTATAAGCTAGTTACATGTATTTGTGTTAAGTTAATATGTTGTCAATAGTTCTAGGTAAAATATGTTGTCAATATTTGTGTTAATAAATTTTAAATTAGCAATAGTTCTAGGTAAAATATATACATATTCTTAGTTATTATTTATACTTTCTAACCTTGTTTGATAATTTTGAAATAAGAAATGTTATTTATGGAACATTGTTGCCACCTTCATTGTTATTAATTGACTAGTCAACATGATGAATAACCTTTCATGACTTATTTTCCTTATTTTCCTATTATAAAATAGCTAGGTTGCATTATTAAATTACAATATTCAATTTATTAGTTATGTTGCATTATTATTCTTAAGACTTAATTAGGATACAAGACTTATGTTGCATTATTATTTTACAATTCATTTTATTGGTTTGACATTCAGATTATATATGAATCTTAGTATTAGTTGTTCCGCAGGTGTGAATCTTAAGACAAGCCAAGAGATGCTTAATCACTCCTATGATTTTAATTTTTTAATTATGTATATTACCATTTTATTATTTTGTTGTCTTAAGATTTCGGTTTAAATTATGTATATTGTAGAGATTTGGGTTTAAATTCTAATCACGTGCATTAATTAGGTATTTTAAATTTGAGCTCTACAATTTAAATTTTCTAGTTCCGCCTCAGTTGTTTAGTTTAAATATTTTGATCGAAGCTTCTTTAGAATTATTTTAGAAATATTGGTATATTAGCTTTCTTTAGAAATATTTTAGATATATAACAGTTATTATACTTTTAAGGGAAGATAATAAACTTTAAAGTTTAATTTATTCCGAATTAAAACAAAAAATGTGCGTTCTAGATAGAACAGTAGTATTAAACTATTAATCATTAATTCTGGAGCACGAATCTTGATACTCTGGAAGGTATATACACTTGTCTAATACTCTGGAGCACGAATCTTGATACTCTGGCGGAGTGGTTAAAAGCTTCATCTAAGAATAGATCATCATATTTTCATTTTTCTCTTAAGTAATAATAAAATGTAGAACAAAATCATCATTGCCTCTTCCCCTATTTGAATTTGGGGGTTGCTGTTGTGATTTTGTGATATATTGGATCTCTTGTTTGATGGATACGGGCTTAAATGTGAGGTCAAATATTAAAGTTAGTAGAATGTAACACAAGATAAACTGTGGCGGAGTGGTAAAGGTTTTGGTTGTATTGAGAGAGGACTCAAGTTCGAATCACGCTGCCAACAAAAAAAACCAATTTTGCGCCGGTGTATGCGCGGCTCATGGGTGCGGGTCCGGTTCACGGTCGCGGCTCACGGGGGCGGGCGTGGTTCACTGGCCGGTGTATGCGTGGCTCACGGTGCAGGGGGTTCGGGTCCAGCCTGTTCGGTCCGTTGCTACAGTACAAAATCTGGGTCTTGCGGGTTCGTCCGGTCCGGGACGGGTCGGGTCGGGTCCACGGGTAGAAGAAGGGGGGGTCGGTCCGGGTCTGTGGGAAGAAAACCAAACCGCCTCGTCCCAGGACCGGACCGTCTCTAACCCCGGTCCGGGACGGGTCCTGTGCACGGGACGGGCCGGTCCAGGTCCGGTCCACGGGTCCGACGGGCCAGTCCTGGACCGGCCGGGTTTTTTCAAAACACTATGGCAGAGACGACTCTACGACCTGCGTGCATGCCTACTCTCTGAGAGAGCGTGGCCGTACATCCCGCATTAACCCCTACTCGGCTTTAAGTAACGCCCCCTCTCTCTCTCTAATTTGGGTTTTCTTTCGGTTCTTGCTTGGTTTTGAATCTCATGTGCTGAGAAATTTGGCTCTCTCTCTTTCCTTTCCGTTTTCCCTCTGTTACTTGTTATTCCACAAAACCTTAGGGGTTTTTGATTGTGGTTTGGTGGTGATTTCGGATCTCTGTGTGTTGGTGCTTTCGGTTCTTGTTGCCTTTTTGGTGCTGGTTTGTGTCACTTGGAGCTACTGGTGCCTTTTGTTGTAATTTCTGGTGCCGGGTGTGCTCACTGAATTCTTGCCGACAGCCGGGAGCGAGACATTCCCTTGGTGCCGGCCAATCTTGTTGCCTTATTCTATTGGAGCCTTATCGGGTAATTTTAGCACACCTTTCTATTTCTGTGTTGTTTGTGGTATTTCTGTGCCTTGTCTAGGCAGATCTGTGGTGGATGGGTGCTAAGACCCGATTTCTTTTGTTCTGGAATGTCTTGACCTTCTCGGTGCTGGTAAGCACTGACAGTGACTGTGCTTAGTGTATTATGACCCAAATCTTGAATTGATGCCTTGACGGAAATTTGAGTTACGGGGTAGAAACCAAATTGTAAATATCACATACGAGTTGTTGATTTTCTCGATGTGATCACGTTAATTGAATTCGGGGATGTTGCATGAAATGTTGTTAACGGGTACGACGATTCGGTTATGGGTACACCCCTGGTACCAGCCTTTGCTTCCCTTGTTCTTGTTATGCTGTGGTACCAATTTTGTTACTGGTATGGTGTACCAGCAACCCCTGTTTTTGCTTCTGTTTTGTTCTTTGTTGAACTTGCGATATTAGAAGAAATTGGGAATTTTGGAATTTAGTAAGGGGCCGGCCTTAAAGAAATTAATTGAGTATTGGGCCTCTGTTACTGTTGGGCCATGGCTGTTGTAATTAAATGTGGGACTTGGGCTTTTAAATTTCTGCTGGGCCTTAATATGAATTTATTAATAAATTCAAGGAGGCTCGGGCCTTTATCTATTGGACTTAGCAGATTTTTAAATAGAAAGGAATAAGTGTTGCCTCGGATTGACGGAATAAAATGACGGCTTTTAAAAATTTAGGTTTTAATAATGTAACCGAATAAAATCGGATGCTCATGTAAACTTGAATTTAATTCGGGAAATGATTATACCGTGCAGGGTCTTGATGTCTCAGTGAGAGTTCATAACATAATTTGAACAGATACTATACAACTCAATTGGACACTTGTATGATTTCGAAACACACCCAATTAAAATAGTTTAACACATTTAAATTAATTAGGAGTTTAAATAAATTAATAAATTAGATAGTTAGATTTTTATAATAAATAGTTAAATATTTAGATGTTTAAAATTTAGTAATTAGAATTTTATAAATTTAGTAATTAGAATTTTTACATAACGAAAATATGTTGTTAATTGATAAAGTACAATTAAATTAACAACATATTAATATTCTCGCATCATTCGATTTCAAATTTCGTTAAGTAGGATAATTAGATAATCACGTGTTATTTTACATTTATAAATTTATCGACTTGTACAAATTATTAAAAATAATTCGTACGACTTTAGAAATATTATCATTAAATAGTTTACGCTTATAAACTACGTACTTAGGATTTAAAATTTATTGTAACTTAAATTAGTTAGGAAAAATACGTTACTTTACAAGTGAATAGGAAATTAATAATAGTAAATTGAATCACGTGAATTATACCTTACGTATTTTATCATAAAAATATGCAATAACTTAGGTTAAAAGTCGCGACTTATTTAGTTAAACAGTTTATCTTCAAATTAAATTACGATAGATTAAATTAAACCAATTTTGACTTAATTTTTACGCTCAATCGGAATCGAATAAATTCGATCGAACCGATTGAGCATGATTTAAATGGTAGAGGAGTAAATTAAATTCAAACCATAGTTATCTAATTAATTAATTACGAACACTTAGAGGAGATAATCAAACGGGGTAATAAGGGATTACGAATAGTTAGTTTAGACTCTAATTAAGTTACGTCTAAATTACAGGTCATCCGACCTATGTAGATTTCGATCCGTGGACCGATCCCGCTGACGCTTGTACAGGAGCAGGCGAGGATTACGTGGATCTCGGAGGCTATTAGCGCGTTCTACCCCTACAGCCATCAGGTGTGGGATATCTGCATTATTCTTTCGTGGCGTACTCTTACCAGTCGACCACTTGACCTGACATTCGCACTTTAAATTTAGTAGTTGCATTAGAGCATGTTTACCTTTTCAGAATTGTACTTAGGAATTGCACAAGCCCTTATAAATGGAAAATTTACCGTTTTCTTAGGAGTTGTGTAATTTAATATATATTAAATTAGGATATTAGTTGTCCTCTTCTCGTAGATGACAACATATTATCGTAGTTAAGCATGTGCATTGGTGAGTGTGAGATAGAAGACCGAATGACTACTTTTCGTTCTCGTAGGCATGGGATGCGAGGCGGCTTGTGGGTCATTGGGCTGAGGGATTACTTGATCCCTCAGAGGTCTTATTAGGATTATATTATTATATGCATTGAGTTGTTATTATATTATTCTCGATCATTTTACCATTACGTGCGGACTGCGTGTCCAGAGGCATGGAGACGATTCGGGAGCTATCCCCCCTACATTAGGAGCTACAGGCCTAGAACGGATTTTTGTTTTAAAAGAAAAGAGACTGCGTGTCTCAGATTTAAAAGAAAAGAGACTGCGTGTCTCAGATGTGTGATATGAGACTGCGTGTCTCAGATTTAAAAGAAAAGAGACTGCGTGTCTCAGATGTGTGATATGAGACTGCGTGTCTCAGATTTAAAAGAAAAGAGACTGCGTGTCTCAGATGTGTGATATGAGACTGCGTGTCTCAGGTGTGTGATACGGGGCGGCGGTCCCATGTTTTTGATACGAGGCTGCGTGTCTCATGTGTGTGTCCTATTAGTCTGGCCGGACGATGGAGTTTCGTCTCTGCTCATGAGGAGACGGATTAACTCATTTTTACGACCTGCTCGTAGTTTTCTCCTATTTTATATGTTTGGATGAAGAATCGTCTAGAGTAAGGAAAATACACTAATTTTTGGATATAACCATCGGCTAGCGTGCACTAGCCTGCGGGTTGAAGACTTTGGGGCAAAGCTCGATGCTGATAGGCATCGGGTATCTTTGCACCCCCTGATCGCAGTCCTTGTGTTATGTCGCATTGAGATATAAATTCATTTGATTAAATTGGCACGGCACGGGGTGACAAAATTATCTGTATGACTACTATATCAGTTTGTACACACGGTACCTATTGTACTGGGCTCCGATTGGATATAAATATATATTCTTCCGCTAGTATTTTTATTTTGGGAAACTTTAATCATGTTGTCATAATAGAATAATCGCATCATATCATGTACTATATCTATTTTTCTTTTGTAGTTATTATGATATGTTTTAAATTCCGTAACATGTGCATTAAAAGTGAATAATTACTGACTTACGAAGATTTCAAATTAAAATGTGCTTTGACTTAAGAGGATCCCTGAGGGGATAATACTGGGTCACATACTGGGCGATCATTCGCTCATCCCCTTCTTTTTATGGATGTGGGCAGGTATAGAGTCTGACGGTCTGCAGCAGGAGGCGTCAGGAGTTGTCCCCGACGACCACATCGCCTGATATAGATTAGGGACTTTTGTTTAGGGTTTTGCGAGTCCGATGTTCTTGTTACACGCATTGGACTCGATAGATTATGTATCCTTTGACTAGTTTTTGTTTATTTTATCTCGAGGTGAATTGTGTGGATATTATGTATGTATGTATGTATGTTTATTTGATATTTATGACTTTTGCTTGATTATATTATTATTGCTTCCGCTGTGTGATTATTATTTTTGTTTAGCCTTGCGTGTCTCCCGATTATTAGACACGGGGCGGGAATTAATCACACCCTAATCCGGAAATCCTTGGTTTGGGGTGTGACAGAATTGAAGAAGATGATATTTTCGATTACCTTTCGAGGTTAAATCCCAGTTATGAAGCCGTAAGGTCACAGCTCTTGCTCACAATCGTTGTACCCTCTTTTGCCTCAATCACTCAAATGATTCAACAAGAAGAAAGTCGCAGGCTGGCCATGGGTGGTCCTCAAGCTAGCAAAGGTGAGGGACACGAGACCCATACCTTTGCAGTAAAAAATTCGAACCTCTCCCAAAACCCTAGATTTCAAAATCGTCCAAATTCGACTGAGAGATGTACACATTGCAAGAAAGAGGGCCACACCCAAGACCGGTGCTGGTTTCTCTACCCGCATCTCAAACCGAAAAAATTCAAAAATTTGAAGAAAGGGGAAGGAAAAGGCAGCGACAGAGAAGAGGAACGGCGCAAGTGGGAAAGAGAATGAGAGAAAAGGGGCTTCTGCGTTTCGGGTCCGAACCAGGAGCCTACTTCTTTAACGGGTCCGCCAAACTCAAATAATCTGCCTAAATCCTATTCAGGTCTGACTGGCCCTGCTGCTGGATCCGACTCCTACAGCAATAGAGGCGCTGGCGGGTCAGAGCAAGGACCTGGCGGGTCATACAGCCACAGAGGCGCTGGCGGGTCAGAGCCAGGGTCTGGCGGGTCAGATGAACAAGTCACTATTTCTCTCCAGCAGTTAAGTATGCTACTTGGAAAAAATACTCCAATATGTGGTACTGCCTTTAACTCAAATAATTCTAGTTTATTTAATCAAATTATTTTAGATAGTGGTGCCACAAACCATATGTTTGGAAATAAATAATTTTTAGCAAATTTAAATAAGACCAATAATAATCAATTTGTTATTGTTGCGAATGGTACGAAAACTTTTATAAATGGGGTAGGGGAAATTAATCTATATAATAGAAAAATTAAAAATGTCTTATATTTAGACACATTTTCCATAAACCTAATTTCTATAAATAAGTTAACACAAGAATTAAATTGTAACGCAATTTTCTCTTGTGAAAATGTCATATTTCAGGACCGGAAAACCGGCGAGAAGATTGGTGATGGAATTCTTGAAAATGGACACTATATTTTGCAATCAAAACAATTACTTTGCGCTTCCGCTAAATCCGTTGATCTTGATTTATGGCATAAGAGACTTGGGCATCCATCCGGCAAAGTTTTGAATAGTATTCTAGAATTTAAAAATTCTAATTGTATTAATTGTGAAACATGTAAGTTGTCAAAAAAAACAAAGCTTCATTTTTCTCTTTCAACTAGCAAAAGCGAAGCTATGTTTGATTTGATCCACTCCGATGTATGGGGACCGGCCCCAATTATTTCGTATAATGGATTCAAATATTTTGTTATATTTATTGATGATTATTCTAGAACCACTTGGTTATATTTACTTCAATCCAAGAATGAAGTGTTTAATTGTTTTAAGAAATTTCTATGTTTTATAGAAAATCAATTTAATGCTAAACTCAAAATTTTTAGATCGGATAATGAAACGGAATTTATAAACAAAAATTTCTCAACATTATTTAAAGAAAAAGGAATTATACATCAAACTACTTGTATAAATACTTCCGAACAAAACGGAGTATCGGAAAGGAAAAATAGACACTTATTAGAAATGACCCGTTCATTATTATTTCAAAATAACGTTCCAAAAATTTATTGGTCGGATGCCATACTTTGTGCCACACATCTAATTAATAGATTGCCAAGTGTAAAACAAAAGTCCTTTAGAAATTCTTTATCAAGAAAAAATTACATATGATCATATAAAAGTATTTAGGTGCACAAGTTTTGTGCATATTAAGAGAAAGGATAAACTTGACTTTGTATCTCAAAAAACTATGTTTTTAGGATATTCACATTACAAAAAGGGTTATAAATGTTATGATCCAATTAATAAAAAATTATTCATTTCTAGGAATGTCATATTTTGGGAGGGTGAACCCTATTTCAAAGAGAAATAAAAAATTGACCAAACATGTAAAAATGATCAATTTAATATGGTATTTCCTTACATAGGTGACCAATATTTTGAATCAACTCAAAATCATAAAGTTGAAACAAACATTCATTAAGAAATTTATAAAATCAACAACAATACAAATGAAAATGAGATTGAGATGGAAAATGACCGAGTGGTTAGAAGGTCCCTTAGAGTACCACAACCATCCATTAGGCTTAGAGATTATGTAACATATACGATACAATATCCAATAGAGAAATTCATCTCATATGATAAAATTTCACCCGAATACCATGCATTTCTCACGAGTGTGGAAAATGAATTAGAACCTAAGAGTTATCAAGAAGCCATTGAAAACCCAATTTGGTGTAAAGCCATGAAGGAAGAACTAAATGCCTTAGAAAAAAATAAAACTTGAAAAATTGTTTCATTACCAAAAAACAAAAAACCCGTTGGTTGTAAGTGGGTATATAAAATCAAGTATAAAAGCGATGGTACAATAGAACGGTATAAGGCAAGACTAGTAGCAAAAGGATTCGCTCAAACCTATGGTATTGATTATAATGAGACTTTTGCACCGGTTGCCAAAATGAATACCGTTAGAATTTTATTTTCTATTACCGTTAACAATGGTTGGGACCTCTACCAAATGGATGTAAAAAATGTTTTCCTTCAAGGAACACTTGAAGAGGAGGTGTATATGACACTACCACCCGGTTATAAATTGGAAACCGATTCTAACATGGTTTGTAGGCTAAATAAATCAATTTACGGATTGAAGCAATCTCCACGGGCATGGTATGGCAAACTTAGCTCTTATTTAATTTCTTGTGGTTTTAAAATTAGTAGTGCCGACCATTCATTGTTTACAAACCATAATGAGAAAAACACTACCCTAATCTTGGTATATGTAGATGATATCATAATCACCGGAAATAATTTAGAAGAAATTAAAAAATTCAAAATGCAATTAAAAGAAAATTTTGACATTAAAGATTTAGGATATCTAAAATATTTTTTAGGAATCGAAGTAGCTTACTCAAAGAAAGGCCTTTTTATTTCACAAAGGAGATACACAATTGACTTGTTAAAAGAGAACGGTAAAATAGGTTGTAAACCGATCTCAACACCAATAGACAACAAGTGTAAATTGAATATTGAGAATGGTGAACTATTAGAAGATATAAACCAATTTCAAAGACTTGTCGGAAAATTAATATACTTAACGGTAACTCGTCCGGATATTTCTTTTTCCGTAAGCCAAATAAGCAAATTTATGCATTCACCTAGAACTCCTCATTTAGAAGCCGTGAATAGAATCTTAAGGTATTTAAAATGAAACCCCGGTAAAGGTATTTGGATGAGAAACAACAACTCTAACAACATATGTGGCTATTCTGATGCAGACTGGGTCGGAAGTTTCGATAGAAAATCCACTACCGGCTTTTGCACGTTTGTAGGCGGAAATCTAGTCATATGGAAAAGCAAGAAGCAAAATGTTGTGGCAAGATCAAGCGCGGAAGCGGAGTATCGAGCCATGGCATCAACCGCGAGTGAATTAATTTGGCTCAAGCAACTACTCAAAGACATGGGTATCGTATATGATCAACCCATGAAGATGTATTGTGATAATAACTCGGCACGACACATTGCATCAAATCCCGTATTTCATGAGCGAACTAAACATATAGAAGTCGATTGCCATTTCATTAGAGAAAAGGTTCAAGCGAAAGAAATCGAGACACCCTTTGTTCGAAGTGAGGATCAATTAGCCGATATCTTCACTAAGGGATTAGATCCGAAACCATTCGAGAACATTGCAAGCAAGCTAGGCTTATTCGACATTTACAAGCCTAGCTTGAGGGGGAGTGTTGAAGATTGATCTCAGAATAATCATCATCGACCGTTCAATCAAGATCTAAGTGTGTAGATTAAATACCAAATATAGAAAGAAATAAAACGGTAACGTGTACCGTTGTTACCAAAAATAACAAAATAGTACAAACGGCTATATTTAAGCCTTTATGATAAATAGGGACCGTTTTGTAACAGAAAAATAATAATGAAAGTTTATACAATTATTTTTCTCCTCTCAGAAATTCATCTCTGTAAAAATATCAAATAGTAAATGAAATATTAATGATCGTGGATTTGCTGAGGCGGGGAGAATTTTCCTCATATATATTATGCTGTGAATCATGGCAGCAGGTGAATTAACCTGACACTTCTCTTAGTAGCTTCTACTAAGCTTTTCCAAAAAAAGAATTAACCTGACACTTGAACAATTGTATGGGTCTAGGCACGACACATACACCACGGACCCTTGCACGTATCGTACCGACATGTCTACGTGTTATGTAATTGAAAGTGCATGCTAGAGGAATCAGACTATGGAGCATACAACAGCACAGGGTGTTGTACTTTCGTTTTTAATGTCGTCTTTTAATTATTTGAATTTAATTAAATAGGCATGATAGGGAATTAAAAGTCTTCAAAATTTGTAAATATCATTTTTTTGCTATATTTCCCCAACTTTTTCAATTTTATACACACAACAATTTGTTTAGATTAGGAATAGAAATACTTTCAAATATGTGCCGATCATGTGTACGGTTTTCATACTTTTTTACACGACACTTATAAGTTGTACCACGTATTTGCACAGCATGACATATTTAACAGGTACCAAAACCTACCGGCACAGTACGACACATCCAAAACTATTTAGAGCTAAGAAGTTCGACTCTGATATATATATAGAGCTGGGCTATTGTGAGTTGTGAAGATGTCATTTTACTTCACGCTCATATTTTTATTTTGAAAATTCAAACAACTGATCCGAACGTTCAACATGTTCTCTACATTGAAATGTGCTTGGAGACCAAATTTTACATTTTTTTGGAATTTTTTTACTATTTATTAAGCCACTTTGAAAATTACTGATCCGGTGGTCTAGAAAATTTTACTGTTTTTTACTATTCACAGTGGATCAGCGATTTCAAAGGGGCTTAATAAATAGTAAAAAAATTCCAAAAAATGTAAAATTTAGTCTCCAAGCACATTTCAATATTTAGAAAAAGTTGAATGGTTCGGATCGGTTGTTTGAATTTTCAAAATGAAAATATGACGTGAAGTAAAACGACGTTTTACTTCACAACTCACCATAGCCTATCTCTCTCTCTCTCTCTCTCTATATATATATATATATATATATATATATATAGAGAGAGAGAGAGAGAGAGAGAGATGAGCTATGGTGAGACGTGGAGTAAAACAAGTTTGTACTCCACGTTATATTTTCATTTTGAAAATCCAAATAACTGATCCGAACCATTCAACATGTTCTCTATATTGAAATGTGCTTGGAGACTAAATTTTACATTTTTTTGAATTTTTTTACTATTTATTAAGCCACTTTGAAAATCGCTGATCCACTGTGAACAGTAAAAATTTCTGGACCATCGGATCAACGATTTTCAAAGTGGCTTAATAAATAGTAAAAAAATTCCAAAAAATGTAAAATTTGGTCTCCAAGCACATTTCAATATAGAGAACATGTTGAGCGGTTCGGATCAGTTGTTTAGATTTTCAAAATGAAAATATAGTGCCATGGAGTAAAAACTTGGTTTTACTCCACGTCTCACCATAGCTCATCTATATATATATATATATATATATATATATATATATATATATATATATATATATATCTTATATTAAGCACGTAGATGTCCTAATCAGCCAACGGTTATGTTTAAAAGATGAATTTCAGATTGAATATCAGCCCTCCGATCAAATAGTTTTCTTTCTTTTTTATTCTATGTATCTTTTTTATGTCTGTTTACGTGTAGATGTCTAAATTTATTTAGATACATAATCACCACAAGTTTATTTAGTTTGCATGCCTTCTCTTGGTCTTGATTTTTTTTTTAACTATTGTTTAAGGAACTTTTTTATTGATTGGTAATTGATACTCTCATTGTAAGGAATGTATTTACCCAATATTGTTATTGTCATCATTGATATTTACCATTTATGTTGCCTTAATTAGTAATGATGAAATTAATGTTAAAAGCAGTGTTTTGCAATTTTAGCAGTAAAGTATATCATCTCATTTGTTTTTGACCAACCTATGAAATTATGAAGTTATGTGTAACAAACAAAAAATTTAAGAAAAATATGTCAATGTTAGAAGAAGAACATTTTTTTTTTATAGCCACACAATTGTTAGAACTGACAATCATTTCAAGAATCAAACCATTGATCAATTTTCTCAAATTCATCAAGAATTATAATGAAAGCCAGACAATCAAAGTCATGTCTTTATTTTTTTCATTTTTTTATATCATATAAGGAATGTTATTTGTTTAATGATTTCATTTAAGTAAACATGATTTTATTCTCTATTTAAATACAAAAATGCAATAATCCTAGGGAGAGGTGGATAACCCTTATAATAATAACAAAAGTCATAATATGATAACAATAAATAATACAACTTAGTTTGATGATTTTTTTTTCTGATCTTAGTTACTGGCCGTTAAGCAACATAATAAAAAATATGTTATGCACCAGTAAAAGAAAACCTCATATATAGATTTGTCCTTGAAGAATGAGTTTTACATTTGTATGAAAATATGTTGTTGGTCTATTTTTATTCATTGAAAATTTGTATTCTTGTAATTAATATGTTCACGTTGTAACGCACGGCCACGATTCTAGTGTGTGTGTATTAATAGCCTCTTCAATTAATAATTCCACTTGTTCAGAATGGGAGATACAAAAATAGATAGTGTTCAACTTAACGAGTTCTAGTGAAGTCAATTGATTCAAAAAAAATCAAATATTATAATACCTTAAATAGTGTTCAAACTTAACGAGTTCTAGTGAAGTCAATTGATTCAAAAAAATTCAAATATTATAATACCTTAAAATTATAAGTTTTTAATTTTAATCAACAAAATATTTGAAGCATCACTGGCGGATAAAAATCTTAGCTCCGCCTTTGAAGATAGCTAGCGGTGACTCACCACTTGCGATATGTTATCCATAGAGTCATAGACCATAGCATGAGCCCATTATTTAGGAACTGGGAGTAGGTCCGATGGGCATCGGAGACCTACCTCGGTTCGACGGGTTTAATCACCATCGATTTTCTTTTAGATTCGTGAAAAATGCTTTAAAACCCGTGCATTTATGTTTCAATTTTCGTGCGCACAAATCATTACATTATCCTACGGTAGATCTGCCCATCAGAACCAAACAAGGTCCGAATCGGACCTACACCCAGTTCATTATTTAGTTGCCGGATTCATGCACCTTTCGTCACACGTACGTAATCAAGATGCTTTAGTTCACAGTTCACACTTCACACCGAACAATTAACCAGGTGTTTATTTTGTATGTACGCGGTAATTATATGATAATGTTTATTTTGTATGTACGCAGTTTGATATTGTTTTATTTCGCTTTATCTTTCCAGTCGTGCTAGTTGTTATGTATATAAGTTGTTCTCTTTTTAATTTTCTGAAGGTCTAAATTGTTGCGTCTCTTAATTTTCTGAAAGGTGAAATGAAAGGTCAAAGGTGTTAGCAAAGATACGAGGAAGAGATTGAAAGAAAAGATCGGAAAAAAAAAAATCTCGGTTTGCCTTTCTGCAGCTCTTTAGTTCTGCTACAGAATTATAATAGATGATGCCGAGTCCCTGTAACAGCCAAATGGATAAGCCTTTACCGTTACACAGGTAGCTTCATAGTTAGAACTACAGTAACTTCCAAAAAAAAGTTTAGGAGAGCTGAGCCGTTCCACTGCCCTGGATTTGCACCTTTAAAAGTATATATATTATTCGAATATTTCATTTTTTAAAGTAAAATTAGTATGTATTAAGTAAGTTTAGCTTTAAAATTTATTTTATCGGTTTTTGAACTAAATTACTTGATGAGTGATGTATTTATTTTAATAAAATAATTTATTAATTTGATTTCGCATAAATTACTCAATCAAGTATGTATTAAGTAAGTTTAGCTTTAACATTTATTTTATCGGTTTTTGAACTAAATTACTTGATGAGTGATGTATTTATTTTAATAAAATAATTTATTAATTTGATTTCGCATAAATTAATCAAGTATGGTGTAATAATATACTTAGTATAGGATATTTCTCTTTGATCTGGACCGTCCAATCTGAATACGAATGACTTTTAAGGGCCGGATTGGTCTGGATTCAGATCGAACGGCCTTGATCCAAACAGATATATTATGTTACCTCAGAGGATAGGATAGGGATTCCAATATATACTCAGTAGAGGATTGCCCCTGCATTTGTTAGACAGCGTTAGACCCTTGCCATATGCACTGTAATAATGCACTCACTTTTTTTCAGGCATTTTGTCAAACACTCGCCACTCTCATAATTGACCAAACATTTCATCAAAAGTAAATACCAACAATGTAAGATATCTTAAGTTAAACCGCAAAAGTTTAAATCTTTAATTAATTGCTGTAAATTAATCTAAATCGAGAGTCTCTATTTTCAATTATTGTAAATTCAACAACAAAAAGTACTGCCTTACAGTCGATGTTCACCTAGCTAGATGGTGGCTTGATGTGCAAAGTCGTTTCCAAACATTTTGCAAGGGCTTTCAATATACTTTTCTAATGTTCTAATTCACCATCATAGTCAGAAGCAGTGTAATAAAATGCGGCCGCATGAACCGCATATGCGGCCGCATATGCGTATGCAGCCAGGAACCGCATAGAAAACGACTATGCGGACCGCATATACTCCAGTCCAACTAAAAAAAATTTAATTAGAAAAGAAATCCTAATTAAATCGGATCCAAATACATTTATTAATAAAAATGCAAATCAGATCAGTTAATTATCTGTGCATCTCTGTTTATATATACAAAAATAGTACGGTTGGATTATGGGTTTTTCATTTTAAATTTATTTATCCAATTTGCAGTAGTATTTGATCATTTTACGTGTCTAATCCGCATATATAAGTCCGCATTAAAATCCGCATATACGGCCGCATACCGCATATGCGGTATGCGGTGACCTTCCGCATACCGCATGAAAACCGCATTTTATTACACTGGTCAGAAGTGAAGTCAGACTTTCAAGTTATGAATGTCAAATACACACTGAGAGTCAATTATATAAAAAATTTGTGTGATAACAATAAATTTTACAATTATATAGCACTTTATTCTCAACTATATAGAAAATATTCAAGTAGAGAAAATTTGAAAATAAAAGAAGATCAAACCTCTATTAATTTCCTCTTGCTTTATGCGGCCCTGGTCATAAACAATGACATCTCTTGACAAGTTAGTAGCAACTTCTCATATAACTAAATTAATTAAGCTTGTAAATTTATTTTTGAGATACATTAATCATGTAAATTCATTATTGTCCACATCGTCCTCAAATAAAGACAGCTGTAGGGTTATTTGGTTCAGATTATCATTATTTTTTTTAGAACAACTATCTTGCTTGTTTCTCAGCAGGATAACAAATGCAGTCTCAAGTACCTTGTAAAATGAGAACTTGGATTGGGACCTTGAATCCATTGAATTCTTCATGATTTCTAGATTTTTCATCCTGATTGAATCCGAGACTTTTATAATCCACTGCAGCCCAAAGCCCGAATTGCAATAACAATTGACAACCCGGGAAGCTCTTCGGATACTATCGAGATTTCTGGTTAGTTTAGCTTTAGTATATGAGAAGTGAAGTCTTCGGATACTTGAATGAAGTTGTAATTGCCGTGTGTTTGTAAAAATTTGTTAAGGGGTGTCTTTGTGCTGGGTTTGACTTGAAAAAAAAAAAAAAAAGTCTTGTGCTATGGTTGATGTATAAAACTATAAATTTCTCAGTGGAATTTCGTAAATCATTTTGGTTTTTGTAATTTATTAGAGTTTACTTTTAGCAGCTTCTAATAATTAGGTAATTAATTGAGTGATCAAATTCCTTAAAATTGAAAGCTAATTACTGATGTACCATTCTATAATCGTATTTCACTCAATCTAAGTTGCTTGATAAAATGACGGAGTCAAAAAATTATTTTTGAACTTGCTATATGTATATAATTTATTCAATCGTGATGCAATTGAGAAATTGCTTGATTCAAAAAATCCAAATTCCGAGTGGAATCTTAGAATTTAAAAGTATGTAATATCACCAAACTTTTTTAGTTACCATCTCAAACTTTCAAAATTCGTACTTTATCATCGTTTCCTCAAAAATTCAAGAGTTGCCACGTGCACAGACGCATCATTTTTGTTTGATGCGCAAACTGGATTTGTGCATCAAATATATTTTTTTAAATAGAACAGAACAGAAGAGGAAAAGAAAAAAAAGCAAATTTGGTGCTCAAACCTACCTAGTAAATTTTGAATTTTTAAGAAAACGGTGGCAAGATGCGAATTTTGAAACTTTGAGATGGTAACTTATAAAATCGTAATAGGTATTTTTTTAATTAATTAGTATGTAATACGGATGCACTTTGTATGGCACTAATCAATGCATACAACAAAATAACAAAAACATGCATGCATGCTTAGGTGGCTTATGGTCAAACAATACAACATAACTGATGAAAACATGGTCAACTAATGTATCATAGCTAGGAGAAACTATAACTAGGTACATCATTGTTTAAAATTTATTGAAAATAATAATAATTTGATAAAGGAACATTTGCAGTTTTGGACTTGTAACGGCAATTATTTTATAAATTTTTGTATTCTTAATTCTACAAGTTAATTATTATCTGTTTAATATTTTAAAATTATTTCGGTATGAGATCAAAATTTTGTTGATGATACAATCTAATGTTTTTCCTTTTAATATCTTACGATTTAACTTATTTGTTAGTTTTCTATTTTTTATATCAACCTGTTGTTCGAGATAGGTTAATTTAAAAATTAAGATTTTCTCCAACATCTAACATTCACAAGTTTTTTCTTTTAGCTTTTGTTTTTGCATTTTATAATAAAATTGGTTATGGCTTGTATAATTAAAATGTTGTTTTTAAATACACGTGAAGAGGTTCCAACTGTATGCACGCTCATTCAAACCTCATGTTTTACACGTTTTTCATCTTTATATATAATTGGCAAGTCAATTTCTTTATTGTCAAATGTCTGCTTTTTGCTATGAATTCTAATAGTGACTAAGATACCTATTACAGCATATATCATTGTGTTACGCAAATATTTACATTTTTAGCTGATTAAATACCAACTATATATATCTTAACTAATAATGTACTATCTAAATTAGATAATCTAATGCATGTACATGTCAACATAAAGCAACTAAAGTTCAATTGCAATGTTATAGAATTAGTTCAAAAAAAAAAAAGCATGAAACAAGTTTAGAAGAACAAAAATATCAAAAACACTCAAAAAATAATTGCAGAGAAATATAAGAATTAAGGTGTTAACTGTTTAGATTAGAAGAGCAAAGGATTTCAAATGCTCCAAGTGATAATGTCTCTTTTTCACTTTAATATAATTTAATTGCAAAGTGTTCGATTAAATTATCCACTCATCTATTTTTGGTATCTCTTTTATGTGAAAATGTCTGGAATTCTCATCAGTGATAAGAGGACATTGCTAGAATAGTAGAATTAAACAGCTAGCGCGTCAGTTTTTTTTTTTCAAAGAAACTCAACCAAATCTATATGAGAAAAATAGCGTATTTTTTCTTCTTCTCTTCTCTTATTCGCTTTCGAGTTTATTTACGACGGTACGAAAAAGAATGATGGAAGAGATAGGTGAAACGACTAACGAAGAGAGGAAGAAAAGAGATAAAGACATGAAATAATTAAAATAGGACGGTCCTATTAAAATGACCGTTGTGCCCTTTCGACAAAACATTATGTTAATTTTAACAAAGAATATTTAACGATAATGAAATATCTAAATTAACCATTCAATTATTAACAAACTAACAGTTCAAAAATTATTTCAAGTTCATAGCAGAATTTGTCTTATTATTACAAAAGAAATTCATTTTAATTTAACTACTTTTTTATTTATAAAAATTTCATGACTTGATTTTAATGTATAAAATATTTGACAATTTATGTCATAACAAAGTCAAAAAAAATATTTAAGTCTTATAATTAATATTTTGATATTTTAAATTATTATTTGATAAAAGTTATTAAATTACATTGTAAAAGCTCGAAACATAATTGTAAGAAATTAAAAATATTAGGAATAATCCTAAATAATTTCAGACATCGGAATTACATTGTAGACAACCCAAAAGAAGATTGCGCTCTTAAGACCAGAAGGTCATTACATATTATTCATTAAGAGGAGACTAAATATTAATTCTTTTATAAGATTTTTTTTTCTTCCGTTTTTGCTGAAACAGAATTTAGATCTGGTTGCAAAATTTGTACCCTGATTTCCACGCAACGTCTTTTTCTCCGTGATTTTTATTTTTACCCAAAAAAAAAATATATTTTAATATAAATAACCAGGTTTTTAAAATATTTTTATTTTTACCCAAAGCGCTAGAAAATCCAGCGCTCCGAATTCTTAATTCGGAACGCTAGGAATATCAGCGTTCCGAATTCTTAATTCGGAACGCTAGGATTCCTAGCGTCCCGAAAATTTAATTCGCACCGCATAAGGGACCCGTGACCCTTCTTCTCTGTGTCCCCTCTCCGCCAAAAAAAAAAACAGAAAGGGTTTACTCGCCGCCAGAAAGAAGAAAGGAAAAAAAGAAAGGAAAAAAGAAAGAAGGCTGCGCCTCCGTCCCTCTGTCTCGCCGCCTCGCCGTCTAGTCGTCTCTCCGCCTCTTCACCCCTCCTAGGCCGTCCCTCCGCTTCTTCACCGCCGATCGTCGATTCAATCATCTTTGAAGGTAATTAGAATTCTTTTCGTATTTCTCTGCTGATCTGATCGGTGAATTAGAGAAATGTTTAAGCCATTAGAAATGTTTAAGCCAAATTGATGAATTAGAAATGTTTAAGCCAAATTGATGAATTAGAAATGTTTAAGCTAAATTGACGAACCGTCTGATTGATTGCGTCTGATTGATCGAACCGTCTGATTAATCGAACCGTCTGATTAATTCGAACCGTCTGATTAATTCGAACCGTCTGATTTTTAATCGGCAATTGAGCATAATTATTAATTTTTTTATACTATCATTTTTATTCATTATTTTTTTTTTGTTTGGACTGAGATCCTATTTACCTTTAGCATATGCTCATTTATTAGTTGCTAATGGTATTAATGAGATATATATTGATTGGTAGGAAAGAGGATATATAGATCATCCTATAGCTGGCAGCAATGTATATATCGACTATAAGAAAATAAAAAAAGAAATAAAAAAAATAAGAATGATGAAAACCAAAAAAAATAAGAATGATCAAACCGTCTGATTAATTCGAACCGTCTGATTGAAAACCAAATTTACCTTTAAAGTCTCAAATGTTATATATTAAGAAGACAAATTTCTAATCTGATTGAAAACCAAATTCTCCCATTAAATTCAAATTTTTAATCGGTAAAATTGGATATATTTATTTTTTCATTAAAAATCAATTAATATAGATTTATTTATTCAAGAATTGATTTTCCTTTAAAATCTTATTTAATTAATATTTTAGCGAAATTGTATAAAATATTATTATATAATACGGTTATGTGATTGAATTTATGTGTAATTTATGTGTAAACTTAGAAGTAGGTTTGATGATTCAGTTCAATCATCTTTGTGCAATTTCTGGACAGCTTTGTGCAATTTCAAGCATTATTCATACATTTCTAATGGAAACTTTATCTTCCAAAAAAAATACAAATTTATAAAAATATGCTTGTATGGAGTGGTTCTTTGTTCTTATTGGCATAATGCATGTTATGATTGACTCCATAGTCATCTTTTTGCATATTAGCGTATTTTAGCATATTTTTACCGCAATTAGCATATTTTAGCCAATTGTAGCATGTTTAACATATTTTTTAACGTAGGATGGCTAGGGGACGGCCTAGGAGACCACCCGCAGCCGACCCGGTTGATGAGCCCATTCCCACTGACAGCAAGGATCATTTCAGTCATTTATTATGGATGCCTCATGTTCGCGCAGAAGCGCAACGCAAGTTTCAGTACGCTTGAGGGCGTACCTTTTAAAACCGCGTTTACACTTCACGAGTAAGGGTTGCAAGTGCACAACCCCTATCGAGTAGTATAATCGGGTATCGATCCACAGGGACGGGCAATTACTTGGTTAGAATCTACCAAACTCAATTAAAAACTAGAAGTGAGAAAGATTTGGTTTGGTATTTAATTTCCTAAAAAGGTCAATTCAAACAATTCAAACAATGTAATAAAGATGTAATAAAATGCTAGAAGAAATGTAAATTGTGTTTTGATTATGGATAAAAGGCGTTTCCAGGGTTTCAGACTTCATCTATGATCTGCCTCTAGTGGTACGGCCCGTACCAAGTCGGTACGGCTAGGCCGTACTTAACTTGGTAAGGCAAGGCCGTACCACTCTGGTAAGACCCGTACTGGCTTCCCAGAACAGAGCTTACCAGTTCGAGTTGATGCATTTCCTTGCTGGTACCTTGTGCTAAACTCTTTGGAAAGGTTCAATTGACCATACCTAAGGTTCCTAAGCCTCAACTGTCGTTTGTTGGATCAAGATCTAGGTTGAAATGCAATTGATTTCCTTTTAGGGATTTCTACACCTCAACTCTCGTGTGTTGGTACAGATCTACCCTAACTGGTTGATTGGAGACCTAAGGCACCCTCTAATCTGTCGATTAGAGGAGAATTCAACCTCTCGGCTTCAATTCGAACAAGTCTACCCTAAACAATTGATTTGGTTGAGAGATTGAGATGATCACATGACCTTGATAGGTTCGATCTAAACCTAGAGGTTCATCATACACAATCACAGCAATCAAAGCAAAAGATAGCAAAGAAATCACAATCAATCAATCAAAAGAGTTCATACAAGATACAAGTCAAAGAAAGTCAAAACAAATCAAGAATCCATCTCTAAACCCTAGAAACTAAAATAACTACTCACAGCACATGATCTGATCTAAAAATACAATAAAAGGGATAGAGATAGCCATGGATCGAAGGGATCGAGAGGAGGAAGCTTGATCCGTCGAGTTTCGCCTCTTTCCTCTTCCTTCCTTCTTGCTCCTAGCTCCTTAGCTCTCTTTCTCTCTCTTACTGTGCTCTCAAATAGATCTGGAATGGAATGGATCTCGAAATTGGAGAGTTCCCCGCTTTAAATAGCCTCTGCCAAAATTTGAATATGTCAGGCCGCCTTTAGGTACGGCCCGTACCAAATTGGTACGGCCAGGCCGTACCAGGCGTGATGAGCTGAAAAATGGCTAAGTCCGGTAAGACCCGTACCAAACTTGGTAAGGGCCGTACCAGATCATCCCAAATCGTCGTTTCTTCGTGTGTTTTTCTCCAAACCTGCAGAAAACAAACAAACACTCAGCAGTACCAAATTCTAAAGATATATCGATGAAATGCACATGATTCTGGTGAATTAGGGCACGAATCTGGTACTAAAACAGGCCTAAAAAGGACTAAATATGCGAGGTATCACCTCACGGTGAGCACCGAGTCTCAGATGCATCTAAAGAGGTACTTGATTACTTTTTTTTTTAAGTTTGGATTTTGTTGAATTTTTGTATTTTTAGGTTTTCATGTTGTTCACTTTTTTGAACGCAGAGTGAGGCAATTATAAATGCCAGGGGTCGGTATCTGGACATGCAGTACTACCCGGAGATGGAGGCGTATCTGCAAAATTTGGGGGTGCAGCATTTGGTCGATATTCTACAGTCGGAGGCTAAGTCCATCAACGCGTCCCTGATTGCAGGACTAGTGGAGCGATGGCGCCCCGAGACGCACACGTTCCACTTACCTTTTGGAGAGATGACAGTGACTCTCCAGGACGTTAGTGCTCTATGGGGTTTGCCTATCCAGGGCGTGCCCGTTGGTGGCATATCTGACCCCACAGATCCAAATGACACGACGATTAATTACATGCTCGCTGAGTTGTTGGGAGCGGAGCCAGATATACGCAGCAACGGGGGGTGGTTGCACTCCTTCCTAATTGAGATGTGCTCCTTCTAGCTGGTTGCACTCCTTCTCGCTGGTGTGCTGTATCGGATGGCCTTGCGCCAGATGTGCTCCTCCTACCTGCTTGAGTTGTGCTCCTTCTTCGCTGGGTAGTACCTGAAGGCCCTTGCATTGCAAAGAACTCCCCTCCTGCCCGTACTTCTCCCATTGCCTCCCTAAACATCATATTTGCATTTTCACGGTCTGCTGTACGGCTTATGGTTGTGCTTCGCCGCGGCCCTTGCGATCCACTCGCCTCTGCCATAACTCGCTCATTCTCTGCTACATTTGCTGCGTTATGAGCCTCTGCAGCCCAAATATGTTAGTTAGTAAGCTATTCAACATTAGAACTAAAAATAATTAGGATTGAATGTGACATACCTCGCCTCTGCCTGTCAGAAGTGGAACGGTGAGGACGGTGCCCCCGTCGCCTACCTTGCATTTCATCCATGGTCATATCTTGACGGATGTGTTTTCTCCTACCACGCCGTAACCAATCTCTGTTTGGCTCAATTTTAGGGGTAGTGGTTGTAGGCCAATCTTCAGGATTGCCATAAGGAACAAACAATGCATTCCAAGTACTCAGAAGGTAGTCCACCCTATACCAGTGGGCAACAAATAGGTTGGGTGACCAGTTTCTATGACGACAAACCGCTAACACATGAGCGCACAGAATTTCAGTTAATTGGATACCTCTGCATGTACATTCCACTTTTCTCTCTGGCCCGAATGTCACGATATACTGGAACCTTCTATGAATAATTGACATAGTTCCATCATGCGTTTGGACCACTGAAACATATTCATTTGGGCCCGTGACTTGGTAATTACCTTCGCCGTGCGAGTATGGGATGACATCCATTTTTGTAGCTTTCTCCCACCGTTTGGCGAGCTTAACATGCACCCGTCTGGAAAAAGGCTGTTCTGCATTGCTTTGCTCCGTCGCTGCCTCTCGTCGTTGAACAAACCACCTATTGCACTTGGCGAATGTCTCCTCTACAAGTGCAGCCACGGGCAACATTCGGCTATCCTTGAAGACAGCGTTGAGGCACTCAGAGCCATTTGTTGTCATGATACCAAATCGGTGCCCTCCATCACATGTCTGGAAAATTTTTTCAAAATTTGACGGCTCCATGACATCATCAGGACGTACTTTGCCCACTCTCCTCAGAAAAGCATTGCACGTCGGATTTTGCTGCAATAGAACAAAGCAAAATTAGACAAAATGCATCTAAAAGAAACAAAAATGATATAAATTTGACAATATTAGACATACCGAGCAAAAATCTTCGAACATCTCTTTCAGCCTTCTTGGCTTCTTCTTCCTGGCTCCTTGTTTGAACCTAGTTCCGTACCATTTGTCCTTCCCACACGCCTGGACCAGGTTATCTGCAACATGTTGGATACAATACATGTGCACAAAATTATCCCTATCCCATCCGTATTCAGGTTTCAATGCAGCTTTGATACCCTTGTGTTGGTCCGATATAACACATACGAATCTATTAACACCAATCACATTAATCCTAAGCCATTGTAAGAAAAAACCCCAGTTCTCTTCATTCTCCGTATGTACAATTGCAAATGCTAGAGGCAACAATTGGTTATCGGCATCATAGGCGCAAGCCATCAAAAGTCTGCCCTCATACCGCCCAGAAAGGAAGGCTGCATCTATACTGATCACCGGTCTTAAGTAATCAAATGCGGTAATGCATGGTCCGTAAGCCCATGCCACGGCCCTGAATGTCTGAACACCTTCTTTGACCAGTCCTGTATTTTTATCGATGCTCGGACTTGTCAGAAATTGGTATTTTGAGCCGGGATTCGTGTAACATATCCCGATAAGCAATAGTTTCATAAAATTGTACGACTCTTCCCAACTCCCAAATTGCCGGGCTACTGCAATCTCACGACCTCTCCAAAGTTTGTTGTATTTCGGGGTTATACTGCCAAACCTAACCCTCACGCAGTGTGCCACACTCCGGATGCTCATAGTGGGGTCTTCCTTAATGCTGCTCTCGATGATATCTGCGATAATTGATGCCGTGAGTTGTGCATGGTCCGACCTGGTGTACTCAGATTAGCATGTGTGAGGCGTGTCTTGCTCAGTTATCATCCATGTATCTCCGGCATTTGTTGCTCTTGCCTTCAGTTTGAAACGACAACCCGGAGTGCTGCATCTAATTTCTAGTCGGGATGTGTCACTTCTCCTCGTATATGTCTCCTTGTTCTTGTCAACATGGTACTCTCTGATCTTTTTCGTCAGTTGCTTTTTACTTACGAAGTATTGGCCTTTTGCGAGTTCACTCCTGTACTCAACCCGATGACCATAGTAAGAAACATCTGCTTCTCGGAAAGCTGATGTGTCATTGAAGTTTACAAAAGGGTGAGTCTCAGAACGGCCACCTAACGGCATATTCTCTCTATTCTGCCTCACAGTGGGCTGTGGGTATTCTTCTTCATCTTCTTCATCTCCTTCATCATTAATGTCACAGTCTCCTTCCCCCAATTCATCCTCAGTTTGCAGATTCTCCTCCGGTACCTCGTTTATAAATTCAAATTCCGACTCGTTTGGATCTTCCTGTACTGGTGGCGGTCTGGGGTGAGGATTTGGTTCAGGCCCAGGTAAGGATATAGGTGGGATAAAAGGTGGAGATTGTACTCGTTGTGGGACAAAAGGTGGAGATTGGGGTGAATTATTGTATATTTCTGGTTCCGGTTCTGGTACAGGCATTACGATAAAAGGAGTGTGTGGTTCATTATCTTCTTGATAATGTTGGGCAGCCGAATTTTGGCCTGAACTTCCGGCCCCTGGCTCTTCGCGAATTCTGCGTGCAAAAACTTCCAATAATGATTCGCCAGACCTCAAAACCTGCGCTATTAGACCTCTCAATGCCCCGTTATCTCCCAATGTGATTTTGACATACTTTCCTGCGTGGACCATTCGGGCCTGAATTTGTAATTGGCAACGATTCCTATTGTAGCCGCTCGCTTCATAAATAAGCGATTGCAACTGCTCAAATGAGAAATTTTCATCAACCCAATACGTATTTGCTGCAGGTTTGGAGTAACGTACTCCATACTGGTCAGTTATGAACTTTCCTCCAAAATGTATTGAAATTGCAATAGACATGGCCAATAAACTACATTCATAAATAACAAATATTTGGTCAGTTTACTGATTTCAATTGTAAATGTGAACAGTAAATACGTATGTGAACAGTAAATGTGAACAGTAAAATACGTATGTGAACAGTAAATGTGAACAGTAAATACGTATGTGAACAGTAAATACGTATGTGAACATTATATACGTATGTGAACAGTAAATACGTATGTGAACAGTATTGTACAGTAAATACGTATGTGAACAGTAGTGTACAGTAAATACGTATGTATTAACAGTAAATACGTATGTAATTAACAGTAAATACGTATGTAAAAAAAAATTACCTGACGACTTCTCCGTCTCCTCCTCCTCCTCTTCCTTCAGCTCCCCTCCCTCCTCTTCCTCTCCTTCCTCTCCCTCTTCTCTTCCTTCCTCTCCCTCTTCCTTCTCCTCTTTTTTTTTTCTCTTCCTTCTCCACGCAGCTCTCCTTATATAAGTTTTCAAAAAAAAAACAGAGATTCGGAACGCTAGGATTCCTAGCGTTCCAAATTAAGAATTCGGAACGCTGATATTCCTAGCGTTTTGGGTAAAAATAAAAATATTTTAAAAACCTGGTTATTTATATTAAAATATATTTTTTTTTGGGTAAAAATAAAAATCACGGTCTTTTTCTAAAATCCTGTGAGATTTGAACCAAAATATTTGTTTTCTAAACGAAATATGCACCACGTAAAATAACTAAATATTAATTATTTATGTCCATGAAAACTTCTAAAATTTTATTATATTTTCGTAAAATAATTTAAAATTACTTACTTCCATATCAAAATAAAGTCATTTCATAATTTTACTTTTCTTCATTTAATTAAGATAATATTTATATAGAAATAAATATTTCTTCATTATTTTTGTTAGAGATCAAAGTATTTTTTATTCTCGATTTCTAACCAGTGAATATGCATATCTATTATAACATTTGGATTAAGAATTATACTTAATAGGTGCTAAAAAAGGAACGAGTACAGTAATTTATTTATTTTTTAACTATTTTAGGTTGTGGAAATTAAATGATAATCTGGTTCTCCATAAGACCGGTAATAAATTCAACTAGTTAAATAAAAGAGGGACAATTAAAATTAAAAGGTTTATATTTTTTGACATTTAAAACTAACAGGTGTATGAGTGACAAATTAAGCGACTGTAAGCTTTTAATTAAATAATAAACATAAGCTTTTGAAATATGTACCCTCTTTCCGAAGGTACAACAAGGAAGCATAAAAAAATTAAAAAAAAATCGTGTTTTTTTCGCGAATAATTCATTGTTCGCATTTTATTCGCGAATAAAACGTATTATATATTTTTTTGCATTTTATTTGGAGTTCGGTTCGGAAATGTAATAAAAACGAATAAAATGCGAATTATTCGCGTATATTATCACTATGCTAGAGACTTCCTGAGAGATTTTTTTGTGTGCCACCTATACTCATTCAATTAAAGAATGTATTACCCGAATATAAATTCAAATCATTATAAAATATTTAATAATTTAGATGAATTATATAAATTTGATCTATTTAAGAATCATTTAACTATCCATAAAAAGATTTGCAGAAAGTTAATTCGTCTAGTTTGCACAACCTCATAAAAAGATTTTAATCGAAAGTTCGGAACTAATAACTCAATCGGTGAGTTAATGCAGAGATCCGGATTCAGCTTATTTTTTTTATTTTTTTTTTGAAGAAACCCGGCAGTGGCCGTTGGGACACGTATCCTCTTCATTGCTGTAAAAGATTTTCTTCACTTTTTAAGATTAATTCTCAGCCGCTTTGAGATTCGGGCTCATGCAGGAGAAGTATTATTGGGCTTTGAGATTCGTGCCAAGCTAAAATGAACGGTCCAGATTCAGTAATTGTACAAGATTTTCTATTACGGTACCAAAGAGGATGTGAATTCGGGAGATTCAACTTATTTTGGAGGGCGATATAGGAGGAGAGAATGAAAATATTAATCTCGACTCACTTTTATCTTGCAGCCACAGTTTCACTATAATAAAACACATATTAAAATATGAGGAGGAAATCTTAGGAATGAAAACGGATCGGATACGAATTGAATATTAGACGGATAAATATGAATTGAATATTCGTAGATATATACATAAATATTTTCATAATTTATATTAAACTATAAAGTATATATTTATAATTCAAATACGGATAATTAAAATTTAAAATCATATTCATACTGCTATTTAGGGATGGCAAAAAAACTCAATTGGCCCAGTAGCTCGATCATACCCGCTCGGCCTACTCTTTATCTAATCAGCCCAGTGCTGTGTTGGGCCAGGTAAGGCCAGGCCTAAAGACGGGCCAGGTCAGGCCTAGGCTTAAACCGAAGCCCACAGGCAGCCGTTGGACCTATATGTTAATATTTTGTTGTTGTTTATTGTTAAATTATAAATTATTTTGTTGTTCCAGTAGCATAATCACATTATGAATTATTTTGTTGTTAAATCTCATTATTTATTGTTCTGTTTGTTGATGTGTACCATGTAAATCATGTAAAATTTTATATAATTTTGTTGTCTTGTGTGCTGTCTATTTGATGAAGTTGGTATGGATGGGCCACCGGGTATGGGCGGGCTAGAAAGGCCCATGGGTAGGAGTAGGCAAGGGCAGATAGGCATGGACTTGGGAGAAGGCCCATAGACGGATCAGACATAGATTTTCAAGCCCATCAAATTGGGCCAGACAAGTGGGCTATCAATTTTTACAAGCGGGTCAAGTATGAACTTAGTAAAATACTTATGGGTTCGATCCATTGCCATCCCACTGCTATTTGTATGGATACTGAGATATCAGATATTTGTATCTAATTTTCAAAATACAGATCCGGATTAGATCGCATAATATCCGATCCGTTTTCGTCCCTTAAATCTTTTTTTTGACATATTTTGACACTAATTTATAAACGTCAGATCTGCTTCAATAAGCGTGCGGATGATCTCTCAAATTTTCGGTAAAATCATTCTCCAGTAACTGGAGGTATCCAGTAATTCCGCCTCTCTCTCTTCTCTTCTCCTCTTCTCTGTCGCAACGAGCCAGCGACCCTCGCTAAAGCCAAAACCCTAAATCAGGGTCCCTAATCGCCGATCCCTTCACCGCTCCGCCCCATCCACAGTCCACCAAATCGCCTGTACTCTCTCGCGCAACACCTACCTCCTCTCTCCTCTCTCCTTTCTCGTGCCCAAGGAGGCGAACTGTAAAAACCTAAATCGCTATCTTTTCCTTCGACTCTCTCGGCCGCGCCATATTCTCTTCTCCTCTTCGGGCTCCAATTATTATACCCTATTTTTGCTCTCTTTGCTCCGAGCGACATCTTTCGTTTAGTGCTAATTGTGAAGAGAAAGGGGCAGACCGGCAGAGGATCTCTAGAGAGAACGGATGGGCGCGGTGACAGACGAGCATATGGTCGAACACGAGGCGGCCGGAGAGGAGGGATATGACAGCGACTCCGAGGCCTTTACTTCCGTTCATTATGTGCTTGACTCTGTTCGCAAGGCAAGTGTTTACTTCAAAGTTCCTGTTAAATTTTGGAAACAAACAGCAGCTTGTGGTGTGGCTTGTTATCGTTTCAATTTATTGGGGATAAGCTTATTGAAGCGTGCACCGAGATAATTGGGCTCTACGATATTTCAATATCTTGTTATTATTGAATTTATTTTTCTCTCTTATGCTGATCCATCTTCCCATGTTTTGATTATCTTTTTTCCTGTTAATATCGAGTTCGTTTTTCTCATCTATATTATTTAACTTGCTATGTATTGACATTTCTTTTGATTATGTAGGCACCCAGCCACGTGAATGATCAGTACAACTACTTACTAAGTATTGTACATGTGGACCCTTCTGCCAGATTTGGACCTGATGAGGAGGCCTTGCTTACGGTATTTTTTTATTTTATCTAGTCTTTTTGTGGCTCCAGTTGGGTCCAGCGTATAATGGTCCGTACTCATAGTACTGATCTATATACTATTTGTGCAAGCTTACGGATTTAAATGCAATTGATGTTTATCTGTGCAAAATTTTGTAATGAGTAACTATCTGACCTGCCTTGTAGAGCATAAGGCTATATTTCAATAACAAATGCCCCTTACATAGGGCTGAAAACGGATACGGATTATCTGTTCCGAATTCGCTCCGTATCTGACCCAGATCCGAATTCAAATAAAACCGATTCAGATAATTCCGGATTCGGATCCGGATAATTAATCAATATGGTGAGAAGAAACGGGTATGGATTCGGATAGTTTTATTCCATGCTAAACAGATCGGATTTCCGGATATATCCGGCAACAAATTTTCACTGATTTGTGCTCTCTCTCCTCTCTGATCAAACTCTCCAACAGCTAAAGCGTCTAAGAAACTATATACCGCTCTCTCTGGTATACTCTCTCGCTTGTGGTACTCTAAGCGTCCGCACAGTCCGGACATCCCACACATTCTTTTTTGAATTTTGATCTCATTATTTTGATTTGAAAGACTGCAATATGTATGGCCCTACGTAGGCATAGATAGATTCAAGAAGACGAACTCAAGTCTGCAGATAAAGACAAACTACTTTTACGAAACTTTTGTAAGTTTGCTTTTTTACTCTAATAATTTATCTAATAACGAACTTAAATCTTTGCACTCAAAATTTTAATGTTAATTAACACTATTAAAATTGTTTTTTACTAACTAAAATTATTTATTTGAATTTTGTTAGTTAGTATTTGTATCTTAATATTCATATAACTCAATTATCTGACAATTTTCGTTTCGTATCCGTATTCGAGTTAGTATTTGTGGATTATCCGCTCCTTATCCGTATCCGTATCCGTATCCGTTTAAGGTGGATTTGGTTTTACATTTTAACATCCATTTACTATCCGCATTCGTATTCGTATTTGTATCCGCTCACTGAAATGTGGATATGGATATGGTATCAGCATTATCCGCTCCGAATTTGCTCCGTTCACACCCCTACCCTTACAGTATCATTTAATTCTTTTATTTTTTATTTTCAAATTTTGCAGACAGCATTGAAGGCGATGGCTCGAGCTGTGTCAAGAATTGATACCTCATGCCATGACTCGCTTCTTAGTAATGTAAAAGATTTTGGAAACTTTCTTATGCACTCAACTTTTCCTCAGAATATTGTTGATAATTATGCAAAGCATATGAGAAAATGTACTCAAAGAATCCTTATTTTTATATCATTCATGTAAAGAAATGGTTAGGTACCAATTAGTCGTGCTATCTGTTATGCATATGGAGGGTTATGATTGATACCTGATACTTCTAACTTGAAGTGAAATTTAAATCAATTCATTTTATCCTAAACTGAAGTTGATTTACTTCGTAGGTATTTAAAATGCAGATATGGTTCTTTGGGTTTGATACAAGGACTGCTTTATTGGAGTTGATTATTACCTTGGTACGTTATTCATGCATGGTGACATCATTTGACCTTCGGTATCACCAGCTGGTAAAGTCCCAATCGATCAAGTTCAGTCACCAAATCATAATTCTAGGTGGCTGCAGGGACTCTTATAAACCTAGTGCTGGCCAGTTCCTGACTGGTACATTATCAATGATTCTGCAAGATACCAATTAGAATATAAACCAGGTGACACCAGACCAGTTCATTAGTGGGTTAATTCTTATTTTCCATTTTTGTTTGTGAACTTTTGGCTCTTTTGTTTTGTCAGCATTAAGTATGCACCCGGTAATGCCAGACCAGCTCGTTGATGGGTCAATTCTCACAATTGATGTTTCTTTTTTGCAAATTGGGCTTGGTTTGTTTGAATTTGTTATTTACCTCTGGCATACTAAAGCGGAATGCGCACAAGATGTGTGCTTCTGTTCTGGAGTTAAGAACATTAAAAGTTGCTCATGGACAAATTATTTAGTTTCTTTGAGCAGAAGTGCAAGAAAAGGAAAACACTCTTCCATTTTATGTACATTTACCTGATGTTTCATGCTGCACTAATGTTTAGACTTGTTGTTTCTCCTGTCCGATATTTGACTATTGTCTGTACCAGGCAGCGGTGCCGGACAAGTACCTGGAGGGGTGCTTGCACATGCTTGTGAGCAACTTTGCACCGCCTGACAGGGTGCTGAGGTGGCTGGATGAGCCTAAATGGGTTATTAGGAAGAGAGAGATTCACCAAGAATTGCATACATGTTTGCAATATATTTTCAAATATGTTCCTCTGGCGGCCTTCAAATTATCTGATGTCCTTGATAAGACCATGCCACGGCCTTTTGGCTCGAAGGCTGTAAGTTCTTTTACTCTCAACACTAAGTTTTATTCACCTTTTGTGGTTAATTGCACTTGAGGTTAATGTTGAGGCTTAAGTTGGAATAAATTGAATTATGCACAAATTCAGAGTTAAATGGGGCAACAGAATCGCCACTTGACTAATTGTGGGTTAATGATGGAAAAAATCGATTTAGTTGAGGGTTCACTGAGCAATCAAGGGTTTGGGTGGACAATTAGTAGTTAATTGAGGTTCAGTTGGGGTTTGTGTGCAAAGCATTTTATCCTGTTCTGATTTTTAGTGTAACAAGGATAACTTAAGCAACTTTATTGGGTATGTGTGCACTTAAGGTGTGTGCTTCCGTGTATGTTGGTTGGACGATGGGTGCTCCGACACCTTTGTATTTTTTATTGTTTCTAATGGAGTAAAGTAATTTGGTTATGCAGAAAATGATTGCCTATGTTGAATGCATGCTGGGCTTACAGAGAGAGGAAATAGAAGACGTCCTCAGTGCCACATTACTTTCAAAGGTCATCAATTTGCTCTCTGATTTGGATGTAAGTTTCTGCCTCTCTATAATAAACTGTTTTGCATCTTCTATGAAAAACATCTGCATGATGCAAAATTACATCTGTAGTTTCACTGTAGGTACAGAACTATAACCTGATCCAAGAAATTGGTCACTCTACTTCAATATATTTTTCCCAATCACTGTGCTTTGATTTGTGGGTTTCATTTCTAGCCTACCCCAACTTGTTTGGGACTAAAGGCTTGGTTGTTGTTGTTGTCACCATAGTGACAAACGAATAGTTCGGGTTCGGTTCATCAAGGTCAAAAATTCGTGATTCGGGTATAATTCGCATATGATTCGGTACAACAAGGAAGTAAAAGGAAAACAACAAAAAAACAAAAACAAAAAACCTAAAAAAAAAATTTTAAAAAAATATTCGCGTTTTTATCGTGAATAATTCGTTAATTCGCGAATAAAACGTTTTTTTTTGCGTTTTATTCGGAGTTCGGTTTGGTAACGTCAAAAAAACGAATAAAACGCGAGTCTTGTCACTATGGTTGTCACTGTGCTTTGATTTTTCCCTTAATACATTATCCTCCATGACCACATCCACTTCATCAAATAGGTAAAACTTCAATATCTTGGGAGCAGCGGTTGCAAATTGAATAGGCAAAAGAACAGAGATTCTTTCTTTAGTTATCTTTTATCCCTCTTCCTGCTCTCATGTCCATCACCTCTCATCTCCCACATCTGATCTTGGTTGCTCTTCTCTTTCTGCTTCTCCATCCTCTCATATCTCATCAGGTTAAAGGAAAAGGGTAATAAAGAGAAATAGGGAGGAGAGAGAAGAAATGGGGACAATATTCAGTTTGTTTACTTATTTGATTAATTTGATTTGAACAAAGTAAAACTTCAATATCTTGGGAGCAGCGGTTGCAAATTGAATTCCTTGAGCAATTTGGGGTCTTGTTTGGTAACCTTACATTAAATTTACCAAACTTATATGTACTTGAAATATGCTTTGCATTACAAACAATCATGGAAATTTGGCCTGATCCTCCATCCGTTTTCTATTCGAGAAGGGTTCAATTTCCTGCATAATGCCACCAGCATTTAAATCCTTAATAACAAAAATGTTAATCCTAAAATAACAAATAAAACCACTAGATGTGATATATATTACTTTCTCTACATGCGCATAAAAACTTGTGGCATTTCAACTCTGTTTTGATCAGAACCAAGATTTTGAAAATATCAATGTCTAGAAATTGTCAGCATGAGTGGATTTTCTACAAACTCTTGGTGCCAATCGAAACAAAGTCGAAATATCGTAATTCTTTATGTGCGTAGAAAAAGTGATACAGGTCACATATGAACTTTTAATTTGGTATATGATTATGGTTTTTGAGATATTAAATTTTAAAATTTGAGGCATAGTGGTGGCACCAAAATTGAAGGCATTTGAACCCTCCTTTCTTCTTCATTTGTACTTGCTGAGGTTCTTGGTCTCCTTACTGGTTTAAAAAGCTTGTTCTTACATACATTTTTGTGTTGAATGATCATCACGAACCAAGAAGTAACATCATTTTTGTTTTGAAAGGTAAATATAACTTGGAATGACGTACTTCAAGAAGATCAAACCATAGGCATTTTTGACATGGAACTTGAAGATCTTGACAATCATTGTTTGCAATTTGCTGAAGAAGATTCAAAGGTGTTGAAGCTATGGAAAATGATTTTTCTTTTACATGTTTTGTCTATCTTTGTAGAGTTTGTGTACTGTATTCAAGTTTATTATTGGATATTTATATAAGCTACTACTTAAAATACTTTTTATACATTCTATAGGTTGGTGCTCCGTTTAATAATAGGGGTTTTAATAGTAATAACAATAGTGACTTTGTGGAAAAGTTGGATGGCCTGATGGTGGTTGTCTGTGAGCATCTCAAATCACGTGATGAAAGCGGCCGCTTGTTAAAGGTACTTTTCTTTCTTAAACTTCTCCATATAAACACAGTTTTTAGTTAGCATACCATCTCAAACAACTAGAATTGGGTTGACATATCACAAATATTTGCAAGTCCTATATCCTTTTTTAATTATTTCACTAATATATTTACTTCTTGTTGTGTCTGATTATAAGTTGGTGTTTTAGCCCATGTTTGGTTAAGGCATAAGTGTGGCATATCCCAAATTTCTCACTTGTGCTTTGCTCCCAAACATGGTAAATATGCATTGCATAACTTGGCAGAAGGGATAGAAATGACGACATAAATTAGAAACAGAGTCACCAAATATGCCCCATTTTTGTATTTAGGTTAAGGCATAATTATCCGTGAAATGAAATGTCAATTTAATTTTCTGGTCATTTTTCAAATAATTAGTAAAAGTAAAATTAATAGCTGGCTGGATTATTGATGTCAAGCAAACTATTGCAAAAATAATAATTATTTTTACTCTTAAATCTTTTGAAAATATACTTTTACAACTGGAATACATATCATCTTATTCCACCTATAGTGTGGGACAAGAAAACTATCACTTCAAATATTGGATTATTTTTCCGTCACAATATTGATCAAAATTAATATTAATAGATGACGGACTGGACCAAAACTAATACAAAAAATTGTTGTTTACTCTAATCATTGTTAAATTTAGTACTTATTCAACTGAAATATGTTATGGTGTTGACCTGGTATCATTATAGTAAATTGCTGATTAGACTATTTACTTTTATTTAGCCGTCAAGGTATTTATCTATATATTTTGCATTTTCATGTGCACTTAGCACAATAACAATGTGTCGTGAGATTTATCACTCTATTGCAATTATTATATGCTCATAGGTCTAAGCTAAGTAGTTAGTCATTTCCATTATCAAACTAATCATTTATTGTCAAGCTAGTCTTCTTATGTATTTCAATTTTTTATTTGAATGCAAGTCAACATTCAAACGACCAAACATGGTGAAATTTTGCAACATAGCAGAAACTTATGCCTAGACAAGTTTTTATTCCTGAACTAACATGGCCGTAGTTGCTCGCCCTAGAAAACTGGTTTGTGCAATACCAGAACAGACTGGTAAAAATCTGATTATTTTTTTGTATTTGTTAGATTGATTTATTATTTACCTGAAGCAGGATTATGACATATTCATGGACATATTCCAGACTTCAGTGCTGAAGCTTCATAAATCCAAGTTCACTCAGGTTCTGATGCACTTATTCTGTTCTTTCCTTGGGAGGATGAACCATTATATATTTGCAATTGTTCTGGTCTTCTATGGTCATAAAGTCAACAACTTAACTGCTTTTCTTAATTTCTCAAATAATAAAACATTGGTAGTGAGTTCTATATACATGTTGTGTACTTGTTAAACTTGGTTTCTGTCAAGTCCTGAACTGACCTGGCCTGCCAATGGAACAAGAAATCCCAACTTCTATTTGCCGCTGACCCAGTGGGTTGGTTTAAATTGAGCATGGTCTTGTTTATCTCAATTGCCAGCCTTTGTATTGTTATATTAAACAACTTTTGATTTGGATTTGGTTATTGGGTGCAGTTTGTGATGTTTTATGCATGTTCGCTGGATCCTGAGAACTGGGGCCTCAAGTTTGCCTTTGACCTTGCTGAGATTTTCTTTTCAACATCTGAGGATCCAATCTCGAGTTATGTAAATGGAATTGTAATTTGAACTAGTCAACTCAATTAGTAATATGGTGCCATCTCAATTCTGTCCCAAGCACAAGATATCTAGAAATTAGAACTGTATACCTTCTAAATCTCCTTTGTTGGTGCAGGATGAGTGCTGTTTCATACCTGGCAAGCTACCTCTCACGAGCTAAGTTCATGTCTTCGTCAATAGTTGCTAGCTTTTTAACAAGGTTATTTCAATCTCTTTTCTTTCTTTTTTTAACATTGATATCTCTTTATTTGTATAATCATCTAATGAAAAACATTGAAATACAGATTAGTTAATTGGTGTTGCGATTATTGCAATCCAATCTGGGAGAGAATATTCAATCCAGCAGCCCATCAAATATATTACTCTGCTTGTCAGGTAAAAGTGCACCTTTTTTTTGTTGAACATTAATTTTTAGCAGGCTCTTTTTTTCTGATATTATTGCTGTTGTTTTATTGTGGTTGTGGGCGTAGGCAGTGATGTATATACTCTGCTTTAGAATGAGAGAGCTGATGGATGTACCTACTAAATTACCTGCCAAGTCCTTTCTCTTTGATCTTCCCTTGGGCTCTATTCTCTGTAATCGCTTGGATCCTCTCAAGGTACTTTTGATTTTTATTATTTTTAATCATTTTCCAATAACACCTGCACATTTGTTATTTGCATGCAATGCCAGATTGATTCATTTGTTTTTGTTGGACTGTAGAGGTACTAGCTTTTTGTTTGCAAATCGTTACCCAGTTGTTAAAACCAAGTTTAAAATTTTCGAATTACCTCTGAGGTTATATAGGCTTTAATCCAGTCCTTTTCAAAACCAGCATATGACACCTTTAAACCGAAATTAAAATTGCTTGATTTGTTTTTTGTTTTGTTTGGGCTTAAAAACGAAAGTGGGACTTTTGAGGCCTTATGCAGTGGGGATAGAAGTTCCTTGAGAATTGGATGACTGGTTTTGTCCAAGCCCCTTCATTTGGCTTAGCAGTTCAAGTTTTACTTGGGTAGGGGAATGGAAGGGAGGGGGAGAGGTTTCTAAATCCTAAACAAAACAAATTCTTAAGCTTTTATAAGCCCTAAACTAGAATTTTTAATTGGCAATGTTCGCGTAACCTGCCCCATATGTTGCCCCTTCCACCTCTTCTCTCTACCTTTATTGGGGTTGAGATTGGAATTGTCAGCATTTTATGAAGTATGCATTTTCTATTACCTAGAAATTTTGAGTTTTGTCTGAGATCACAGTACCTTTTGATCTGTATGTTGTGGATCATTAACAGAATCATTAGATTTGTTACACTTTTGCCCCATGTTGTCTGTGCTAGGTGTGCTTGCCTTCAATAGTTCAGGAGTTTCGACAACAGGCAAAAGCAGCTCGCCTGTTTCAGGCATCATTTACTATTGATGAAAATGCCATTGATTCTGTGTTATCCAAGGCCTTTGGTGGGACTCAACGATTGGACATTTTCTTTCCGTTCGACCCCTATTTATTAAAGGAATCTGAGATGTTTGTTTCTTTCATAGTTCAAAACATATTCGTAGTTATCTTTTAATTTATTTATATCATAGTTAATTTTCCTGTTCCTCATATCAAGGCATGTCCCTTTAGAAATGTCTAAATTTCTTAATGCAAAGTTGCTTATGCTGTAAATTTCTTAGCTTCAAATAGCCTCAGTAAGCAAATGAAACACAGTTATTCTTGGAGATCTAAGGTGGTGGTGGGGTGGGTGTGTGTGTGTGTGTGTGTTGTGGGGGGAGGGGATCAAACAGAATGAATTTGGTAAAAATTAGATTCTTTTTTAGTTTAGTATATTAGATGCCATCCCTGCTCAGCTAAATCTAAATGGTGCCTCATCAGTTTTGTTTTTATCACATTATATTGGGCAGGTTCATCAGGCCAAATTTTGTGTATTGGTCAAGGGTGAAGACAACATACAGCTACTGCAATAGTGAGGAAGACGATGAAGAAGATGAAGATGAAGAACTTCAGGATCTTGATGCACCAAGAATATCCTCTGATCCAATCAGCAGCTTTAAAGATCACTGTGATGACGATTACAATAATAGTGACGGAGAAGGTGAAGACGTTGAATATTCCTTGAATAAGATGTCTATAACACCTAAGCAAACCTTTAATTTGCATATGCCAGCCAAGATTCGACCTTCTGTGAACTCTCTCTATTGTTAAGGTCGATACTTATTTTTGTAGGGGCATGTTTTAACTATGTAACTTTTGGAGCCTGTTAGATGATTGAATGTACTTGCATTACTATAGTTGCTATTACATTAGTCCTTTACTTGGTGGCCTTTTTGGGGCTTTGCGGTTTGCAATCTTAGAGAATACTGTTTGTGCTACTTAATTTTTGGATGGAAATCTATACAGGGAGTGTAATTATTGTTAATTTGATGGTAATTAAATTGTGTTTCTCTCCTTGGATTGAGCAATTTTGTGGTAATAATTTGGCTGCTTAGCCCTTTCATACATGTCAGCAAGTAATGCGGAGGTTCTGCTGCAATCAACTCTGGTGCTTTTTCATTCCTTTTTTTTTATTTGTAGTTGTATTTTTTGGCATTTAAAATAACTTGAAACGTTTTCAATGAATAACTAAAGGGAAATGAAAACTAGATAGTTTTACATATTGGATTAGTTGTTATAGAGTCTGTCTGTCTGTCAAGGTGAATTGCAATCATCAGCCGAGGTTATTGAATTTATGTCAATGCATGTACCAGCCAAACTGGTAATCTGTATGGTAGCAAATGGAATTTGCAGGTAGCCAGGTACTGCGATTGTAGCTCTAATTGTTGAGAATTATATTGGAACGACCATTTCCTTGACTTCCAATCCGAGATGATTTCATTCCTTCTAGTCACAATTTTAGTTATTTGTGAAAGCCAGTGAATAAAGCAAAATCGACTTAATTAATATACATATGAAAGAAATTGTTGATGTATTTGAAAGGGTAAAGATTCTAGTGGCAGCAGCTTAAATCTGTTTAATTACAAAATCATATCTCCTTTCTGTTTAATAACAAAAATGGAAATAAATCAAATCGTAGAATCAATCGGAGAGAAATTCGCTGTGAAATTTGAAACTCGCTGTGAAATTAAATTGTGCGATTTTCATCTATACTGGAAATTTTTAACACAAGCAAGTTTAAAAACTCATACTTCTAGCGAAAGAGCAAGATGAAGAGGTTGATTAGAGATGAGATCTGTCGCTTCTTACAAATTCTCGACCAAAAGGTCAGAAGAAAGTAAGTTATCCATCTTATTTTTTAATTCAACACTTAAGTGATTATCCATCTTAAGTGATTATCCATCTTGTATGTTGTTTCTTAGCATTTGAATTGGTTAAATTAATATCCTTCACGTACTAGTTGAAGATTGAATTGGTTAAATTAAGAAGCTTTTGCTGCAATTGGTTAAATTAGAACTTCGATTTTTTTTAAGGTTAGTAACTTTAGCAATAAGTATCTTCCCTTATTTAAATTACTGTTAGAAATACAAATATATTTTTTCCTTTATTAAGTTTTTTCTTTATTAACTTTGGTATTAATTGATTGAAAGAGTAAAAGATAAAAATAAGTATTTAGAAATAATATTTTCTCTCAACACTCAATTTTATAGGTTGCGTTTGGATCACCCAAGAATAGAGCTAACCTTGAGTTAGCTCCACTATTTTCAAACTTTGGTGATCCAAACACAAATTAGCAAATTGAGTTAGCTCAAAAATAGCTCTATTCTACAATGGGTTAACAAGAATAGAGCTAGTGGAGTTAGTGATATTAATAAAATATTTGATTCTTCTCAATTAAAGTTAGTTTAAATATTAAATTAGTATTTAAAATATTTGATTAGTATTAAATAAATATAATATTAGATTAAATTAGTATTAAATAAAATATTAGTTTGAATATTAAATGTAATATAATATTAATTAAAAATATATATTAGTATTAAATAAATATAATATCAAATTAGATTAATATTAAATAAAATGTTAGATTAAATATTATATTGCAGTCATTTAAGTATTAAATGTCATATTATATTAGTTTAAATATTAGATTAGTATTAAATAAATATAAATTGGATTAGTATTAAATAAAATATTAGATTAAATATAATGTAATATTAGTTTAAATGTTAAATGCAATATAATATTAGTTTAAATATTAGATTAGTATTAAATAAAATATTAGTTTAAATTTAAATGTAATATAATATTAATTTAAATATCATGTTACTATTAATTTAGGGGAGGGATCAAGTTACAACAAAGTTACAACAACCATTTTTTTCATTTGCAAAGTTCAAATCGTCGATCCAGACCGTTCAACATGATTATCTAAATAAAATGTGCTTGCAGATCAAATTTTACATTTTTTTGAATTTTTTTGCTATTTATTAAGATGGGTACAAAATTCAATGGTCTGAATATGACTATTTTTTGTAAAATACTTAATAAATAGTACAAATATGTTAGTTAGTAAGCTATTCAACATTAGAACTAAAAATAATTAGGATTGAATGTGACATACCTCGCCTCTGCCTGTCAGAAGTGGAACGGTGAGGACGGTGCCCCCGTCGCCTACCTTGCATTTCATCCATGGTCATATCTTGACGGATGTGTTTTCTCCTACCACGCCGTAACCAATCTCTGTTTGGCTCAATTTTAGGGGTAGTGGTTGTAGGCCAATCTTCAGGATTGCCATAAGGAACAAACAATGCATTCCAAGTACTCAGAAGGTAGTCCACCCTATACCAGTGGGCAACAAATAGGTTGGGTGACCAGTTTCTATGACGACAAACCGCTAACACATGAGCGCACAGAATTTCAGTTAATTGGATACCTCTGCATGTACATTCCACTTTTCTCTCTGGCCCGAATGTCACGATATACTGGAACCTTCTATGAATAATTGACATAGTTCCATCATGCGTTTGGACCACTGAAACATATTCATTTGGGCCCGTGACTTGGTAATTACCTTCGCCGTGCGAGTATGGGATGACATCCATTTTTGTAGCTTTCTCCCACCGTTTGGCGAGCTTAACATGCACCCGTCTGGAAAAAGGCTGTTCTGCATTGCTTTGCTCCGTCGCTGCCTCTCGTCGTTGAACAAACCACCTATTGCACTTGGCGAATGTCTCCTCTACAAGTGCAGCCACGGGCAACATTCGGCTATCCTTGAAGACAGCGTTGAGGCACTCAGAGCCATTTGTTGTCATGATACCAAATCGGTGCCCTCCATCACATGTCTGGAAAATTTTTTCAAAATTTGACGGCTCCATGACATCATCAGGACGTACTTTGCCCACTCTCCTCAGAAAAGCATTGCACGTCGGATTTTGCTGCAATAGAACAAAGCAAAATTAGACAAAATGCATCTAAAAGAAACAAAAATGATATAAATTTGACAATATTAGACATACCGAGCAAAAATCTTCGAACATCTCTTTCAGCCTTCTTGGCTTCTTCTTCCTGGCTCCTTGTTTGAACCTAGTTCCGTACCATTTGTCCTTCCCACACGCCTGGACCAGGTTATCTGCAACATGTTGGATACAATACATGTGCACAAAATTATCCCTATCCCATCCGTATTCAGGTTTCAATGCAGCTTTGATACCCTTGTGTTGGTCCGATATAACACATACGAATCTATTAACACCAATCACATTAATCCTAAGCCATTGTAAGAAAAAACCCCAGTTCTCTTCATTCTCCGTATGTACAATTGCAAATGCTAGAGGCAGCAATTGGTTATCGGCATCATAGGCGCAAGCCATCAAAAGTCTGCCCTCATACCGCCCAGAAAGGAAGGCTGCATCTATACTGATCACCGGTCTTAAGTAATCAAATGCGGTAATGCATGGTCCGTAAGCCCATGCCACGGCCCTGAATGTCTGAACACCTTCTTTGACCAGTCCTGTATTTTTATCGATGCTCGGACTTGTCAGAAATTGGTATTTTGAGCCGGGATTCGTGTAACATATCCCGATAAGCAATAGTTTCATAAAATTGTACGACTCTTCCCAACTCCCAAATTGCCGGGCTACTGCAATCTCACGACCTCTCCAAAGTTTGTTGTATTTCGGGGTTATACTGCCAAACCTAACCCTCACGCAGTGTGCCACACTCCGGATGCTCATAGTGGGGTCTTCCTTAATGCTGCTCTCGATGATATCTGCGATAATTGATGCCGTGAGTTGTGCATGGTCCGACCTGGTGTACTCAGATTCGCATGTGTGAGGCGTGTCTTGCTCAGTTATCATCCATGTATCTCCGGCATTTGTTGCTCTTGCCTTCAGTTTGAAACGACAACCCGGAGTGCTGCATCTAATTTCTAGTCGGGATGTGTCACTTCTCCTCGTATATGTCTCCTTGTTCTTGTCAACATGGTACTCTCTGATCTTTTTCGTCAGTTGCTTTTTACTTACGAAGTATTGGCCTTTTGCGAGTTCACTCCTGTACTCAACCCGATGACCATAGTAAGAAACATCTGCTTCTCGGAAAGCTGATGTGTCATTGAAGTTTACAAAAGGGTGAGTCTCAGAACGGCCACCTAACGGCATATTCTCTCTATTCTGCCTCACAGTGGGCTGTGGGTATTCTTCTTCATCTTCTTCATCTCCTTCATCATTAATGTCACAGTCTCCTTCCCCCAATTCATCCTCAGTTTGCAGATTCTCCTCCGGTACCTCGTTTATAAATTCAAATTCCGACTCGTTTGGATCTTCCTGTACTGGTGGCGGTCTGGGGTGAGGATTTGGTTCAGGCCCAGGTAAGGATATAGGTGGGATAAAAGGTGGAGATTGTACTCGTTGTGGGACAAAAGGTGGAGATTGGGGTGAATTATTGTATATTTCTGGTTCCGGTTCTGGTACAGGCATTACGATAAAAGGAGTGTGTGGTTCATTATCTTCTTGATAATGTTGGGCAGCCGAATTTTGGCCTGAACTTCCGGCCCCTGGCTCTTCGCGAATTCTGCGTGCAAAAACTTCCAATAATGATTCGCCAGACCTCAAAACCTGCGCTATTAGACCTCTCAATGCCCCGTTATCTCCCAATGTGATTTTGACATACTTTCCTGCGTGGACCATTCGGGCCTGAATTTGTAATTGGCAACGATTCCTATTGTAGCCGCTCGCTTCATAAATAAGCGATTGCAACTGCTCAAATGAGAAATTTTCATCAACCCAATACGTATTTGCTGCAGGTTTGGAGTAACGTACTCCATACTGGTCAGTTATGAACTTTCCTCCAAAATGTATTGAAATTGCAATAGACATGGCCAATAAACTACATTCATAAATAACAAATATTTGGTCAGTTTACTGATTTCAATTGTAAATGTGAACAGTAAATACGTATGTGAACAGTAAATGTGAACAGTAAAATACGTATGTGAACAGTAAATGTGAACAGTAAATACGTATGTGAACAGTAAATACGTATGTGAACATTATATACGTATGTGAACAGTAAATACGTATGTGAACAGTATTGTACAGTAAATACGTATGTGAACAGTAGTGTACAGTAAATACGTATGTATTAACAGTAAATACGTATGTAATTAACAGTAAATACGTATGTAAAAAAAAATTACCTGACGACTTCTCCGTCTCCTCCTCCTCCTCTTCCTTCAGCTCCCCTCCCTCCTCTTCCTCTCCTTCCTCTCCCTCTTCTCTTCCTTCCTCTCCCTCTTCCTTCTCCTCTTTTTTTTTTCTCTTCCTTCTCCACGCAGCTCTCCTTATATAAGTTTTCAAAAAAAAAACAGAGATTCGGAACGCTAGGATTCCTAGCGTTCCAAATTAAGAATTCGGAACGCTGATATTCCTAGCGTTTTGGGTAAAAATAAAAATATTTTAAAAACCTGGTTATTTATATTAAAATATATTTTTTTTTGGGTAAAAATAAAAATCACGGTCTTTTTCTAAAATCCTGTGAGATTTGAACCAAAATATTTGTTTTCTAAACGAAATATGCACCACGTAAAATAACTAAATATTAATTATTTATGTCCATGAAAACTTCTAAAATTTTATTATATTTTCGTAAAATAATTTAAAATTACTTACTTCCATATCAAAATAAAGTCATTTCATAATTTTACTTTTCTTCATTTAATTAAGATAATATTTATATAGAAATAAATATTTCTTCATTATTTTTGTTAGAGATCAAAGTATTTTTTATTCTCGATTTCTAACCAGTGAATATGCATATCTATTATAACATTTGGATTAAGAATTATACTTAATAGGTGCTAAAAAAGGAACGAGTACAGTAATTTATTTATTTTTTAACTATTTTAGGTTGTGGAAATTAAATGATAATCTGGTTCTCCATAAGACCGGTAATAAATTCAACTAGTTAAATAAAAGAGGGACAATTAAAATTAAAAGGTTTATATTTTTTGACATTTAAAACTAACAGGTGTATGAGTGACAAATTAAGCGACTGTAAGCTTTTAATTAAATAATAAACATAAGCTTTTGAAATATGTACCCTCTTTCCGAAGGTACAACAAGGAAGCATAAAAAAATTAAAAAAAAATCGTGTTTTTTTCGCGAATAATTCATTGTTCGCATTTTATTCGCGAATAAAACGTATTATATATTTTTTTGCATTTTATTTGGAGTTCGGTTCGGAAATGTAATAAAAACGAATAAAATGCGAATTATTCGCGTATATTATCACTATGCTAGAGACTTCCTGAGAGATTTTTTTGTGTGCCACCTATACTCATTCAATTAAAGAATGTATTACCCGAATATAAATTCAAATCATTATAAAATATTTAATAATTTAGATGAATTATATAAATTTGATCTATTTAAGAATCATTTAACTATCCATAAAAAGATTTGCAGAAAGTTAATTCGTCTAGTTTGCACAACCTCATAAAAAGATTTTAATCGAAAGTTCGGAACTAATAACTCAATCGGTGAGTTAATGCAGAGATCCGGATTCAGCTTATTTTTTTTATTTTTTTTTTGAAGAAACCCGGCAGTGGCCGTTGGGACACGTATCCTCTTCATTGCTGTAAAAGATTTTCTTCACTTTTTAAGATTAATTCTCAGCCGCTTTGAGATTCGGGCTCATGCAGGAGAAGTATTATTGGGCTTTGAGATTCGTGCCAAGCTAAAATGAACGGTCCAGATTCAGTAATTGTACAAGATTTTCTATTACGGTACCAAAGAGGATGTGAATTCGGGAGATTCAACTTATTTTGGAGGGCGATATAGGAGGAGAGAATGAAAATATTAATCTCGACTCACTTTTATCTTGCAGCCACAGTTTCACTATAATAAAACACATATTAAAATATGAGGAGGAAATCTTAGGAATGAAAACGGATCGGATACGAATTGAATATTAGACGGATAAATATGAATTGAATATTCGTAGATATATACATAAATATTTTCATAATTTATATTAAACTATAAAGTATATATTTATAATTCAAATACGGATAATTAAAATTTAAAATCATATTCATACTGCTATTTAGGGATGGCAAAAAAACTCAATTGGCCCAGTAGCTCGATCATACCCGCTCGGCCTACTCTTTATCTAATCAGCCCAGTGCTGTGTTGGGCCAGGTAAGGCCAGGCCTAAAGACGGGCCAGGTCAGGCCTAGGCTTAAACCGAAGCCCACAGGCAGCCGTTGGACCTATATGTTAATATTTTGTTGTTGTTTATTGTTAAATTATAAATTATTTTGTTGTTCCAGTAGCATAATCACATTATGAATTATTTTGTTGTTAAATCTCATTATTTATTGTTCTGTTTGTTGATGTGTACCATGTAAATCATGTAAAATTTTATATAATTTTGTTGTCTTGTGTGCTGTCTATTTGATGAAGTTGGTATGGATGGGCCACCGGGTATGGGCGGGCTAGAAAGGCCCATGGGTAGGAGTAGGCAAGGGCAGATAGGCATGGACTTGGGAGAAGGCCCATAGACGGATCAGACATAGATTTTCAAGCCCATCAAATTGGGCCAGACAAGTGGGCTATCAATTTTTACAAGCGGGTCAAGTATGAACTTAGTAAAATACTTATGGGTTCGATCCATTGCCATCCCACTGCTATTTGTATGGATACTGAGATATCAGATATTTGTATCTAATTTTCAAAATACAGATCCGGATTAGATCGCATAATATCCGATCCGTTTTCGTCCCTTAAATCTTTTTTTTGACATATTTTGACACTAATTTATAAACGTCAGATCTGCTTCAATAAGCGTGCGGATGATCTCTCAAATTTTCGGTAAAATCATTCTCCAGTAACTGGAGGTATCCAGTAATTCCGCCTCTCTCTCTTCTCTTCTCCTCTTCTCTGTCGCAACGAGCCAGCGACCCTCGCTAAAGCCAAAACCCTAAATCAGGGTCCCTAATCGCCGATCCCTTCACCGCTCCGCCCCATCCACAGTCCACCAAATCGCCTGTACTCTCTCGCGCAACACCTACCTCCTCTCTCCTCTCTCCTTTCTCGTGCCCAAGGAGGCGAACTGTAAAAACCTAAATCGCTATCTTTTCCTTCGACTCTCTCGGCCGCGCCATATTCTCTTCTCCTCTTCGGGCTCCAATTATTATACCCTATTTTTGCTCTCTTTGCTCCGAGCGACATCTTTCGTTTAGTGCTAATTGTGAAGAGAAAGGGGCAGACCGGCAGAGGATCTCTAGAGAGAACGGATGGGCGCGGTGACAGACGAGCATATGGTCGAACACGAGGCGGCCGGAGAGGAGGGATATGACAGCGACTCCGAGGCCTTTACTTCCGTTCATTATGTGCTTGACTCTGTTCGCAAGGCAAGTGTTTACTTCAAAGTTCCTGTTAAATTTTGGAAACAAACAGCAGCTTGTGGTGTGGCTTGTTATCGTTTCAATTTATTGGGGATAAGCTTATTGAAGCGTGCACCGAGATAATTGGGCTCTACGATATTTCAATATCTTGTTATTATTGAATTTATTTTTCTCTCTTATGCTGATCCATCTTCCCATGTTTTGATTATCTTTTTTCCTGTTAATATCGAGTTCGTTTTTCTCATCTATATTATTTAACTTGCTATGTATTGACATTTCTTTTGATTATGTAGGCACCCAGCCACGTGAATGATCAGTACAACTACTTACTAAGTATTGTACATGTGGACCCTTCTGCCAGATTTGGACCTGATGAGGAGGCCTTGCTTACGGTATTTTTTTATTTTATCTAGTCTTTTTGTGGCTCCAGTTGGGTCCAGCGTATAATGGTCCGTACTCATAGTACTGATCTATATACTATTTGTGCAAGCTTACGGATTTAAATGCAATTGATGTTTATCTGTGCAAAATTTTGTAATGAGTAACTATCTGACCTGCCTTGTAGAGCATAAGGCTATATTTCAATAACAAATGCCCCTTACATAGGGCTGAAAACGGATACGGATTATCTGTTCCGAATTCGCTCCGTATCTGACCCAGATCCGAATTCAAATAAAACCGATTCAGATAATTCCGGATTCGGATCCGGATAATTAATCAATATGGTGAGAAGAAACGGGTATGGATTCGGATAGTTTTATTCCATGCTAAACAGATCGGATTTCCGGATATATCCGGCAACAAATTTTCACTGATTTGTGCTCTCTCTCCTCTCTGATCAAACTCTCCAACAGCTAAAGCGTCTAAGAAACTATATACCGCTCTCTCTGGTATACTCTCTCGCTTGTGGTACTCTAAGCGTCCGCACAGTCCGGACATCCCACACATTCTTTTTTGAATTTTGATCTCATTATTTTGATTTGAAAGACTGCAATATGTATGGCCCTACGTAGGCATAGATAGATTCAAGAAGACGAACTCAAGTCTGCAGATAAAGACAAACTACTTTTACGAAACTTTTGTAAGTTTGCTTTTTTACTCTAATAATTTATCTAATAACGAACTTAAATCTTTGCACTCAAAATTTTAATGTTAATTAACACTATTAAAATTGTTTTTTACTAACTAAAATTATTTATTTGAATTTTGTTAGTTAGTATTTGTATCTTAATATTCATATAACTCAATTATCTGACAATTTTCGTTTCGTATCCGTATTCGAGTTAGTATTTGTGGATTATCCGCTCCTTATCCGTATCCGTATCCGTATCCGTTTAAGGTGGATTTGGTTTTACATTTTAACATCCATTTACTATCCGCATTCGTATTCGTATTTGTATCCGCTCACTGAAATGTGGATATGGATATGGTATCAGCATTATCCGCTCCGAATTTGCTCCGTTCACACCCCTACCCTTACAGTATCATTTAATTCTTTTATTTTTTATTTTCAAATTTTGCAGACAGCATTGAAGGCGATGGCTCGAGCTGTGTCAAGAATTGATACCTCATGCCATGACTCGCTTCTTAGTAATGTAAAAGATTTTGGAAACTTTCTTATGCACTCAACTTTTCCTCAGAATATTGTTGATAATTATGCAAAGCATATGAGAAAATGTACTCAAAGAATCCTTATTTTTATATCATTCATGTAAAGAAATGGTTAGGTACCAATTAGTCGTGCTATCTGTTATGCATATGGAGGGTTATGATTGATACCTGATACTTCTAACTTGAAGTGAAATTTAAATCAATTCATTTTATCCTAAACTGAAGTTGATTTACTTCGTAGGTATTTAAAATGCAGATATGGTTCTTTGGGTTTGATACAAGGACTGCTTTATTGGAGTTGATTATTACCTTGGTACGTTATTCATGCATGGTGACATCATTTGACCTTCGGTATCACCAGCTGGTAAAGTCCCAATCGATCAAGTTCAGTCACCAAATCATAATTCTAGGTGGCTGCAGGGACTCTTATAAACCTAGTGCTGGCCAGTTCCTGACTGGTACATTATCAATGATTCTGCAAGATACCAATTAGAATATAAACCAGGTGACACCAGACCAGTTCATTAGTGGGTTAATTCTTATTTTCCATTTTTGTTTGTGAACTTTTGGCTCTTTTGTTTTGTCAGCATTAAGTATGCACCCGGTAATGCCAGACCAGCTCGTTGATGGGTCAATTCTCACAATTGATGTTTCTTTTTTGCAAATTGGGCTTGGTTTGTTTGAATTTGTTATTTACCTCTGGCATACTAAAGCGGAATGCGCACAAGATGTGTGCTTCTGTTCTGGAGTTAAGAACATTAAAAGTTGCTCATGGACAAATTATTTAGTTTCTTTGAGCAGAAGTGCAAGAAAAGGAAAACACTCTTCCATTTTATGTACATTTACCTGATGTTTCATGCTGCACTAATGTTTAGACTTGTTGTTTCTCCTGTCCGATATTTGACTATTGTCTGTACCAGGCAGCGGTGCCGGACAAGTACCTGGAGGGGTGCTTGCACATGCTTGTGAGCAACTTTGCACCGCCTGACAGGGTGCTGAGGTGGCTGGATGAGCCTAAATGGGTTATTAGGAAGAGAGAGATTCACCAAGAATTGCATACATGTTTGCAATATATTTTCAAATATGTTCCTCTGGCGGCCTTCAAATTATCTGATGTCCTTGATAAGACCATGCCACGGCCTTTTGGCTCGAAGGCTGTAAGTTCTTTTACTCTCAACACTAAGTTTTATTCACCTTTTGTGGTTAATTGCACTTGAGGTTAATGTTGAGGCTTAAGTTGGAATAAATTGAATTATGCACAAATTCAGAGTTAAATGGGGCAACAGAATCGCCACTTGACTAATTGTGGGTTAATGATGGAAAAAATCGATTTAGTTGAGGGTTCACTGAGCAATCAAGGGTTTGGGTGGACAATTAGTAGTTAATTGAGGTTCAGTTGGGGTTTGTGTGCAAAGCATTTTATCCTGTTCTGATTTTTAGTGTAACAAGGATAACTTAAGCAACTTTATTGGGTATGTGTGCACTTAAGGTGTGTGCTTCCGTGTATGTTGGTTGGACGATGGGTGCTCCGACACCTTTGTATTTTTTATTGTTTCTAATGGAGTAAAGTAATTTGGTTATGCAGAAAATGATTGCCTATGTTGAATGCATGCTGGGCTTACAGAGAGAGGAAATAGAAGACGTCCTCAGTGCCACATTACTTTCAAAGGTCATCAATTTGCTCTCTGATTTGGATGTAAGTTTCTGCCTCTCTATAATAAACTGTTTTGCATCTTCTATGAAAAACATCTGCATGATGCAAAATTACATCTGTAGTTTCACTGTAGGTACAGAACTATAACCTGATCCAAGAAATTGGTCACTCTACTTCAATATATTTTTCCCAATCACTGTGCTTTGATTTGTGGGTTTCATTTCTAGCCTACCCCAACTTGTTTGGGACTAAAGGCTTGGTTGTTGTTGTTGTCACCATAGTGACAAACGAATAGTTCGGGTTCGGTTCATCAAGGTCAAAAATTCGTGATTCGGGTATAATTCGCATATGATTCGGTACAACAAGGAAGTAAAAGGAAAACAACAAAAAAACAAAAACAAAAAACCTAAAAAAAAAATTTTAAAAAAATATTCGCGTTTTTATCGTGAATAATTCGTTAATTCGCGAATAAAACGTTTTTTTTTGCGTTTTATTCGGAGTTCGGTTTGGTAACGTCAAAAAAACGAATAAAACGCGAGTCTTGTCACTATGGTTGTCACTGTGCTTTGATTTTTCCCTTAATACATTATCCTCCATGACCACATCCACTTCATCAAATAGGTAAAACTTCAATATCTTGGGAGCAGCGGTTGCAAATTGAATAGGCAAAAGAACAGAGATTCTTTCTTTAGTTATCTTTTATCCCTCTTCCTGCTCTCATGTCCATCACCTCTCATCTCCCACATCTGATCTTGGTTGCTCTTCTCTTTCTGCTTCTCCATCCTCTCATATCTCATCAGGTTAAAGGAAAAGGGTAATAAAGAGAAATAGGGAGGAGAGAGAAGAAATGGGGACAATATTCAGTTTGTTTACTTATTTGATTAATTTGATTTGAACAAAGTAAAACTTCAATATCTTGGGAGCAGCGGTTGCAAATTGAATTCCTTGAGCAATTTGGGGTCTTGTTTGGTAACCTTACATTAAATTTACCAAACTTATATGTACTTGAAATATGCTTTGCATTACAAACAATCATGGAAATTTGGCCTGATCCTCCATCCGTTTTCTATTCGAGAAGGGTTCAATTTCCTGCATAATGCCACCAGCATTTAAATCCTTAATAACAAAAATGTTAATCCTAAAATAACAAATAAAACCACTAGATGTGATATATATTACTTTCTCTACATGCGCATAAAAACTTGTGGCATTTCAACTCTGTTTTGATCAGAACCAAGATTTTGAAAATATCAATGTCTAGAAATTGTCAGCATGAGTGGATTTTCTACAAACTCTTGGTGCCAATCGAAACAAAGTCGAAATATCGTAATTCTTTATGTGCGTAGAAAAAGTGATACAGGTCACATATGAACTTTTAATTTGGTATATGATTATGGTTTTTGAGATATTAAATTTTAAAATTTGAGGCATAGTGGTGGCACCAAAATTGAAGGCATTTGAACCCTCCTTTCTTCTTCATTTGTACTTGCTGAGGTTCTTGGTCTCCTTACTGGTTTAAAAAGCTTGTTCTTACATACATTTTTGTGTTGAATGATCATCACGAACCAAGAAGTAACATCATTTTTGTTTTGAAAGGTAAATATAACTTGGAATGACGTACTTCAAGAAGATCAAACCATAGGCATTTTTGACATGGAACTTGAAGATCTTGACAATCATTGTTTGCAATTTGCTGAAGAAGATTCAAAGGTGTTGAAGCTATGGAAAATGATTTTTCTTTTACATGTTTTGTCTATCTTTGTAGAGTTTGTGTACTGTATTCAAGTTTATTATTGGATATTTATATAAGCTACTACTTAAAATACTTTTTATACATTCTATAGGTTGGTGCTCCGTTTAATAATAGGGGTTTTAATAGTAATAACAATAGTGACTTTGTGGAAAAGTTGGATGGCCTGATGGTGGTTGTCTGTGAGCATCTCAAATCACGTGATGAAAGCGGCCGCTTGTTAAAGGTACTTTTCTTTCTTAAACTTCTCCATATAAACACAGTTTTTAGTTAGCATACCATCTCAAACAACTAGAATTGGGTTGACATATCACAAATATTTGCAAGTCCTATATCCTTTTTTAATTATTTCACTAATATATTTACTTCTTGTTGTGTCTGATTATAAGTTGGTGTTTTAGCCCATGTTTGGTTAAGGCATAAGTGTGGCATATCCCAAATTTCTCACTTGTGCTTTGCTCCCAAACATGGTAAATATGCATTGCATAACTTGGCAGAAGGGATAGAAATGACGACATAAATTAGAAACAGAGTCACCAAATATGCCCCATTTTTGTATTTAGGTTAAGGCATAATTATCCGTGAAATGAAATGTCAATTTAATTTTCTGGTCATTTTTCAAATAATTAGTAAAAGTAAAATTAATAGCTGGCTGGATTATTGATGTCAAGCAAACTATTGCAAAAATAATAATTATTTTTACTCTTAAATCTTTTGAAAATATACTTTTACAACTGGAATACATATCATCTTATTCCACCTATAGTGTGGGACAAGAAAACTATCACTTCAAATATTGGATTATTTTTCCGTCACAATATTGATCAAAATTAATATTAATAGATGACGGACTGGACCAAAACTAATACAAAAAATTGTTGTTTACTCTAATCATTGTTAAATTTAGTACTTATTCAACTGAAATATGTTATGGTGTTGACCTGGTATCATTATAGTAAATTGCTGATTAGACTATTTACTTTTATTTAGCCGTCAAGGTATTTATCTATATATTTTGCATTTTCATGTGCACTTAGCACAATAACAATGTGTCGTGAGATTTATCACTCTATTGCAATTATTATATGCTCATAGGTCTAAGCTAAGTAGTTAGTCATTTCCATTATCAAACTAATCATTTATTGTCAAGCTAGTCTTCTTATGTATTTCAATTTTTTATTTGAATGCAAGTCAACATTCAAACGACCAAACATGGTGAAATTTTGCAACATAGCAGAAACTTATGCCTAGACAAGTTTTTATTCCTGAACTAACATGGCCGTAGTTGCTCGCCCTAGAAAACTGGTTTGTGCAATACCAGAACAGACTGGTAAAAATCTGATTATTTTTTTGTATTTGTTAGATTGATTTATTATTTACCTGAAGCAGGATTATGACATATTCATGGACATATTCCAGACTTCAGTGCTGAAGCTTCATAAATCCAAGTTCACTCAGGTTCTGATGCACTTATTCTGTTCTTTCCTTGGGAGGATGAACCATTATATATTTGCAATTGTTCTGGTCTTCTATGGTCATAAAGTCAACAACTTAACTGCTTTTCTTAATTTCTCAAATAATAAAACATTGGTAGTGAGTTCTATATACATGTTGTGTACTTGTTAAACTTGGTTTCTGTCAAGTCCTGAACTGACCTGGCCTGCCAATGGAACAAGAAATCCCAACTTCTATTTGCCGCTGACCCAGTGGGTTGGTTTAAATTGAGCATGGTCTTGTTTATCTCAATTGCCAGCCTTTGTATTGTTATATTAAACAACTTTTGATTTGGATTTGGTTATTGGGTGCAGTTTGTGATGTTTTATGCATGTTCGCTGGATCCTGAGAACTGGGGCCTCAAGTTTGCCTTTGACCTTGCTGAGATTTTCTTTTCAACATCTGAGGATCCAATCTCGAGTTATGTAAATGGAATTGTAATTTGAACTAGTCAACTCAATTAGTAATATGGTGCCATCTCAATTCTGTCCCAAGCACAAGATATCTAGAAATTAGAACTGTATACCTTCTAAATCTCCTTTGTTGGTGCAGGATGAGTGCTGTTTCATACCTGGCAAGCTACCTCTCACGAGCTAAGTTCATGTCTTCGTCAATAGTTGCTAGCTTTTTAACAAGGTTATTTCAATCTCTTTTCTTTCTTTTTTTAACATTGATATCTCTTTATTTGTATAATCATCTAATGAAAAACATTGAAATACAGATTAGTTAATTGGTGTTGCGATTATTGCAATCCAATCTGGGAGAGAATATTCAATCCAGCAGCCCATCAAATATATTACTCTGCTTGTCAGGTAAAAGTGCACCTTTTTTTTGTTGAACATTAATTTTTAGCAGGCTCTTTTTTTCTGATATTATTGCTGTTGTTTTATTGTGGTTGTGGGCGTAGGCAGTGATGTATATACTCTGCTTTAGAATGAGAGAGCTGATGGATGTACCTACTAAATTACCTGCCAAGTCCTTTCTCTTTGATCTTCCCTTGGGCTCTATTCTCTGTAATCGCTTGGATCCTCTCAAGGTACTTTTGATTTTTATTATTTTTAATCATTTTCCAATAACACCTGCACATTTGTTATTTGCATGCAATGCCAGATTGATTCATTTGTTTTTGTTGGACTGTAGAGGTACTAGCTTTTTGTTTGCAAATCGTTACCCAGTTGTTAAAACCAAGTTTAAAATTTTCGAATTACCTCTGAGGTTATATAGGCTTTAATCCAGTCCTTTTCAAAACCAGCATATGACACCTTTAAACCGAAATTAAAATTGCTTGATTTGTTTTTTGTTTTGTTTGGGCTTAAAAACGAAAGTGGGACTTTTGAGGCCTTATGCAGTGGGGATAGAAGTTCCTTGAGAATTGGATGACTGGTTTTGTCCAAGCCCCTTCATTTGGCTTAGCAGTTCAAGTTTTACTTGGGTAGGGGAATGGAAGGGAGGGGGAGAGGTTTCTAAATCCTAAACAAAACAAATTCTTAAGCTTTTATAAGCCCTAAACTAGAATTTTTAATTGGCAATGTTCGCGTAACCTGCCCCATATGTTGCCCCTTCCACCTCTTCTCTCTACCTTTATTGGGGTTGAGATTGGAATTGTCAGCATTTTATGAAGTATGCATTTTCTATTACCTAGAAATTTTGAGTTTTGTCTGAGATCACAGTACCTTTTGATCTGTATGTTGTGGATCATTAACAGAATCATTAGATTTGTTACACTTTTGCCCCATGTTGTCTGTGCTAGGTGTGCTTGCCTTCAATAGTTCAGGAGTTTCGACAACAGGCAAAAGCAGCTCGCCTGTTTCAGGCATCATTTACTATTGATGAAAATGCCATTGATTCTGTGTTATCCAAGGCCTTTGGTGGGACTCAACGATTGGACATTTTCTTTCCGTTCGACCCCTATTTATTAAAGGAATCTGAGATGTTTGTTTCTTTCATAGTTCAAAACATATTCGTAGTTATCTTTTAATTTATTTATATCATAGTTAATTTTCCTGTTCCTCATATCAAGGCATGTCCCTTTAGAAATGTCTAAATTTCTTAATGCAAAGTTGCTTATGCTGTAAATTTCTTAGCTTCAAATAGCCTCAGTAAGCAAATGAAACACAGTTATTCTTGGAGATCTAAGGTGGTGGTGGGGTGGGTGTGTGTGTGTGTGTGTGTTGTGGGGGGAGGGGATCAAACAGAATGAATTTGGTAAAAATTAGATTCTTTTTTAGTTTAGTATATTAGATGCCATCCCTGCTCAGCTAAATCTAAATGGTGCCTCATCAGTTTTGTTTTTATCACATTATATTGGGCAGGTTCATCAGGCCAAATTTTGTGTATTGGTCAAGGGTGAAGACAACATACAGCTACTGCAATAGTGAGGAAGACGATGAAGAAGATGAAGATGAAGAACTTCAGGATCTTGATGCACCAAGAATATCCTCTGATCCAATCAGCAGCTTTAAAGATCACTGTGATGACGATTACAATAATAGTGACGGAGAAGGTGAAGACGTTGAATATTCCTTGAATAAGATGTCTATAACACCTAAGCAAACCTTTAATTTGCATATGCCAGCCAAGATTCGACCTTCTGTGAACTCTCTCTATTGTTAAGGTCGATACTTATTTTTGTAGGGGCATGTTTTAACTATGTAACTTTTGGAGCCTGTTAGATGATTGAATGTACTTGCATTACTATAGTTGCTATTACATTAGTCCTTTACTTGGTGGCCTTTTTGGGGCTTTGCGGTTTGCAATCTTAGAGAATACTGTTTGTGCTACTTAATTTTTGGATGGAAATCTATACAGGGAGTGTAATTATTGTTAATTTGATGGTAATTAAATTGTGTTTCTCTCCTTGGATTGAGCAATTTTGTGGTAATAATTTGGCTGCTTAGCCCTTTCATACATGTCAGCAAGTAATGCGGAGGTTCTGCTGCAATCAACTCTGGTGCTTTTTCATTCCTTTTTTTTTATTTGTAGTTGTATTTTTTGGCATTTAAAATAACTTGAAACGTTTTCAATGAATAACTAAAGGGAAATGAAAACTAGATAGTTTTACATATTGGATTAGTTGTTATAGAGTCTGTCTGTCTGTCAAGGTGAATTGCAATCATCAGCCGAGGTTATTGAATTTATGTCAATGCATGTACCAGCCAAACTGGTAATCTGTATGGTAGCAAATGGAATTTGCAGGTAGCCAGGTACTGCGATTGTAGCTCTAATTGTTGAGAATTATATTGGAACGACCATTTCCTTGACTTCCAATCCGAGATGATTTCATTCCTTCTAGTCACAATTTTAGTTATTTGTGAAAGCCAGTGAATAAAGCAAAATCGACTTAATTAATATACATATGAAAGAAATTGTTGATGTATTTGAAAGGGTAAAGATTCTAGTGGCAGCAGCTTAAATCTGTTTAATTACAAAATCATATCTCCTTTCTGTTTAATAACAAAAATGGAAATAAATCAAATCGTAGAATCAATCGGAGAGAAATTCGCTGTGAAATTTGAAACTCGCTGTGAAATTAAATTGTGCGATTTTCATCTATACTGGAAATTTTTAACACAAGCAAGTTTAAAAACTCATACTTCTAGCGAAAGAGCAAGATGAAGAGGTTGATTAGAGATGAGATCTGTCGCTTCTTACAAATTCTCGACCAAAAGGTCAGAAGAAAGTAAGTTATCCATCTTATTTTTTAATTCAACACTTAAGTGATTATCCATCTTAAGTGATTATCCATCTTGTATGTTGTTTCTTAGCATTTGAATTGGTTAAATTAATATCCTTCACGTACTAGTTGAAGATTGAATTGGTTAAATTAAGAAGCTTTTGCTGCAATTGGTTAAATTAGAACTTCGATTTTTTTTAAGGTTAGTAACTTTAGCAATAAGTATCTTCCCTTATTTAAATTACTGTTAGAAATACAAATATATTTTTTCCTTTATTAAGTTTTTTCTTTATTAACTTTGGTATTAATTGATTGAAAGAGTAAAAGATAAAAATAAGTATTTAGAAATAATATTTTCTCTCAACACTCAATTTTATAGGTTGCGTTTGGATCACCCAAGAATAGAGCTAACCTTGAGTTAGCTCCACTATTTTCAAACTTTGGTGATCCAAACACAAATTAGCAAATTGAGTTAGCTCAAAAATAGCTCTATTCTACAATGGGTTAACAAGAATAGAGCTAGTGGAGTTAGTGATATTAATAAAATATTTGATTCTTCTCAATTAAAGTTAGTTTAAATATTAAATTAGTATTTAAAATATTTGATTAGTATTAAATAAATATAATATTAGATTAAATTAGTATTAAATAAAATATTAGTTTGAATATTAAATGTAATATAATATTAATTAAAAATATATATTAGTATTAAATAAATATAATATCAAATTAGATTAATATTAAATAAAATGTTAGATTAAATATTATATTGCAGTCATTTAAGTATTAAATGTCATATTATATTAGTTTAAATATTAGATTAGTATTAAATAAATATAAATTGGATTAGTATTAAATAAAATATTAGATTAAATATAATGTAATATTAGTTTAAATGTTAAATGCAATATAATATTAGTTTAAATATTAGATTAGTATTAAATAAAATATTAGTTTAAATTTAAATGTAATATAATATTAATTTAAATATCATGTTACTATTAATTTAGGGGAGGGATCAAGTTACAACAAAGTTACAACAACCATTTTTTTCATTTGCAAAGTTCAAATCGTCGATCCAGACCGTTCAACATGATTATCTAAATAAAATGTGCTTGCAGATCAAATTTTACATTTTTTTGAATTTTTTTGCTATTTATTAAGATGGGTACAAAATTCAATGGTCTGAATATGACTATTTTTTGTAAAATACTTAATAAATAGTACAAAAATTCAAAAAAAAATGTAAAATATCATTTGCAAGCACATTTTATTGTGGAGATCATGTTGACGGTTTGGATCGACGATTTGGACTTTGAAAATAAAAAAAATAGTTGTTGCAACTCAAATTTGTTGTAACTTGATCCCTCCTCTAAATAAATATATAATATCAAATTAGATTAATATTAAATAAAAGGTTATGTTAAATATAATATAATATTAATTTAAAAATTTAATGTGAGTGTAAATGTTAAGTATTGACTATTGAATGTAATATAATATTAGTTTAAATATTAAATTAGCATTAAATAAAATATAATATCATATTAGATTAGTATTAAATATAATATTATATTAAATATAATATAATATTAGTTTAAATATTAAACATAAAATAATATTACATTAAATATTAGATTAGTATTACATAAAATATTAGATTAAATATAATACAATATTAGTTTAAATATTAAATATAATATAATATGAATTTCAATATTAAATGTAATGTAATATTACTTAAATATTAGATTATTAAATAAAATATCGGATTAAATATAATATAATATTAGTTTAAATGGTAAATGTAATATAATATTAGTTTAAATGTTAAATGTAATATAATATTAGTTTAAATATTAAATTTGTTTAATCATTATTTATTCTTTCATTCTATTGCTTTTTCAAATATACAATTCAAACGATATTTTTACTAATCCGAATAGTCCAAAGTTAGCGTTATTTTCAAATCACTCACGTTAGCACTATTTTCAACCACTAATTCAAAATTCACTATTCTTGCACTAATCCTTGGACGATCTAAACATACTCATAGTTATTAATCTATTTTCAGAAGCTTCGATAATAAACATAAGCTTTTAAAACTAGGGGGATGGATTTTTTTTTAAAAACATAATTAAAAAAATATATTTTTACCAAACCAACATGATTATTTTTTTTTTGGCAAAAACCATAAGAACCGAATTGCCAATTCGGTCCGCTTGGTTTTTTTTTTGGGACATAATTGGTAATTCGGTCCTTGTTGATTTCACAGTTCCCGCAAACAACTGTGTTGCTATTTGTGCAATGCCTAGGGACCGAATTGCTAGTTTGGTCCAGAGTTTTTTTAGTCCGGACCGAATTGGCAATTCGGTCTCAACTTTTTTTTTTAGGGTTTGGTTGAATTTCTCACTTGTGTATCATACATCATATCAGATGTAGGTCAAATTGAATTTGAAACCGAAAGACAATTAAATATGTCTTTTTAGCCGGATCACTTTTTTTATCTCCCATAGAGGATATTAGATTAAATTTGATTTACTCTATTTCATTTTCAGTTTTTTTGGCACAACCTAGCGAGTAGGGCTGCAAACGTACCGAACTGAAACTTACACATCTTAATGTAAATGTTTCTTAACTAAATTTACAATGATGCTATTTATTAAGCAAACCTTAAAAATAAAAAAAATAAAAAGTTGGGACCGAATTGCCAATTCGGTCCAGAGTCTTTCTCGGAATTTTTGTGGCCGCCTTTCTGAAAATTTGTGAAATCAACAAGGACTGAATTGCCAATTCGGTTCCAAAAAAAACCAAGCGGACTGAATTGGCAATTCGGTTCTTATGCTTTTTGTGAAAAAAAAATAATCATGTTGGTTTGGTAAAAATATTTTTTTTAATTATGTTTTTTAAAAAAAATCCTAGGGAGATTTCACGTATACCCCTCAAAAACTTCAAAATTACTTATTTTCCCCTCTAAATTTTGAAATTACGTATTTCCCCCTCTAAACTGCAAAACTCTCAAATTTATCCATTTTATTGTTTTTTTTATTGAACTCATTCTAAATTTATGAAATACCATTTTACACTTCATTAAAACCATAAAAAACCCTCAGACTCAAATTTAAATCTAAAGGGTTCCTCTACCGTCTGAACTTCTTTAATATTCGTGCGCGTAAGATCAGCACAAATTTTGAAGCAAACACACACGGATATTGAACCGGCGTGCACGGATCTTAATGCGATGTGTGCGGGTCGGAATTGCTTTAAGATCCATGCATACTAGATCAGCACAAATCTTGAAGCAAATACGCACAAATATTAAAACGATGCGCATAGATCTTAATGCGATGCGCGCGAATCGGAAGGTAGAGGAACCCTTCATATTCAAATTTGAGTTGATGGGCATTTTATGTTTTTAATAAAGAGTAAAATGAGTATTTTATTAATTTATAGTGAGTTATAATATAAAAGACATGAAAATGAATAAATTTGTTAGTTTTTGAAATTTAGAGGGGGAATACGTTAAAGTTTAGAGTGAAAAATATGTAATTTTGAAGTTTTTGAAGGGTATATGAAATTCCCCCTTAAAAAACTAAGAGTATGTACCCTCGTTTCCGAAGGAAATCGCACTAGAGACTTCTAGAGAATTTTTTTTTTTTGTGCCACGTATACTCGTTCAATAAAAGGACGTATGACTCACGCAAAAGTATTACTTATTTATCCCTTTACCCTCTTGATGTGTTACCGAAATATAAATTCAAATCATTATAAAATATTTTCATAATTTAGATGAAATTATAAAACTTTGATCTATTTAAGAACCATTTAACTATCCATAAAAAGATTTGCAGAAAGTTAATTGGTCTAGTTTGCCTTGATTGAGTAGATCAGTTATCATCTAATTGGGTCAATATATATGCAAAATGTCATATAATAACTTGCAGATTACCATTTAAAAATAAATAACATGCTGATGCTAGTTAATTCTAGAATAGGGAACAGACCTTATACTAAACCAGATTTATAAGTTGATATTTACAACGGACATATACACAGACAAATACATACGTACCACACACACACACATACGTTTGGCTAATATGTATGTACAGTATTTTGTAAATTATACACAAAAAGGTACGTGGGCAAAAGGGTGAATTGTCAAAGCTAGTGTTTGAACAAACGCTCATTTTTGTTCAATATATCTGCACAAACTTAGCCTCATGCAACAGAAAAGGCCAAATAAACCTTTGTACTATTCTCATAATTCATCCAGTGGAAAGGTTTCTTCTCCCTCCCCAGCTCCATAGAACTCGTTTCCCCATGAAGCATGGTGGCAACCATCTCCTATTGTTCCAAGAAAATGAGAAATCATGTCATCTGATGTAACAGTTTTTCATATAAAGTGGTGAGCCTTTATTAAATTGTAGTCACACACCTTGTGGTTCGACTGAAATTGTGGTCAAGTCTTTTTTCAGTAAAACAGTTTCTGGGAGATTGATCAAGCTGAACTTAGAGAGCATCTCTTTATCCTCATTGTCAATTGGTACAAACCCGAAGCGGGAAGTCCATGTATCTATCAGACTTGGTATTGCACACAAGAGTAGCATCTTAACCTTTAGCAACTTCAACAGCTGCCTCAATCAGAAAAAAAAAAAAATTATTTAAAGAGGTAAAATGAGATAATTTCGCAGTTGCATGCAAAGATATAGAAGTTGTAATTAACCTCCTCTATGGCAGAGATGAGACGCCGACACATCCCTTGTTTGCGATTTTCGATGCTTGTTGCAACCAGAGGCATCTCCGCTACTGCTGTTCCAAGCAACCTGACAAATACATATTTGTAGAATAAATATAATGATAAAAAAGACAATAAAAGATCAATTGTGACATTTAAGTTACCTGATGGAAGCCACAGAGATGATTCTTTCATCTTTCTCCAGCACCACTGTGTAGAAACCTTTGTAGTCCAAGCTTAAGATGTTGACCCTGATTAATCCAAGAAAAATATATACCATGGACAAATATCAATTGATAGAACTCACATAATGTGCATGATCTTTGAAATGAATTTTGTGAAAACAATAGTCTCTTGTGAAGGTGCTCTTTTATGGCAGGGACGAAGATTATTTTGCAGAAAAAAAAACATTTGTACAGCTATGCACACATGTGTGTGCGTGTGCATGTTCGTGTGTGTCAGAGAGAGAGATCTGACCTCCAATTATAAAGAAGAAGGGGGATGAGGTCGAGGCCTGTACGGTGATCTAAGATCGGGAAAAAACATTCTTCAGTTATTCTGAGTGCAAGTGCCAACTTCATGTTATTTTCGGCCAGCTGCACCAACTTCTCTGAATCAAATATTTTTGTTTGGCCATGGTCGCATCTCAGTATGCTCAAATAGAATCCATCCCCAATATAATTCGTCAACCCAACCTGTGACCGCATGTAAACGTAGACCTGGTCGTTTGCAAAAATTACATAAAAAGTTAAACGAACAAACTACGTCAAACATTAACAGTATATGCAAAAATGGTGTAGGCAAGCATAGTTTAAAGAGAAGTAAAGAACTTCCACAATTTTATAATACCTGTTGGCATTGATTTCCACAAAACCAGGATCCTGGTGGCGATTCACTACAGATCATGTTCTTATCCTTCATGCATTTTTCATGAACTATAAAATAAAATTTAAGTAAATTAAAATTAGTTGAAGGCTTTAAAGCAAGTTTTTGTTTTCCAATTTTAAACGCAGGAAATGAGAGAGAGAGAGAGAGAGAGACAGAGAGAGAGAGATTACATCGTCGTTCACACTGCGAGCACTGCAAGTAATTAATGGAACTGGAGAATTCCAATGAATTGCAAATCATCTGTTCACAAGCACCGCATCTGCAGCTCGGGCAGTGCCAACAATCTTCTGGAATTTCCTGAAGATAAAATGAAAACCAATTCATCAAGTCAACAATTCTTAAAACTTGTTAATTTTGATTGTTTTTACATGAATATGACAGGTTCAGTTGCCTCCCTAAACTTGGACATATACAGGTAATTATATCACACAGCCCCAGTACCAAAGCTAGACAGTTGTGCAATAGCAGAATATAACAATTTAAAACCAAAATGTACGTAAATGGTACTGGTACAAGTACAAGACCTGACTGATCATACATACCAGTACTAAACTTGGCAATGCCTGTCCCTTTATCAGACCAGATAGGTAATATATAGTACTCATAAGTAGCCAAACTAATTTGATCTGATGGCACAGTACCGCTACCAGACCTGATTGTTCCGTATTGTACAGAATCACCAGAAAACCTGAACCAGTTCCAAAACATAACCTGGGAAGGCAAGCAGGACTCATGAAAGCTAGAAGGACAGGTGTCACAGCACACCAGCTCACCACCATCTCCGCATAGTGCACACATATCATTATTCCTCTCAATATCTCCGTCTCTAATCCTCATTCTCTCTTTCCTCCCCTTGTACTCCACTGACCATGCGTTGAACAAACACATCACATACGGTTCACCAGATCCAAGAAACAAATTCAAACCTGGGTTCCCTGATTCACTGCTTGCATGAATCTGAAAACCTGACATTGTAAAACTCTCACCACAACACTGACACAAAACACCATGTCTAGTCAATTTCCCTTCTATTACTTTCTGGCCCTTATAATTTCGGTATTGGATCTTCCTGTTAGCAGATATCACGCCTGTATTAATTAACAGACTTAAGACTGTTCTTGCACCTTGCGTGAAATGCTTCTTGTTGTCAGAGTTGATTTGACCCAGTTGAACCGGTTTCTCAGTGGACTGCTTCGAATGAATGGGCTTCTTTTTTGAGGCTTTTTTAGGGTATTTCCTGTATTTCAAGTACTTCTTTGTAATTATTGCTGAGATAAGGAGATCATGGTCTTGAAACCGGCACACCCGCTTTCTTCCCTGCCTTTTTCTCTTACGGGTTTCAGTTTTTGTGTCGAATCCACTCTTCTCCTCGTTTTTCTTTGATCTCTTTCGTGGTTTATTTTCCTTGGTCTCAGAGGTGGATTTATGCTTTCTCTTCAATTTTGATTGAAGAAATTTATTCATGACCACTGTAACAGGATATTCTGGATTCTGAAACCCACTATTTGAGTCAAAAGATAAAGATCCTTGAAACATACTTGCTTGATAACTTGGATGGACTGGATTCAATCCACTAACCGATGATTCAAAAGGAAAAGGAACATCAGATGGATTCAGAATTAACTCAAGCTGCTGCGGTACCATGCTTCCAGATACCGGGTTTATTGTGAATTTGGCTCCGATTGGTATGTTATCATAGCCGAAAACTGGTTTTACTGTGTTAAATGGTACTTGTTCTATTGCCGAGTTGATGGAGCTCTGAATAATGCTTTGAGATGTTTGATTAACCATTAGTGTCTCTTTGACAGGTACGTTATCGTGTGGTGTAACTGGATACACTTCTTCTTCAATGGTCACTGGATTCACATGCAATTCTGCAGGACACATAAATTCTTCCCCAACTGTCACTGGAGTTACACTAAAGTCTGCCGCATGCAGTGCTTCCTCTCCATTTGTAACTTGACTAACATGCAACTGGGTGGCACCTTGCACTTCCTCTCCAGTTGTAATAGGTAGTCCCTCTCTCAGTTTTTCTAAAGTTAAATTACAGTCTGGAGCACATGATATTTCCTCTTCAGTTGTAACTGGACTTACATGCAATCTGGTAGCGCTCTGCACCTCCTCTCCAGTTATACACGGACCTTTGTGCAAGTCTGAGGCACTCAGTACTCCCTCTCCAGCTATAATTGGGCTTATTATATCCTTTTTGCCTGATGGTGTCATTATACCTCCAGTTGGAACAACTCGACCTTCTACCATGGGCATTTTTTCACCATCCCTTTTCTTCCCTGGTTCGGGTTCCAGTGCAAGTTGGGGTAGAAGAGTCCTTTTACACCGACGGCGTGAATAGGTTAGTGGATCAGCAACATCATTCCTTCTCAAAATCATCGTCTCATTTTCTTCAAGAACGCTCGTTGTACTCTGTACTGCCTGTACGGGTACAGCTTTCCTCAATGCCTCAATTTTGTGATCTATTGAAGCCACGGCCATAAATGGGTCTAGTAGAAACCACTGATCTGATAAGGTCAACCCACAGTCTGGATCTCGGAGCAACTTTTCGACATAAGTCAAGGTGTTTTGCAAATCAGATGCAAATTCATTAACATTGAACCATTGCCGGCCCGGTAAACGGGTTTTGCCCAAAGCTGAACCAGTTAATGATGATTGCAATAATTTACCTAAAGAAACCCAAGTTTCAGATAGATGAGAAAGTGCAGGCCCACCATTAGGCGGTCGGTACAAGTACTTGAATCTTTCTGGGTCACTTTTTCTCCCTTGCAACTCCAATTTGTACCCAAAGTCGGTCAAGAGTCGGTTTGCATGTGCATGGAGATGTGTGCAGAGGTCTGTAAGGGATGAATTCTCTATTTTTGATATATCCAATGTACCTGAACAAAGGCTAGTAGAAGGGGGTGTTGTTGGTAGAGGTACAGTAAGTTCTGTTTCGTTAGTTGGATTCACAGCATTAGGTTCAAGTTCAGAAGTTATCACGGTTGGTACAGGTAGCGGTAGTTTACCAGTATTATCTTGAGAAACCAGTCCAGAACGAGGCAAGACACAACAAACGCTGTAAGTAGAGAGGTCGCCGTGTCCAGATGACTCAACTATGCGGCAGTATATGCGTCGACTGGACTCTGCTGTACCAGGTAGGCAACCCGACTCAGACAAGGATTCTACTCCATTGTTGCAAAAAAATCCTTGAAACATTTTAGTTTCCTCTTCCGATCCGTCAAAATCATCTCCATGTAAATCTTGCAAATCTTCTCTAAATAGCATGCGCATGATCTCTTCTTCCTTCAAGCACATTTTTACACTTTCATCTGGTAATGTCATTTTCTTAACCAGAGTATAAACCTGCATTGGAGAATTAAACGAAAAAATTGTCATATTTAATTACGAGGGATAGCAAAGTGGCTTATTGGGTCGCACTCAAAAGATAAATTGGAGGATTTATTCAGCTAAATACCAAGAAAACATGAAAATGATAATATGAAAACCGCACCTGTGCAATCGCCGACTAGGGTCACTTCTTCTTGATCAGTGTTCACCGCATTATGGCAATCTCTCTCTCTCCGTTCTATCATTGATCTCTCTCTCAACTAAGGTCACTCCTAGGGAAGTCCGTCACTGGACATAAATTTCCCATTAAGGAAAGAAAACATTTTAAGTATCAGATTTTGTCAAATATAAATTGTGTTCCCGAGCTTTTTACTAAAACCGTTCGATCTAAAATCGATATACCTGATGATTTTCTTAGGATTAGTTTTATGACGTCGGTAAATTGATATGGCACGTTAGTTCTGTATCGGACGGTCCAGATAATAAGAATCCTGTAAACCAGTTCTGGATAACGGCAGAAACGAGGGCTTGATGATTTCGCCATATAAAGAAGCGTTTATAGTATCGATGAATTGCGCCTTTGTCTCTGTCGTTTAGTATTTGAACTTGTTCAGATCCTATCTTATCCTATGAGGTATCCGATTTTATGTACAACGTATTGCAATTTTTAAATATGGTTTGAATATGTCTTATCTTTTACAATAGTCTGATTTTCGTTTACGGTCCGATTTTTACAATTAAAAATAAAAAATAAAAAATATTAGTAAACTAGTTATAAGTTTAATTTTACATACATAATCATTTAATCAGATTAAACGGATTAAACATTAGTTTTTATATGGTCCATTTCTAATTCGATTGTCTATCTATTTAGTTGGTTCAATTATATTTATGCAAATCTAAAAGAATTTTGGTTCCGACTTTTCTTAGTTAAATTGAATTTGACCGACGAATAAGCACCTCTTATTAGTGCCATTTATATTTAAAAATATATACTTGGTAAAGCTAGTTGCAAGCACATAGGTTGATGGGCTGATTGTATCTTTCGTAACACATATATGTAAATTTGAAATAATATTTTCAACCATGTTAAATATTCTTAATTCGAAGTAAGCTGTTTAAATCATGACAAACAAAAATTTTAAACCTTAAGTAACAAGTTCTAATCAAACAAGAATATAAAAGTATATAATATCGTAATAGGTAAATATTAATTAATTAATATGCTTGCATATCCATTATTTATTGTTAATATCTTTTACCACACAGTGATACACTACCTAAAATAAGAGAGCATATGACATAATCTTGTCTCGATACTTACTGAAATATTTCATATATGTTTTACAAGCTAAAATATTATGTTGCGAAATAATCTTTGACCATTTAAACATCAATCTGAAGGTTAAATGAAAATCAATCCCTAGGTTAAATCTAAATAGCTATTCCACAGTTTAGCTAAACCACAAGTAACCTAACCAAATGAAAATATATCGGATTTAAGCAAAATGAAATTATGAATCTTTTTAAACTGCAGGTTAAGTCTGATAGAGTGGCATTATAACCTACGGATATACGGATGCACTTTGTCACACCTCAAACTGAGAATTTCGGATTAAGACATGATCAATCCTCGCCTCGTGTTTATTAATCAATAAACACGCAAGGCTAAACAAATACAAATAACTAACAAGAGCGGAAGCGTGAATAATATCAATAAAACATAAATCATACAATCCATAAATAAATATATACATACAGATCCATACAACCCACATCATAATTCAATTGAGACAAACAAATGAAAGGGCTGTTTTAATTTAAGTTAATTGCGCGAGATTTGAATTTAAAAATCGATACGAATTAATCGAACGTTAGTCATATTTACTCTATACAACTTAATATTTTATTAACTTAGATTTTATTAATATTATTATTCCTATTTCGCAAATTTCACTAACTTCCGATAAGTCACAAAATTTATTTTATTTTCCAAATTATCGATTTAGAGTTTTAATTTAATAATTACGAATTTTGTTATGTCAATCGCATATGTACATAATTTGATTATTTTATTTCCTTAGTTAAATTCAAATTTGTTAATTTAAATTAAATCTAAAACTTGATAGAATCATTAATTGATTTAATAATCAACTATTTATATAAACTAATTATTCATTTATTTAATTAATTTTTTAAATTTCCTTAATAATTTAATTAAAAAAATTAGTTAGTTGTAAATTTTAATTATTAGCCTTAATTAATCAATTAAAAATTTTCGGAATATAACACACTTTGTATGGCACTAACTAATCCATACAACAAAATAATAAAAACATAAAAGCACAGGTAACTAAACTAAAGGGTATGTTTGGTTGCAAAATAAGAATAGCAATTATTTGTCTTATTAGAATAACTAAATTTCAAAACTCTTAGAAATAGCCTAGCCTATTCTAATAAGACAAAAAGAATTAAATTCACTATTCTAGCTATTCTAACTCAACTAAATACTAAATAAGCTATTTCGAATAGCTTAACTCCAAAAATAGCTTATTCTCAATCCAATCAAACATACCCTACTATGAGTTGCAGAGTTTGCATCTAAGATAATGGTTATAGTTTCTTGAGAAAGATAATAAGAGAGCATATGACACAGTCTTGTCTCATGCAGCACATGTCAATTAGGAAAGCGCAGGTAACAATCTGTTTCGTCATCTGGAGGGAGCGATGTCAACGCATCTTCGCAGATAAGCGAAAACAGTACACACTCAATCATCAGGGAAATAATAGAAGGATTAAACTGCTGGTTCTGCATTTGAATATTTATCAAGTAATAAAAAAGATCCAAATTCAGATCCGAACAATTTTATTAATAGAAATACGGATCAGATATCTGGTATTATCCGAAACCCAATTTCAAATACTTATTCGGACTCAGTCAGTCCAGTTAAGTAATTCTCCCAGTAGACCTTGTCTTGTTTTATAGATTCTCCAGTCTTTTTATTTTTTTCATTCAGAAGTAGAGAAATGACTCATTTGACCTCAAAAATTGTCAAATTAGAAGATTGACATTATTCTAAACATGCTACATATTTTTTATTTTTTCAATGAAGGGTAAAATGGGTATTTCATAAATTTAAAATGAGTTTTAAAAGAAAAGACATTAAAATCGGTAAATTTGTGTGTTTTTAAAGTTTAGGAAGGTAAATATGATATTATGAATTTTAGATGGAGAAATACGTAATTTCTAAGTTTTTGAAGGATACATTAAAATGGGTAATTAAGTTAGTAAATTTATTTTTGAGATAAATTGAACTTGTAAATTCATCATTGTCCATATCGTCCTAAAAAAAGGACAGCTGTAGGGTTATTTGGTCCTAATTATCAATATTTTTTTAGAACGACTATCTTGCTTATTTCTCAGCAGGATAACAAATGCAGGTGCAACTGTGCAAGTACCTTGTAGAATGAGAACTTGGATTTGGAACTTGAATCCGTTGAATTCTTCATGAATTGTTGATTTTTCTTCCTGATTGAATCCGATGCGAGTACAATCCACTGCAACCGAATGCCCGAATTGCAATAATAATTGACAAACCGGGAAGCCCAGTGTCTTTTTTTTTTCTTTTTCTTTTTTTTTGCAGAGAAAAAGCCCAATGTCAATAATTCAAAATACTGCTAGCTGCTTCCAGACTAAACTCGAACCATCATATTCAGGGTAAATATTTTAACAGATCAGATTTGTCTTTATGCAGCGCAACAAAAATATCCAGTGCTATTTTGATTCTACAGTTAATGCGCTGCATGAAGCTAAAACTGCTGTGTTAACATTGTTTCTCATTCTTCATTGCATATTTGCATTCCGGACTTGCGAACTTTCTAGAAAGCATGAGACTCGTCTACAGCCTCATTCCTTTCTCCTCTATAAATTCACCAGCACAGACATCGCTTGCCTCAGCAAAAACAAATCATCACTAAGTACTACTACTGCTAGAAGCTTGATCATCGATCTCTTCTCAGTTCTCACATTGTAATCAAACAACATCAATCACAACAATGTCGATCGCTAGGAGGAGCAACGTCTTCGATCCATTATCCCTCGACTTATGGGACCCATTCGATGGCTTCCATTTCAACAAGAGTCTTCTCCCCTTCTCTCGCCCCTCTTCCTCCCTCTCCTTGCCATCTGATGCCTCCGCCTTTGCCACGGCTCGCTTCGACTGGAAAGAAACACCTGAGGCACACGTGTTTAAGGCGGATCTTCCAGGAATCAAGAAAGAAGAGATCAAGGTGGAGGTGGAGGAAGGTCACGTACTTCAGATCAGCGGGGAGCGGGCCAGTGAAAACGAGGAGAAGACTGACACGTGGCACCGAGTCGAACGCAGCAGTGGGAAGTTCTTGAGGCGGTTCAGGCTGCCTGAGAATGCTAAGATAGATCAGATCAAGGCTGCCATGGAGAACGGAGTGCTCACTGTCATTGTGCCAAAGGAGGAGGTCAAGAAACCTGATGTCAAATCTATCGAGATTTCTGGTTAATTTTTCTTTATTATATGACAAGTGAAGTCGGATACTTGATCGAAGGTGTAATTGCTGTGTGTTTGTAAAATTTGTTAATGGCTGTGTCTTTGACTTGAAAAAAAAAAGAAAGAAAAAAAAAAAAAAAAGTCTGTGCTAGAGACCTATAGTTGATGTATAAATTTCATCATTTTGGGTTATGTAATTCATTAGCAGCTTCCATTTATCACGTAATTAATTGTGTGATAAAATTCCCTAAAATTGAAAGCTAATTAATGGTGTACCTTTTTCTAATCGTATCTCAGTGAGATCTATTTGGTGCATTTAAGGTGCCTGATAAAATGACGGACTCAAAAACTTATATTTGAACTTGCTATATTCATATAATTTATTTCAATCGTAATGCAATTGTGAAATTGCTTGATTTTAGAAAACTTCTCCAAATTCTGAATGGGGTGTTATAATATAAAAGTATGTTATCTCGTATTAGATAATTATTAATTAATTAATATGCTCGCATATCTATCATTTATTGATAATATCTTGTACCAATTGGGATACACTACAAAACCTATAGTGAGTTTTGCAAAGTTTGCATCTAAGATATAATAATAATTTCTTGGAAAGACAATAAGAGAGCATATGACATAATCTTGTCTCAAAATACTTACTGGAATATTTCATTTATGTTTTACAAGCTAAAATATTTTGTTGCGGAATAATCTTTGACTATTTAAACATCAATCAGACGGTTAAATGAAAATCAATCACTAGGACAGATCTAGATAGCTATTCCACAGTTTAGCTAAATCACGACCTAACCAAATGAAAATATATCGGATTTAAGCAAAACGAAATTATGAATCTTTTTAAACTGCAGGTTAAGTCTGTTAGAGTGACGTCATAACCTACGGATATACGGATGCACTTTGTATGACACTAATTAATACATACAACAGATAAAACATGCTCAACAATGAAGGTGGCCTGTGGTCAAGCAATACTACATCAGGACAAAAATAATGCTCAACAATCCTAGTTAATTTCTGACTCTTAGAAGTCTAAAATATCCAGGTCGTGCACAGCACAAAAACATAAACGCCAACATTCAGAAGTGACATAAATTCTATAACTCAGTAGTAATATGTAGTAAACATATAGCAAACATAAAAGCATAAACACCAATATATAGTTAGTTTAAATTCTGATATCACAGAACCGATGCAAAGCAGCTCAAGCTATCCCAAAGTACTCTTCTACAGAACTATTTCCACAAACCACATAGTGTCCTTCACTGGTGGCTAAACAAAGCTTGGCTGAAACCACATAGCCGGTATCTTGGACTTGTTTGATGTTTCATTTTCAGAAATTAAATTGCTTCCAATTGTCATGTTGAACTGCTTGATTGATTGCATAATCGAATTGTTTGAATCATATGCATAACTGTATTAAATTAGAACTGATATGTACTGAAATCGCCTTATTGCGGGCCGCAACAACTCCCATTACGGGCCGCAATCAACAGCGTAGCTCAAGATATAGACTGACTGACTCTCTGAATACTTTGTTGCGGGCCGCAATAAATTCATTGCGGGCCGCAATGAACGTAGCAGAATGAAATACTCTCTGGCTGAGAATGGAGTACTTTGTTGCGGGCCGCAACCACAGCCATTGCGGGCCGCAATAAGGGCCTGGAAAATGCCAATAAGAGTTGGAAATTTTCGGGTAATTAAGTTGCGAGCCGAAATAACCCCATTTCAGTCCGAAATGAATATCATAGTTGTATTTGCATGTTTAATGGTATATCGTTTGTTTGTGTTCTTTTGTTTTGGAAACTACGGTCGAAAGTCCCCAACAATTTATGACTATCTAGGATGGTCGGTAACATTTCGAAATCAACGCTGGGCGATGACTCGAAACCATGTGCACATATGAGAATAATTAATCACTGCTGGGCAGTGATTGATTAAGATCAGTCAATGCTGGGCAATGACTGATCGTGACGGAGACTTTGGGTGACTGTAAGGAAACGATGAAATGGTGTCATATCCAGTCTGGGACAGGAATGACAGTTTGGTTTGACGTGTTGCGAATGGACGATTCTGAGCTTATTGCATACAAAATTCTCTTTTTATCTGATTATGAACCAGACCTTAGTTAATGGTTAAGCCAAAGCACTGCGGATGAGTGTCAGATAAAAGGGTCCAGCTGGTGGGCCATCTGTAGGTGTCAGTGACACTGCAGATGTGGGTTGGATAAAGGGTCCAGCTCGGTGGGACATCCGTAGGTGCTACCAGCTGTAATAAAATGAGTTAAGCCAAATATGTGTTGTTTGAACTTCATCTTGAAAACTCCGTGAGTTGTGTTTCATTTGATGATTGTTGTGGAGCATATGCATACATTTATATACTGATATAGAACTGTTAAAATGTTGTTGTATGGATTTTATTTTTGAAAGTGGATTCTGATTGCAAGTCCAATAACCTGATTGTGGCAAATTCGCACTGAGAAGTTATTCTCACCCCCATCCTTTGGGTTCTTTTTACAGGTTACGGTACGACTGATTCTGGAGAGGCACACGAGTAGTAGGCCTTTGGTATATGTCACCATATTACCTTAGTAGTTGTTTTTGGTATTTGACTAGAGATGTAGATATATTTTTGTTGTATAGTTCTCTGAGTCATAACCTATGGTTAGTATCCGTATGAGATACATTTTGTATATGCTACTTTTACCAGATGTTGGGTACTTGGACTGTTATATATAAACCTGTTTTATCTCTTTTATTGTGCTATGATGAGTTATATCGTAATTGCCTTGTAAGCATACATGGAGTTGTATGCTTACGGCGGGGCTCTGTCACTACTCATGGCTGCGGGGTGTGACATAGTTATTGGAAAAGAAAACATATGTGGTGCCTGATGCCTCAGTTAAATATTTTTAGAGACAAGGACACTATATTTAAACTTCTTCAAAAGAACTTAAAATATATTTTTTATTTGATGTCCTTTTTTAAGTTGTACTTCCTATACTTGTTAAAGGACAAAATCATTGTTGTTTGTTTCAATTATAATTTATTATTAAATCATTCAAGCTTATATTAACAAATAAAATTGCTATCTATCTATTTTAGAACATTGATAACTTTAATTTACTCATAAAGTTGTGTTCTTTATGCAGTTCCTAGCTTTTTTCTTAAATTAATTAAAGTGAAGAAAAAAAATAGTTTTCCACCCTCCAATGGAGACTTTTAAATAGTGATGCAAGCTTAATTAAGAAGACACTAAGAGCAAAATCTGAGAACTCAATAAAAATGATGTTTCTTAACTACTCTGCTCATGCAAGCGACATGCATGTGAAAAAAATTTGTACATTTTTCATGACAAGGGTCCTCCAAATTTATCTATATATTTAAGTTATTTTAATTGGGATGGTGAATTTCGATTTATAATTACTTGTTTAAAATAAAGCTAAATAATATTCATAATGTGTCTGAAATTAGTTGATGACAAATGGTTTCTAACTCGTTAATCAAGACATTGGAGAAAACTATGATTATTTTTTTTACTCGGCTACGGTGGTTAGTTTTTGAATCATTGAACAATATGAACTTTTTGAAATTACAGAGTAGGAAAATGTTAATAAAGATTCAAGTAAAACTTTTTCAAAAAGAAGTGATAAAATTGGTAAATCTTTTCCAACCAATGTGTAATGTATAGCAACAACGTTTTAAAATAACTAAAAAACTAAGAGTTTTTATGTGGTTAATAGTCCATAATTCTATCTTAACCAAGGACAATTTAGCAATTAGAGGGTGGGTTGGGGATCAAACCTGTTACTGTTGTTCAAATGCTAAAACAGTCACTCATTTATTTTTAATGTGTCATTTAGCTCAGCAGGTATGGTTCTGGCTTGGGAAAAGTCAGAATTTCATGCACACATGGTGTACTTTTCAAACATTGTTCAATTTGCTATGCAATTACCAGTAACTGACAATATAGGATTTTTGATAGTTCTTAGTGCTGTTTGTTGGTCTCTTTGGAAACACAAAAATGCTATATGCTTTAATCAATGTAGGGTTAGTTCAGCTAGAACTTTGATCTTACAAACTAAATCTTTGCTTTGCTATTGGTCAGGTAATGTCAAGACAGCAGTGCAAGAGGCGATTGAATAATGGATGCCAGTGATGGAGGATGCTATCCCCCTGGATCACTATATGCCCCTGGAGATGGTGTTGTATCAGCCCCTAGAGTCACCACCTCAGCCATGAAGCATGCCACTGGCCAATTTTTGTACCTAGCATATACCCTTAGCCCCATGTTGTGTGGCTTAGTTATTACGTCTTTAGAGTATTTTTAGAGTTTAGATGTAGCTCAAGCTTGGTTATATAATCTACTTTTATGTTTACTTGTTGAATTGCATGGATGTTTTGATCACCAGGTGTGTGGTGACTATAACTGAAAGTTTTTGTAATTATACTTTCCTATCAATGGAATGGGCTTTGCCTCTTTTAACAAAAAAAATAACTAAACAACTTGTATTAATTTTGTGAGATGACCCTCTGGTTTATTGGACATTAATTCTGAGGATGACAGGGATCATGTTTCTCGGTGCATATGACCTTAGCATATATACCTCATCAAATTAGCTACCTTTTGAAGTCAAATATCAGATACTCTGGTAGAGTTTGAATCTGTCGTCGGGGATTACTTTAGTGATAATGTGTTTGATGTCTAATACATAGTGAAATTCACAATTATTTGTATGTAGGCTTGAAGGAGGTCGTGATGGCATTGTGTGTCGAGCGGGTTGTCGAGCTTGCCCATAAGGTTGGGTCGGACAACTTTATGATATGACACAATTAATGGCACCTGCAGGTGTTCATGATATCTGAGTATAGATTATGTTTGTCGGTTTATATGTATCTGAGATTGAAAAAACGATTTCATGTAATATTCTCTCTCTCTATATATATATATGAGCAGAACTAGGGTGTGATGCGCTCACGCCGTGAGCGCACCTCCTAGAGGTCACATTTTCAAAGTTCTACTCATATATATATATAGTGATGCTACGATACTTTAAAAAGTAAAGAGAGTGTTATAATTTCCGCTTATATCATTATTTTTAAAGTTCAAATAGTCAATTCAAACTTCTCAACATGATCAACCCTTTTGATATGTGCTTGGAACCAAATTTTATATTTTTTGGAAGTTTTTTACTATTTGTTTAGAATTTTTGAAAATCACGGCTTTTCATTAAATAAAAAATAAATAAAATAAAAAAACACCGATTTTCAAAATTTTTAAAAAAATAGTAAACAATTTTAAAAAAAATATAAAATTTGATCTCCAAGCACATATTAATATGAAGATCATGTTGAGAACTTCATATCGACTATTTGAATTCAAAGAAGATATGAGCGGGAAGTAAAATCAGAGGCGAGGCTACATAGTCTAAGTGCCTACCCCTCAAATTTTTTTTTTCTTATAGAACCGGGATCATTTGGAGCCTTGCCTACCCCTGTCGTATTTATTTGCCTACCCCAGAGTTCAAGCGGCCAAGCGGCCAAGCGACCTAGCAACCTACCGTGATTAAAAAAAAGTCCAAGCGAGATTAAAAAAAAGTCCAAGCGGCCTCCAAAGTTTCAAAGCCCAAAAAGGATTAAAAAAATTATACACCCAAAGGCCGAAGCGGCGGGAGAGGTAATTAAAATGGTTCGTCTTTGAGATCCGTGCAGAAATAAAAACAGACGGCCGAGATAAATTCTGAATCAAATTTGAGTTAATACATGGAGAAAGGAGACTTTAATTAATTAAATTTTGCGGGAATTGCGTTTAGAATTCTATACAGATTTATCGGACATTATTGAATTTATGTCATAATTTTATACGTCCACTCATTAATTAACCAAATTCGATTTCGTTTTCAATATTGGGAATTTCTAAAAGGAAAATTATTGTTTGTTAAATAAATCCTACATTTTATAATTTTTTTTCTAATTGGTTTAAAATATATTTATACAAGTAAATCTAATTATTTAGATAATTTAACCTTTGTTTTTAATTAGTTTAAAATTTAATTACTAAGCTAATTAACTAAATTTAAATTTACAAGTTATAACATATATTTCTTGCTATTTTTTTGAATTGTGTCTTGAATCCGAACCCAATCCGAACCCATTAATTTATTCAAACCCGAATCCAATTTTTCCCTACCCCTAGCTCAAATTCTAGCCTCGTCACGGAGTAAAACATCATTTACTTCCCAAAGCATAGCCTATCTCTCTCTATATATATAGTAGAACTAGTGTGTTTCTAAGTTCACCAATCTCTTTGTGAACTCAACTCTAAAATCTATCGGATTGATTTCAAATAATGAATCCGAACCATTGAAACCCGTCTACCTTACGAATGATGCAACATGTAAAAAATTAAATTTTCGAATTAATTTTGTATAAAGTCTAAGTGGTCAAAAATCGTTCAAAAAATGAATGTATTAAAATTAATTTATAAACCTTCTAATTTTGACCGCTTGACTTTATACTAAATTAATTTGAAAATTTAAAATTTTTGCATGTAAATGCATCACTCGTAAGTAGACGAGTTTCAACGGTTCAGATTCGTCATATAAAATCAATCCGATAGATTTTAGAGTTGAGTTCACAAAGAGGCTTGATGAACTTAGGAACACCCTAGTTCTACTATATATATATATATATATATATATATATATATATATATATATATATATATATATATATGAGTGAGGCTACGGTACTATGCATAGCACAGTTTGGTCCGTGCTACGGCTCAATATTTGAGTTTTCAAAATTCTAACGATCAATCCGAACCGTTCAACATGATTATAAAATGAATATGTACTTGCAAACCAAATTTTACATTTTTTCATATTTTTTTACTATTTTTTTAGATAGGTAGAAAATCACTTGATCTGAAAATTCTGGACCATCCAAAAACAGTGATTTTCTACCTATCTAAAAAAATAGTAAAAAAATTCAAAAAAATGTAAAATTTGGTTTGCAAGTACATATTCATTTATAATCATGTTGAACGGTTTGGATCGACCGTTAGGATTTTGAAAACTCAAATATTGAGCCGTAGCACGGACCAATCCGTGCTATGCATAGCACCGTAGCCTCACTCTATATATATAAGAGAGAGAGAGAGTTTCGCTAATATTAAAACGTTTGTTCCGGAACTGTCGAACAAATGCTCCGGTTTTTACATTTTCAAAGTCCAAACAGTCGATCCAAACCATTCAACATTCAACCAATATTAAAATGTGCTTGGAGACCAAATTTTATATTTTATGGATTTTTTTTACTATTTATTAAGCCATTTTTAAAAATATTTTTTTCAATGAACCAGAAAATTTTCATTGTTTATTAAAATCAGCGATTTTAAAACTGGCTTAATAAAAAGTAAAAAAGTTTCAAAAAATATAAAATTTGGTCTCCAAGCACGTTTTAATATAGATATCACATTTAACAGTTTGGATCGACCATTAGATTTTGAAAATTGAAAAATCAATTAGTTACATTACAACTCCGGAACAAACGTTTTGATCTAGGTGTGTGTATATATTTCAGTTCAATGAGTCAATGACTCTTGTGTCATGGAAACTGTATTAAGCAAAACTATTAGCTAATTTGTATATTTATCCTTGCTTGCTATGGTAATTGCTTGTAGAACTTCTAGTTGTTAACTGTAGCTTTATTTTATGATCCTCTATGGGAACATGGAGTTGGAATTTGAATCCGTTGAATTCTTCATGAATTTTAGATTCTTTTTATCGTGATGGAATCCGACCCTAGTATAATCCACTGAAGCCAGGAGTCCGAATTGCAAATTTGCGATAACAATTGACAACATGGGAAGCCAAAAGTCAATAATACAAGATACAACTAGCTGCTTCCAGACTAAACTCGAACTATCATTATTCAGGGTAAAACTATGAACAGAGCTATTTGTGCTTCACGTAGCCCACTAATCATAGAATTTTTCTCTATTGCAAGTTCGTTGTTCACGTAATAAGAGCTCTGTCCATAATTCTACCCCATTATTCATTGCATTCCGGACCTGCGAACTTTCTAGAAAACATCAGACCCATCTACACAGCCACATTCCATTCTCCTATAAATTCTCGGCACAGACATCGATCGCCTCAGCAAAAACAAATCATCACTAAGTGTTACACTTGTACTAGAAGCTTGATCATCGATCGATCTCTTCTCACCTTCTAATCAAACAAAAACAAGTACAACAATGTCGATCACCAGGAGGAGCAGCATCTTCGATCCATTCTCCCTCAACCTATGGGACCCATTCGATGGCTTCCCTTTCAACCAGAGTCTTCTCCCTTTCTCTCGCCCCTCATCCTCCCTCTCCGTACCGTCTGACACCTCTGCCTTTGCCACAGCTCAAATCGACTGGAAAGAAACACCTGAGGCACACGTGTTTAAGGCGGATCTTCCAGGAATCAAGAAAGAAGAGATCAAGGTGGAGGTGGAGGAAGGTAACGTACTTCAGATCAGCGGGGAGCGCGTCAGAGAAAACGAGGAGAAGACTGACACGTGGCACCGTGTCGAGCGCAGCAGTGGGAAGTTCTTGAGGCGGTTCAGGCTGCCTGAGAATGCTAAGATGGGTCAGATCAAGGCTGCCATGGAGAACGGAGTGTTGACTGTCACTGTGCCAAAGGAGGAGGTCAAGAAACCTGATGTCAAATCTATCGAAATTTCTGGTTAATTCTGCTTTAGTATATGACAAGTGAAGTCGGATACTTGAACGAAGGTGTAATTGCTGTGTTTGTAAAATTTGTTAATGGCTGTGTTTGTGCTTGTTTGACTTAAAAAAAAAAAAGGTTTGTGCTATGGTTGATGTATAAATTTCTCAGTGGAATTTCGTAAATCATTTTTTTTTAATTCATTGAAGTTTACTTTTGGCCGCTTCCAATTATCAGGTAATTTAATTGTGTGATCAAATGTTATTAAAATTGAAGGGGGGATTAATGGTGTAATATTCTCTAATCGTGTCTCACTATTACCTATGTGATGCATTTAAGGTGCATGATAAAATGACGGAGTCAAAAACTTGTATTAGAACTTGCTATATGTAAAATGAGTGAGGCTATGGTGCTATGCATAGCACGGATAGCTAGTGTACTACGGCTCAATATAGTATTTTTTAAAATTCTAACAGTCGATCTGAACCGTTCAATGTGATAACCATATGAATATGTACTTGCAAACTAAATTTTATATTTTTTCGAATTTTTTTACTATTTTTTTAGATTTGATGGTCCAGAATTTTCAGAAAACACTGATTTTTCTACCTATCTAAAAAAATAGTAAAAAAATTTAAAAAAATATAAAATTTAGTTTGCAAGTACATATTCATATGGATATCACATTGAACGGTTCGGATCGACCGTTAAGATTTTAAAAAGTACCATATTGAGCCGTAGTACACTAGCCATCCGTGCTATGCATAGCACCATAGCCTCACTCATGTAAAATTGCTTGATTTTAGAAAACTTATCCAAATTCTGAATGGAATGTTAGAATATAAATGTAATATCGTAATATATAATTATGAACTAATTAATATACTTGCATATCTATAATTTATTGTTAATGTCTTCTACCACTTTGATACACTACCTGACTTATAGTGAGTTTGCAGAATTTGCATCTAAGATCCTTAAATAGTTTCTTGAGAGAGATAATAAGAGACCATATGACATAATCAGCTAATCTTGTCTCAATACTTGCTAGAATATTTCATTTAGGTTTTACAAGCTAAAATATAATGTTGAGATAATCTTTGACCATTTAAACACCAATCTGACAATTAAATGAAAATCAATCTCTAGGACAAATCAAGATAGCTAAACCACCAAGTAAGCTAACCAAACGAAAATATATAAGATTTAAGCAAAACGAAATTATGAATCTTTTTAAAGTGCAGGTTAAGTCTCTGAATCATAACATACGGATATATATACTGATGCACTTCGTATGGCACTAATTAATCCATACACAAAATAACAAAAACATGCTCAACAATGTAGGTGGTTTCTGGTCAAACAATACTTCAAAACTGAAAGCATGAGGCAACAATCCAAGCTAATTAATGACAAAAATATCCCAGATCGCGCACAGCACAAAAGCAAAAACGCCAACATTCAGTAGTAACATAGGTTATATATAACTCGTGATAATACCATATTAAACATATAACATACATAAAAGCAAAAACACCGACATACTACAATTAGTCTAAATTCTGATATCACAGCACCGAAACAAAGCAGCTCAAGCAACTCCAAGGTACTCCTCTACTGCCGAGATTTTTATTTTTAACATTTTAATAAAATCAATTATTAAATTGACCATCGTTTTCGGTCAATTCTAAATCTAGCACGGCCGCACCGGCATTCTGCGGACCCATTTGAGCGGGGCCGCAGAATACCGCTGCGGACCCTCAAATGGGTCCGCAGAACCATTCTGCGGACCCTTGTTTTTGTTTTTTTTTTTAATTTGGTTTCAAACCGCAGCTGCAGCACGCATCCCTAGAAATGCCATTAGCTCATTGGTTGGTTGTTTTCAATTAGGGGTCTTCCCAAACCCAGCCGGGCCCACTTGTTTGCTCTTTCTTTTTTTCGAGGCCTCCAGAATCTCTCTGCATGAGGTAAAACCGTAAAATACTCCAGCCGAGTGACCGAATTAAGGGATCCGTTTCGAGAGGTGTCAGATTGAAACGGACGACTCAGATCTCATTCTATAACTCGAGTTAAATAAATGAGCTGAGTTTGAGCTTACTCCAACTCGCTTATTTATAACTCGAGTTACATAACATTAGTCACAATAAATTCCAGAAATTATTTTTGTTAAGCTGCTGTATGAAAAATTGTTGGTGCTTATGTACTAAGTTGTTGTATGAAAAATTATTGGTGCTTATGTACTATTGTTGTATGAAAAATTGCTGGATACTGATAAATTCTTTTACTATTAGTATATAATTAACTGGTTAAACGAGTTATAAACGAGTTGTGAGCCAACTCGAGTTGATAACGAGCTGAGTTCGAGTTGGCTCTACAACTCGTTATTACCATCCCAACTTGAGTTGAATTCGAGTTAGGGGTAACTCGCTCAAACTCGGCTCATTTACAGCCCTACACCAGGCTCAGCGCTGGACTCGACACTCGTGTCCCGGGCCTCCTGCTAAGCTTTGAATTAGAGTTTTGCATAGCAAATTTCATTTAGATCGATTACGATCATTTTCAATTTGGAAAATAGAAAAAATTTCGTATATTATCCAAAATTTTATAATTACATATTTATTACCATAATTTTTTTTTTTTTGATAAAAGGCATAGATGCCTACTTCATTAACATGAAATCATAGTTAACTTACAAGGAAGAGTTCAAAGCTTAGCTAAAGAAAATCATATAGCACTAATACAGAGCAAAACACAAAAGCTCTGTATTTAACAATCCACCAAAAAACAGTTATAGCAAAATAACAAGCTAATATTAAGCCACATATGATAGGGCTGAGGTGAAGTGATGATCCTAAACTCGAATCTATACAAAAATCATTGGTCTTCTTCATGGCATATCAAGCTGGAGATCCAGCATCCCTCAGCAGTAGAGTAGAGTCTGCTTCTTCAGCCTCAGCACCCTAGTACACGACCAGTTGGTTGTCAGCAGGGTCCCAAACACGAAGAGGTATGGCATTGATGTCATCTGGCAACCAATCCTCTGCAGCCTCCTTGAGTCCATATGTCCTGACCAATATTCAATTACAGATATTAGAAGTATAAGAGATCTAACACTTTTACCAGTACTGGATTGGAAACAAATTTCATTTCTTTGTTTCCAAATTGTCCAACATACTGCACTAAAAACAACTAAGAACCCTATAAGAAAAAGATGAGTCGTAGTCTCATTTTTATCACAAAAATGACAAGTCAATAGTCCAGGCCACCCTCTTTTTCTTAAGTTTTTTTAGTTAGTATACAATTATGAAGAACCAACCACATAAAAATTCTGATTTTAGGTGGTATTGGTAGGTCACAGATAATAGCATACTTATTGGATTTAATTCCTCTAAAGTTCAATATTTGGTAGATGGATTTGACTGTAAACTGTCTTGAAGTCTCCCATCTCCAAACTATTTTATCCATACAATAAGTAAAGCTAGATGAACTAATAAGGTAAAGGAGTTCCTGTCATTCCTTAGCTAGTATACCACTAAGACTTCTTCTAAATCTAACAGCATGCCCTTGAGATAGTATAACTGCAGTTATTGTAATATTCTGATTTGAACAGATTTTATACAATTGAGGGTATCTAGTAGCTAGGGTACAATTACCAATCCATATCACCTTCCCAAATTCCAATTGAGATTGTATTACAGGAGTATATTCTACACATATTTTCCCTAAGTTATATAATTTCATGATGCTTTGCCAAAATGAGGAGTAAGGTAAAGGATTTGCTAAGTAATACTTATGCATAATCATTATTTTTCATAAAACTGAGTATTGTGGGTTGTGGAATTTCCACCACCATTTTAAGAGTAAAGAGATATTCATTTTCTGCAAATTTAAAACCCCTAATCCACCATTACTTTTAGCCATACATGTTATAGACCATTTAACTAAAATATATTTTTTCCTAGAGGTAGTACCTTGCCATAGAAATCTATTTCTAATGGAGTTTAGTTGTCTAAGTACTGTTTTAGGAGCTCTATATAAGAATAGAGTGTAGAGAGGGATTGTGGACATGACAGAATTAATCAAAGTGAGCCTCCCTCCTAATGATAATAATTGTTCCTTCTAATTAGGTAATCTTTTTTCTACTTTATCAATTAAAAATTGCAAATCAAGAACATTAAGAACCTTAAGTTTTTATAACTCACATATTTATTCTATTAATAAAAAAATGAGATTAATTATGTTTAAATAATAATTATAGAATTTAGGACTTTAAATACATAATTTCGTAGTTTTTTAGTGATATATATATAGAGTATGGCTAATTTGCTTCCGGAAGCATTTCGGCGAGGTGCTTACGGGGGCATATCTTAGTATTTGATGTTCAAACAACAAATCCAAACTGTTAGATGTTCAATCTATATTAAAATCTACTTGGAGACCAAATTTTACATGTTTGGAATTTTTTTACTATTTATTAAGCTGGTTTGAAAATTGTTGTTTTCAATGGTGCAGAAATTTAATAAAAAAGTTTTCAAACCAGCTTAATAAATACTAAAAAAATTCCAAAAAATGTAAAATTTGGTCTCCAAGTAGATTTTAATATAGATTGAACATCTAACGGTTTGGATTTGTTGTTTGAACATCAAATACTAAGAAATGCCCCCGTAAGCACCTCGTCTGAAATGCTTCCGGAAGCAAATTAGCCATACTCTATATATATATATATATATATATATATATATATATATATATATATATATATATATATATATATATATATATATATATCGAGTGAGGCTATGGTGCTATGCATAGCATAGATGGCTAGTGTACTACGGCTCAATATGGTACTTTTTAAAATTCTAACGGTCGATCCGAACCGTTCAATGTGATAGCCATATGAATATGTACTTGCAAACTAAATTTTATATTTTTTCAAATTTTTTTACTATTTTTTTAGATAGGTAGAATTTTGATGGTCCTGAATTTTCAGAAAACACTGATTTTTCTATTTATCTAAAAAAATAGTAAAAAAATTCAAAAAAATATAAAAATTAGTTTGCAAGTACATATTCATATGGATATCACATTGAACGGTTCGGATCGACCGCTAGGATTTTAAAAAGTACCATATTGAGCCGTAGTACACTAGCCATCCGTGCTATGCATAGCACCATAGCCTCACTCATATATATATATATGAAATTCTCCCTAAATTTTTTAGTACATGTAACATATTTGATTGATAAAATGCAGCATATATTAGTGTGGCAAATGACATATTGGAGCTTATATGTATGGGCCAGCCCGCCTCACCAACCTGCTTCAAACAAAAGTAAATTTGCTAAATTTTAAAAATATCTTTGTTGGAAAGTAGAACCCATTTGTTGGAAAAGTTTGAATAAATAATTAGAAAGAGGAGGGATCACCTAACGGTCATTCATTTTGAAAATTTTGACGGTCTTCAAAAATAAAGTTTACATTTCAACTTTATAAGCATGATATATTGCCGTCAATATTATCTCTATAAAATATGCTCAGATTTGATGTAATTTTATCATACATCATGTGAACAGTCAAATAATTTTGAGTGCACGAAATTTTGATTAAAAAACATATATTCATTAAAGGTATCCCGCTAAAAGTGGTCGTCTCGCTAGCATTACACACGGTACTTCCGAAAATATCGAGCTATGCACGGATAATGCCTGATGTGTGTGTTTCTGTTGGGAATTCTCATCGTCGACTGTGCACTCTAAATTTTAAGATTAGTATTTTTAGAATATATGTTAGTATGAATTTTAAAACTAACGGACATAAAATATTTGTCTACAATTTTTTTGCATAAATAGTTGGCATGTTTATAAGCTCCTCGTTTTTATTCCCCAAAAGCTACTAAAATTAGAAAGAATAAGGTAATTAGTTAAACAAAAAAATATTGTTAGATATAGACATTGACACTCAATTTGAAAAAAAACCTAATTGAATACAACCATCGTGAATTTTTTTCATATCCAACTATTAATTTCACAAAATTGTTTTATTAAACATGAATTTTCGTTCTCCTTCAGTTGTTATCTTGATTCTTGCATCCTTTATTTCTCTTCCACATTTTAACAACGCTTCCTTTTTATTCTTTTCCATCCTTACAAGGCGACTCGATGAGAGCGTCGGCCAACTTAACCGGTCTTCTTCACATCAGCTTAAACCATGCCATTAAAAATACAACAACAATAGTATCACATGTAAGATATCTACTTTCATCTCAAGAATGGCCTGAGTTGCTGCCAAGATTTGTACTCTGCAGCAAACGATCGTCTATATGAAGCTTGGATTGCATCTGTGGCATGTATTTGTTTGAAGGTTTCTTGGTAATTTGATTAATAGCTTCAGATAGACGATCGTTTGCCACAGAGTACAGATCTTGGCAGCAACTCAGGCCATCTTGAGATGAGCATACGTCGAGTTCGAAAGTGTGATCCGTGGTAAAACGTGCCAGAGTACATTACTAGATGCCAGACTATACATTAAACAAAGTTAATATTAGAAGACATGAAAAGGTTTCTTTATTTCTCTTGAGTTGGTTATATATTATTTTCCTAATTCTGCATTTTTGCTTCCCAAATCCCAATTTACGGTTTGGTTTAAGCTAATTGTTTTCCACCTTTTTTTCTCTCTTCTGACATAGAATTTCAAATTTGTGGAGCTACTGCAGATGTGTGGCTGGAAGGTGGTACCAACCTCGGGGCGTCTGAACAGGTTTGTTAGCAATTGTATTATAATCAGTTTTCTTTTTTAGAAATTAATTAAGGATTGTATGTTTAATTCTGTAGAAAGCATTATTTGAAAAAACTGTGATTGAGCTTTTATGGTAGAGTACCTTTACATGTACGTTTGTAGCATGGTGCTTTGTAACCTGTTTTTACCAGTATCAGGCGGTATGTTCTCTTTGGTTTCCTCTTTGTATAATTGATTACATTTGGCATCTGGATTGATGTGGTAAACATTGGAGAGTGATTGTCGTCATTTTATGAAAATTGGGAAGGAATAGATCCTGGAACTGGTGTTCTTTCCCCGGCCTAATTAGATTAAGATTTAGGTTAATGGGGTTAGCAAAAAGATTAAATCAATAGATTAAGATTTTGAATTTGTGGTTATTTGGATCATTGGATCGGGAATTAAAGATGGATCAAATTTGTTTGTATCGAGTCCAAATCATCTGTATTACCTCACCGTTTTAGTTTAAACTCAGATCATCCGATCAGAATTCAGATAAATTCGGTTCATGTAATGTAATGCACAGCGGTCCTTAGAGATCTGTGTTAATATATAATGAACGGATCGGATTCAAACTCAAATGGTGAGGTACTTTAGGTGACATTAATTATTTCTGAAAATTTGAATCACCTAAAGTATCTCACCGTTTGAGTTCGACATAAATTCAGTGTGTATTTTGCCGACATTTTTATTAATATCCAAAGTTTAATACAAATTATTAATTATACCCGGAACTCAACTCAATATCGATATATACCCAAGCCGGCCATTTTCTGGCCGGCTATGTTCCTTCCCTAAGCCGGCCAGAAAATGGCCGGCCATGTACCTTTTTTTTTTTTTTTTTTTTTTTTTTAAGAAAGAGACTATGAAGATCAAAATATTGAAATCTAACTCTGAAATACGATAAATTTTTGTTTAAATTATTTGTTATATTACTTCTTTGATGTATAATTAGCATATTTATACTAAAATACGATAGATTAATTGAAATTATGTTGAATAACACTAAATTATGTTAAATTACGTTAAATTACATTAAATTACATTAAATTACGTTAAAATACGGTAAATTACGCTAAAATACGATATGAATAAGGACGATATCTTCACTGAAAAGGAGAAAAACAACGATGAAACTTCAAACGGTCATAAAACGGCGCTCGAGTGTCCGATTTCAGCAAATGAGCACTTTTCGGAAAGCTTGCGAAAATGCGCATGCGTCTGTGCCCGCTACGCCGGATTCCGAAATTCAGAATCGCCAAAAAACAAAGAGAAGAGCCTCAAAACTTGAGTTGAAGTTTCCGATTAAGATTTTCATTTCTATCATTCAATTCAAGTAGCTCAGTAAATTAGTTACATAATGAACTTGCAGATTACCAATTTTTACTATTTTTGGAATTTTTTTACTATTTTTTATGATTCATGAAAGATGAGCAAAATCAGTCTACTATAGCGTAATTTTGTGTAGTTTAGTGTTTTTTTTACTGTATTTCAGCATAATTAGCGAAGTTATTGTAATTTAACGTAATTTAGTATAATTGAACATAATTTATTGTAATATAGTGTAATTCAACATAATTTCAAGTATTATAGCGTATTTTAGTATAAATATGCTAATTATACATCAAAAGAAGTAGAAGAGGGATCAAGTTACAACAACCATTTTTTTCATTTTCAAAGTCCAAATCGTCGATCCAAACCGTTCAACATGATTATCTAAATAAAATGTGCTTGCAGATCAAATTTTACATTTTTTTGAATTTTTTTACTATTTATTAAAATGGGTACAAAATTCAATGGTCTGAATATGACTATTTTTTGTAAAATACTTAATAAATAGTAAACAAATTCAAAAAAATGTAAAATTTGATCTGCAAGCACATTTTATTTAGATAATCATGTTGAACGGTTTGGATCGACGATTTGGACTTTGAAAATGAAAAAAATAGTTGTTGTAACTTGATCCCTCCTCAAAGAAGTAATATAACAAATAATTTAAACAAAAATTTATCGTATTTCAGAGTTAGATTTCAATATTTTGATCTTCATAGTCTCTCTCTATAAAAAAAAAAAAAAAAAAAAAGGTACATGGCCGGCCATTTTCTGGCCGGCTTAGGGAAGGAACATAGCTGGCCAGAAAATGGCCGGTTTGGGTATATATCGATATTGAGTTGAGTTCCGGGTATAATTAATAATTTGTATTAAACTTTGGATATTAATAAAAATGTCGGTGTATTTTGGGCCGGGATATTGACCGATATTTTTATTAATACCCAAAAAAAAAACAAATTATCAAATCTGCCCCCACTCCAAACTTATTTTTAAATCTACCCCAACCGCCCGTCCACTGGGCGGTCCACTTTCCCCAGCAGACCGCCCAGCTGCTGGGCGGTCCAGTTTCCATAGCTGACCGCCCACTGTCTGGGCGGTTCACTATGCATATTTGATCACCCAGTCACTGGGCGGTCCAGTTTCCATAGCTGACCGCCCAGCAGCTGAGCGGTCCGCTAGTGAATTTTTTTTTTTTTTTGTAGAGAGACAATATGAATATCAAGATGCTTAATTCTAACGCTAAAAATTCTGTTTTTTTATTAAATATTAGTTAGATTACTTCTTTTAAGCATATTTATACTAAAATACGCTAAATTACTTGAAATTATGTTAAATTACGCTGAATAACACTAAATTATGTTAAATTACGCTAAATTGCATTACATTACGCTAAATTACGGTAAATTACATATGAGTAGGGACGATATATTCACTAAAAAGGTAAAAAACAATGATGAAACTTCAAACGGCCATAAAACGGCGCTCGAGTGTCCGATTTCAGCAAATGACCACTTTTCGGAAAGCTTGCGAAAATGCGCATGCGTCCGTGCCCGGGATGCCGAATTCCAAAATTCAGAATCGCCAAAAAACAAAGGGAAGAGCCTCAAAACTTGAGTTGAAGTTTCCGATTAAGATTTTTATTTCTATTATTCAATCCAAGTAGTTCAGTAAATTAGTAATTTAATGAAATTGTAGAATACCAATTTTTACTAATTTTGGAATTTTTTTACTATTTTTTATGATTCATGAAAGATGGCACATAATCGGTCTACTTAAGCGTAATTTTGCGTAGTTTAGCGTAATTTACCGTATTTTAGCATAATTAGCGAAGTTACTATTATTTAGCGTAATTTAGTGTAATTCAACGTAATTTAACATAATCCAAGTAATTTAGCGTATTTTAGTATAAATATGCTTAAAAGAAGTAATCTAACTAATTTTTTTAAAAAAAATCCGAAATTTTTAGCGTTAGAATTCAGCATCTTGATATTCATTCTCTCCTTACAAAAAAAAAATAGTGGACCGCCCAGCTGCTGGGCGGTCAGCTATGGAAAGTGGACCGCCCAGTGGACGGGCGGTTGGGGTAGATTTAAAAATAAGTTTGGAGTGGGTGCATATTTGATAATTTGTTTTTTTTTTTGGGTATTAATAAAAATATCGGGGATATTGATTGCTCCCATGAGCTGTTTTTCGAGAAATAACCAACATTTCCAATAATGTTTTTAAAACTAGATGGAATCACTAAATCATCTCTTTCTACGCTGGACTTGTGATACAGAATTTTGGAGGATTTTTTAATTTGGCCAATAATTTTGGTATTATTCGAATACTATTGATTTTATATCAGTTTGGAATGGTTGTCTAACTTTACCTAAAGAGAAGAGATTTGTATTACTTTCACTTTTTGGGTGCTTTTCTTTAGAAAATTTAGGAAGAGAGAAATATATTTTTTTTTATAAGAGGTAGATGGTAAAGCACCTTATTTCATATTTACTTTAATTTTGTGTCTTTTTATAATATGTGGACGGGGAAGATCACAGAACTGAAACATCAATTTACTGGATTTTATGTTAAGCTGAAGTAATTTTGTATGATCTTATTTGCTTTTAAGACTTGGAGACTACTATACAGTGGAGTTTGATGGACATAGATACTCTTTTCATCAATTTTTCTTTTAGATTGTATTTTTTTTCTTTCAGCTCTGGTTGCTGTAACCTAATGCAATTTTAGCTTTTAAGAAGGGAAAAAGGCAGACAACCCTACTTGGTAGTTCTTCTTTAAGAAAAATATCATAATGACACGAATCACATGATACCGATAGCATTCCAGAAAAACAGTAAAAGTTATTACCATGAAATAAACGAATAGGCTGAGCTGAACTAAGATTAAATTAGAAAAGAAAAAAAAAATGTGTGTTGGGGGGGGGGGGGGGGGGGGGGGGTCAACGGCACCCTTTTATTCGTTTACCCAACTCGTACCGTATTCAATAAGACGGGTACGGGTAAAAAAAAATTCGTAAACTTATCGGGTACAGGTACGGATAAAGATTTTTTTTCGTTATCTAAACATGTAAGGATACAGTTAAAGCTTATTATGTATCTGTTACCCCATCGGGTAATTATAAATTAAATTATAAAAATTATATATATTGATGAGCAATGAATATTCATTGTCCAACTACTCTTGATTTTTTCAAAAAATATATTAAAATTTTAATAACTTGAACAATTGACCATCCTATGTAGTTGTATTATATTTAATTAACCATTAAAACACATTAAAACACGTAAATAAATTCCAACAAATCTCAATAAAATTTTGACCTTTAAAATACATATATGTGTGTGAAATAAATGTCTTTAATTAATGTTTTATTTAATAAATAATAAAAATAATTGGGAAGGTTTTTATGGAAGGGAAATGACACGTGCAAAGGGATAAACTGTCTTGTAAATTGGGAAACGGTTTGCACCATGAAAAGAAACGGAGGAATGGGGATATTAGATCTTCAAACGCAGAATGACGCTTTGCTCACAAAGTGGCTATGGAAGTTAGATAGCAGCCCAGATGGACTCTGGGCTAGAACAATGTCGTTGTTGTACGGAGTCAATGCGGCGTCTGATGTAACCCAGGATCCGGTCCTTTCGGGCTTTGTGCGATCTCTCAACCGCCTAAAACCATTCTACTCGGTATCAACGGCAATCGAGGAGCCCAGTGGGATAATGCGGTGGAAATGAACACCACAACAATCTTTCACTACGGGCTCGGCATATAGAGTCCTGCAGAATAGGGGACAAGTGTGCCCTTTTAATGAGGTAATTTGGAAGCTAAAGATACCTCCCAAGGTGAATGTCTTCCTTTGGATTAGCATTCAGAATAAGCTCCTTACTCAGCAGGTATTGAGATCGAGAGGATGCGATGTACCGGCCGATTGTCACCTGTGTCAGGACTCGGCAATAGAGACGGCGCGGCACATCCTGATCAACTGCGCCTATGCGATGGGCTTCTGGAGGATTTTATTGTTTCGCTACAACCTCCGAATCAACATCACATACCGAGAATCCTTTTTTAAATTGTGGTGGAACTCGCGGCAGAATCAACCTAACTCGACGCTGAGACTTTGGGACACGGTCTGGTTTGCAGGGGGTTGGGCGTTGTGGCGTGAGCGTAACAGGCGCCTCTTCACTGGTCAGCGCAAGACAGTGACAGAACTGGTGAACAATGTCTCCCTAGAGATTACTTCCTGGCAGACAATTCTTTAGTAGGCAGCAGTGAATGTGATTGTAATATACAATGCATAGTTTTTCTTTGTTCTTACCTTTCCCGCCTTGCTTGTGTAAATAGAGAATAAGGCACTGTAAATATGTTTCTTTTATTATCAATGAAATTGTCATGTGAGCCCGCTCACTGACATTCAAAAAAATAAAAAAAATAAAAAAATATTATATTAGCATTACTAGTTATTTACTTGCTACTGTTTTGTTATCTGACAACCATACCGGATAAGGCTAAAATATAAGTAAAGGTAATTCGTAGCGGGTAAGAGTAAGGTACGGATACAAAAATGCTTCCATCCGACCCTTGTTTTCTGCTTAACCGTATTGAGCAATGGGTAGAATTCAAGGATTTGATCGGTGGGACTTCATTTCTAAAATGAAGGATAACAGCGAATTAACCCAACAAAAAATCAAACTTGATATAACACAGGCATCTATGTTAATTTATATTTTTTGGATTATTTAATATAAAGTCCAGTAAATTTTTTTAATAAATTATTTAATATTTTTTTTATCGTTTGACTTTATACTAAATTAATTTATAAATTATTAACTATAAATTGATATAACATAGGCGTCTATGTCAATTTATAATTTTTGGATTTATTTAATACAAAGACAAGCAGTAAAAAAAAAATTATAAATTAATTTTAATACATTTATTTTTCATTATTTTTTTACCGTTTGACTCTATACTAAATTAATGTATAAATTTTACATATAAATGTATTGCTCGTGAAATAGATTGGTTTAAGAGTTTGGATTCGTCGTTTGAAGTCAATCTGTTAGATTTTGGAGTTAAGTTAAAAAAAAAATTGGTGAACTATTGAAAAATGTGAATACCATCCATTTTTATTCGAAAGAGAATTTTTTTTTTATATGCGTGAGCCATTTTGTTTCTCTTTAGATACTGAAACGCTAAAACTTACGTGCCATTTAAAAAAATATATTATTTTTAAATCCATCAAGATGCCAAGTAGGTTACCTACTTATTATTTATATAAAATTAGCAAATGAAAATAAACGGTTCAAATAATTTATATGTCAGATATATACTATAAAATAAAAACTCGATACGAAATATATATCCAGTCCGAGGAAATTATAGGTCGGCAGGTGAGGTCTTTACCTAGACGATAGCGACAAAAAGCTGCATCTACTAAAATATATGCTGAATCACACTATAGGCGAATATTAAATTCGTTAAAAATGGATTTGTCCGGTTTTGTAATAACTGGAGATTATTTGTAGTTATCGACGTGTATTTCTCTCCGTTTTATCATGACGGAAGGGAACGGCTAGTCAACTCACTACGACAGCCAGTGGGACCTGCTCGGACGACCAGAGTAAAATGGTTTGGGTACACAAAACGTGCACAAAGATTTTGTTCTGAATGTGACAAGGGATTAAGCAGCTAAGGACGAATTAAGAGCTTAAGGAGCGCTAAGGAATTGATGTTTGGTTGTCTTAATCTATGAGTGAAAGCTAAATAAGCTAAAAAAAACAGTAGAGGTGCCTTAAGGTCCGGGCAGATATTAAGATTTGGGCAAAAAGAGACTAAAGGAGGTGATCTTAATCTGCGCTAAGAAACCGGTGTTCGGCATAATTAAGCGGATAAGAAAGCTAAAAGAAACAGATTAAGCCTTAAGGAGGCTTAATCTCTTGTTGCCGAACAACCCCAAATAGTATTTGTTATATTTTAGTTTGACAATCTCAAATAGTATTGTTGTATTAGCATTTGAGAGCAACAATTATAGAAAGAGAATTTAGGAATTAGCATCTAAATATTAATATGTACATGAAGGTAAGCAGCTATTCAAGATGTAAAAAAAACAATTAATCATTTTAAGTTTGTCAAAGTTATACTAGAGAAAGAGGCCCTCAACATGAAAAATAAATCTGTTGTTATTCTTGAAGAACGGATACCTGTTATTCCGATCTCAACTGTTTATATTTTTCGATGTGCAAATCTCAACCAATATCAATAGTTGAAATCTGAATAACAGATTCCTGGTATTCCTCCGTACAACAGATTTATTTCCCTCAACATGTACAATTCAAGGACTAACTCACTCAACAGCAAAGTGATAAAATTAAATAAATCAAATTAGAATCACCAACAATCTGGTCTGATAATCAAGACTAAATTGTCCATTCTGCAAAATCAAATTATTCAAAGTACCTGCAATATCTTGAATAATCTAGAATAATCTTGAATAATCTAGAATTTTTTTTGTAAAATATGAATTGAGGAAGAAACAAGAATTTTAGTATCAGTCATTGTCCATAGAATTCAAACCTAAAAAAAAATAGTACATTGACATTATTCAAAGTCGTTCAACAAGGTTGGGCTCGTTGGAAAGGATTGGGATCTGCTGCGATCCGAACATTGAGCACAGTAACTCTGAAATCTCTGCTTTTTCAAATCCAACCGTTCAATTTTTTAGTGCACGCATCTCAAAACAACTGGTTTTTCTGTGCACGCATCTCAAAACAATTCGACAGTTGGATTTGGAAAAGCCGGGAATTCAGAGTACTGTTCACATGTGAAGGATCGCAGCAAATTCTCTTCCCGTTGGAAAATGAACACGTTGCGCTGAATTTGCCCATATATTTTAAGATAACTCACAATTTTATGTTGGAATTCGGAATGAATCAATTTAAAAATTAATGGGGTTTCTTTAATATTCTTGTCATAGCAGAACAAATGGTTAGGATTTAAATTAAAATTTTGAATTACTTTATAAGATCCGGTATTAGCATCAAATCAAAATAGCTGTCAACTTCAATAATTAGTTTAATTGTACCGAGAATCAACTTTAAAATGTAGTGATAGAGATATATAATACTTTTCATTTCAAAAATCGTTGGTTCAAATTAAAAAATCTTTTATAGATATTAAAACAACATGCGGTTTCACCCCAACTTTACTCAAAACGCTGAATTATATAGATGTACCAAATTGTTAGTTTTTGTTGAAAATAACATAGCCAATAATAAGGTAATATTTCCTCGTATACTTGTCAAACCTTGATAATTCGTTGTTAGCCAAGGCCACTAAATGTCGTAGATCTATTATTATTTTCGTGGTTTGCAAATCATGCAAAAGGAATACTCAATTAAGATATTCTAGGACCTGACTTCTTTCAAAATATATCTCGACTATATTTTTTAGAGAAAGATAAAGGTTTTAAGTTTTTCAAATTTCAATATATACAAATATTTTTTATCTGAATTTCAAATTCACAACCTTCTACATAAAAGACAACATAAAAGACATTGTTGTTCTATTTTACAAGACTAAACGACTGATTATTTCGTACATTATATTTGTTGACGTTGGAAAATAATATTTGTTTGCAGTGTGAATTATCTCCAAGAAATAGGATTTCATGGAGTATTCAATCACACCCAGTGTTAACAGGATTTTTCAGACGAAGCAATCTCATCTATCGAACTTTGTCATCACACACATTATTTTAATATAAAGGACACTAAAATGGTATATTTGTGAGTTCTTAAAATTTAGAAGAGTAAATACGATATTATATGTAGTTTAGAGAACAAAATTCGTTGTTTTGAAGTTTTTGAAAAATATGTGTGAAATTTCTAAAAAAAATTGTAATGAACTATAGTAGGACGTCTTCGGATGTCACAAATCACATATACCGAAATTTTTATTTTTAACATTTTAAATAAATAAATTAATAAAATAACCATCGTTTTTGGTCAATTCTAAATCTAACACGGCCGCAGAATGCCGGAGCGGACCCATATGGGGGAGGCCGCAGAATGCCGGAGCGGACCCCCATATGGGTCCGCAGAATGCCGGAGCGGACCCGGGTCCGCAGGGTCCGCACTATGCCGGAGCGGACCCTTTTTTTTTTTTTTTTTTCTTCTTCTGATGAAGTTGATTATGATTTTGTTTTGGAAATTTTTATCAAAAATGTAAAGTTTGTACTGGAAGTTGTGTGTAATTACTTATGCTTGAAATATCGTTTAATCTGAAATTGTTGTTCGTCGTTTGTTTGATCAAAAGAAACATTACAATAGAACAATGAGCCATATAAAGAAGCATACAATAGAACAATGTTAATGTTATCGGAAATTACAAATACGTCTAATTAACCGAAAATAAACAATATTTTTACGAGTACAATAAAAAAAACAACATTAACTCTCAATCTCGTGCAGCTCGAGCAGCTCTGTTTTGTCTTTCTTGTGTATCTCGGCCAGCTTGGTGTCCTCTTCTCCTATTATGTAGAACGTCCATCCACATCGGAATTCTGTCGTGCTGTCTTCTGCCCACAGCAATATTTCTTTTCTCTGGAACAAGGACCGGGCCATCGTATTGAGGCCATTCCGACTGATTTCCATAGACATGCCATTGTGCGCTCCATGCGCTCCATGTGTCGTGGCTCATTGTTCTATTGTAATGTTTCTTTTGATCAAACAAACGACGAACAACAATTTCAGATTAAACGACATTTCAAACATAAGTAATTACACACAACTTCCAGTACAAACTTTACATTTTTGATAAAAATTTCCAAAACAAAATCATAATCAACTTCATCAGAAAAAAAAAAAAAAAAAAGGGTCCGCTCCGGCATAGTGCGGACCCTGCGGACCCGGGTCCGCTCCGGCATTCTGCGGACCCATATGGGGGTCCGCTCCGGCATTCTGCGGCGGCCCCCAAATGGGTCCGCTCCGGTGTTCTGCGGCCGTGTTAAATATGAAATTGACCAGAAACGGTGGTTATTTTATTAATTTAATTCTTTAAAATGTTAAAAATAAAAATTACGGTCACATATATATAGGGTACGTTTGGATGAACTCTAGAACTAGAATAGCTACTGTTTAAGAACAGTGCTAACTCAAGCTACTCGGAATAGTGAAAAAGTTGTTTGGATTGCATATTTGGAATAGAGTTTGGAGGGAATGAATAAAGTAATAATTTCTGTGTTAAATTAAATATAATACAATATAATATTAATTTAAATATTAAATGTAATATAATATTATTTTAAATATTAAATTAGTATTAAATAAAATATTATATTAAATATAATATAATATTAGTTTCAATATAATACAATATAATATTAATTTAATTATTAAATGTAATATAATATTATTTTAAATATTAGATTAGTATTAAATAAAATATTAGATTAAATGTAATATAATATTAGTTTAAATATTGAATGTAATATAATATTATTTTAAATATTATATTAGTATTAACTAAAATATTAGATTAAATGTAATATAATATTAGTTTAAATATAATACAATATAATATTAATTTAATTATTAAATGTAATATAATATTATTTTAAATATTAGATTAAATTTAATATAATATTAATTTAAATATTAAATGTAATATAATATTATTTTAAATATTAGATTGGTATTAAATAAAATATTAGATTAAATATAATATAATATTAATTTAATTATTAAATGTAATATAATATTATTTTAAATATTAGATTAGTATTAAATAAAATATTAGATTAAATGTAATATAATATTAGTTTAAATATTGAATGTAATATAATATTATTTTAAATATTATATTAGTATTAACTAAAATATTAGATTAAATGTAATATAATATTAGTTTAAATATAATACAATATAATATTAATTTAATATTAAATGTAATATAATATTATTTTAAATATTAGATTAAATGTAATATAATATTATTTTAAATATTAGATTGGTATTAAATAAAATATTAAATTAAATATAATATAATATTAATTTAATTATTAAATGTAATATAATATTATTTTAAATATTAGATTAGTATTAAATAAAATATTAGATTAAATATAATAAAATATTAGATTAAATATAATATAATATTAGATTAAATATAATACAATATAATATTAATTTAAATATTAAATGTAATATAATATTAGTTTAAATATTATATTAGTATTAATATTGAAAGCAACAAATGCTATTCCAAGTTTTTGTAAGAATAGAGAATAACTCTATTCTCTCTATTTCGAATAGCTCTATTTCTCGTTTGGATTGTCCTTGTTCTGAATAGCAATGCTATTCTAAGAATAGTGCTATTCTTAGTGCATTCAAACATAGCCATAAAATTTTATGAAACTTCAAACAAGTTGGGATACATTTTTTTGGATCTCTTTGTCAGTTGGTGACAATTTTTATTGGAAATTGTTTTGATTTTATCCCCATCATTTCTTTCCAAATAGTAGAAAATCATGAGAAAAATAAGTCTGACTAAATTTTTTTCTCACGATGTAACAGTAGCAACTAATAAATTCAGTTAAAGATTAAAAATAATGTATCAATTGATACCACCAACAAAATAAAACAATCACATGATAAAACACTCTTAAATTTGGTCTTTTCTTTTCAAGTATATAGACTTTAGCCAATTTTTTTTATAAGATCTGTTTTGATGATACAGTGAAATTGGTATCAATTGATACATTTGTTTTTAAAATAATAGAGATGTAAAAGTTTCTTTGATCATATTACATGAATAACAGAGTCATTACATCGTTTTTTTCTTAATTTAATAATTAGGCCTTTTAATTTTGAATTAATTTATTTGTTGGATATTTTTCACTTATGGTAGGAATTAATTATTGCTTTTGTAAAGGAGTATATATTTGTTGATCATTCTATTTTCTAAAAATATAATAATAATATAAATATTAGTTGAAATAATAATTATTCAAATATTAAGCTAAATGACTAAATATTTTAAATCTAACATATTCCTATCAAAATTTCTATGCATCCGAACAATTCGTTTTCAAACTTATTTAGCCGTCTTCATACAAATTAGGGCTATACAAAAAGCTCGTGGCTCATGAGCTGCTCGAACTCAGCTCGGTAACGAACTCACTAACAACTCGTTCATTAAAAACTCGAGTTACTCTGACTCGAGTTGAGTAACTCGTTTAACTCACGAGTTGAGTTTGAGTTGGACTCAGCTCGCTCATTTCAACTTGGACTCGGTTGAGTTCAATACCTGCATCCCATATCTCAATTTTTTGAACTGATGAATAGTGTTTCAAAGGATGCCCTTTCTTACCGGTAAACAAAATAACTACGACATACATGAATATTTACAATAATTTTTACTAGGGCTGCTGCTTTTTGAACAAATGAACCTTCTTGGAAAGTTTATTACATAACAGCAGTTCAACATTTTCAAATTCAAAGTATTAGACTGCTAGTAGGTAATTAGGATCACTGATCACGAAACACGAGTCAACTCGAGTTACTCGAGTTACTCGCGAGTTGAGTTCACGAGTCAGCTCAGTTCAGATTCTCAACTCGACTGGCTATTTTTCTGAGTTGAATTAAAGCTACGCCGAACTTGTGCTAACTCAGCTCGTTAGCAACCCTAATACAAATAAAATTTCATTAATCACCTTATGAAATCTCACATTCTTAGAATCTCATCCCATATAATTTCGTCGTCCATCGGATACGCCTCCAAATTTTTTTATATTTACCATCTTAAAAAAATAAATTAAATAATCAATTTTTTTTTGTGAAAATTCGATTTTTAACTCGTCAGCAGTTTCAAATTGTCAAAATTTGAGTGCCATATATCGGTCCATCATGATCCTGCAAATCCTGTCAATGTGTAGTCTGTCATTTCAATTGATCCGCAGTTTGAAACTGTGGACTCCGAAAATACTGCTTGTTTAGTTTATTTTTCTTAAGATGGTAAAAATAAAAATTCCGGGATACGCCCGTATATCATAAAAGAAAAACAATCTAATTTATTATGTATTATATAATTTAGTTATCTTGAGAAAACGCACCCAACTGAGATGAATAATAACAAATGCTAGGAGCTTTGGGCCGACACTTTTATTAATATCCAAAGTTTAATACAAATTCTTAATTATGCCCAGAATTCGATTCAATATCGAAAAATGTCCAAACCGGCCAGAAAATGGCCGGTTTACTCCTCCCCTAAACCGGTCATTTTCTGGCCGGCTTAGTCATTTTTTTTTTAGAGACACTATGAAGAGAAAAATAATGAAATATAATACTGAAAATTTGAATTTTGTGTTTAAATTATTTGTTAGATTATTTCTTTTGATTTATAATTCTCATATTTATACTAAAATACACTAGATTACTTGAAATTATGTTGAATTACACTATATTACAATAAATTATGTTGAATTACACTAAATTATGTTAAATTATGCTAAATTACAACAACTTCACTAATTATACTGAAATACGGTAAATTATGCTAAAATAGACCGATTCTGTGCCATCTTTCATGAATCATAAAAAATAGTAAAAAATTCCGAAAATAGAAAAAACTGGTATTCTACAAGTTTATTATGTAACTAATTTACTGAGCTACTTGGATTGAATAATAGAAATGAAAATCTTAATCGGAAACTTCAACTCAAGTTTTGAGGCTCTTCCCTTTGTTTTTTGACGATTCTAAATTTTAGAATCCGGCATCGCGGGCACGGACGCATGTGTATTTTCACAACATTTCCGAAAAGTGGTCATTTGCTGAAATCGGACACTCGAGCGCTGTTTTATGACCGTTTGAAGTTTCGTCGTCGATTTCACCTTTTCAGTAAAGCTATCGTTTCTATTCATATGTAATTTACCGTATTTTAGCATAATGTAATGTAATGTAGTGTGATTTAACTTAATATAGTGTAATTCAACATAATTTCAAGTAATTTAGCGTATTTTAGTATAAATATACTAATTATATATCAAAAGAAGTAATCTAACAAATAATTTAAAAGAAAATTCAAATTTTCAGTGTTAGATTTCATTATTTTTTCTCTTCATAATGTCTTTTAAATAATTAAAAAAAAAACGACTAAGCCGGCCAGAAAATGGCCGGTTTTGGGGGGGAGTTAGCCGGCCATTTTCTGACCGGTTTGGGCATTTTTCGATATTGAGTCCGATTCTGAGTATAAATAATAATTTGTATTAAACTTTGGATATTAATAAAAATGTCGGAGCTTTGGGTGTCTGTGTCAACAGGAGCAATATATATATATTTTTTTTGCAACTTTCAAGCCCGTAGGCAATAACAGAAGCAGAATTTTTTTTATAAATTATAATTAATTTTTTTTTTACAAAACTAATATGATTAATTTCTTTTTTACAAAAATCATAAGAACCGAAATGCTATTCGGTCTGTTATTTTTTTTAATTCCGTCCGGTTCCCTTTTTGAATTTTCTGTGGTACTGGTTTCATAAGTTTTCGTATGAGCCGCCACAGAAAATCCAAAAAAAGAACCGGATCGAAATGCCATTTTGGTCCGGAATTAAAAAAATAACGGACCGAAATGACATTTCGTTTTTTATGATTTTTGTAATAAAAAAAGTAATAACGTTGGTTTCGTAAAAATATATTTTTTAATTAGAGTTTATAAAAAAAATTCACAGGAGCAGGTCACCAAGCAATTTCTATAATATAATACTATTAGTAAAATGGAATTAATAATTAATGACAAAAAGTGAAGCAGAGCTCTCCTTTTCCTTTTTCCCTTCTTTCACACCTTTCCCCACTCTCTTTCTCTCTCCCTGCCTTCTCGACCTTGCCATTTCATTATTTACCAAGTCTCCTGTGTCTAGCGAGAGACCGACAGAGAGCTAGAGACCTAGAGCGAGCGAACGAGCAACCTAGCAAGAGATTCATACGCTCTGATCCCTTCCTTCAGATTCGACTAGAAGGCTACAACCCAAAAGCGCACAACTTTCAGTAGATAGAGCAGCAATGTGAGTTCTTTTGGTTTTTTATTCTGAATTAGAGTGATTTCTGAACTGGATGCTGCTGGATCTGTGCTTCGATTTGGAATTTGTAGCTGAAATGTTAAGCGTTTTCTTATGAAACATGGGATTTTGTGAAAAGAAGCTTGCTTTGCTGTAATTTCCTTTCCGAGAAGAGAGACTTAATAGTTTATCGAGACTTAATTTGAGTTCTATTCAATCCATTCCTGCAGATTTGCGCCCCTCTCAACAGCGTAGAGTTGGATCTGTTGTTTCAGCTGCGGATTTGCAAATTAGTTTAGGTACGTTCCTTATAATTAATTTTAGTTATTTACTTGGGGATTCTTTCTATTTTATCTTTTCTATACATTTCTGCTATACATACTTGTCAGGACTCTAGGTTAAATCTGTTCCCAGCTTAAATTTAGTAAAAAATAGTAGAAGGTACTCTTAAGGAGGTATTCTATTATATACTGCTTAATAATAAATCAGTGTAGATGCCTTATTTTGTAGACCCAATTATTACTGGTCCAGCTCAGAATTAACTTTTTATTGTACTTCCTCTCGTGTAAAATCAATCAACTACTTTAATTGACTCCATTTAATTGCCTTTTGTAAGAACAATTATGATTTCGTTAGGAAATCGGTTGCTTTCCCCCACTTTAACAAAAAAAAATGTCTCTTGAGTGCGAAAAAAGCATGCATCTTTCTTGCATGTCTCCCGACACTTTTTTTTGGCTGTTTTTCAGTGCTTTGCTTGATTAGAAAGTCTCGGTTTTCTAAAGCAATTCCTTTCAGAGCACGTGTTAGTTTTGGAGGCTGCTTGTTTAACCAGTTTGGAAGGATCTTTTTAAAAATTCAAAGTATTTGGAAGGATACTTCTAAAATTTCAAACTATTTGTATAGCTATTTAGTTTGACAATAAAACCTACAGGATTAGGCTTAGTAATGTGCCATCGGTTCTGTAAACTACGGCCTGTTTCTCTACTTTACTGATTGACTTTGGCTATATGGAAACACAAAAAAGGATTTGTATTTATACAATTATGTCAAATATTTTGAAAATAATTATTTTTACATGATATTTACAAGTTGGGCTTTCACATCAACACGTAATACTTGATTGTAGTATTACTTTTCTGCCCATTTTCAATTCATAACACAAAAAGTGTTTACAGCTATAGTCAACTATGTCAGCCATTCAAAATTTAAAATGTTATTTTATTGTTAGGTATGGCTTTTATTGTCGACTCAGCATATTGTCAATTTTATTTAATTAATGACTTCAGATTGGCAACATACAGTTGAATTTGGTCAAAGAATTAGCAAATCAATTCAAAACTTACATAGAATTGTTATTATTTTTATATCTGAAAGTTTCTATTGGCTAAAGCTTAAATCTTTCACATATTAAACTCTTCACTGATTACTTGCATCATTAAACAAACTATCATTTGCACAGTTGTTCATCTAGAACTAGCACATATTCCCACTTATTCCAAAACCTAATTTTCGCATTGCAAGCAATAACACACACAACTATTATAATTACAAAATTTCTTCTTGCTTCAAGTGTACACTCATAAAATTCAACTTTTGCCAGGTCGTTTCAGCAAATATGTCGTTTCGGAGCATAATGCTTGATGTGAAAGAGAGCCTAGGGAGCCTCTCTAGACGGAGCTTCGAGGTGAAACTCAGTGGGTTATCAGGTGTGAGCGGGCGCCACCGGGGCCGGTCAGGAGCACCAGTTGTGCGGCCCCATGAAGAGCCCGAGGCGGCTGCAGAAAGTGATAACACGTGGGCCGGGCTTCCTCCGGAGCTCCTTAGAGAAGTGGTGCGGCGGCTGGAGGAGAGCGAGGGCATGTGGCCGAATCGAAAGAATGTGGTAGCGTGTGCTGCTGTGTGTAGGTCTTGGAGGATGATGTGTAAGGAGATGGTTATCAGCCCTGAGTTCTGTGGGAAACTCACCTTCCCTGTATCGCTCAAGCAGGTCGGTTTGTTTATTTTTGTCTTATGATAGAGTTAATTGATATTGGTATTTATTTTAGTCAGTTGAGTTGTTTCTGGACCTAGGTATGGTTAAAAAGGAAAATGAGGGGAAGGCGGTATGATTTGTTGTAGATGGTGAAAAATGCATGTTTTAATTGGGGGGGGGGGAGGATTGGCCTTTGCCCCCTCTTTAGATTTGCGAATGTGCGTGAGAGAGAGAGAGAGAGAGTAAGGCCAACATGGCATGGTTAGATTGCTAAGAATGTAATACTGGTTTAGGGATCGAATTTTGATGTAAAGAACGTTTTTTAATTAATACAATCCTTGACAGCCGCTGTCAAGTTTTTCAAAAGAGAGAGAGAGAGAGGGTACAGCCACTGTCAAGTTTTCAAAAAAAAGAGAGGGAGAGAGAGAGAGAGGAGAGGAGGGAGGGTCATACTTGGCAGCCACTGCCAAGTTTCAATAAAAAGAGAGAGAAGTGAGAGGTGAATTCTTAAAGAACGAGTTAAACTTTTGGTTATTTTGACTAAATTGAGTGTATCATAACTTCTAATACTATATAAACAGCCTGGGCCGCGTGACGGGACTATACAGTGCTTCATTAAGCGTGACAAATCCAAACTCACTTATCATCTCTACTTGTGCCTCAGTCCTGGTAATTTTTTTTATTTCTTGGTTATTCAAGGAGCCTATATAATATGTTTAAACTTATGTGTATACAGCATGACACTACGAAAGATTGTTTGAATATATTTAAAGACTGTGCTCCTAAACAAGATGCTAAATTCTTGATCGGCCTTCTTGCAAAATGGAGATTTTGTTGATCTGTAGATTTTTCTTTCTTTCTTTAATCTCTTTCTCAACTTCCTTTATTCTAAGAAAGAGTTCTTGCAAAACATCTTCTTAAGCTAAGATTTAATCAAATTACCCGTGATCTGTCTTGGCACTTAAAATAATATTTGGCTTTCGTTAGATTCAAGGAATCTAACCTTTCTTTACTTATCCAAAAAATTGGATGTAGCTGTATTTGCTGAAAATGGAAAGTTCCTACTGTCAGCGAAACGGACCCGCCGAACCACCTATACAGAGTACATAATATCGATGGATGCTGATAACATATCAAAATCAAGCTGCTCTTACCTTGGCAAAATGAGGTATCTCAAACATCACTCAAATTTACATATCTTACTCAAGAAGCTACAAATTATGAGTAAGGCTATGATACTATGCATAGTGCGGATTGGTCCATACTATGGATCCATATCTCCATTTTCAAAGTCAAAACAGTCGATCCAAACCATTCAACATGATCTCCACATGAAAATGTATTTGTATATCAATTTTTACATTTTTTACAATTTTTTTACTATTTTGTAGATAGGTAGAATATCACTTGATGTAAAAATTTAGACCATTCAAATGTAGTTTTTTTTGACCTATATTAAAATTAGTAAAAGGAATGTAAATAAAAATGTTAAAAAAAAAATGTAAAATTTAGTCTGCAAGTACATTTTCATATGGGGATCATGTTGAACGGTTCGGATCGACTATTTAAACTTTGAAAACGAAGATATTGGTCCATAGTACGGACCAATCCACACTATGCATAGTACCATAGCCTCACTAACAAATTATTAAAGGTAACATACTGTTAAATACTGATTCTGCACCAAAAAATTGAAAGAAAATTCAACAATGGTTAAGAGATCATGCACCAATTTTTTTTTTTAAATTTTAAGGAAAAAACTAATGAATCCCACACTAAACATAGGAATTATACTAAAAGAGTTGATCAATTTTTTTGTAACCCTAACTATTTCGAATTCCTTGCTTTTTTTCGTTAATGGAAAAAAATTAATCAAAGAATTTTCTTTTTTCTTCTTCTATCATTTAGTATAAATATGGAAAGACAAAGTCAAAATTTTCTACTTTATTCATTCTATTTTCTAAATATCCAAATTTGTAAGCCTAAAACTCCATAAATATACCAAGCTGAAATAAAATTCAACAACGGTTAAGAGATCATGCACCAAATTTTTGGAAATTTAATAGAAAAAAACTAACGAATCACACACTAAGCATTAGCAATTATACCAAAAAGAGTCGATCAAATTTTTATTTAACCCTGACTAATTCAAATTCCTTTTTTCTTCTTTAATGGAAAAAAATTAATCAAAGAATTTTCTTTTTTTCTTCTATCATTAGTATAAATATGGAATGACAGTCAATTGTTTCCACTTTATTCATTCTTCTTTCTAAATATCCAATTTTTAAACCTAAAACTCCATAAAGTTACCAAGCTGAAATAAAATTAAACAACGGTTAAGAGATCATGCACCAATTTTTTTTGAAATTTTAAAGAAAAAACTAACGAATTACACTAAGCATAGCAATTATACCGAAAGAGTCAATCAAATTTTTTTATTAAACCCTAACTAATTACTAAAAGAGTCAATCAAAATACTGAACTGAACTGTACCAAAGACTAATGACTAAAACTAATTGTACGATAATAAATTCCAGGTCAAATTTTCTTGGCACGAAATTCATGATCTATGACACGGAGCCTCCACATGTCACAATCTCATCTTCGCCGATTCTTCCTCCGCAACCCGTTAAGACAAGTCGCCGGTTCTCCAAGAAGGTGTCTCCGAAGGTGCCTTCCGGGACCTACCGAATCTCTGAGGTTTCATACGAGCTGAATGTTCTGGGAACACGGGGCCCACGCCGCATGCATTGTGTCATGAACTCCATTCCTGCCTCTGCTGTCGGCCCCGGTGGGTCCGTTCCGGCCCAGCCCGACCCGCTTTTTGCCGGTCCTCCCTCCTTCGAGGAATCCTTCAGAAGCAACACCACTAGTGCTACCTCAATAGCTGACCGCTTTGCTGATTTCTCGAGTGCCAGGTTTTCTGACGTGTCTGGCATGCTCAACAGGCCTGATGAGGCTGGAGAGGGGAGTAGTGGGCCCCGCAAGGTATTGCCCTTGGTATTGCGGAACAAGGCGCCTAGGTGGCACGAGCAGCTGCAGTGCTGGTGCTTGAATTTCAGGGGCCGTGTTACCGTTGCCTCCGTAAAAAACTTCCAGTTAATAGCTGCAGTTGGATCAAGCACGCCTACGGGTCACACTGGGGCGGTAAACCCACTACCAGTTGCCGGTCCCGCGCCTCCTCCCTCAGGTGCTGCTGGGTCTGCTTCGTCAGCCGACCATGACAAGATTATATTGCAATTCGGGAAGGTGGCGAAGGATATGTTTACTATGGACTATAGATACCCTCTTTCGGCTTTTCAGGCTTTTGCTATCTGCCTTACCAGCTTTGATACCAAGCTGGCGTGTGAATAGAGCAATGTAAGGGCGAAATGGTCATTGACATGAATCGGGGTTATAAATTAATTCATGGCCGAGGTGCAAAGTAGTTTATTTGGGTGTAGTGTTGCTTTTGTTGTGTTAATTGTTTGTGTGCTTTGTTGGTGTAAAACTTCCAACCAGACTTGCAGATGTGTTTCCTTTTGGATTTTTAATTAGGATTTTTTTTTTAATTTTTAGGATGAAATTGTGTTATGAGTTGATGACTTTTTTTTAATGTGACTTGTGCCAGGATAGTAGTTGTAAACTTAAATTGTGGTTTAGTCGAAGTAAGTAATTCAGATTTCTAAATTGATCAGTTCACATTCATTAGCTTTTAAACAAAAATAAGGAAGATCAAGGTACATAAAAGCAAGCATTGAAGTACAATATTCACTTCTATGGTTGCATTTTAAATATCTTTATATCGTATCCTTCTGAAATTTGGTGGCGTATATTGATGTTGTGTAGTTTGTTTTTTGCCTTTTGGGTCTCCACTACTTGAAGCTTCAAATTATTCGATATATTTCTCTTTCTCGGTTACCAATATATCTAAATTCGGGTGAGTGATCCATATATTAATTGAATTGGTATACTGTCAATTTGAAGCTTCGTTAGATCCACTTCACATAAAGTAGATTGACAAATAAACTATATACAGGCTAGGTTAGTAATTGAAGTTGTTCTTGTTTTCAGTAGATTTGGTCGAGTAATTGTTAGAGAAGGAAACTGTGAAGGATGGTAAACAAATTTGCTCGTTTAACATCAGAGCATGAAACTTTTGTCAGCATGAATTCTGATCACATTGTATAGTTGACCATAAATGAAGAAGACAAGAGAACAAAACTGCATGAAAAATGATATTCCAAATGCACGAAGATATGATATTAATAACCCACTAGAAACATTTATTATTTTAATTATTGGGATATACATAATTTTAATTTAGAAAGGTTTTTTTTTTAAGAAATCACTTTCTATTGTTTCTATTGATTTTTGTTCTCTCTTCTATAATAATAATTTCTGACCTGACTACCAAAATAAATTAAAAGTTAGTTGAGTAGGATTAAAATACTCTATTGGTTTTGTGTCCCATCATGCCCAACATCGTTATCTCAATTTTTAAAGTTTAAATAGTCGATTCAAATCGCTCAATATGATCTTCATATTCAAATGAGCTTGGATACAAAATTTTATATTTTTTGAATTTTTTTTTTGCTATTTTTAAGATAGATACAAAATCACTATTTTTAAAAGATTATGGACCATTCAAAAATAGTGATTTTGTACCTCTAAACAATTATTAAAAAAAATTCTAGAAATTCTAAAATTTGTTATCCAAGCATTTTAGTATGAAGATTATATTGAACGGTTCAGATCGATTATTTAGACTATGAAAATAGAGATAATGATGTTGGGGTATGATGAGACACAACTAATGGAACATTTTAACCCTACTCAAGTTAGTTATCTTAGTTTAAAATTAAAATGAATTTGATTTCTAAGTAGTTGACAACTATTGTTAATTTCTTCTAATTTTACTGATGAAGACGAGAACTGTGTATATATACGGTTATTTATTTATTTAACATATATACTAGTATTGTGCCCGTGCGTTGCAATGAGACATTATAAGAAAACAAACTCTCATACAAAATAACATATTTTCATAAAAAATTTAGACTAAATAACAAATAACATAAATGACATATTTAATAACAACTACACGTAAATAAAATTCCTTAAACAACATATTAAATAAAATATTAAATGACATATAGTTTTTTTTTATTCTTTTACATATTTTCATAAAAAAAAAATCTCAAACAAAATGTCATATTAAATGACAAATAATATTTCTTAAATAATATAAAATAATAAAAAGAAATGAAGATATGACCAATCAATTATTAACCAATTTAAAGTTTCTTTAAATGACATTTAAAAAATAAAAAAAAATCATGACCAATCAGATATAATTTGCATGTGGATATTACGTGTCTAAATAAATTTAGACTTCTACATATAAATAAATATAAAAAAGATACATAAAATCAGAATATTTAATCAAAGAGCTGATATCAATCTGAAATTTCATTTTTTAATCAAAACCATCGACAGATCTGGACATATGTATGTGCTGTGCTTATTAATATAAGAATAGAGATATGGTTTGTTTTGCGATTCTTGCGAGACGGTCTCTAATTTGGTTTGGACCGAACCGAACCGGCTGATCGCCTCTATTTCCAACCCAGAAAACCTACCGTTCCGGTCTAGTCTAAATCATTCAAACCAAACAAGCGCCTCGTTTTTCAGAAACTAGGGTTTTTCTCCTTCTACCTCACACCTCTCCCTTCTCCGGCTCTGCGGCTCCCCACGTCTGGGTCCCACTCGCGTCTTCTCTCGTGCTCTCCGGGACCCACTGATTCTCCTCCATTAGTGCTGGTACGAATCTCCTTTTTATTTTATACTTTTCAACCTCTATTATGTTTCTTTTCTAATTTCATTTTGTTGTTGTTGCTAAGATGACATTGTTTACTTTGATTGTTAATTGTAAAAGATAACAATGAATAAATGAGCACTACTAGTTGTGTTTACAAATGTTTGCATTTGAACCAGGTATAAAGTATCCAAACCATGCCAGAGAGACAAAGTATCAAGCAGGAGATGGATGATCATCAAGTGCAGCAAAATACGTATGTAGATTGTGCTCGATTTTTTGCAAAGCAAGGTTTTGCATTCCAGGAGCATGACGAGTTGAGACCTACTGATGAAGAAAATTTTCTTCAACTTTTGAAGCTTTTAGGAAATCGTAATGAACAAATAGGTAATGCTATTTTTGAAAATGCTACCAAAAATTTAAAGTTGACTCCACCTGGTATTCTAAAGGATATAGTCAATGTTGCTGCAAAGGAGACAAATAAGGAGGTAATTGCAGAACTTGGAGATGAGATCTTTTCTGTATTTTTTGATGTGTCAAGTGATGTCTCTAGAAAAGAGCAAATGGCAGTTGTAATTCGGTTTGTGAACAAAAGAGGTGCTGCTGTCGAACGGTTTTTAGGTATCGTTCATGTTTCTGATATTGCCGGTGCCTATACTGTCGATACTGCAGCGCTCTCTTTGAAGACGGCACTTGAAAATTTATTTGGTAAGCATGGCCTAACTTTGTCTAGATTACGTGGACAATGTTATGATGGAGCTTTTGATAATATAGATGAGTTCAAGGGTCTCAAAACGTTGATCATGAGGGAAAATGCATCTGCATATTACGTTCATTGCTTTGCTGATCAACTTCAACGAATTATCGTTGCAGTATCCAAGGATCATACCGAAGTTGGCTTATTTTTTATAAAGGTCTCTAGTATTATCAAGGTTGTTTGGGCATCAAGTAAAAGGTGTGATCGGTTACGTGATAAGCGAGCAATTGAAGTTGTGGAAGCTCTTTCAAATGATGAGATTTTAAAAGGAATAGGTCTGAACCAAGAAACAAATCCTTTATGTGCACCTGATACTCGATTGAGTTCTCATTTGAAGGCTCTAAATAGTGTGATTACACTATTTTCAGCCACAATAGATGTAATTAAAAAAGTAGAAAAGGATGGGTCATTTCTTTGGGACCAACGGGCAGAGGCTTGTGGAGTATTAGGTCATATGCAATCTTTTGAGTTTGTATTCAATTGTCATCTCATGAGAAATGCATTACTCATCACTTATGATCTATCACAGACCTTGCAGCACAAAGATCCAGATTTAGTGAATGCTATGTGTTTGGTGAAAATAGCTAAATCTCGGTTACAAAAAATGAGGGATTGTGGATGGAAATCGTTATTCCAAGAAGTGTGTGCATTTTGTGAGAAGCACAATATTGAAATTCCAAATATGGAGGATTTGCACGTCGATAACCCACAACGTCCAACAAACACAACTATTTTGCACTATTATCGCGTTGATCTGTTCTACACGGTTATTGATATGCAATTGCGAGAGCTTAATGACAGATTCACGGAAGCTAATACTGAACTTCTTATTTGTATCGCATGCTTAGACCCAAATAACTCATTTTCATCATTCAACAAAGATAGGTTGCTTCAATTAGCTCAATTCTATCCCTCTGATTTCAGCCAATACGATCTTGTTGTCCTAGAAAGTGAATTGGAGAATTACTACATGGATTTGGAAAGTGATAGAGATTTTTTGGAGGTAAGGGGCTTAGTTCAACTTTCTCAGAAAATGGTGGAAAAAAACAAGTACAATGTTTTTCCCTTGGTTTACAAATTAGTGAAATTGGCATTGATATTGCCAGTAACTACTGCAAGTGTTAGAAGGGTATTTTCAGCAATAACTGTGGTGAATAATTGCTTAAAGAATGGAATGGGGGATCAATGGATGAATGATAGTTTGGTTACTTACATTGAGAGGGATTTGTGTATTTGTGTAGATAATGAAAGAATTATCCAAAGACTCAAAATATGAGACTTGTGATGGAAGGCTCACTTCGTTGACTTGACTATCTAGTATTACTATGTCTGTTGTTGTATTTTGATATGGACAAAAAGTATCATTTAGTAGAACATGTAATATTTTGGATGAATTTGTAGTCTGTTGATTTTTTGTTATGTTAAATTTTAGCAGAAGTTGATATTTTGTTTCATTTAAAAGAAAGTTTTTGTTGTACCACTCATCAGACCTGTGGGTTTGAGGATTGTGCTATAATTACTGTCACATGACACGTAATTTCTGTGGTTGATCGTTGTTTTTAATAATAACTTGCATTAGGTAGTTTCTAATCTGAGGTTACTAGGTTTGGTGAATTTGTTGCAAGATTTTGCCACTTGCAGGTTTTTTATGTTCTCTTGTCAGTGCACTTGTAAAGTGGCAATTTTCTGGATTATTCTGGAAATGCTAGTCCTCTGTCAAGACTTTCTTGATTGATTAAAAACTTGGCTATGTTTGCAAATGCTTGATTTTGTTGAATTTCTGACAGATTTGCAACTTTCAGGTTTTTTTTTGTGTTGTCTCATGTCAGTGCACTTGTAAAGTGGCAATTCTCTGGATTATTCTGATAATGTTAGTCTTCTGTCAAGACTTTGTTGATTGATTAAAAACTTGGCTATGTTTGCAAATGCATGATTTTTGGAAGTTTGATCTTACCAGGTACCAGTCAAGCTATATACATGTATACATTGTCACACTATACCAACCCATGCCTATTCTGTCAACTATACTGACTCGTACCTATATACATATGTTGAGTGACAATTGATATTTTGGTGGAATTATTTGGTGTTTCTAGATAATGTATTGTTTTATGTCATCTAAATTCATTTTGGATTGTTCATGCTATGCTCTTTGGTCTACGTAGAAGTTAAATAATGTGCTTAGGTTAGATGAAAAGTTACCACTTGTTTATATTATGAGTGTAAAGAGAGATTATAAATGTATTTCTTAGTTTCATTAAGATCAGAGTTTTTCCAATTTCTCAAACTAAAAGCACACCTTGTTGAGAGTTTTGAACACAAAAAAAGAAAAATCAAGTTGTGATACTGGTACCTGAAACAAACTGGCAGTAGAATTTCCAAACCTGATACTGGTACGTAATGACTGAACCATGCTGATATCGTGTCTTTTTTCATGCATCTCTTGCTCCAGACCTATATAAACCAACTTTTGCAAGTTTTGTTGACATCAAGTTAGCTAACACCTCTGATATTTCTCTGAGGACTCTGGTTTCTTCATTTTTATTATATTTGCTGCTCATGATTATATGATATCATGTCAATGCTTCCTTCTAAACTTCATTTTTTTTGCTGTCAAAACCTCTGACCAATATGTCAGTGCCCATTTATAAATCTTCTACAATGGATTCGCGGATATTAAGGTTTTGCAATTAGAGGCTTGGGAGATCAAAACCACACTGATAAATTAAGTTCAGTGCCACCTGACAGAAGTGTTATTATAGGTGCCAATTTTGTTGGTGACTTAATTTTTCTACAATTACCGGTGCGTACATTTTTTTTTGTCAGATTTGCAGGAAAAGTGTTGCCAGAATGGTAGATTGAAGATGTATTTTTATGTTACATTCACAAATGAATAAAAATATGGTCCCCTCAACACTCTCAAAGTGCAAATCTAAAGGTGGTTTTGATGTTACTGGCCTTAAATGTGCATTTAAAGAAAAATACGGTCCCTGAACACTCTCATAGTGCAGATTTACAAATTGATAATGTCTGATGATTGTTGTAAATTCTCAATTGTGCGGTTCTCCTTTCAATTGGGTTCAACCTCTAAACAACGTAAAAAGGATAATTTCCACTATATACTGAGCTGTAATTTTAAAGAACATTAAACTATTTCAAATGATGATACTGCACAGCTAGATGCCGAAATTTTTATTAATAGAAAAAAAATAAAAAAAATATCGACATTGAAGAACATTTTCGTTGGAATTCGAGATGTAGCAAAAAACATGATGGTCCATAATTAGGGGTGTAAACGGATCGGATATTATCTGCGTTCATCCGGATCCGAATCCAAAAAATTCCGGATTCGGATATTCGGATACGGATTCGGATAATTTTTTACCGGATAGGGATGCAGATACAGTTTTGGATATTGAATCGGATACGGATCCGGATACGGATAATTACTTATTTAATTCGGATATCTGAATTTCACTCCGAAGCCAAGCCCAACTTTGCACCGCTGTAATTCGGATAATTCGGATATCCTTTTATTACACGATTCTTGTATGGATAAACACTTTGCACCGCTGTAGCCCAAGCCAAGCCCAATTGCTTTCCACTTAATTAAGAGAAGCTATTTCTTCTTATATCACCATTATTTATTTTTTCATGATTATTTGCTGGGGAATCATATATTCTCAGGATCCCACTTTGTGGGACCGCATTGACGATATTGTCCGAAAAAAATAAAATGGTTTTCCTCAAAAGATACAATCATAACACTACTACTATAAGAATGAAAGATTTATGTGCTAGTCCTTCATACTGATACTGATCCAGCTGATAAACAATTTTGCATGGACATGAACACAGGTCAAGTTTAGATGTTATTCTTTATTAAAATGTACATTAGTAATTTATTTTTAATTATCCGACTTATATTCATATTCTTATCCGTTTCCGTCCGATATCCGATCCGTATCCGTATCCGTTTAATATCCGATCCGTATCCGTATCCGAGACTATCCGTATTCGTATCCGTATCTGAAAAATTATAACAGATACGGATACGGTAAGGCCACTATCCGATCCGTATCCGACCATTTACACCCCTATCCATAATGTCCAGGGCACTGTGGCCGGACATTATAAACCATAACGTTCAGTTAATCTGATCGCTAATGATCTCTAATTAACAAAAAACACTGTAGCTGGACGTTATGGTCCATAACGTCCAGCTACAGTGGTTTTTTTTTTTTTTCAAAAATATCGCAAATGAAGCAAGCAAAAAAAAAAAAAAACACTGTAGCTGGACGTTATGGACCATAACGTCCAGCTACAGTGTTTTTTGTTAATTAGAGATCATTAGTGATTAGATTAACTGGACGTTATCGACCCTAACATCCAGCTACAGTGCCCGGGACGTTATGAATCATCACGTTTTTGCTACATCTCGAATTCCAGCGAAAACGTTTAACAATGTCGATATTTTCTTATTTTATTTTCTATTAATAAAAATTTCGGGAGCTAGATGTGATACTATTTTCTTCGTTATATATATGACAATTTGTTATAGCAACAATGTATAAAAGTATTCACTGATTGAACCCTATTTGACTGGTAATTATGTCATTTAGTGATTTAGAAGAAGAGCATGTAACTAGCTAATGCGCTGAAATTTTTATTAATAGAAAATAAAATAGAAAAATATCAACATTGAAGAACATTTTCGCTGGATTTCGAGATGTAGCGAAAACATGATGGTCCATAACGTCCCGAGGACGTTATGGACCATCACGGCCCGATTAGCAATGAACGATTACCAAATAAGCAAAATACGGGCCGTTATGCTCCATAACGGCCAGGGAGGCGCAGAAAAAGAAGAAGAAAAAACCAAACCGTTATGCTCCATAACGGCTAGGGAGGCCGGAAAAAAAAAAAAACAGCCCGTCATTATCCATCACGACCTGAGACAGCCTAAAATAAAAATAAATCCTGACTGTGATGAACCACAACGGTCAGGTCCTTTACATTGGTAAGTCTGCTTCTTGTTTGAATATCAATTTTCAATTCTCGTTTGAACGCATTGGTAAGTCTACTGATGCCCCCTCAAGTTTAGCTATTAACTGTATATATCCATTCTTCTTGATATGCCTCCACGTTAGCAAGTCTGCTGATGTGGCAGCTATAGAGGACAAATGGAAGTATCCAGTATTTATTTTTTTGAAATGCTAGAGAGGGCAAATGGCATTGAATGCATTGGTGCTCACCAACTGCTGAATCTGCTGATGTGTTTGAGACCTGGCCGTGATGGACAACAACGGCCATGATTTTTTTTTAGGATGTTCCAGGCTGTGATAGTTGCAAATGGCCTAGTTTTTTTTTTTTTCCGACTCTCCTCCTGGCCGTGATGGACAAGGACGACCTGTTTTTTTATTTTCCGCGCTTTCCTGACTGTGATGGACAATGACATCCCGTGTTTACGTTTAGGTTGTTAATCTTTATTGTTAATCGGACCGTGATGGTCCATAAACTATCACGTTTTTGCTATATCTCGAAATCCAACGAAAAAGTTCTTCAATGTCGATATTTTTTTATTTTATTTTCTATTAATAAAGTTTTCGGAGCTAATGCGTGTATACATTTTTTCTAATTAAATATTAAAATTTTGAAATGGAGTGAATACAGTTTTTAAATCTACTCTTTTAGATTTTGTTTTATTACTTAGTCGATTAGCGAAAAATTTATATTTTTGCATTCAAGTTGTCATTCCTACAGCAATTTTAATTACAACAAATTTTATTTTGGCAAACTAATATATTAATTAACTGTGATTTATGCACTATACATATAAATTGTCATAATCGAGATTTTAAGGGTTAATTTAAAACAAATTTATAGATGATTAAAATTTGAAACCCAATTAAAACTGCTTAAGACAAAATAAATGAATTAATAATTCAGATGAAATAATTTTTTTGAATGAATGTAGAGGAACAAATTATACTAAGAAAGTAAAACAAATTGAACAACTATGATTAATAAATTAAGGGAAATGTAAATTTTTAGATATGATAATAAATGTAGAAACTTATTTTTAAAAATGTACAAGTAAATAAGAAATTTAATTATTTAACTTAAAGTAGGGTTCAAATGACTCTATTTTTTGTCTCCATCATGTCTTCATTTTTTAAACGTTAATAACTTAAGATTTAAAACTCAAATATCAAAATAAAACTGTTAGATTTGATTTATATCATTTTCTCTATGCACATATTTAAAGATTGTAACATTTCGACTTTGTTTTGATCGGTATCAAGAGCAGCATGCAAAAGTACATTGATATGGATACATTCCGAATGTTAATTTTTCAACTTATTGGTTTATATAAAAATAAAATCGAACAGTGATAAATTTTATGTATATGTAGAGAAAATAATATAAATTAAGACATTTTATTTTGAAAACAGTAATTAATAAAAAATGGAAATAGAAACTCCTTTTTTAATTTTGAACAATTTAAAAATAAAGGCACGATGAAAAAATAAATTTAACTTAATTTAACAAAAACTGTAATTAAAATCTTGAGCGACTAACAAACGAAGTGTTACATAGCTAGCTCCTGTATTGATTCTCTTTCTTTCCACTCTCCTGTCAACTCAAATGAAATCGCCTTGTTCATTTTCCTTTTTTCCACGAGGCAAATGTGAATAGTTTTTCACTTCTTCTCCATTGTCCCCTCTAATCCACCGCCGAGGTTAAATGTTTTTCACCGAGCTTCAACTGTCGGATCGGATCCGAAATCAGACAAAGAAAGAAGGTTAGGGTTTGCCCCCATTCACACCTCCTCTTTTCCCTTTTCCCTTTTCCCTTTTCCATTGAGATGAAATGTAGGGTTGTTGCAGAAATGTGATGGGTTTATTACTGTATGGTACTTCCAGAAATGGTACCAGTACCTGTTAGAAGCATTTTTGACTGATTTTCAAGCATTTTGAGTGCCATATATTTTGATAAATTAGCATCAGTACCCCTTTACATGGTGCTAAAAAATCAGGTACATCGATAATTGTCTTTCCACAACAAGAAAGTTTGACGTTAAAATTGAAATCAATAGCACAGTCCTTTCTAATTAAGTCAAATAATTTTTTTTTCTGTGTTTCCTAAATTAAGGAAAAGAAGGAATTCTCAGGCCAACTTTACAATACACACTCTTAATTCTTCAATATTTATTTCTTGTCCAATTTTACAGATTTTGATGTCTGTCTGATCAAGGGTTGTTTTGCAATTACACAAATATGAGTCAACTGAATCTGTTCTTAGGTGGTTAATATGAGAATGTAAATTCTTTTGCAGGGCCAAGGGTCCCTGCCTCAGTTCAGCGCAAGAGGAAGAACAACATTCAAAAGCACAAATGGCACACATCACCGTTAGCAAACTTCCATATGTGTTGGTCGTAGAGATCCTCTTTCGACTGCCACCTAAATCCTTCTTTCGGTGCAAAAGTGTCTGCAAAACCTGGCTTTCCCTCTCCTCTGATGCCTCTTGCCTCAACAAGCACTTGCAACCAACTATGACAGGTTCTTTCTACAACCATGTATATGATGTCAGCTTTGTGAACTTATCATGTGACATCAACAAGGTGGAGGTTGATGGGACGATGAGTGCCTTATCATGTCTCAATTATCGGCAGATACTAGATTGCTGTAACGGGCTTCTCATTGTCGGAGCCTTTAAAAAGTTAGCACGGTTTGCACATGACTTACATGTCTATAACCCAGCAACCCGGACTCTGTTCACCTTGTGGTACCCTATACAACAAAATCACGATATCTGATATGAAGTTTTTTCTTTGGCTTTTGATCCTCAAGTGTTCCATCAGTTTTTCGTAATTAAATTCACGGGCGGGCCTGACGTCAAAGTCATCCTTGACATATACTCGTATGAGAGAGGCAAGTGCAAATGTCACGAAAAGTTGGTGTTGGATGTGAGAATCAACCTGTATTCCAAGGGCACTTTTGTTGACGGGAGGGTTCATCGCTTAACAACTCAAGATGAAATCCTGAGCGTTGATCCGAACAATTGCTCCTATCAAGTTATCTGTCCGCCAAATCTGGAAAACCGTGATCTGATTGAAATCGGACAGTCCCGTGGGGTCTTACATTATTTGTCTATGTGCAGTGATAAAAGGCTGTTTATTTGGGTTCTTGAGAGCTACACTAGACAAGAGTGGACCTTAAAGTACCAACTGAACCTTGATGCAATGTATCCAGTTCCCCTGCCTAATTATTTCAATGATCATTGTATCTGTCGCATTAAGTACTGCGGGCACTTTGCATTTCATCCCGAGAAAGATGTTCTCTTTATGCTTGCTGGGGAAAATGATTTTGTGTCACTTGATTTGAGCACGGGCAAAGGAGATAAGCTTGATAGTCTGGGCAACGATAGACTTGATTTATCCCTGCGTTGTTGGGTTTACATGCCTTGTTATTACTTGAAATGATTTCATCTCTCTTTGATCTACAGAGAGAGATCGTTTGTTGTAATGATGAGTCTTTCTGTACCTTCTTCACATGTCTAGAGAACATGATTTGGGTTCCATAACTCTTCTTTAAAATGTGTAATCTGTTTTTCTGTTGTGTGATTGTGATCTAGGTTTTAGTACTGTTGTTACATGCTTTTAGTAATTTGCTTTCGGATGACTTCATCATTTTTTTATGCTACTTTATATTCTTGTTTGACTTGACTGATATAATAGTTTACACTTAACGGAATGTACCTCTGTCACACTATACCGACCCATACCTGTATATATCTGTCAACTATACTGACCTGTACCTATATACATCTGTTGAGTGACAATTGTTATTTTGGGGAAATTATTTGGTGTTTTCCAGATAATCTATTGGTTTATGTCATCTAAATTCATTTTGGATTGTTCATGTTATGCTCTTTGGTCAATGTAGAAGTTAAATAATGTGCTTAGGTTAGAAGAAAAATTACCACTTGTTTATTATATGAGTGTAAAGAGAGATTAGAAATATATTCTTAGTTTCACTAAGATCCGAGTTTTTCCAATTTCTCAAACTAAAAGCACACGTTGTTGAGAGTTTTGAAAAAGAAAAAAAATTCAAATTGTGATACTGGTACCTGAAACAAACTAGCAATAGAATTTCCAAGCCTGATACTGATACATAATGACTGAATCATGCTGACATCATATCTTTGTTCATGCATCTCTTGCCCCAGACCTATATAAACCAACTTTTGTAAGCTTTGATGACAATAACTTAGCTTACACCTCTGAGATATCTCTGAGGAGTCTGGTATCTTCATTTTTATTATATTTATTTTTCATCATTATATAATATAATGTCAAATGCTTCCTTGTAAACTTTATAATTTTCTGGCCAGACTTCTGACCAATTTGTTAGTGGTCATAGGTTGATCACTCTGTAGTCAAGGGTGTATCAGACTTTGGCTGTAGGAAATGATGCCCATCTATTACTCCTCTACAATGGATTCATCGATACTAAGGTTTTGCAATTAGAGGCTTGGGAGATTAAAACCACACATATAAATTAAATTCATAGAGATAGGGTGGTGCCAATTTTGTTGGTGTCCTAGTTTTTCAGTAATTACCAGTAAGTCCATTTTTTTGTCCGATTTTGCAGGAAGTGTTATCAGACTAGTAGATTAAAGATTTTTTTTATGTTACATTCACGAAGGAATAAAAATATGGTCCCCTCAACACTCTCAGAGTGCAAATCTAAAGGTGGTTTTGATAATACTGGTTTTAAGTGTGTTAAAAAAAATATGGTCCCTGAACACTCTAAAAAGGATAATTTCCACTATATACTGAGCTGTAATTTAAGAAACATAAGAATATTTCAAATGAAGATACTAAAAAAGATAATACCAGTTGCACATAGCTTCAATTGAACCAATATTTAACATGAATACACACCAAATTCAACGACTTTGAAATAGGGACACAACACTAAAATATATGAAAAAAGATTAATCAAATAGCTCCTATTCAGGCATAGTAATAAGATGGAGTCTTGTTTTCTTGTGCGGTTTATACCAATTAGGTCTTTCTTTCCTCTATAAGGGCAAAACAGTCATATTTAAACAAAGGGACCGCCTAGCTCTCCCCCGTGAATAATCCCCTATTTGATCCCCCGAGTTCGGATAAGGCATAAATAGAGGGGGGACCACAACTGCCTCCGCTAAAAACAAAAGAAACCGCGTTAAAAACATAGAAAACGCGTTATTAATGGGCGGGGACCACACAACCGACAAACGAAAACGCGTTATTAAGTGGGGGGACCGCATAACCGAAAAAGAAAACGCGTTATTAAGTGGGGGGACCGCATAACCGTCATCTCATTTTATGACTTGGGGGTAAAGGATTCATCTGTGACACAAAAAGTATTCATCCAGCTATACGCAGGTTTTCACTTTTTCAATAGAAGAATATTAGAATTCATTACAACATTTGTTAAGTGGGGGACCACACAACCGACAAAAGAAAACGCGTTATTAAGTGGGGGGACCGCATAACCGACAAAAGAAAACGCGTTAATAAGATGGGGGACCGCATAACCGTCAGCTTGTATTATCTATAAGAAATTTGCGGTAAAGTATTCATCTATTTCACAACTAGTATTCACCCATCTGTATGAAGGTACTCATCACCACAAACAACATACGTTGCGGACCGCTAAATCTTTTGAAACGGACAGGGGTAGGGACCACATGCAAGTAGCGAAACTCGAAATATATAAACAACAAGTAATAACACGATTATACTGCAAAAGGTGAATACTTATGACGAGAAGGATGAATATAACATATCAAACTATATAACATCAACAATATTAACACTAACATCAATTCATATCTGTTACAAAAACTGTTTCATATCAAAATTTTAACACAACAAATAAGTCATCACATCAGTGAGTAACCTAAATTGCAAATTTAAACTCATTCCTCTCATCAGTAAGTATCCTACATGCAAGCAGAAGACGCTCAGCACTGATCATTTCCTACAAAAATTAAACACAAAAAAATGTCAGTTAGTAAATGAAATTTTAATAAAATAAATTAAAAGTATACATCCCAATTGCAACAAGTATTCATCCAGAAAATGTGAAGTATATATCCCAGTAATAAGAGAAATTACAAAAACGAAAAAGAGTATACATCCCAAGTGTAACAAGTATTCATCCATAATATAATAATTAGCAGATGATTACTTATTTGTGAGGTAATTAACATCCGAATTGTAAGAAGTATTAATCTCAAATACAGAAAGTATTCATCCGAAATGTAAAAAGTATTTATCACAAATATTGACAGTATTCGTTCACGATCCAAGTATTCATCCACAGAAATTAACATCAATTCACTTTTAATGTAGAAGTATTGACCCAAATAAAAAGAAATATTCATCCCACAGTATTTAACACATTTATAAGGTTGTCAGATTCAAATGAAATTTTCAAATTGCAGTAATAAAATAGCAGATGATTACTTACTTATTTGTGAGGTAAGTTGCATCCATAACAATAACATCGTGAAAATATTTGTATGCTGCACGACTTCGACCATCAGCCCAGAACACACTCCACAATCGACCTTCGTTTGTGTAATCGTGAGCATAAAAAAAATCTCGATCAATCTTGGATTTGTTTCGAAAGAACTCAAATATCAATGAGGCATCATCACCTTCAAAAGCCCTTAACTTCATCCGCTTGTACTTCTCAATATGATTTCTTGCATCTTTTTTAGTAAAAGGGCACCTTATATAACCTCCAGCACTTTTTATTACTAACTTAATATTAACTGCCACACCCAAACCTTGATCATCATTAAAATCCAGCATATTTTGATATTTCATAGGGATGTATCGGAATCCAGATATCAGAAATGAAGAGTTGGGTTGCAAAATGTGGTTGTGAGACCCAACATATTCTACTACTACCCATCCACCATTCAAACTAGAAGGTTTCAATTTTAAACAAGCACGACAACCCGTGCCTACAAAACCCTTTTTCCTTTTTGGGATACGACCTTCGTTTGACACCACTCTTTTTGGATATTTGGTGCACATAAACACATAATGAGTGCTTATGTTACCAATTTTGTGATTTGACCTTTTGCATATGCTAAATCCACATTGAAATCCATACAATTGATAGTATGAATGTGCATCGTCTATGGATTCAAACTCATCCCCAACTGCTGGTTCTCTCACACGATGATCATCATCATCATCATCATCAGCATCATCAGCAGCATCAGCTTCTACTTCAGCATTTTCTGGTTGATTTTCCCCACTTTGAATGTCAACAGCCTCCTTATTTAGGTCAAAATCAAATATACTCTCCTTGCTGCCTACACTATCAACCACTCTCTCATTTTCACGATGAACCTCTTCAAAATGTTGATAAGGGTTCACCTCATCAACTTCTAAATTGCTATTCTCCATCCACATCTCATCTCCGCAGATTTCATTGAGATCAAAACTCATCCTGAAAAAATTACTTGAGTTTAAATACAAGTATTCATCCCAATTGTAAGAAGTATTTATCCAAAACGCAGATAGTATTCATCCAAAAGATAGAAAGTATTCATTATACGACCCAATTATTCATCCTTAAAAACTATGTAAGAAGTATTGATCCCAAATACAAAAAGTATTCATCACACATGTTGACAGTATTGATTAACGACCCAAAAATTCATGCAACAGTATTTAACATCAATTCACAAATAATGTAAGCAGTATTCATCTCCAATACAAGAAGTATTCACACAATATGTGGAAAGTATTTATCCCAGTTGTATTTATCCCTAAAGCAGGAAGTATTTATCCAAAATGCAGAAAGTATACCAAATGTTGATATTATTCATTTACGATCAAAGTATTCATCCAACAGTATTTAACATTAATTAACAACTAATGTAAGAAGTATTAATCCAAAATACAGAAAGTATTTATCCGAAATGTAGAAAGTATTTATCACAAATATTGACAGTATTCATTCACGATCTAAGTATTCATCCACAGAAATTAACATCAATTCACTTTTCAAATTGTCAGATTCATATAAAATCAGATCGCATCAACATTTCATTACCTGATCAGAGAATAGCCTCAGCGCAGATGGCCTGAGTGGGGAAGTTCGTCGGAGCGTCCAAGCAAGGAAGATCGTCGGAGAGTCCCAGCGGGTGAGATCGTAGGAGCGTCCGAGCGGGGAAGATCGTCGGAGCGTCCGAGCGGGGAAGATCGTCGGAGCGTCCGAGCAGGGAAGATCGTCGGAGAATTCGAGCGGCAGTTCCTCCCAACTGCGATCGCTTGAGAAAAGAGAGAGAGAGCGGCGCGCGGGGAGAGAAAGGAAACTAAATTCAAAAAAAAGGAAAGGTTCTAATTAGAGAAACCGGTAAGTGGGTTAACCGGTAAAAACAGTTAACTATAATTAACTGAATCAATAACGGCCACGGGGGATGAAACGGGGGATGGGAAGCCGGGGGAAATTATAATTACCCATAAACAAAATATATGTTAAAATCAAATTTACACAACAGTTTTCCTTTCCTCTATATGCATTTGTCGATCAAGTAACTTTGTTAAAATTATGCCCTTCCTTACCCTCCCTTTCCCTTTCACCCCCTCCCCTCCCCTCCAGCAATTTTAATTACAACAAATGCCAATTTTGCTATTCTAATATATCACAGACCTAACATCATTGACACCAGTTTTCCTTGGAAACATTTCACAGTAGTTATACTTCATTTAAAAAGGAACATTATTGTTCCCAATAACAACAAGAATTGGCACTGTTGCTTCATTAAGCTATCTCGCACCTGTTGTCTCCATAGTCCATACTATGAGGTTTATTATAAATGAGGGCTTTCTTACTAAAATAGAAATGCATAAAAATCTATTCGAGTAAAACCTGAGCTGAATTTTCATGTTCAAAAGCCTTTCAACAGCATTTGACGACTTAGAATCACATTATGAGACTTTTAAATCGATCAGCAATTAAATTTACAGAGATATCTGCCTATAATGTCTTTGCAAACAGAAACATACAGAAGACTGATTTTCACTTAATGAGATAATGAAAGCTACTAAACCACAAATGGGGAAATTTAAATATGCAAATTTGGTGAACTAGTTACTCGTACTGTTCAAAATAATGTTTGACAAAACCACATAGACAACATCCAATACCAGGTACCACTACAATCTACTACTGATTTGATGGAAATATAATACCTTTCCACAAAAGAAATATCCAAGCAACCATTGCATATTAATTCACAATATTGCTGTCTATCATGCAACCTTCCCAATGCAGCCATAAATACTAAGAAATTTAACTACTAAGAACAATAAAAAATAGGATTGTTACTAAATAATACCTAATCAGATAAATTTTGCAGGAATATCATGAAACATAGAAGAAAATATACTAGCATGGACAACAGTAAGAAAAAACATTAGCACAGAACAACCTAATAGAAGGATTATTTAATGATACTCATACATCAGCTAAAAATTACCAAAACAGTCGGTCTATGATTAATAAGGAAGCAGCTAGAGCAAACTCGGTGTCAGCCATAAAGACTTCTGCCAATGCTCATTCACTTGAAATGAGCCTAAATCACCTGTTATATCAATAACCATTCCATCATCCAGCTTGGCCAATTTGATGTTGTGGTTATGCCATGTGGCCTGACCGTCTTGTCGGTTCCGCTGCTCTTTCCTTACTGAGTCATAGCACAAACAATTTGCACCCCATTCTGGTAATTGCAAATTAGCACTTGAGAGGGACAATGCACGGTAACCACCATCCACGAAAAGCCCATTTTGGCCTATGTCCATCACTTCAATGCACTTTGACTCCCCATTATTGCTCAACTTGTACACTATACACTCAGTTTCCTTCAAAACTCCATTAACATGGATAGGTCCATCATAAATGAGCAATATGTCCCCAGAGAGCCCTTCGACCAGACGCATGTTAAGTAGATCAATGCCGCCACCCAACAATGTCCTTGAAGGATTCTTAAGGTTATACATCCTAACTCGTCCATAAATATCTACTGTGTATAAAAAACCATTGTTATAGGTGAAATCGCAAATCTTCCACCCCAAAGGAAAATGACACTCAAATTCAATCACAGTCCAATGTTCATCCCCAATTTTACAAAATGCCAACAGCCATTTGCTAACAGTCAAAACAAAAACCATGCAACTGGGGTCCAGTGGACTTGATGTCAGTATAGCCTTGCGAAGCTTGACATCGTCAGTAGGGTTAATAGCATATATATCAGCATCAGCATCCCAGTTCTCAAAGAAATGCTCAGCATGTGATGCATAAAAGGGAGCAATTCCAATAGTAGAGGGAGGTCCAGTGAATGGGGGAAGGGGAATTGTGGTGCGAGTGATGGGATTAAGCAAGGACACCACTTGACCTTTCTGAAGGATAAGCCAGCCGTGCGAAGATCCACAGATATCCACCCCGCAAGTCTCAGGGAGATCAAGCTTGTGGATTTTAGAAGCGGAGAGATCGTAAAAGAGACGGGTGGAATCATCATTACCATCGGATTGGTAGGGAAGCATCAGCCATGGGAGTTGGAGAGGGAGGTGGCTGGGGGGCGCGGATAACAAGCGGTTAGCCAGGGACGACAGACAGCACGGAAGCGAATGTAGTCGGTGAGGGAGGTGATCTTCTCGGCTATGACCTGAAGGAGCTCCGGTGGGAGAAGACACCAATCGGGCCCCATCGTCGCCGGATTGCTATTTTGCGACCCAATCGCTCAAGGAAATCGAGACAGGAAAGAGTGGAAGGGTTTATCGTAGTGGTGAATCACGAGTCGAACGGTGCGATTCATGTTTTATTTCCGTAGGCTAGGCTTAGACCAGGCTGCGGAGATTGAAATCAACGTTTTGGGCCGGGCCAATGGCAAAAAAAATCTGCCCGAGATTGTTCCCATTTTCTCATGAAGTGCCGAAAAAAGGAAAAAAAATAAAAATAATGTATCAATTATTAGGTGAAAAACAAAACAGCTCAAACTACAAAATTTGGGTTAATTCAATAGAACCCTATTTGACTGGTAATCATGTCATTTAGAAGAAAAGCTTGTAACTAGCTAATGAGCGTATAAGTTTTTCTAATAAAATATCAAAATTTTGAAATGGAGTAGATAATTAGTAGATACAATTTGTAGAACTACTCTTTTTAGAATTTTGTTTTTATTACTTATTGTCGATTAGCTAAAAATTTTGTACTTTTGCATTCAAGTAATCATTTCTACTGCCATTTTAATTACAACAAATATCATTTTGGCAAACTAATAGATTCGTTAACTGATTTATTTTTCTTGGAATTTGTATTATTAGTGTTGTGTTGAATCTAATTGATAATTATTAATTCTAACCCTAATTATTTCTTTTGAGAAAAGTTTTATATTACTTCTATTTTGTTATATTCGTCTTCTTGGTTCCCCAACCTATACCGTAGCTCCATCGAAGATGGTTACTTACTGAATCTATTTTGATATTAATGTTCAAATCTTTTGGATCATTATTGATTTGTAAAACGGCTTAGATGGTTGCAAGCGAAGTAATGCAAAAATTGACATGTTGTTTCAATTATAATAAAATGCCAAAGATAGATATAACATAGTACACAAGTAATTTTTCTTTTTCTTTATTTACTATGTAATTTTACTTTAAAAAACTTTTGTGAAATTCCGATGTCTTATAATAGGGGGTTGTAAGAATAACATGTTCATTGCGATCATCTACATTATGCAAGATAATTATAGGCTACTGATGTTATTTGATGAGTAACGTGAACTATATCTAATTATAATTCTTTTGGATAAGAACAAATTAAAATCAGGGATATATTTACCTTTTTTAAACAGCCTCTGCTTTATTTAATTATTTTCCAACAATAAGCATTTTTTTTAAACTCTAATTACAGAAAGTATATCTGATATATATAACAAACAAAAGGATATAGTTGCAATCCCTCCTGCCAATTCAACCCTAAAAAGATTTACTTTGCTTCCTAGACATCTTAACTACAAAACTCTCTTCCTAGACATCTTAACTACAAAATCTCTCTAGATTTTCCTTCTCACTTTTTGTAAACTTGGCACATGTTTTTTTTTGAAATTATAAACTTGGCAATTGTTGCCGACTGAAATTAAAAAAGTTAAAAACAAAAAAACAAAATTATATATAGACCCTCCAACCGAAATCCTCAGTCACAATTCAACAGTACAAAAAACCTCTCAATCACTCTCACACATTATATATATCTCTGTCTGTCCTCTCTCTCTCCACCCATATCCTGCACAGAATTCATGAAAATGGGTTTTGTTCTTAGAGCTGTATGTGTGACATGGGTGGTGGCATTCATACTTTTACAAGCTTTACTGGTACAAGGATCTCATGTTGTGTACCAAAATCTGCAAACATCATCGGTTCCAGATTCTAAAGTTATTGTCTCCGACGGTTATCATTTTCGGCCTCCAAAGCATTGGATTAATGGTAATTTTTATTTATCTATATACTCAGATTTTTTTTTAATGATTAATGGTTAAAATTACCACTAACAAATATATTAATAAGAAAAAGTTATTTACAAAATTCTAGATTCTATCTTCTCATATAACATAAAGTAAATATTTACATACTCAGAAGTTAATGTTTGATTATTATTTTAGTCTTTTGTACTAAGAAGTGTACATTGTTGCTATTCTTATTGGAGGCATATGCTTGAAAATAGTTATTTTCATTAGATATCAATAGAAGTGTTATGTATAAACAAGAGAGAGTTCTGATAACTACTTATTTATATTATAATTTCAAATACTCAAATTTAAAAAAATATGACTTAGTAAACATCACCTTGCTACATAATTAGTGCTTAAATGTGGGGCGAAAATTAGGAAAAAATTAATTCTTCTTATTTACATAATTATATATGGATGTCATGTCATAATAAGCCTTCTCTGTTTCACAAAATTATTATCATTAAATTAGACAAGATTTCTGGCGGAGATTGTGGGTGACACCACTGTTTGTACAGTACAGAAATTTTTTGGCATTAATTGGTATAACTAAAGCAGATGATTTTATAGAGGATTTTTTATTTATATTACTAATTTATTTCCCTGGTGTACGGTCAAAATCAAATTGCACGGAGGAATATTTTGCTGGAAATTCTGAACGGGTGATCGGTTCCTTTGGACTAAAAAGCAAATAAATATACAAAGATAAAATAATACAAAACAAAAAAAAAACATGTGACCGGTTTCCTTTTGAACTTAATGAGCAGCGAACATGGAACTATCCATACAATACAAGTATGAGAAATTCTCGTTCAACTTTTTTTTTTTCATATATATATATATATATTTTTGTTTTGATGGAGAATGTAGATCCTAGTCAGAGGAATATATTGAAAAAGACATTCCTATATGTGGTCCATATTTATTAGAGCTTTTTTTAAATCTTCAATTTGATTTCTGACTTAATCAAAATCGAAGACTATATCTAACGCTTGCAATACACTTGCAAATATTCAATCAGTGAATCGGAGACTATATCTAGCGCTTTTTCTATCAAATCCTTTTTGAAATTATTACTTTTCATGTTTTAATTTATCACTTGACACTTTAAAAATTATCACATCGATTTTGGAGCTGAGAATAAAAAAAAATGACAGTCAATAATCAAAATAATTTCCTACAGAAATGAAAATTATTATTTACTATAATAGATTTTTTTTTATAAAGAGTATAGTAGATTACTTGATATATTGTGAATTTACTACTTCCTATTGTACGGATAACGACTTTCTTTCGAAATTTTTTGTTTGAAAATTTTGCAGTTCTAATTTAGTTCTGTTTGAATTATCACATACTATGATGACAATTGTCACTTAACAGCTTATGAATTATTTTTTCTTGTTGTAGGAATAATGACTTTGTCTCGAAAAACTTTGTTGGGAATTTCTTAAAAAGTTGCATTTAAACTTCTATGTAAATTGATTAAAATTTTGATTTCAACTTTATATAAAATTCTGATTCAACTTTATTTGTCACGTTTTTAATTTATTATTCACTGAAATAATAAGATTATCAACAACATGTCTTGTGAGGTACTATAAAATGTTTTCAGGCAGAAGGATAGGTCGACATTTTTTCGATAAGAATGGATTAGACTCATATTTCCCTTTTTAGCCTCTATGTTAATTTTAAAAATTGGTTTGGAGCAAAATAGTTGGAAAAATTTAGGTGGAGCAAGTTATCAGTATTCTTAAGTAAATACATGACCTCATGAAAGCTTTCTTTTTGGGAATTGGATATGATATTGGTCTTCCAAAGAAGAGTTCGCTGATATCACCCACCACAGAGTATATGAACTTGTTCCCTCCTAGGTTATCTTTTCTGTAGTATGCAAACGTAAATGAGTCTCTATGCTCTGCAGTAACATAAAATTTGATTTTGAAATCTGAACCGTCCAATTAAAATCTAGACTAATTCGAATTAATTTACAAATTAACGGGACAACTTTAAATTTTGTGCCAATTTAAAGCGGATGGTCCGGTTTTTTCAGCGATAACTCAATTTGTGTTGTTACATACAAATTCTACGTAAGTAGTATTAAATACTTTACATAATGTTTATATAATGTTGAGTAGAACTACGGTGTTCTTAAGCTCACCAAGTCTTTTTGTGAGCTTAACTCAAAAATCTATCGGATTGGCTTTAAACAACACATTCAAACCGTTGAAACCGGTCTACTTCATGAGTGATGCATTTACATGTCAAATTTATAATTTTTCGAACTAGTTTAGTATAAAGTCAAGCGGTCAAAAAATGATGAAAAATGAACTCATTAAAATTAACTTATAAATCATATTTTTTTGACCGTTTGACTTCATACTAAATTAGTTCAAAAATTTAAAAATTTGACATATAAACGCATCACTCATGAAGTAGATCGGTTTGAACGGTTACCTAGCTTAAGAACACCTTAGTTCTACTCCATAATGTTACCTAGCATCTTATATGAAAATTATGTCATGAATAAACATTTGTTTCTAGTCTTATTTCTTTACTTGTTAAAAAATTATTTGACTTTCTAATATCTAATTTTTTATTTCTCTCTCTTTCTTGGGAAAACTTTGTGATGTCTTCAACAAAATGATGCAAACCAGATCCAAATGGTATGTTTCTCAATTACTTATTTATATATTGTTCTAATTTTATTTTTCTCCTTTTCTCATGTCATTTTGCAATAGTGTTATTTACATCTTACTACAGTCTTAATGATCTATCTCTTTTTTTTTTACTTAAAAATGAAAAATAAAAAATATTGATTTACACATGTATATTTAAGTCTAGTAAATAAATATTTTTAATTCTTAACGAGACTTCAAATTTGAATCTGATCAGGACCTCTGTTCTACAAGGGATACTATCACCTCTTCTACCAGTACAACCCCAAAGGTGCTGTTTGGGGCAACATCGTGTGGGCCCACTCAGTATCAAAGGATCTAATTAACTGGTTTGCGGTTGATCATGCAATCAAACCATCCAAACCTTTCGATATATATGGTTGCTGGTCTGGATCGGCCACAATTTTATCCGATGGAACACCGACAATCCTCTATACCGGTATTGTAGCAAAAAATGATACTAACCCGAATAACATACTATGGACTCAAGTACAAAACATAGCGTATCCCAAGAACGTGTCGGATCCGCTCTTGGTTGAATGGGACAAACCGGATTACAACCCAGTAATTCCAATCGGTCCCGGAGTTAATGGAACTGCATTTCGAGACCCGACAACGGCATGGTATAATCCAATAGACAAGCATTGGAGGCTTGTAGTTGGTAGCAAATGGGACATGAAAGGCCAGGCTCTCTTGTATAGAAGCAAGGATTTTAAAAAATGGGTCAAAGCAAGGCACACGTTACATGCTGCTAGGGGAACGGGTATGTGGGAGTGCCCGGATTTTTTTCCGGTAGCGGTTAAGGGTTTACAAGGTGTTGACACATCAGTGAACGGTAAAGGTGTTAAACATGTGCTCAAGGTTAGCTTAGACTTGGATAGGTATGAGTATTATACCATCGGTACATATGATATTAGGAGGGATAGATTCACGCCGGATGGCACGTCGAAAGATAACAAACACGGGTTGAGGTATGATTACGGAAATTTCTATGCCTCAAAGACATTTTATGACCCGCTTAAAAAGAGAAGAATTTTGTGGGGATGGGCAAATGAATCGGATACCGTTGATGAAGATAACACGAAGGGCTGGGCTGGAGTTCAGGTAATAATTTTACTGGCTACATAATCTTTTTTGTTAACATTTTTGTAAATAAGTAAATCGTATTTAATAATTGAGTAATTTTTTGTACTATAAAAATATATATTTCAATTAAAACCCCCTTCCAATTAAATAGATACGTACGTCTCTCTGTATTTTTTTTTTTCACAAAGCTTTGCAAATGCAGGGTTTGAACGGATATGATTATATTACTAATATTAGTTAGATGTATTCAAATTTAATGTTTTTTTTTCTTATTTTGGTTGTGTAATTGTAGTTGATCCCAAGGACAGTTTGGTTAGATCCAAGTGGGAAGCAATTATTGCAGTGGCCAGTGGAGGAGCTCAATTCTCTCAGAGGAAAACAAATCAGTGTTAAAAGCAAGACAGCCATCATGGCAGGGAACCCCCTGGAAGTGAAAGGAATTCAAACTGCTCAGGTATAAATTTAATAATAAACATTATTGTCAAGTAGATAATTTGATTTGTTAAAAATAACTTTTGTTTTGCGCCTTTTTATAAAAGTGATTTTTTCATTTTTAATTAAAAGATGCATACAACATTTGTTGTCCTCTGCATTAGAAAGGTTTTGGAAACAAAGATGATAAATTGGTGGTGCACTTATTTGTAACAAAGAAATAAATAGCTGCTCTATCTATGTGCCCCTTTTCGAATCTGAAACTAATGATTAGCTAGTTCTAAATTACTAGTTCTTAAAAAAAAAAAATCTGTAATCAATTTCTTTATGGCAGATGTTCATTTTAAAAATTGCTTGGTAGAATCCAAATGCATGGCTCTGATTTGAAAGAGAATTAAATTTCCCCAATTCCATAATTTCTTGTTTTCTAAAAAAAATTCCATAATTTCTTAGATTTTTTTAAAGGAAAAAAAAAACAGAATGACAATTCCAAACTTATCTGATAATTAATTAGATACAGGAATTCAAGTTGAACTCGATCTGTCTCTAGAAAGAATTTTCTAACTTCAAATAATTTCCAACATATAGGCTGATGTAGAGGTGACATTTGATGTATCGGGCTTGGACAAAGCAGAGCCGTTTGATCCGAAATATATGTACGATGCACAGGCTTACTGTAAAATCAATGGTGCAGAGGTAAAAGGAGGAGTAGGTCCCTTTGGTCTTTATGTTTTGGCTACTTTAGATTTGCAAGAGAGAACAGCAGTCTTTTTTAGGGTTTTCAAATCAGAGAAGAAACATGTGGTGCTCATGTGCAATGACCCCACCAGGTATGTTTATTTCTTTCCCGTGAGTTTTCTTTTCACTTGTGCTGTTATGCGTATGACAGAAAGATACAATTTTGTATCACCATGGCCATTTGTTATTTGGTACTATTTTCCTTGCTTGAAAAAAATTGTTTAAAATCTATTTGACTTGTATTAATTAGTTGCTTCAGCTGTCCTTTTGAGAACTATTGAATTAATAATGCAGTACCAAAATTTTCCATACCCCGTTAGACTTGAAAAATATTACTGGGAGACGAGAATTTACAACAAACAATTATTGGAACAGTATGCATGTTTTGGTGTTAGAGATATTTAGATGGTGTATAACTGTGGGAGATATTTTGAATTGTTAGATGAGTGGCTAAGTCGATTTGTGACAATATTTCAAGAAGGATTAATTAGTCTATAGATAGGCATTATATCATGTGAAATAGACAAAAATAATAGAAAAATAATTATTTCCTTTTTTTTTTTTGATAAAAGTGGAACAATGTCCTCCTATTTCATTTGAATCATAATAAGCAAATCTAACTAACATTACAAAAGTATTGATCTAACTTACAAACTACAAATACCATACCACCCCTATAACTACAATAGACAAATGCTTCAGTTTTACACATAACCAAAATAACAAACAATAGCACAGGTATAAAAGATAACATCAGTATCATCATAAAATTTCATCAATCTCTTTCACACCCATAAATGACCACTAGATCCTCCACTTCCTGCTGTTGAATTACCTGAAAAGTTAAGGCCATCAACCTAATCTATTACTCACTAATCAAATAGTCTTATGACATGCCCTCTAATCATGTCAATTGAAATGCTTATTTTTAAAGGTATGGATGTATCTATAAACCAAACATCTTCCAATTTGGTACCTGAAAATAGGAAGTTATTTTTATAAAGATTTATCTCCATAGAAAAGCTGCAACAGAGCATGACACAAGCAAGTGATATATATATACTGTTTTAGGCTAACCACAAAACACACATGATGGATCTAGCTCCATGCCATGCTCTTTACAATATAACATCTTTTGTTATTTTCTTTCTTTTAACCTACCATTGAAATATTTTTCATTTTAAGTGAGTTTTTTTTCATGTCAAATTATATCATATTTATGATTGATAATTCTCCCATATTGTAACTAAGTATAAAAATAATGTATAGTGAAAACACCTGGAGATTCCATCTCCATAAAATTTGATCCTCTAACGGCAGCCTAATGGTAAAAGAGGAAACTTTTTTGTTGTTGCAATCATACCATTCTTGTAGATAATTACCTGTTAACAGTCTTCTGAAAGGAATATTTATACTATTTTTCATATAAGCCTTATCTACTGACATATTAGGATCTATGGTGCCTTTTCTTTTAATTCAAAAGCAACTCAATAACAGAATCTTGTATTATAGTAGTAGTATATGGTGCCTAGATTTTTAATGCGCACGCCAGTTTCCATATATGTATCAGTATCCCTTTTGAAGGGATATTTGAAGTAGCCTAGAGAATCCTTTTGACAGATGACTATCTCCAAAGGTAACTTGAACAAGGAATTGTTATTGGATGCCTTTTTATAGTGGATCATAGGCCATTAGAGGAACCAAGTGTGTGTATATTATTAGATTGCGACATCCAACAGTGCTTGTAGTAGTTATAGATAGCTCTTTCGATCTTGTGCTTTCTCCTCACACCTTTACCTGTTTGAGGTAAAAGGGATAGTGATGAGTATCACACTAAAATCTTAAAGTAGGCTTTAATAAGTTGGTATCCATCTTCTAAAGTCAAATCATGTTTATGCTTTTTTAAGTATTAATCACAATAATACATCTCTAAGTTCCATTTTGAAGCATAAACACCTTGATAGGTTATTGAATGGTGCAGTAAAATTGTCAAAAGATAATGAATTATGTGTTAAGACAAGATTATATGCAACTTTGTATCAATTATTGTTGCTGATGAAACTCCCCTGTATAACCATTTTTTGGTAAACTGCATAACTTCTCATAATTGTTTAGTTTTTATATTCTTATGTTTAAACATGAATAATTAAGTGAGTTTCTTTTCTTCCTTGAACAAACAGTTCGACTCTTGCACCGAAAGAGTATAAACCAACCTTCGCTGGCTATGTCGATGTCGATCTAACCAAGTCTAGCACGATATCTCTAAAGACTCTTGTAAGTTCACTCCACCTTTTTCTTCATTTTCTTAAATAGGAAAAAAAAGAAAAATCAAATTTACCTTTTTATCATCTATTTAAATTGCAAAACGCTTTTCCTAAGTTTGTTTTATTTTATTTCTTATTTCTTTCATTCTAATTTGCATCTCTATAAAACCAACAAATTAACCCTGGAGAGATTTGTGTTAATAATTCATTTAACCTTCTCTAACTCTGTCGTTTTTTTATTTGATCCGGGGTTAGCTTGACAACTCGGTTGTGGAGAGTTTTGGGGCAAAAGGCAAGGTGGTGATATCATCAAGGGTATATCCGACGCTCGCTCATGGTGATAATGCGCATTTGTTCATCTTCAACAATGGTGCAACTGATATTAAGGTCACCAAACTTGATGCTTGGGAGTTGAAGAAGCCACTTATGAATATTGGTCTTTAGAATTATATTTTGGCAGTTCAATTTTCGAGTTTAAAATGCAGTTTCAGTAGTTTTATTTTGACGATTAGAATAACTTTCTAGTTTAAAATATGCTTGTATACCTCTATAGTTCCTACAGTATACCTACAATAAAAGTTTTAGTTCGTATTTCATTGTCTTGTTATCTTGCATTTAATTTTTTCTTCCATCTCCTATATGTGGCTCCAATTTAAAAAAAGGAAAGTCTTTGTCTAAGCAATAGATGTTTTATTTAAAGAAAGAACTTAATTAGGGGCAGTCAATTTTGATCCTTTGAATCCATATGAAAAAATGGATGAAGACTTGAAATATAATGCATTTGCATACAAACTATTGAGAGAGATGAACAGAATAAGACCCTAAGAAATAATTTGGAAGTTTTTTTAAACCTCCTTTCAAATCCAAAGTAGAAATGACCATCTCCATTAATGTAGTTTGTAACAAGTGAACTACTCTTTTGTCTGGTCCCTGGTCAATTACATTCTTTCACTAGTTGTGCAATATTTTATTCATACTTTTCTTTTGCTTTTCATAGAGCGTGCTCAGAAATGAGAGCAGCTTGGGTCCGATGCCCATCGGACTCAAAGTGAGTTCGATGGGCTCGATGACCGTCCGATCTGCTTTAAGATTCAAGCCAGAAATTTGGCGTCTGCTTTAATTTACGTGCGCACGAATCTTGAATCAGATCGGACGGTCATAGAGCCCATCGAACTCACTTTGGGTCCGATGGGCATCGGACCCAAGCTCAGAAATACTTCCTAGAAAGGCTACGCTTGATGAAACAGATGATAAAACGATTCTAGAAAATAATTCTTTCTTCGTTTGCACATTTCACACACTGGCTTTTACAATTTAAGACAGAGGTCCCTAGTGTAGGGCGTTACTAGTGGATGCGTCCTCTGCTTTTTGGGGTTATGGCAGGTTACTCTGCCAAAGCAGGGGTGGTGGGTAAGGGTAAAGAGTTTAACAGAGGAGTTTTGGCTTCATGCAACGCACAAACTCTAGAATCAAAACAGCACTGCATATGGTTCGTGCACTGTATGAAGCCAAAACTAATCTGTTAAAATCTTTACCCGGATAAAATATGAAACTGAGAGTTCAGTTCACAAACTAGCTAAATTTATAGATGGTTTAATATGCTTTTTACCAGTTGTCTTGTAGTATTCTCATGATATTGCAATTTAAATTAAAAAGAATGGTGCTAAACAGCTATATGTCCGACTCACAATTAATAGAAGTTGAATGCCAATTTCTCAAGTCTCAACAAAACAAGGATTGTTTGCAAAATAATTTAAATGAGCGAAATCTTATAATTCCTAACAACTGGGGGGCGTGTATCGTTTCAGGACTAATAATCATATTGTTCGAGTATGAACTTGTAAAATGCCCCTTTTGTTCGAGGGGGAATTTCGTATGCCCCTCAAAAATCACAAAATTACGCATTCCCCCCTCTAAAATTCATAACTATCATATTTACCCATCTAAATTTCAAGGACTCACAAATTTACCCAATTTGATATTTTTTTCTATTAAAAAAATAAAAAAATATGTATCGTGTTTAAGAGAAATGTTCAGTTTTTTAATTGGTCAGTTGTGAGGGCAATTAACTTAGTTTTTTTACTTGTGAGGTGCACATAAGCGGATGCCTAAATGTCGCTGTATATGCCCCACAAGTAGAGAAATGATTCTTACATTAGAAGATTGAATATTTTTTTTTACGCAACTTCTAATTTTTAAATTTTTATTAAGGATAAAATGAGAACTTTATAAATTTATAAAGTCTTAAATAAAATAAGACAATAAATTAGATAAATTTGTAAATTTTTGAAATTTAGAGGAGTAAATATGATATTTTGAATTTTGGAGGGGAGACGTAATTTCAAGATTAAAGAGACACGTGACGATTCATTCCACGCGACTCCCGGGCACCTAAAACTTCCCCCAATGGCGCAAGTGCGCAACCCCTTTTTAATGCTTCTTTCTCTATCTTAAGCTGTTCATTTTCAGAATTTAAAAGAACAAAATTAAAGATAGAAAAAAAAAACCGTAGAAAAAGGAAAAATAAGAGAAAATATAAGGAAAATTGGAAAAAGTAGAATAAGTATTTTGTAAAAATTCTAATAGCCATTATTAATTATTTGATTGTATGTCTGATACTCTGATTAGAATTTTGACTCTTTGTGGGTAATTTCAAATTGTTGATTGCAATTCGATTTGAAATTATAAATGTCTTTCTGTATAATATGTGTTGGCGATTTGTATGGTTGAACTGGATGTTTGAATTGGTTATTGAATTAAGAGGCATATTTAACGGGATAAAGGGTTTGCGGTTGGATTTGGTTTGTAAACTAATTAGATTAAGTGTTATGAGAATGTGGAAATCGCTTGTATGAGTGGTTTCAGTGTGACTTGTTTTATGGATAACTTAGAACCAGGTTCTATTACCGATTATATTTGCATGCATAAGTTGATGTGCATTTCTGTGAATTAATTTGGCCTGTTTAAATGGTTGTTTAATTACGTCATTAAATAATTGAGTACTAAGCTTTGCAGCTAGCCGTATTGTTTTATTTGTTTTTGTTAGCGATGTAAGTTAACATGACAACGGACATATGCAAGGGTGTCAATCTGTCACGTCGCGGGCAACATGAATGTAACATGAATATATTAATTTGAGAAAATTTTATCATATTCAACATTCAGAATATAAAATAATTAACAAATACTACAATTAATTATCGCTCAGAAATGAACAATTTAGCGTATAGTACGAGGTTAATGTTTCTCATAATTTCTTTCCGATCATAATGGCATTTGTGAAATTTTGATGTTGTGAAAGTACTCTTTTTAAAAAAGTTCAGATTTGCCCTAATAAAAATCTAAATTTATTTCAGGTAATATAATTATGGTGTAAATATCAAAATTTTGTATGGTAATTATGTATTAGTACATATATCAAGCTATACCACAACTAACCGTCCAACTAAGACTATGTTTTAATTATCGAAAATTATGTTTGGATTTTGTGTTTTAAATTAATTGATTTTTAGCACCCCATTCAAGACAATAAATCATGGTTATAACGTGTCCTACCACAAGTCTTAGAAAATATTGATATGTCTATCAGTTTAATTTATCTCAACTTCAAATTTTCACATTAATTTTATATGTTCGGTCATTTCTATGTCACATGAAGAATGACTTATCGGAAAGGAAAAAGAATAAAAATAAAAATGAAAAATAAAGATGTGAATTTGACCATCAAAACATAGGACTTTTGAAACTGATCACAATTTTGGGATGAATTTAAAATCAATACATGCTCCAAATCATGAATAAAAATGAATTGTGCGTGAAAAACTATATATATTTTAATGAATTGTGTGTTAAAAATATATTATTCATGTTAAATTGTTAGCCACTATTAATATATTACTTATTAAAAAATATATTTAGTATTACTTACAATTTTTAATTATAGATATAAGATAGATATCAGAGTAAATCAACTATTAATCTAATTGATAATATATTGCATAGAGCCATGAGAGTTTAATTAGTGTAATTATTATTATTGAAAAGTATTAGTTTTGTTTTCAGAAATTTCATTTACTGATTGAAATATAAAACTTGCTGCATGATATCATTTTATTTTTTTCGTCGCTCTCAACTCCATTCCGTTGGTCTCTTCCATCTCGCAATACACAATAAGAGATCTTCCTACAATCCATTTTATTTTTTGTTTGTTGTTTAAATTACTGATTTTTTCCACTCCAAGATCAAATGGTGCTGTCTCAATTACCGCATGTTCAAATTGCACCCACCAAGCTACTATGTCTCCTCTTCTCTTCACTTGCGTGTTTGATCTTTTATATTTTATTCTGCACTGTTTGATTTCTTATTAGAGTAATCTGAACTAAAAGAACTAGTCACATTTGAATTTGATAGTAACAACTAATATTTAGTAATCCTATGTATTGTTCCTCAGTCCACGAGGCAATTAACAGTTTCAATTTTTCATAGGGCCTTGATTGTAAATATTGTATATACTGTTATCAGAATTGGCTATACCCCTCTTTGTTCTTTGATGTATTTAACACTTAAAAAATTCTCTTGGTTATTGATTAAAGAGGAGAGTTCAAATTCTTTTATTTTTTGTCTCTATTATGTCTTTATTTTTTAACTTTTTAATAACAATTTTTTTAAAACTTATATGCCAAATTAAAACTGTTAGAGGTGATCTATATTATTTTCTCTACATGCACATAATTTTTTTTTATTACTTTTCGATTTTATTTTTATATAAAATAATAAGCTGAAAATTCAATGTCCATAATTTATCCATATTAGTGTATTTTCACAAGTTCTTGATACTGATCAAAACAAACTCAAAATGTCGTAATCTTTTATATGTGCATAGAGTAAATGATATAGATCAAATCTAATGGTTTTATTTGATATTTGAGTTTTAAATTTTAAGTTATTAATGTTTAAAAAATATAGGAATGATGAAGAAAAAATAGAGGTATTTGAACCCTCTTTGAATAACATATCCCCTAATTGTGCTTATTTATTCAACAGTAAATTTGTTTCTTTTTTGAATATGATATAACATATATTTGTATTTTGAGAAATAAAATCTATTAAAATACTTTGTTAATCAGTTTATTTGGTTGGTTTTTTTTATATTGTAAGTGGAGCAAGCTAACAAAAAGTTGAACAAGAAAATAGTCCTTCTAAATTATTCAAAATTTTGTGATATTTTGAAATCAAGAGAAAACTTCTATTTGTACTTTTGAAGTCTTTGCACTATAGTAAAATGTAATAGCATGTATACAAGTAGAACAATATAAAAATAAACTCTTTCGTAATCTTTCATTAGCATTCACATATATGCAGCCCCCTTCCCCTGAATCCCAAACTTCATGACCAATCAACATCTGTTTTTTACAGTTTCTGAAACATAAGGAAATTTATGTATACTTTTTGAACAGGAAAATTAGTTGGGCTAGTCAAAAGTTTTTAATAACTAATCAGTATTATATTAAAAACATACCATTTCATCAAAATTCTCGTGGCGTGACAAGGCTCGACATCGATTAAAATGCAAATGTACGAGGCTCGGTGCATAAATGTAAAACTTGTTCTCCCTCTTTATTTGTATTCTACAATTTTCCATGATTAAATTTCTCAATGTCATAGTATATACTCCTGAAAAGGTCACCCTGCAAAAATGCAAATTCAAATTTTCAAGTCTTGGGCACCCCGAATGTATCTTCTCCAAGAAACCCGAATTGACCTCCATTTGTTGTAGGCTCAAAATTTTCAGTTGACTTAAACTTATAACACTTGGTGTAATTATTTTTACATTTAGAAAACTAAATAAACCCAATTCCTCTAACGACTGACTAGCTAAAACAGGTCTAGGCAAAATCACATTTCTGCCAGAATTTTGAAGCTGAATTATAATGGAAAGAACCCGAACATCATTTTTAACTGCATGACTGATCCATCTTGTACTTGTTGCGAGATTAGATGGAGAATTACTGAACAAAAATGTTTTAAAATTTTGAAAGTCTTGTTTTGGGTGGCGGGACGGTGTGGCATTGACATATCTGATGAACTTCTCGGGCCCAAATTTCACAAATTTGTCTGTGTAAAACGTCAAATTTTGCATTGAGGCCCCATACATGTCTCCGTCTATGTGACAATATAGCGGAACTTGGTTCATGCTGGAGGGTGCTAAGCCACCCCAACATTTTAAAATTCTTTTACTGGCTATTGAACTTGAACTGATTTTTCATTTTTATATGTACAATATATAGTAAATTTAGAGGGGGCTGAAAGGAAATTTTTTGAAGAATTTTTTTTTGTAAACCATAATTTTTTTTTTTTACGAAACCAACATGATTACTTTTTTTTTATAAAAACTATAAGAACCGAAATGTCATTTCGGTCCGTTATTTTTTTTTATTCCGGACCGAAATGACATTTTGGTTCGGTCCCCTTTTTGGATTTTCTGTGGTACTGATTTCACAAGTTTCATATGAGCTGCCACAGAAAATCTAAAACGGAGACCGGACTGAAATGCCATTTCGGTCCGGAATAAAAAAAAGTGGCTGACCGAAATGCTATTTCGGTTCTTATGATTTTTGTTAAAAAAAATAATCATGTTGGTTTCGTAAATTTTTTTTGTAATTATAATTTATAATAAAATTTCTTTTTTGAAGTCATTATCACGGACGCTTCACTTCCCGATATTTTTATTAATATCCAAAGTTTAATAGAAATTAATATTTATGCTCAGATTCTCAGATTTTCGCCAAAAATGTCCAAGTCGGCCACAAAATGGTCGGCTTACGCCCCCCCTAAGCCGGCTATTTTGTGGCCGGCTTACTCGAGTTTTTTTTTTTTAGAGACACTTTGAAGAGCAAAATAATGAAATCTAATACTGAAAATTTGAATTTTTTGTTTAAATTATTTGTTAGATTACTTCTTTTGATATATAATTAGCATATTTATACTAAAATACGCTAAATTACTTGAAATTATGTTGAATTACACTATATTAATTTAAATTACACTAAATTACATTACATTACGCTAAAATACGGTAAATTACGCTAAAATACATATGAATATGGACGATATCTTCATTGAAAAGGCGAAAAACGACGACGAAACTTCAAACGGCCATAAAATTTCAGTAAATGACCACTTTTCGGAAAGCTTGCGAAAGGACACATGCGTCTGTGCCCGCTATGCCGGATTTAAAAAATTTAGAATTGCCAAAAAACTAAGGGAAGAGCCTCAAAACTTGAGTTGAAGTTTCCGATTAAGATTTTTATTTCTATTATTCAATCTAAGTAGCTCAGTAAATTACTTACATAATAAACTTGTAGAATACCAATTTTTACTATTTTTGAATTTTTTTACTATTTTTTAAGATTCATGAAAGATGACACAAAATCGGTCTACTTTAGCGTACTTTTGCGTAATTTAGCGTAATTTACCGTATTTCAGCATATTTAGCGAAGTTATTGTAATTTAACATAATTTAGTGTGATTCAACATAATTTATTGTAATATAGTGTAATTCAACATAATTTCAAGTATAAATATTCTAATTATAAATCAAAAGAAGTAATCTAACAAATAATTTAAACAAAATATTCAAATTTTCAGTGTTAGATTTCATTATTTTGCTCTTCATAGTGTCTCTAAAAAAAATCAAAAATCGAGTAAGCTTGAGCATTTTTTGCGAAAAATTAAAAATCTGAGCAAAAATATTAATTTCTATTAAACTTTGGATATTAATAAAAATGTCGGCTTCACTTCTTGATTTCCAACTGTGTGTCTTGATTTCCGAGTCGTACTATGTGAAAAAGAAAAAAGAATAATTATTTTAGTACCCACATTTGAGTACCCGCATCGTACCCGCACTTAATTCATTCTCAATTAACTGCCATAACTGTAAGCGGTCCCCACAACTACCAATTAACTAATTTACATACTTTCCAGTTTGAATTTTAAATTTCCCTTTCTCTCCGTTTCTTCCTTTTTCGAAGCTTCCGCGATTTTGAGGCGATTTCAGATCGATTTCGAGGCGATTTGGAGACGATCGTCTAGCGATTTCGAAACTGGAAGCGGGGATTTTTCAAAAAAAAGTGCGGGTACGGTTATTTAAGGAAAATTCATATATCATATATGTAGTTCATTGTATAGATATAAATACTTGTATTGTATAGGTATAAATACTTCACAATATTTACTATTAATACTTGTTAAATAAAATTACAGTGTTGGAACGGTTGTGTGGTCCCCTAATGCGGGACGATGCGAGAATTTTTCATATATGTAGTTCATTGTATAGATATAAATACTTGTCTTGTATAGATATAAATACTTCACAATGTTACTATTAATACTTGTAAAATAAAATTATAGTTTTAGAACGGTTGTGTGGTCCCCTAGTGCGGGTACGACGCGAGAATTTTTCAAAAAAAGGTGCGGGTACGGTTATTTAAGGAAAATTCATATATCATATATGTAGTTCATTGTATAGATATAAATACTTGTCTTGTATAGGTATAAATACTTCACAATGTTACTATTAATACTTGTAAAACAAAATTACAGCTTTGGAACGGTTGTGTGGTCCCCTAATGCGGGTACGACGCGAGAATTTTTCAAAAAAAGTGCGGGTACAGTTATTTAAGGAAAATGCATATATCATATATATAGTTCGTTGTATAGATATAAATACTTGTGTTGTATAGATATAAATACTTCACAATGTTACTATTAATACTTGTAAAATAAAATTATAGTTTTAGAACGGTTGTGTGGTCCCCTAGTGCGGGTACGACGCGAGAATTTTTCAAAAAAAGGTGCGGGTACGGTTATTTAAGGAAAATTCATATATCATATATGTAGTTCATTGTATAGATATAAATACTTGTCTTGTATAGGTATAAATACTTCACAATGTTACTATTAATACTTGTAAAACAAAATTACAGCTTTGGAACGGTTGTGTGGTCCCCTAATGCGGGTACGACGCGAGAATTTTTCAAAAAAAATGCGGGTACAGTTATTTAAGGAAAATTCATATATCATATATATAGTTCGTTGTATAGATATAAATACTTGTCTTGTATAGATATAAATACTTCACAATGTTACTATTAATACTTGTAAAATAAAATTACAAGTGCCGACAAAAAAAAAATTGGTTTTAAAAAAAATTGGTTTTAAATACTTGATATCTTAAGTATAAATACTTGATGAATTACTATTAATATTTGATATCTTAGGTATGAATACTTTCTATTTTGTATGAATACTTTTCATATTTGAATATTTGATACTTTAAAAAACGTGTAAAAGTATGTCATCATGGATCTCATTTGAAAGATAAAATTGTGTAGAACGCGTTCGTGGTTTTAAATTTGTAAAATTCCTCATAGATCGTCCCAAAAATTGGTTAGATTAAACGGAGAAAAAAAAATCACCTTGAAAAACGTGTAAAGATGAGTAGGTATTGTGTCCAGTTTTTTTTTAAATACTTGATATCTTAGGTATAAATACTTGATGAATTATATATGAATACTTGATAATTTAGGTATAAATACTTTCCATTTTGTATGTGAATTAATTTAAGTGCGGTCCCCAAAAACAGTTATGACAGTTTAGGTGCGGTCCCCAAAAACAGTTATGACAGTTTAGGTGCGGGTACAATGCGGGTACTCAACTGCGGGTACTCATATCAGCTTCCAAGAAAAAAACGTCACTTTCCAACTTGGAAAGGCAAACATACAAAGAAAACAAAATAAAGGTGTAACTGTGCGACAGTGTGAGTGTCCAATGAAATAGAAAAAAAAAGTGATGATATTAGCACAATATTTTTTTATTTTAACACAACAAGTTCTAATTTTTGAACTTTATGGACAGTTTTACCCCTATGTACATAGTTCTTTCAACTGCTATTTTTCTTCATCCGGAGATTCTGCAATCTTATGCTTAAGGGCCATTTATTAGTTACTATTATACATTCTTCGTTATTATTAGTTACTATATATTATTCGTTATTAGATTTTTATCTAATTTGAATAAAAAAAACATCAACCCATACATCTCTAGTTATACATAAAATAATTTTAGCTTTCAAAAATATTTATTTCGGTTCTTTGTTGTTTGAATATATATAGTTAGTATAAAAAATATATAAAATAAATTTATAATATTATCATTTTGTTAACAAATTCAACTTAATTAGTTTATTCTTACTATGTTACTAGAGCATATACAAATTCAATATAACATCATTTGAAACAAAAAAAAAAGCAATAAAAACTATGATTATTATGCTCGACAAATTTTAAGCTTTTATTGTAGTTTTTTTTTTTTCAAGAGGTGTTATGTTATTTTTAATTTGAATATGCTTTAATAACATAGTAAGAATAAAATTATAATTTACGTTCTTTCCTCTAGGTAGCTACTATACTTGTCAAATTTGAAAAAATAAATATTCCTAGTAAGTTCTTAAATATTTCACTAGATGCTTTAGTAATAGAAAAAAATAATCAATGATCATTATATATTAATATAAAGAAATATTTAAGAACTTACTAGGAATATTTCATTTTTTTTCAAATAGAAAAAAAAATAATCAATGATCATTATATATTAATATAAAGAAAGTGAATCTTAAAAAGATATGGCCCAGAGAGAAGTTGAAGCAAGGATAAATTTGTCCATAGAAGTAAAAAGTTTGAAATTATTGTGTTAATATAATAATTGATTGTGTTAGTATCATCACCCAAAATAAACAATCTCCATTTCCCTTCTCACTTGAGTGCGAACTTACACAAAAAAGTCGCCAATTCTCCACCGTTCAACGAACAGGCAGCAAATTTAGTAGCAAAACTGAAAAAAGAAGTGTCCAAATAAAAAAAAAAAATCCATTTTCATTGAGCAAAATTCATCTCTCCGGTGCAGCAGTGTAAATTTACATCCTCATCTTTTAATATCAGTTCGTTTTTTTTTTTTTAAATTGAGATATGTGTTTATTGGCAAATTGTTAAATTATTATTCATTATAACTCAGATGAGATTATTACAAATTTGATTTTTTAGGAAATCATATATCAAAATTAAAGAAAAATATATGAATATTATGTTTTTAGTTTGATTTTGATAAACATGGCATTTTATTGGTGTTAGTTATCTATTGTATATTTTTATGAAATAAAATACTGAAAGATCTTATTTTCTTGTGTTATATTGTATTTTATAAATTTTACTTTTTATCAAAAAAAAAAAAATAATGTTTAGCCCCCTTATACTCAAATCTAGTTCCGCCCTTGTTATATGCTGGTACATCCGGCTTGTTTTAGTGGGAGATAGGAAAGGATGTGATGTAAGAGATGATTTGGTAATTTACTTATCCTGTCAATGGTAGTTGGAATTTTTTTAGGTCGATGGTTTAATTTAGGTTTAGGCTGGGTCATGTGACGTCTTTTGTTTGTAGATTTCAGTGAATTTTCACGACTAGTCATGGTTAGTGCCTTGGCTTCTGAAAAAAAAACGAACATATATAAGAACAAGAAATAAGTACCGGGATTGAAATATTAACAATACAGTACTAGTGACCCAGAATTTAATGAAATAAATAGTTTTGAAGAGTATATTAATTGGTTGTTAATCAATATAATGCAATGAAGCAAAAAAGGTGCAGTGCATGGTAACTCATAGAAACGAAAATTCCATCATTATCTACATATCCAACAATAGCTTTAAATCTTTGTTCACCTATTTCTAGCTATTATTAAACAAACTAAGAAAACCAGTCATGCATTGTTGTAATTGACTAACAGACATCATGCCTTTTAACAATGAAAAGGCTGTAAATTAATCAGAATCAACATTGAAATTAAATCAGAGGTAATCCAATATCGCATAAATTAAGGATCAAATTGCTAAATTGTGCATAGTTTGACGGATCAAATTAAAAAGTCGACCTAAAGATTTGGGAACAGCAGTGAAGTCCCAATTAAAATAAAATTAAGAGGCTTAATCTAGGTTTTGCTCAATTCCGATATACATAGAATTCTTACCCATGATACTAGCTCTATAATTTAAAAAAATTTGGTCACAAATCAAAGATCATAATATGTTATCCGGATTCAAAGAGAAAAATCTGAAAACGTGATGCTTTGTGTGACAGCGAGACTACAATCGAGAGAGAGAGAGAGAGTACATACCTCATCGACCCGCTCGACACACAATCTGAGGGGGGAGGCGTAGAGCACTGAGGAGGCACTACTACAGAAAAACAGATTACACACGGACATTAATGGAAGAGCTACACGGATTTCCTGCTGTGTTTAAAGCCAGGGTGTATGAATAGGTCAGGAACTACACACGGATATTTGACCGTGTGTGATTATGATGATTTCTACACGGATATTCCCTAATTAACCGTGTACAAAGACCTAGCGAGCTACACGGATATCAACTAAATAACCGTGTACGATTCCTCTTTCTACACGGCTTTGTATTAAAAGTCCGTGTAGCTCTCTTAGCTATTATACACGGACTTTTGGTAAATATCCGTGTACAAATAGTTTTAGATATTTTGTATTACGCCTCCAGCAAGGCTATCATACACGGATTTTTAACAAAAAAACCGTGTATGATTAGTATTGCACACGGACAACTGTTAAATAGCCGTGTATAAATACCTTTTTTTTTTTTTGTATATTTTGTTTTTGGGCTAGCCTCCAGCTTTGCTAGCCAATTTTTTTCAACAGAAATACAAATATTCATTCGAAACAGATTAATTAGCAAGAAATTCATATACTAAATTTATACAAAATTCATATAGCAATAAATTCATTCGAAACATATTTTTATTACAAATTAATCTATGCAAATCCATATCAATGATTACAAAATTCCATGGCAAACCACCTTGCCCACATGCACCGCACATCGTCGATCTGATTCCAAGTGTAATGATCTTGCTTTGTCACATTCTACAAAATTATAATTTGATAATAGTTAGTATTTCAGAAAAGGTAGATATCAATTGCTTATTATATAGGAAATTCATATGAAGTACATACCGCTTTTGGGAATTCGAATTGTATTCTTTCGACAAAGTCAAACATGAATATCATCGTGTAATAAGCGCATTCCCAACCCTCCTTCTGTTGCGGGCTCTGAAATTTACATTTAGCGGCATTTGTTAGAATGACAATAATTTTTTTAACAAGATATGGAATTTCTAACTCATAAAGTGTGCTCACCACCATGTACTTCCAATTCAACTTGCTTTTCTTGCCCGGGCCCGTGCTATCTGATCCTCCCTCTTTAATATATTTCACAAAAGCCCTTACAAAAGTGAGTGAATGTAATTAGCAATTTTATAATTTGATATGATTGAAAGAAATGCAAACCTATAGAATTATTATTGCTTACTTATTCACAAAAGGCAAGATAACTTTGCACTTGGCAGCCGCGGTCCTTCCTTTTGGCTTACAAGAATCAATAATTATGCCCACACTTAAGTACGGCACAATGAGACACGGCTATTTAGTTATAAATCCGTGTAGCTCTCCAACTATTTATACACGGCTATTTAGTTATAAATCCGTGTACAATTATAAGAATTCTACACGGCTATATTATCAAAAAGCCGTGTGTAATGTTCCTACACGGATATTTAGTTATAAACCGTGTAGCTCTCTCAATTATTTGCACACCCACTTCTTTACACACGGATTTGTGGTTTCTAATAAACCGTGTAGCTCTCTCTAATAATTCTACACTGATTATTAACTAATTATCCGTGTAGAAATCGTGCATATCTTTTGGACTCATATTTGGTACACTGTTTTTAATATAATTGCCAAATCCGTGTACAATGTGCAGTGTACAAAGCCAGTTTTTGTAGTAGTGAGGAGTGCGTCTCCTGTCAAGGCCTAGCCAAAAGGAGACAGGCACATCTATAGCCCTGACACAAAATGCCAACATCCGTATCGGTTGCCCAGAAACAGGGCAAGGGTCTCATCAGGAGGCAAAAAGAGATTTGCAGAGCAACGGTCCACGCGAAAAGACCCCTGGAGAGAATGTTTTGTAGAAAGGGAAATCTGGTATATCATGCCTTACTAAACACGATAGTCACGTGGTACAGTGGGAGGAAGGGAGATCAGCTGCTTTGGGAGATTCTCCAACAGGATCATCAGGTAGTAGAGGATCCTCTAACCCGTTTACATCTCTAGCGAATTTGAGAAGATCGGTCAGAGTTAAGAGAAAGTCAGGCAATTGGGTCCAAACATCATCTGGCCCATCCAAGATACAATTGCTAAGCCTCCCAACCCCGCCTCAATTAAACACAAGCTGCAACCTATCTAGGAGACAATTGCCTAACCTTCTAGGCCCACCCCAAGCTACTACTAGTAGCCAAAACATGGCCTGCGATCTAGGCCCTGATGGTTTCTATAAAGTCAATGTCTCGTATGGCATTTGTACTGACATAGCAAACCTTGTTGGAGTTAACGCAGAAGATGTATTAATGACAATAGAAGAAGATAACAATGAAAGGGTATCTCAACAGAACACTCATATCCGGTTTGAGGCAAACAGTGAGGAGGACATGAAGTCCGAGGAGGATTGAGGATCAATGTGTAAGTTATCGAGTTGTATCTGCTGTTATTAGGTTATTTAATGAATACAAAAAATTAAAGCTTTTTTGTTGGAATGTAAGAGGATTAGGAGATGTGAATAAAAGTGATGTGTGGTTAGGAATGTCATTAAAAATTCTAGATGTGAGGTGTGTTGTATATAAGAATTGAAATGGAATTGCTTTGATTATTGGTATGTGAACTGTGTACTTCCATCTTTTTTTGATAAGAATTGTTGTGTGGTATTGGCTGACAACTCCTCAGGAGGGATGTTGATTGCTTAGAAAAAGACTTAGAGCCAAGTGAGCAGCTGGGCGACTAAGCATACTCTCTCAGTGCTTTTAGTGCAGGAATCGACCGGATGGCAATTTCTAGTAACTAATGTCTATGGACCATGTATTGATGCAGATAAAAGTGATTTCATCCGTGAATTACGATCAGTCCAGGGGCTGGTAAGATCTCCATGGGCACTAATGGGAGACTTTAACATGGTGTGATGGTATGCTGACCGTTCGGTTGATTTGAGAGGATATGGCCTTATGTGTGAGTTCAATGATATGGTGCGGGACATTGAATTAATGGATGTGGAACTCAAAAACAGATCCTTTACGTGGATTAGCAAGCGACCCACTCTGGTATTTTCTCGTTTGGACTGAGTGTTCCTATCCAACCAGTGGTCCTTAGTGTTTCCGGATATCAAGATGCGTGCTTTAGAGATGATTGTGTCAGATCATGTGCCACTCCTCGTGACTTGTTGCATGCAAGGCATAGCCAAACTACCTCCCCGTTTAGAGACATTCTGGTTTGACTATGAGGACGCAAGACAAATAGTGGAAAGAGTGTGGACCTCACAAACTCTGTTGCCTTCGGTTTCTTCCAATTTTATGAACAAATTAGAAGCATTGCATAGAGAATTGAGACAATGACACATGAGCAAGTTCTCTCAGATAAAGGGACAATTGGAAAATTGTAGAAAGGCGATCATGTTTTTTGATGCGATAGAAGAGAAAAGGGTCCTAGACAAGCGGGAGTTAAGTTTACAGCTGAAGATTAGAGCTTGGGCATATGAACTGGCCCAAGTAATTGAAATTAGATGGAGGTAGAGTTCATATGTGACATGGCTAAAAAGTGGCGACAATAATACTAGCTATTTTCACACTTATGCGTCTGCAAGGGCTAGGAAAATGGTGGAATTGGAGTAACGGACCTACACATTTAGAACACACCGCTCCTGTTACGATAGTGGTGGTGCCCATACGCAGTTCCTGACGCATTATGGCCGGTTACAGTTAAAAGGCTCAGAAGAACATGACCTTATGTGAATGGCTCGAGATTTTGGACAGCACAGGGCTCCCTTTTCTTGAACCAGCTCACTAAACTAAAGTACCTATTTCATTAGTCGACCGAATGGACGATTGGCTCAAGAGCACGGATATCCTTCTGGCTAGATGCATGGAACGGTAGACTGCTTGAATTAGACCTAGAGGCACAACTGCCGCAACCATACCTTTCCCTAAGAGATGCTGTACCAATTATAGACTCGCTGGCACCGTATCATGCCGACCGGGTAAAGAACTTGGTTCTTTCTGACAACATAGATGAAATGCAGTGGAAATGTGGACATGGAGGGGAATACACAGCTAGGTCAATTTATAAACTCATGATGGTGGGGGACTAACAAGAGATAGTCATGCTGGTATATGGAAAACCAAAGTTCTCCTACAGTGAAGATTTTTGCATTCCTCTTACTCCAAAACCAGATCCTCACACATGAAGTCATGCTAAGAAGGAACATGAGATGCTCCCTTCCATGTGCTTTATGCGACAACTGCCCGGTGGAGTTGGCCATGCATATTTTCTTTCTGTGCCCCTATGTAGTACATGTATGGTTCATTGAGCAAGAAAATAGGCTTCGATCTCAGAATACTAGGTTCAGACCTAGAAAGCACATGGAAACGATCACTTCGTTCAGTCAGACAAAAAGGAGGAATATGGATAGAACAGGGGGCTTCATTGCTAATCTGCACAATCTGGATGGTGTGGAAAACACGAAATTCGAATTTTTTTTCGAATGTCCAGGTGCCGCCTCATATACTCGTAGAGCAGATTTGGCAATAGATGAAACTATGGGTGCAACATTGTTCATGTTAGAGCTGTAGGGATGTTTTATATTTCTTTCTATTTGTGCTAGGTTGTTGTTGTAATTTTGCTGGTATAAGTGATATAAAGATGTGTTGAGGTTTAAGTTGTAAGGAAGTGTCCAATGATGTAACAAACGTTATTTTTTGATATAATAATATATGCTTTAGCAGCCGCTGCCAAGATTTTGAAAAAAAAAGAGTACATACCTCGTTGTGGATTAAAAGTTGAGTCGAGAAGAGCAAAGAGATAGGAGAAAAATAGGAGACGAGACGACCAGGGTCGGTGTCTCAGGGAACATGAGATGATTACACTAAATGGATTGGATTCAATAATCCGAATGTAGATCCATAGAGCATCTACATCTCAGCAACTCAAATGAGATTCTAAATAACTGTTAACTACTTTTTAGAAATTGAGGTCTCTAAAGTTTATAACTCTCACATCCCTAAAATTAATTTTAGAGTTTCTATTAAGCCACGTCAGCAAAATATTAAAAAGGAGAAATAATTTGAACTAATTATTTGAAGTTTATAAACAGTTTCTCTTTACTGCATAGTTTCTAAATAAGAAACTCTCTTACATTTCTAAAACTAAATTAAAAACTGCCACATCAGATTATAAACTCTAATAGTACCAGGGATGTTGATGCTCTTAGAAAAAGTACACGTGGATCCATAGATGGATAAAGGACCTATCATTAATGCTATTAAATATCACACCGGATATTACTCGATTAAGATTTGTGTTAATAGTTTTAGTTTATTAATCGGATTCATAACCGTTATCTATTCATTAAATAAAAATATGTATATATTTATATTTTTAAAATGATAAATATATTACTATTTTGAGTAGAACTAGGGTGTTCCTAAGTTCACCAAGTCATTTTATAAACTCAATTCTAAAACTTATTAGATTGACTTCAAACAACAAATTCAAACCGTTGAAATCTTTCTACCTTACGAGTGATGTGCTTACATGTGAAAATTTTAAACTTTTGATTTAATTTAGTATAAATTCAAATGGTCAAATTAAAATATTTATAAATTAATTTTAATGCATTTATTTTTTGGACGCCTTTTGACCACTTGACTCTATACAAAATTAATTTAAAATTTTAAAATTTTCGCATGTAAACACATCACTCGTAAGGTAAAAAGATTTCAACGGTTTAAATTCGTCGTTTAAAATCAATCCAATAAATTTTAAAGTTGAATTCACAAAAGAGCTTGGTGAACTAAGGAACACCCTATACTCTTCTATTTTATCATTCAACATTCAGAATATAAAATAAATAACGAATAGTACAATTAATTGTCGCTTAGAAATTATTATAGGACGAGGTTAATGTTTCCCATTATTGTATATAAATCCATATGAAAAAAATGGATGAAGACTTGAAATACAATGCATTTGCATAGAATTATACAAACCATTGAGAGAGATGATGAACAGAATTTATAAGACCCTAAAGAAAAAATTTGGAAGTTTTTTAAACCTCCTTTCAAATCCAAAGCAGAAACAACCATCTCCAATTTAGTTGTAAAAAATGAACAGCAATATATCCAACTCACAATTAATACAAGTCGACTGCCAACTTCTCAACAAAACAATGATTGTTTGCAAAATGATTTAATGAGCGAAAGAGCCACGCAGCGCTCAGACTATATAATGAAAACAACGTTGTTGTATATGGTTCGTGCGCCGCGTGAAGCCAAAACTGCTCTATTAAAATCTTTACCCACCGCTTTGTTTAATTAAATACATTTGTGAAAAAAAAAAAAATTAATTTTTTTTTTTGAGATTAGCCCCTCCCTTTTGAGCAACACGTTAATCAAACTTGAATGGAAAGGACCGTTTGAGTTTTCAACAACTAAGTTTGTCGTAGTTTCATAAATCAGTGTAAAAAAAAAAAAAGACTGGTTCAAAGGAAAAAAAAAATCATTTCTCAAAAATTGTAAAGATCTCCTTTGCACGTGTATTTAAGAAAACAAATCATATCAGGGATAGATTCTAATGATTGGAATGATAAGTAAGTATTCAAATATTAAGTTTGCATGAAAAAATATAAAATTTGTTGAGTTTAGATAGGTATATATCCAGTTTATAGGTATATTTCAAAATCACTCTTTTTTATGGTCTGAAACTATTCAAAAACAACGGTTTTCTACCTATCTAAAAATATAGTAAAATATTTTCTAAAAAATGTAAAATTTGGTCTCCAAGCACATTTCAATATGGATATCTTGTTAAGCGGTTCAAACAGTCGATCCAAACCGTTCAACATGATGGATATATTAAAATGTGCTCGGAGACCAAATTTTACATTTTTTGGAATTTGTTTTTACTATTTATTAATATGGTTTGAAAATCGCTGTTTTGAAGTTTTTTTTAGCACCATTCAAAACAGTGATTTTCAAAACCATCTTAATAAATAGTAAAAATATTCCAAAAAATGTAAACTTTAGTCTCCAAGTACATTTTAATATAGATTGAACATCTAAAGGTTTTGATTGATTATTTGAACTTTGAAAATTGAAAAAACCACTTGGTAGCACCGGGGGCTAGAAACAAACGTTTTGATATTAGCCACACTCTCTCTCTCTCTCTCTATCTATTTATATATATATATAAAAGGAAATACCACTTTAGTACGGTATTTTAATATATAAAATAATATTATACTTATTTAATAATTTTAATTTCCTCATGGAATTATTATATTTCAAACTTTCTAAATGAGGCCTACTGCTTTAGTACCGTTTTTTGATGATAAAGAATTCTATTATAATTATTAATAAATGGATGGGAATATCTTGACAACGACATATAATGTCACACGATATAATTTGTCTGATTTGTATTAAACGCTCACAATCTGATGTGACTTTTTAACAAGAAATTTTGAAATTTGAATCGAATGGTTCACAATGTGTGTCATAGTTATAACACCATTATAACTATATGACAACAGACATTAACTCTTTTAAAATATGTGAAACAGAGAAGGAGAGAAAATATATTTTCCAATGTTTGTTTTGCAGAAAATCCTCCAAGTTATTGTTTATCTTTAATATAGAGTACTTGATGCTAGTTTATATTACTAGATATTATCTTCATTTGTTCTTAATTGATTTTGTCAAAAGCCCTCTTAACTCGTAAATATATACACATACAGGATAAATCCAGGCAGTGTTCAAATTCGATAACACAAGGTACTGTAACCAGCCCAATTGGAATTTAGAAACTTAAAAGCGGGTCGTGGGAAGTTCGCTAGTCCTACTGAAATTGGCCCAAATTTAAAATGGATCATAACGGAATTCGAACCCCAATCCTTGTCCCTTTTGAACTCAAAAGTTGTAATACTTTAGGGAATTCGAACCCCAATCCTTGTCTCTTCTGATATCAGTGTCCCAACCTTTGTCCTCCTTTCCGTGGATATTCATTCCTTGTGTTCGTTCTTTTTTTTTGAGGTGGGGTTTTGGTCCAAAGATCGTTGGACCAGTCTCATTCAAAACCCAAAACCGGTTCTAAACCGTCTGACCAGTGTCAAAATTCTTACGAAAGGTTTAGATTCACGGAATTCACATTTATTATGTTGCAAATAATTTGCACTATTCTCAATATAAATGTAACGATTTGTATCCGGCTTTGGATTGGATTTTGTTATGGGGCACATTACTTTAGGTGCCAGTTATATTATAATTAACTATCTTCCCACTAATAAAACTGTACGAGCTAGTTTGGACTTTGGATGCATTTTTTGGATAAATATGAGCTTTTCCAACCTGGAAACGATAAATGCTTCATTAGCATCTTGGTGGATACAACTGGCGCTATTCAAGCAAACATAGATTAGCGCCTGTTTAATTATAAATGGGAATATTAGGCAGAGAAAAGACTGGAAAGCACTATTATGGTTTGAATCAATTCTCTTTGCAAACTATTCAATTAAACTTGGTGAGAATTTAGTGTATTGCTTCATTTCTTTAGAATAGAACGTCTTTCGATCCGCGGCCATGTAACTGGAAAGAAAACGAGACATTTGCTTGTGTTGCGAATTTTGAAATGGATAAGCAATCAACGCTGCATGTGAGACGTTAATTCTTTTCTTAGGACTGTCGACGAACTCAATCACACGGCCACCAATAAACCAGGCTTGTTTCAAACTTACTTATTTTGTAAGTCATTTGATTCAATTTCAGAATTTTGACATTACAAAATTTTGTTTTTTAATAGTAAGCCCCAAAAACATGGAAAACAATGATTGTTTGCAAAACAATGATATCCAACTCACAATTAATACAAGTCGACTGCCAATTTCTCAACAAAACAATGATTATTTGCAAAATGATTTAATGAGCGAAAGAGCCACGCAGCGCTCAGACTATATAATGAAAACAACGTTGTTGTATATGGTTCGTGCGCCGCGTGAAGCCAAAACTGCTCAATTAAAATCTTTACCCACCGCTTTGTTTAATTAAATACATTTGCGAAAATAATTTTTTTTTTGAGATTAGCCCCTCCCTTTTGAGCAACACGTTAATCAAACTTGAATGGAAAGGACCGTTTGAGTTTTCAACTACTAAGTTTGTCGTAGTTTCATAAATCAGTGTAAAAAAAAAAAAAAAGACTGGTTCAAAGGAAAAAAAAATCATTTCTCAAAAATTGTAAAGATCTCCTTTGCACGTGTATTTAAGAAAACAAATCATATCAGGGATAGATTCTAATGATTGGAATGATAAGTAAGTATTTAAATATTAAGTTTGTATGAAAAAAATATAAAATTTGTTGAGTTTCGATAGGTATATATCCAGTTTATAGGTATATTTCAAAATCACTGTTTTTTATATATGGTCTGAAACTATTCAAAAATAACGGTTTTCTATCTATCTAAAATGATAGTAAATATTTTCTAAAAAATGTAAAATTTGGTCTCCAAGTACATTTCAATATGGATATCTTGTTGAGCAGTTCGGATTGACTATTTGGTCTTTCAAATTTAATTTTTTTACATGTTTAATCATTTCCGACGCATTAAAATTTTATATACACATTTATTTTACCATGAGAAAAAAACTAAACATCTTATGTATGCCTTTTGATACCGGTCACACGAACTATTTTGCAACTTGTTGCACCAGAAAGGGTAATATTGTACAAAGTTTTAATGTGCCATAAAGAATTTTTTTAATGTGCCATAAAGAAAATTAACTTTGTAAATATAAATTTGTACATGATTCCCCTTAATGGTGATTAAAATTCGTTTGTGCAAAGTCCGAATAATATATAATTATTGTATTTAAGCAAAAAATTAATAAGTTCCAATTAAAGTAGAAACTATGAATTAATTAGAGCAAATAAAAGTAATAATTTATATTAATTGTATATTTTATTATATCAAACTTCTAAATGTTAAATATTTACAAAAAAATTCAATGGAATTCAAACATACGACCTCTCACACGAGCGAATTTTTTTTAAAAACCATAATTAAAAAAATGATTTTTTACCAAACCAACATGATTACTTTTTTTTTTTCAAAAGCCATAAGAACCAAATTGTCTTCGGTCCGGAATTTTTTTTTTCTTTCGGACCGAAATGACAATTCGGTCTGTAAGTGTTTCACAATGTTTCAAAAATAACGCCACAGAAAATCTGAAAAGGAGCCGGACCGAGATGCCAATTTTGTCCCTGATTTTTTTTTAGCAGGGACCAAAATGGCAATTCGGTCCCCCTATTTTTTCCCTACCCCGCTGCGCCTCTTCCCTTCTTTCTCCTTTCTCCTTTCTCCCTTCTTCTTTCTTCTTTCTTCTTTCCACCCGAACCAGCCAAATATTTTTTTTTCCAACTCTCAAAATTTCATTATTTTTTATTCTAATCACATATTTTAGTATATTTTTGAGAGGAGAACAAGAAAAACTTCAGATCTACAAGTTTCGTTAGGTATGTGGTTAAATTTTTAATTTGAAAAAAAATCCGAATGGTAGAATAATTTAGTTTTTTTTAGTGTATTGTAGTGTAATTTAGATTTTTTTAGTATAATTTTAGTAATTGTAGAATGGTTTATTTGCATTTAGAGTAATTTTGCTCATAATTTTTTTTAAATAAATGTAGAATAATTTAGTTTTCTTAGTGTATTGTAGTGTAATTTAGATTTCTTTAGTGTAATTTTAGTAATTGTAGAATAGTTTAGTTTGCATGTAGAGTAATTTTGCTCATAATTTTTTTAAATAAATGTAGAATAATTTAGTTTTTTTTAGTGTATTGTAGTGTAATTTAGATTTTTTTAGTGTAATGTTAGTAATTGTAGAATGGTTTAGTTTGCATGTAGAGTAATTTTGCTCATATTTTTTTTAATAAATGTAGAATAATTTAGTTTTTTTAGTGTAATTTAGACTTTTTTAGTGTAATTTAACTAATTGTAGAATTTTTTTATTTTGTATGTAGAGTAAATTAGCTAATGAATTTTTTTTATTTTTTTTAACTAATTGTAGTTTTTTTATATTGTAATTTTATTTATATTGTAGTGCAAAATGGATGATGAACAACCCTTACAACCCTTGTTGCAATTGCTTAATGAACAACACAAATTATACATGGCGAATATGAAGGTATTTGTTTAATATCGGTTTGGATTTAAATTTACTGATAAACTTGTAAGTTAGGATTAATTTTTGTTGTTAAATTTTTTTTGAATGAAATTATCGTTCCAGCTTGATCATGCCCGGCTACCTGATATGCTTCTTCGTCTTCCACTAGTTGCCCCTGTATAATGCAGACATAAATATAATTAAGTGTGTAAAATCATCAAATAATTAAAATATGTACTTATTCACTCTTATAATTTCCAACCTGAAGTTCTTATTCTGTTGGATCCCCCTGGACATTGTACTCCACTCTGTGGCCTAATTTGAGTTTCCATATCATCCATAGAACTAGAAATTCGCTTGTGCTTCCTCCTACCCTTATTAATTTTATTTGGGTCCGGCCTGATTATAGGTGCCCCCATGTCATATGGCTAATTGGGGGCGTTACCAAAGCCGTGAAACTCACCTGTCTATTTGTTGACATACTTTTCAACGTTATAATAGTGACTTACATAGTTCATTGGATTTAGATGTCTCTTACAACACACCGCCAAGACGTGATTGCAAGGAATGCTAGTAAATTGCTGTTTCTGACACTCACAAACAAGCATTCCCTCCTCCCCTTCTGGAAATCTAACTTCATATCTCCCTTTACTCCCTACAATCAATTGTTACAATTTACAAATTTTGTATGAAATTTAAGTAAATAGCTGACATACCGTTCTGACGACTCCATCATGAACTATGACCTCATAGACGGGGAATTTGGACTCCATTGGTATCACTCGGTGCTCCTTTGCTTTTTTAGTCCGGTGTTCTAAAACTGATAATATGTTTGTTGATAATCCCATTCCGTTTCGAACCCACTTTTAAGCAACCTCACCTCTTTTGACATACCAATCAACAACTTTGTAGAATGTGCACTCAATTACTGCCGTTACAGGCAGTTGGCGAGCCACTCGAAATACATTGTTCAAGGATTCTAATCCGTTTATAGTCATAATACCCCACCTATTCAGGCCTCCGTTATGACATTGTGCCCATTTATGGAGTTGCAAAGGCTCTTCTTCGAGGTTTTGCAATCTTTTAACACACCACATGATGTACTGATGAGTAGTAATACTCCTACCTTTTATCAAATCCATACCCTCATTAAACCTCTATGGTTTCATCTTACCCACAAATTTCCTAAAAATATTCTTGATTATTTTGTCCTTGCACAACTTGAACACATTTGACGCAATATGTTGAGAACATAATCGATTAACTGCTTCACCCCTTTCCTTACACCACCCTAAATCAGGTCGATCAAATACTGAACGGATTGCAGCATGCTGGTCTGATATAACACATATCCGACCAGGGTCGACAACAACTTCGTGTACAAATTGCATAAACTAGACCCAATTAGATGAAGTCTCCTCTTCCGTAATCTCGAATGTTATTGGCAGTAATTGTTGTTCTGTATCATAAGCGCATGCCATGAATAGTTTTCCTTTATACTTGCCGGATAGGTGTCCAGCATCTACACTTATAACTGGTCGGAGATATGGCCATGCTTGAATGCATGAACAGAAAGCCCATGCCATAGGGTTGAAAATATGGATGCCCATACGTGTAGAAGGTTCATGCTCAATTCTGTATTTGTGCCTGGGTTAGACCTCTGGATTGCACTGAGCAGAGAAGGTAGCAGTTCATAGGTTTTTTCTCAAGAACCAAATAAATTAGCAATAATCAGCTCCCTTCCTCTCCAAATCTTGTTGTACGAAGGCTGAATCGTTTTGTACTCCCTTCTAACTGCAAATCGACATGTTTTTATTGATATCTCCAGGTCCTCCATAAGACCAGGTTTGATTATATCTACAATCATCCTGGCAGTCATCTGACGACTGTCTACTGTACAAGCAATACTGTAACAATTGTGCTCGTATGGGTTTGTTGCAATTGTCCAATTGCCCGTCTCAGTGATTTTTGCGTATAACCTCCATGGACACTCCTCTACTCTACATATAACCACATAGGCACTACAATTGCTCTGGGTTTGTTGTAATTCTAAGTTATTATCTATGGAAAATCCACTCAAGTTGGATTTAAGATCAGCTTTGGATTTGAACATCTGTCCCACCAAAAATGGACCGTCGATTTTGGGTGGATAACAAAAAAATGTTTCATCCTTGTACGGCATCGGCACATCATCATTAAATGCCGGACAATGATGCTGCAATCCCCGATTAATAAAAAAAATAGACGATTGTCACTCCTTCATTACATCTTGCATCCTAATCTCATTCTCAATTTTGGCCATATCATCTTCCCCGACAACAGGGTCACCAAGGTCAGAGTTTGTGTCTGAGCTAGTATTATTATTCAGCTGGTCAAAATAATTATATAAATCATCCGGTACTGGTATTTTGGGGGGTCATCACAATATATGGGTGAATCAAGCACCGGTATATGTCTACTACTTCCAAGTACACTACCCGGGTATGTGTCATAATTGGTATGACAAATAACTGGTACTGACTCAATCACTAATTCAAGAAGCTTAAAATTTAGTACCGGAGTGGCATTCCCAAGCACCAAGCACCATATGCCATATCATTTCGTGGTCTATGTTAAATACCTGGTATTTTTCTGCTGAGTTAGGTGGTGCCGTGTTCAAACGTGCCATGATTGTCAGATCGAACTGGCTAGGGAGCAAACGAATGCCAACATATATATATATATATATATATGTCTTCTTAGCTCATCAAGACAAGTTGAGTTAGTAACAGAAAATGTGCAGGTCGGTGCGTTTGAAATTTCGTGTCTGTGGTACACATTTATTAATACTTGAGACATTTCCTGAACAAAAAGTTTCACAATCAACCTTCGATATCATTTTTAATTTTACAACCTAAAATATGATCGTAATTGAAAAAAAAAACTTACTACAATCTTCAGACGAAAGCTAGAAGCACAATGCATGACTGATCTGTACTTCCTAAAACTCGAACTATGCACCTTAGTTTTCTGCTGGAAGAAGGAAAAAAATGGTGGCTGAGAGTTGGAGGGAGAATAAGAGTATTTATAAGCAAACCCTAATAAAAAAAAAATTGTTGGGACCAAAATGGCATTTCGGTCCGGGCTAAAAAAACTCTAGATCGAATTGCCATTTCGGTCCCTGGGCATTACACAAACGCCTACACAGTTTTTCTGCGGAAACTGTGAAATCAACAGGGACCGAATTGCCATTTCGGTCCCAAAAAAAAAACTAGCGGATCGAAATGGCAATTCGGTTCTTATGATTTTTGTAAAAAAAAAATAATCATGTTGGTTCAGTAAATTTTTTTTTTATTATGGGTTTTAAAAAAAATCACACACGAGTACATTGCTTTGTTATTGTGCCATATGTATAATATTATCATTTAAGAGGACAAGTCCTAAAAATATCCTAGTCACGTGACAGTACAAAACTCCGCTCTCCAATTTAATATGACACTGTTTTTTTTCTTTGCAAGTCCATGGAGCCGATATTTTTATTAATACCCTAAGTTTAATACAAATTATTAATTATACCCACGTTCCCAAACTTTTGCTAAAAATACCCAAGCCGGCTAGAAAATGACCGGCTTAGGTACCAGAGTAAACCGGCCATTTTCTGGCCGGCTTACTCCATTTTTTTTTTTTTTGTTTGTTAGAGACACTATGAAGATCAAAATATTGAAATCTAACTCTGCAAATTTGAAATTTTTGTTTAAATTATTTGTTATATTACTTCTTTTGATGTATAATTAGCATATTTATACTAAAATACGTTAGATTACTTGAAATTATGTTGAATTACACTATATTACAATAAATTATGTTCAATTATACTAAATTACGTTAAATTACAATAACTTCCCTAATAATACGGTAAAAAAAAACACTAAACTACACAAAATTACGCTATAGTACACTGATTTTGCTCATCTTTCATGAATCATAAAAAATAGTAAAAAAATTCCAAAAATAGTAAGAATTGGTAATCTGCAAGTTCATTATGTAACTAATTTACTGAGCTACTTGGATTGAATGATAGAAATGAAAATCTTAATCGGAAACTTCAACTCAAGTTTTGAAGCTCTTCCCTTTGTTTTTTCGTGATTCTGAATTTCGGAATCTAGTATTGCTAGCACGGACGCATGCGCATTTTCGCAAGCTTTCCGAAAAGTGGTCATTTGCTGAAATCGGATACTCGAGCGCCGTTTTATGACCGTTTGAAGTTTCATCGTCGTTTTTCGCCTTTTCAGTGAAGATATCGTCCCTATTCATTTGTAATTTAGCGTAATTTAGCGTATTTTAGCGTAATTTAATGTAATTTAGCGTAATTTAACATAATTTAGTGTTATTCAACATAATTTCAATTAATCTATCATATTTTAGTATAAATATGCTAATTATACATCAAAAGAAGTAATATAACAAATAATTTAAACAAAAATTTCAAATTTTCAGAGTTAGATTTCAATATTTTGATCTTCATAGTCTCTAAAAAAAAAAAAATGGAGTAAGCCGGCTATTTTCTGGCCGGCTTGGGTATTTTTAGCAAAAGTTTGGGAACGTGGGTATAATTAATAATTTGTATTAAACTTAGGGTATTAATAAAAATGTCGGTCCATGGAGTTCATGGATGAGTGAGAAAAAGATATAAAAATTCAGCAATGGGGGTACACAGTATTCTCTCACACTGTTTAATGCTCAGAAAAAGGGTTAGTGCCCCACGCATAACAGTAGCAACACGTGTCAGATTTCTACTAGCTGGGTAAATTTTACATGGGAAATTTTTTCGGTGATTACAAAGTTTTCCCAAGTATTCTGTATTTACTTACTCTATTTCAATATGTTCTATTTAATTTTTCCATCTTTAAGAAATCCCAATATACTGAATTGAAAGCTCTCTAATTTTACATTATATATAATATTACTCATTTACTCTGTTTCAATTTGCTCTAGTTGACGTTTTCTAACTTCAAGAAATTCTTGAAAAATACATCGAGAACACTCCAATTTTTGCATTATAAGCAGGGGCGGACCCAGTGTAGTCCAGGGGGTGGCAGTCGCCCCCCCCTGGATTTTGAGTTTTAGTAGAAATTTATCGGTTTCGATCGACTCTGCCCCTCCCTGGAATTTTTTTTGCCCCCCTCTGGACGTTTAATTTGTAATTCAAGTTAAATTTAGGGTTAAAATTGAAATAAATCTGTTAAATTTTGATTGTTAATTACAATTATAAGTCAGAGCATGAGAAATTACAAGTCAAAGCATTGGAAAGTATAAGTTAAAGCATTGTTTTTTGTTGAGTACTCAGTTGGTTAATGGATTTAAATCCGATTAAGTATTTAAATCCGATTCGATATTTTTTTGCCCCTTCCTGGCGAAAATCCTGGATCCGCCCCTGATTATAAGATACCTTACAAATCCTGAAATTTATGAGGGCCAATATTCAATGCATAATTTAATTTAATATAGTCCTTTTTTAGGCCTTAAAAGTTAAGAACTCAATGTTAAGAACTCTTTTCATGAAAATCAGAATTTTCATTAGCATAGTGAAGATTGAAAATACCTTTGCCGTTGCTAATATCGGAACCTATCCTTGAATCAGACCAGCATCTCTAACTTTTATCAGTATAGCTTCCAAACAATCTGCAAATAAATCAAACAATAATAGAGAAAGATTGTACCCTGTTTTATGTCTCTTTTATATTCAAATATCTTGTTGAATCCCCAATCCCTATTAAGGTTAATACAAAAGGTTCATATATTCAATTATTCATATTATTATGTTATTTACCGAAAATCAAGGAGTAGTGTAGCAAAAAACATCTTAAATTTCATATCATACATAAAAACCTAAATATATACAAATTATAAAAAAAACGCAAATTGTTCATAATTCTGGATTCCGGATTTGATGCTCTATATTTTGTTCGTGCCAGTATTTGCTGAAAATTGTTTTATCCGGCTATAACTGGCTTTTATTTCTGATCCTAATTGTTTTTAGCCGTCCGATTAGAAAACGGAAATAGCTTAGAAATAAAAAAATATGATTCTCATGAAAGAATTGTTTCACTCGCATATATATAAATATATATATTCTGCAACTGTTTACATGGACTCGAGATCCCTTCCATTTAAAATGTAAATTAAGACATACAAATATGTTTTATAAATCAGTTTCCAAAATAAAAAGAAAACCCGACACTTATTTGGGTATCTTCCTCCTAAGGTCATGAAGGATACATTGTGCGACACAGTACGCAATGGACTGAATGGTGACCATCGGATTAACTCCGATCGCAGTCGGCACGATGCTGGAATCCGCCAGATACAGCCCTTCAATTTCCCAACTCTCGCCTCTCTCATCCACCACTGATGTCTTCTCATTCACCCCCATCCTACAACTCCCCATCTGATGTGCTGAGCAAACTGGCGTCGTCAGCCCTCTAATATCTTTCCCCTTCGCCATCTCTACAAATTTTTCGAAATCATGTGGGCTCACTGATTTTGGTTTTACCCTATCGCCTTCGTTATGTTGAGTCCCTACTTCCTCTGCTCCAGCTGCTGCCATAATTCTTATCATTTTCTCTATGCCCTTTTGCAACATTTGTTCGTCACATGGGTCCATATTATATCTGATATAACCTGATGAGTCGATCGTGCCAGATCCCCTATCCCGAGCCAATGCAAATATATGTGCTGTGTGTGAGAAGCGTGTCATCCGGTGCTTAAAATCTGCACTTGACACCCATGGTGTCAGTGCAGAGAACATGCCAGGATGTAAGGCTGGGGTCTGGATCAACGCTCCATAACCATCCTTTGATTGTACCTTGGTCATGGCTGTAAGGATTGCTCCTTCATAGCTCTTTTTTGTACAATTTGGGAATTGTCCCCACACCATTACCACGGGATGTAGGTGTAGGTGTTTTCCTATATTGGGATTCTTGAGTCCGCTTCTCTTCAGCAACACTGGTGTGTTGATCGCTCCACAAGCCACAACTGTCACCTTGGATTCCACCAAAAATGTCTTATCACTGGTTCCATCCTCATACTGGCATAGCACCCCTGCTGCCACTCTCCTCTTATGACCTCTGTCTTCATGCACAACTTGAATGGCTTTGCATCTGGTGAGGATTTTTCCATTTCCCGACTCTACCAAGTCAACTAACCATGTCTCATCAGTACCCTTCTTAAGACCATGACGACAGCCGAAGCAACACCAGCCACAATCATGATTGCGAGGCGCATTGCATGGTATGTCATGTACCATATAGCCAAGTTCATTGCAACCTCGGCGAAGCACTTCCGTGCTCAGGCTCTCACATTCTGGTGGAACCTTGCCTATTACCACTCCCATGCGCTCGCATACAACATCCATGGCCTTTGCATAAGCCTCACTTCCAAACAGGTCTAGCCCATACTCATTGCGCCATTCGGAAACGACATTGTCGGGGGTTCGAATACATGCAGACCAATTGATTGCCGATCCTCAACCGACAGTGGAGCCAGCAAGGACCACAATGCTCATATCTTGTGTTCCAACAACTCCACTACCCTCATACATTTGATCCATAGAAGGACCTTCCAATAGTGAGAGATTGGAGCGTGCATTGTAACCGCCTTTCTCGATGACAACAACATTATATCCTGCGAGTGCGAGGACACCTGCTACCACCCCTCCACCGGCACCTGAACCGATGATCACCACATCGCAGGTTATAGTTGTGGGTTTGGGTTTCTGGGCTGAGATGGGATCTAGCGAAAGCTGTAAATTACAGGCCTGGATTGGACAAAGAGGGCCCATGCGATCTGCATCTGATTGGGAAGTAGATATTTGTATTTGGTTTGCAAGCCCTGGATCTGGACCGCAATAATCCAGTGCTTTCCAGGCACGGTTTTCGTTCACCTCGTCAAGCTGCTCCAGTTGAGAAATTAAAAATTGTATGAGTTTGTATTATATAATACCTTCTAAAAATGAGACTAGTATAATAAAATATGTAGTTTTTATATATGAAAAGGTGGGGAACTAGACATCTACATCAACTTCATAAGATATGTTTGGTCTAATTTATGGCACATCTTGTGAAAGATATTTAATAGAGCAAGCAGCCAACAACCAGTCAGGATTAGTTAGGACTAATGACTGGTTATCATATATAGTTAGCTAGAGGAATTGTTAGTTGTAACAGATTGTATTAGTTGTAGCTAATTGTAACTAATCCTTATATAAGGACATACAGTGTGTAAACAAATCACAATTATCCTTTTAGTTTCTTATATATATGTTCTTTGCTGTGAAATGAACATATCCTTAAACAACATGGTGAAGATGTTAACATAGTAGTTTTGACTTCATGCAGCGCACAAACCATATGTAACACACTATATTGATCTATAGTTCGTACTGTTGGATATTAATCTAACATTGGACTAATATGTAAAAATAAATTTGTATTGTATACTGTCAATTTTATGCTCAATTAAAAGTGGTCATATGCGTTATATAATTTATGAGCATTAATGTGTCATATAGGGTGTGGACCTTTAATGTGTAGAACTTAAGGTGTAATACTCAATTTAATTATGGATTGAATTGAATAATTACAACATAAGACAACCAAGGGTTTTCTTGGGCTGTATATATATATGATTTGGTCCCCCAGAATACAAGGCAATCTGAATTCGCTTCTTCTTATCCCATTAGAGAAGAGTGTGAGAGACTTTGGAGAAGGCAAAACAAAGGAGACTCTCTAAAGAGTCTTGCTATTCTGAAAGAACCGAATCGGTGGCGCTCTTTTGCACAAAACAATCATGGATTAAGGTACGCTTCCGCTATTCAGTTTTACATTCAACACAGATGGTCCTGCGGTGGTCGATGATGGTTTTCGTCGATTTCAACACGTACACTGCATGAAATGAAAACTTCTATCTTAAAATCTTTACCCAAAACAACATACATACCTGGGTAAAAAAGATGAGATGTACTAGAAACTTCATTGTCCTGAATAACATCCTCAAATGATAGAAGTAACTGATGGACCAATTTGTTACTATTTCCTCGCGGCGCTTTGCCTCCACCTGAGAAAATCTCTGGAAATATGGAAATTGGCTGGATAAACTCTTTATCCCGCACAATATAAATGTGCCGTACCACGTTGACAACAACCACAATACCGTTCGCAACAACCACAACAATGGATGCCGCAATTTTCCGGAGAAATATCCTCCCAGCTGCATTTGTTTATTTAATTTAGTATTATTATGGCCAAATTTGAAAGTATAAGATCAATATTACAATTAATTCAGTTAAACGAACCAATTTATATTTTCAAGAGCGTACTTACAATTTCCGGTGTTCCAACCATCGAGGCAGCGGTTTGGAAGAAGTTCTGTACTGCTATATTACAATCAGAGGGGGCATCGATAGACGGCACAAAGGTGTCACAAATGGCAGTGATAGATTCGCGAGCCATCAGGCGCTTGTTTAGTTGAGTTTGGACCTGAATCGGATCATTTGTGATGCTTTTAGCAACTTTACCAGCAGAGGCTCCTAGGAGAGAGCTCTCTCTGGAGTCATTAATTGGATCTGCATGACCTTCTCGCTTAGCTTTTTCTTTCATGGTTTTATATGTGTGTGAAGATTGTTATTCAAAAGGTTGATATGATATTTATCAGAATGTTGTGACGACTTATATAGATCTCATTTAAGAACTATTCCCTTTGGTATATGCGTCGTGTAGCGAGTAGTTGTCCTGTTAGAAAGAAAAGCATGTTTATGATTGCACCTATCACCGGTACCTATGGGGTGGCCGTGGTCATAACACCGAGACAAGGCGAAGGTACATAGAGGGATACGTGTCGATTTCATTATGTTCAATTATGGTTCTTTGGTAGTCAGAAATGTTGATTATTAATAATTTAAAATCTAATTAATTTCCGTATAATGAGATTGCAATTTGGCCAAAAGTTCTAAATAATACAAACAAGTCCCTAATATTGCTACTGGAGAAAGTTTAAACAATTTTAAAGAAAAATTAATATAAATAATCCACTTATGAGTGCATAATGAATTCATAAATCAGTTAGAATTTACTTGAAAATAGGTCAAATATTTTGATCGAGGAGGGTTCCAATATCTCATGCCTTTCATACCTTATAATGTCTCATATTTTATATCTTCGTTTTCAAAGTCCAAACTGTCGATCTGAACCGTTCAAAATGATATCCATATTAAAATATAAAATATGCTCGTAGACCAAATTTTATAATTTTTAGGAATTTCTTACTATTTTTTAAAATAGGTACAAAATTATTGTTTTTGAACGGTCCAAAAACAGTGATTTTGTATCTACCTTACAAAATAGTAAAAAATTCCAAAAATTATAAAATTTGATCTCCAAATATATTTTAGTATAGATATCGTGTTGAGCGGTTTGAATCAACAATTTGAATTTTGAAACCAAAAATATAAAACATGAGACATGATGAGGTATGAAAGGCAAGACCCTCCTCTATTTTGATCTGATAGTTGTTTTAGCTATAAAATTTAATTGTGTGGGATCCGTAGGAAAGGATAGTACAACCACTTTTTTTTTTTTTTTATAGAAAATAAGAGAACTGCTGAAACACGTATCACTATCATTTTAATGCAACTATAGACATTTTACTTCCTCAACGTACAAAAAGATAATTTTAAAATCCAATCTTCCAAATGAGAATTAAATGTGTTTTTAAAAAAAAATTAGTTGACAGTGGCTATCAAGAAATAGTACAACTAAACTCTTTAACTACATCCACTGTGACAACATACAGTGATATTGTTCGGGCATGAAAGCAATAATCACAGGTACCTATCTAGGTACAATGTTTACACCACAAATGCCACCGATATTTTTATTAATACCCAAAAAAAAAAACAAATTATCAAATCTGCTTCCACTCCAACTTTATTTTTATTTCTACCCTAACCGCCCGTAGGCTGGGTGGTCCACTTTCCGGACCTGACCGCCCAGCAGGCGGGCGGTCCACTATCGTTATCTGACCGCCCAGCAGCTGGGCGGTCCGCTATAAAACCCTATAAAAGGGGTTTTTCTCTCTCCTGAGCAGCACAATATTCATTCCCCAATCCCACAAAAATTTCAGAATCGAATGAGAGAAAGAGAGGCGATTTTGAGGCGAATTTGAGGCGATGGTGAACAGTAATCCCAGCACAGTATTTCCAGAACAGTGATTCCAGAACAGTGATTCCAGAACAGTAATTTCAGAACGGAAATATGTTGGTTGCACTGTATGTGGGCGGGAAGTTTACCCGGGGTGCGGAAGGAGCACAGTACACTAAGGAAGCAGCCTACGGCTTCGAGGTAAATGAAAATACCTCATTTGTTGAACTGAAGGGAATAGTGTATGAAAAAATTGGTGTGAACCCCAACCGGTGTGATATAGACCTTACTATACCAGGTATCCAATAACTGATGAGTCGGTATGGAGGAGTGTTTACAACACTTTTCAGACACAGGGGGTAATGGTAATGGACTTATATTCCAGGAGAGTTCAGCGTGAACTCGGGGTTGGAACATCTAGAGAAAATAGAGGTTATGATCACTCGGGTTATGACAACCCGTGTCACTCGAGTTATGACAGCTCGAGTCATGAGCACTCGGGTTATGACAACCCGCGTCACTCGAGTTATGAGCACTCGGGTTATGACAACTCGCGTCATGAGCACTCGAGGTATGACAACCCCCGCCACTCTAGTTATGACAACTCCCGCCACTATAGTTATGACAACCCCGGCCCCTCGAGGTATGACAACCCCCGCCACTCGAGTTATGAACCGCCCATTTCACCCGTTTATGAGAATTATGTACCTGATTTTACCACCGATCTACCACCACCACCACCTCCTCCTGAAACTCCAATCCAACCCAGATTTCCATCTGTACCACCATCAATACCTATAGTGTCACCCATTGCTATCCGGAGAGACCTTGACCTTGATGCTGAGCTCGATGCCGTACTAGAAGGAAATTTGGAAACAGGTGACGAATGGGAAGGCGATTGGGATTCTGATCACCTGTCAGAAGGTGATGGAGATTATTTACCTAAGGAAGACAGATTTCCGATTAGAGGTCGGACAGATAGGCATCCGTGCCCCACATTCAACGATACCACTGCTTTTGAAGAGGCAGACATCTCATTTTTTGGGCCGCGTGTCAGGTACAGTCAAGAGCTTGCTCCGCAGCAGGTTTACACCAACATAGATGAACTTGTGAAGAAAATACATGAGGTCCATGTTCACCGCAACTGGGAGTGCCGAGAGAAAAAAAGGGACCGAAGAAGGTTAGTAATTGTTTGTGTCGACCAAGTGCATTGCCACTTCCGTCTATATGCAACCCCTGTGGGTAAGGGCGAGGCATGAATTATTAAGAAGTGTGAACCACCTCACACATGCAAGGCTGCGTCATCAAGGAAAGACCATGCAAATCTTACGGCTTCACTTATTGCCGATGTAATTGAGAATGACGTTAAGGATACCCATCGATGAGCCTTAAGGAGGTCGGTAGAGCTGTCAGACGGGTTTACAAGCATGTCGTTCCAAAATACAACATGTTGTGGAGAGGGCGTGAACTTGCGATTTGCCGAATGTTCGGTAGCTGGCATGGTTCATACAACTTGCTTGCACCATTGCTGCAGGCCATAGCAAGTACAAATCCCGGCACTGTCTTTGAATGTTGGAATATAGGCGTACGGACTGTCGACAACGCGTTGCAATTCAAGGCCATAGCATGGGCGTTCGGTCCATGTATTCAAGCTGTGTCATACATTAGACCGGTCATCAGTGTGGATGCATGCTTCCTGTCTGGCCGTTACGACGGGAGACTGCTGATCGCATGTGCATATGATGCTGAAAACCAGTTGTTGCATTTGGCCTTTGCAATTGTTGAGAAGGAGGACGGGGAAAACTGGGGATTTTTCATGAGCTTCGTAAGAAGACAAGTGGTTGGCGACCGGTTCTTTTGTGTCATATCAGACCAGCACAAAGGAATCAAATATGTTTTTGATCACCCAGATTTCGGGTGGTCGACAGCGAACGGCGATTGTGTGCACAGGCTGTGTATGCAACATGTTACAGACAACCTACACAAGAACTGCGGATCTGAAAAATGGGTTGCAGATACATTCAGAATTGGTTGCAAGAAGAAGAAGCCGAGAAGGGTGGAAGAGATGTTCAAAGATTTTGCCAAGGTATGTATATTTTTATTTGTTGACTTATATTTTCTGAATTATTTACTTAAATTTTCTCATCTAAATTTTTTTTTTTTTGCAGTACTGTCCAAAGGCAAATTTGTACTTACTCAAGGTGGGAAAAAATAATCCCGCCGATCTTGCTGAGCCACCCGCATATGAGAAGATATTGCAAGCCCGTGATGGAGGTTTCCGATGGGGAATTATGACCACAAATGGGTCTGAATCCTTGAATGCTGTTTTCAAGCAGAGCCAGCAGTTGCCCGTGGCAGCAATTGTGGAGGACACCTTCTACAAGTTAAATGCATGGTTTGTTGCACGGCGTGTTAAAACCCTCGAATTACTGTCTAGGTATGTATATTTTTATTCAGAGATTTTGCCAAGGTATGTTTATTTTTATTTGTTGACTTATATTTTCTGAATTACTGTCCAGGAATCAAACGTATTCAACAAGGGTGGAGGGGAAACTAAGGAAACATAGGGAGAAAGGTGCAGTTATGAGAGTTGTCCCGTACGGGGATAACCAATTGGAATTCGAAGTGCACTGTCCAGATGAGTTTGCTCCAACCGGCCGTAGACCGGATGGGACTATGGAGTTTGTGAAAAGGATGTTCAAGTATGTTGTTATTTTTGCACCTGACAATACTGTAACATGCACTTGCCAAGGAATCCAGTTGGCCCACCTACCTTGTTCTCATGTTATGGCTGTGTGCCGAGAGAGAAACTTCTCTGAGGATGATTATGTCGCTGACATGTACCGTACCGATTACCTTGCGAGTACTTGGGGTGCATCTTTCCATCCTTATCCCAACCAGTATCAGTGGCCGCCCTATGTTGGTGATAGAGTCAGTCCCGCAAGCGGGTGGATCAGAAAAGAAAGAAGACCCCACAAGCGTCAAGTAATGACCATGGACGAGATGGAAGGTAGGCAAATGAGACATCAGACCCGCCGTTCAACAACTGACAGGCAGCGAGCAGGTACGGTTGATTTTATTTATTTACTTATATTTTATTTATTTACTTATGTTTTGTTTATTTACTTATATTTTATTTTGATTTTATTTTAACTGTAATGCAATGCAGATGCCATTAACGAAGCCAACGAAAGAGAAAATGCTAGAGTTGTTGTTGAGGCTACCGGTAGTAGCCACCGCACTCATGAAAGCTCAGGAACCGGTAGTAGCCACCGCACTCATGAAAGCCCAGGAACCGGTAGTAGCCATGGAGAGACATCCGGTAGTGTCGCACAACCACCTGCACCCAGACCCAGACGTCGTATTTTGAGTTTGTTCGGCCGTCGTCGCTGATTACCAAGTTTTGTTAAATTTTGTTATGAACTATTTTAGATGTATATTGTGAACTATTCTAATTGGTAGTCTGTGAACTATGCAATTTTTATTTGCCTCGATTATTTTATATGCTTCATTTTTGTTATTTTTATTACTTAATTACGTATACAAAAACTAATAACATAAAATATAATCAAACACAAAACTAATGAAATAAAATCTACGACATAAATTCCTAACAATTCTACAACATAAATTCCTAAAAAATCTACTTCTTACAACAAGCCTTGAAAATGCATGGCACAAAATCATCATCAGAGTTTGCCTGATTTGGATCAGTCACAGCAGACGAAGTGGTAGCCTTACCAGTACACGGAACAAACTTATCGTCCGATGCTGGAGGCTCTGGATCAACTTTCTTCTTTTTCAAACCAAAGCCGTAGGGGTTTTCCACAAAGTCATCGTCTGAAATTTCATACTGAACATGTCGTCTCCTCCATTCCTCCAGCTTACATGCCTCACAATTAAAAAAATCACGACATATTTGACACTTGTACTTTTTTTCCTCATTTTTACCTCGATCACTAATTGACCCTCCTCTCGCTACGCCACGATCTCGGTTGCTCGCTTTCTTACCTCGTTTGTTACTGTCCATACCTCAAATTCGCCGCAAAATCGCCTCTCTTTCTCTCATTCGGTTCTGAAATTTTTGTGGGATTGGGGAATGAATACTGTGCTGCTCAGGAGAGAGAAAAACCCCTTTTATAGGGTTTTATAGCGGACCGCCCAGCTGCTGGGCGGTCAGATAACGATAGTGGACCGCCCGCCTGCTGGGCGGTCAGGTCCAGAAAGTGGACCGCCCAGCTTACGGGCGGTTAGGGTAGAAATAAAAATAAAGTTGGGGTGGGAGCAGATTTGATAATTTGTTTTTTTTTGGTATTAATAAAAATATCGGCAAATGCCACTCACCTATCCCAACTTACTACCTAATTATGTCATGAGGAATTTAAATGGTTATTAATGTTGAACCTCCTTTTTGACCATGTATTATGCATTAACTTCTAAATTGTAAATTCTTAATATTTTCTTTTTGGTACAAGACTAATAGAGAAACAAAAAAAATCATTACACTGGACCTTTGACTACGTACCTCATGTCAGTGAACGAAATGTCGCTAATATCTGAACCAAGTTGCTTTTGCTGCGTACCTCACAGTGCGGATTGATCCGTACTATACATCAATATCTCTGTCTTTACAATCGATTTGAATTGTTCAAAATATTCTTCATATAAAAGAGTACATGTAAATCATTTTTTTTTTTACATTTTTTTTACTATTTTATTTTCGACAGATAGAAAATCACTTGATGTAAAAGTTCTAGAGTACTATTTAAAAGTAGTGAATTTTTTTATCTATTTAAAAATAGTAAAAAAAATTTAAAAAATGTAAAAGTTAGTCTGCAAAATATTTTCATATAGAAATCATGTTGAATAGTTCATATTGCCTTTGTGAAACTAAAAAACAAAGATATTGATTTATAGTACGAATTGAACTGCGTTATGCATAGTACCATAGCCGCACTCCAGAAAATTTATTATATAAGACTTTTGTAGGCATAAATATAATATCACATTTACTATTCTTTCGTACGTCCTCAATTAAAATGAAAACCGAAGCAGAAAAGGAGAGAATTTGAGAAAGAAAAGGAAAGAGAATGATTGCACACCAAATAGGTACAAAAATTGAACAAAATTATATACAAAGTAATTGCAGTTAATTAATTAACTAAATGATAGCTAAAGACCAGTACAAATTTCTAGAGTATTCTTAACATAATTTTGCCAAATATAAAAACGAACAGTGAAACTACTTTTATGAAATCATGTTTCAAACTTAAATTTTTTTGTAAGAAGATTTTTAGTTGCAACAAATTAAACAATATTTGGGGGATATATGATATCTGTTCATTTCATTTAGCCCGGCCCATTATTGGTGCCAAATAGTATTAATGACACAAGATGCATACTTAACGCAATTATATAATTGATGATTAAAAAACTTGATTTAGTATTTTCGGTAACACCTGATTTTCAACAGAGATGGCTATTTATGTTTTAATTTTATATATTTTGATCAGAAGCCAATTAAGTTGAGTATAGGCGTATAGCTATTCTTGCTAGAGGTCTATATATTTAAATCGTCACTTTCTATCTTCTTGTCTCTTTATTTCAAGTCATGTCATTTTCATCTTTACCTCCTTTGATGATCTAATCGTTCTTACTAATTATTCTTTTGTCTTTAAATCTAATTTGTTGTTCGTTTGGTCATTTTCATTAAATTAGAATATTGATCTTTCTAAAATTATTATACAAATTATTCATGTTCTTAAATTATATTAGAAAATTGTACCAATGTTCAAAAAATTATATTCTCATGCACTCTTGAAATTGTCAGATACTCTACCCAGCCCAATTGAAATTTAGGCCTTAAAAATATGTTGCGGAAAGTCGGCAAGTCCAACTGAAATGGGCCTAAATTTGTTTTAAATTTATTTATTTAGTTTTAGCTGATACGGCCGATAATTAAACTCCGTCACAACGGGCTGGATAGTAATTTTTTTTGTTCATATAATTATTAAAAAACCATTTTCGGGCCCCTTTTCTTTATCCTTTTCTCAACTTTCTGAGAGCAAAGCCGTAGGAATTCGCCATTTGTGTGGGAACCACCTGGCGGTTTTTGAAACTTGTGGTCACTTGAATTTATCCAATTATTTACCAAATTTTGGAATCAGAGCAATTCATTTTTCTAAAAGCACCTCTCAATCTTAAACCCTTAATTATTAAGAAATGACCTTTTCTTTTCCCTTGCTGTATCTAATTGTTTAGCCTCAAATTCACCATGTAGATTGAGAGATTATTTGAGAGATTTATCTGCTGCCAATATCAATTGATGTAAATTAATTTGATTATTGTCAGGGACATTTTAATTCAAAAGTTGTAAGATTCTTTTAAAGAACTAGAAAGGCATACCGTGAGTTGTAAATCTCCGAAGATGTAAAACATAAATTTATATTACGATCACAAACTTAAACCTAGCATGCTTTTGATTAGACATCTGAACTCACTTCGCATGCTTTTGATTAGACATCGATCAAAACGAACCGATCGATTTCTCTTTACTAACATAGTAATATTTTTTCTTGTTCGAACTTTATATAACTCTTCATAAAGTATGTTTGTATAAATTAATTTACAATTATTTCTATATATGACATTATAAAGCTCTTTGAATTTTTACAAATTCGGATCTTCGGATACAAATAGTTTACGGATATGGATAATTTTGTGGATACGTACTTTTTTATCCGCTTGTTTTACAATCATATATTTAGGTATTTATTGATTTAAATATGGTTATGTTGTTGATTATGTTTTGTTAACGATATATATATATATATATATATATATATATATATATATATATATATATATATATATATATATATATATATATATATATATATATATATATATATATATATATATATAGTAGAACTAGGGTGCTCCTAAGCTCACCAAGTCCTTCCGTGAGCGCGACTCTAAAACCTATCAAATTGACTTCAAACGACATTTCCAAACCGTTAGATATTCAATCTATATTAAAATGTGCTTGGAGACCAAATTTTACATTTTTTGGAATTTTTTTACTATTTATTAAGATGGTTTGAAAATCGTTGTTTTCCAATGGTGCATAATTTTAATAAAAACAGCGATTTTCAAACCATCTTAATAAATAGTAAAAAAATTCCAAAAAATGTAAAATTTGGTCTCCAAGCACATTTTAATATAGATTGAACATCTAACGGTTTGAAAATGTCGTTTGAAGTCAATTTGATAGGTTTTAGAGTCGCGCTCACGAAGGGCTTGGTGAGCTTAGGAGCACCCTAGTTCTACTCTATATATATATATAGAGAGAGTGGCTAAGGTCAAAGTGGTATGACCAAGGCCTTGGTGCTACCAATTAGTTTTTGCAACTTTAAAGTTCAAATAGTCGATTCAAACCGTTAGATGTTCAATCTATATTAAAATCAGCTTGGAGACCAAATTTTACATTTTTTGGAATTTTTTTACTATTTTTTAAGCCACTTTGAAAATGGCAGATCTGGGTGAACAGTAAAAACAGTGCAACCAAATTCTGGACCATGTGATAAGCAATTTTCAAAGTGGCTTAAAAAATAGTAAAAAAATTCCAAAAAATGTAAAATTTGGCCTCCAAGCAGATTTTAATATAAAGATCACATCTAACGGTTTAGATTGACCATTTGGACTTTGAAAATCCAAAAACGACTTGGTAGCACCAAAGACCTTGGTCATACCACTTTGACCTTAGCCACTCTCAGAGAGAGAGTGGCTAAGGTCAAAGTGGTATGACCAAGGCCTTGGTGCTACCAATTAGTTTTTGCAACTTTAAAGTTCAAATAGTCGATTCAAACCGTTAGATGTTCAATCTATATTAAAATCTACTTGGAGACCAAATTTTACATTTTTTGGAATTTTTTTACTATTTTTTAAGCCACTTTGAAAATGGCAGATCCGGGTGAACAGTAAAAACAGTGCAACCAAATTCTGGACCATGTGATAAGCAATTTTCAAAGTGGCTTAAAAAATAGTAAAAAAATTCCAAAAAATGTAAAATTTGGTCTCCAAGCAGATTTTAATATAAAGATCACATCTAACGGTTTAGATCGACCATTTGGACTTTGAAAATCCAAAAACGACTTGGTAGCACCAAAGACCTTGGTCATACCACTTTGACCTTAGCCATTCTCTATATATATATATATATATAGAGAGAGAGAGAGAGAGAGAGAGAGAGATGGGCTATTGTGCTTTGCAAAGTAAAACCCCCTCTTTACTTCGAGCTATATTTTCATTTTTGAAAATCCAAACTACCGATCCGAACCGTTCAACATGTTCTAATATTGAAAGGTGCTTGGAGACTAAATTTTACATTTTTTGGAATTTTTTTTTACTATTTATTAAGCCACTTTGAAAATCGTTGATCCGGTGGTCTAGAAATTTTTACTGTTTTTTACTGTTCACAGTGGATCAGTGATTTTCAAAGTGGCTTAATAAATAGTAAAAAAAATAAAAAAAATGTAAAATTTAGTCTCCAAGCACATTTCAATATTTAGAACATGTTGAACGGTTTGGATCGGTTGTTTGGATTTTCAAAATGCAAAAATTGACCCGAAGTAAAGAGGGGGTTTTACTTTGCAAAGCACAATAGCCCATCTCTCTCTCTCTCTCTCTCTCTCTATATATATATATATATATATATATATATATAATGACTTAAGTTTAACAAGAAAAAAAATTATTTTGTTCACCATAATGTTTGAATGCTCGAATTATATATGATTTTATGTTGTTTTTTTTCTAATGAATTTTTTTTTGAATAACATGTTAATATTATAACAATATTTAAATTAGATATTCAAATTATATTCGTATCCGTATAGAGATCCCCGCCAGCCGGCAATGAATGAAATGAGAGGGGGTATGTATGGGATTCGTAGAGCTGTAGCAAATTGTAATATCTGATCCGTATCCATTTAATATCCATATTCAAAAAACAAAAACGAATACAGATATAGTTTTACCACTGTTCTCTTTGTGTGATCCGTTTACACCTCTAACTTTATCAACCGATTTCTATTAAAACGGAAACCAAAATTTTACAAAACTTAACGTACCTGTTCGGCACGGATTTTTTAGAGCTCCTTCGGCCTTAAATCTCCCTTAAGCCTGCCAAACAATTCTTCCTTTGAATGCCAATGGAGAATTGCTAAAGATTGCATCAGAATATGATATTTCCACCCAGATGCACACCGCATTCACTCAACATGACAACTATTTATTTAACAATCACCATATGTTTCAACACCAAGAAGACACGGATGCTGGACTGGTAAGGGATGAACACTTACTGGTAATGGAGGACTTGTTGGGAAGGTGACTGGTACGGTACGGACCCGGTACAGTTTTTGAGAAGGCAACATGAAAGGCTACCATGTGTCAAGGAAGACAAGTATCACTAGTAAAATTGCTTAACAAAGTAGGACAAAAAAAAAACAAAAAAAAAAGCCTGTAACGGACTGATACAAATCATTACTGGTACAAAGAGAAAGGCACATGGAGCTCACGATATAATACAAGTCTCCAAATTGAGCAATGAAGGAAATATATTCTATTTTCTTTTGTTTGACTATGTTTTAATCTTATATTTTCTTTTTAAGCTCAATTGTCTTGAGCATTTTTCTTTTCAAAATAGTGGATACAAACTCTGTAACCGCAATTATCAATGGAATATGGGCTTGACTCTTATTTTTCCTCAAAAGAAAAAAAAAAGTTTCAACCTGGGCCGAATTGGCCTTCATAAATGAATATTAGAAACCTAAATTCCACCATTATTTGAAAATAAAAATGAAAGACACATTGCAGTCAGGTCCAAGGTACTGCTTTCTATTATTGTACTTCTATTTATTTTTCTTTTCTAAAGCAGTTTTTTAATGACAACACTCTCTCAATTCTTAGGAAAAGCAAAGTTTTGTATTTTTTTCGTTTTAGGGTTCAATTTATAACAGCAAGATTTTGTACTTTTTTTCTTTTTTAGGGTAAAGGTTACTGGATTGTGAATCACAAGGATTGAGATTATGAGGTGCATGTTTGTCTTGCTCTCATTTTCATTTACAATGAGTAACTATGTTATAAAGATCGGAGCTCTATAGGGTGTCATTTCAGGTAAGCAGTATACTATGGTACCCACTGGCCACTGGCTGTAATATTTTAGCATGGTATAATGTACGGTATACCAAGAATTACTTTATCCCGTTGTTTCTTATTTTGTGATAGTTGATACTTTATTCCGCTGTTTCTTATCCCGTTGTTTCTTATTTTGTGATAGTTGATCGAAACTGCAGGGGTGGTCTTAAGTAATCACCCCTAGCATTATCTGTATAATTGCCCATACACGAGTCATTCACTAACATCACTGAATCATTTCCTTTAGAAAGGTTACCAAGTACCAACCGTGTAAACTAAAAGAAAAAAGGAAGATCAGAATCTCTCTCACTATAATTTTCCATAAAAGGATGTTTCTAAATACTAAGCCAGCTCAATGAATATCAGAGAGCACGTTTACTATTCTTTTGTTCTCAATTAAAGTGAAAACAGAAGCAGAAGAGATAATTTCAGAAAGAAAAGAAAAAAGAATGACTGTACACTAAAAGATACTTAAAATTAAACAGAGTTATATACAAATACATCAAGATATGATATTTACAACCCTAAGAGAAGATATTTACAAATCACCCCGATGCACGTTTCTTTCAATCCATGAATCCTAAAACACAATTAGTTCTTGAACATGGGCTCAATTAACTCAGACTGGGCCAGAAGTTGGGTTGATATCAATGGTTACATGGCCCAACTTATCCTCCTCTTTTTGAGGTTCTGATTTAGTTTTAGGAACCAAGTTAACAGGAGGTTGGGTTGTGTCAGGCCCATCAGAAACAGAACAGTTTGGTTTTGCATTTTTTCAGGTAGGCAAGGAGCCTAGATACCAATTTCTTCATGGGAGCTACTAATTGGTTGGCCCTCACAGCCACCTCCTGCTGGATAGCTGGGATAAGCTGTTGAGGAAATCCCAACCCACTGAGCAGTTGTGATATATTGCTATCCTGCTCAAATTGTTTAAAACACACAAGGCTTGCGAGCACCTCAATTGAATCAGCCAACCTTTTGATAATCAACACAGATTCGACTAAGCGAGAAGTTATGTCCTTAGCCTCGATCGTATTCTCTAGGAGTGATGCGAGCTTGAGCGCAGCGGTTAAATGAATATTGATCGAAACTGCAGGGGTGGTCTTAAGTTTCATACACAGAGAAAAATGTGCGAGTGCTGTAGCAGATTCGGAGCATATCTCCTTGCAAGTTTCTCGAAGCTGAGGACTGATGTGCATGTTCTCTGTGGTGAGGTAGGTCGAGAGAGATTGGATGGTAGAGGCACAACGGCGGCTGAGATCTCCGATTTTTTCATACTGTTCTTGTGGATGCCACCGAGGTTCCCAACTTACAAACTTACTCTGCAGTGTTTGAAATCAAATTTATGGATGCAGGTTTTGTAGTTTGTACGGATTGTCATATAAAAATTGAAAAGAATATGAAAAAAGAAAGAAAGTCAAAGCATACCAAAGATTTTTCTTTCTCCTTCGAATCGATGAGAGACTGAAGCGACTGAAGAAAAAGCTTATCGTGCAAATTCTCATACGTGCAGTTCTCTTTGAAGCATTCCTCATCTAATCCTGAAACAGAGTAACTCCCTTAGCATGCATATACATAGATATCAATAATCATACATGTTTATATAGGTACATACTTTTCTTCTAATCTTCTCTTTTAACCAATAAATAAGCTAGTAGAATATCTACGACCTTTGAAGATATCAGCCAGGGTATTGAGATACTCTTGAACCCTATAATGAACATCGACTCCAGCCCAGAAGGGTGGGAGGAAAGATGAGAGAACTGTGAGAGCGTAAGCAATTGCCCAAGTTGTTGCGTTTTTGCCGAATTCCTTATTTAGCCAGTCAGGACCCAAGAGGTGCAGTGTGGCTGGTAACATTGCCTGCAAGAATGTTGACGTGCCGTAGTCATATTTATCTTTCACCACCTTTACAAAACGCAGAAGTATCCCCATAACAACTGCAACACGATTCAACAGACCATTCATCATCATCATCATCATCATAATAACATAACTTGACTGGCTCAAAATTATTAATAGATCATGAATGTGAGTGGGGATGAAGTTTACTTGCTCAGAGTAAATATAACAGGCATGAGAAATGCAAATTTTGCTTTTCCAATCTCATATTCGCTAAGCATACGTAGTCCATACCCGAGCAACAAGCCGAGAATGTTCGCGACTATGTTAATTATCGCCTTGATTAGTGTTTCACCTAGACAATTAAAAAGAAATGATAAACCAAAGCGTGACTAAATTAAATTGGAAACTGAGCAGGAGAACAAGAACATGTGCATAAGACGCCTGACTCACCAACATGAAGCTCTGTTGTGGGCAGAACTGTCGCGGCAGCACATACAACTGAATTACCGAATCCGCCAAGTTGCACTATCACTCTCGAGTAGATCATGGCCACAAAAATAATGGTAATGGAAACTCTAATACTGTAGTAAAGCTTCCTTTTGTCTTCACATGCCGTCTTCCATATTTTGCCAATTATATTTTTTGTACTGGAAAAATTGGAGGCCATATTTTGGTTGAAATATTGAATGAAAAACTATATATGACAAACGTGGTTTCTTAAGAGATTAATGGTTAGCTGAAAAGATAGGATTGTCGCTGAATGGATTCTTATTGAATCTTATAAAGCTATTAACATAATTTTATGAGAGAACAATTTTTAATTATTTATTTCATTGTTTAATAATTTTCTCACCTACCAATCTCTATTTATGATGTCGTTTGTAGTGTTTACTCAGAATAAAGCTATTAATTAGTTGACAAATGGTTTCATAGGGGAGCGTTTCATCTTAATAAATAATTACATCATATAGATCATGAAGCTGGCATAACAATTCTTTATATCTTTATTATGTCATTTTAAAAAAAATTACCAACTTTAATTCATGTTTAGCTATATATGATGTCATCAAAATGACCAAAAAAAAAAATGCATGTCTCGATGTAGTTAATTATCCTGTTTTCACTTTTACTATTTTAGATGGGCTACATCATTGCCTAACAAACAAGAAAGATTCATTTAATTTTTCTTCTCATTGGATTATATTTAGATTTTTTATTTTGAAAAAAAACAAAATCATTCAAACGAAATAAGCACCAAACATTAGGTTTTTAGGAAAAACAGCTCCGATCCACCGTACAAAAGAAGCATCTTTCTTCCGGTGCTTTTTCGTCTGAAATTTTTTCTTTATTTCTACGTAAATAAAAATCGGTATACAATATTGTCAAATTATTATGCAATAGTAAGGACGGAAAAAAAAAAACTGATAAATAAATACATGAAGTTCGGTGCGCGCGCGGTGATGTAGTTAGCTAGTTGCTTTTTGTTTTAATTTAATTTGGTCAGAAAGCAAGTTGAGTTGCAATTTTCTTGCTAGAGGTCTGTATATTATTTAAGTCGTCACCCTGTCTTAATTAACAGACCAAGGTGACTGTGGGATCTCCATTTAGTACTGATTCAAATGACTTGTCTCCTTTTTCTCAGAAATTTCAGCTGTGCACCCTGGTTAACTAACAGACCAAGCAACATGCACAACAAGAATCAAAGACTTTTTGCTAGAATAAAAAGTGACTTTTTGCGACGGAGTACCGTCATAAACGTGCTTTATCTATTTGCGACGGTACTTTTCGCGAGGGAGTACCGTCATCATTGCGCTTTTTCTCTCGCGAAAAGTGCCTACTTTGTTGTTGTGATGCCTGTATCCACACATCAGGAGAGAAGAAAATGAGACGGCCGGCGGACACTCTGGCAAGGAAAGGAAGAAAGGATCAAAGGACGAAGGACAAGCTTGACGTCACACTGGTCGTACTTTCCCAATGTTGTGGGGGCCCACTGACACTGTCTGCACGGACTGAAGGCGACAGGTGGAGACTGTAGACCACTGGAGAAATGGAGAGAAAATCGACCGTTCAATTCATTTTATTGGAGACTCGTATCATATGAAGCGACTCTACACCATCTGTCCATTCCTCTGTTTTTTATTTTTTATTTATTGTTTTCCCTCGAAATTTCTATTACTTTGACTGTGTGTTTGTCCGTGAGAAGATGTGTGCAGATGTAACGAGTCGAATAACAGGAATATGCGCTACAGCTTTATATTTTCAGACACAAGCGCCAATATGTGCCTACGTTGAGAAGAAAGGTTTTCTGTGCCTCAGACAGTATTATCATGCGTTCACAATGTGTGATAAATATTTTCATTTAAGAACTGTAATTTTTTGTACAGTGTTTGATTAAAAAAAGTTCTAAAATTTTAATTATTTGCCCAATGCAATAAAAATATTACAAACGTCACTTATAAGTAAAAAACAATATTTTATGATTATTATAATAAAAATATGAAACGACGTTCAATATCTAGTTGAACTTTTTTTACTTGCAGTGTTATTAGTGTATACCTTCTGCTTATTATTTTTAATTTCTACCACAGAGTAGAGATTTTATTTCGCTAATATTTGCATTCTTAGATATATGTTTTTCTGAAACATATATACACATATAAAAAAATGGGAACGTCACTGCGGAGCGAGGTTCCAGGTATCCTTCAGGGATTTTGAAGCAAAATGATACACAATACTTCAGGCTCAATGTTACCTGCCTAACAACATGGCCATTGCCCCAATGTTAAACTGTTAGTGTGTGTAGTTGGCTAGTTATTTATATATCTAACTAGGTATACTAACTTCCATTATTTCATTAGTAATTGATGCTAGTGTAAAGGCAAGGAAACATTGTTTATTCTAATGTAATTAAGATTTTTTATTTTTTTATTAGACATAACTATATATATCATGTTAGTTTCACGATTTCATACATTTACATTGGCAAATTATTTTCTACATTTAACTGATATTTTTCAGCAAAATAACAAGGCTATAAGCCGGAGTCATGTGCCATGTGTTGGGAGGGACATTCCTATGAACACTGTCCATTGGCGCAAAGGGATGATGAAGAGCTCGAACACGTGAATTCTCTCAACAGCGAGCCATCCTACTTCCCAAAACCTTCATTCAACCGAACTTACTCCAAAGACCCGGTTGAACAACAAAACTGGAGGTGGAAGCAGAACAACCCAGCACCATTCAATAGTGGCTCAAACCCCTCTTACAACGTACAACTCTTTCAACAACCCTTCTTGCAACAACAACAACCGAAACTTTTACTATAATGCATCCTTCAACAACCAGAACAACCGAGCAGCCCAATCAGGATCTTCCAAGCTATATATCGCTCCCGCTGTGAGCGATTTCATGCATGAGCAAGGAAAGATGAACCAAATGTTATTCGAGCAAATGCAATCAATAAATGCTCAACTGACTGCTCAGAACCAGATGATGGAGCAATTGGGGTACAAAGCTACCCAGCCAGCCACAACCTGGAAAGCTACCCAGCCAGCCAGAGATCAACCCTAGAGGAGAAGCTAAGGCGGTCACTCTGCGAAGTGGAACCCAATACGAAGGACCAGCCAAGCCAACAGACCAGACCACACAACATGCGGGTCGCGCCAATGACACGCGCCCCGTGTCACCACCTGAAGAAGAGAACCCAAGCCGTGTCGAATTGACTCGACCGGCAGTCATACCTGAAGAACCTGTGAACGCAAGCCGCGTCACTGACACGCGGGCTGCGTTGAAAGAACCCGAAAGTCAAAAAAAGACAGGGGCCGAGAAACCACCACCATACCGGCCACCTGTACCTTTCCCACAAAGACTAGCTGAGACCAGATTAAATGCACAGTTCGCAAAATTCATCGATGTTCTCAAACAACTACACATCACCATTCCATTCACCGAAGCCTTGACTCAAATGCCCACCTATGCCAAGTTCTTGAAGGACATCCTATCTAAAAGCGAAGCTTGGGGGGGCACGAGACGGTGAAACTGACAGAGCAGTGCAGTGCCATTCTGAGCAGCGAACTACCTCCCAAATTGGAAGACCCTGGTAAGTTTTCTATTCCTTGCACTATAGGGAAAGCAACGATCAAGAAGGATCTATGCGACTTGGGAGCTAGCGTGAGTCTCATGCCACGCACTATCTATGATCGAATGGGAGTAGGCGAGCTCAGACCTACGCGAATGACCTTACAGCTAGCAGATTCCTCGGTAAGACTTCTGCTTGGCATAGTGGAAGATGTACTAGTTCAGGTTGGTAAGTTCTATGTACCTGCTGATTTTGTTGTTATGGAAATGGAAGAGGACAAGGAAGTCCCCATTATTCTGGGACGACCTTTTCTCAGAACTGCAGGTGCAATAATCGATATGTCTCATGGGACACTAACCTTGAACATTGGAGATGAAAAAGTACGATTTCAGATTGATCGTGCCATGAAGTACCCTTCAACCGAATCTTGTTTCCGAGTAGATGTGATCGAAGAATGCTTAACAGATTTGGCAGAAGATTACTTTCTTGAGCAGGTTAATGAGCGTATGAATGAACACACTAATTATTTGTCTGAGTTGCAGGTTGAACAAAGCAAGACAGAATCAGTTTATGCAGCAGACATAAAGTCAGACGACAATGAGGAATTTGGACGCGGGCCGCGTGCCACAATTTGAGGACCTGGAAATTGAAGGAAGCGGGTCAGATGAAACTGACGCGAGGTCCGCACGTGAGCCAAGTGCACCAGACGCGGACCGCGTCAAGATCCAAACTGAGAACCCAACTCCTAAACTCAAGCCTCTTCCAGCCAACCTCAGGTATGAATTCCTCGGTCCATATAACTCTTTTCTTGTGATTGTGAATGCAGGTTTAAACCCTGATCAAACCACCAAACTTTTAGAGAAGCTGAAGATTCATAAAGGCGCGACAGTGGTGAAGAATGAGAAGAATGAGCTCATCCAGACACGTGTGGTGAATGGATACAGGATGTGTATTGACTACAGGAAGCTCAATGCAGCCACACGCAAGAATCACTTTCCGTTGCCATTTGTCGATCAACTCCTTGAAAGGCTTGCTAATCATTCTTATTTTTGTTATCTTGATGGTTATTCTGGTTTCTTTCAAATACCCATTCACCCACAAGACCAAGAAAAGACCACTTTTACTTGCCCGTATGGTACATTTGCATATCGTAGGATGCCCTTTGGTCTTTGTAATGCACCAGTAACCTTTCAGAGAGCCATGATGGCTATCTTTTCTGATTTCATTGAGAATGAGGTTGAGGTTTTTATGGATGATTTTTCTGTGTATGGTGTTTGTTTTGATTCTTGTTTGACTAACCTCTGTAAGATTTTACAGAAGTGTGAAGATGTTAATCTGATTCTAAATTGGGAGAAGTGTCACTTCATGGTCCAGGAAGGTGTTGTCCTAGGACATGTTGTGACCTCCAAAGGCATCGAGGTTGATAAGGAAAAGATTGAAGTAATTGAGAAACTTGCAATCCCAACTTGTGTTAAAGGGGTTCGCAGTTTTCTAGGTCATGCGGGATTCTATCGCCACTTTATCAAGGATTTTTCTAAAATTGCGAAACCATTGACCAGTCTACTCATTAAAGATTCTGATTTTGTGTTCACTGATGATTGTGTCAAGTCTTTTTGTAGTTTGAAGGAAGCCCTCATCTCAGCGCCCATTTTGCAACCACTTGATTGGTCTCTGCCGTTCGAGATCATGTGCGACGCGAGCGACTATGCTGTAGGAGAAGTTCTTGGGCAAAGGAAGGACAAGAAAATGTCCGCCATTTACTATGCTAGCAAGGTGCTAGATCCAGCCCAGATGAACTACACAACCACCGAGAAGGAGCTTCTTGCAATTGTGTTCGCCCTTGACAAGTTCAGATCGTATCTAGTTGGCTCGAAAATAATTGTTTACACCGACCACGTCGCACTCAGGTATTTGTTGAATAAACAGGATGCTAAACCTCGTTTAATTAGATGGATTCTTCTTTTGCAATTTGATATTGAAATTAGGGACAAAAAGGGAGTCGAAAACACCGTGGCTGACCATCTATCCCGACTTCGTTGGGGGGATGAGGACTCTGCCAAATTGCTGATCAATGACTCGTTCCCTGATGAACAACTCTTCTTAGTCTCAGCTCTGGATGCCTCTAACACGGGTCGCATGACCAAGCACGCGGGCCGCGTGGCCTTCCAGCCGATCCCTTGGTATGCTGACATCGCGAACTACCTAGCTTCTGGGGTGCTACCTGATACCATGTCTTACCAGCAGAAGAAGAAACTCAGATCAGACGCCAGGTATTATTTTTGGAATGAACCCTTTCTTTTCAAAATAGGTGTTGATGGTATTTTCCGACGCTGTGTGCCACGCGAGGAGGCGCGCTTCATCCTTGAGCATTGCCATTCGTCCTCTTATGGGGGACTGATAGGTGTATTTTATATACACCGTCGATCTAGTTTTTATCATAAAATAACACCAAATATCTTGTATTTTGAATATAAAATGAATAGAATACACCAAGAATCAAGTTACTGCGTTCGCTAGGTATTTCAATGCAGGAAACAGTGCAAAATGAAGAAAAATCGCCCAGTGCGGACGCACTGACAGCCAGTGCGGACGCACTCAGTACTTAGACAATTTTTCAGCGTCGCAGACCTCACAGATGAAAAGTCTGAGCGCAGTGCGGACGCACTCACCTCCAGTGCGGACGCACTCGCTACTTAGCTGATTTTTGCCACTTCCAGATTTCGGAGAAAAACAGAAAATTCAAGGCCAGTGCGGACGCACTAAGATCCAGTGCGGACGCACTCAGGAAATTTTGCAGAAAATCCAGAAAAGGAAACTTGGAACCAAAGGAGATTTGGAGCTGGTGCGACCCAGACCACTCGCACTCACCACCAGTGCGGACGCACTGGACTCACAGACAGCCAGAAATTCGTATTTTCAAGAGGTTTTCTATTCTTGGCTTCCAAGGAACATGTTTTAGAAGGCCAAAAATAGCCATAGCAGTCTGAGGAGTGCACCCACTAACTCCACTTCTATCCTCTAAATTGGGCAAGGCCTTTGGCTATAAAAGGGGAAAAATTTCATCTCTCTCATCATCCATTATTATATCCATCTTTCCACAAATTGAGAGAGAGAGATCCTGCAGAAATTCTCGAAGGCTTTCTAAGGAAGGAGAAGAAGAAGATTCAAGCAAGGAGTCGGCAAGATCGAGGTTTTAGATCTAAGAAAGGGTGTAATTATTTCTTTATCTTATTTCTTATTGTTTTTGCCAATCTTTGTTATGGATCTCTCCAAGAGAGAGTAGTTCTCTTTCTAGGGGTTTAGGTCAATGCATGAACTTGTTTAATTCTAGATTATTCGGATATTTGTTTTTATTATGATTGTGTTATCAGATTTGATTGTTAATTTCTGTGATTTATTCTTTATGAATTTCATTAGTACTCGTTCCTTTGAGTTCACCTGGTTAGGGTTTATTGAATTGAAGTAGTTTTGAAATCGCGTTGATCGTGTTTTTCCGCTTTAAATTTATTAAATTCCGGCATTGGTCAAGTAGGAGACTACTAATTGAAACCATAAAGACACACCTTAGGATTGAGTTAGAAGCGACCGTACTTTGATATCCAATCCGGAACTATAGAAATTAAGGTTAGGATCTTGGTGAAGGACCGAAAGGCGAAGGCAAATCCTAATTAGGACACCTTAGAACAAATATCGATATATGCTTTGAAGCATGAGATTAAATATCCCTCTAGGTTAGTGACAGCCCTAGAATTCGAGGCACATTAATCCATAAAGCCCAAAGTATTTGTATTAATATTTGTTCCAAAGGCTAACATAGGTTAGAAACCTCATCAAATCAAACATGAATTTAAACAAACCGAATAAATAGAATTAGCAAGGAATTGTAGACCGAGTACCCCTAGATCTCCTCAAACTTGCAAACAAACCAATCTTTCTTCTCTTTATTTTATTTACATTTATTGTTTGAAACTCCTCTCTTTCGGGTATTGAACCCAACCTTAGGATTTTAGAACAAAACCCCCCTTTTCTTACTTTTATTGTTTAATTTTAGAAGTAGTTTTCTTTATTAAAAATTGGTATTTCCCTATCTCCCTGCGGATCGACACCTAAATACTACAATCGATAGGTTGTGCGCTTGCAACTAGGGACACGCTTCGTTCTCCAAAATAGCTACCAAGGTATTGCAATCTGGTTTCTTTTGGCCTTCTCTTTTCAGGGATGCTAGGACCTTAGTCACGGCTTGTGACAAGTGTCAACGAATCGGGAACATCACCAAGCGCAACGAGATGCCTCTCAACTCCGTTCTTGAGGTAGAGGTCTTCGATGTGTGGGGTATTGATTTCGTGGGACCGTTTCCATCATCATGTGGGAATGAGTACATCCTGGTTTCCGTCGACTACGTGTCCAAATGGGTCGAAGCAGTGGCATGTCGAAAGGCAGACTCAAATGCGGTGAAGCGACTGTTCAATGACATCATTTTTCCGAGCTTTGGAGTACCACGAGCTGTTATCAGTGATGGAGGCAAACACTTCATCAACCGCCAATTTGACAATCTCTTGAGCCGTCATGGGGTAACTCACAAGGTAACCACTTCTTATCATCCTCAATCTAATGGTCAAGCTGAAATCTCTAACAGGGAAATCAAGTCCATTTTGGAAAAGACTGTGACAAGGACAAGGAAGGATTGGTCACTGAAGTTGAATGATGCACTTTAGGCGTACCGAGCCGCATTCAAAACACCGATTGGGATGAGCCCTTTCAAACTGGTGTATGGAAAGCTGTGCCACCTACCTGTGGAGATCGAACACAAAGCATTCTGGGCAACGCGAGCCATCAACATGGGGCATGCTAGCAGCTGGAGAGAAGCGTATCCTCGACTTACACGAATTGGAAGAGATGCGTTTACACTCTTACGAGAATGTGAGGATTTACAAAGAAAAGACCAAGCAGATCCATGACAAGCGTATCATGCCTCGCGAGTTTAAGGAAGGTGATCTTGTACTTTTGTTTAATTCTAGGTTGAGACTCTTTCCAGGTAAACTCAAGTCTAGATGGTCTGGTCCATTTGTGGTAAAGAAGGTGTACCATTTTGGTGCAATTGACATTGGAAATGAGGCATGTGGAACATTCAAGGTAAATGGTCAGCGTCTCAAGCACTATGTTGCTGATCATCCGTACCCACCGCGATTTGTTCAGGATCTCTCCGATCCTGCCACAGCTAAAACTTAGCGAAAGGTGGTCGAGCTTGAGACCTAAAACAAGCGCTTCTTGGGAGGCAACCCAAGCCCTTTTTAATTTTCCTGCACTTAGAGTAATTTAATATTCCTTTTGCATAATTTTCTTTTCTGTTGTTTGCATGCATATTTGTTTTTAGTTATTTTGCATTTAGGAAAGTCAAAGAGAGAACTACAGATTCAGTGCACCACGCGACCCGCTTGGAAATCAATGCGGCCCGCATCAGTGCAAACGGACGTAGCATTGAAGAGGCACGTCCATTACGGCTGAAACGGCGCGACCTCTTCTACTTAAATCCACCCCGCTTCACCCTTCTCCTTCCACAGTACACCCGACCCCTCTTTCTTTCTCAAACGCGCTCCGAGTGGAGACCTCGCATCACCGAAACCCTAGCCGCAACCACCCTTGCCGCCGGGCCCTTTCCACCCTCCGCCGCATCTCTCGCCGCCGAGACCTCTCCACCGAGCACCACATTCTCTTTCTTAAGCCCCGCCTTCATACCGAGCTGCAGCACTCCACCCTCTCCTCCTTCTCTTCCGTGGCCTCTGCCATTGCTGCACCTCAAGCTCTTCCGACGCGGCCCGTATACTAATTCCACGCGCCCCGCGCCAGAGTCACGTGACCCGCTCTAAAATCCACGCGGCCCGCGTCAACTCCCTTCCAGAGCACTATGTTCCGCGAACGACGATCCAAGTACGCGCAAGAACGAAGGCAGGATGCTCTCTGTGCCCAGCAACAACCACCTGTGCGTAAACCCTCTCCTTCTGGATCGCAACCTGCGTCTGACTCGCCAAACAATGGTACTCCATCTCACTCTTCTTCTCCCACTTCCTCTCACTCTCATTCTGCAGCAGAATCACCCCTCGTCGAGTTCTACGACACTGAGGTCTCTCATCACTCATCTAGCGACTACACAGCTAGGGCAGATGATTACCCACCTCTACACTTCTCCATCGACTCCCGACGCATGTTCCACTCGTTTGGGGTCGCCGAGCAGTTCCTCTATCTTACAGGGCGGATCGGATTCACTCCCACCTTCTGGGATATCGCGCACGACTGCTACCAGGAGCTCACGCTTGAGTTCCTCTCATCTCTATAGCTCAAGTGGGACCCTGAGAACCAGCCTTACATCAAGTTCCGGATGCGCAGTGGGACTTGGAGGGTTGGTGTTGCTAACCTTCGTGAGTGGTTTGGATTCCTGCCAAACCCTCAAACTGACACTCTTAATTTTCGTGTGGGCATGGACAAGGACCATTTCTGGCGTCTAATTTCTGGGATGGACGTGGCCGAAAGCAACGATTTCTGCAGCCTCGCCATTCCTCACCCTGTCCTTCTCTGCATCCAGCGAGCCCTTGCTGTTACCATCTTCGCACGCGGCGAGACAGTTGCCCGTGCCAATGTCGAGGACCTCGCACTGATGGACCACATGCTCCGTCGAGACGAGGAGTTATAGCGGCCAGATCTGATGCTCATTATGGTCCGTCATTGGCTCGATCTCCAGAACTCCAAAAGGATAGGTGGCATCAATACCATCGGTGCCTACGTCACCCACATTGTAAGTATGATGTTGTTGAGTTATGGAGCTCTTTTATGCGGATCTTTATTATCAGTTGCTCTTTTAACTCTTACATGTCAGAAAAAGATTAATTTTGAGAAATTACGTCATTCTGTTCCAAACGGCCAAATTCATTATTGGAAAGAAAAGATAAATATTTTGAAAAAAAAACTCCTTTGCTTTATCTCCAAAATATTACAAATATGAATTAATTGAGCGTTTGGATTATTGGAGTTATCGTGTTATTAGTTTCGGATTTATCCTTTTAACCTTAGGTATTCTTTGTGGAGCAGTATGGGCTAATGAAGCTTGGGGATCCTATTGGAATTGGGATCCAAAAGAAACTTGGGCATTTATAACTTGGATTATATTTGCAATTTATTTGCATATTAGAATGAATCAAAACTGTAAAGGTAAAAATTCTGCGTTTATAGCTTCTATTGGATTTCTTATTATTTGGACTGTTCAGCTTGGTGTCTCGGTCTTCGGTTTTACTCTCTCCACGGGCCTGATCATCATGGATGCGAAGGCCTACCGCCAGGCAACTTTCATCAAAATCCAACGAGGCCCTGCCAACCACTGCGACAGGTACTTCTGGCGCATGCCGAATGGGACTCTACATGAGTTGCCCATTCCAGCACCTCTTTCATTCGCGGATGAGCGCACTTGGCTTTTCACGAGACCTCAGGCACCACCACCTTCACCATCTCCTGTTCAGCTGCATCCACCTTCTCCTCGTGCCGCTGATGTTGATATGGCCGAGGCGCACCACTCTCCACCACAGTTCCATGCCTCCACTTCTGCCATGCCTCCCTCCTATCCACCACCGATTCCCGACTCGACCATCCAGGATGTGTACACCCTCATGTATGACTTGCGGCGTGAGCAGGGTACTGCCCTTTATGATCTCCTGAGCCGGATTACAACAGTTGAGGACCAGCTACGCGCTTGGTGGCTTGATCCTCCCACTGACGACTGATCAGGTTTGTTCTTCTCTTTCCCTAGCTTATTTACTTTTTCTATCTTTTAGTCTTGAAGCATTGAGGACAATGCTCAGACTAAGCTTGGGGGGGAAACTTTTGACTTTTAGGACTTGTTTACTTTTTATTTAGGTCATGTTTATTTTTCCTTGCATTCATAGGTGAAAAAAAATTTGCATGATTGCTTGAATTATGGACTTTGATGAAATTTTTTGGTTTTAATTGAGATGACCTTGAGAAATTAGAACTAACCCCACAATTGATAAAAGAACTGATTAGGAAGTGATGTTTTGAGAACTTGAGAAGAAGAAAACTTGAATTGCATCGAAAAACCATTTTGAAACTGAACTGTGCCTTTTAAATAGGAAAATGAGGATTTAAAATAAAGAAAGATTGGGATATCTATTGGTATGAATGAATACCATTGGATGTGTGTATTCATGGTGTAGGCGTAAAATAAAAAAAAATGAGTGATGAAATAAATGAAAAGATGGAGAACATAAGAGTACTGGCAATAAGTCCAATTGGGCACCTTTGAGCTCGTCTCCCAAAATTAGAAAAGAAAAGAAGTTTTGCATACACCAACACACGAAGTCCACGACTTTCTAACCTAAGCTTGTACCAAGCTTGGGGGGGCAAAAAGGAAAATCACCACAAACGAGGGCATAGTTTCGGCAAAAGAATGAGAAATTGATCAATTCGGGTAATTAACTTTGTAAGTCTTAGAAACATTTCAGAATTTGAAGTTTGATTAGTCAATTCGTGTGGTGAATCAAAATTGATCAAGAAAAGTCCAAATTATACCAAAAGGATTCTCGAAGTTTTTGATTAAAGCAATTCATATAAATTTTCACTTTTAGGAACTTAGTCTGTATTTAGGTAAGATTAGAGTCCAACCCGGTACCTAAGTTATGGATCTTTGCTTGAGGACAAGCAAGATTTAAGCTTAGGAGAATTTGATGTCTCATTATTAGACCTATAAATCTGACCAATTTCTGTACCAAAATCTGTGTTTTAAACCACCAAATCGTGTCTTTTACATTGAATATACATTGAATATCTATAGAATGTGGTACTGCTACGTTTTCATTCTTACTTTGCAGAAAACGAGCGAAATCAGGGAAGATTATGAGTTCTGGAACCTTACACACGGGCCACGCCACATCCGAAGCGGGCCGCATCAAAACCTGACGTGACCACAGACGCGATCTCCATTTTACACACGCGAGGAACACAAACACGCGGACCGCGTCCACTACACGCGAGTCGCGTGAGACTATTCCGGAAACAAAACAGAAAAGGCAACAGAGGCTCAATGAAGGAAAGGTCGGCCAAAAGGGCTATATCAGGGGATTCCTTGCTACAGGGAATTCATTCTATTCTTTATTCTGCATTTTCAGAGAGTAGAGACAGATTCTAGGGTTGGGGCTTGACGGCTTGGCTTGGAGAAGAGGAAGAGAGGTGAAAATCGAGATATTTGCGACGGATCTTCTTACTACTTCGAATTTTGCCATGAGCACTATCTTTATCATCTCTTTTATTTGTTTTGTTTGCTTTTTGACTATGCTTGAGTAGTTTACTTAGTTTCTAGGGTTACGATGTAGTTTGATACTTTGTTTTGTATGCATGTTGTTTGAATTTGTGTTGAATGTTAGTGTTTAATTGTTCGAGTAGTATTTTAATTGCTTTGTTGAAGTTGATTGAATGATTCTTGATTGTCTACTGTTAGATGTCTATAGCATCTTTTCTAGTACTTTGGCCTTGATGTTTCTCTCAACCAAACTTAGTATTTGAGGTAGGTTTACGAGTCGTGAGGCGAGACCAAATAGTAACTGAGAGATGAACTTTTCCACTTATCGAGGGGTAGTGGTTACCTTTAGTAAACCGGATAATTAACTTAGATTAAAAACCTAAGAAGGTGAAATTGCATTTCCGATACCAGGTTTATTAAGCTAACAAACGAGAGTTGAGGTTTAGGAACATTAGGTTCGGTCAATGAATCCTTACACTAAAGAACAACGCAAAAACAGACAACTACTACATTTACTCGAGGTCCACGCGGGCTGCGTATGAGAGTACGCGGGTCGCGTCTTCTATGCGCACCACGTATGAAAGTACGCGGGTCGTGTGAATGGTACCGAGAGGCAAGGTTGATAATGAAATCAAAAACCCTGGAAACGCTTTTCTCTATCTGATAAAAACCAAATTTTACTTTCTGTTATTTCAATTACTTCTGTCATTACTGAACTTAGGAAATTAAACAAACTAAATCAACCTTTTTCAACTTCTAGTACCTAATTGATTTAAGTAGAGTTCCAGATTTGATTTTGAACCGTCCTGTGGATCGATACCTGACTAAACTATACGATAGGATTGTGCACTTGCAATCTAGTCGGAAGTTAATTCAAGGTTTAAAAGCTGCAGCTTGCTGTAGTGAAACTTTGTGATACACTTTTGTGCGAACACCCATCAGCTGTTTGATTGAGGGTCTTGATCATTTGCTTAACTTAGAGGCGCATACATGGCAAGCTATCATCCACTCATGTTTGAACAACTCAACCATTCTTAGCTGTATTGATTTGAACCCTTGGATCGGCCTTAGGTGCAGTGCATGACTTTTGAGCCTTTGATTAATCGGCCAGATATGGGGGTGCTTGTCTTTAGTGCCCCTGCATCTCTGGAGCCGAACCTTCCATCTTTGTCATCTTCCATAGGCTACATGGCACGTGTCCTGGGGACCATTCAATGTATTAACAGCTGTAGAGGCCGATTTACAATGTATCGGCGGTACACCGAGCTTATCATATCCCTTTTCTTGATATTAATGCATTGGGTCTTAGATAAAGGCCAAGTAGTGTCGCAATATAATGTTTAAAGTGCTCCAGGGCGTATTATATCTTTTACTGAGCTAATTTGTAGTATTCCAATTACACCCAAACTGCACCATATCACATTCATATGCCAGCTTAATTCAATGCATCCCTGATTAAATTGAGGCTTCTAGCAGCATCGTGGAGGCCCATTTGTTGTTCCCTTTAAATTCCAGAGCCTAATTTGCCCTATAACCCGAGCTCTTACTTTCATCTCTTTCCCGTTCTCGGCTTCAATTGAAGTCTATAAAATTACAATTACTTGCAGAGATTTGAATAGAGAGAGGGATAAAGGAACTGTTGTTGATTTTGGGTAAGCATTGGCTATGAGATTCTTTTGCTTTGCCCGAATTCAAACTACCTATTTTGGCCATAGTTCGGGTTAATGGGAAGAGAAGAAGAGAAGGAAGGATCATGCAAACAGGGGCCCACATGTCGGCCTCTGTTCTTCCCTTTCAAATCCTGCATCTCCCCTAGCTAGGCTCGGTTCTAAGTGAACCATTTATCAACCCACACGTGGTTCATGGTGTGCCAGGTGCATGCGGGCCGAAGGGGTCAAACGCTCTTCATTTTAAAACCAGTGACACTCAGTCGCTTTTGGGTAGTCTCGGTGCACACGAGCCATGCGGCTGTCAACCCGGTGCATATGGCTTAAATCTTGTGCACAGGGTCTATCCAAGTCAAGGTTTTGAGTGAAATGATTATGAGCCTATGACTCGCGGGCCCTATTCTTTGCTTTCTGTTATAAGGCTCCAATTTGTATTGAGAGTAGCTTGAAGCATGTTTTTGCTGAGTATCTCCATGATTTTGCACCCAAAAATTTATTCATGACTTGTTTGAATTGTAGGAAATTGTTTCCTTTGTGATTTTGACCATACCACACATCAAAATTCATGGTTTCATGTGTAGAATGTCACCAATAACTTTAACATGTTGCACTCAATTCCTTTCAGGGATCCATGTGTGATTTTGGTATTTTCCCAATTAAAAGACAGCTACTCATTACGTTAAATTTTAAGTAGCAACTTTTTAGGGTCAAACAAGCACCATATAGATACTGGTGCAGATATATGCAGAAACTTCCCCCTTGGAAGTGGAGAAGAATTGGGATCTTTTTGCTGGCATCTGACTCAGGTAGGTAGATTGATGCCAGCATTTGATTTTGCATTTTTAGCATTTTTCTGCTATTTTAAATGTCCATCTTAATCTTATCTTTCAAAAAACAAAAAAAACTGTTAAATTAGCAAGTTGTTTTCCTAAACTGTCCCTAGAAAAATACATAAAAAACATAGTTTCAGGTCTCTTAAAATTTTGAAAATTCTTAAGCATACAGAATTGGGTTAGACCTACATTTTCTTAAAAAGAACACAAAATTTGGTTCAATCAATTATCCAGTAATATTTTTTGAATATTGGTTGTTAATGAATAGCAGGTAGAAATGAATTACCATTAACAATCTTGTAATGTTAATAGATAGCATAATTAGGTTTGGTTTGCACTTAATTTTTGACCAATTTCTCTTTGTATCAGTACAATTGATTTATTAGAGTTTGTAACTCATGGAGTTTGTAACTTTGTAAAAAAACAATCAATGTGTATATATTTATGATGGCACTTTTTATTTATGTTATTTGATATCATGTTGTATGTCAATATTGAATTGTTGTACGATATTTGATATTAGATTCGAATTGAGTTATTATGTATGTTATTAGAAAAGTAATTATTTAATATTAGATTTGAATTGAGTTATTATTTGAAATCATTAGTACTTACAAATACATAATCATCACATCATAAAATTATTATCAGAGATCACAGTTCAAAGTAATTTGAGCCTTTATTGCCAACATCTATATATAAATTATGAACTTGAGACCATGTGTGCCTCCAATCTTTTGATAAGATGCACGTTCTAACCGCCTCTTTTATTGGCAAATATTCAAGAATGTTTTCCTTTATGAACTCTGGAAGGTTGTTGAACAATTAGGACAATTAGGACATCAAAAATTTATGAGGATAACAAGTTATGTATCACCTTAGTATAAATCTAAATTTATTAACAAAGTCAACTATCTCATGACTATGAATCTACTATAATAACATATATAATAACATGAAAAATTAAATTGAATTACGAATTAAATTTTTAATTTGATGTTCAGAAAATATATTTATTTCTGTCTAAAACTTTTTACAAATTAAAATAGTCTAACTTTGTACAAATTAAACTTTATTTATGTCTAATTTTAAAAATATGCTTTTTCAATAGATATTTTATTTTCCGGAGTAAATTCCGAGACACAACGTAACCTAGCAAGATTAAACATAAGAAACTATGCTAGTAATTAATTAGTTACATTAAAATTGCAAACAAATCATAAATCGTGTTCTACATCTGTCAAAGCCATGAAAATACATGGGGATTTTTAGTTCGATTAATCCGAATCCTAATCAATCAGTCCAGATCTAAAAAGAAAATTTGTATGTTACCTAATAGGATACGGATTCCTAACTAACTCATTTTTATATCTTAACAACTGAATATGAGGTAATACAAAATTTAGAAAAATTTAAATGAGCTCCGTTTATATGGAGTATAGGCGAATATGTCATATAAGTATTGTCCTTTGAGTGAGGTTACGGACCTACGATTCTATGCATAGGGTTATATATATATATATATATATATATATATATATATATATATATATATATATTTTGATCTACAAGTAAATTTTCATATGGAGATCACGTTGAATGGGTCAGAATGACTGTTGAATTTTAAAAATATAAAAAATAAAAGTATTGACCCATATATCATATGTGATATGCATAGTATCAGAGTTTGACTCTTGTCATTTTTTATTTGCTCCCTGTTGATCGATTTGTTGTGTCGTAGGAACAGTGTCTATTCCGAAGTCCGAACAATGTTTGTATGTAATTTCTACGTATATATCGCGCGATGTTTATTCCGAACAACAATGCATTTTCCGCAGAAGATCAAGGCCGAGACTTGATAACTTCCAAAAGAATTTGTCAGCAATATAAACGGCATTATTACTAGAATCCGTAACCTTCCAAGTACCTGACTGCGAACAATTAGCAACGGACATCTCAGATCAATCCTTCCTGTTTAGAGATTCGTTCCATGTTAAAAGAACGATCCAGATTTCGTAACTTCACCTCAGGTACCTGAAAGAATTCGAAAATCATTATTACTACGCGCTGCTTTTTAATTGGGTTAGAGGTGGGACCCATCCTGACTGTGTCAGCGGCGGGGTTATGGTATATATATTAACGGAGTAGTTTTCGCTCATGCAGTCTTTAGACTATACAATAAAAAAAGAAATTTATGTAATTTATGCACTACATGAAGGAACAATTGCTTTGTTAAAAGTTTTACCGGGTTACGAGAACCGGAAAAAAAAAAAAACGGACACCAGAAAGTTCGTCCGGTTTGATTAATGGGTTTAAGTTCAATTTTGTACTCCTTCACCTTCTCTCTTTCTTTTTCAGCGGAAAGAGGCTCTCTCTCTCTCTCTCTAAGCGAGCCTCCATTCGCTAGTCTGACGGTTAGTTTGCGTCTAATGCATCTGATTATCGTGATATCAGATTTTATGTTGGTATTTAATGCATCTTATTATTTTGATTTTGATTTTGAACCGTATCAGAAAATGAGTAGCAGTGTTTCGGAGATAAGAGAGATGATGCGTGCCGCTGAACTTGCAATAGTTCAAAGCAGCGCAGCCGCTGGAGAGAAGTATGATGACCTCATGAGGACTTACAATAAGTGCATGGATATGTATGAAAAGCTTATAGAGGTAAGCAAATTGCTCCAGATTTCCCCAAAAAAAAAAGAAGGATTTAGTTATTTCTTCTTCTTTTTCGATTCAAAAATCGAATAGCACAGTTCAAAGCTTTTATTTCTACGTAGTATTGGTACTAGTTTGGCATTAAACCTTCTTTGTATAGGTATTAGGTACTAGTTTGGCATTAAATGTTCTCTGTAATGCTTTTCTACTCATTTAGTTACATTTATTTTTGGTCTTGTTATATTAAATGTGCTCTGTCCAAAATCTTCTTAATTTATTTGTGGTCTTGTTATATTTGTGGTTTTGCACCCGTTCCCTGTTTGTGCCAGTTCAAAGACAGAACCAGTCACCTTCCAAGAAGACGGTCCCGGTATATGTCCCAACCTCTTGAGACCTGTGATTACCGTCGTCCAGCGTGTTCTGTAAGAGAGCAGCGCATCTAATTTTAACTAAGTTCGGTTCATTATTGCTGAAAAACTGGTGCTGATTTATGCCTGTTACCAGTACTGGTACGGGACTGTTTTGTTGCTGCACAACAATTGTTTGTGATATTGTCTAATAGAAGACAATTGCTGGTACAAGATCCCTAACATTCTGTTTTGTTAATCAGCAAAACTGAGTTAATTTTTTCTTTATGCTTGTAGAGTGATGAAGATAAGATAAATGACCTAAATACCAAGCTTGCTGAGATGGAGACTGCATGTAGAATGATCACTGAGATGATGGATGCCGACCAACAAGATGAAGTTGAGGAAAAGAAGTGTGACTGCACGAAGCCTGTGATCTGGGCCTCAGTGGGAACAGCCCTCATTGGGATTTTTCTGAGGCAAATGTTTCCTAAGAAAAACGCGTAAGTAGTTTCTTCTATGCAAAAAATAAGTATCTAGATGAGACAATGTTATGATTTTCTTCCCTGGTTTGACTATTACGTTTGTTATGTTTTTACCATTTCTCTCTAAAATTAATTATGCCTCTTCCGTCTTCCCCAGTAAAATATCCTGTAGAAATGGGAGTTGGAGACCTTATCTGAACCATGAAACAGGTGGTTTGCTTATCAAGTAAAGGGCATCACCTCCATTGACATTTCAGGCACTTAATTCTTTTAACCAAAGGGCAACACTTGTTCAAATCAATTGTATGTATGTATGTATAATTTTTGTATATATACTATAAAGCTACATTAAGTGCAATTAAAATAATAACCATCAAACAGAAAACCACTTGTACAATTTCCATAAAATCCATGAATTAACTTTAATCTTCTACTGAGAATTTGGTGGACGCCGACTGTTCAATGTTTGATTTTGCACATGTAAATTTGATAACATGTAAAGGAGGTAAGTTAGAATTTATCTATTTTTTATATTATTAAAATGATAAAATCATAAATAGATTAAAACATAAAAAGACAGAAACACACTGTGATGCAGTATAGTAGAATTTTATGTGTTATTTTGTCCATCATGTCTTTTTTTTTTAAATGGCACAAACAATGTCATGTATCCAATGCTGATTAATAGTTGGGATCCGACTCTGCAGAGTGCGACTGCTTTTCTGATTCCAATCATTCAAATTCGTTGAAATTTGTGCATGAAAAAATTCTTTATCGAGATAAGCGAATGAAAAATTTTAAATAGTTGGGATCTGAAAAACAGAATTCTGTTTTTCTCTAAGAAAAACAACAGAGTCCATTCCGAAATCATCAGGGTCGGAGTGGAATTTTGTACCATCTGATGATGCTAAATGACGTGAGCACACAATGATCTGGGCCATCCATTTATCATCAGACGACAGCAAACTGGGATACTCATTGGATAATTTATAAAAGAGTGACATATACAACCACACGGTAAAAAAAGAAGATAATGATTATCTTTTTATCGTTTCATTAAATACAACCAACTAGTTTTACAATCATATATCCAAACAAAATGGAATGATTTTTGGGCAATCATTATGTTTTGTATCATGATCTAATCAAAATTAATCAACTAATTATGGTTCGGCAAGAGTGGAATAGAGGAATAGAGTGGAAAAGATGCTCTATTCCTGTTGAACAAAAAAAAAAAATTAGCAAAAACCTTTTTCATATATTGCTTAATCAGTCTTGGACATAATTCAATATAAAAAAAAATGCATTACCTAGCTATTAATCAGCATTGGATACATGACATTGTTTGTGCCATTTAAAAAAAAAAAGACATGATGTACAAAATAACACATAAAATTCTACTATACTGCATCACAGTGTGTTTCTGTCTTTTTATGTTTTAATCTATTTATGATTTTATCATTTTAATAATATAAAAAATAGATAAATTCTAACTTACCTCCTTTACATGTTATCAAATTTACTTGTGCAAAATCAAACATTGAACAGTCGGCATCCACCAAATTCTCAGTAGAAAATTAAAGTTAATTCATGGATTTTATGGAAATTGTACAAGTGGTTTTCTGTTTGATGGTTATTATTTTAATTGCACTTAATGTAGCTTTATAGTATATATACAAACATTATACATACATACATTTGATTTGAACAAGTGTTGCTCTTTGGTTAAAATAATTAAGTGCCTGAAATGTCAATGGAGGTGATGCCTTTTACTTGAAAAGCATGACTAATAATGTCTGAAATGTCTTAATTGTCCTAAATTATGAAGGTAATTTTACTATCTTTTGTATCAAACAATCATGGATATATTAATTGTAGCAATTGCAAAAATTAATTAATTGTGGTTTTCTTCTTCTTATTCATATATGTATTGTACATATATACTAATTAAAGTGATGGTTATGAGATATACAAAAGGATAAGTTATACTGACACATAATTGGTTTTAAGTGAAATTAACTTCACCAAATTTTCTATTGTTAGTACACGGATAAAAAAACTAAATTTATCACTTGGTGACGGCACCAAACTTTTCTATGTATGTTTTTCTATTTTTCCTATTTTTCCTATTTTCTAATGTTGGTCGTCCAAGTTCATTGGGTTTGGGTGTCGATAAAAATCTGTATTTTTTTCCAAACTTAATTTGCTCATTAGTTCTCTACTCTTCATTCATTCTTCTTATTTTTCCCATTCACCGGTCCTGAACCGCAAAATTAAGATCTCTCGCGCTTCCTCAGAGTATGCCATGATCAGTTCCCCGCTTTTTAACTCTCTAATTTTTGATATATTTTCTCATCTTGAGAATTAGAATTGTGCATTCCCTTCTATCTTGTCAATTGTCACCTTTAATAATCAAGTGGTATAACAATATGTGGTAAATTGTGATTATAATGCATAGAAACCTAATCTGAATATCAACTAGCTAGGTTTAACATATATGTATGTACAGATAATCCTCCACCGTCCTCAAAACAAAATACCTTAAAAAGAGTAGTCTAGCTACTTAATTTCTTTTTCAAGTATTTCAATTTGCAGTAGCTAATTTAATTACATTTTCTATGACTCGAATTAATGTTGACATGCAGAGTCAAAAATTAAGAGCTGCAACTCGTCAACGATCGATGGGAAATTCTCATCCTCAGAAAGAATATGATTACAGTTTTCATGTAATCAACAACCTTCCAGAGTTCATAAAGGAAAAAATTCTTGAATATTTGCCAATAAAAGAGGCGGTTAGAACGTGCATCTTATCAAAAGATTGGAGGCACACATGGTCTCAAGTTCATAATTTATATATAGATGTTGGCAATAAAGGTTCAAATTCTCGTAAAATGATGGCACCGGCCAATGAAGAGGATTTAAAGCGCAATGAAGAGGATTTGAAGAGCATTAGGTTTATTGATCAAGTTCTTAATCTTCACAATGGCAATGTCCATACTTTAAAAATTAGCGGTGCAAAACCCGACGAAGAGGATTTTGAACGATGGATGCTTAAACTATCTCAAATGCAAATTAGGAAACTCATCTTAGACTTGGAATGTAAGAGAAGATGGTCATTGTGCCTGCGCCCATGTCAAATCACCGGTAATTGTGCGATCAAGCTACCTGAAGATTTTAACGGCCTTAAGCTACTACGATCACTCCATTTTAGCGGTGAATGCAAAATCAACGAGGCTGACATGACAAAGCTAATCTCCAGTTGCCCTCTCTTGGAAGAACTCGAGTTAGATGGATTTTCTTATTGTGTTCTTAAAATTCATGCCTTGAACCTTCGAAAGATGTCGATTTTGGGTAATTTTGGAGATTTGCATCTACAAACTCCTAAGCTGTTGGAAGCTTTTTTTTTTATCGACATTTTTAAGACGGTCGCTACCATAGAAGTGGTAGTGGGACGAAATTTTATCCAAGCTCTCAGTTCCATATCCAACCTTCAGTACCTCTCTATTTACTGTCAACGTCCGGTAAGAAGGCATTAATTAATTGGTTTTCTTAATTAATTAACCATCTAATTAATTTTGTTATAACAATAATTGGTGGGGAATTTATATATCTTTTCTTATCTCTTCTTTGTGTAGGATTATTTGGTTGAATCTTTACAGGTGAAGAATCCTCCGTTACTTGGCAACTTAACTAGTATGTGCATCTATTTACGACCATCCGATGCTCACTTGACTTTTTCGCTTCTCTTGTTTCAAAATTCTCCAAACCTACAACAACTCACGTTATTGGTTAGCATAAAATTAAATATATATTTTCATCTTTTACCCTTTTAACCATATAATTAATACTTTATTATTAGTAGTGTTGTTTTTAATTTGTTTGTGTCTTCCTCTTTTTCTTTGACTTGTAAACATATATATATATATATATATATATATATATATATATATATACACTTGCAGGTTCAAAAACTTGATTTATCTTCATCTATTTCGAGCGCTTATGTGCAACTTGAAAGCAGGCAACAAGGATTGTTTTCTCGCCTTCGAAGCGTTATAATTAAAGTTGATCTGGGTTCAGATTTTTCTATTGCATTTGCAAAATTCATACTAAACAATGCACCTGTGCTTGAAAAGCTGATAATATGGGGCGACATCGAAGATCGGAAAACTTCATGGTCTTTTGAGCTCAATAGACTCTCAGTTACAGCTGAAATCATATTCAAGTAAATTTATTTACAATGCAAGGGGTGTAAGTGTAATAATAGAACCGGCCGTACGTATCCATTCTTATTTAATTAATTTGCTTCACAAATTAATGGTATCAGAATACGGTAGTTCGTCAATTTTATTTTCTGATGACAATTTTGCTTAGAACACTAATTGGTTACCTTCTTAATTTATAATGGGCTGGGTATTAAATGCGAAGAAGCTCAACTTTATTTTATTTACAGGGCCGCAATTTGATATATAACTGGGCTTTTTGAGAACTTTCTTATTTTATTTTATTACATATATATTTTGTTACTACAAACTTTCTTTAATTAAAGTAGAGAAATTCTTGATTTAATTAAGATGTTCAAGGATAATGTTCTACCATAAATTATAATGGAAATGCAAATATTCGGACTTCTCCCAAGTGGAAATATATATGAAGAAACGGTTATCCAAAGCTTATATATATATCATCACGCTAATATTAATTATGAAAAAGGTATCCAAAACACATAAATTAAAGCTTTCGGTTCGTTCATAAAAGCAAGGAATACTACATATATTGCTTATATAAAGTTTCATATAATTTAGAACTTAATTAGAAGTAATCCAGTACTTTTTCAACAAAGAGAAACATAATTAAGAAAAAAGAAATAAGATACAGATAAGCTGTGATCAGAATCGAGCCTGAATCTTTCAGTGAAATTACACATTTGAAGGAAGCAAATGACAGTGTTGGTGCCCTAGACCAAATAGTTGTCTCTTGTTTTGAAGATTCATAAAATGGTTGATATTGATCAATTTGTTCCTTGAGTTTAGATTACTTGATAGTTCATTCATACTTGAGGACTTGAATTGTTAAGCACTATAATCATAAAAGTAATTACCTCTAAATATCTCTAATCTACGTAATTTGTAAGGAACAATAATTACTGAGAAGGTTACTGTGATAATTACATATTAATAAGGCCAGTTTTACATATCAAAACGATAGTGGATCGATTAATCTCACAGATGCATATTAGAAGAATATAGCATTGGAATGACCTTACATGAACATTCACTAGTACAAAAAATCCTTTCACCGACTGTTAAAAAGCCCCTATACCGACTGTTATTGAGGCGTCAGTGATGGCGGCGCCGGTATAGATAAATCTTTACTGACGGGTGAATAACAGTCGGTGTAGACAGCTAACACTGACTGTTACAATAATAGTCGGTGTTACCCACCTACACGACTGTTTTTTATTAAAAACCGTCGGTGTTGAACCCCTACACCGACTGTTTTTTAATAAAAACAGTCGGTGTTGACCCCCCTACACTGACTGTTTTTTATTAAAAACAGTCGGTGTTGGACACCTATGCCGATTGTTCTCTATAAAAAACAGTCGGTGTTAGCCCCAGCACCACTGTTTTCTATAAAAAGCAGATGATTTAATTCTGAAAAATAGTTAATAGTTAGTTCTAAAAACAGTCAGTGTTGGCACTAAATTTTGGCATAGTTCTGTTTCGGGGCTAGCCTCCATATTTTTGCTAGCAATATATTTCTATTCGGCATTCGTTAACATTAATTAGAATAATCATGCAAATAATTTGAGCAACACAAACAAAAGACAGTACAATTTTCTTTAAACAACATAACTCATATTTCATTCACAAAAAAATACACTATAACAAAATATACATAACACATTAACAAAATATGCATATGAACATAACAACAATGCATTTCTTATTAATAGTTTAGAAATTGTCCAAGAAAAATGCAGACCATTGTCGTGTTATTGCATGAAGTTGCGTCGGCGTATATTTTTCTGTCGGTAAATCACACTGCATGAATACAAATTGAGAAGTTAATTTTATTCAAGCTAAATGAAAAATGAATCAAGTTCAATTATAAAATACATACATTCGGAAAAACGTCAAATTGCGTAGTGACTAGATCTTGCATGTATTTCATAACGTAAAATCCACACACCTTGTTGCCTTGTTGCCTAGGGCTCTGAAATGTTCCATTTAAGTAAAATCAATAATTAAAATCAATAAATTATGGGCTAAGGCTTGCTTGTAATTATTAGCTCATGAATAGAAGAGAGGGACATTGCATCATGGGCCTTCAACAATATACCAAAATAATGAACAGCATCCATTTAAATAAATATGATCATTTCTAATTATTAAAAAAGTGTTTTGGTCTTCTTCATTCAATATGGTACAACTATACATATAACTGTTGATCTCAAGTCATGTTCTACATATGCAGTCCTATCTCGGTACATCAAGTCATACTTGACTCATATTTCCCATATAAAGGAAAAGAAATATTCTTATTAGATACCTTACTCTACATAATCTCTCTTCCTTGTTCAAAAATTCCAATTGGAGGCCATCTGCACTCACAGTAGTTATCACCAGCATGTTAAGTACAAACTTCCAATTAATTTCTTTTGATATACCCCTTAAGTATACAAACATCTATATCTATTGCTTGCTCAATTGACCCAACTACATGAAGTCCAGATCTAATTATTAGCTCCCCATTAGTTTATTCTCTCTCTAAAACTCAAAGGATCTAATGCCCACTACTTCACAACACCTGAATTCATCAACTTACAATGCGAACTTCAGAATTTAAATAAACCATTGAACTTAGTATACGTTATTTATCCCACACTCCATCACTATCTAATCATCGATCAGATAGTTCAGAGCAAAGGGTGGAACTATAAAATCTCGATAGAAGGGGCTAGAAATTACGTACCAGACAGGTGTTAACTTTCTTGCAGCTTTGAAGGATCAAAATGCAACTCGGTTTGGTACCTAATTTTGATTAGCAAAATAAGTAAAGAAGTAGATAAGAAATTCATGAATTAGCAAAATTAATTTAAAAGGCTGCTGCCCAGTAACGGAAGAAATGAAAGCAAGAGAGAAGCAAATTCTAAATATGAAATGAGAAATGTCAGAGAGTGCGTCCTCCCGTTTTCTATATTGATGATTTATATTAACCTTTATTCAGTGAGCGGCGGCGCACTGAGCGGCGGCTGCCTTCAGCGGCGGTGAGAGAGCGGAGGCAGTCGGGGTAGTGAGTGGCGGCGCAGTCGGGGTAGTGAGCTAGCGGAGGCAGTTTGTTCAGTGAAGGGGTTCAGTCGGTTCAGTCGGGCGCAGTGAACGGGGTAGCGAGCGGGGTAGCGTAGCGAGCGGGGTAGCGTAGCGAGCGGGGTAGCGGAGGCAAGTCGGAGAAGTGATTTCATAATGGAGGCCCTTCGGGGAAGAGAAATTGCTGAGCGGGGAAAAATTGAGAAATTGAGGCCCTTCGGAGAAGAGAGGGAAATGAAATTGTGGCGAAAGGCAGATTATAATACTTCCCTTCTGCTTTCAAATTTAGAGTTTGGCGAGTTTGGCGGCTGATCGAAAGAGAAACCTGGGAGAATGAAATTTTCAGACAAATAAGAACACTGACGGCTCCGAATTTCATAAGTTAAAAACAGTCAGTGGAGAAACACCGACGGTTTTTCTTCAAAAACAGTCGGTGTTGGTTACTGCTCAATACCGTGTTTTTTAATAAAAACAGTCGGTGTAGGGTTGAGCAACACCGACTGTTTTTTCTTCTCAACACCAACTGTTTTTTAAAAAAAACAGTCAGTGTAGGTTTGAGCAACACCGACTGTTTTTTAAAAAAACAGTCGGTATTAGTTCACTGACGGTTATTTGTAATTGAACAGCCAGTGTTGAGAACTTCTTATTTACGATTTTATCTAGCAGTCTGTACACCGACTGTTACATATTAAAATAGTCGGTGGTTGAGGGTCGGTGAAGGGGTTTTTTGTACTAGTGATTATAAGGATTGTGTTCTGTGTTATTAATGTTTCACGTGGTGTTAATATCTCATGTTTGAGACGTTCAGTTTTCTTGCATTAGAAATATGTATTTGAGTATACTTTCTAATGCTCACCGTAACAGAAAGTCCGAAATAGTTCTAATTAATTTGCCTCCAATATCCCTAAAACAAAAAACATTAACAAAATTTGTGAGTGATGGTTTCTTGCATCTTGCATCTGGGCTACAATTGTTTACAAAGTAAGGCATTTCAATTTGCAATAGGTTTACATTTTATATGACTTTCATATTGGCAGAGCAACAATTAAGAGCTACAACTCGTCAACGATGGATAATTCCCATACTGAAAAAGAATGTGATTATAGTTTTGATGTAATCAACAACCTTCCAGAGTTCATAAAGATAAGATTTCTTGAATATTTGCCAGTTAAAGAGGCAGTGAGAACGTGCATCTTATCAAAAGTTTGGAGAAACACATGGTCTAAACTTCATGACTTGTATATAGATGTTGGCAATAAAAGCTCAGATTCTGGTAAAATGATGGCACCGGCCAATGAAGAGGATCGATCTAACGAGCATTAGATTTATTGATCAAGTTCTTAATCTTCACAATGTCAATGTCCATATTAATTACCTCTAAATTTATAATTCATATTACCACTTCTATATGCATAATTTTTAAAGGCAAATGTGTCTGATAATAACACAATACTGTAATGATGATCATTCACGTGACTTCCGTACAATCACCACGTCTTGAGAATTGTAACAATATTTGTTAAACTAGACTAGGAAATGAAGAAAGTAGCTAGATGCTCCAATAATAATAATTTTGATTAAATATACTCATTTGATAATTTATAAAAATATACAACCACACGGTCAAAAAAAAAATATAATGCTTAGTTTTTTTATCGTTTCATTAATACAACCAACTAGTTTTACAATCATATATCCAAACAAAATGGAATGATTTTTGGGCAATCATTATCTTTTGTATCATGATCTAATCAAAATTAATCAACTAATTATGGGTCCGTACGGCAAGAGTGAAATAGAAGAATAGAGTGGAAAAGATGTTCTATTCCTGTTGAACAAAAAAAAAAAAATTAGCAAAAACCTTTTTCATATATTGCTTAATCAGTCTTGGACATAATTCAATATAAAAAAAAAAATACATTACCTAGCTATTAATCAGCATTGGATACATGACATTGTTTGTGCCATTTAAAAAAAAAAGACATGATGGACAAAATAACACATAAAATTCTACTACACTGCATCACAGTGTGTTTCTGTCTTTTTATGTTTTAATCTATTTATGATTTTATCATTTTAATAATATAAAAAATAGATAAATTCTAACTTACCTCCTTTACATGTTATCAAATTTACTTGTGCAAAATCAAACATTGAACAGTCGGCGTCCACCAAATTCTCAGTAGAAGATTAAAGTTAATTCATGGATTTTATGGAAATTGTACAAGTGGTTTTATGTTTGATGGTTATTATTTTAATTGCACTTAATGTAGCTTTATAGTATATATACAAAAATTATACATACATACAATTGATTTGAACAAGTGTTGCCCTTTGGTTAAAAGCATAGAAGGCAAAATCGGCCGTTCCGGAGCGGAATCAGCCGTTCCGGATCGGAATCGGACGGTACCGATCCGATTTCAGGCCGAGTTACGCGGTAGTGAAAATTTCGTCAAATTTTGGCCATTCCGGCCACATTCCGGTATAATTTCATCCGTTCGGCCGAAACGAGAAATAACCAAACTCCAAAATTTTTTTTGACAGCTCTGGGAATCGAACTTGCGCCGTTTAGCATGGGGACCAAACTCCACTACAACACACCACATAAACTTTCTTGTTAAAAACCAAGACTCATTTCTATATATCATTTGCAATTTGTACTATATTCAACCACCGATTAACTTTTTGTTTTTTGGTTTGACTGGACTGAAGTGGATTTGTGCTTATAAATTACGGAATTAAGTTGGCAGATGGATTTGTGCTTATTTTAGTGTAAAACAACGTTCTGGCAAAAATGTCCGATTTTCCGATCCAATTCGGCTGATCCCGACCGATTTTTCCGATCCGGATCGGGATCGGTCGGTGCCGATCCTGATCCCGATACCGATTTTTCCTTCTATGGTTAAAAGAATTAAGTGCCTGAAATGTCAATGGAGGTGATGCCCTTTACTTGATAAGCAAACCACCTGTTTCATGGTTCAGATAAGGTCTCCAACTCACATTTCTACAGGATATTTTACTGGGGAAGACGGAAGAGGCATAATTAATTTTAGAGAGAAATGGTAAAAAAATAACAAACGTAATAGTCAAACCAGGAAAGAAAATCATAACATTGTCTCATCTAGATACTTATTTTTTGCATAGAAGAAACTACTTGAGCGTTTTTCTTAGGAAACATTTGCCTCAGAAAAATCCCAATGAGGGCTGTTCCCACTGAGGCCCAGATCACAGGCTTCGTGCAGTCACACTTCTTTTCCTCAACTTCATCTTGTTGGTCGGCATCCATCATCTCAGTGATCATTCTACATGCAGTCTCCATCTCAGCAAGCTTGGTATTTAGGTCATTTATCTTATCTTCATCACTCTACAAGCATAAAGAAAAAATTAACTCAGTTTTGCTGATTAACAAATCAGAATGTTAGGGATCTTGTACCAGCAATTGTCTTCTATTAGACAATATCACAAACAATTGTTGTGCAGCAACAAAACAGTCCCGTACCAGTACTGGTAACAGGCATAAATCAGCACCAGTTTTTCAGCAATAATGAACCGAACTTAGTTAAAATTAGATGCGCTGCTCTCTTACAGAACACGCTGGACGACGGTAATCACAGGTCTCAAGAGGTTGGGACATATACCGGGACCGTCTTCTTGGAAGGTGACTGGTTCTGTCTTTGAACTGGCACAAACAGGGAACGGGTGCAAAACCACAAATATAACAAGACCACAAATAAATTAAGAAGATTTTGGACAGAGCACATTTAATATAACAAGACCAAAAATAAATGTAACTAAATGAGTAGAAAAGCATTACAGAGAACATTTAATGCCAAACTAGTACCTAATACCTATACAAAGAAGGTTTAATGCCAAACTAGTACCAATACTACGTAGAAATAAAAGCTTTGAACTGTGCTATTCGATTTTTGAATCGAAAAAGAAGAAGAAATAACTAAATCCTTCTTTTTTTTTTGGGGAAATCTGGAGCAATTTGCTTACCTCTATAAGCTTTTCATACATATCCATGCACTTATTGTAAGTCCTCATGAGGTCATCATACTTCTCTCCAGCGGCTGCGCTGCTTTGAACTATTGCAAGTTCAGCGGCACGCATCATCTCTCTTATCTCCGAAACACTGCTACTCATTTTCTGATACGGTTCAAAATCAAAATCAAAATAATAAGATGCATTAAATACCAACATAAAATCTGATATCACGATAATCAGATGCATTAGACGCAAACTAACCGTCAGACTAGCGAATGGAGGCTCGCTTAGAGAGAGAGAGAGAGAGCCTCTTTCCGCTGAAAAAGAAAGAGAGAAGGTGAAGGAGTACAAAATTGAACTTAAACCCATTAATCAAACCGGACGAACTTTCTGGTGTCCGTTTTTTTTTTTTTCCGGTTCTCGTAACCCGGTAAAACTTTTAACAAAGCAATTGTTCCTTCATGTAGTGCATAAATTACATAAATTTCTTTTTTTATTGTATAGTCTAAAGACTGCATGAGCGAAAACTACTCCGTTAATATATATACCATAACCCCGCCGCTGACACAGTCAGGATGGGTCCCACCTCTAACCCAATTAAAAAGCAGCGCGTAGTAATAATGATTTTCGAATTCTTTCAGGTACCTGAGGTGAAGTTACGAAATCTGGATCGTTCTTTTAACATGGAACGAATCTCTAAACAGGAAGGATTGATCTGAGATGTCCGTTGCTAATTGTTCGCAGTCAGGTACTTGGAAGGTTACGGATTCTAGTAATAATGCCGTTTATATTGCTGACAAATTCTTTTGGAAGTTATCAAGTCTCGGCCTTGATCTTCTGCGGAAAATGCATTGTTGTTCGGAATAAACATCGCGCGATATATACGTAGAAATTACATACAAACATTGTTCGGACTTCGGAATAGACACTGTTCCTACGACACAACAAATCGATCAACAGGGAGCAAATAAAAAATGACAAGAGTCAAACTCTGATACTATGCATATCACATATGATATATGGGTCAATACTTTTATTTTTTATATTTTTAAAATTCAACAGTCATTCTGACCCATTCAACGTGATCTCCATATGAAAATTTACTTGTAGATCAAAAAATATATATATATATATATATATATAGCCCTATGTATAGAATCGTAGGTCTGTAACCTCACTCAAAGGACAATACTTATATGACATATTCGCCTATACTCCATATAAACGGAGCTCATTTAAATTTTTCTAAATTTTGTATTACCTCATATTCAGTTGTTAAGATATAAAAATGAGTTAGTTAGGAATCCGTATCCTATTAGGTAACATACAAATTTTCTTTTTAGATCTGGACTGATTGATTAGGATTCGGATTAATCGAAATAAAAATCCCCATGTATTTTCATGGCTTTGACAGATGTAGAACACGATTTATGATTTGTTTGCAATTTTAATGTTACTAATTAATTACTAGCATAGTTTCTTATGTTTAATCTTGCTAGGTTACGTTGTGTCTCGGAATTTACTCCGGAAAATAAAATATCTATTGAAAAAGCATATTTTTAAAATTAGACATAAATAAAGTTTAATTTGTACAAAGTTAGACTATTTTAATTTGTAAAAAGTTTTAGACAGAAATAAATATATTTTCTGAGCATCAAATTAAAAATTTAATTCGTAATTCAATTTAATTTTTCATGTTATTATATATGTTATTATAGTAGATTCATAGTCATGAGATAGTTGACTTTGTTAATAAATTTAGATTTATACTAAGGTGATACATAACTTGTTATCCTCATAAATTTTTGATGTCCTAATTGTTCTAAATTATGAAGGTAATTTTACTATCTTTTGTATCAAACAATCATGTATATATTAATTGTTAGCAATTGCAAACATTAATTAATTGTGGTTTTCTTCTTCTTATTCATATATGTACTGTACATATATACTAATTAAAGTGATGGTATGAGATACACAAAGGATAAGTTATACTGACACATAATTCGTTTTAAGTGAAATTAACTTCACCAAATTTTCTATTGTTAGTACACGGATAAAAAACTAAATTTATCATTTGGTGACGGTACCAAACTTTTCTCCGTATGTTTTTCTATTTTTCCTATTTTTCCTATTTTCTAATGTTGGTCGTCCAAGTTCATTGGGTTTGGGTGTCGATAAAAATCATTATTTTCTCCAAACTTAATTTGCTCAATAGTTCTCTACTCTTCATTCATTCTTCTTATTTTTCCCATTCACCGGCCCTGAACCGCCAAATTAAGATCTCTCGCGCTTCCTCAAAGTATGCCATCAGTTTCTCGCTTTTTAACTCTCTAATATTTTATATATTTTCTCGTCTTCAGAATTAGAATTGTGCATTCCCTTCTATCTTGTCAAGTGTCACCTTTAATAATCAAGGGGTATAACAATATGTGGTAAATTGTGATTATACTGCATAGAAACCTAATCTGAATATCAACTAGCTAGGTTTAACATATATGCATGTACAGATAATCCTCCACCGTCCCCAAAACAAAATACCTTAAAAAGAGTCTAGCTACTTAATTTCTCTTTCAAGTATTTCAATTTGCAGTAGGTAATTTAATTACATTTTCTATGACTCGAATTAATGTTGACATACAGAGTAAAAAATTAAGAGCTGCAACTCGTTAATGATCGATGGATAATTCTCATCCTCTGAAAGAATATGATTACAGTTTTCATGTAATCAACAACCTTCCAGAGTTCATAAAGGAAAACTTTCTTGAATATTTGCCAATAAAAGAGGCGGTTAGAACGTGCATCTTATCAAAAGATTGGAGGCACACATGGTCTCAAGTTCATAATTTATATATAGATGTTGGCAATAAAGGCTCAAATTACTTTGAACTGTGATCTCTGATAATAATTTTATGATGTGATGATTATGTATTTGTAAGTACTAATGATTTCAAATAATAACTCAATTCAAATCTAATATTAAATAATTACTTTTCTAATAACATACATAATAACTCAATTCGAATCTAATATCAAATATCGTACAACAATTCAATATTGACATACAACATGATATCAAATAACATAAATAAAAAGTGCCATCATAAATATATACACATTGATATTTTTTTTACAAAGTTACAAACTCCATCAGTTACAAACTCTAATAAATCAATTGTACTGATACAAAGAGAAATTGGTCAAAAATTAAGTGCAAACCAAACCTAATTATGCTATCTATTAACATTACAAGATTGTTAATGGTAATTCATTTCTACCTGCTATTCATTAACAACCAATATTCAAAAAATATTACTGGATAATTGATTGAACCAAATTTTGTGTTCTTTTTAAGAAAATGTAGGTCTAACCCAATTCTGTATGCTTAAGAATTTTCAAGATTTTAAGAGACCTGAAACTATGTTTTTTATGTATTTTTCTAGGGACAGTTTAGGAAAACAACTTGCTAATTTAACAGTTTTTTTGTTTTTTGGAAGATAAGATTAAGATGGACATTTAAAATAGTAGAAAAATGCTAAAAATGCAAAATCAAATGCCGGCATCAATCTACCTACCTGAGTCAGATGCTAGCAAAAAGCTCCCAATTCTTCTCCACTTCCAAGGCGGAATTTTCTGCATATATCTGCACCAGTATCTATATGGTGCTTGTTTGACCCTAAAAAGTTGCCACTTAAAAGGAATTGAGTGCAACATGTTAAAGTTATTGGTGACATTCTACGCATGAAACCATGAATTTTGATGTGTGGTATGGTCAAAATCACAAAGGAAACAATTTCCTACAATTCAAACAAGTCATGAATAAATTTTTGGGTGCAAAAACATGCTTCAAGCTACTCTGGATACAAATTGGAGCCTTATAACAGAAAGCAAAGAATAGGGCCCGCGAGTCATAGGCTCATAATCATTTCACTCAAAACCTTGACTTGGATAGACCCTGTGCACAAGCTTTAAGCCATATGCACCGGGTTGACAACCGCATGGCTCGTGTGCACCGAGACTACCCAAAAGCGACTGAGTGTCACTGGTTTTAAAATGAAGAACGTTTGACCCCTTCGGCCCGCATGCACCTGGCACACCATGAACCACGTGTGGGTTGATAAATGGTTCACCTAGAACCGAGCCTAGCTAGGGGAGATGTAGGATTTGAAAGGGAAGAACAGAGGCCGACTTATGGGCCCCTGTTTGCATGATCCTTCCTTCTCTTCTTCTCTTCCCATTAACCCGAACTATGGCCAAAATAGGTAGTTTGAATTCGGGCAAAGCAAAAGAATCTCATAGCCAATGCTTACCCGAAATCAACAACAGTTCCTTTATCCCTCTCTCCATTCAAATCTCTGCAAGTAATTGTAATTTTATAGACTTCAATTGGAGCCGAGAACGGGAAAGAGATGAAAGTAAGAGCTCGAGTTATAGGGCAAATTAGGCTCTGGAATTAAAAGGGAACAACAAATGGGCCACCACGATGCTGCTAGAAGCCTCAATTTAATCAGGGATGCATTGAATTAAGCTGGCATATGAATGTGATATGGTGCATTGATCAAAACAACATCTCTCAATTTTCAGATTTTGTCTAGCCTTTCGAAAGATTGCGATTCGATCGCTCAAAGCATTGAACCAATATTTCCTGTGGATCGACCTCGGATATACTACTCGATAGGATTGTGCACTTGCAGTATGAACCGATAGCATTTCCGAGTTTATAAATATTAAAAGAAACATTGCTCTCTTTTGAGTGATCAGTATACTGTCTAATGCTCACCGTAACAGAAAGTCCGAACGTATCACAATTTACATATTTTCTCGTCTTTAGAATTTTACATTTCCTACTAACTTGTCAATTGTGTCACATGTAAAAACTGTGCTGTCAACTATTATGTGATCAATTATGATAATACTGCATAGAAGCCCAATTTGATTTACAAACTAATAGTTCTAATTTGCCTCCACCATCCCTAAAAGAAAAAAACATTAACAAAATTTGTGAGTGATGGTTTCTTGCATCTTGCATCTGGGCTACAATTGTTTAAAAAGTAAGGCATTTCAATTTGCAGTAGGTTTACATTTTATATGACTTTCATATTGGCAGAGCAACAATTAAGAGCTACAACTCGTCAACGATGGATAATTCCCATACTGAAAAAGAATGTGATTATAGTTTTGATGTAATCAACAACCTTCCAGAGTTCATAAAGATAAAATTCCTTGAATATTTGCTAGTTAAAGAGGCAGTGAGAAAGAGATGAGTGATTGTAACCATGCCGTTCCGCGGCTAAGTTCCTTTCTGATGGGCCAAACAGTAAACCTTGTTACTCTTGATGCTTTAATATATATATTTTTTGTTGATTATGATTTCTTGTTGTTTAATCGAAATGCTTTTGTGATTTATTATCCCTTCATCTAAATTCGATGATCTAGTTTAGTCTATTAGGGTAGTGACAGTACTTTAATGGTAAGAGAAACTATGTTGCACGAATTAGTCTCGTTGAGATTTATTAGATTTATGTGAAGAAAACCTTAGCGGGGAAACCATAATCAGAACAACAAAACGCGAACCAAGTTCCATCATTTGTGTAAAGTAAAAGTAAATCGCAGTGATCTGTAGTAACTTGTGTATTTAAGAGATCAGTCATTTGCGTAGATAACTCGCAGTGTCCTATATAGAATCTCGATGAAAGATTTGTCATTCTTGCATAAAATAACTCGTAGTGACCTATGTGGTGTCTTTCATAAAACAACAGCAGGAAATCAGACTCGACAGAAGTATATTATCAAAGTGGATTGAGCAGCAATGATGTGTCGAAACCCTAGGAATTCTCATCTCTTTCTTTATTTTAATTACTTTTAATTGTTTTCAAATTTACATTGATCACAACTTCAACTCTCAATTTTCAGATTTCGTCTAGCCTTTCGAAAGATTGTGATTTGATTGCTCAAGACTCTGAACCAATATTTCCTGTGGATCGACCTCGAATATACTACTCGATAGGATTGTACGCTTGCAGTCCGAACCGATAGCATTTCCGAGTTTATAAATTTTAAAAGAAACATCACTCTCTTCTGAGTGATCAAGCTTTTTGGCGCCGTTGCCGGTGAATAACGGTTCATTGTGCAAGGCCTCGCGAGACGCCCTTGCTTTGACCATTGAATCCAATCAATTAGAGACGCCTAGACTTTTAATTTTCTGCATTTTTATTTTCTTCTTTTTACTTTTATTTTCAATTTTGTTTTTCTTTTTTATTTTCTTTTTATTTTTTAGTTTTTAGTTTAATTTTCAAATTTTCTTTTCTTTTTAGGACACTGCACGCTGGCCAAATTATCCCTACAGAGATCCCTGAGGATTGCAAGTAGGAGAGGACAATTCGTTTCCACATCACCGATAAGGACCAATCATAGTTCTTTCTCGAGTAATTCTGAAAGCGAAGGAGACTCAGATTCGATCAACATGAATATCCCATCAAACGAACCGATTCCCAACAATTCACCATTCAACAATGGAGGACAAGAAGGCAATGGTGATAATGGTGTTCATAATGCAGCAAGATCCAAACTTTTACCAGACTATTGCGTACCGATCGTGAATGATCCTAACTCAAGCATAAACCCACCGACTGTTACAAACCGTAATTTTGAGATCAAACCTGCTCTCATAAATATGATTTCGCAACAGCAATTTGGAGGATATCCAAGCGAGGATCCACATCTTCACTTGTCAATTTTCCTTGGGATATGTGAGATGATAAAGATCAAATGAGTTACCGATGAAGCAATCAGGCTAAGGCTATTTCAATTCTCATTAAAAGATAAAGCAAAGAGCATGGTTGTTTTCCTTACCAGCCAATTCCATTCAAACTTGGGACCAATTGTTTAATGTGTTTATTGCAAAATATTTTCCACCATCTAAAACTTCAAGATTTAGAAATGCAATTACTAATTTTGAACAAAGAGATGGTGAATCATTGTGTGAATCATGGGATAGATATAAGGATATGTTAAGGTGCTGTCCACATCATAGTCTAGAAAGATGGCTGATTGTTCAAACTTTTTATAATGGTTTAAACCCTACCGATAGGTTGTCTATTGATGTTTTCGCAGGGGAAGCAATCATGAATAAGGAACCTGACGAGGCTTACAACCTAATTGAAGAGATTGCAATCAACCAACACTACTGGATCCCTGAGCGCAAGAAGCCAACTCCAATACCTGGCATGCACTGAGTAGATGAAATATCCATACTAAGCGCAAAGATCGATGCTTTGCAACTAACACTCAACAAGCAGACCAAGCAGCGAATAGTAGCAGCAGTCAATACCGTAACAGCATGTGGCTATTGTAGAGGAGCGCATGAGATGACCGAATGTATGAATGTGACGAAAACTGAAGAAGAAAGAGAGCAAGTAAACACCATTGACAACAGCTTTCGACCTCAGCCTGCCTACAATTCATACCATCCGAATAACCAAAACCATCCAAATCTCTCATACGCAAACAATCAAAGACCTGCTGCACCTCAACAGAACTACCAGCCACAACCCAATTATCAATTAAGATACAACAATCCTCAACCGAATTTCCAACCAAGGCAGTACAACCAACCACAGCAACCTGACATCACATCACTAATGGAGAGATTCCTAGAGAAGCAAGACAAGGCTAACGCCAAAATTGCACAACATATCGAATCCTTAACAAACCGCAAGAAAGACTTAGAAGACCATGTCTCTAAGATGGCAAAAGAACTCTCGAGCATCGCACGTGGAAAAGGCAAATTCCAGGCCAACCGGAAGAAAATCCGAGAGAGACTTGCAAAAGCATATCATTAAGGAGCGGTAGAGCTTACAAGGGACCTCCTATGCCCGATCTAACTTCTGATAAAATGCATGCAGAGCCATCACATTCTGAAGAATACGAGCCGCACAACCGGAGCCGTCCGTATTCGAACTACAGGCAGACCCTATTGAGGAACAGAATGACACCGTAGGTGGAGACGAACGATAAACCGAACCTGAATACATTTCACCACCACCCTATAAGCCACCTCTGCCATTCCCTTCAAGGCCAGCCAAGCATAAGATGGAGCAACAATTCGCGAGATTCATGGAGACACTCAAGCAACTACAAGTCACTATCCCCTTCACTGAGGCAATTGCAAGCATACCTTCATATGCAAATTCCTGAAGGAGATCCTTTCGAATCGCAGCAAACTCCAAGAATTCTCAACAGTTTCGCTCAATCTGGAATATAGTGCGCTCGTACAAAGCAAATTACCGACAAAGTTGAAGGATCTGGGAAGCTTCTCGATACCATGCACAGTTAGCACAACAAATTTTAAGAGAGCTTTATGTGATCTGGGAGCAAGTGTGAGTTTAATGCCAAAAGCAGTGTTTGACAAATTGGAATGTGGAGAACTCTCATCGACACAAATTACACTACAACTAGCCGATCGATCAATACGATTTCCTGAAGGAGTGTTGCTGGATGTACCGGTCAAAGTTGGAGACTTTTGGATACCTGGAGATTTTGTTGTTGTCGACATGGAAGAAGATGAACACATTCCAATCATCCTTAAAAGGCCATTCCTCGCCACATGCGGATCAATGATTGATGTTAAGAATGGAAAAATTTCACTGAATGTCAGAAAAGACAAGGCGGTCTACGACATAAACAGAGCTTTGAAATACCCTTCTGACATTGATCGTGTCTTCAATTTGGGTATCACGGATGAATTTGAAGAGGAAGAATATCCATATGATGAATTGGGAGAATCCATGGGTATGGAGGAACTGGACAACCTTTTTAGAGGGGAAGATGACAAAATGCAACTTGAGCAATACACCACCGCTGAACCTGATGAAGCCCACGCTGAAACTTGCGCAAGTTGTGCCACTGTCACAGAAGAGGAAGAGAAAGAATTCCCCGAATCAAAAATTCTACAGTCCGTGTTGCCTAACACGGTCAGTAGCAAAGAGAAGAAAAAGGAGAAAACAACCTCTCATCCGCAACTCGAGCTCAAACCTCTTCCATCCAACCTCCGCTACGAATTCCTAGGGCCCAACCAAACCTACCCGGTGATTGTCGGTTCTCAGCTCAATAAAGTTCAAGCCAGCAAGCTCGTCAACATACTCGAGATGCACCAAAAGGCTATTGGCGAAAAAATTGATGACATCAAAGGCATTAGCCCAACTATTCCCATATACCGCATCCTACTTGAAGATGAGACAATGGAGGAGCCACAAGAATTAAAAGAAAGTTGGCACACACAACCACATGAAAACAAGCTGTCCAATCCTTTGTTGACTTCAATTTCTATCAAACCAGAAGAAACCAAAGTTCTAATCATAGAATCAAGGCCTCTTCCAACAGTTCTCAACATTATCGCACCAAAAAATTCTTAGGAGAACTACGATGCGGTCCATGGTCGGAAGGTGAAGATAAAATAGTTCATGGTTCATCCAGAATCTCAATAAAACAAGGGGTCGAGCTAATAACCATAAACAAGCGCTTCTTGGGAGGAAACCCAAGGGCACTCTTTACTTTTTTTTCTCTATAAAAACAAAAAAAATCAAAAAAATAATTCATTTTATTCTAAACTACAACACTAATCACATGGTTACTAATCCTACCTACAGGAAGAGATGCTGGAAGAATTCGATTGAAGAAATTTGAAGCCCGTTATGAAGTCTTACTCTCTGTTACGGCCTGTATCAGTCCAATACGGGGTAATACTTCAATACGGACCCTTATATTGCCTTTCAAAGGAAATCCCATTCACACCACCAATTTCATTCACCCCACCACCACCCCTTCACCACGAGTAATCTGTGAGATCTTTCTTATCTCTATCTCTATAGTTTATTTTCTTGAATTGAGGACAATGCAAAATTTTAGCATGGGAGTAGGGGGTAAGAAACTTAGTTTAGGATTGCATTGTATCTAGGATCATGGCATGTATGACCCTTATTTTTATTTTTCGCTAGCAGTTTTACTTAATCTGGATTATTTCTCAAGGCTTAACCATGAGAAATGGGATGAATGATTGAGGTTTTTATCTAGCGTGCATATAGGCATTTGCATTGATAGGAGCATATAATTTAGGAGTAGTTTGCATATAGGATAATCAAATAGGAATTGTTTGGATTGAGTTAGGCTAGGGTTTAGACAATCGGTCATGATACAAAAAAATATAGAATTTTTAAAATAATTAGTGACGTCAAAGTGAACAATGAATTGCTAACCATGAATGTTGACCAAAAACCGCAAACCCAAGAAATTTTTATTGTTGAGTAATTTATTTTTGCAAAGCTTTTTTAAGTTTGATAGTGTTTTAGAATACCCATTTATTATAGATAGACCCTTAGTGAAACTATGCAATAATTCCTTGTATGAATGCATACTTGAAATTGTATGTAATCATGGTACTTGTGACACAAAAATATTTAATTTTTAGAAAAATAGAAAAAAATATACAAAAATGTCAGAAAGGAGAAAAATCTAAAAATTTAGAAAAATTCAGAAAAAGAAAAAAATAGAATAAAAGATGGAGGATAATAAAAGAGTACGGGTGCCTACACAAGACTGGTTACCAATAGGCTCGATAAAACCTCCCAAATTTTAAATTTTGTGCATATTCAATTTTTCAAAAATGTCACAAGTACCAACACACTTAGTTGTCATACTTTGCTCCAATCACTTGGGAAGGAAAATCAAAATTTATATCATTAGAATTCCTATTGATTAGAAGGGATTCATTTATAATCGAAGGAGAAATTAATACTCTTAAATTTAAGGATATTTGTGAAACTAATTTTTCGATAATAATTTTTCTAAGGAATGCACAATGAGGTCAATCATGGGGTGAATAAATTGTTCAAGGGAGAGGTCATCAATATTTTCGAAGTTCTAGATTTTTAATGTCATGTCAATTGTACCAAGCCCAAGTTCTATTTTAATTTTAAGCAAGCCCTTGAGATTGTATGGTTTAACCTAGACCGGACCTTTGACTAGCTAGGATGTCGTTGCTTGAGGACAAGCAACAATTCAAGTTAGGAGGCGTGATCAGAGTCAAAATGATGATGAATTACGTAGGGTTTTGGCTTAGGTTTTGCATATTTTCTCACACTTATGTTTAATTAATTAGAGAAAAATGCTACTATCACCCTTCTTTGTGTTTTATTGTAGAAAATAAGTTTTGAGACTATTTTACACCAAATGGAGCAAGAACCGAGTCAATCGGATAAGCGACGCTCATCGACTAAGTCTCTGTTACAGCCCGTATTGCCTAATACAGACCTAGCCGAATACGGACCAAAAGATAGCATGATACGCATTAAACCCTTCAGCGACAAGGTCTCAACACGGCTCGTATTGGCTGATACGGTCCGTAACCAAGGCGCCTTTTGGAGAATAACTGCCGACAGCTGTATCCAGATTATGTTTCTTGGCTTCCACTCAACTCCAAACGTCCCTTCACTCCTATATAAGCACCCTAGACATAATAGTTTAGTATCTTTGTAATTTGGGTTAGATTTGATTAAGTGAGAAAGAAAGGAGTGATTGTAACCATGCCGTTCCGCGGCTAAGTTCCTTTCTTAGGGGCTAGGCAGTAAACCTTGTTACTCTTAATGCTTTGATATATATATTTTCTGTTGATTATGATTTCTTGTTGTTTAATCGAAATGCTTGTGCATTTAGGGGCTAGGCAGTAAATCGCAGTGATCTGTGTAGTAACTTGTGTATTTAAGAGATCAGTCATTTGCGTAAGATAACTCGCAGTGTTCTATGTAGAATCTCGATGAAAGATCTGTCATTCTTACGTAAAATAACTCGCAGTGACCTATGTGGTGTCTTTCATAAAACAACAACAGGAAATCAAACCCGACAGAAGTATATTATCAAAGTGGATTGAGTAGCAATGGTGTGCCGAAACCCAAGGAATTCTCATCTCTATCTTTATTTTAATTACTTTTAATTGTTTCCAAATTTACATTGATCACAACTTCAACTCTCAATTTTCAGATTTCGTCTAGCCTTTCGAAAGATTGTGATTTGATCGCTCAAGACTCTGAACCAATATTCCCTGTGGATCGACCTCGAATATACTACTCGATAGGATTGTGCGCTTGCAGTCCGAACCGATAGCATTTCCGAGTTTATAAATTTTAAAAGAAACATCGCTCTCTTCTGAGTGATCAAGCTTTTTGTCGCCGTTGCCGGGGAATGATGGCACCGGCCAATGAAGAGGATTTAAAGAACATTAGGTTTATTGATCAAGTTCTTAATCTTCACAATGGCAATGTCCATACTTTAAAAATTAGCGGTGCAAAATCCGACGAAGAGGATTTTGAACGATGGATGCTTAAACTATCTCAAATGCAAATTAGAAAACTCATCTTAGACTTGGAATGTAAGAGAAGATGGTCATTGTGCCTGCGCCCATGTCAAATCACCGGTAATTGTGCGATCAAGCTACCTGAAGATTTTAACGGCCTTAAGCTACTACGATCACTCCATTTTAGCGGTGAATGCAAAATCAACGAGGCTGACATGACAAAGCTAATCTCCAGTTGCCCTCTCTTGGAAGAACTCGAGTTAGATGGATTTTCTTATTGTGTTCTTAAAATTCATGCCTTGAACCTTCGAAAGATGTCGATTTTGGGTAATTTTGGAGATTTGCATCTACAAACTCCTAAGCTGTTGGAAGCTTTTTTTTTATCGACATTTTTAAGACGGTCGCTACCATAGAAGTGGTAGTGGGACGAAATTTTATCCAAGCTCTCAGTTCCATATCCAACCTTCAGTACCTCTCTATTTACTGTCAACGTCCGATAAGAAGGCATTAATTAATTGGTTTTCTTAATTAATTAACCATCTAATTAATTTTGTTATAACAATAATTGGTAGAGAATTTATATATCTTTTCTTATCTCTTCTTTTGTGTAGGATTATTTGGTTGAATCTTTACAGGTGAAGAATCCTCCGTTACTTGGCAACTTAACTAGTATGTGCATCTATTTACGACCATCCGATGCTCACTTGACTTTTTCGCTTCTCTTGTTTCAAAATTCTCCAAACCTACAACAACTCACGTTATTGGTTAGCATAAAATTAAATATATATTTTCATCTTTTACCCTTTTAACCATATAATTAATACTTTATTATTAGTAGTGTTGTTTTTAATTTGTTTGTGTCTTCCTCTTTTTCTTTGACTTGTAAACATATATATATATATATATATATATATATATATACACTTGCAAGTTCAAAAACTTGATTTATCTTCATCTATTTCGAGCGCTTATGAGCAACTTGAAAGCAGGCAACAAGGATTGTTTTCTCGCCTTCGAAGCGTTATAATTAAAGTTGATCTGGGTTCAGATTTTTCTATTGCATTTGCAAAATTCATACTAAACAATGCACCTGTGCTTGAAAAGCTGATAATATGGGGCGACATCGAAGATCGGAAAACTTCATGGTCTTTTGAGCTCAATAGACTCTCAGTTACAGCTGAAATCATATTCAAGTAAATTTATTTACAATGCAAGGGGTGTAAGTGTAATAATAGAACCGGCCGTACGTATCCATTCTTATTTAATTAATTTGCTTCACAAATTAATGGTATCAGAATACGGTAGTTCGTCAATTTTATTTTCTGATGACAATTTTGCTTAGAACACTAATTGGTTACCTTCTTAATTTATAATGGGCTGGGTATTAAATGCGAAGAAGCTCAACTTTATTTTATTTACAGGGCCGCAATTTGATATATAACTGGGCTTTTTGAGAACTTTCTTATTTTATTTTATTACATATATATTTTGTTACTACAAACTTTCTTTAATTAAAGTAGAGAAATTCTTGATTTAATTAAGATGTTCAAGGATAATGTTCTACCATAAATTATAATGGAAATGCAAATATTCGGACTTCTCCCAAGTGGAAATATATATGAAGAAACGGTTATCCAAAGCTTATATATATATCATCTGTGGGAAAAATAAAGGTGACACAACACTCCCAGAAAGCTCCCTCCCTCCCAGATTTTATTAATGATTAATTTCTGTGTGTTACAAGCTACGGCAGTGTGTCCCTTTTAATATAGGGAGAAGCAAATACAATTAAGCTAAGTGCTCAAGAAAAGAAACAAATAAAATTGCTAATCTCCTAAAGATAGAAAACAATCACAGTGAAATATCGCCAGATAATATTCCAGAAATGCTTCTGCCAGCCTGTAGCATGTATGTTGCGCAACACTCCCCCTCAAGTTGACCCGTAGAGGTCAGCGGAGGTCAACTTGCTCTTCAACACTTCAAAAATTCCCTTAGACAATGGTTTTGTGAAGATGTCCGCTATTTGATCAGCACTTCGGATGTATGCGGTTTCAATGACTTTGTTCAAGATCTTCTCTCTCACGAAATGGCAATCCACCTCAATGTGTTTGGTCCTTTCATGAAAAACTGGATTCGTTGCAATGTGTATTGCAGCTTGATTGTCACAGAATAGCGTAGTAGAATTATTATCCGAATTGTGCCCCAACTCTTTAAGCAATAACCTTAACCAGATGATCTCGCTTGCTGCCGCTGCCATAGCCCTATATTCAGCCTCTGCACTAGACCTAGCCACCACTGCTTGTTTCTTACTTTTCCAAGTAACTGCATTTCCTCCTACAAACATACAGAAGCCTGTAGTGGACTTTCTGTCAAGTGGACTTCCGGCCCAGTCAGCATCAGTATAACCCACTATATTAACACGACCATGTTTTCTCATTAAAATACCTCTTCCTGGCGCAGATTTTAAATACCTTAATATTTGATTAATAAGTTCCAAGTGTCCCTTCATAGGTTTTTGCATGAACTGACTCACGTAGCTTACTGCATACGCTATATCGGGTCTAGTAATAGTAAGGTATATTAATTTACCCACAAGTCTTTGAAACATGCCAATATCTTCAAGAGGTTCATTATCAGTGGTACTTTTCTGACTAAAGTCCATTGGAATATTAGCTGGTTTGATACCTAACTTACCTGTTTCTCTAAGTAGGTCCAAAACATATTTTCTTTGAGAAAGAAACAAACCTTTGTGTGAGCGAGCAATTTCAATACCCAGAAAGTACTTTAGATTACCTAAGTCCTTAATGTCGAATTCAAGACTCAGGTGACGTTTCAGGGTTTCTATGCCACTTAGATCACTTCCTGTAATCACCAAATCATCCACATGGATTAAGATAACAATGATACCTTTGTTTGAAGTCTTAGTGAACATGGAAGAATCTGCCTCACTCTTTTTAAAACCGACCTTAACCAAAGCCGAACTCAGTTTACCGTACCCGGCCCTTGGTGACTGCTTCAAGCCGTAAATTGCCTTTTTTAACCTGCAGATCAGACCACTCTCTCTTGGCACAGGTAAACCAGGTGGCAAGTCCATGTAAACTTCTTCTTCGAGATCCCCTTGGAGAAAAGCATTTCTCACGTCCATTTGGAATAGTGGCCAGTCGTAATTCGTTGCGACCGACATAAGTGTGCGGACAGTATTCATCTTGGCCACAGGAGCAAAAGTTTCCTTGTAATCTACTCCGTAAGTCTGGGTATACCCTTTGGCAACTAATCTGGCCTTATACCGTTCTAATGTTCCGTCACTTTGTACTTGATTTTGTAAATCCAACGACACCCAATAGTTTGTTTTCCATTTGGTAGTTTGACAAGATCCCAGGTTTGGTTTCGTTTTAACGCATCAAGTTCATCATTCATGGCATTAACCCAATTGTTATCCAGTTTGGCCTCTTCAAAGTTGTTTGGTTCAGAACCCTTTTCAATTTGGGTTAAGAAAGAATAGAACTTTGGTGAAACTTTATCATACCTGATAACTTCCTGTATTGGGTATGGCGTGGTGTGGTAAGTCACAAAGTCTTGGAACTTGGCAGGTTGTTTTGTTACACGGGTCGATCTTCGCACAGGACCTGTTCCTGCATGCCCTTGATCTTCTTCATTTTCGAGCCTGTTAGAATCAGCCATAGGGCTTCCACCTGATTCGGGCCTAGATGGAGTGTTATGAGTTGGACTTGGATCTTCGTGGTTTGAATTCATTCTATCAGCAGTGCTAGGCCCATCACGGTCGCTGGTATCTTCTACCAATGTCTCATTTGGGTTCATTTGAATTAAACTCGGCCCATATTGGTGATCCACTGGAATTGCAGCGATCTGAAAATCTTTATATGCAGTTATCTCCCCCTGATTTTCTGTCACATAAAACATCTTATTTTCATCAAATCGTACATCTCTAGAGACGAAAGCACGTTTTTGTTTTGGGTCATAACACCTATATCCTTTTTGTGTTGAAGAGTAGCCAACAAAGATGCATTTTCGTGCATGTGGATCTAATTTCCCTGCATTTTGTGAATGGACATAACAAATGCAACCAAAAACACGCAAGTGAGACAAATTGAATTTCCTGTTGTATAGTATTTCCATTGGGCTTTGAAATTCAAGAATCCGACTAGGAAGTCGATTTATCAAATAGCATCCTGTGAGAACGGCATCAGCCCAGTAGGTTTTTGGTAAATGAGCAGAAAAAAGCAAGGCACGAGTTATTTCAAGTAGGTGCCGGTTTTTCCTTTCAGACACCATTTTGTTGAGGAGTACCAACGCAGGAAGTTTGATGCATGATACCGTTATTATGCAGGAAAGTTTGAAATGCATGATTTAGGTATTCAGTTCCGTTATCGGTTCTAAGAGTTTTAATTTTTCTATCAAATTGATTTTCAACCATTTTGCAAAAAACTTGAAATTTCTCACATACCTCCTTTTTGGATTTGAGCAAATATAACCAAGTGGCACGAGATTTATCGTCAATAAATGTGACAAAATATTTAAAACCCTCTTTAGATTCCACAGGTGCATTTCCCCACACATCAGAGTGAACAAGATCAAACACATCATTAGATTTATTAGAATGCTCAGGAAAAGGTAGCTTATGAAGCTTAGCAAATTGACAAGGTTCACAGTTATTGAAATCATGAATTAAAGACAAGTTTAAATGTTTCAAGACTCTGTCAGACGGATGGCCTAATCTCTTGTGCCAGAGTTGAGAAGAGGCTGTATTTACTGTAGAGAGTGCCAACTTATCCGGCTCTAATACATATAATCCATTGACCAAGCTACCTTCACCAATCGTCTTCCCTGAACTTCTGTCCTGAAAGACTACTTTCTGAGGAGTAAAAAGGACATTGCAACCCAGTTGATTAGTACATTTGCTTATGGATAGCAAATTTGCCTTTAAATCCGGTACCATAGTAACACCTATCTCTTTTGAAAAAATGCGAGCTGTTCCTGTTCCTTTTGTAGGTATTACTAGACCATTTGCTACAGTAACATGTGGGTAACTTGTTCCGGGTTGAAACTTTGTTAACAATTCACTGGAGGTGAACATATTATCAGTGGCTCCTGAGTCTATAATGATTTTTGAAAAGGAAGTAGAAAGTGCAAAAGCATTACCAGTATGTTGGGCAACATGAGACTCTCCACTTGGACCAGCATGAGCCGATTCACTGTCAGTGGTGCACTTCTTCATCAGAAAGTCAATCTGTTTGGTGATATGCTCCAATTTATGTTGAATACCATCATTCTCAGAATTTGCCACCAAATTTGCCTCATTAGACCGATTGCGTGAAGGTTTGAGGTGAGGATGCAACACCCAGCACCTTTCTTTGGAGTGCCCACTTCGATTACAATGGTCACAAAAAAACCGAGCACCCTTCTTATCCTTTCCCTTGGTCCATTTGTTACTGTCACCAGTTTTAGAGCTAGAAAAATGCGCATAGTTTTCTGAATTTTGAGAAGGAGGATTTACCTTTTTTCCCATTACTCTCTTGCGGGTCTCCTCACTCTGGATGATGGCACACACAGAGTTGAGTGTTGGCAATTCTGGTCGCATCAGAATCTCTCTTCTTACTTCTTCATAATCGGAGGTGAGACTAGCAAGAAGGTAAAAGATTTGGTCCTGTTGCTCTCGCTTGATGTATTCCATCACTGTTGCAGCGACGGGTCGGTACTGACGAAGCTCTTCCCATTTCTGCTTAAAGGCTCCAAAGTGTTGCAAAAAGGACTGATCTTGTTCTTGTTTAAGAGATGAGATACTTTGCTGTATTTCAAAAACTCGAGAGGAATTGTTAGCATTTCCATACATTTCAAAAATAGAATCCCACAATTCTTTAGAATTGTTTGTATAGGCAAAAATACCATAGAGTTTCGGTTCTATGGAATTTAGAATATGTGACATAACCCGCAGATCATTCACTTCCCATTCAATGTCTTTACCATCTTTTGTCTTTGTTTTTGGATCTGTCTCTGTTGTTGGCGTCTCACCTACAGTCTTAGTTCTGCCAAGGATGTGCTCGAGCTTAGACTGCCCTCCAAGTGCCAGTTTGATGGCTCGGGCCCAGTTTAGGTAGTTATCACCATTCAACAGAAAATTGACAAGAGATTTATTAGACTTTTCTTGGTTTTCGTCAGCCATAGGATCAATTGGTAAAAATGCAAAAATAAGAGGTGAATGTAAAAATAACTCTGACAGTACCAGAGATGATTAGCGGATCGAGTACAGTGAGAAATTTCTGCTCGTTTGCAGTAGAAAAAAAACTGATATATCGTCAGGAGGAGGGACAAAGCAACTTCGTCAAACAGCGAAACGAAAGCCAAGAGATGTACTAGCAAGAACGGAATAGATGGAGTATCTAGATCACCTTCGGCATAGCCATCAGCAATCAGTACAACCAATCAACTCCCGCTCTGATACCATGTGGGAAAAATAAAGGTGACACAACACTCCCAGAAAGCTCCCTCCCTCCCAGATTTTATTAATGATTAATTTCTGTGTGTTACAAGCTACGGCAGTGTGTCCCTTTTAATATAGGGAGAAGCAAATACAATTAAGCTAAGTGCTCAAGAAAAGAAACAAATAATACAATTAAGCTAAGTGCTCAAGAAAAGAAACAAATAAAATTGCTAATCTCCTAAAGATAGAAAACAATCACAGTGAAATATCGCCAGATAATATTCCAGAAATGCTTCTGCCAGCCTGTAGCATGTATGTTGCGCAACATCATCACGCTAATATTAATTATGAAAAAGGTATCCAAAACACATAAATTAAAGCTTTCGGTTCGTTCATAAAAGCAAGGAATACTACATATATTGCTTATATAAAGTTTCATATAATTTAGAACTTAATTAGAAGTAATCCAGTACTTTTTCAACAAAGAGAAACATAATTAAGAAAAAAGAAATAAGATACAGATAAGCTGTGATCAGAATCGAGCCTGAATCTTTCAGTGAAATTACACATTTGAAGGAAGCAAATGACAGTGTTGGTGCCCTAGACCAAATAGTTGTCTCTTGTTTTGAAGATTCATAAAATGGTTGATATTGATCAATTTGTTCCTTGAGTTTAGATTACTTGATAGTTCATTCATACTTGAGGACTTGAATTGTTAAGCACTATAATCATAAAAGTAATTACCTCTAAATATCTCTAATCTACGTAATTTGTAAGGAACAATAATTACTGAGAAGGTTATTGTGATAATTACATATTAATAAGGCCAGTTTTACATATCAAAACGATAGTGGATCGATTAATCTCACATATGCATATTAGAAGAATATAGAATTATAATGACCTTACATGAACATTATCAGGATTGTGTTCTGTGTTATTAATGTTTCACGTGGTGTTAATATCTCATGTTTGAGACGTTCAGTTTTCTTGCATTAGAAATATGTATTTGAGTATATGATCAGAGTCAAAATAATGATGATTTACGTAGGGTTTTGGCTTAGGTTTTGCATATTTTCCCACACTTATGTTTAATTAATTAGAGAAAAAGGCTACTATCACCCTTCTTTATGTTTTATTGCAGAAAACAGGTTTTGGGACTATTTTACACCTAATAGAGCTAGAATCGGGTCAATCGGATCGGTGACGCTCATCGACTAAGTCTCTGTTACGGTCCGTATTGCCTAATACGGACCAGGCCTAGCACAGACTAGAAGATAGCACTGGGAGCATTAAACCCTAACCGTCAAGGTCCTAATACGGACCGTATTGCCTAATACGGTCCGTAACCGAAGGCGTCTCTTGGGAAATAACTGCCAACAGCTGTTTCCAGATCAGTTTCTTAGCCCCTACTCAATCTCCAGACGTCCCTCCACTCCTATATAAGGCCCCTGGGTAGAAGAATAACTTATCTTTGTAATTAGGGTTAGATTTGATTAAAGTGAGAAGAGAGGAGTGCTTGTAACAATACCGTTCCGCGGCTAAGTTCCTTTTCTTAGGGCTAGGCAGTAAACCTTGTTACTCTTGATGTTTTGATATATATATTTCTGTTGATTATGATTTCTTGTTGTTGAAACAAAATGCTTTTGTGATTTACTATCTCTTCATCTAACTTGAATGATCTAGTTTGAGTCTGTTAGGGTAGTGACAGTACTTTAATGGTAAGAGAAACTATTTGTATGAATTAGCCTCGTTGAGATCTATTAGGTTTATGTGAAGAAAACCTTAGCGGGGAAACCATAAACCAGACCAACAAAACGCGTACCAAATTTCATCACTTGCGTAAAGTAAATTACAGTGATCTGTGTAGTAATTTGGGGTATTTGAGAGATCAGACATTTGCGTAAGGTAAATCGCAGTGTCCTATGTAGAATCTCGGTGAAAGATCTGTCATTCTTGCGTAACATAAATCGCAGTGACCTATGTGGTGTCTTTCATTAAACAACAACAACAGGAAATCAGACGCAACAGGAATATATTGTCAAGGCGGATTGAGTGGCAATGGTGTGCCGAAACCCTAGGAATTCTCATCTCTATCTTTATTTTAATTACTTTTAATTGCTTCCTAATTTACATTGATCAAAACAACATCTCTCAATTTTCAGATTTCGTCTAGCCTTTCGAAAGATTGCGATTCGATCGCTCAAAGCATTGAACCAGTATTCCCTGTGGATCGACCTCGAATATACTACTCGATAGGATTGTGCGCTTGCAGTCCGAACCGATAGCATTTCCAAGTTTATAAATATTAAAAGAAACATTGCTCTCTTTTGAGTGATCAAGCTTTTTGGCGCCGTTGCCGGGGAATAACGGTTCATTGTGCAAGGCCTCACGAGACGTCCTTGCTTTGACCATTGGATCCAATTAATTAGAAACGCCTAGATTTCTTTTTATTTTCTGTATTTTTATTTTTCTTTTATTTTTCAATTTCGTTTTTATTTTTATTTTATTTTTATTTTCAGTTTTTAGTTTAATTTTCAGATTTTCTTTTCTTTTTAGGACACTGCACGCTGGCCGAATCATCCGTACGAAGAACGAGAGGATTGCTAGTAGGAGTGGACAATTCGCTTCCACATCACCGATAAGAACCAATCATAGTTCTTCATTGAGTAATTCTGAAAGCGAAGAAGACTCAGATTCGATCAACATGAATATCCCACCGAACGAACCGATCAACAATGGAAGACAAAACAATGGTGATAATGAAGTTCACGATGCAGCAAGACCCAAACTTCTACGAGACTATTGCGTACCGCGCGCGAATGATCCTAATTCTAGTATAAACCCGCCAACTGTTACGAACCGTAATTTTGAGATCAAACCTGCTCTCATAAATATGGTTTCGCAACAGCAATTTGGAGGATTTCCACATGAAGACCCGCATCTTCATTTGTCAATTTTTCTAGGGATATGCGAGACGATAAAGATCAACGGAGTTACCGATGAAGCAATCAGGCTAAGGCTATTTCAATTCTCATTAAAATATAAAGCAAGAGCATGGTTGTTTTCCTTACCGGCCAATTCCATTCAAACTTGGGACCAATTGTTTAATGTGTTTATTGCAAAATATTTTCCACCATCCAAAATTTCGAGGTTTAGGAATGCAATTACTAATTTCGAACAAAGGGGTGGTGAAACATTGTGTGAGGCATGGGATAGATATAAGGATATGTTAAGGTGTTGTCCATATCATGGTCTAGAGAGATAGCTGATTGTCCAAACTTTTTATAACGGTCTAAACCCTACCGATAGGTTGTCTATTGATGCTTCCGCAGGAGGAGCAATCATGAACAAGGAACCTGACGAGGCTTACAACCTAATTGAAGAGATTGCAATCAACCAACACTACTGGATCCCTGAGCGAAAGAAGCCAACTCCAACACCTGGCATGCACCGAGTAGATGATATATCCATGCTGAGCGCAAAAATTGATGCTTTGCAAATGGCACTCAACAAGCAAACCAAGCAGCGAACGGTAGCAGCAGTCAATGCCGCAACAGCATGTGGCTATTGTGGAGGAGCACATGAGATGATCAAATGTATGAACGTGATGGAAACTGAGGAAGAAATGGAGCAAGTGAACGCAATCGACAATAGCTTTCGACCTCAGCCTGCCTACAATACATACCATCCGAACAACCGAAACCATCCAAATCTCTCATACGCAAACAATCAAAGGTCTGCTGCACCCCAACAAAACTATCAACCACAGCCCAATTATCAACCGAGATACAACAATTCTCAACAGAATTATCAACCAAGGCAATACAATCAACCACAGCAACCTGATATCACATCTTTAATGGAGAGATTCCTAGAGAAGCAAGATAAGGCTAACGCCGAAATCGCGCAAAAGATCGAATCCTTAACAAACCGCAACAAAGACTTAGAAGACAATGTCTCTAAGATGGCAAAAGAACTCTCGAGTATTACACGCAAAAAAGGCAAATTTCCGGGTCAACCGGAAGAAAACCCGAGAGAGACTTGCAAGAGCATAACATTAAGGAGCGGTACAGCTTACCAGGGACCTCCCATGCCCGATCAGACTTCCGATGAGATGCATGCAGAGCCATCGCATTCTGAAGAATACGAGCCGCAACCACTAGAGCCGCACATATTCGAACTACAGACAGACCTTACTGAGGAGCAGAATGACACCGTAGGTGGAGACGAGCGACAACCCGAACCTGAATACATTTCACCACCACCCTAAAAGCCACCTCTGCCATTCCCCCCAAGGCCTGCCAAACACAAGATGGAGCAGCAATTTGCGAGATTCATGGAGACACTCAAGCAATTACAAGTCACAATCCCCTTCACTGAAGAAATTGCAAGCATACCCTCGTATGCTAAATTTCTGAAGGAGATTCTTTCAAATCGAAGTAGGCTCCAAGAATTCTCAACAGTTCCGCTCAATCTGGAGTGTAGTGCGCTCGTGCAGAGCAAATTACCGACGAAGTTAAAAGATCCGGGAAGCTTCTCGATACTATGCACTATTGGCACAACCAAATTTAAGAGAGCTTTATGCGATCTGGGAGCAAGTGTGAGTATGATGCCTAAGGTAGTATTCGATAAATTGGAATGTGGAGACCTATCACAAACACGGATCTCATTGCAACTAGCTGACCTATCAATTTGATATCCTGAAGGAATGTTGCTTGACATCCCAATCAAAGTTGGTAAATTCTGGATACCAGCAGATTTTGTGGTAGTTGATATGGAAGAAGATGAGCAGATTCCGATCATCCTTGGAAGGCCATTCCTTGCCACATGTGGGGCAATGATTGATGTTAGGAACGGAAAGATTTCACTCAATGTCGGCGAGAACAAGATGATCTTCAATATGAATAAAACCAAAGTCCCACCCGACATAAATCTTGTCTGCAATTTGGAAACAGCGGATGAGTATGGTAATGATGAATTGCGAATGGATGAATTTGAAGACATCGAGGAGATGATGCACGAAGCAGAAATGGAGAAATTGTTCATTGTACAAGATGATGGTCAGATCCATCCAACCTCCGTGACAACACAAACCGATGATCTGAACAAGAGCCCTAATATCGCAAACAACAGGAATTATTCTCTCTTGGCCCTTGCTTTAATCAAAAACCTCTGCGAAGAACTCGATGAAATTTCCCAAAGACTGGACGAGGTTGAAGTAGTACTCGGCGTGAGTCTGGCATTCGACCCCGGACCTCAAACACTAACCGACTTCTTCGAGAAGGGCAGTGATGATAAGACCACAGAAGACGCTGAAGGCTAACCACCCGACAAGCGATCCACTCGCTTTGACGGGAGGATATCTAGAAGAAATTAACAAGACACCAAGTCAAGCTAACGACTTTAAACAAGCGCTTCTTGGGAGGCAACCCAAGGCCATTTTATATTTTCTTATGAATTTTTATTTTTCTATTTATTAGTTTAATTAGGACTTTAACTGGGGGACGAATCACAACCACTCATTTTTTATGACCATGTGAACATGCTAGAGGAACAGCTCGGTTAAAAACATTGGAAAAGTCAAGAAAATATTCTTTGTTACTGACCGTATCAGCCAATACGGACTAGGATAGTGAATACGGAGCAGGAGTTGGAAGAAAAAGGAAGACAGTAGTGAATACGGCCCGTATCAGCCAATGCGGACCGTATTCAGAGGAAGAGTTAGAAGAAACAATTATCAGGATCAAAAAATTTGGATCGGATACGGACCGTATCAGCCAATACGGTCCGTAATCAAAGCCGATCTGTGAAATTAAAACCCGTTAATGAAGAGGCGCGAAGTTGGGTAACCGTTCAAATTAGAGGTTTTTTTTTTTCTATTTTTGAGCCCCCGCTCTCCCGTTTCTCTTCATCTCTCTATCTCCCTTCCTCCTTTCTCTTCACCTCCTCCTCTTTCTTGCAAAACCCGAGCACACCCTCGCCTACACCGCCGGCCGCCAAGGGAGACCAATTTCACTCACACCGACCTCCAATACGGGCCGTATCAGACCCGTATCCGCCGTGAGCGCATTGATCTCCACCATTTCGGTTCTTCCCCCTTTTCTCTCTTATTTTTCAATTTTATTTCAATTTCTTAAAATTAGTCTTTTATTTCTCTTTACAATTTAGTTTTAGAGTTAGTTTTCTGTTTTAGATCTAGTTAAATACCAAAAATCACGAAAAACAACAAAAAAATTAGGTTTTCCAAGTTTTTACCAGAACCAGTATCAGTCCGATACGGTCTGTATTCGTCAATACGGTCCGTATTCAGTCCTGTACTTGACCAACTTTACCAGCACCCAGGTCCGTATCCAGTCCGTATCAGCTTAATACGGTCCGTAACAGAGGCTGGTAGATATCACAAATGGCCCCGAAAACACGAGGTCTTCTCAAAGCTTTGACAGGTAGAGGCAAGAAGAAGAGGGGGGAGTCTTTTTCTCAAAATCCACCACCTGAATCACCCGAACGGAGCCCCGAACGAGAAGAATTGCCGAAATCTCCTCCTCAAAATGAACCACAACCAATGGAGGGGCAAGAACATAACCCCCTGGATATAAAATTCACCTACAGAGCACACGCCAATGTCTTCGAAAAATTAAAAGACAACAAAATCATCAACCACAAGGCCATCAACATCAAAACCCTTCAAGAGCTCGGCCTCCTCGCCTAATTCAAAACCCTAGCCAAAAGGGTTCACATCTGGGACTTTCTCAACAAACTGGTGGATGTCCCAACCTATGACAACCTCACCCGCGAGTTCATTGCCACCTTCTCCTCCGAAAATGACATAATCAAGTTTCAGCTGATGAATATGGAGTAGGAGATGTCAATGCGTGACTTATGCGACATCTTTGGCTTTAAAGATGAAGGCACGCAAGCACACAATGATGAGCGGAATTTTTGGAAGCTGATCACAAACGACCGCATCAGTGACCCCAGAGTTGCCAGCCACATTGTCCATCCAGTACTTCGGTACATGCAGGCAGCTCTCAGCAATTCTCTTTTCGCTCGAGGTGAGACCTGTGCGAAAGTCACATTTCCCGAGCTGTACATCCTCAAATGTATGCTCATCACACCGGAAGAGCCTCCGCACATCGGCCACTTCCTCTGCAACCACATCCACTCGATTGGAACAAACAAAAGGGACAAAGGAAACATCTCCATTAGTGCCATCGCAACAATCCTCGCTCGGCAACTCAGAATCGAGGTGGATTTCTTGAAAGAAGGCACTGGCATGAGATTCTTAGATATCGAGTGCCTCACCACGATGAGAATGATTACTGGTAGACCTCCCGAGCCATACCTATACCACATCGAAAGCAGGAGGGTTCAAATGCCTTGCAAGCCGCTACCTCTCAAAAACCAGCAAAAATGGAGGCAAGTGGCCCCTATCAGAAGACAGGCCGCCCAGGAGAGCGATGATGCGGTCAATTTTGATGCCCTAGAAGCCGAAGCTGAAGAAGAGAATAGGGCCGAAACCGCAGCAGCCGCCGCATACATGCAAGAAATGGCGACAAATGAGCAAAGGGCTCGGCAAGAGGCACTCGCGGCAGAAGCAGCGCGACAAGGGGCGGGACCATCTAATGCCCCTCAGAGTGGGTACAACCAAGTTCTCCAAGCAGTCCAAAGGGTTAACGCAAACATGGAGAGGTTCTCCATCGACACTAGGACCACTTACGCCCTGCTTGACCAGCAGTATGACATGGCACGTCACTCTGTAGGCCAGGTTCGTCAAGGCATGGACGAGCTACGAGGGTACGCTGCCAACAACAGGCGAGAGGCACAGCAGACCCGCTACATGTCACAGCAGTACTACCAGCATGCCCTCACCACCGGACTGCCATACCAGCCACCACCATACGGACTCTTCGACCCGTCATTCTACGAGGAGATCCAGCGACCACACCACCTCCACTACCGCAGGATTGAGGTGCAGTGAGTTGTATCTTTCCCCGGTCTTTTTACTTTACTACTTTTATTTTTATCTCTCGAGCATTGGGGACAATGCTCAATTTTATTCGGGGGGTAGGAGGTAAATTGACCATGTATCTTTAAAAAAAAATTCGCATTTTAAATTCTTAGGTGCTAGTAGTTTTACTCAATTTTTTACTAGGGTTGGAAGCTTTACCGAAAATCCTAGAATGATTAGATTGAGCTTTTTAGCTAGCTTGCATTTTTACTTTTACCTAGGAGTAGGTTAATCAAATAGAAATTGTTTTAAATTGAATTATACTAAGGTTTAGACAATTGGCCATGATACAAAAAAATTCAGAATTTTAAAAATAATTAGTAATCTCAAAGTGAACAATTAATTGCTAACCATGAGTGTTGACCAAAAATCGCAAACCCTAGAATTCTTATTGTTGAGTAATTTATTTTTGCAAAGTCTTTTAAGCTTGATAGTGTTTTAGAATACTCATTTATTATAAATAGACCCCTAGCGAAACTATGCAATAATTCCTCGCATGAATGAATGCTTGGAATTGTGTGTAATCATGGTGCTTGTGACACAAAAATATTTTATCTTTCAGAAAAAAATGAAAAATACAAAAAAATCAGAAATGAGAAAAATAAAAAAAATAGAAAAAAAACTAGAAAAATAAAAAATAGAATAAAAGATGGAGGATAAAAAGAGTACGGGTGGCTACGCAAGACTAGTTACCAATAGGCTCGAGAAAACCTCCCAAATTTAAATTCTTGTATATATTTTAATTTTTCAAAAAATAGTCACAAGTACCAACACACTTAGTTGTCATACTTTGCTCCAATCAATTGGGAAGGAAAATCAAAATTTATATCATTAGAATTCCTATTGATTGGAAGGGATCCATTTATAATCGAAGGGGAAATTAATACTCTCAATTTTAAGGATATTTGTGAAGTAGATTGTTCGATGATAATTTTTCTAGGGTAAGCATAATGAGGTCAATCATGGGGTGAATAAATTATTCAAGGGAGAGGTCATGAATATTTTTAAGTTCTAAATTTTTATTGTCATGCCAATTGTATCAAACCTAAGCCCTAATTTGATTTTTAACAAGACCTTGAGATTGTATGGTTCAACCTAGACTGAATCTTTGACCAGCTGGGATGTCGTTGCTTGAGGACAAGCAACAATTCAAGTTGGGAGGCGTGATCAGAGTCAAAATAATAATGATTTACGTAGGGTTTTGGCTTAGGTTTTGCATATTTTCTCACACTTATATTTAATTAATTAGAGAAAAAGGCTACTGTCACCCTTCTTTATGTTTTATTGCAGAAAACAGGTTTTGGGACTATTTTACACCAAATGGAGCTAGAATCGGGTCAATCAGATCAGCGACGCTCATCGACTAAGTCTCTGTTATGGTCCGTATTGCCTAATACGGACCAGGCCTAGCACAGACCAGAAGATAGCGCTGGGAGCATTAAACCCTAACCGTCAAGGTCCTAATAAGGACCGTATTGCCTAATACGGTCCGTAACCGAAGGCGTCTCTTGGGAAATAACTGCCGACAGCTGTTTCCAGATCAGTTTCTTAGCCCCTACTCAATCTCCAGACGTCCCTCCACTCCTATATAAGGCCCCTGGGCAGAAGAATAACTTATCTTTGTAATTAGGGTTAGATTTGATTAAAGTGAGAAGAGAGGAGTGCTTGTAACAATGCCGTTCCGCGGCTAAGTTCCTTTTCTTAGGGCTAGGCAGTAAACCTTGTTACTCTTGATGTTTTGATATATATATTTCTGTTGATTATGATTTCTTGTTATTGAAACAAAATGCTTTTGTGATTTACTATCTCTTCATCTAACTTGAATGATCTAGTTTGAGTCCGTTAGGGTAGTGACAGTACTTTAATGGTAAGAGAAACTATTTGTATGAATTAACCTCGTTGAGATCTATTAGGTTTATGTGAAGAAAATCTTAGCGGGGAAACTATAAACCAGACCAACAAAACGCGTACCAAATTCCATCACTTGCGTAAAGTAAATCGCAGTTCTGTGTAGTAATTTGGGGTATTTGAGAGATCAGAAATTTGCGTAAGGTAAATCGCAGTGTCCTGTGTAGAATCTCGGTGAAAGATCTGTCATTCTTGCGTAACAGAAATCACAGTGACCTATGTGGTGTCTTTCATTAAACAACAACAGGAAATCAGACGCAACAGGAATATATTGTCAAGGCGGATTGAGTGGCAATGGTGCGCCGAAACCCTAGGAATTCTCATCTCTATCTTTATTTTAATTACTTTTAATTGCTTCCTAATTTACATTGATCAAAACAACATCTCTCAATTTTCAGATTTTGTCTAGCCTTTCGAAAGATTGTGATTCGATCGCTCAAAGCATTGAACCAATATTCCCTGTGGATCGACCTCGAATATACTACTCGATAGGATTGTGCGCTTGCAGTACGAACCGATAGCATTTCCGAGTTTATAAATATTAAAAGAAACTTTACTCTCTTTTGAGTGATCAGTATACTGTCTAATGCTCACCGTAACAGAAAGTCCGAACGTATCACAATTTACATATTTTCTCGTCTTTAGAATTTTACATTTCCTACTAACTTGTCAATTGTGTCACATGTAAAAACTGTGCTGTCAACTATTATGTGATCAATTATGATAATACTGCATAGAAGCCCAATTTGATTTACAAACTAATAGTTCTAATTTGCCTCCACCATCCCTAAAAGAAAAAAACATTAACAAAATTTGTGAGTGATGGTTTCTTGCATTTTGCATCTGGGCTACAATTGTTTAAAAAGTAAGGCATTTCAATTTGCAGTAGGTTTACATTTTATATGACTTTCATACTGGCAGAGCAACAATTAAGAGCTACAACTCGTCAACGATGGATAATTCCCATACTGAAAAAGAATGTGATTATAGTTTTGATGTAATCAACAACCTTCCAGAGTTCATAAAGATAAAATTCCTTGAATATTTGCCAGTTAAAGAGGCAGTGAGAAAGAGATGAGTGATTGTAACCATGCCGTTCCGCGGCTAAGTTCCTTTCTTATGGGCCAAACAGTAAACCTTGTTACTCTTGATGCTTTAATATATATATTTTTTGTTGATTATGATTTCTTGTTGTTTAATCGAAATGCTTTTGTGATTTATTATCCCTTCATCTAAATTCGATGATCTAGTTTAGTCTATTAGGGTAGTGACAGTACTTTAATGGTAAGAGAAACTATGTTGCACGAATTAGCCACGTTGGGATTTATTAGATTTATGTGAAGAAAACCTTAGCGGAGAAACCATAAATCGGAACAACAAAACGCGAACCAAGTTCTATCATTTGTGTAAAGTAAATCGCAGTGATCTGTGTAGTAACTTGTGTATTTAAGAGAACAGTCATTTGCGTAGATAACTCGCAGTGTCATATGTAGAATCTCGATGAAAGATCTGTCATTTTTACATAAAATAACTCGTAGTGACCTATGTGGTGTCTTTCATAAAACAATAACAGGAAATCATACTCGACAGAAGTATATTATCAAAGTGGATTGAGCAGCAATGATGTGTCGAAACCCTAGGAATTCTCATCTCTTTCTTTATTTTAATTACTTTTAATTGTTTCCAAATTTGCATTGATCACAACTTCAACTCTCAATTTTCAGATTTCGTCTAGCCTTTCGAAAAATTGTGATTTGATTGCTCAAGACTCTGAACCAATATTTCCTGTGGATCGACCTCGAATATACTACTCGATAGGATTGTGCGCTTGCAGTCCGAATCGATAGCATTTCCGAGTTTATAAATTTTAAAAGAAACATCACTCTCTTCTGAGTGATCAAGCTTTTTGGTGCCATTGCCGGTGAATAACGGTTCATTGTGCAAGGCCTCGCGAGACGCCCTTGCTTTGACCTTGAATCCAATCAATTAGAGACACCTAGACTTTTAATTTTCTGCATTTTTATTTTCTTCTTTTTACTTTTATTTTCAATTTTGTTTTTCTTTTTTATTTTCTTTTTATTTTTAGTTTTTAGTTTAATTTTCAAATTTTCTTTTCTTTTTAGGACACTGCACGCTGGCCGAATTATCCCTACGAAGATCTCTGAGGATTGCAAGTAGGAGAGGACAATTCGTTTCCACATCACCGATAAGGACCAATCATAGTTCTTCCTCGAGTAATTCTGAAAGCAAAGGAGACTCAGATTCGATCAACATGAATATCCCACCAAACGAACCGATTCCCAACAATTCACCATTCAACAATGGAGGACAAGAATGCAATGGTGATAATGGAGTTCATAATGCAGCAAGACCCAAACTTCTACCAGACTATTGCGTACCGAACGTGAATGATCCTAAGTCAAGCATAAACCCACCGACTGTTACAAACCGTAATTTTGAGATCAAACCTGCTCTCATAAATATGATTTTGCAACAGCAATTTGGAGGATATTCAAGCGAGGATCCACATCTTCACTTGTCAATTTTCCTTGGGATATGCGAGATGATAAAGATCAAATGAGTTACCGATGAAGCAATCAGGCTAAGGCTATTTTAATTCTCATTAAAAGATAAAGCAAAGAGCATGGTTGTTTTCCTTACCAGCCAATTCCATTCAAACTTGGGACCAATTGTTTAATGTGTTTATTGCAAAATATTTTCCACCATCTAAAACTTCTAGATTTAGAAATGCAATTACTAATTTTGAACAAAGAGATGGTGAATCATTGTGTGAAGCATGGGATAGATATAAGGATATGTTAAGGTGTTGTCCACATCATAGTCTAGAAAGATGGCTGATTGTTCAAACTTTTTATAATGGTCTAAACCCTACCGACAGGTTGTCTATTGATGTTTCCGCAGGGGAAGCAATCATGAAGAAGTAACCTGACGAGGCTTACAACCTAATTGAAGAGATTGCAATCAACCAACACTACTGGATCCCTGAGCGCAAGAAGCCAACTCCAATACCTGGCATGCACTGAGTAGATGAAATATCCATGCTAAGCGCAAATATCGATGCTTTGCAACTAACACTCAACAAGCAGACAGAGCAGCGAATAGTAGCAGCAGTCAATACTGCAACAGCATGTGGCTATTGTGGAGGAGCGCATGAGATAACCGAATGTATGAATGTGACAAAAACTGAAGAAGAAAGAGAACAAGTAAACACCATTGAGAACAACTTTCGACCTCAGCCAGCCTACAATTCATACCATCCGAATAACCAAAACCATCCAAATCTCTCATACGCAAACAATCAAAGACCTGCTGCACCTCAACAGAACTACCAGCCACAACCCAATTATCAATTAAGATACAACAATCCTCAACCGAATTTCCAACCAAGGCAGTACAACCAACCACAGCAACCTGACATCACATCACTAATGGAGAGATTCCTAGAGAAGCAAGACAAGGCTAACGCCAAAATTGCGCAACAGATCGAATCCTTAACAAACCGCAAGAAAGACTTAGAAGACCATGGCTCTAAGATGGCAAAAGAACTCTCGAGCATCGCACGTGGAAAAGACAAATTTCCAGGCCAACCGGAAGAAAATCCGAGAGAGACTTGCAAAAGCATACATTAAGGAGCGGTAGAGCTTACAAGGGACCTCCTATGCCTGATCTAACTTCCGATAAAATACATGCAGAGCCATCACATTCTGAAAAATACGAGCCGCACAACCGGAGCCTCCCATATTCGAACTACAAGCAGACCCTATTGAGGAACAGAATGACACCGTAGGTGAAGACGAACGATAAACCGAACCTGAATAGATTTCACCACCACCCTACAAGCCACCTCAGTCATTCCCTCCAAGGCCAGCCAAGCATAAGATGGAGCAACAATTCGCGAGATTCATGGAGACACTCAAGCAACTACAAGTCACTATCCCCTTCACTGAGGCAATTGCAAGCATACCTTCATATGCCAAATTCCTGAAGGAGATCCTTTCGAATCGCAGCAAACTCCAAGAATTCTCAACAGTTTCGCTCAATCTGGAATACAGTGCGCTCGTGCAAAGCAAATTACCGACAAAGTTGAAGGATCCGGGAAGCTTCTCGATACCATGCACAGTTAGCACAACAAATTTTAAGAGAGCTTTATGTGATCTGGGAGCAAGTGTGAGTTTAATGCCAAAAGCAGTGTTTGACAAATTGGAATGTGGAGAACTCTCATCGACACAAATTGCACTGCAACTGGCCGATCGATCAATACGATATCCTGAAGGAGTGTTGCTGGATGTACCGGTCAAAGTTGGAGACTTTTGGATACCTGGAGATTTTGTTGTGGTCGACATGGAAGAAGATGAACACATTCCAATCATCCTTGAAAGGCCATTCCTCGCCACATGCTGATCAATGATTGATGTTAAGAATGGAAAATTTTCACTGAATGTCAGAAAAGACAAGGCGGTGTACGACATAAACAGAGCTTTGAAATACCCTTCTGACATTGATCGTGTCTTCAATTTGGGTATCACGGATGAATTTGAAGAGGAAGAATATCCATATGATGAATTGGGAGAATCCATGGGTATGGAGGAACTGGACAACCTTTTTAGAGGGGAAGATGACAAAAGGCAACTTGAGCAATACACCACCGCTGAACCGGATAAAGCCCACGCTGAAACTTGCGCAAGTTGTGCCACTGTCACAGAAGAGGAAGAGGAAGAATTCCCCGAAGCAAAAATTCTACAGTCCGTGTTGCCTAACACGGTCAGCAGCAAAGAGAAGAAAAAGGAGAAAACAACCTCTCATCCGCAACTCGAGCTCAAACCTCTTCCATCCAACCTCCGCTACGAATTCCTAGGGCCCAACCAAATCTACCCGGTGATTGTCGGTTCTCAGCTCAATAAAGTTCAAGCCAGCAAGCTCGTCAACATACTCGAGATGCACCGAAAGGCTATTAGCGAAAAAATTGATGACATCAAAGGCATTAGCCTAACTATTCCCATATATCGCATCCTACTTGAAGATGAGACAATGGAGGAGCCACAAGAATTAAAAGAAAGTTGGCACACACAACCACATGAAAAGAAGCTGTCCAATCCTCTGTTGACTTCAATTTCTATCAAACCAGAAGAAACCAAAGTTCTAATCATAGAATCAAGGCCTCTCCAACAGTTCTCAACATTATCGCACCAAAAAATTCTTGGGAGAACTACGATGCGGTCCATGGTCGGAAGGTGAAGATAAAATAGTTCATGGTTCATCCGGAATCTCAATAAAACAAGGGGTCGAGCTAATAACCATAAACAAGCGCTTCTTGGGAGGAAACCCAAGGGCACTCTTTACTTTCTTTTCTCTATAAAAACAAAAAAAATCAAAAAAATAATTCATTTTATCCTAAACTACAACACTAATCACATGGTTACTAATCCTACCTACAGGAAGAGATGCTGGAAGAATTTGATCGAAGAAATTCGAAGCCCGTCATGAAGTCTTACTCTCTGTTACGGCCTGTATCAGTCCAATACGGGGTAATACTTCAATACGGACCTGTCCCGGACTTGGCACAGAAAACACAAGATTCGACTTAAAACTGCATAGTGGTTACGAACCATATCAGCTGATACGGACCGTATTCACTGAGCAAAAATAACCGATTCTCTATTTTCTGCGCTCCAAGAAAGGAAAGTCGAATTATAACCAGAAATAACCTCTCATTACCACCACTTCCTGCACCTCAATCACATCCTTTCACCTCCTTATAAACCCTCCATCAGCTTTCCTTTTCAAGCAACATTTTATAATATTTTCAGAAAAAATTTGCCCCCTGTTCACAAAATCCCTCCAAGTTAGGCCCGTATTAGCCCCGTATCACGTTAATACGGACCATAACAAAGCACGAAAACCTAGAAAAAAATGGCAAGCAACAGCCCTCGAACCTCCAACTCTCAATCCAATGATGAATAATCTCTCCTGTCAATCAACAAGAATTCGATCGTGCCCATACCATGCTTGACCGCACCATTGCAAATAATAAAGCAATGTGTACCAACACCATAAAGGTCTCGGCTGCTTTGACTATGTGAGAGTATCCCTTAATAACATAAATTTATGGGATCTAGCGGACCGATTGAGAGCCAAAAGGGTCTACGAAAGGCCAACCATCGAATTCCTATCAACCTTGCAAAGCGATGGCGACAAAATCTAGTACCGACTATTCAAACGCCCCTTTGAAGTGACAATGGAGGAATTTTGCAAGGCACTATTAATTCCCACTAAAGGCGAAACCGAACTGGGCACAAGGGACAAACGCATGAAATATTGGGAGACAATTGTTATGGATGAACGGAAGGTTTATCACAAAGACTCGCGACTCATCTCGAGTATCGAATTAAGGTATATCATATCATTCTTTCCAATTCAATTTTTCCCACACGAGAAGACAATATGGAGGTTAAAGAAAGGGACATCTACATCATGCGATGCATGAGAAGCCACAAGTACCAACCACACCTTGGCTATCACATCTTACACCACCTCAAATCGGTGGCCGACGATAAAAAGAACAACCATGTAGTCTCGGCTGGTTGTTATGCAACCCTTCTCGCGCATCATCACAATTTCAAACTCATCGACGAAAACAAAGTGTACGGATCCAACCCCCTTAATATGAACTATCTCGTGAACAATGATCATGTGCAAGCGATATTCAATGCACTTACGGGCGATATCAAGTACACACTAAAGATAGGCGAGGGCATGACCCTTCACATCGGAACGGACAAGGGCTCATTCCAGTTTGGCTACGAATCTGAACATGGAGATGACGCACGAAACGATGAGGAAGAACCAACGAAGAACCCATAGAGGAGACACACGGCGTATCACACCACTCATCACACCACCATCATGAAATGGCTTTCGTACGCCACCTCATCCCTCCACGCGACAACACCAATGAAGCAAACACCATGCCCGTACCTACCGACTGGGATCAAGAAACCACCATGTCGTAACCTCGAGAGCCCGGCCTAACTGCACGCTATCCCAACAACACTCTTGAAAATTTGAAGAAACGCACCAGCTACTTGGAAGTATATTTGGACAAGGTGAACAAAGCACACGAGAATTTCTATGAATATTGCCTTTCAAAGGGAATCCCATTCACACCACCAATTTCATTCACCCCACCACCACCCCTTCACCACGAGTAATCTGTGAGATCTTTCTTATCTCTATCTCTATAGTTTATTTTCTTGCATTGAGGACAATGCAAAATTTTAGCATGGGAGTAGGGGGTAAGGAACTTAGTTTAGGATTGCATTGTATCTAGGATCATGGCATGTATGACCCTTATTTTTATTTTTCGCTAGCAGTTTTACTTAATCTGGATTATTTCTCAAGGCTTAACCATGAGAAATGGGATGAATGATTGAGGTTTTTATCTAGCGTGCATATAGGCATTTGCATTGATAGGAGCATATAATTTAGGAGTAGTTTGAATATAGGATAATCAAATAGGAATTGTTTGGATTGAGTTAGGCTAGGGTTTAGACAATCGGTCATGATACAAAAAAATCTAGAATTTTTAAAATAATTAGTGACCTCAAAGTGAACAATGAATTGCTAACCATGAATGTTGACCAAAAACCGCAAACCCAAGAAATTTTTATTGTTGAGTAATTTATTTTTGCAAAGCTTTTTTAAGTTTGATAGTGTTTTAGAATACCCATTTATTATAGATAGACCCTTAGTGAAACTATGCAATAATTCCTTGTATGAATGCATACTTGAAATTGTATGTAATCATGGTACTTGTGACACAAAAATATTTAATTTTTAAAAAAATAGAAAAAAAATATACAAAAATGTCAGAAAGGAGAAAAATCTAAAAATTTAGAAAAATTCAGAAAAAGAAAAAAATAGAATAAAAGATGGAGGATAAAAAAAGAGTACGGGTGCCTACACAAGACTGGTTACCAATAGGCTCGATAAAACCTCCCAAATTTTAAATTTTGTGCATATTCAATTTTTCAAAAATGTCACAAGTACCAACACACTTAGTTGTCATACTTTGCTCCAATCAATTGGGAAGGAAAATCAAAATTTATATCATTAGAATTCCTATTGATTGGAAGGGATTCATTTATAATCGAAGGAGAAATTAATACTCTTAAATTTAAGGATATTTGTGAAACTAATTTTTCGATAATAATTTTTCTAAGGAATGCACAATGAGGTCAATCATGGGGTGATCTGTGTAGTAACTTGTGTATTTAAGATATCAGTCATTTGCGTAAGATAACTCGCAGTGTCCTACGTAGAATCTCGATGAAAGATCTGTCATTCTTGCGTAAAATAACTTGCAGTGACCTATGTGGTGTCTTTCATAAAACAACAACAGGAAATCAAACCCGACAGAAGTATATTATCAAAGTGGATTGAGTAGCAATGGTGTGCCGAAACCCAAGGAATTCTCATCTCTATCTTTATTTTAATTACTTTTAATTGTTTTCAAATTTACATTGATCACAACTTCAACTCTCAATTTTCAGATTTCGTCTAGCCTTTCGAAAGATTGTGATTTGATCGCTCAAGACTCTGAACCAATATTCCATGTGGATCGACCTCGAATATACTACTCGATAGGATTGTGCGCTTGCAGTCCGAACCGATAGCATTTCCGAGTTTATAAATTTTAAAAGAAACATCGCTCTCTTCTGAGTGATCAAGCTTTTTGGCGCCATTGCCGGGGAATGATGGCACCGGCCAATGAAGAGGATTTAAAGAACATTAGGTTTATTGATCAAGTTCTTAATCTTCACAATGACAATGTCCATACTTTAAAAATTAGCGGTGCAAAACCCGACGAAGAGGATTTTCAACGATGGATGCTTAAACTATCTCAAATGCAAATTAGGAAACTCATCTTAGACTTGGAATGTAAGAGAAGATGGTCATTGTGCCTGCGCCCATGTCAAATCACCGGTAATTGTGCGATCAAGCTACCTGAAGATTTTAACGGCCTTAAGCTACTACGATCACTCCATTTTAGCGGTGAATGCAAAATCAACGAGGCTGACATGACAAAGCTAATCTCCAGTTGCCCTCTCTTGGAAGAACTCGAGTTATATGGATTTTCTTATTGTGTTCTTAAAATTCATGCCTTGAACCTTCGAAAGATGTCGATTTTGGGTAATTTTGGAGATTTGCATCTACAAACTCCTAAGCTGTTGGAAGCTTTTTTTTTATCGACATTTTTAAGACGGTCGCTACCATAGAAGTGGTAGTGGGACGAAATTTTATCCAAGCTCTCAGTTCCATATCCAACCTTCAGTACCTCTCTATTTACTGTCAACGTCCGGTAAGAAGGCATTAATTAATTGGTTTTCTTAATTAATTAACCATCTAATTTTGTTATAACAATAATTGGTAGAGAATTTATATATCTTTTCTTATCTCTTCTTTTGTGTAGGATTATTTGGTTGAATTTATACAGGTGAAGAATCCTCCGTTAGTTGGCAACTTAACTAGTATGTGCATATATTTACGACCATCCGATGCTCACTTGAGTTTTTCGCTTCTCTTGTTTGAAAATTCTCCAAACCTACAACAACTCACGTTATTGGTTAGCATAAAATTAAATATATATTTTCATCTTTTACCCTTTTAACCATATAATTAATACTTTATTATTAGTAGTGTTGTTTTTAATTTGTTTGTGTCTTCCTCTTTTTCTTTGACTTGTAAACATATATATATATAGAGAGTATGGCTAAGTTGCTGCCGGCGGCATTTCGGTGAGGTGCAGCCGGGGGCATTTCGGCCATTCTGGTGTTCAAACAACAAATTTTTTTATATAGATGTTCAATCTATATTAAAATCTACTTGGAGACCAAATTTTACATTTTTTTGGAATTTTTTTACTATTTATTAAGCCACTTTGAAAATTGCTGATCCGGGTGAACAGTAAAAACAGTCTGGACCATATGATCAGAAATTTTCAAAGTGGCTTAATAAATAGTAAAAAAATTCCAAAAAATGTAAAATTTGGTCTCCAAGTAGATTTTAATATTTAGAACACGTTGAACGGTTCAGATTTTCTGTTTGAACACCAGAATGGCCGAAATGCCCCCGGCAGCACCTCGCCGAAATGCTGCCGGCACTACTACAAAAACTGGTTTTGTACACTGCACATTGTACACGGATTTGGCAATTATATTAAAAACAGTGTACAAAATATGAGTTCAAAAGATCTGAACGATTTCTACACGGATAATTAGTTAACAATCAGTGTCGAATTATTATAGAGAGCTACACGGTTTATTAGAAACCACAAATTCGTGTGTAAATAAGTGTGTGTGCAAATAATTGAGAGAGCTACACGGACTAATAATACAAAGCCGTGTAGGAACATTACACACGGTTTTTTGATATATAGCCGTGTATAAATCTTATAATTGTACACGGCTTTATAACTAAAAGGCCGTGTAGAAATAGGTGGAGAGCTACACGGATATATAACTAAATAGCCGTGTATAAATCTTATAATTGTACACGGCTTTATAACTAACAAGCCGTGTAGAAATAGGAGGAGAGCTACACGGATATATAACTAAATAGCCGTGTATAATAGTGTAGGGTTTTATTATCTTCCCTTCCAGAGCGCCGTTTTGATCAAGTTTTTAGTTCATACATATCGAACTGTGCTTTTTATTTCTGCGAATTGATCGAGGCCAGCAGCTGAGATCTGAGATCTTTGAATTAAGTTTGTATTTTCTCCTCTCCATCTTTCTAAGGTTAGTAATATGTATTTAAATCATTTTCTTTCTCTAATTTTCTGTTATTTAGGCTTATTTAGGTCATTTCATGCATGCTTGAATTCTTAATTTTAGATGTAATTAATTAGTGTATTGTGGTCCAATAACCGACCTTTAGATGCTTTTAGGTCCATGCCCGTTCAAAATTAATCCAATAGGGATTAATTTTGGATAGTCCCCGTTTTGGGACTGCTCTTTGAATATTATGTCTCATTTAGGATGTGAACACATATTAGCGGGATTTAATTAGTATTTGAGGAAAGTTCGACAGTATTTTCCCTTATTGCTCCTACGAGTATGTGGTTCGTACGCATACTTGGGGAGTTAAGGGGAAATGCTGCCGAATTTTTCTCAAATACTAATTAAATCTCGCTAATATGTGTTCACATATGAGACATAATATTCAAAGAGTGGGTTAGGATTGTAAACCGGCCCTTTGTAAGCCCAAAATTTTGTACACGAAGGAGAATGTTGACCATGCATGATTAATTGATCAAATCATTTTTTTAATTTAATTTACAGATGGATCGAAGCTGGATGTATGAAATGCGACGTGACAGTGAAGAATATTTGGTTCGCGTTGATGAGTTTATAAAATTTGCTGAGAGTTATAGAGTGAATAAAAAAGAAGAAGACATTTTATGTCCTTGTAAAGATTGTAAAAATTTATTAAGATTTTTGGACATCGAAGAAATTAGAGCTCATTTGATTTGTCGGGGATTTAAGAAGAGATATACATGTTGGTTCATGCATGGTGAGAAATTTGGGGAAAGTAGTAGTGCCAATAAGGATTGTAATCGTGAATTGAATGATGAGAATGTTGGAATTTCTGATAATTTTGAACTTGATTGGAACGAGGATTATGAGAGTGCCGAATATTCTGATATTAACGTCGAACCCGAAAATGACGATGATGAGATGGAGAGGAATTTTGATGAAAATGTAGAACACGAGTTTACTGAAAATTTGGAGGATATGTTACGTGATGTGGAAGATGAAATTAGTGATAAAAATTATGATAAATTTCAAAATTTGTCTAATGAATCCAAGAAGCCGTTGTATCCCGGGTGTACCAAATTTACAAAACTGTCAGCTGTGTTGAAATTATTAAACTTAAAAGCAGACAATGGTTGGAGCGATAAGAGTTTCACGTCCTTATTACAGCTTTTAGGAGAAATGCTCCCAGATAACAACGAGTTACCCGGTACAACATATCAGGCAAAGAAGTTGATATGTCCAATGGGGTTGAAGATCCAAAGAATACATGCATGTCCGAATGACTGTGTATTGTATCGTAACGAGTACGAGGCCATGCATGTCTGTCCTAAATGCGGTGTTTCACGATATAAACGTCGTAAGGACCAGGACACTGATGATTGTAACGAGGACACAAGTGGCCGACCTCCGGCTAAGGTGTTGTGGTATTTGCCGATAATACCGAGATTCAAACGGTTGTTTGCGAATCCCAAAGATGCAAAATTATTGCGCTGGCACGAAGAAGAGCGCAAAAATGACGGTAAACTAAGGCACCCGGCTGATTCTCCTCAATGGAGAAACATTGACAGACATTTCAAAGAATTTGGTTCTGAACCGCGGAACCTTAGGATTGTGGTGAGCTCAGATGGAATGAGTCCGTTTGGAAGTATGAGCAGTCGGCACAGTACTTGGCCAGTTCTTTTATGCATCTACAATCTTCCTCCTTGGTTGTGCATGAAACGCAGATATATAATGATGTCATTACTAATCCAAGGACCCAGACAACCCGGAAATGACATAGATGTATATCTCGCACCATTAATCGAGGACCTCCAAAAATTGTGGCGTGATGGCGTCCCGGTGTGGGATGCGTATATGAAAGAGACCTTTAACTTGCGGGCCATGGTGTTTTGCACCGTAAATGATTTCCCCGCGTATGGGAATTTGTCGGGTTACACTTGTAAAGGAGCAAAAGCGTGCCCGATCTGTGAAGATGACACGCAGGTGCTGAGGTTGAAAAATTGTCAAAAGAATGTATTCATGGGGCATCGTAGGTTTCTTCCTATTAATCACCCATATCGTAAGAAGAAGATGGCATTCAACGGGAAAATTGAGCTTGGAGTGGCTCGTCATCCATTAGACGGGGAGAGTGTCTTCGAACGGGTAAAAAACATTGATGTTGTTTTTGGAAAATGCGCCAAAGCACTACCGAAGAATATTTGGAAAAAGAGGTCCATATTTTGGGAGCTACCGTACTGGAAATATTTAGAAGTGAGGCATTGCCTAGATGTCATGCATGTCGAAAAAAATGTCTGTGACAGTTTAATTGGTTTATTATTGAACATTCCGGGGAAGACGAAAGATGGTATTAAAGTGAGAAAAGACATGGTAGAGATGGGAATACGACCCGAGCTCGCACCGCAGGAGAAAGGGAAGCGCACATACCTACCCCCCGCACTGTGCACAATGTCAAAGAAAGAGAAAACAAGCTTCTGTGAATGCCTCAATGGTATAAAAGTCCCATCAGGATATTCTTCGAATATTAAGAAGTTGGTGTCGATGAAGGACTTGAAACTGGTCGGTCTGAAATCTCACGACTGTCATGTTTTACTGACACATATAATTCCGGTTGCAATTCGGGGAATTTTACCAAAGCACGTTCGTCAAACCATTACGAAGCTTTGTTCTTTCTTCAATGCAATAAATTCCAAAGTGGTAGACCCTCTAAAATTGGACTCTTTGCAAAAGGAGGTCGTCGTTACTCTTTGCCAACTTGAGATGTATTTTCCGCCATCTTTTTTCGATGTCATGGTTCACCTTGTTGTTCATCTTGTGAGAGAAATTAAGATTTGTGGTCCCGTGTTCCTTCGGTATATGTATCCATTCGAGAGATACATGGGCATCTTGAAAAAATACGTAAGGAACCGACATCGACCCGAAGGCAGCATTATAGAAGGATATTCTACGGAGGAGGTGATTGATTTTTGCACCAACTACTTGACCGGTGTGGATCCTATTGGCGTTCCAAAATCTCGATACGAGGGAAGGCTCCAAGGAGTCGGGACAATTGGGTTGAGAGCCGTAGTTGCTGATCTAAATGAACTACAAAAGGCACATTTTATTGTACTACAACACATGACAGATGTTGCTCCCTACATAGATGAGCACATGACAATCCTTCAAGAATTCAGTAGATCCGGAGATGGCCGGGCTGTAATAGCATCAAAGTCATATTATGGCGTTATTCAAGAAATTTGGGAGCTCATTTACAGTCCTCGCCTGAGCATTCCCGTGTTTCGGTGTCAATGGGTCGAAGACCGAGGTGTTAAAGTTGATAACGACGGGTTCACACTCGTTGATTTAAACAGGGTTGGGCATGTTGATGATCCGTTTATACTCGCCAAGCAAGCCACCCAAGTCTTTTATGCCACTGACCCGAGTGATGCCAGGTTGAGCGTCGTCCTATCCGGAAAAAGAAGGATTGTCGGGGTAGAAAATGTCGTCGATGAAGAAGAGTACGACCAGTTCGACGAAGTACCTCCATTTTGTACTGATGTGCAAACTGAGGTAGCAACACTTGAAGGGGTAGACGAAGCTGACTACATGCGGTCCGACCACAATGAAGGATTATGGGCCGAGGGTACTGTTCAAATAGTGGAAAAAAGGAGAAAAAGGAAAAAAAAAGCATAATGTGTAATATTTATTTTGTTTAAGACCGTGTAGCTTTTAATATTGCAACCTTAGCTTGTAATATATCAAATAAAAAAAGGAAAAAAAGAGGGAAATAAGGAAAAAAGCATAATGTAGTATTAGTATTATCAAATATTATCAAATATTAGTTTAATGCAACAATGAAGGATTATGTTTAATGCTTATAATATTATCAAATATTAGTATTAGTTTTTGAAAATATTAGTTAAAACATTTAATATTAGTTAAAACATTTAATATTAGTTAAAACATTTTGAAAATAAATATTAGTTAAAATATTAGTTAAAATATTTAATATTAGTTAAAATATTTAAGGAAGGATTATGTTTAATGAAAATATTATGTTTAAAATATTATGTTCAACTTTATCAAACATTTAATATTAGTTAAAATAAATATTAGTTAAATTAAATTGTCAAACAACTTTATGAAGTATTGCGGCCCGCAACCACTCAGAGAACTTTACTGAACCTGGGACCCACCTGTCGGACCAATTTATACACGGACATTTAGCTAATAGTCCGTGTAGAAAGGGTAGAGAGCTACACGGCCTTTTAGCTATATGTCCGTGTAGAAAGGGTATTTGCACACGGCCTTTAGCGTAAAGTCCGTGTATAAAGATCTTTGTACACGGTCTTTTAAGTTAAAAGTCCGTGTATAGATGGGAATATTTGCACACGGCCTTTAGAGTAAAGTCCGTGTATAAAGATCTTTGTACACGGTCTTTTAAGTTAAAAGTCCGTGTATAATGAGAAAAACACTATTATTCGAAATCCTCTCTTCCAAAATTTTCACAAGTCCGAAAAGAGAATAAACATCAGTTTCAAAAACCCTCACAGAGAAGATTTTGCTGAGCCTTCTCCGAGCTCTTCACCGCCTCCCCGCCTCGCCGCCTCGCCGCCTCACCACCTCGGTCTCTCTCTCTCTAACCAGTGGTCTCTCTCACCCGTGGTTAGCTCTCTCTCTCTCGTTATTTTTCTTATTGGGTTTGAACCCGTTAGACATTGTTAATTTGTGCCTAGGTTATTTTAGCATTGTACTTGTACCTAGGTTATTTTAGCATTGTACTTGTACCTAGGTTATTTGAACCAGTGGTCTCCCTCACAGAGATGACATTGTACTTGTACCTAGGTTATTTTAGCATTGTACTTGTTGACATTGTACTTGTACCATAATTTTAGCATATAACCTAGGTTATTTTAGGTTAATTTGTGCTTGAATACATTATTATATGTCAAAAGTTGGTTGATTAATCTAGGTTATATGTCAACAAGTGATTGATTAATCTCTTGATGAATATAGGTTATATGTCAAAAGTTGGTTGATTAATCTAGGTTATATGTCAAATGATTTGATCTTTAATTTCATGCAGCACCATGTCGAATGAAAATGAGTACGAGAATATGATGGAAGAAGAGGAGCAGCAAGCTACTGCCTCGTCAGAAAGAAGGAGAAGAGGGCCTACAATGTGCACGAGCCATTCTGAGCAGACCCATCAAGAAATCTGGTTCACAGAAGACGGGCGTGCGCAGGGACCAAAACGGCAGAAATACTCAAATTGGTGTACGAGCTTCGTGAAGCAAAATGCGAGTATCCTTGTTGAGAGATGGGATCATTTTGAGGATGAGGTGAAGAACGAGTGGTGGAACACGGTGAAGGTAAAGTGCCTAACAACTCTTCTCTTGAATTTTCACTTATGTATGATCTATACTTAAATACACTAAATTTTTGTGTCAATCAGGCTCACTGGAACATCAAGAATGATGTTCCAAAGGCAACGACTTTGAAGATTATGAACAATGGTTGGAAGCAATACAAGAGCACGTTGAAGACGGACTTCATGGAGAAAGGGAGAAATCCGGTCGGCTACTACAAATGGCTAAAACAAGAGGACTGGGATGCGTTTCAAGCTTTGAAGTCTACCGAAGAGTTCCAGGTATCTAACTCGTGCCAAATTTATGCTTATTCTTTCTCGATATATATTTATCTTTCTAAAACTAACTGATCGTTATTGTCTTGTTTCTGTGAAGGCAAAAAGTAATAAAGGCAGGATGACCGTTGCCTTTAACAAGTATCCACACCATCTAGGGTCAGGTGGTTACGAGGGTAAGTCGACAGAATGGAAGAAAGTCCTGGATGCGAACAAGGATTCTGACTCACCCGTGGTTAGGATCCAAAATCCTAGGGGCAAAGATTGGGTCATGGGTAGAGCCGAGGTAACCGCTGACGGGAGGATAGTACTCCCAACGGAGTTGCAAAGCGTGGCTCAAAGAATGGTAAGAGTCATTTATAACTCCGAAAGTACGTCAATTGTTCTTTTGCTTTAACTAATTCTTCTACTTGAACAGTTGGAAGTGGAGGAGGAGGTCACCTCGGGTGCCCGGAGTGTCGAACGACAAAATGATTCCTTGTCCGCAGCGCTCGAGAATCCAGAACACCCGGGTCGAGTAAGAGGTGTAGGGGTCTACAGGGGCTGGAAGGAGGTGTTCCGAGTGGAGGGACAAAAACCTCGAAGAAAATCGCGTGCCAAGGTAAACAAAGACGAGATAGTTGCGCAGATACGCGCGGAGGTGAGCAAAGAGTACGACGCAAGGTTTGCTGAGATGGAAGCAATGTTGACACAAATTAGATCAGCAACTACGCAGCCATCCGAGCAACCACCTCCCATTTCGCCGGGAATTCGGCGAAGTAGTCAAGCATCCGGCACGTGGGGCGCGAACGACGATTTGGATAATCTCAAGGTAATCAATACTTCTTCATAATCTAAAGGTATTTAAAACATGTTTGCAACCTTGTTATACAATATCGCATCACTAAAATAAACAACTTTCCTATAAATTTGCAGGACCCCAGAGCATGCGACCTCATCCTGCGGAATGGCAGTGTTTCTATACTCGTTGCTAAGGGCGTTGTACATCCACTCGCCAAAAGTGTACACCATACTCAGCTAAGACCCGACCATGCATGCGTGCAGGTTGAGTTAGTCTTGGATGGATGGCAGCGCGTACCCCTTCCTGTCCCTACCGACGAAGCGGTTGTGCTTGATGACGCACGGATGTCATTTGTCCAATGGCCCAAGAGTCAGATTGTTTTGGATCAGGTAATCCATAAAATAACTCATTTATTTTGTTACGTTCAACTCATTCTTTTTGAAATACTAGAATAATACATCTATAACTTGATACAGACACGAGGAGATGATGTCACCGGTACGGCGATGTCACCGGTACGTCAGGAGGTGGCTTGCGACGTCGGGGCTGACGCGCCACAATCACCGCCCCGTCCTATGGTCACAGAAGAAGAATACAGCTGTTTGCCCAATGATTTGCGCTTTCTCCACGACTACTTGATGACGGCGCCCGAAGGCATGGAGGCTATCATCATCCCTGTCCCACCTGGGATGTTTCTACACGAAGGCAGGGATCTCCTGCTGTCGTTCAAAGACTTCAAGGACCTCTTCCATCACTCGTCATCCGACAAATGGCTCGATGTGTCACACATCACCATTTTTCTCATGTTAGTGATATTAAAATATTTTCATTATTGTATAGAACTCAAATATATATTCTAATTACAATATGATGAGTTTCAGGAAGCTAGTCCGAAACTGTGATGAGATGGTTGAAAAGAAGAACTTGTGCATGTTTCTGGACCCCGAGAAAGTGAGTTCTACGGCAGTGACATATTATCCGGATATGGCTATCGAGTACATGTGTTCTGCGATGCATCGTGCTAAGGCGGAGGAGAAGAAATTCATTCTCATGCCATACCACGAGGGGTTAGTTCTAATCTTAACTTATGTGTTGTTTATATTTTAATTAAAGAATTGTATAAAGAAATTCATTCTCATGCTAAAGTACTATAATTCTTCTCCTCGATCCAACAGCAAACATTGGTGCACGATTCTCATTGTGCCGTACTTAAGCACGGGCATAATTATTGATTCTTGTAAGCCAGGAGGAAGGACCGCGGCTGCCAATTGCAAAGTTATCTTGCCTTTTGTGAATAAGTAAGCAATAATAATTCTATAGGTTTGCATTTCTTTCAATCATATCAAATTATAAAATTGCTAATTACATTCACTCACTTTTGTAAGGGCTTTTGTGAAATATATTAAAGAGGGAGGATCACATAGCACGGGCCCGGGCAAGAAAAGCAAGTTGAATTGGAAGTACTTGAAGGTGAGCACACGGCCTTGAGTTAGAAATTTCATATCTTGTTAAAAAAATTATTGTCATTCTAACAAATGCCGCTAAATGTAAATTTCAGTGCCCGCAACAGAAGGAGGGTTGGGAATGCGCTTATTACACGATGATATTCATGTTTGACTTTGTCGAAAGAATACAATTCGAATTCCCAGATGCGGTATGTACTTCATATGAATTTCCTATATAATAAGCAATTGATATCTACCTTTTCTGAAATACTAACTATTATCAAATTATAATTTTGTAGAATGTGACAAAACAAGCGCATTACACCAAGGATCAGATCGACGATGTGCGGTGCATGTGGGCAAGGTGGTTTGCCATGGAATTTTGTAATCCTCGATATGGATTTGCATAATTTTGTATAATTTGGTGTATATGAATATTGTATAATTTATTGCATATGGATTTCTGGCTAATCTGAAAAATATGAATTTCTTGCTTAATATGGATTTATTGCTAATCTGGAAAATATGGATTTCTTGTTATATGAAATCTGGAAAATCTGGAATATATAGTTCTGTAACAAAAATGGCTAGCAAAACTGGAGGCTAGCCGAAAAACAAAAAATACAAAAAAAAAAAAAAAATGTACTTTCTACACGGACATTTAACTAAAGTCCGTGTAGAAAAAAGATAGCTACACGGTCATTTAGTTAAATGTCCGTGTAGAAAGAGGAGAGCTACACGGACATTTAACTAAATGTCCGTGTAGAAAGAGTTAAGCTACACGGTTTTTTCGTTAAAAGTCCGTGTACAAAAAGAATCGTACACGGTTTTTTAGGTAATATCCGTGTAGCTCGGTAAATGGAGTGCGACACATTCTGGTCTTTGTACACGGCTGTTTGTGAAGTTATACGTGTAGAATCTTTAAAATTGCACACGGCCAAAAGTCCGTGTGTAGTTATTGAACTAATCGTACACCCTCGATTTAAACACGGTAGGAAATCCGTGTAGCTCTTCCTTTATTGTCCGTGTATAATCTCTTTTTTTGTAGTAGTGCGGCAGCAACTTAGCCATACTCTATATATATATATATATATATATATATATATATATATATATATATATATATATATATACACACTTGCAGGTTCAAAAACTTGATTTATCTTCATCTATTTCGAGCGCTTATGAGCAACTTGAAAGCAGGCAACAAGGATTGTTTTCTCGCCTTCGAAGCGTTATAATTAAAGTTGATCTGGGTTCAGATTTTTCTTTTGCATTTGCAAAATTCATACTAAACAATGCACCTGTGCTTGAAAAGCTGATAATATGGGGCGACATCGAAGATCGGAAAACTTCATGGTCTTGTGAGCTCAATAAACTCTCAGTTACAGCTGAAATCATATTCAAGTAAATTTATTTACAATGCAAGGGGTGTGATACGTCCCTTCCCAAGGGGGCCGGGTCGTACTTGGATTCGGTCCAGTAAGGTGCAGGCACGTCCTGTTCCCAGGAGGCGGGCCGTGCGGAGGCTGGTTACTGAAGGTGCAACTCGTCCCGGTTCAAGTGAAACGGGACAAGACGGTGGACACGCGGGGTGTCGGAGGGGTATTAACGCTCTAACCCTTTTTAATACCTCCTCAGATTGTGGTAAATGCGGTCCCCTTTTTCTGGGGAATTCTCTGCCTTAAATAGGGGACGCCCTACTGTTGCGGGGTCTTGTCAGCATTAATGACATGGGTCCGTACAGCTGTTTGAGGGAGTCCGCATAATAGGCGATGATATCTGCATAATTCATCTCAAGCCGAACAGCGAGGCCGTGTGTCGACCTTCTTGGGCTGTTCGGCGTGTTTGTCCTTGAACCTTGTTTTACTTTGGTCCCGAGCTGGCCCTGGGGGAGGGTCCGGCGTTCGGGCTATGTTTGGTCTCAGGCTGGCCCCGGGAAGGGGTCCGAGCCCCAGGCTGTTTTTAATCTCGGGTTGGCCCCGGGAGGGGGTCCGAACCCCGGGTCGGCTTTAACATCGGGTTGGCCCCATGAGGGGGTCCGAATCCCGAGTTGTTTCTAACCTCAGGTTGGCCCTGGGAGGGGGTCCGAATCCCGAGTTGTTTCTAACCTCGGGTTGGCCCCGGGAGGGGGTCCGAATCCCGAGTCATTTTTGGGGTGTGGCCTGTTTTTGGGCCGGCCTGCTGTGAATTTAAATCCGGAAGTGTTTTGTTGGGCTAGGCCTGGGCTTTTTAAGGTCCATTGGCATATGGACCTATCATTAGCCCCCGAAGTCGCAGTGCATCAGTATGATGCTTTCGGGTTTTGACTTCGGGATGGTAGGCGACTTTGGCCTTATTTCTGTTTATGCAAGTTTGCTTCTATTGTCTCAGCTTCTGAGTTTGTTTCAATGTTCGAGTGTTAACCCCCGAGTTGATCCCGGGAGTTTTGTGGGGTATTTGTTTGTTATGAGCCCCCGAGTTAGCGCTCGGGGTTTCCCTTGTTTGGAATTTGGTTACTTTAAAATTTTCGTTGTGTGATTTCGCATCGTGTAGCTTATTGGTTATTTATGGTCTGTACCGATTTTTCTTTGTCCTTACGTTTTGTGATTTTGTTGCTATTGGCCTCTGAGTTGGTCTCGGAGTTTCTGTGTTATGCGGGATAGTCGTGATCTGCGCTATCACTTGTCTGGAAAGATCGTAATTTCGTTGTCCCACCAGGTTGGGAACTTTTTGCTGCGACCCTTCTCGGGTATGTATCCCAAATAAGTGTGTTGGCATGTTAAATAACCTTGGGCGACTAAGCGTGTCTTTTAGACGGGTTGCGCATAATGTCGCGCGTCTTTTTTTTTTTTTTTTTGGAGCCCACCGTGGGGCTCAGTATGGCGCCCGAGTTGGTCAAAAGTAAGTAACCGAGGCCGTCGCGGAACTCATAAGTAATTGACATTTTGAAATCATACAAAGCCCAAATATATAACATAATATCGAAATCATACAACGTCTAATTAAACTAAGCATGACATGTTTTATACAGTGCCTGGAAGGATATTTCCACTTCTGTCATGTCGCGCCTTCCAAGCACCGCGGTGTCCATGCTCAGCAGAGAGACGGGTGTGGTGTCGTTTCTCGGAGGGTATTTAAACGAGCTCGTTATCGGTTTCCTCAAAAAGGTTATCCTCGTTGAGTTCATGTTGAGTAGCGGTATATAAGCTCGACCCTCCGGTATTACGGGATAAACACCCAGGGCACCTCCAAAACCGACGACGGGGGTCCGAGCGGCCTTGGATGTCGTAGTGTTCGAAGCAACTCCACTCATAGCACCTTCGGCATTTCACCATCTCGTGCTTGGCCCCCTGGTCGTGGCATATGACACACCAACACAACTTGGGCTCAAAATCAAAATCATAAATGTTGTTCTCGTCCTCCTTAGTGAACGAGGGTACGCCTGCGAGGGTGAGGTCGATAAGGTAGCATATTTGGTGATCCTCGTTATGGAGCATCCACTCTAAATCCTCCTTGGGGAAACGTTGGAGTAGAGCCCATCTTTCTGCAGGAGAGAGAACCCGTTGTGGGTTATAAGAGCGACGGGGATTTGGGGGAGGTTGGTCGCGACTACTCTGCCCTCGGTCCAGAGGCTTTTTAGGTTTTGAAACCACTCCTTTGAAAGGCATCTTGGATGGGTATGTTGAGGGAGGTAGAAGGTGATTGTGATTTTGACGCATGGTAAGGTTGGTATTTATAGGCATAAGTTGCTACTGTGGCCATAAATGACGTGGGTCCAGGCAATCCGTAATGTATATCTGCCAACTGCCTGATTTAAATAGTGTTAGGCCTCGGGGTATATTTTCAGCGAGAATGTTTGTGCGTGTATCGAGAGTCTGCGCGGGATAGAAATTTGGCTGACATGATATGGAAAAGGTAGACTGTCTGATAACATCAAAAGTCCCGACCACAAAGTTAACTTCTTTGATTTTTATAAGTTTAATAACGTTACATCGGAAGGGTACATATTTTGTATACCAACTCTTCTCTTTTAAGATACGACGACAGATACATTTGTTCTAACATCCTATGATATGCAGGGCGACTAGTTCCCTGTATACCCATTATGTTGCCGAGGAGGATCCCAAGGTAGGCTGGAAGGGTGTTTTCACTCTTGTCAGTCATACTCCGGTGTCCTTCTCGGCAAGAAGACGGGTGTGATGTCGCTACCCGGGGAGCGTTCAGGCGAGGATCTTGTTATCGGTGTCCTTATAGGCATTGTCCGCTTCGAGCTCTTCCTTGGTAGCCGTGTATAAAGTTGGTCCTCCATAGTTGAGGTCGATGCAACGGGGGCATCGCCAAAACCGACGGCGGGGGTTTGAGCGGCCTTTGATGTTATAATGGTACATGTGGTGCCACTCGAAGCATGTTCGGCATTTGACCATTTCGGTCTTGGGATCTTGATCATCGCACCCGAAGCATGTGCGTAACAACGGCGTTGTTGGCTTGAGGGCGTTCTCGTCCTCCGGGGTGAATTTCGGACATGAGCTGAGTTTGAAGTCGAGAAAGTCTCGGATTCGGGAATTTTCGTGGTCTAGCATCCATCATAAGTCCGGGTGGGATATATCTTGTAATAATACCCACCTTTCGCCTTCCGAGAGTGTTCGCAGTGCTGGTTGCGTGGGGTTAGGGCGGGGTCGGTGGGGAGGTGAATCGCGGGGGAGGGTTATGTTGAGGCGTCGCTGCTCGAGTTTGTTAACCGAGTCGCTCGACGACATTGTGATGGTGGGGGTGGGGGAGAGCTTTATTTGCAGGATGAGTATCCGATAGCAAGGAATGAGATTTTGTGGCTGAATGAGCCAATATATAGGCGGAGTATTGTCGTTGGTTATCGTGTCTGGGCCCCATTAAGTCATAAAAGATGGGGCTAGGTGACTTGACTGGACGGGCGTAGGCCTGTCGTTTGACCGGTGTCGATTTCGAAGCATTTTGGACTTAAGGGGCAGTTGTTTCGAGACATTTGCTGACGAGGGTTTTGTTAATGCGGAAGTGCCATTTAAAGTAGGTAAAATCCGCAAGGGCGTGATTTAACAAGTGTGTCATTGTATGGCTGTTATGTAGGCTTGTTGGTTCGCGTATGCGAGGTTGTTGGCGCCTAATGCTATTGTTAGCGAGATAAGTGGCGTTTATATGATATTTGTATGGGCGAGGTGATTAAAGTTACATCGTGAGATTGTAATGTAGGCAGCACGCGTCAATTTTTGTGCTAGTGCTATATCGGGTATCACGTAAGAATGTCAAAAGGGCTTAAAAAGTAATTAGGAGTAATAATGGTAGGCATGTTTTGCGGTTTACAGAGTTTTCCGTCTCATCAAAAACAAGGTTCTCGGGGACACTTGTACAACAAAATAATACCCCTGCATGTTCCAAAATGGTCAATATACGTTGATAGGTAAAGGTGGGGTAACATCGCGTAGCGCGTCAGTCGCTGAAGTCGGGCGATTCTTCTTCGGGGTCGGTGTCGCCGGACCTAGTGGGGTGATACTGCGGGCCGTCTTCATCATCGTCCTCATCGTCATCCTCGTGCATGTCATCCCGGGAATCGAGGATGGCCGTACATTCCTCGCAATACCAGTGCTCCAGGCCTGGGATGGGGAACGAGTAGGGGGTCTCCTCGGGTTGGCAGGCTTGGTGGAACCTTTCTCGGCATCGGGGCATCTCCGCCCGATTGCCCATCTGGCCGCATGCGGGACAAGTACTGCGGGTGACTGGTTTGGGTGCAGGGCGTCGTGGAGACGCGGCTGGTGGCGCACTCCGGTGGGATTTCAGACAGCAGGCACAATGCTCATATGAGCGCATCTCCAGGTCGACCAGGTATTCGATGAAGTCCTTTAGTTTGTGGTTGGGACTTGATAACATTTCGTCGAGGCGGTAAGTCTCGGACAGAAGTTGGGGGTAAGTCTCGGGGGGTAAGTCTCGGACAGAAGTTGGGCGTCTCGGTTTGGGGTTGCTGGGCTGACCTTTGTCCAGGGGTTTCTTGCCAAGATTGTTGGAAGGCTTTGGTGCCATGGCTCCGAGATTTTTGTTAAGTAAATTTGGTTCAAATGGATACGGGAGGTCCGTATATATATAACGGTGATTACTGTAGGCGTCATAAATGCACATGTCAGACCGTTATTAATGTCCTTGCTGGCTGACGTCAGGGGGGGTAATTCTATTTTGGTTAGGGCCGTGTTCCAATTCGTGTTTGTGAATGGGTTCGGGGTTGTGGTTGTTTATGCAAGATATGGGAGATGGTGGCCAAATACCGCTTTGTCGCAGTGAGGACAAGGTATTAGGAAGCATGTATTACGGTGATGTGAGGCTGGATTGTAAGCATAGCGGCGTGCTTTGGGATTGTAGGGGATCTACGTTGTGGGGTTTGGCACCCCAAGTCGAAACGGCGCGACGTTTCGTATTTTTCGAAGCGACTGGTTTCTACGTTTTTATACGCACCGCAGCTTAGTAGCCCTGGTGTCCTGACATGTGTCATAGGTGGATTTTTACGGCTACTTACTGATACCCTATATAAGGGGAGGCGGGCCCAAACGCATATTCGTTTTTAGCAAGCGTTACTCTCGACATTGTTATCCATTGTTCTTCGTATTCTCGAGGACGATTCTGGTGGAGAAGGTCATCTTCCGGTGTCGCAAAGGTACTACTCATTGTTCTAGGGGATCTATTGTCGCAGACGTTGCCTTCGGGAGTTCGTATTTTAATTGGTACCAACAGTTATAAGATCGGTATACCGTAGAAAACCGGGGACGATATGTTCAAAGGAGACTTTAACCGGACCATTGGGGGTTTACTTGGTACCATTTCAATTACCGAGCACCGTCCCGTGTGGTGGCAATTAGTTGTGGGGGTATTTTTCTGTCTTCGCGCGCTCACCGCGCGTGAGGCTCCGGGATTAACCCACAGGATAACGTTTAGGCGAGTTTGTCCCAATGTCGGAGAGGGGGGCTGGTTCTGGCTCTGAAGGGGGTTCCTTTGACTAGGAGGCAGCTGTGGACTGGGGTGACGTGGGCCCAGAGTCCCTCGTTAATTGGGAGGCAGCACAGCCAGAGTCCTCCGTGGAGGAGCCCGTCGATTGGAGCGATCCGGCAATGTGAGATCAGGGAATAGGGGGTGAGGGTGCTGGAAAATCGAAAGTGGCGCTGGAAAGGGTTTTTGCGAATTTAGGTAAGAGGATAGTTCCGCCGGTAGTATCTCCTCTTGCTGAAAATCTTGTTAACTTTCCCTTGCAGTCAGAAATGGGCGGAAAGAAGAGGGTGGGCCACGAGAGAACTGCCTTATCGAGGGATCATCCATCTTATTATACTTCCAGTGTTAGCGAGGGTTCGTCGTGTGAGGAAGGTTCTTCAGAAAGTGAAGATGTGGTCATGCAAGATCGTCAGGAGTCGTCCAGAGAGGCCTCTATCTCAGTGCCTACCCGGGTACACAAAAGGAAATTATCGGGAGAATCGGCCGCCGCTAAGCGGGAGCGTACCGGGCATGCTCGTGATGTGCGATTCCGGGAGATGAGCGTCCTATACCCCTCCGTGTCAATTTGTCGAGACCAAAGTTGGTGGATTGACACCTTTTATGGTGAACTTGTGAGGGAAGACGCGCGGGACCGCATAACTCTGGCGGACTTAAAGTTTCAGTTGTTCTCGCCTCTTGATCGTGCGCATGATGATGAAAACGGGCTGTGTATTTATTGGAAGATGCCCAAGTGCGGGTTTCGGTTGCCCCTGACCTCCTTCGAGGTCACGTTCTTAAAAACGCTGGACATCACCCCGGCCCAACTCACAGGTATGGGGTGGTGCTACCTCACCAGCTTCGAGAAGCTGTTCGAGGAATTTAGGCTCGAATTTGGGAACCTTCAACCGAGTGTGGCTTTATTCACCAAGTACTTTTCCTTGTCTGTCGCGACAGACTTTGTTGCCGTAAAGAGGAAGTCGAAAAAGGATCAGGAGATTTTCGACTATGAGAAGCATAAGAATAAGGTCTCGAAAATCGAGAGTTGGAATCGAGGCTGGGTGTACTTAAAGGACCCAGACCGCGTTGAGTCTCTGCATGGCGTTCGTTGCACGTGGCGACAAATTAGAAGCGTGGCTGGCGAGGAACCAGGCGAAGGGAAGCCCGACTTGAGCAGCTTAATACTGAGTGCCGAGGACGAAAAGGCTGCTGAAGTCATTGGTCGGCTCTTGGACGGTAGTTTTTTTTATATGCATGATCACTCAAAAGAGAGCAATGTTTCTTTTAATATTTATAAACTCGGAAATGCTATCAGTTCGGACTGCAAGCGCACAATCCTATCGAGTAGTATATACGAGGTCGATCCACAGGGAATATTGGTTCAATGCTTTGAGCGATCGAATCAAAATCTTTCGAAAGGCTAGATGAAATCTGAAAATTGAGAGATGTTGTTTTGATCAATGTAAATTAGGAAGCAATTAAAAGTAATTAAAATAAGGATAGAGATGAGGATTCCTAGGGTTTCGGCACACCATTGCCACTCAATCCGCCTTGACAATATATTCCTGTTGCGTCTAATTTCCTGTTGTTGTTTTAATGAAAGACACCACATAGGTCACTGCGATTTATGTTACGCAAGAATGACAGATCTTTCACCGAGATTCTACATAGGACACTGCGATTTACCTTACGCAAATGTCTGATCTCTCAAATACCTCAAATTACTACACAGATCACTGCGATTTACTTTACGCAAGTGATGGAATTTGGTACGCGTTTTGTTGGTCTGGTTTATGGTTTCCCCGCTATGGTTTTCTTCACATAAACCTAATAAATCTCAACGAGGCTAATTCATACAAATAGTTTCTCTTACCATTAAAGTACTGTCACTACCCTAACAGACTCAAACTAGATCATTGAAATTAGATGAAGAGATAGTAAATCACAAAAGCATTTTAGTACAACAACAAGAAACCATAATCAACAGAAATATATATATCAAAACATCAAGAGTAACAAGGTTTACTGCCTAGCCCTAAGAAAAGGAACTTAGCCGCGGAACGGCATTGTTACAAGCACTCCTCTCTTCTCATTCTAATCAAATCTAACCCTAATTACAAAGATGATTATTCCTTCTGCCCAGGGGCCTTATATAGGAGTGTAGGGACGTGTAGAGGTTGAGTAGGGGCTAAGAAACTGATCTGGAAACAGCTGTCGGCAGTTATTCCCCAAGAGACGCCTTCGGATACGGACCGTATTGGTTAATACGGTCCGTATTAGAACCTTGGAAGTTAGGGTTTAATGCTTCCAGCGCTATCTTCTGGTCTGTGCTAGGCCTGGTCCGTATTAGTCAATACTGGCCGTAACAGGGACTTAGTCGATGAGCGCCGCTGATCCGATTGACCCGATTCTAGCTCCATTTGGTGTAAAATAGTCCCAAAACCTGTTTTCTGCAATAAAACATAAAGAAGGGTGACAGTAGCCTTTTTCTCTAATTAATTAAACATAAGTGTGAGAAAATATGCAAAACCTAAGCCAAAACCCTACGTAAATCATCATTATTTTGACTCTGATCACGCCTCCCAACTTGAATTGTTGCTTGTCCTCAAGCAACGACATCCCATCTGGTCAAAGATCCGGTCTAGGTTTAACCATACAATCTCAAGGTCTTGTTAAAAATTAAATTAGGGCTTAGGTTTGGTACAATTGGTATGACAATAAAAATCTAGAACTTTAAAAGTATTAATGACCTCTCCCTTGAACAATTTATTCACCCCATGATTGATCTCATTATGCTTACCCTAAAAAAATTGTTATCGAACAATCTACTTCACAAATATCCTTAAAATTGAGAGTACTAATTTCCCCTTTGATTATAAATGGATCCCTTCCAATCAATTGGAATTCTAATGATATAAATTTTGATTTTCCTTCCCAATTGATTGGAGCAAAGTATGACAACTAAGTGTGTTGGTACTTGCGACTATTTTTGAAAAATTAAATATATACAAGAATTTAAAATTTGGGAGGTTTTCTCGAGCCTATTGGTAACCAGTCTTGTGTAGGCACCCGTACTCTTTTTATCCTCCATCTTTTATTCTATATTTTTTTTTCTTTTTCTGATTTTTCTATTTTTTTTTTGGATTTTTGTCATTTCTGATTTTTTTTGTATTTTTCTATTTTTCTGAAAATAAAATAAAATATTTTTGTGTCACAAGTACCATGATTACACACAATTCCAAGCATTCATTCATGCGAGGAATTATTGCATAGTTTCGCTAGGGGTCTATCTATAATAAATGGGTATTCTAAAACACTATCAAGTTTAAAAGACTTTGCGAAAATAAATTACTCAATAATAAAAATTCTAGGGTTTGCAATTTTTGGTCAATTCTCATGGTTAGCAATTAATTGTTCACTTTGAGATTACAAATTATTTTAAAAATTCCGAATTTTTGTATCATGGCCAATTGTCTAAACCTTAGTCTAATTCAATTTTAAAACAATTCCTATATGCAAATTACTTCTAAATTACATGCTCCTATCAATGCAAATGTCTATATGCGCGCTAGATAAAAACCTCAATCGTTCCTCCCAACTTATCTTGGTTAAGCCTTGAAAAGTGGTCCTGATTGAGTAAAACTGCTAGCGAAAAAATGAAAAATAAGGGTCCTACATGCCATGTTCCTAGATACAATGCAATTCCTAAACTAATTTCTTACCCCTACCCCCATGCTTAAATTTTGTATTGTCCTCAATGCAAGAAAATAAACAATAAGAGAGGGATAAGAAAGATCTCACAGATTACTCGTCGCGAAGGGGTGGTGGTGGGGTGAATGGAATTGGTGGTGTGAATGGGATTCCTTTGGAAAGGCAATATTCATAGAAATTCTCGTGGGCCTTGTTTACCTTGTCCAAGTATTCCTCCAGGTAGCGTGTGCGTTTCTTCAAATTCTCGAGTGTATTGTTAGCGTAACGCGCGGTCGGACCGGGTTCGCGAGGTTGCGATATGGCTGGCTCTTGATTCCATTCGGTAGGTGCGGGCATGGAGTTTGCTTCGTTGGTGCTTTCGCGCGGTGGAATGAGGTGGCGTACGAAAGCCATGTCATGATGGTGGATGGATGAGTGGTGCGAAGTGCTATGTGTGTCCTCCATGGGCTCTTCGGTTGGTTCCTCTTCGGTTGGTTCTTCCTCGATTGGTTCCTCCTCTATTGGTTCTTCCTCGTCGCTTCGTGCATCATCTCCATGTTCAGATTCGTATCCAAACTGGAATGACCCCTTATCCGTTCCGATATGGAGGGTCATTCCCTCGCCTATTTTCAATGTGTACCTTATGTCACCTGTGTGTGCATTAAATACCGCTTGCACGTGATTGTTATTCACCAGGTAGTTCATGTTGAGGCGGTTGTTGCCGAATACTTCGGTATAGCCGTCGAGTTTTATGTTGTGGTGGTGTGCCAGGAGGGTTGCATAACAACCCACGGAAACCACGTGATTATTCTTTATGTCGGCGGCCACCGATGTGAGGTGTTGCAAGATGTGGTGTCCAATGTGCGGTTGATGCTTATGGCTCTTCATGCAGCGCATGAAGTGGATGTCTCTTTCTCGCACTTCCGTTGTGTCCTCTCCTGTTGGGAATATAGAATTAGTCAAAATAATTTGAATATACCTTAATTCTATCGAAGAGATGAGGCATGAGTCTTTGCGGTATATTTTGCGCTCATCAATTGCGACCATTTCCCAGTACTTCATGCGTTTTTCCCTCGTGCATAATTCGGTTTCGCCATTTGTGGGGATGGACAGCGCCTTGCAAAATTCCTCCATTGTTATGGCAAATGGGCGGTTGATTAATCAGTACTTGATCATGTCGCCATCCCATTGTAGTGTCAATAAAAATTCGATGGAGGGTCTCAAATAGACTCTTGTGGCTCGTAGGCGGTCCGCCAAATCCCATAAATTGATATTATTAAGGGATTCACGCACATAATCATAGCATCTAAGGGCTTTCATAGTATTGATGCACATCGCTTTGTTGTTCGCGATGGTTCGATCAAGCAACGTTTGGGCACGGTCGAATTCTTGTTTGTCACGGAATTTGATTCCCATGGCTGTTGCGTAGATGTTTGCATTGTCGGATTGAGAATCGGAGGAACGAGGGCTGTTGTGCGCCATTTTTCTCTGGTTTCGGTCTCTGTTACGGGCCGTATTCACTTGATACGGGGTTGATACGGGTCTGACTTGGAGGATTTCTGTGGACAGGATGCGAATTTTTGATCTGAAAATTCTATGAAATGGTGCAGGGAAAAGGGAGATGGATGAAAGGTTTATATGGTAGTGAAGGAATGTGATGAATGTGCATAAGGTGCTAGTAGTGGGAGGTTAAAATTGGTTAAAATTCGAATTCTTTTTCTTGGAGCGCCAGAAATGGAAGGTTGGTTATTTTTGCTCATTGAATACGGTCCGTATCAATTGATACGGTCCGTAATCACTGTGCGGTTGTGGATTGGAATCTGCTTTTTCTGCGCCAAGTCCGAGATGGGCCCGTATTTGAGAACTACCCCGTATTGGACTGATACAGACCGTAACAGAGAGTAAATCTTCGTGACGGGTTTCGAATTTTTCGACCAAATTCTTCCGGCACCTCCTCCTGTAGGTAAGATTAGTAACATTGAGATCAGCATAATAGTTTAGGATCAGAAGAAATATTTTTTTTTTAAAATTTTTAAAAGAAAAGAAAACAAAAATGGCCTTGGGTTGCCTCCCAAGAAGCGCTTGTTTAAAGTCATTAGCTCGACTTCTCGATTTTATCCGTCGTTTGGCTGATTCCCGAAGGAATATGTCTCTTTATGCTCATCATTTGTTCCTGCGATGTAGTGCTTAAGTCTTTGGCCATTCACTTTGAAATTCCCGGTTTCTTGACTCCATATTTGGACAGCTCCATAAGGGTACACATAAGTGACCTTGTATGGTCCCGTCCATCTGGATCTCAATTTTCCGGGGAATAGTTTGAGCCGTGAATTGAAGAGAAGCACCGTGTCTCCTTCCTTGAACTCCCTTTTTCTGATCTTTTTGTCATGGTAGAATTTCGCCCTTTCTTTATACATCTTTGCATTGTCGTATGCATGTAGTCTTAGTTCGTCTAGTGTATTCAGATCTAGTAGCCTCTTTTTGCCCGCATCCCTAAGGTCATAATTGAACGTTTTAATTGCCCAATATGCCTTGTGTTCTAATTCCACCAGCAGATGACAAGCTTTTCCGTAGATTATCTTGTAAGGTGTCATTCCGATTGGAGATTTGAACGAGGTTCTGTAGGCCCAAAGCGCCTCGTCTAGTTTGAGTGCCCAATTTTTCCTGGACCAAGACACCGTCTTTTGCAAGATGTTTTTGATTTCTCTGTTTGAAATTTCTACTTGCCCACTGGTTTGTGGATGGTAAGGGGTTGCCACCTTGTGTGAGACGCCATATTTCTTCAGAAGATTGTTGAATTGATTGTTGATGAAATGCGATCCTCCATCACTTATCACCACTCGAGGGATGCCAAACCTCGGAAATATGATCTTCTGGAACAGTCGCTTGACTACATTTGCATCTGTTGAGGGTGCTGGAATTGCTTCCACCCATTTTGAGACATAGTCGACTGCTACGAGGATATACTTGTTGTTACCTGAGCTTGGGAATGGTCCCATGAAATCAATTCCCCAGACATCGAAAATCTCTACTTCTAGGATCGAATTTTGTGGCATCTCATCACGTTTAGATATGTTTCCCGTCCGCTGACATACATCACAGCGGGAGACATAGTCTTTAACGTCTCTGAAGATGTCAGGCCAATAGAAACCTGCTTGAAGGATTTTCAATGCTGTCTTTTGGAATGATGCATGGCCACCATATGGCGAGGAGTGGCAGTCATGGATGATGCTTTTCGATTCTTCGTGTGTGACACATCTTCTGTGTATTCCGTCTACACAAAGGCGGAAGAGGTAAGGATCATCCCAATAGAAATGTTTGGCATTTGCCAAGAATCTCTTCTTTTGCTGAAATGTCATGTCCGGTGGAATGGCCCCACATGCAATGTAGTTAGCCAGATCTGCATACCACGGCCGTTTGCTTATCTCTACAGAGTAGAGGTGTTCGTCAGCAAAAGAATCATCGATCGGTTGATCATCCTTGTTTGGTTGTCTCAATCTTGACAGGTGGTCGGCCACCGAATTCTCTGTGCCCTTCTTATCCCTAATTTCGATGTCGAACTCTTGTAGGAGAAGTACCCATCGGATGAGTCTAGGTTTTGCGTCCTTCTTGTTGATGAGGTACTTGATTGCTGCATGGTCTGTATAGATGATGACCTTTGAACCTACAAGGTAAGATCGAAATTTGTTAATTGCAAAGATTACTGCGAGTAGTTCTTTTTCAGTTGTTGTGTAATTGCATTGGGTTTCATTTAGAACTTTGCTCGCGTAATAGATTGCGTAGGGCTTCTTATCCTTCCGCTGTCCCAGGACTGCTCCTACTGCGTAATCACTTGCATCGCACATGATCTCAAAAGGAAGGTCCCAGTCAGGTGGTTGGAGAATTGGTGCTGAAATCAGAGCATTCCTGAGTGTGTTGAATGCTTCGATACATTTCCCATCGAAGATGAACTCGGCATCCTTCATGGTCAAGTTTGAGAGTGGCTTCGCGATTTTCGAGAAGTCCTTGATAAATCTTCGATAAAAACCTGCATGACCAAGAAAACTGCGAATATCACGCACACATGTTGGTTGAGTTAGCTTTTCAATTACCTCGACTTTTGCCTTGTCAACCTCCAATCCCTTAGAGGAAATGGTGTGACCAAGCACAACTCCCTCCTGTACCATAAAATGACATTTTTCCCAATTTAATACGAGGTTTACTTCTTCACATCTTTTTAGAACTTTAGACAAGTTCTTCAAACATGAGTCGAAGGTATCCCCATAAACTGAAAAATCATCCATGAATACTTCCATTATTTCTTCAACAAAATCTGAAAAGATAGACACCATGGCTCTTTGGAAGGTCGCTGGGGCGTTGCATAACCCGAAGGGCATGCGTCGGTATGCGAAAGTTCCGTAGGGGAATGTGAATGTGAATGTGGTCTTTTCTCCATCAAGGTAGCAGAAGTATGAATGCTTTGCTAGTCGCTCCAACAGTTGATCGATGAACGGAAGGGGGTAGTGGTCCTTTCTTGTCGCCACATTTAGCCGCCGATAATCAATGCACATTCGCCACCCTGTAACGACTCTTGTTTGGAGCATTTCGTCGTTATCTCATTTCACAACTGTGGTGCCTCCCTTCTTTGGAACGACCTGGACGGGACTCACCCAGTTGCTATCAGAGATGGGGTAAATGATGCCTGCATCTAGCAACTTCAGGACTTATTTCTTGACCACTTCCTTCAAGTTCGAATTGAGCCTTCTTTGTGGTTCTCGTGAAGGTTTGTGATCTTCCTCTAGCAGAATTCGGTGCATGCAAATGGTAGGACTGAGGCCTTTGATGTCATCGATCGTGTAGCCAATGGCTTTCTTGTGCTTCCTGAGTGTATTGACGAGTTTGCTGATTTGGGTCTTGTCAAGCTGAGAGCCGACAATTACCGGATAGGTTCGGTTTGGGCCTAGAAATTCATATTGTAGGTTGGGTGGAAGAGGTTTAAGCTCGAGTTGTGGTGGAGAGGTTGCCTTTTCCTTCTTCTTCTCTTCGCTACTAACCGTATTAGGGAATACGGGTTGTAGGACTTTGGATGCGGGAATTTCTTCTCCTTTTTCTGTGACAGTAGTGCAACTTGCGCAAGTTTCACTATAAACCTCGTCAGGTTCAATGGTGATGTCTTGTTCAGGTTGTACTTCGTCATCTTCCCTTCCAAGAAGGCTATCCAGATCCTCTATACCCATGAACTCTTCAAATTCATCAAATGGATATTCTTCCTCTTCAAATTTGTCATTGATGCCCAAATTGAAGACACGATCAATGTCAGAAGGGTATTTTAGAGCTCTGTTTATGTCGTAAGTAACCTTGTCCTTTCCGACATTCAGTGAAATTTTCCCATTCTTGACATCAATCATTGCTCCACATGTGGCGAGGAATGGTCTTCCAAGGATGATTGGAATGTGTTCATCTTCTTCCATGTCGACCACAACAAAATCTCCAGGTATCCAAAAATCTCCAACTTTGATTGGTATATCTAGCAATACTCCCTCAGGATACCGAATTGACCGATCAGCCAGTTGTAATGCCATTCGAGTTGGTGATAGATCTCCACAATCCAATTTATCGAATACCGCCTTTGGCATCAAACTAACACTTGCCCCCAGATCAAATAAAGCTTTCTTAAAATCTGTTGTGCCAATTGTGCATGGCATTGAAAAGCTTACCGGATCTTTCAACTTCGTCGGTAGTTTGCTTTGCACGAGCGCACTACAATCCAGATTGAGCGGAACTGTTGAGAGTTCTTAGAGTCTACTTCGGTTTGAGAGAATCTCCTTCAGAAATTTAGCATACGAGGGTATGCTTGCAATTGCTTCAGTGAAGGGGATTGTGACTTGTAGTTGCTTGAGTGTCTCCATGAATCTCGCAAATTGCTGCTCTACCTTGTGCTTGGCAGGTCTTGGAGGGAATGGCAGAGGTGGCTTGTAGGGTGGTGGTGAAATGTATTCAGGTTCGGGTTGTCGCTCGTCTCCACCTACGGTGCCATTCTGCTCCTCAATAGGGTTTGCCTGCGGTTCGAATACGGGCGGCTCTGGTGGTTGCGGCTCGTACTCTTCGGAATGCGATGGCTCTGCATGCATTTCATCGAAAGTTTGATCGGGCATGGGAGGTCCCTTATAAGCTGTACCGCTCCATAATGTTATGCATTTGCAAGTCTCTCTCGGGTTTTCTTCCGGTTGGCCCGAAAATTTTGCCTTTTCCGCGTGTAATACTCGAGAGTTCTTTTGCCATCTTAGAGACCTTGTCTTCTAAGTCTTTGTTGCGGTTCGTTAAGGATTCGATTTTCTGTGCGATTTCGGCGTTAGCCTTATCTTGCTTCTCTAGGAATCTCTCCATTAAAGATGTGATGTCAGGTTGCTGTGGTTGATTGTATTGCCTTGGTTGATAATTCGGTTGAGGATTGTTGTATCTCGGTTGATAATTGGGCTGTGGTTGGTAGTTCTGTTGGGGTGCAGCAGGCCTTTGATTATTTGCGTATGAGAGATTTGGATGGTTTCGGTTGTTTGGATGGTATGTATTGTAAGCGGGCAGAGGTCGAAAGCTCTTGTCGATTGTGTTTGCTTGCTCTATCTCTTCCTCAGTTTCCGTCACATTCACACATTCGGTCATCTCATGCGCTCCTCCACAATAGCCACAGGCTGTTGCGGCATTGACTGCTGCAACCATTCGCTGCTTGGTTTGCTTGTTGAGTGTCATTTGCAAAGCATCAATCTTTGCGCTTAGCATGGATATATCATCTACTCGGTGCATGCCAGGTGTTGGAGTTGGCTTCTTTCGCTCAGGGATCCAGTAGTGTTGGTTGATTGCAATCTCTTCAATCAGGTTGTAAGCCTCGTCGGGTTCCTTGTTCATGATTACTCCTCATGCGGAAGCATCAATAGACAACCTATCGGTAGGGTTTAGACCATTATAAAAAGTTTGGACAATCAGCCATCTTTCTAGACCATGATGTGGACAACACCTTAACATATCCTTATATCTATCCCATGCCTCACACAATGTTTCACCATCCCTTTGTTCAAAATTAGTAGTTGCATTCCTAAACCTCGAAGTTTTGGATGGTGGAAAATATTTTGCAATAAACACATTAAACAATTGGTCCCAAGTTTGAATGGAATTGGCCGGTAAGGAAAACAACCATGCTCTTGCTTGCTTTATCTTTTAATGAGAATTGAAATAGCCTTAGCCTGATTGCTTCATCGGTAACTCCATTGATCTTTATCGTCTCGCATATCCCTAGGAAAATTGACAAATGAAGATGTGGATCTTCATGTGGAAATCCTCCAAATTGCTGTTGCGAAACCATATTTATGAGAGCAGGTTTGATCTCAAAATTACAGTTTGTAACAGTTGGCGGGTTTATACTAGAATTAGGATCATTCGCGCGCGGTACGCAATAGTCTCGTAGAAGTTTGGGTCTTGCTGCATCGTGAACTCCCTGATCACCATTGTCTTGTCTTCCATTGTTGATCGCTTGGATCGGTGGGATATCCATGTTGATCGAATCTGAGTCCTCTTCGCTTTCAGAATTACTTGATGAAGAACTATGATTGGTTCTTATCGGTGATGTGGAAGCGAATTGTCCTCTCCTACTAGCAATCCTCTCGGATCTTCATACGGATGATTCGGCCAGCGTGCAGTGTCCTAAAAAGAAAAGAAAATCTGAAAATTAAACTAAAAACTAAAAATAAAAAGAAAATAAAAATAAAAACGAAATTGAAACTAAATGAAAAAATAAAAATGCAGAAAATAAAAAGAAATCTAGGCGTTTCTAATTAATTGGATTCAATGGTCAAAGCAAGGGCGTCTCGCGAGACCTTGCACAATAAACCGTTATTCCCCGGCAACGGTGCCAAAAAGCTTGATCACTCAAAAGAGAGCAATGTTTCTTTTAATATTTATAAACTCAGAAATGCTATCGGTTCGGACTGCAAGCGCACAATCCTATCGAGTAGTATATACGAGGTCGATCCACAGGGAATATTGGTTCAATGCTTTGAGCGATCGAATCACAATCTTTCAAAAGGCTAGATGAAATCTGAAAATTGAGAGATGTTGTTTTGATCAATGTAAATTAGGAAGCAATTAAAAGTAATTAAAATAGGGATAGAGATGAGGATTCCTAGGGTTTCGGCACACCATTGCCACTCAATCCGCCTTGACAATATATTCTTGTTGCGTCTGATTTCCTGTTATTGTTTTAATGAAAGACACCACATAGGTCACTGTGATTTATGTTACGCAAGAATGACAGATCTTTCACCGAGATTCTACATAGGACACTGCGATTTACCTTACGCAAATGTCTGATCTCTCAAATACCTCAAATGACTACACAGATGACTGCGATTTACTTTACGCAAGTGATGGAATTTGGTACGCATTTTGTTGGTCTGGTTTATGGTTTCCCCGCTAAGGTTTTCTTCACATAAACCTAATAAATCTCAACGAGGCTAATTCATACAAATAGTTTCTCTTACCATTAAAGTACTGTCACTACCCTAACGGACTCAAACTAGATCATTGAAATTAGATGAAGAGATAGTAAATCATAAAAACATTTTAATACAACAACAAGAAACCATAATCAACAGAAATATATATATCAAAACATCAAGAGTAACAAGGTTTACTGCCTAGCCCTAAGAAAAGGAACTTAGCCGCGGAACGGCATTGTTACAAGCACTCCTCTCTTCTCACTTTAATCAAATCTAACCCTAATTACAAAGATGATTATTGCTTCTGCCCAGGGGCCTTATATAGGAGTGTAGGGACGTGTAGAGGTTGAGTAGGGGCTAAGAAACTGATCTGGAAACAACTGTCGGCAGTTATTCCCCAAGAGACGCCTTCGGATACGGACCGTATTGGTTAATACGGTCCGTATTAGAACCTTGGAAGTTAGGGTTTAATGCTTCCAGCGCTATCTTCTGGTCTGTGCTAGGCCTGGTCCGTATTAGTCAATACTGGCCGTAACAGGGACTTAGTCGATGAGCGTCGCTGATCCGATTGACCCGATTCTAGCTCCATTTGGTGTAAAATAGTCCCAAAACCTGTTTTCTGCAATAAAACATAAAGAAGGGTGACAGTAGCCTTTTTCTCTAATTAATTAAACATAAGTGTGAGAAAATATGCAAAACCTAAGCCAAAACCCTACGTAAATCATCATTATTTTGACTCTGATCAATGCACGCCCATAAAAAATCTCAACTATTTTCCTATATATATAACCCCAGAGTTCTCATGTTTTCTGGTGCAGTTTATGGTTTGAGGGACTTCGCTTTTGATGGAGCGGGTGACGAGGCTCGATCGGTCTGTTCTCATGCCGAGGGGACTCACTCGGGCCCGATGGAGATCGAGGCTGCTGCGGATCCACCAAAGACGGGTGGCGAAAAACTCATGATTAAGAAGGATCCCACCGACAAATAGTCAAAGAAGCGGAGGTCAACGGGCGATTATACTCGCGAGCAGAAAGGGAAGGAGCCGGCTGGTAATAAGAAGAGAAACGTGCCGCGACCACCTCTCGCCCCGAGTTCGGGGCATGCAACAGTCGCCGTCGTTTCAGGTGGGGTAGGTCCCCGTCAGGGTCAGCTTCCATGGTGTTAGCTCAAGGGGTTCCATCGTCGGGTGGGAGTTCGGCCGGGGCTGGGAGCCCGGCCACGCCTGTTCTTCCTAGGTCTACGTCTTCTTCTCCCGAGGAGCACCGCGCGGCAGACCCTTCGGGACGGGTTAGAAGGGGAGCGATATGCAAAATGCCCGTCCCTTCAAATCTGCCCGACGGGTGCCTTGCGTATTTTCCTCATTTAGCTCTAATGCGGAGCGCTACAAAGCGGCCTCGGGAGAGTTCGGCCTATTACAGGGAGATTTATCGTGCTTTGGAGCCTCCTTACTTGACCCAGCTTATCACAGAACGCGGGGTCGAGATGATGCGAGATGCGGTGGGGCGTCTTTTCGAGGTGGGTTGCCTGTTTTCCCATGCCACAGACGCGGTTGTTGCGAAGACGTTGGACGTAACCCGTTCTCCTGCCAAGTCTGGGGACCTGACCGCTGCTCTTGTTGAGAGGGATTTCTTGACAGAAGAGTGCAAGTCTCTTAGCGACAGGTGTCAAGAATTGGAGAACTCGGCGGTCTGTGCTAGCGAGGAAATTAAGAAATTAAAGAGCGAGGTGGAGGCGAAGGCCCGAGATGCGGAGGATCGCGAGGTGTGTGCGAAAAAGAGCGTCGAGTTACTTGAGGAGCTCGAAGCTAAGCTCATTGACAGTGAGGCTGAGGTAAAGGTTTTGAGGCAGTCGAGGGACGAGCAAGCCCAGGAGCTAAATCTCGTGAAAGAGCAACTGGATCAGGCCCTGGTCGCGGTGAAGAACTCGCAGGCAGAGCGCCTGGATCGCGACAAGGAGGTGATACAGGAATTTCTGACTAGTGATCCGTTCAAACTTGCTGCTATGATATCAGTGTCGGGAATGATCAAGGAGAAGATATATACCGAGTTGGTGCACCTGGGGACTTTTTATCCTTTTGCTCCCGAGGATATCAGGTATAAGCCGGTGGCGGAAGAGGAACGGCTTCCTGTTGGCTTGGTGGGATACAGCTGGGATAGGGTCGGAAACCGCTTGATCGGACCTCACGGCAAGTCGATGGGCCCTAGGGTGTCTTTGCTAAGTTGTAAGCCTAAAAAGCCCTTCCATACTTGGCGTAAGGTTGCGCCCTGGCCTCTTCACTTGGATCGCGAAGACACACCACCTCCGTCTCCCAAGGTTTGCATCGAGGGCCGCGTCGACATTACTGGCGACGCTGCGGGTCCCATAACCGCTTCGGTGGTTGGGGAAGGGGAGACGTCACTGGACCAGGTGGATTATAGTTTGGCGCCGGGGGATGATACTTCAGCAAATCCCGAGGCAGATCAGGTACGCGTTCTGTCAATTGTGCGCTATCAAATTTTGCCCGGGTAAGTGCTTAATATCGAGCTATGTGTTGCAGGGTAAAGACGAGTAGCCGTGTTGCAATGGGACAGACGAGCGGAGCGGTTTTTCCTTTGTTTTATTTGAGTGTGGTTGGTGTGAGGATCTCTCCGAAATGTGGAGAGTTTAACAGAATTTATCGTAACCTTTTGCTTGGGTGACTTGTCGATGAATGTTTCTCGGTCACCTGAGATAATAGTTGTTTTTATGCATGTTTCTGTTTCCGTATAGGCTTGTTGTGATCTTTGTTTGTGGACTGCGTGACTTTACAAGGTAGGCCAATCTCAAGTAAACCGGTTTTACTATGTTGGCAGAGAGATTGAACGAAATGATCTCGCACATCGTATGCGTTCGCTTTGCATTACCTCATATTGTGTACCGATATGTGTTCTTTCTGATCGTATAATATTAAATTACCGATCTGAAAAATTTTGTTACCTTGAGAAGCTTATTGTCTCCTTCCTTTCCTGCTCATGGTGTCCTCGGGTCGATCTTTGTCCGGACGATATGGCTTACCTCCTGAAGAGGCAAGCATGCGTGTGCTTGCGGAGAGTCTATGCACCCTTTTAGGTAGTTGGTAGGTTTTGTTGTTCTTTTCCTGCGAGACTTTTATTCGGACATGTTACCACGCCTATTAATTGTCTCGCGAGGCCGGTAGAGATATTCCTGCGAGACTTTTTGTTCGGACATGTTGTCGTGCCTATTTGTTGTCTCGCGAGGCCAGTAGAGATATTCCTGCGAGACTTTTGTTCGGACATGTTGTCCTGCCTACTTGTTGTCTCGCGAGGCCAGTAGAGATATTCATGCGAGACTTTTTGTTCGGACATGTTGTCGTGCCTATTTGTTGTCTCGCGAGGCCAGTAGAGATATTCCTGCGAGACTTTTGTTCGGACATGTTGTCATGCCTACTTGTTGTCTCGCGAGGCCAGTAGATCACTCGCGCTCATCCCACAAGGCTTTAGTTTGTGCTTATTACATAGGCAAGCTCGTTGTCTTGTGAGATGGCGGAATGTTTATCCGATTGGTGCGTGTTCATTGCCCCGTCGGGCTTTCGCTTACGCTGTATGTCGGGATCTTCGGAGAGATTTTTTCGTTACCCCAAAGGTTTCCGTTATTATCTCTCCAAAGCAGAGTTATGCGCATTCGTTATCCTTTTGGGATTTTCGTTCGCTTTTTGCATAACTGTCCCTTTTATTTTCGCGAGTCATGTGTATTCGTTGCTCTTTGCAGAGTTTTCGTTCACACTTTTGCGACTCATGCCTGTATTGCCATGTTCGAGAGTCACGTGTATTCGCTGCTCTTTGCAGAGTGTTTGTTCACACGTTTGTGACTCTCGCCTGTGTTTTCATGTAGAATTGCTTTGCTGCTTCGTACTTGAGGTCCTTTGGCCCGAGACTAGCGCGAGTTTTCCTCGCGGGGCGCGTCGTGTGTACTCGTCATCCTTTCGGAATGTTCGTTCGTACTTTGCACGACTAGCGCACGCTCGCTGTTACAGAAAAGTTTCTTCGGGCTGTTTTATGCTCTAGGGCCTTTGGGCTGAAGTTAGTATAATAATTTTCGGTTTTGTTGGTCAAGACATATGTTGCCCGTAGGCTTTTTATCCTTTGTTACGAGAAGTGCTGTTGTTTTATTGCGGAGGCGTTCGTTGCCCATTAGACTTTCGCTTATCCTCTTAACGCAATAATTTTATTCTTTTATAGAGGCATTCATTGCCCGTAGGCTTTTGTTTGCCCTTGTGATAATCAGTTGTTTTGTGAGGTGATCCTGACGGCAATTTTGTGTCGTCGGGCCCCGAATTTGTTAGTCAAACATCGCACACCGGGGCCATTCTTATAACATCGCACGGGCGCCCTTCACCATACACGGGCATTCCCGTGTTGATCCAAAAGTACGAGATATCGGGCCGTGCTTATAATATCGCATCGACGCCCCTGACCTTACACGGGCATTCCCATGCAGGCTGGTCAAAAAAGGTACAAAAGAACAATTACATTTTTGCAGACGGCATGTCTGCTGCTATACCTGTTCTTCCCCTCTTTTTTTTTCTTTTTTTTTTGAACATAAAATTTTCGAAGGTGGACAACATTCCAGGGTCTGGCGAGCATCCGTCCATCGGGACCTTCGAGCTCGTAGGCTCCTTTGTCGCAGGCGCGAATTACCTGGAAGGGGCCTTCCCAATTAGGTTGAAGCTTACTAACATGCTGTTCGGTAGCTTCGATCTTTTTTAACACCAGGTCGCCCGGTTCGAATGCCCGGGGTGACACGCGTTTATCGAAGGCGCGTTTCACCCTCCGCTGGTACTCTGTGGTCCGGACGCGGGCCTTGTCTCGGAGTTCTTGTACTAGCTCGAGGTCCACTGCTCGTGCTTCGGGGTTGTTTTCTGTGGAATAGGCCGTCATCCGTAGGGAAGGTGCAATGAGTTCGAGAGGTGTGACAGCCTCCATCCCATATACCAAAGAGTAGGGCGTTTGCTGGGTTGCTTTCCGGGGAGTAGTTCTGTATGCCCAAAGAATTTCGTCTAGTTTGTCGGGCCAATTTTTCCTGTTGGAGGCTACCTTCTTTCTTAAACCATCGAGAATGGTCCTGTTGGTGACCTCGGCTAGACCATTACTAGCGGGGTGGCTAACCAAGGTAAAGTTGCTGCGAATGCCTAGCCTTTCTAGGAAGGACATGGTGACATCTACGTTAAACTGTGTGCCGTTGTCGGAGATCAGTGCGCGCGGAATGCCGAAACGGCACACGATATTGCGCCATATAAAATTTTTGGCGGCCTCTGCCGTGATGTGGGCTAATGCTTTAGCCTCGACCCATTTTGTAAAGTATTCCACGGCCACTATGATCCATTTTTGTTGTTGGACGACCATGGGGAAAGGGCCTAGGATATCGATCCCCCAGAGGTCGAAGGGCCAAGCTCCCGAGATTGTGACCATGTCGTAACCTGGGACACTGGATAATCGGCAGTGGTATTGGCACCTTTCACATTTTTGCACCATATCGGCCGCATCTTGCTGCATCGTGGGCCAATAGTATCCCGCGCGCAGGACTCTCTTGGCTAAAGTTTTTGCTCCTTGATGGCTACCGAAAAGTCCCTCATGGACTTCCTCCAACATTGTCTGAGCATCTTTTTCTCCGATGCACTTAAGCCATGGCCGAGCATATCCCTTTTTGTATAACTGATGGTTGTATATCGAGTATAAAGGGCAATCTTCTTCAATCTCCTGGACTCCAATGGGTCCTCAGGCAAAGTCCCCGAGGTGAGGTATGCCCACATGGGGGCGTACCAAGTATCCCCGGGTTCGTTAATGACATAAGATTCCTTCATGTCACCCGATATGCTTGATTCGGAAATATCCATTACTATCACAGGGCGATTCTTGTCGAGGTTACCTGCTGCCCCCAGTTTGGAGAGGGCATCTGCTTGACAGTTCTGGTTTCGGGACACATGTTCTATCACCACCCTATCAAACTGTCCTTTCAAGGAGTGGAACTGCTCCCGGTATCGTCGCAATCGGTCGTCATGTACACGGCACTCCTCGTTGATTTGTCTGACCGCGAGTTCGGAATCACTATGGAGATGGACTTGTCGGGCTCTTAGTCCCGCGGCTAACTTGAGGCCTGCTATCATGGCCTCGAACTCGGTAGTATTGTTAGTTACAGAGAACTGGAAATAGAGTGCGTAGTTGAGGGTTTCTCCTTGGGGGCCCGTGAGAGCTATTCCTGCTCCTGCTCCCTGATGGGAGGAGGCGCCGTCGACATAAAGCGTCCACTTGCTGTCCATTTCTTCGGGGGCTCCCGAGTACTCTGCAATAAAATTCGCAAATACTTGTGACTTGATGGCGTTCTGGGGGTGGAAGGTGACGTCGAATTCTGTTAATTCGAGCGCCCAGGATAGTACGCGGCCCGAGGAGTCGAAGTTCGCGAAGGCCTTTTTCAGGGGCACCCCGGTGTACACCTTGATTGGATGGGACTGGAAGTATGGTCTCAGTTTTCTTGCCGCGACTATAAGAGCGTAGGCCGCCTTCTCTATCTGGGTGTATCGAGTCTCGGCATCTCGGAGTACATGCGATACAAAGTATATGGGTTTCTGGTCCCGCCCCTCTTCTCATACTAAGGCGGCACTTACCGCATGGTTAGTTGTGGCCAGGTATACAACTAGTGTGTCTCCGTCTATGGGTCGGCTGAGGCAGGGTGGGCTGGCCAGATACTCTTTGACCTTGTCAAAAGCTACCGCGCATTCCTCGGTCCACTCGAATTTGGCAGATTTGCGCATAGCTTTGAAGAAAGGGAAGCAAACATCGCCGGATCGAGCGATAAATCGGTTCAATGCTGCTAGTCGGCCTATGAGCGACTGAAGTTCTTTGAGGTTTTGGGGCGGTTTCATTTCCAGGATGGCCTGCGACTTGGAGGGGTGTATCTCTATGCCCCTCATGGACACCATAAACCCGAGGAACTTTCCTCCCGTGAGACCGAAGAAACTCTTCTTCGGGTTGAGCTTCATGTCAGCCTGGTTGAGCATCACGAATGTCTCGCGTAGGTCATCCACGTGGCCCAAGTCGGACATGCTCTTTACCAGGAGGTCATCAACGTAAGCTTCCACATTTCGGCCTATCTGCTCGTGGAACACCTTGTTCACCATTCTTTGGAAGGTAGCCCCCGCGTTTTTTAGCCCGAAAGGCATCACCCGGTAACAATATAACCCGGTGTGGGTTGTGGAGGCCGTCTTATCTTCATCTTCCGGGCACATCCTGATTTGGTTGTACCCCGAGAACGCATCCATGAAACTTAGAAACGCATGTCCGGAGGTGGAATCTACTAGTTGGTCGATCTTGGGTAAAGGGAAAGGGTCCATAGGGCACGCCTTGTTCAGGTCGGTGTAATCGATACACATCCTCCAATCTCCATTTGCCTTTCTAACAAGGACAGGATTCGCCAACCATTCCGGACAGGTCACATTTCTAATAAAACCGGCTTCCAGCAATTTCGCCACTTCAGCTTTAACTGTCGAGCGTCGCTCGGCTCCCATGTTCCTTCTCCTCTGTACAACAGGTTTTGCCGCCGGTTTGATGTGCAACCGGTGCTCTGCTATGGATCCCGGGATCCCAGGCATGTCTGCGGCGGTCCATGCAAACACTGCCTGGTTTTCTCGGAGGAAATCAATCAATTTCTCCCTTGCACTTCCCTGAACTGCTTTGCCAATATTCAGAAACTTGCCATTGCCGAGGTCGACTCGGTCGACTTCATCGGCTGGTTTGATAAATGCATTTGACTATCCTTTGTCAGTGGGATCTAAGACCATGGGTGTGTGCGGGGGTAAAAACTCTCTACTGGATCGCAAGCGTGGGCTAGTGGGACCTGACCTCGCCCCTGCTTTGATATCCACTTGATGGACCTCTCCTCCCCGCTCCTCCCCGCCCCTCAAGGGAAGTTTGATAGCATTCTCGGGCTGCCTGTTGCTGCCCACATTCCTCTTTCACTCCGTGGCTGGTGGGGAACTTGATCTTTAAGTGGGGGGAAGACACTATGGCTCCAATTTTGTTCAAGGTGCCCCTGCCAATGATCGCATTGTATGCGGAAGGGGCATCCACTATAAGGAAGTCAACCATGACTTCGGTGATGCGAGGTGAGGACCCGAACGCTACTTTCAATCGGGCGATCCCTTTGGGCTGGAGGGAATCGCCAGTGAAACCCACTAGCGGCGTTACTCTCTTTCGTGACTCGCCGAGTTGTATTCCCATCTTCTCAAAAGCTGAGAGGTACAAGATGTCGGCCGAGCTCCCCGTATCCACGAGGATCCTCTTCACTCCAAACTCCTCTATTTTAAGTCTCAGTACTGTGGGGTCATCATGGGGCCACGCAATGGTGCCGAAGTCTTTCTCAGAAAAGTATATGGCTTCGTCTATCCGGGGCCTCTTTCTTTCAAGGGGCCTTTCAACGTTTAGTATGGTAGGGTACGGCTTGGTGGTGCATCGATTATATTTCTCAGGGACCATCACCTCGTGCCCTCCGCTAATAACATTGATCTCTACACTTGGCTGCCTGCCGGATGTTCCCGGTCCTTTTCCCTTGCTTTCTTCGGGCTTTTGTCCCGTGTACCTGGGCCCCTTGTACTCGTCCCGATAGGAAACCTTCTTTTTGTACTCGGCTTCCCCATTGTATTCTCTTGTAAACTTTTTGAAGAATTCTGGCTTAATGTACTCGATCAGTTTTCCTTCCCTAGCCAACCTCTCTAACACGTCCTTCAACTGGAGGCAATCTCCCGTGGAGTGCCCATTGAAACGGTGGAACAAGCACTTTACGGCCTCGTCTTTTTTCTCAAAAATGCTCTTACGCAGCGGCCTTGGGACGTCGGGCATGTCTTTTATGACATGATACATCTCGCTCCTCTTCTTGATAAAAGGGGCGTATCGCATATAATGGGGTCGGTAGCCCTCCCTGCCATCTTCGTGCCGTTCTTCTTGTGGCACAGGCAGGGTATTTCTTTTTGGTGGTTCTCGCCTTCGAGACGGACCGCCGCTGGGCTGTCGGTCGCGCGGCTGTGGTTTCGGAGATCTGGACCGCGGCCTGGCGAACTGGGTGGCGTCCTCTGCAGCCCGGATATACCCTTCGGCAAAAGCCAAGAATTCCGGTAAACTCTTAAACTCTCTCTTCCGGGCATCATACCGGAGGGTGCCCGGTCCTCCTTGCCAAAGTTCATTCTGTATAGCTGCCAGGGCGATGTCCTCGCTGTAGTTTCGAACCTCCTAGAGGCCTTTACGAACCTATTGACAAAGGTCCAAGTTGTCTCTTGGTGTCCCTGTACGTACTTTAGGAGGGAGTCACAGGTCGCCCGTGGGGGTCGGAGCATGTCATAGCGGGCTAGGAAGGCTCTTGCTAACTGGTCAAAGATTTTTATCGATCCTTGCTTCAATCTCATGTACCATTCCCACGCCTCCCAAGTCAGACAGGTGGTAAAGATGCGGCACGCGACGGCATCCGATGCCCTATGCAATCGAAGCCTTTCGAAGAACCCGTACACAAAGTTCTGCGGGTCCTGGGCGTCCCCGCTACCTTGGAAGCATGGGAGGCCGGCAGGGTATTTGAAGTCACCCATAGGGGCCTTATAAAGTTCCGGGGCTAATGGTCCCTCCAAAATGTTTGTCGACCCGGAACGAGTCCCTGCTCTCTTTCTTTCTCTCTCGGCTATTTCTTTCTCCACCCCATTTTTTATCATTGCGTTTATCATCGCCATATCTACTCCTGCGGCCTCTGTTGTGGTGCGTGGTTTTCACCGCTTCTTAGGGGGTGTTTGGCGACGCTCTTCCCGTGAATGATGAGACTGATTGTCTTTTCTCGAGTGGCGAGACTGGTCGTCCTTCCTGGAGTGGCGAGACTGTTCTTCGATCTGCTTACCGGGGCCTTCTCGAGTTCGCTCTATCCTCGCTCGACCAGCACTCCTCCTCGAGCTGGCAGCCGCGGATGAGCCTTCGCTTTCTTCCTGTTCAATCCCAAAGGATAGCCTCCGCCTCGGTCCGCCCTCCTGTCTCGTCTCCCCTTCGCCAACAAGGGTCTCAGGTTCGGGGTCAGGATTGTCAAAGTCGCGTTCTGTATCATGCGGACCGGGCTCTGGATTGTTCGACCCAGGTCCGGTTTGGATTAGCTGTACTACAGGCGGCGGGGGGTGAATCATCCGTACCGCGGGAGCCGAGGTGGGAGTTTGGGGATGGTATGACAGGTTGGGATCAGCTTGTGGAGGGTAGTGCGCTAAAGGGGTGGCTGGGTACTGTGGGTATGGAGAAGCATATTGCGGGTATGGAGGATAGTTGTAGGGAGGTGGATATACATATTGTGGAACATACGGAGAATGGTACTGAGCATAGATCATCTGGTTTTGGGTATTTTGGGGGGTCGACCCGATCGGCACCGTGGCCTGGGCAGTCACGATAGTCGAGTCGATCGGTCTCGTAATCGGTGCGGAAACTCCGAGGGACTCCAAGCCCATCTCGGGTTGGGTAATCGGTACCCCTTCGGGCGGCATGCCCAAAGAGTGGGTTGGAGGGGCAGTTGGGCTGGGGGTCTTCTGGCCCAGTTTGCCGAGGGGGTTTTTACTCGTTGCCCCTGCACTCGGGTCACCTGGGGGAATTTTCTTCACAGGTTCCTTGGGTCTTATGCCAGAGGTTAGGTTGGTCGGGGACTTTACATTCTCGGTTCTTCGGGTAAGTGGTTCCGTCCGCCGAGCGACCTCCTCGGGGGTGATCTTGTTCGCGTCTGCTTGTTTGGTTGCAGAAGTCATCTCGCTCAGTTGAGGCTGGGGGCCCCACGGTAGTTGATACGTCCCTTCCCAAGGGGGCCGGGCCGTACTTGGATTCGGTCCAGTAAGGTGCAGGCACGTCCTGTTCCCAGGAGGCGGGCCGTGCGGAGGCTGGTTACTGAAGGTTCAACTCGTCCCGGTTCAAGTGAAACGGGCCAAGACGGTGGACACGCGGGGTGTCGGAGGGGTATTAACGCTCTAACCATTTTTAATACCTCCTCAGATTGTGGTAAATGCGGTCCCCTTTTTCTGGGGAATTCTCTGCCTTAAATAAGGGACGCCCTACTGTAGCGGGGTCTTGTCAGCATTAATGACATGGGTCCGTACAGCTGTTTGAGGGAGTCCGCATAATAGGCGATGATATCCGCATAATTCATCTCAAGCTGAACAGCGAGGTCGTGTGTCGACCTTCTTGGGCTGTTCGGCGTGTTTGGCCTTGAGCCTTGTTTTACTTTGGTCCCGAGCTGGCCCTGGGGGAGGGTCCGGCGTTCGGGCTGTGTTTGGTCTCAGGCTGGCCCCGGGAAGGGGTCCAAGCCCCAGGCTGTTTTTAATCTCGGGTTGGCCCCGGGAGGGGGTCCGCACCCCGGGTCGGCTTTAACATCGGGTTGGCCCCATGAGGGGGTCCGAATCCCGAGTTGTTTCTAACCTCGGGTTGGCCCCGGGAGGGGGTCCGAATCCCGAGTCATTTTTGGGGCGTGGCCTGTTTTTGGGCCGACCTGCTGTGAATTTAAATCCGGAAGTGTTTTGTTGGGCCAGACCTGGGCTTTTTAAGGGCCATTGACATATGGACCTATCAGGGTGTAAGTGTAATAATAGAACCGGCCGTACGTATCCATTCTTATTTAATTAATTTGCTTCACAAATTAATGGTATCAGAATACGGTAGTTCGTCAATTTTATTTTCTGATGACAATTTTGCTTAGAACACTAATTGGTTACCTTCTTAATTTATAATGGGCTGGGTATTAAATGCGAAGAAGCTCAACTTTATTTTATTTACAGGGCCGCAATTTGATATATAACTGGGCTTTTTGAGAACTTTCTTATTTTATTTTATTACATATATTTTGTTACTACAAACTTTCTTTAATTAAAGTAGAGAAATTCTTGATTTAATTAAGATGTTCAAGGATAATGTTCTACCATAAATTATAATGGAAATGCAAATATTCGGACTTCTCCCACTACTACAGAAAAACATATTGCACACGGACATTAATGGAAGAGCTACACGGATTTCCTGCTGTGTTTAAAGCCAGGGTGTATGAATAGGTCAGACTACACACGGATATTTAACCGTGTGAGATTATAACAATTTCTACACGGATTACTTTGTAAACCGCCGTGTACAAAGACCTGGGGGTGTCGCTCTACAAGTTACCGAGCTACACGGATATCCCCTAATTAACCGTGTACGATTCCTCTTTCTACACGGCTTTGTATTAAAAGTCCGTGTAGCTCTCTTAGCTATTATACACGGACTTTTGGTAAATATCCGTGTACAAATAGTTGAAGATTTTTTGTATTTCGCCTCCAGCAAGGCTATCATACACGGATTTTTCTAAAATATCCGTGTATGATTAGTATTGCACACGGTTTTTTATAAAATGTCCGTGTAGCTCTATGCTATTGTACACGGACAACTGTTAAATAACCGTGTGCAATAGCTAATTTTTTATTTTGTTTTTTCTATCGTACACGCACAATTGTGAAATATCCGTGTATAAATACCTTTTTTTTTGTATATTTTGTTTTTGGGCTAGCCTCCAGCTTTGCTAGCCAATTTTTTGCAACAGAAATACAAATATTCATTCGAAACAGATTAATTAGCAAGAAATTACTAAATTTATACAAAATTCATATAGCAATAAATTCATTCGAAACATATTTTTATTACAAATCTATGCAAATCCATATCGAGAATTACAAAATTCCATGGCAAACCACCTTGCCCACATGCACCGCACATCGTCGATCTGATCCTTAGTGTAATGCGCTTGCTTTGTCACATCCTACAAAATTATAATTTGATAATAGTTAGTATTTCAGAAAAGGTAGATATCAATTGCTTATTATATAGGAAATTAATATGAAGTACATACCGCTTTTGGGAATAGGAATTGTATTCTTTCGACGAAGTCCAACATGAATATCATCGTGTAATAAGCGCATTCCCAACCCTCCTCCTGTTGCGGGCTCTGAAATTTACATTTAGCGGCACTTGTTAGAATGGCAATAATTTTTTTAACAAGATATGAAATTTCTAACTCATAAAGAGTGCTCACCAACATCCACTTCCAATTCAACTTGCTTTTCTTGCGCGTGCCCGTGCTATCTGATCCTCCCTCTTTAATATATTTCGCAAAAGCCCTTACAAAATTGAGTGAATGTAATTAGCAATTTTATAATTTGATATGATTGAAAGAAATGCAAACCTATAGAATTATTATTGCTTACTTATTCACAAAAGGGAAGATAACTTTGCACTTGTCAAGCGCGATCCTTCCTTTGGGCTTACAAGAATCAACAATTATGCCCACATTTAGGTACGGCACAATGAGAATCGAGCACCAATATTTGCTGTGGGATCGAGGAGAAGAATTATAGTACTTTAGCATATAAAAGTGACACAAGTGTTTGCTATGATTGATGGTGTGATTTCATTTTTTTATGTTTAACTTTTAATTCCTTTATACAATTCTTTAATTAAAATATAAACAACACATAAGTTAAGATTAGAACTAACCCCTCGTGGTATGGCATGAGAATGAATTTCTTCTCCTCCGCCTTAGCACGATGCATCGCATAACACATGTACTCGATAGCCATATCCGGATAATATGTCACTGCCGTAGAACTCACTTTCTCGGGGTCCAGAAACATGCACAAGTTCTTCTTTTCAACCATCTCATCACAGTTTCGGACTAGCTTCCTGAAACTCATCATATTGTAAATAGAATATATATTTGAGTTCTATACAATAATGAAAATATTTTAATATCACTAACATGAGTAAAATGGTGATGTGTGACACATCGAGCCATTTGTCGGATGACGAGTGATGGAAGAGGTCCTTGAAGTCTTTGAACGACAGCAGGAGATCCCTGCCTTCGTGTAGAAACATCCCAGGTGGGACAGGGATGATGATAGCCTCCATGCCTTCGGGCGCCGTCATCAAGTAGTCGTGGAGAAAGCGCAAATCATTGGGCAAACGGCTGTATTCTTCTTCGGTGACCATAGGACGGGGCGGTGATTGTGGCGCGTCAGCCCCGACGTCGCAAGCCACCTCCTGACATACCGGTGACATCGTCATACCGGTGACATCATCTCCTCGTGTCTGTATCAAATTATAAATGGATTATTCTAGTATTTCAAAAAGAATGAGTTGAATGTAACAAATAAATGGATTTTTTTATGGATTACCTGATCCAAAATAATCTGACTCTTGGGCCATTGGACAAATGACATCCGTGCCTCATCAAGCACAAGCATGTCGTCGGTAGGGACAGGAAGGGGTACGCGCTGCCATCCATCCACGACTAACTCAACCTGCACGCATGCATGGTCGGGCCTTAGCTTACCAAAGTGTACACTCTTGGCTCCTGGATGTACAACACCCTTAGCAACGGTCAGAGGAACACTATCAGGCCACAGGACGAGGTCGCATGCTCTGGGGTCCTGCAATTATCAGAAAGTTGTTTATTTTGATGGTGCGATATTGTCTAACAAGGTTAATTACAAACAGGTTTTAATTACCTTTATATTATGAACAAGTATTGATTACCTTGAGATTATTCAAATCGTCTAAGGCCCACGTGCCGGATGCTTGACTACTTCGCCGAATTCCCGGCGAAATGGGAGGTGGTTGCTCGGATGGCTGCGTAGTTGCTGATCTAATTTGTGTCAACATTGCTTCCATCTCAGCAAACCTTGCGTCGTACTCTTTGCTCACCTCCGCGCGTATCTGCGCAACTATCTCGTCTTTGTTTACCTTGGCACGAGATTTTCTTCGAGGTTTTTGTCCCTCCACTCGGAACACCTCCTTCCAGCCCCTGTAGACCCCTACACCCCTTACTCGACCCGGGTGTTCTGGATTCTCGAGCGCTGCGGACAAGGAATCATTTTGTCGTTCGACACTCCGGGCACCTGAGTTGACCTCCTCCTCCACTTCCAACTGTTCAAGTAGAAGAATTAGTTAAAGAAAAAGAACAATTGATGTACTTTCGGAGTTATAATTTTCGGATGAATGTCACAAAGTAAGTATAAAGGACTCTTACCATTCTTTGAGCCACGGGTTGCAAATCCTTTGGGAGTACTATCCTCCCGTCAGCGGTTACCTCGGCTCTACCCATGACCCAATCTTTGCCCCTAGGATTTTGGATCCTAACCACGGGTGAGTCAGAATCCTTGTTTTGCTCCAGGACTTTCCTCCATTCTGCCGACTTACCCTCGTAACCAGCTGACCCTAGATGGTGTGGATACTTGTTAAAGGCAACGGTCCTCCTGCCTTTATTACTTTTTGCCTTCACAGAAACAAGACAATAACGATCAGTTAGTTTTAGAAAGATAAGTACATATCGAGAAAGAATAAGCACAAAAGAGGCACGAGTTTGATACCTGGAACTCTTTGGTAGACTTCAAAGCTTGAAACGCATCCCAGTCCTCTTGTTTTAGCCATTTGTAGTAGCCGATCGGAGTTCTCCCTTTCTCCATGAACTCCGTCTTCAACGTGCTCTTGATTGCTTCCAACCATTGTTCATAATCTTCCAAGTCTTATCCTTTGGAACATCATTCTCGATGTTCCACTGAGCCTGATTAACACCAAAATTTAGTGTATTTAAGTATAGATCATACATAAGTGAAAATAAAGCAAAGAGTTGTTAGGCACTTTACCTTCACCATGTTCCACCACTCGTCCTTCACCGCATCCTCAAAATGATCCCATCTCTCAACAAGGATACTCGCTTTTTGCCTCACCAAACTCGTACACCAATTTGAGTATTTCTGCCGTTTTTCTCCCTGCGCACGCCCGTCTTCTGTGAACCAGATTTCTTGATGGGTCTGCTCGGACATGCTCGTGCACATTGTCGGCCCTCTTCTCCTTCTTTCTGATGAGGCAGTAGCTTGCTGCTCCTCTTCTGCCATCATATCGACGTACTCATCCTCATCCGACATGGTTCTGCATGAAATTAAAGATCAAATCATAAGTGACCAATAATTGATATTCTTGTACAAAAATTGATATTCTTGTACCAATAATTGAAATTAAAGATCAAATCATAAGTGACCAAATCATGAAATTAAAGATCAAATCATAAAATTGATATTTTGTACAAAAATCCTAAATTGATATTCTTGTACAAATATGCTAAAATGACCTCTTGCTAAAATCACCTCTTGCTAAAATGAACATAAAATAAAATTGACAAATCTAAACCTCTTGCTAAAATCACCTCTTGCTAAAATACCCTAAATTAATCAATTTTTGGCAAAATACCCTAAATCATATAACCTAGATTAATCAATTAACCTAGATTAATCAATTTTTGGCACAATTTTTGACATATAACCTAGATTAATCAATTAACCTAAAATACCCTAAAATACCCTATATCAATTAACCTAGATTATTCAATACTAACTCGGTATAGCACCATAAAGATATCCGGTAACAAAATTAGCCAACCATGGCTAACGGGTTCAAACCCAATAAGAAAAATAAAGTAAAAAGAATATATATGACTTTCAGTCAATCAACAAGAGCTCAACTCAGTTTAAAGCACCAGAACCGTACCCCTATTGCAAAATAACGAGAGAGAGAGAGAGAGACGCTAACCACGGGTGAGAGAGACCGCGGGTTAGAGAGAGAGAGACCACGGGTGAGAGAGACTGAGGTGGTGAGGCGGTGAGGCGGTGAGGCGGCGAGGCGGTGAGGCGGTGAAGAGCTCGGAGAAGGCTTTCGAAATTCTCTGTGAGGGTTTTTGGAACTGAACCGCTTAATATTCTCTGTGAGGGTTTTCGGACTTGTGAAAATTTTGGCAGAGAAGGAGTTCGAAATAATAGTGTTTTCCTCATTATACACGGACTTTTAACTTAAAAGACCGTGTACAAAGAGCTTTCTACACGGACATAACTCTAAAGTCCGTGTGCAAATATCCTTTCTACACGGACATCTAGCTAATAGTCCGTGTAGCTCTCTTCCATTTCTACACGGACTATTAGCTAAATGTCCGTGTATAAATAGGTCCGACAGGCGGGTCCCAGGTTCAGTAAAATTTCAGGAGGTGAATATTTATAAAGTAATAATAAATTAAGTAAAATTTCAGATTTCTAATATTTCTAAAGTAATAATAAATTAAGTAAAATTTCAGATTTCTAATATTTAAAAACTTATACCGATATTTGTACCAAGCAACTAATATTAAAATCTAATAATGAAATTTTGTTTATTTTATTTTATTATTAAATGTTTTAACTAATATTTTCAAAAACTAATACTAATATTTGATAATATTATAAGCATTAAACATAATCCTTCATTGTTGCAATATTTGATAATATTTGATAATCCTTCATTAAACATAATCCTTCATTGTTTCAAAAACTAATACTAATATTTGATAATACTAATACTACATTATGCTTTTTTCCTTATTTCCCTCTTTTTTTCCTTTTTTATTTGATATATTACAAGCTAAGGTTGCAATATTAAAAGCTACACGGTCTTAAACAAAATAAATATTATACATTATGCTTTTTTTTTCATTTTCTCCTTTTTTCCACTATTTGAACAGTACCCTCGGCCCATAATCCTTCATTGTGGTCGGACCGCATGTAGTCAGCTTCGTCTACCCCTTCAAGTGTTGCTACCTCAGTTTGCACATGGGTACAAAATGGAGGTACTTCGTCGAACTGGTCGTACTCTTCTTCATCGACGACATTTTCTACCCCGACAATCCTTCTTTTTCCGGATAGGACGACGCTCAACCTAGCATCACTCGGGTCAGTGGCATAAAAGACTTGGGTGGCTTGCTTGGCGAGTATAAACGGATCATCAACATGCCTAACCCTGTTTAAATCAACGAGTGTGAACCCGTCGTTGTCAACTTTAACACCTCGGTCTTCGACCCATTGACACCGAAACACGGGAATGCTCAGGCGAGGACTGTAAATGAGCTCCCAAATTTCTTGAATAACGCCATAATATGACTTTGATGCTATTACAGCCCGGCCATCTCCGGATCTACTGAATTCTTGAGAGGTCGCCACCAACGTCACCCCACTGTTTTGCATCGTGCTCTTATCACTCTGGGATTTAGTGTAAAATGTATATCCATTAATCTCGTATCGTTGGAATGTTCTAACAACAATTTGGGGTCCTTCGCCAAGCAGTTTAACAATTTCAGGTACGGGGTGTGACTGCACTCTTTCTTTCAGCCATCCTATAAAAGAACGATTATGCTCGTTAGTAAGCCACTTCTGACTCCTCGTGTAGTTTTGTTGTTGAAGGATTGTCATGTGCTCATCTATATAGGGAGCAACATCTGTCATGTGTTGTAGTACAATAAAATGTGCCTTTTGTAGTTCATTTAGATCAGCAACTACGGCTCTCAACCCAATTGTCCCGACTCCTTGGAGCCTTCCCTCGTATCGAGATTTTGGAACGCCAATAGGATCCACACCGGTCAAGTAGTTGGTGCAAAAATCAATCACCTCCTCCGTAGAATATCCTTCTATAATGCTGCCTTCGGGTCGATGTCGGTTCCTTACGTATTTTTTCAAGATGCCCATGTATCTCTCGAATGGATACATATACCGAAGAAACACGGGACCACAAATCTTAATTTCTCTCACAAGATGAACAACAAGGTGAACCATGACATCGAAAAAAGATGGCGGAAAATACATCTCAAGTTGGCAAAGAGTCACGACGACCTCCTTTTGCAAAGAGTCCAATTTTAGAGGGTCTATCACTTTGGAATTTATTGCATTGAAGAAAGAACAAAGCTTCGTAATGGTTTGACGAACATGCTTTGGTAAAATTCCCCGTATTGCAACGGGAATTATGTGTGTCAATAAAACATGACAGTCGTGAGATTTCAGACCGACCAGTTTCAAGTCCTTCATCGACACCAACTTCTTAATATTCGAAGAATATCCTGATGGGACTTTTATACCATTGAGGCATTCACAAAAGCTTGTTTTCTCTTTCTTTGACATTGTGCACAGTGCGGGGGGTAGGTATGTGCGCTTCCCTTTCTCCTGCGGTGCGAGCTCGTGTCGTATTCCCATCTCTACCATGTCTTTTCTCACTTTAATACCATCCTTAGTCTTCCCCGGAATGTTCAATAATAAACCAATTAAACTGTCGCAGACATTTTTTTCGACATGCATGACATCTAGGCAATGCCTCACTTCTAAATATTTCCAGTACGGTAGCTCTCAAAATATGGACCTCTTTTTCCAAATATTCTTCGGTAGTGCTTTGGCGCATTTTCCAAAAACAACATCAATGTTTTTTACCCGTTCGAAGACACTCTCCCCGTCTAATGGATGACGAGCCACTCCAAGCTCAATTTTCCCGTTGAATGCCATCTTCTTCTTACGATATGGGTGATTATTAGGAAGAAACCTACGATGCCCCATGAATACATTCTTTTGACAATTTTTCAACCTCAGCACCTGCGTGTCATCTTCACAGATCGGGCACGCTTTTGCTCCTTTACAAGTGTAACCCGACAAATTCCCGTACGCGGGGAAATCATTTACGGTGCAAAACACCATGGCCCGCAAGTTAAAGGTCTATTTCATATACGCATCCCACACCGGGACGCCATCACGCCACAATTTTTGGAGGTCCTCGATTAATGGTGCGAGATATACATCTATGTCATTTCCGGGTTGTCTGGGTCCTTGGATTAGTAATGACATCATTATATATCTGCGTTTCATGCACAACCAAGGAGGAAGATTGTAGATGCATAAAAGAACTGGCCAAGTACTGTGCCGACTGCTCATACTTCCAAACGGACTCATTCCATCTGAGCTCACCACAATCCTAAGGTTCCTCGTTTCAGAACCAAATTCTTTGAAATGTCTGTCAATGTTTCTCCATTGAGGAGAATCAGCCGGGTGCCTTAGTTTACCGTCATTTTTGCGCTCTTCTTCGTGCCAGCGCAATAATTTTGCATCTTTGGGATTCGCAAACAACCGTTTGAATCTCGGTATTATCGGCAAATACCACAACACCTTAGCCGGAGGTCGGCCATTTGTGTCCTCGTTACAATCATCAGTGTCCTGGTCCTTACGACGTTTATATCGTGAAACACCGCATTTAGGACAGACATGCATGGCCTCGTACTCGTTACGATACAATACACAGTCATTCGGACATGCATGTATTCTTTCGATCTTCAACCCCATTGGACATATCAACTTCTTTGCCTGATATATTGTACCGGGTAACTCGTTGTTATCTGGGAGCATTTCTCCTAAAAGCTGTAATAAGGACGTGAAACTCTTATCGCTCCAACCATTGTCTGCTTTTAAGTTTAATAATTTCAACACAGCTGACAGTTTTGTAAAATTGGTACACCCGGGATACAACGGCTTCTTGGATTCATTAGACAAATTTTGAAATTTATCATAATTTTTATCACTAATTTCATCTTCCACATCACGTAACATATCCTCCAAATTTTCAGTAAACTCGTGTTCTACATTTTCATCAAAATTCCTCTGCATCTCATCATCGTCATTTTCGGGTTCGACGTTATCAGAATATTCGGCACTCTCATAATCCTCGTTCCAATCAAGTTCAAAATTATCAGAAATTCCAACATTCTCATCATTCAATTCACGATTACAATCTTTATTGGCACTACTACTTTCCCCAAATTTCTCACCATGCATGAACCAACATGTATATCTCTTCTTAAATCCCCGACAAATCAAATGAGCTCTAATTTCTTCGATGTCCAAAAATCTTAATAAATTTTTACAATCTTTACAAGGACATAAAATGCCTTCTTCTTTTTTCTTCACTCTATAACTCTCAGCAAATTTTATAAACTCATCAACGCGAACCAAATATTCTTCACTGTCACGTCGCATTTCATACATCCAGCTTCGATCCATCTGTAAATTAAATTAAAAAAATGATTTGATCAATTAATCATCCATGGTCAACATTCTCCTTCGTGTACAAAATTTTGGGCTTACAAAGGGCCGGTTTACAATCCTAACCCACTCTTTGAATATTATGTCTCATATGTGAACACATATTAGCGAGATTTAATTAGTATTTGAGAAAAATTCGGCAGCATTTCCCCTTAACTCCCCAAGTATGCGTACGAACCACATACTCGTATGAGCAATAAGGGAAAATACTGTCGAACTTTCCTCAAATACTAATTAAATCCCGCTAATATGTGTTCACATCCTAAATGAGACATAATATTCAAAGAGCAGTCCCAAAACGGGGACTATCCAAAATTAATCCCTATTGGATTAATTTTGAACGGGCATGGACCTAAAAGCATCTAAAGGTCGGTTATTGGACCACAATACACTAATTAATTACATCTAAAATTAAGAAATCAAGCATGCATGAAATGACCTAAATAAGCCTAAATAACAGAAAATTAGAGGAAGAAAATGATTTAAATACATATTACTAACCTTAGAAAGATGGAGAGGAGAAAATATAAACTTAATTGAAAGATCTCAGATCTCAGCTGCTGGCCTCGATCAATTCGCAGAAATCTGATAGGAAAAAGCTCAGTTCAGAGAGATGTATTAACTAAAAGACTTGATCAAAACGGCGCTGGAAGGGGAGGACATTAAAACCCTACACTATTATACACGGCTATTTAGTTATAAAGCCGTGTAGCTCTCCAACTAAACATACACGGCTCTTTTGTTATTAATCCGTGTACAATTATACTATTTCTACACGGATATATTATCAAAAAACCGTGTGTAATATTCCTACATGGCTTTGTATTAAAAGTCCGTGTAGCTCTCTCAATTATTTGCACACGGACCTCTTTACACACGGATTTTTGGTTTCTAATAAACCGTGTAGCTCTCTCTAATAATTCTACACTGATTATTAACTAATTATCCGTGTAGAAATCGTGCTAATCTTTTGAACAAGTAAAAAATCATATTTTGTACACTGTTTTTAATATAATTGCCAAATCCGTGTACAATGTGCAGTGTACAAAGCCAGTTTTTGTAGTAGTGTCCCAAGTGGAAATATATATGAAGAAACGGTTATCCAAAGCTTATATATATATATATAGAGAGAGAGAGTGGCTAAGATCAAAGTGGTATGACCAAGGCCTTTGGTGCTACCAAGTCGTTTTTGGATTTTCAAAGTCCAAATGGTTGATCTAAACCGTTAGATGTGATCTCTATATTAAAATCTGCTTGGAGACCAAATTTTACATTTTTTGGAATTTTTTTACTATTTTTTAAGCCACTTTGAAAATTGCTGATCACATGGTCCAGAATTTGGTTGCACTGTTTTTACTGTTCACCCGGATCTGCCATTTTCAAAGTGGCTTAAAAAATAGTAAAAAAATTCCAAAAAATGTAAAATTTGGTCTCCAAGTAGATTTTAATATAGATTGAACATCTAACGGTTTGAATCGACTATTTGAACTTTAAAATTGCAAAAACTAATTGGTAGCACCAAGGCCTTGGTCATACCACTTTGACCTTAGCTACTCTATATATATATATATATATATATATATATATATATATATAGAGTATGGCTAAGTTGCTGCCGGCAGCATTTCGGCGAGCTGCTGCCGGCAGCGTTTCGGCCATACAGTTGTTCAAACAGAAAATCCGAACCGTTCAACGTGTTCTAAATATTAAAATCTACTTGGAGACCAAATTTTACATTTTTTGGAATTTTTTTACTATTTATTAAGCCACTTTGAAAATTCCAGATCATATGGTCCAGACTGTTTTTACTGTTCACCCGGATCTGGAATTTTCAAAGTGGCTTAATAAATAGTAAAAAAATTCCAAAAAATGTAAAATTTGGTCTCCAAGTAGATTTTAATATAGATTGAACATCTATATAAAAAAATTTGTTGTTTGAACACCCGTATGGCCGAAACGCTGCCGGCAGCACCTCGCCAAAATGCTGCCGGCAGCAACTTAGCCATACTCTATATATATATATATATATATATAGAGTGAGGCTACGGTACTATGCATAGCACGGTTTGGTCCGTGCTACGGTTCAATATTTGAGTTTTCAAACTTCTAACGGTCGATCCGAACCGTTCAACATGATTATAAAATGAATATGTACTTGCAAATCAAATTTTACATTTTTTCGAATTTTTTTACTATTTTTTTAGATAGGTAGAAAATCACTTGATCTGAACCATCCAAAAACAGTGATTTTCTACCTATCTAAAACAATAGTAAATGTCATTGCCAATTTAATACAATGATTAATTGGTCAGTAAATATTTATTTTTTTCACCCCTACAATTTCATGAGATACTAAATAGTATCTATTTAATTATTTTTACAAGAGTGTAAAAATCATTCATTTTAAAATTCCCAAATCAATATAAGTTATCATGATGAATTAAATATAACATAATTCAATCAATAAAATTGATTATAATAATTGTGTGATTTTATTTTTGTACCCCCACATTTCGTTTTTATTCTTTTTATATTCACCAAAAAATTCAATACATAACAAATACAATTTCTCGTTTTTTTTAATCCTTCAGGATTTAAAATGTTTATTGTATTTAATCATGTCTAATTGGAAAATCATATATGAATACTCTTTTAAGAATTAATCTTCCGTAGCATATATAGATTATCAACATTCACTATATATGTTAATCATTTTTTTTTTTTGATAAAAGGCATTCAAGATGCCCATTTCATTTCCATGAAATTGGATAGTTAACTTACAATCAAAAGATCAGAGATCTGAGATCAAGTAGTAAATTCTAAAGTGCTCTAGCACCAAACAAAACACAAACGCACGGCGTTTGACATGCCACCAAAACACTGTAATATTAAAATTCCAACTAAAAACTAAACCACAATTCAGTGAACTTTGGTAAAGTAAAGATCCTAATTTGTATTCTATACAGAACTCAAGGTTCGGCTTCATGTTGAGTTATCATCCTCCATCTGCAGGGGCATACGGGTGTACAGGAAAAAACAAGTTTTACATGATTTAGTTAAAGATAATTTGGTAGATATACTTGCTGTACAGGAATCTAAGAAAGAGGATTTTACTTTACGGTTTCTGAAATCCATCTCTACTAGATTAGATAAATGGCATTGGGTTCCCTCAATAGGAAAATCAGGAGGCATTCTCTTTGGCAGTGATAGTAATAAAGTCAAAGTGTTAGCTTACACACAACATAGATATTATTTAGATGTGATACTAGAAAATAAATTAGACTCTAATACTTGGCAATTTACAATTGTATATGGTCCAGTTCTTCGTCATCTTAAGCCCTCCTTTCTATCTTCTTTAGATCAGATTAGACAGTCACATATTGCCCTTTGGTTACTTTGTGGTGATTTTAATATAATTCGACATAAAAATGAGAAATCTGGACCTCTTTTTGATATAGGTTGCAGTAGGACATTCAATGATTTTATTAATCGACACTCGCTATTAGAACATACCCTTTCTAACCGAAAATTTACTTGGTCTAGTGGTAACAAATTTGCTTTATTAGATCGAATCTTCACCACTTTAGCTTGGGAACAAACCTATCCTCATAGTGTCATTAGTGACTTACATAAAAACGGTTCTGACCATTGCCCTTTATTGTTTCGTACTAATGCCTCATCTCCACCTCCTAGTTTTCAATTCAGATTTGATCCTGACTGGTTGCACCAGGAAGGATTTTCTGACTTGATCATTAAATGGTGGGATTCATTCAAGATAAATGAACGAAATGTTGCTAAAAGTTGGAGCAATAAATTGAAGTTTATGAGGAGGAAAATTAAAGGGTGGGCAAGAAATTTTTATAGAGATAAAAAGAGAATTAAAAAACAGTTGATTCAGGATTTACATAGATTCGAACAATTACAGGAGTCCTCCAATTTAAATGATGATGATTATTTACAATGGGCACACACTCAATCTAGATTAGATGACATTTATCTTGAAGAAGAAATATATTGGAAAACTCGATCTAAACAGCAATGGTTAGAGGCTGTTGATCACAATACTAAGTACTTTCACATCACAGCGTCCCATAGAAGTAAGAAAAATAGGATTAATTCACTAGATATAGAGGGAGTCCCCACTACTAATTTAGGTGAGATGCAAAACCATGCTGTTGACTTTTATAAAAAACTTCTTGGGGAGTCGGGTACCAAATTTGCTAGTTTACAAGCTGATTTTTGGGATTTAAACGATAAAGTCATAGATCTAGATAGAATTAATCTTGAAAAACCTATTCTAGAACTAGAAATCAAAGAAGCTGTTTTTGCTTCTTCGTCCCAAGGCGCCCCTGGACCTGATGGTTTTTCATTTTTGTTCTATCAAAAATTTTGGGATGTGGTTAAACATGATCTGATGATTCTATGCTCTCATTTTTATAATCATTCCCTAGACTTGCATAAAATTAATAAGTCAATCATTTGCCTTATATCTAAGGAAAAGGATGCTAATGTCATTAGTAAATTTCGACCTATTAGTCTAGTTAATTGTAGCTTTAAGATTATTTCAAAGATATTAACCAATAGATTAGAGACTATAATGACCCAAATCATTGATCCTAGCCAATCTGCATTCCTTAAGAATAGATATATTTTAGATAATGTCATTCTAAGTCAAGAATTAATACATCATTGCAAGTGTACACAAGAGGCTGGGGTAGTTATTAAAATCGATTTTGAGAAAGCTTATGACAAGATACATTGGGAGTATATATTAGAAATTCTACAAAGTAGGGGTTTTGGGGATAAGTGGGGTAGATGGATTAAGGCTTGGTTATATAGTTCCCAATCTTGCCTTAACTTTAATGGCGAATTAACCCCATATTTTTATTGTAAACGATGAGTGAGACAAGGAGACCCCTTGTCTCCTTTCCTTTATATATTAGCAGCCGATACCCTTTGTAAGATTTTTCATAAAGGTAGACAAGCAAATAGCATTGTAGGACTAGGCCCTCCTTGTTTAGCGGGTAAAGCTATCACTAATTGTCATTATGCCGATGATACCATCTTATTTCTAAAGGCTACGCATGAAAATGTGGCATCAGCTTGGTGGGGATTGATCAGTTTTGAAGCTCTTTCGGGTATCAAAATGAATCTTAACAAAACTGAACTTTACCCCATCAATGTAGAGGGCGATACCTATGCTAGTACCTTTCAATGCAAATTAGGTTCTTTTCCGTTCCAATACCTAGGATTACCTCTAAAAGATAGTAGACTCAATGTTCTTGATTGACAGTTTTTAATTGATAAAATAAGCAAACGCTTACCTAATTGGAAAGGACAATTGTTATCTTTAGGAGGAAGACTCACCTTAATCAACTCCGTTTTGTCAACCATTCCTTTATATACTCTTTCATTATACAAAGCCCCTAAAACAATCCTTAAACAATTAAATTCTATTAGAAATAGATTCTTATGGCAAGGCACTACTTCTAGGAAAAAATATACCTTAGTTAATTGGTCCTTAACATGTATGGCTAGATGTAATGGGGGATTAGGGGTATTAGACTTACATGAAATGAATATCTCTTTACTCTTAAAATGGTGGTGGAAATTTCATAATAGTCAATATACAGCCCTATGGAAAACAGTGGTTAGGGACAAATATTACCTAGATAATCCACTTCCTTACTCCTCTTTTTGGGATAGCATTATGCAATTAAATACCTTAGGTACTATGAGTGTAGCATATAATCCTAGCAGTCATTCCACCTTAGAATTTTGGCATGTAATTTGGTATAGTAATTGTTCCTTATCCACTAGATTCCCACAATTATATAGAATATGCTCAACTCCAAATATAACCATAGCTGCAGTGGCTCTTTCTCAAGGGCAGGCTATTAAATTTAGACGCCAACTTCATGGTATTTTAGCTCAGGAATGGCAGGAATTACTGTACATCATTAGCTCATATAGTTTCACCCATGGTTTGGATAAGATAGCTTGGAGATGGAATACTTTAGGCCAGTTTAAGGTTAAGTCTACCTATCAAATTCTGAACTTTCGAGGGGTGAAAGACAATACGTATGCCATTCTATGGGACTTACCAATTCCCCCAAAAATCAGGATTTTTCTTTGGCTCGTTCTTCATAATCGTATTTTGCCAAAACAGAACTTACGGAAAAGAGGCTGGTCGGGTCGAGTGAAGTGTCATTTCTGTACCAAAAAAGAATCTACCAACCATTTATTTCTTAAGTGTACCCAAGCTCAAAGAGTGGTTTTGGTTAGGTCCTAGTCAACTTTATTTGCATACTTGGTCTTCATGTCTAGATATTTTTCGATTTGCTTGTACACTTGAAACCGTGAACAAAATAGGGTTTTAAATTGTATATAGTGCCGTTTGTTGGACCATTTGGAAGCATAAGAACGACCTATGTTTTCAAAATGGGAAAAACAAAACGGTTCGTTCTCTTATTCTGTTAATAATCTCTGTTATTGAATACTGAACAGGTAATATGGATAAAAAATTTAAAGAGGCTGCCATAGCTTGGCTGCCGGTGGATCTCAATGCCATCCCATTAAGGGTCTGGGACCCCTCAGATCACCAATTGGTGGTCTACCAAGCTATGGACGATGCTCCAGGAGGCCTGATGCCCCTGCAAATGGAGGATGATAACTCAACATGAAGCCGAACCTTGAGTTCTTTATAGAATACAAATTAGGATCTTTACTTTACCAAAGTTCACTGAATTGTGGTTTAGTTTTTAGTTGAAATTTTAATATTACAGTGTTTTGGTGGCATGTCAAACGCCGTGCGTTTGTGTTTTGTTTGGTGCTAGAGCACTTTAGAATTTACTACTTGATCTCAGATCTCTGATCTTTTGATTGTAAGTTTTTTTGAAAGAGTCCAGCAGAGGCTGCTGGATTGTATTAATAATAATGGTTTACACCGGTTTTACATCAATCAACACAACTAAGACAGAAAATTGCAACTGCACCAGCCCATTTAGCACGTAGGCTGCATGGCACTGTGCCTTTGTGGGTGTTGTCTCAACAGTATCGTTCCCACATGAAATTTTCTTGTATCGCCCTGTCTGCTACCAGCATCGCATCTATTTTGTTTCCTCTGAAGATTCGTTCATTACGTTGCTTCCAAATAGCCCAGCAAATGCATAGAAACATTGCCGTCCATCTCATCTTACCGAGCTTCCTATCAGCGGCTATCCTCGCCAACGAGCTATCCCACGTCATGGATACCGTCTCGCTGAACATCACCACCTTTACCCCAATCCTAGCCTCAACTATACCCCATACCCTTCTCGCATATCGGCAATCGAAGAATAAATGGGCTGCCGTCTCATATGCACAATCATCACACAGAACACACCCCATGTCCCCGTGAAGCCCTCTGCGCTCCATCGTATCATGTGTGAGAATTTTTTCTTTGATTAGGAATAGAGCAAACATCTTTACCTTCTTCGGTGCTTTGCATTTCCAAATTTCCGGGTACCCCCAGTTAATCCGACCCACTCCTGTTAGGGCAGTGTAAATCGATCTAGCACTGTATAGACCATCAGAAGTCCATTTCCACATCAAGCTATCTTGTGAGTCGGTAAATTGTATCTGCTGCACTTGTTGTACCGTAAGCATGTCGGGGGCCAGTGATTCCCAGATCGGTAGTGCATCTTTCAAACTTATTTTCTGCCTCGGTGGTCTGGTCCATTCCCCGTTGGTTGAAATCAAACCAAAAGGAAATTCGACTCCCGTCGCCCACTACCCATTTGGTGCTCAAATGAAACAAATATTTAATTTTGAGCAACTGTCTCCAAAAGAAAGAGCCCTCCAAAATCCAGAAACAAGGTCCCTGTTGTGTGCCCGTTCTCTTTAACATGATTGTCATTGTAGCCCATAGGGATGAAGGACTATTGTAGAGTGTCCACCACCACCGCAGTAAGAGTGCCGTGTTTTGTATTTTCAAGTCCGATATGCCCAAACCCCCGTACTCTTTCGGGAGGCATACGGATTCCCAGTTCATGAGGGATATTCCCCGAGACCCATCATTCTTACCCCACAAAAAGTTCCTTCGAATACGATCAAGCCTATCTATCACCCATTGGGGGAGTGCGAAACTTGCCATGAAATATATAGGGATAGAGGAAAGAACTGAGGTGACAAGCTGCAGCCGCCCGCCACGGGAAATTAGCTTGCCTCGCCAACCTTGAAGCTTCTTTTCCAACTTGTCTATTAAAGGCGCATATGCACTTCGATCCGGTTTTCTTACCATTAGCGGCATTCCAAGGTAGGTTATGGGGAGTTGTGTAGGTTTACATCCAACAATTGCACTTGCCCTGTCTATGTCCGACTGATTCATACCAAAGGTGACAATATTGCTCTTGTCGTAATTGATGCACAAGCCGGAGATCTTTGAAAAGAGCCTTATAACTAGTTTGAAGGTGATGAGGGTTACCGGATTACCGTTGAGAATGAACGCCGTATCATCCGCGTATTGCATTGCTACTATTGCTTGTTGCACCTTGTTGGATATCGGATCATCTAATAGTTCATTCGCCGCCTCAACCATTCTTTGGAGCACATCTACTGCAATTATGAATAACATCGGCGATAGCGGATCGCCTTGCCTAAGGCCCCGCTTGTGCATGAAATATTCTCCGCGGTCCCCGTTGATGACCACCCTCGAGGATGCCGTGCTTAGCATGGTGACAATCCACTCAATCCATTTTTCCGGGAACCCTCTGCCACGCATGATTCGTACCAAGAACTCCCAATGGATAGAGTCAAAAGCTTTGGAAAAATCGATCTTAGCTAGCAAGGCCGGCCATTTATTTCCTGCAACATGATTTAATAACTCCCTTGTGGCGATGAAGTTTTCGGCAATGAAGCGGCCTTTGACAAAAGCCGTCTGGTATGGGGAAATGAGATCGGGTAGCGCTCTCCTTAATCTATTTGCCAACACTTTGGATATTAACTTGGGAATTAGGTTTATGACGCTTATTGGACGAAATTCATGCACCGTGTTTGCCCCCTCTTTTTTCGGAATCATGATAACATTTCCTTTGTTGAGTTGTCGAAGATCGAGAGTATTGTTGTAGAAGGCTATGATTAATCTCATTATTTCATCTTTGACTTCTTCCCAATAAGTTTGCACGAACTCATTCGGGAGTCCATCCGGCCCAGACGCTTTGTTCTTTGCTAGTTGTCTCACTGCCTTTTCTACCTCTCCTTCTGTGAACGGGTTTTGCAATTGTTGAAGGTCTTGGGTGTTCGGGTATAAAGGAGCAGGGTTAAACGGCAATGCCTCTCCTTCAATGCCAAGCACCGAAAACAAATGATCAGAGAAGATTTGTTTGATGTGATCCGGCCTATCCACTGTCCCTTCTTCATATTGCAATTCGAGGACTTTTGATTGTAAGTTAACTATCCAATTTCATGGAAATGAAATGGGCATCTTGAATGCCTTTTATCAAAAAAAAAATAATTGCTAGATATTTTTTTCCTTTTTTATTTTATTTTACATTGAGGTAATCTTTTTCTGCTTTATTTTTTCTGGTAAAAATATAGATAACTACATAATTTATACGAAAACACATCAATTTAATTGAAATTTCAAGCACCGAGCCATCAATTTCCACTCAAACACCAATTGTAAAAAGATAAGCCAAGAAGTAATAATAGGTAAATCAAGCTCAAAGGTAATAGAAAGTTGCATTCTGAGTGTAACAAGTCACCAAGGGTAACCTAGACATCATATTTGAAATTATAATGGCTACCTAGGTTAAGTAGAGATTCTACAAGGGGAACAAACTCGTAAAAAAAGAAAATTGCAAAATAATATAGAATAATTAAATACTGCCTAATTGGAAAAATCCCCTTAAAAGTACATACAATGATTAGAGAGAACTTTTAAGGATAAGAGGATCACATTGCTGTATCCCAAAAGAAAGGGGTATTATTACAATTTACATATATATGACGTGCTTTTTGCAAAATATTTTTTTAAAAGAAAAAGTGAAACCAACCTCCATTTGATCCAGCTGGGAGCGATAAAGGTGGAAACCATCCATAGGAAGCACAGTGGCAACCTCTCCATTTGACCCATTCGATCCCTTGAAAACCAAAGAGAATTAATCCGGTGCACCACTTCTCCGCACCAGGAGGGCCCACCAAGCCTACAATATATCTGACAAAACAATTTCATTTAGTAGGGGTGACGATGTTTCAGCTATGAGAGCCGCATGTCAGCATGTTACAAAAAATCATATCACCACTTGGTGAGTTTTGGATCTTGAAAAGTTTCTTAGTGAAAATATATTACGAGTATAACCCTTTCATTAAGCACAAACAGGTCTGGCATTTTAACAAACCTTCACCAGAACCCAACCGTTAACCCAATGGTTCTGGTGTAACCGGTGTAACTAACCTGTAATCCCAACTTTAGCATAGACACGATAAGAAGTTAACAAATTATTTACTTCAAAGTCAATGACTTGGATTGGACCACTAACAGTACATATTGGTCAAAACTCAAAACCTATATCTAGGGTGGTAACAACCCAATTTTAATTTTCAGGTCTTTTTTGCCTTCCATGTGCCCAGAAACCAATAAGCTAGAACTGTAGAATACCAAAAATGCCCTGAAAATGACAACTCGACGAAACAAAGAAAAAATAATATATGTTACACACCCCTTCCCTATTCGTGAAATGAAAATCGAACATCCAATTTCTGATTTTAAGTTCCACAAAAAATGAAAAAAAAGAGTGTGGGTTAGATGATATCTCCATGTTTACTGGGTAAACAGAGACAGATCTACATATAAGCCAAGGGGTGCGTAGCCACCCTCATAAAATTTTAAATATTTTAGTCATGTATACTGAAATTTAATTAAATTTTTGAAAAAAGCAAACCCAGTTGAAATAGTAGATAGGCAAACAAAAATTTACAACACTAAGTGAGAGACCACATAGAAAGCAAACCAGAATAAGCCGTGCAAACGAATTATAAAAAAAGAATGTGTAATGTAGGTGTTCCTTCTCCACACTGAATGCTGTTACATTCAAATAACCTTGAATCCAACAATATTTACCCAAAACTAGTGCAGATCATGTTACAATAACCTTGAATGCTGTTACATTCAAATATAGGGGTCAAGTAGGCTGAATGGAAATGTATATTCAAATATAGGATGGAATTCAATGCAATCAAGTTTTTGAGACAAAACTTTATATTTTAAGAAAGACCAAGCACTAATTTGGAGCATATGAAAGTTTAAGGACTAATTTTTTTTTTTTCTGAGAAAGGTAAACATCAAACACAATTATGTTTCTAAGCTGTCGCAGTTGTCAAATAAATTTTGTTGTATTACAAGGCAAAGAGTTCCTGAATCATGGAATGAGAAGTAAAAGGGACAAGTAAAGGGACACGCACCTCGCAAAATATGCTAATATGAGCAGAGCCTATATCATCCTAACCACCGGACCAAGCAAAATGATGTGTTCTGTTAAGGTCCCTCCCCGCACAGCACTCATTGTAAAGCAAAACCAGCAGAAGTAGTATTTCTGCAAGTGAGATATTATAAAAATGAGGATAGAGATCAGTTAGAAGGAAAACCAGTACTATTTAAACAAAATAATAAGTAAATGTTGGAAAAACTTATGTGTCATGCAGGTGTTCCTCCCCACACTGCTTTCAGTGCATAGCAAGTTGTACATCTGCAAGCAAAAAATTACATGAAAGAGGTTAGAGATATATTCGAAAGTAAAACAAAATTAAATTTTTCAACAAATGACAGCTGTATGTTACAAAAATGATGTGTCATGTAGGTGTTCCTCCCACACTGCCTCCACTTCAAAGCAAGCCCAGTTGAAATAGTACATCAGCAAACAAAAATTTACAACACTTAGTGAGAGACCACTTGGAAAGCAAAAACCAGAATTAGCCGTGCAAACGAATTATAGAAAAAGAATGTGAAATGTAGGTGTTCCTCCATCACACTGCCTTCACAACAAAACAAGCCTAATTGAATTATCACATCTGCAAGCAAAAAGTAACAATAAGGAGGTCAGACATTACTTAGAAAGCAATCCAGTTTTAGAATTTCAACAAATGATAATTGAATGTTGGAAAAAGGATGTGATTTATCATAGTACTAGGCAGGTCCAGAAAGTGTCGCCAGCTCTGCCTTGTTGAAGAGTTTTGGTGGCGTCGTCACATCTGTAAAAATGGATCAATCTTAGAGGAGTCCAGTCCCATGCAAACATAAAAGATATAATATATTAAATACAAAATGGTGTACATAAGAGCTCATCTCCACCGTCAGCCATATCAATTCGAAGCTTCAATTCTACCCGTTTACTAATAGCCATTGTGCGTCCCTCGTAATAATAAATTACACGAAAAATGATTAGTTTAAGTAGGTAAAATTATAATCAAAGGCAATGTGTAATGCTGATTCTCATGAAAGAACAAGTCACAAAAACAAGCAAAGTAATTGAAAGCTTATCCCAAACAGCAAAGACTGAGGCTATGGTCTATGCATAGCGCGGATTGATCTGTACTATGAATCAATGTTTTCGCTTCCAAAGTTCAAATAGTCGATCTACACCTTTCATCATGATCTCCATAAGAATTTGTACTTGAAGACTAAATTTAACGTTTTTTAGAAATAGTAATTTTTTTAGAAAGGTAGAAATTTACTACTTGTGAATGGTCTAGAATTTTTAGCTAAAGTGATTTCTACCTATCTGAAAAAACAAACTGTAAAAATTGAAAATTTTGATCTGCAGGTACATTTTCATATGGAGATAGGTTGAAAGGTTTAGGTCGATTATTTCAATTTTGAAAACAAAAATGATGATCCATAGTATAGACGAATCCGCGCTATGCATATATAGTACCATAGCCTCACTCAACAGAAAAAATAATAAGTAATAAATAACAATAAAGGAAAAAGAAAACGCACCTGAGCTCTAATAATAGCACTCTTCTTGTCCTGCTGAGCCTTCTCCGCAATGAACTTAGCACGCTCAGCCTCCTGAGCAGCTACCTGTTTGGCCTCGATGGCATGAGCGAACTACTTGCCAAAACTAAGGCTGGTGACTGACACGTCGTCAAGGGACATGTTGAAGTTGCGGGCCCGCTCCGTCAGACCTCACTTGATCCGCGGAATAACCAAAAAACAATTTGAAGTGTGTAATTTATCAACTACTGAGAATTGTGAATCCCCTAGACGAACAAGTCTCAATCATTTAATCTGGATACAAATTCAATAACAGTTTGAATCCAACAATATTTACCCAATACTAACGCAGATCATGTTACAATAACCTTGAATGCTGTTACATTCAAATATAGGGCTCAAGTAGGCTGAATGGAAATGTATATTCAAATATAGGATGGATTTCAATGCAAATCAAGTTTTTGAGACAAAACTTTATATTTTAAGAAAGACCAAGGACTAATCTGGAGCATACGAAAGTTTTAAGGACCAATTTTTTTTTTTCCTGAGAAAGGTCAACATCAAACTCAATTATGTTTCTAAGATGTCGTAGTTGTCAAATAAATTTTGTTGTATTACAAGGCAAAGAGCTTCCTGAATCATGGAATGAGAAGTAAAAGGGACATGTAAAGGGACACGCACCTCACAAAATATGCTAATATGAGCAGAGCCTACATCATCCTAACCACCGGACCAAGCAAAATGATGTGTTCTGTTAAGGTCCCTCCCCGCACAACATTCATTGTAAAGCAAAAACGGCTGAAGTAGTATTTTTGCGAGTGAGATATTACAAAAATGAGGATAGAGATCATTTAGAAGGAAAACCAGTACTATTTAAACAAAATAATAAGTAAATGTTGGAAAAACTTATGTGTCATGCAGGTGTTCCTCCCCACACTGCTTTCAGGGCATAGCAAGTTGTACATCTGCAAGCAAAAAATTACATGAAAGAGGTTAGAGATATATTCGAAAGTAAAACAAAATTAAATTTTTCAACAAGACAGCTGTATGTTACAAAAATGATGTGTCATGCAGGTGTTCCTCCCACACTGCCTCCACTTCAAAGCAAGCCCAGTTGAAATAGTACATCAGCAAACAAAAATTTACAACACTTAGTGAGAGACCACTTGGAAAGCAAAAACCAGAATTAGCCGTGCAAACGAATTATAGAAAAAGAATGTGAAATGTAGGTGTTCCTCCATCGCACTGCCTTCACAACAAAACAAGCCTAATTGAATTATCACATCTGCAAGCAAAAAGTAACAATAAGGAGGTCAGACATTACTTAGAAAGCAATCCAGTTTTAGAATTTCAACAAATGATAATTGAATGTTGGAAAAAGGATGTGATTTATCATAGTACTAGGCAGGTCCAGAAAGTGTCGCCAGCTCTGCCTTGTTGAAGAGTTTTGGTGGCGTCGTCACATCTGTAAAAATGGATCAATCTTAGAGGAGTCCAGTCCCATGCAAACATAAAAGATATAATATATTACATACAAAATGGTGTACATAAGAGCTCATCTCCACCGTCAGCCATATCAATTCGAAGCTTCAATTCTACTTGTTTACTAATAGCCATTGTGTGTCCCCTCGTAATAATAAATTACACGAAAAATGATTAGTTTAAGTAGGTAAAATTATAATCAAAGGCAATGTGTAATGCTGATTCTCATGAAAGAACAAGTCACATACATAAACAAGCAAAGTAACTAAAAGCATATCCCAAACAGGAAAGACTAAGAGGCTATGGTACAATGCATTGCGCGGATTGATCTGTACTATGAATCAATGTTTTCGCTTCCAAAGTTCAAATAGTCGATCTACACCTTTCATCAGGATCTCCATATGGATTTGTACTTGTAGACTAAATTTTACGTTTTTTAGAAAAAAATTACTATTTTTTTTTAAAGGTAGAAATTTACTACTTGTGAATGGTCTAAAATTTTTAGCTGAAGTGATTTCTACCTGTCTGAGAAAACAAACTGTAAAAATTGTAAAATTTGATCTGCAAGGACATTTTCATATGGAGATAGGTTGAAAGGTTTAGGTCGATTATTTGAATTTTGAAAACAAAAATGATGATCCATAGTACAGACGAATCCGTGATATGCATATATAGTATCATAGCCTCACTCAACAGAAAAAAATAATAAGTAATAAATAACAATAAAGGAAAAAGAAAACGCACCTGAGCTCTAATAATAGCACTCTTCTTGTCCTGCTGAGCCTTTTCAGCAACGAACTTAGCACGCTCAGCCTCCTGAGCAGCTACCTGTTTGGCCTCGATGGCATGAGCGAACTACTTTCCAAAACTAAGGCTGGTGACTGACACGTCATCAAGGGACATGATAAAGTTGCGGGCCCGCTCCGTCAGACCTCACTTGATCCGCGGAATAACCAAAAAACAATTTGAAGTGTGTAATTTATCAACTACTGAGAATTGTGAATCCCCTAGACGAACAAGTCTCAATCATTTAATCTGGATACAAATTCAATAACAGTTTGAATCCAACAATATTTACCCAATACTAATGCAGATCATGTTACAATAACCTTGAATGATATTACATTCAAATATAGGGCTCAAGTAGGCTGAATGGAAATGTATATTCAAATATAGGATGGATTTCAATGCAAATCAAGTTTTTGAGACAAACTTTATATTTTAAGAAAGACCAAGGACTAATTTAGAGCATATGAAAGTTTAAGGACCAATTTTATTTTATTTTTCTGAGAAAGGTCAACATCAAACTCGAATATTTTTCTAAGCTGTCGCAGTTGTCAAAGAAATTTTGTTGTATTACAAGGCTAAGAGCTTCCTGAATCATGGAATGAGAAGTCAAAGGGACAAGTAAAGGGACACGCACCTCACAAAATATGTTAATATGAGCAGAGCCTCCATTATCCTAACCACCGGACCAAGCAAAATGATGTGTTCTGTTAAGGTCCCTCCCCGCACTCCATTCATTGTAAAGCAAAACCAGCTGAAGTAGTATTTCTGCGAGTGAGATATTAGAAAAATGAAGTTAGAGATCAGTTAGAAGGAAAACCTGTATTATTTAAACAAAATAATAAGTGAATGTTAGAAAAACTTGTGTCATGGAGGTGTTCCTCCCCACCTTGCTTTCAGTACATAGCATGTTGTACACCTGCAAGCAAAAAATTACATGAAAGAGGTTAGATATCTATTCGAAAGTAAAACAAAATTAAATTTTTCAACAAATGACAGCTGTATGTTACAAAAATGATGGGTCATGTAGGTGTTCCTCCCACACTGCCTCCACTTCAAAGCAAGCCCAGTTGAAATAGTACATCAGCAAACAAAAATTTACAACACTTAGTGAGAGACCACATGGAAAGCAAACCAGAATCAGCCGTGCAAATGAATTATAGAAAAAGAATGTGTAATGTAGGTGTTCCCCCTCCACACTACCTTCACTACCAAGCAAGTCTAATTGAATGCTTGTAATACTCTTGATACATGAACTATTTACACTTACACGACAAGGATGAATACTTGCTCGATGCGGGATGAATACTTGCATGACGAGGTGTGAATACTTGTGCAACGGACAACTCGAAAGTATGTCATCGTGGATCTCATTTGAAAGAGAAAATTATGTAGAAGACGTTGGTGGTTTTAGATTTGCAAAATTCCTCACAAATCGTCAGAAATATTGGTTAGATTGAACGGAGAAAAAAAAATTACCTCTAAAAACGTGTAAAAGATGGGTGAGTGATGTGTCCAGTTTTTTTTAAATACTTGATATCTTAAGTGTGAATACTTGATGTATTATAGATGAATACTTGATTTATTATATGTGAATACTTGCGCGCTCTTGTAAAATTAATCGAGGTATGCACATATGCTTGTAATACTCTTGATACATGAACTATTTACACTTACACGACGAGGATGAATACTTGCTCGATGAGGGATGAATACTTGCATAACGAGGTGTGAATACTTGTGCAACGGACAACTCAAAAGTATGTCGTCATGGATCTCATTTAAAAGATAAAATTGTGTAGAAGACGTTAGTGGTTTTAGATTTGCAAAATTTCTCACAGATCGTCAGAAATATTGGTTAGATTGAATGGAGAAAAAAAAAACCACCTCTAAAAACGTGTAAAAAATGGGTGAGTGATGTGTCCAGTTTTTTTTTAAATACTTGATATCTTAGGTGTGAATACTTGATGTATTATAGATGAATAATTGATTTATTATATGTGAATGCTTGCTTGCGCCAGTTGTAAAATATTTCAGATATTATGCGGTCCCCAAATAGTAAGTGGTCCCCCGAGTAGTTAGTAGTTATTAAAGTAGTTATTGACTGAAAGATGAAACGGAGGATGGATTCCGAGGATAGCTAGGGTTTCCCTAATAATAATTCGAAAACATTGGTCAACTTCGTATCCGTATATAAATGTGATTGAAATTATTTAAGAATACTGATAGGTTTATCAAAAAATATCATAGACGCAATTTAATTTATCTTTTTCTTTAATTTGATTCGTTCTGAGTCATGCTTTGATCTGCAAATTACTATGTATTGTTTATAACAAATATTCTCATGTAATAGACGCAATGGCATCCAATAATCATACATGAGAAATATTTCAATACCATGTACTTTGAATACCACTAAAATGTCAAAAATCAACAATCGATATATCAATTTTGATAAGCAACTGTAACTATTGAACAGTATTTTTTTCGCTTTTTATTAAAAAGATGTTGTCTAATTTAATCCTCTTTATTATACAACATTATTTATTCAAAGAAAGTAAAATTATAGACTTAGCACCATACGGCCCCCTCGACGCATATATTTTTCCATCAAATTTTTCATTTTTTTTCCTTAACTCTTATAATAATTTTTATATTCGTGGATAGAGTACAAAATCAACCCAACTCTTGTCAATACGTAATCAAGTATTAATTTGATTACGGTTGAAGAAATTATCATCGAAAGAATTCTGAAACCTTTCGTACCACAATTACTTTCTTAAAATCTTGAGCATTTTTCAAGAGATATTTATTCAGATCATTTATCCACAAAATATTGTGCTCCAGTTTGATTTTCCGAAGTCAGAATACTTGTAGTTACCCTAAGTCAGGATTCAAGCTCTAATGCAGTCTAAAACAAAACACAGTTGTCATTAATTTTAACTGGTTAATTAAAAGAAACATCAGTGAGTTTAACTAAAATACTTAATTTATAAAATTTGACAGATAAAAATCTTGATTTCTTTAAAAGCTTACTGGATTGTCTGTGCTTAAATAAGGAATCGACCTCTCTGGTTGCATTTTGCCTTTTCCAACCGTGTTCAATCCCATCTCTGATTAGGGACAAGACCAAAAAATTATTATAACTAGGGCATATTTAAAAAAATAATGTTATTGAAACGAGGCATATTTGTTGGTTTAATTAAACAAGTACTTCATTAATAGGAGAATAACCTATAGAATTTTATTGAAAATACGAAAAATTACATATGAAATTTAGGATCTTTTTGAACTACAAGTATTACATATGGAATTTAGGAGAATTTGGCCACCCCTCGATCCCCTTCAAATCTGCCCGTCTTATTAGGGTAACTACAAGTATTAACAATATGTTACAATGAGTAGCCTCTTATCTCATCCCTTGTAATGCATATGCAGCGTATCTCAAATGTAAAATCTGACATCAACTTATTTAAAAACATACATAATAATAATCTCATAATTATTCTCATAATGTCAGTTCCCAGCGCTTATTCTCTCATCAAATTAATCTCTGAAGCCAGGATGCTGCCAATGGTGAACATCAATTATTTATTTATATTTGTTTGTATGCCAAATTAAAGGATGAAGATCAGAAGATGTGTGTATAAGATTATTTCTTTTCTTTTTTAGCTCAGCTCTTTTTCTGAGGGGACAAAGAATGGTCTGATATCTGGTATGAATCGTTTTGATCCACTTTAAGATCCGTACATCCAATTTGACAAACTTTAATTTGATTGTACGCATGGATCTCAACATAAATAGAACGGTCTAGATCGAATATCGGATCGAATTCAGTTTGATACCCATCAAAAACAGCCAGCTCCTTTTTTTCTGTAATTAAAACTGGTACGTACAATTCCAACCGGTAAAGCAAGCCATTGAAGAGGGATTTTTTTTAAAAACAATAATTAAAATAATTAATTTTAAATAAACAACATGATTACTCCATTTTTTACAAAAACCATAAAAACCGAATTGCCAATTCAGTCCGAAGAATTTTTTTTCTCTGGACCAAAATGGCAATTCGGTCAGGCTGTTTTTCACCAGGTTGTAGAAAGAACGCCACAAAAAATAAAAAAACAGGCCAGACCGAACTGACAATTCGGTCCAGAGGCTTTTTTAGGCTGGACCGAATTGCCAATTCGGTCCAGGATTTTTTTTTTTTTTTGTAGAGACGAGCAAAATAAAGAAATCAAAATTTGAATTTTTTTTTAAATTATTTGATAGATTACTTCTTTTGACATATAATTAGCATATTTATATTAAAATACGCTAAATTACTTGAAATTATGTTGAATTACACTATATTAAGTTAAATTACACTAAATTACATTACATTACGCTAAAATACGATAAATTACGCTAAATTACATATGAATATGGACGATATCTTCACTAAAAAGGCGAAAAACAACGGCGAAACTTCAAACGGTCATAAAACAACGCTCGAGTGTCCGATTTCAGCAAATGACCACTTTTCGGAAAGCTTGCAAAAATACGCATCCATCCGTGCCGCGATGCCAAATTCTAAAATTCAGAATCGCCAAAAAACTAAGACAAGAGCCTCAAAACTTGAGTTGAAGTTTCCGATTAAGATTTTTATTTTTATTATTCAATCCAAGTAGCTCAGTAAATAAGTTACATAATGAACTTGTAGAATACCAATTTTTACTATTTTTGGAATTTTTTTACTATTTTTTATGATTTATGAAAGATGGCACATAATCGGTCTACTTTAGCGTAATTTACCGTATTTTAACATAATTAACGAAGTTATTGTAATTTAGCGTAATTTAGTGTAATTCAACATAATTTATTGTAATATAGTGTAATTCAACATAATTTATTGTAATATAGTGTAATTAGTATAAATATGCTAATTATAAATCAAAAGAAGTAATCTAACAAATAATTTAAACAAAAAATTCAAATTTTCAGTGTTAGATTTCTTTATTTTGTTCTTCTTAGTATCTCTTAAAAAAAAAAATGGACCGAATTGGCAATTCGGTCCAAGCTAAAAAAGTCGGTCCAGACAGGGGAACTGTGATCCCCTGTGAAAAACAGTTAGACCGAATTGTCAATTCGGTCTAGAGAAAAAAAATCATTCGGACCGAATTGGCAATTCGGTTCTTATGATTTTGTAAAAAATGGAGTAATCATGTTGTTTATTTAAAATTAATTATTTTAATTATTGTTTTTAAAAAAAATCCATTGAAGAGCCCCAGAAAGCTATCTTTAGATTGACCATCTAAATTGCACTATAGACCCTCTATTTTTTTATTACGGTTGAAAAATTTATCCACCTAACTCTTGTCAACACGTAATAAAGTATCATTTATGATTACGGTTGAAGAATTTATCATCTAAAATACTCTGAAACCTTTCGTACCACTTTAAATTCCTAGCCTATCACGAATATTTTTCCAAATGCATCTAATTCGATGCTATATAAAATTGTTCAGTTCTGGCATTTTATGGATCTATCAAAACTAAAAGGTTTTTTAAAATTGAGAGATGGAGAAACTAAAGCATGCTTCAAGCAAATATTGAGAGATCCGATTTTTTTTTTATTTAAGTCGGTAAAAAGTGTGAATTAGAAATTTGAATTGATATGTCGAAAATTTGTACGTTTAAACTGAATGTTTGTGTTCATAAAAAAATATGATGTTTATGCCAAATTTTCAACCAAATATTGAGGACTTTATAATTTTTTCAAGTCACTCAAACAAAAGAGATTCAACTGTTTTTAAAAGTAAAAGAAAAGGGAAAAAAAGTTAACTTCAAAATTCAAGCTCCAATTAATGCAGTATAAAACAGAACAAAAATGTCATTTCAATTGATTAATTAAAAAAATAAAGATATCAATAAATTAAATGAGTTTAATTAAAATAATAATTAATTTATAAAATAATTGCCAGATAAAAATCTCGATTTCTTTAAAAGTTTATTGGGTTGTCTGTGTTTAAACAAGAAACGAACAAAGATGCCTTCTGAAACGCAGTTGAGAGTCCGGTGAAGTTTAGACATGTATCGTCGTTTTTGGATTCATAATCACAAGATTTGTGAATTATTCGTGAATAATTCATTTTTTTTTGTAATGGTGAACTGAACGCCGAATTATTCGGTTGACCCAACTTTGACTGAATTATTCGCGAATAATTCACGAATTTTATAAATTTTTCCCGAATTTTACGAATTATTCACGAATTTTTCCCGAACTTTTTCCAGAACTTTTTTTTTTTGCTCAAAAATCTCCAGTCTGAATAATTCTGAATCATTCTCGGATTATATCCAAATTATTTTTGAATCACGAACTTTTAACTCTGCCGAACTGAACCCGAATAATTCATTTGTCACTGTGCTTGGATTTAATTAGCTACTGCCACCGCACAAGAATATTTCAGCTTGTGCCGCAATATATCTTCATTTGTGAACCGCGAAAGGACAGTAGACATCAATTGCGCGCCAGTGTAGTCACAGGACACGTGGCGACGGAGGAGCTTTTGCCTGGAGGGCCTGGCTTATGCTTTTATTTATTTATTTTTAGCCACTTATGCTTTTATTACTACATGTTATTATTATTCTATGATTCTATCCATTATTTATCATGAATCAGGCTACCGTTGTCAGGGACTCAGGGCATAGTTTGGATTATCATTAGGAATAGTTAAAAAAATTACTAGAAAAATTAGACAGTTGTCAAATCCACCGGTTTCTAAAATTCAGACATAGATACCTGCTCCTGATTTAATGTGTATCTCTGTCACTGTCGGTAGTATTTGCGAATTGTAATCAACTCCAAAATTTATGGAATAGATTTTAAATGATTGATAAAAACAGTTTAAATCAATGTATTTTATGAGTTATAGTTTACATGCAAAAATTATAATTTTGTAAATTATTTTAATATCAAGTTAAGTGGTCAAAAAATAATGAAAAACAAATACATTAAAATTTACTTAAAACTCTCATATTTGACCGCTTGACTTGATACTAAAAAAATTTAAAAAAATTTAAATTTGCATGTAAATGTATTCCTCATGAAGTATATCGGTTTGAATGGTTTAGATTCGTCGTTTAAAAACTTATTCAATAGGTTTTGGTGTTAGTGTCATTTGAGCTGAAATACCATTGATGTTAATTATGGTAGCTAGACTAATTTATCATGATATAATTTATAAAATTTAATATTTGTGGTTGATGTGAATTTGGATTTGTATTTTGGACGATTAGTATTAGCAGATCCTTTTTTCTATTGTTAAAAGTGATGTATTTATTATTTTACGGTATGTACTTCTTAATATATATTTGCGGCAGGGATAAAAAAAATTGTTAGACAGGTCTGTTGTGCAAGAGATAAGTGCATGACTTTTTTTTTTAAATAGAGATGGAGTTTTTTGCCTTTCAAATCTAGATTTTTTTATCCGAATTTTTTTCATCCGGATTTTGAATTCGCGTAAGTACATAACTTTTCAAATAGATTGCAAACTTATGAACCAATGATATTGCTATTGATTTTGAGGCTAGGTTTTGTTAGATATGAGCATTTCTTCTTTGCATTGTTCATTCATTTTAGAGCAAGTTACTAATGGTCGTTTCAACTAGTTCACACTAATTTTGATCTCTGTAAGTGCTTATATAAATGTCAGGTACTTAGTGCTTACCATATTTTGTAAAATGGCCATTTTCTTTTTTTTTCCACCAAATTCAATGATTATAGTCCAATCTGTTGAAGCAAAATCATATCATTTTGATGCTTAATTTCATACTTAAGGGTTAATAATTAACTCAGCAGTACTTTATATATCTTTTATTTTGATTTTATAAAGTATCTCAATTTTTATTTTAACTTTTAAATTTTTTATGCTTTCTATTTTCTGTCTTAGAGGAGTAATTCAGGTTTGTTAATCTAATCCAACATAAGTTACAATCCTTCCAACCTATTTTTACTGGTTTAGTGATAAATTTCAATATGTAATCATTGTTGCTTGGGCAACGATATCAACAGTTGTATACAACGTTTTTAAATGCGGTTTTATTTATGTATGCAGAAGGCCATTGCATATTGCATATGCGGTATGTGGCCGCATATGTGTATTTTAATGCGGAAGTACATATGCAGTTTTACTCAGAGTTGTTAAAAGAATATACATAAAATAATATTAATTTATAACAGGAAATTGCTAATATGCTATGCATAGCATAGAGGGCTTTCGTGCTACGGCTCAATATTTGAGTTTTTAAAATCCTAACGGTCGATCCGAACCGTTCAACATGATTTTCATATGAATATGTACTTGCAAACCAAAATTTATATTTTTTAGAATTTTTTTACTATTTTTTTAGATAGGTAGAAAATCACTTGATCTGAAAATTCTGTACCATTCAGATCAAGTGTTTTTCTACCTATCTAAAAAAATAGTAAAAAGAATTCTAAAAAATGTAAAATTTAGTTTGCAAGTACATATTCATATGAAGACCATGTTGAACAGTTAATTCGGATCGACCGTTAGAATTTTGAAAACTCAAATATTGAGCCGTAGCACGGATGCCCTCTATGCTATGCATAGCATTGTAGCCAACTCCTTTATAACACAATGGTATTCAAATCTAGTGATTTGTACTCTTTATAATGAAACATCTAGCTTGTGCAGGTTGGAAAAACTCATATAATTAATCAGAAAAAGGCATCCAAACATTGACAGTCTCACGTTCATTAATTTATTAAAGGTCAGATTTTAATAATAGAATTAGCACCTATATATTAATAAGCAATAGGAAAGTATATAATGTAATGACTAATGAGCCCCATAACGAAGTTTTGGAACTTATTAATTAGAATATTATTTCAATCAAAATAATATAACAAATATGTTGGGTTGTACAGTTGTACTTAATTACTCATTCTTAGTAATGTAATTTGGTTTTATTTATATAATCGGTTTGTCACTGGTTATGGCAAAAAGATCTAAACCGTACATCTTACCTGCTATATAGTACACAGTTCCGGCTAAATGGTTATAATAAATATATAAGAGTGAGGCTACGGTGCTATGCATAGCATGGATTGGTCCGTGTTACGGCTCAATATTTGAATTTTCAAAATTCTAACGGTCGATCCGAATCGTTCAACATGATTATAAAATGAATATGTATTTGCAAACCAAATTTTACATTTTTTTAAATTTTTTTACTATATATTTTTAGATAGGTAGAAAATCACTGTTTTTTGGATGGTCCAGAATTTTCAGATCAAGTGATTTTACCTATCTAAAAAAATAGTAAAAAAGTTCAAAAAAATATAAAATTTGATTTGCAAGTACATATTCATTTTATAATCATGTTGAACGGTTCGGATCGATTGTTAGAATTTTAAAAACTCAAATATTGAGCCATAGCATGGACGTAACCGTGCTATGCATAGTACCTTAGCCTCATTTCAAATATTGAGTCGATGGCACAACATTTGCATGGTAAAATTGGGCTTCCATCGTCCCAATAACTAAAATGAATTGTGCTGGCAAAATTGAGCATCCGTTATGATGGAGTTTAAATTAGGCCGATATATTTCAGTTGGACTTGTTAAATTAAAAGCAATTGGGTTGGCCAGAGTACATTGCATTATCAAATTCAAACACATCAATAACGATCCAAATTTTTATTATCTGAGATATGGAAAATTATATATTAGATCTCTACAAAAAAAATTTAAGAAAGTCAAATTTTCCGTACATATGTGAGAAGAAAATTAATTATTACTGAGACCGGACTTTTAAATATTTATCTTGAAAAGGACCGAAATTTAAACCCTTACATGTGGGAGGATCAAAATTTAAAATTCATATCCTAAAAGAGGTATGAGTTTTAAATCCCTACCTGTAAATGGGTAGGAGATCTACAATTTGCTGGAGTTTAAAATCTCTATCCTTCAAAGACCGGAGCTTAAAATCCAGATCCTTCAAACACCTAAGTCATATCCAACTCTTACTTTTTTTCCTACTAAAAATGTGCATGTGCCGCAATTTCATATTCTGCGTTCCTTAGATCCTAAAATTCATTATATTATTTCTAAATTTTTTAATTTGAAGTTTAACATTTTTTTTAAATTTTTTTCAGAAAAATAACATATTATTTAGGTTATATTTGACAAAACGATAAAGAGATAAGAGATAAAGCTATAACTCCTATCTTTTAAGAAAGTTATGAGTGAGGCTACGGTACTATGCATAGCATGGTTGGATCCATGCTACGGGTCAATATTTGAGTTTTCAAAATTCTAACGGTCGATCCGAACCATTCAACATAATTATAAAATTAATATGTACTTGCAAATCAAATTTTACATTTTTTTAAATTTTTTTTTACTATTTTTTTAGATAGGTAGAAAATCACTTGATCTGCAAATTTTGGACTATCCAAAAACAGTGATTTTCTACCTATCTAAAAAAATAGTAAAAAAAATCGAAAAATGTAAAATTTGGTTTGCAAGTACATATTCATTTTATAATCATGTTGAACGGTTTGGATCGACCATTAGAATTGTGAAAACTCAAATATTGAACCGTAGCATGGACCCAATCCGTGCTATGCATAGTACTGTAGCCTCCTCTACCAAACGCAACATATACTGTCAAAAGTGCTATTGGACAAAACTCCGACATTTTTATTAATATCCAAAGTTTAATAGAAATTAATATTTATGCCCAGAATTCTGGGTTTTCGCCAAAAATGCCCAAGATAAGACGATTATTTTGTGGCCGGCTTACTCGTCTTTTTTAGAGGCACTATGAAGCAAGATAATGAAATCTAACACTGAAAATTTGAATTTTTTTGTTAAAATTATCTGATAGATAACTACTTCTTTTGATATATAATTAGCATATTTATACTAAAATACGCTACATTACTGTTGAATTACACTATATTAAGTTATATTACAATAAATTACATTACATTACGCTAAAATACGATAAATTACGCTAAATTACATATGAATAGGAACGATATCTTCACTGAAAAGGAGAAAAACGACGGCGAAACTTCAAACGGTCATAAAATGGCGCTCGAGTGTCCGATTTCAGCAAATGACAACTTTTTGGAAAGCTTGCGAAAATACGTATGCGTCCGTGATCACTATGTTGTTTTTTGAAATTCAGAATTGCCAAAAAACAAAGGGAAGAGCCTCAAAACTTGAGTTGAAGTTTCCGATTAAGATTTTCATTTCTATTATTCAATCCAAGTAGCTCAGTAAATTAGTTACATAATGAACTTGTAGAATACCAATTTTTACTATTTTTGGAATTTTTTTACTATTTTTTATGATTCATGAAAGATGACACAAAATCGGTCTACTTTAGCGTAATTTTGTGTAGTTTAGCGTAATTAGCGAAGTTATTGTAATTTAGCGTAATTTAACGTAATTTAGTGTAATTCAACATAATTTATTGTAATATAGTGTAATTCAACATAATTTCAAGTAATCTAGTGTATTTTAGTATAAATATGCTAATTATAAATCAAAAGAAGTAATCTAACAAATAGTTTAAACAAAAAATTCAAATTTTTAGTGTTAGATTTTATTATTTTGCTTTTCATAGTGTCTCTAAAAAAAAAAAAAGGAGTAAGCCGGTCATTTTGGCCGGCCACAAAATGGCCGGCTTACGCCTCCCCCCTAAGCCGGCCATTTTGTGGCCGGCTTGGGTATTTTTGACGAAAACTCAGAATTCTGAGCATAAATATTAACTTCTATTAAACTTTGGATATTAATAAAAATCTCGGGACAAAACTCCACACCTAACATAATTATCCGTTTATTAAAAAAATGAGTATATTTATATTTTATTAATGGATTATAATTATGCTTATATATAGTTTTACTAGTTTTAAAGTGAGTGCTTTAAGTGACAAATGAAGAACCATTATTGCCAGGGATTGACATAGTTTATCATGTACTTGATATCATTTGTAAAAGGCTGTAAATTTCGTATGTTGCAAATAAACATAGACCAAAACAAAAACAATATAATACCGAACAAGAGATATTCTTTTAATTCTTGTGGGCCAAATGGTAAAAAACCACCAGTAGCCTCCTATTTAAATCTCTATAACCAATGTTTATTTCCTTCATCTAACAAATTAACCCTTCTGAAATCAAACCTTCGCTAGCTTCTCACCTCTCCAATGAACCCTCCTAGCGAAAACTTGATGATTTACTGATCAAGAAATTTCCTTTTCCTCGACTATCTTAGGGGTGCCATTGGCAGGTGGGTCCCACTCATGCATGTATCTCAAGACCACATGAGTGGAGATGCAATTCTGGATGACGATCAGCCAGTAAGATTTTTTTTTTCGTTGTCCTTCGATTTATTTTGGTAATGTAGTAAATAGTTTTTTAATTCTTTTTTGATGGTCGGCAACGACCAAGTGACCAAGCAACAATTTCATTAAATCAAAATAATATCTAAAAAAATAATAGTAGTTAACAAGAAATCAAAGAAACTAGTAAAATAACAGAACTAGTAAAATAGATAGAGCTCAAGTGATTCTTAAAACCTTAATTGGCTCGATTCTAGGACGGAAAATGTTAGATGGCGCAACTATTGATTGCGGCTATTGTTAATTAAGTTTAAGCATACACATTGATCAAGACGTAAAAAATTCAGAAATTACAAAAAATGTTTCCGCATGGATTTTTCACGAAACATGATCATAACTGCAAGAAGTGCCATATGGGAATTAGAATCTAAAATATGTAAGATACTCCAGGACTGAGGGTTTTGAGTTTACGAATCATGATCCTGGATGGCAATCCTTGCTGGTTGTAAACAATACCGTATGGGATTTAGTAATGGTACTGCATTTTTTTAACAATCTTTATGGAATTGAAACAAGGGGGCTTCTTTCTCATTTTTTTTTCAAAACAAATTAAGGGTAATTGGGTTCATTATTAATAGTACAACCTTTTATCTATTTGTTCTTTCCTTTCCTGCATTAACTGACACAATTCTTAACTAATGAATTTAATTATAACTGATCTTAAAAAAAGATACCATGACGGAGCTCTTTGGTTGACCCGTTAACCAAGGCGATTCCCATGGCGAAATTGAAGGCTATCCCTACTGGAGAGGGATGGTTCTCCATGCAAAAGCAACACCAGCCACAACAGGAGCAGGGTAATCAATACCGCCGGCCTGGAAAACGTCTCTGGCGCGCTAGGAGGCATGGCAGTGGCTTTTTCCCTAGGCAAACTAGCAACTCTACCCACTCCAACGGTACAGGTAAATACCCTCTTCCTCACCCCCATCATCATTCTCAGAGGCGTGCAAATCACCCTTATGTCAAAAACATTAAACACCTTACACAACAACAAAGTAGGCACTTATCGCGAGGCACTTTTTGCGAGGGAGTTCCCTCGCGATAACTGTGCTTTTTCTTTTCGCAACGGTACTTTTCGCGACGGAATTCCCTCGCGATAAGTGCCTACTTTTTGTAGTGTTAGTACTATCGACACCCTTTTTCCTGCCACCGTCACCTCAGCATTCAAAGCCATTAATGGCCATACTCCCACTTCTGCCATTAAAAGAACACAACAGTGGCCCCATTCTTCATCCACAATCCACAGCTCATATCCCAAGCACTTAAACACATTAATGGCTAAGAACAAATTTACTGCCGTTGCACCAACCGCGGCATTGAATGCTCAACCACCATCCGCAGCATTGAATACCCAACCACCTTCTCCTTATAACTCCCAGCCCTCCCCTTCATACGCACAATCGCTGAACTCCCCTTCACCCTCCAATCTCAAACCCCCTCCTCTTCACCGTTTCCAGTCCCCGCCATGGCCTCACTACTTAGACCAAAACCCTTGGTCTATACCCTCTACTCAACCAGCAAGCCCCATAAACCCGACCTCCATTACGCCCGATCCCCTCCACCTCCCTCCAGATCCAGGCCACCCGAGATGGCGGGGACACTGCTATAATTGTCTGGAGCTAGGCCATGATCAGAACGGATGCTCCAGCGAGGCGAGGGTATGCGCCTACTGTTGGGAAAAGGGCCACGAGGCTAAGTCGTGCAAGCAAGCGTCCCATGCCTTCAGCAACCGCTTTGACCAGTTAACACCAAGAGGCAATATGGGAGAGTCACATATGCCACAGAACCGTCCATTGTTTGCGGCGATTTTTATTCCAGAGACTCATCAGATGAAAACCAGTGCACAACAACTCAACCGGGCAGTTCTTATTGATGCGAGGCTTCGCCCAAACCATTCCATGGAAGCTATGCAATCGGTTATGATGTCGGTCTGCCGATCCGACTACCCATTACCCATTACACACCTCGCCGACACCCAATATCTGCTGCTTCTTCCCCTCGGTTCTGACCGTACACGCTTCTTGGAAAATTTCACGAAACCAGCTCAGGAATTCGGTTATGTTATATATCCCTAGAATCGGGCGGTTAATGGCTATCCGACACATCTGAAGTACAAGGCCTGGATCGAACTCAAACGAATGTCGCCACAAGCTTGGAACGTCGAGCATCTCATCGCTGCTGTTAGCTCGTTTGGGATTGTTCTAGACCACACCCCCATGTCGAAGGTTCCCTCCCTCGAAAGAATGATGGTGGTCATCGATGTTCCTCAACTGTGCCACATACCACATGGCATCACAATGTGGATTAGGGGCCTATCTTATGATATCGAGATCGCCGTGCATAGCTCGATCGAGGAACCAATCTCCTTCTCCCCACCGGCCGACCCAACCCCGGACCCCGCATTCTTTGCCAAAGTTCACCAGGACTATGTCAGGAAACAGACTGGTCACTCGGCTGACCCGGAGGGGAAGGGATTCATCGCCATTGAGTACGACACCCTCTTCGACCTTTGGCAGTGGGAAACCATCGGACCCAAAAAGAATAAGCTCTACGATATGCTAAAAACCAGCCCACACTTTGAGGAGCATCTACGCAGCTCCAAGCCGTCTCCACCTACCGCCGTGCATGTGTCACCAGCCACCTCCGAGGCTCAACGGACGAGGTGCCCGGTCCCGGATCATAGAGAGAAAGGGAAGTCCATAGCCTTGGATACGGCTCAAGCCACACCCGCTAAAAACCCGTTAAGGGAGAGAGCCAGTCCCGTCAGAATTGGAGAGGCACCCAGGAATTTCAAAAACCAGCTAGAACCAATCGTACACGGTACCTCTGGAACAGTACAACGCTTTTCATTAATTGCCTCCGCTCCCACAGTACTCTCTCGCCAGGTCTATGAAACTAGCAATGAAATTCAAAACTCTGACCTGAATAGGGAGGCCCATAACCAATTTTTCACGGCCCACCAAGCCAACCAAAACTCTCCACACTCATTTCATTTTCAGGACCCGAAGCGGGCTGCTATGCCAGCCGTAAGATCCACCACTCCTAATTCTGGATCGGGCCTTGCGACAACTCTCCACGGCCCAGCTCACACCATATCTCATCCAATCGGCCTCCCCACATGACATCCCCCCCGAAATGCCATCCCGGGCCCCCGATACCCAAACCCCACCAGCCATACAGCTTGGCAGGACACTGACCGACACTCCACCTAACCCGCATCCTCTTCCAGGCGAACCCGGCAACCCGATAGCCATCTCTCCCTCCCAATCGCAGGAAACCTCCGTCAATTTACTAAAGGAACCTGGCATTTGTGACCTTGGGGATGAGGGCACTAGCATCATGGGAATCCCCCTCCCCACCACAACCATTCTACCAAAGCAGGAACTAAACCCGAGTGCGAACTTAGCTCATCCTCTAGAATCAGAGCCGATGGAGGAGCTTTTCGACTCTGATGCTGAGTCAGAACCGGTGGACGAGGAACTAGAAGCCGAACCAGAACCACACCCTACTGAAATCTTTCCTCTACCGCACTACATCACTAACCCCAATGACATGGACGAGGATCTCTCCGATTCGGAGTCTTCGACCCAGTCTAAGAAGGACAGGGCACTCGATGAAGAGCTGAGGGCTTACGCGGTAGAGGTTGAGGAACACGTCCCGGACCTTAACGAAGAAGATGAGGCTTATCTTAGTGCATTACCTGACCCGGCTCGGACGCAGTTGTTGGATCAAGAAGGTCCCGGGGAAGTGGCTGCTCACCTGACTGTCAACAACACCCAAATTTAAGCAGAAAAAGAGGGTTTTCAGTCTGCGCCAACCATGGAACTGATCCCTCCTCCTCCCCCACCCATCCTGGAGGAGCAGCAACCCAGAAGGAGTGCGAGGCTCTCAAGGAAGGGTAATACCCGGCACTATTCCCTGGGGCAGAAGAGGCGCAGAAATGCAGCCAAGACAGGATCTTCGATCAAAATTACTGAACCAGACCGCAAAGCTGACATCCTACGAGCACTGACAGAAGAAGCACTCGACCGTAACCCGCTGAACCAAGAGGTGGCAGAAAAAATTGAGAATTATTGTGGGATTCTAGGTGGACAGCAAGGACTTCTTGGCGGGGGTAGTAGGGCTAGGGGTCCCAACCCACAACCGGCCAACAAGGAGGGCCCACTGCAGGAAGATCCAAGGGACGATGACTATGAAGAATCAGTGCTGGGAGCGCTGGACTTTGACAGCAATGATGACTTCTCTGATGAGGATCAGGAGGATCAGGGGGCCGCTGGCCATTGAATAGGAAAGTAGTCTGGGTAGTTTTTCCTTGTTTAGGTGTTTAATTTTGGTCTCGCGATGTGGTTGTAACACCATTCAAGTGACTTTTGTGTACTACTCATTTATCATGGTTAATGCATTTAAATTTCCTATGTCAATTTTAAATTGGAATGTGAGAGGCTTGGGCAACATTAATAAGTGCGCGGTTATTAAAGATCTAGTCATTGATAATAACCCGGATTTTATATGTTTCCAAGAAACTAAATGGAGTAATTGTTCGATATTTGAGGTTAGACAAGTGTGTCCATCCAAATACAAACAATTTGCCACCCTTAATGCGGAAGGAACCAGAGGAGGAATATTGCTCGTGTGGAGTCATATATTCACCCTGATTGATTCCTTCATCTTAAATTACTCAGTCACAGTGGTGATACAAAGAGGAGATTTAATTTTTATGTGCACAAGTGTGTATGGGCCCCAAGAGGATAATAACAAGCGAATTTTTTTGAATGAACTAAGGCATATCCGAACACTTAACACTCTCCCATAGATACTGTTAGGCGACTTCAACATGCTTCGCTCCGTCGACGAAACAACGGCCGATTTGAGGAACCTGGGAACCATACCGGCATTCAACTCCTTCATTGACGAATCCAGCCTAACCGAGGTGCCTCTGCAGGGCCGAGCTTACACCTGGTCCAACAGCAGACCCAATCCGACTTTCAGTAAATTAGACATGGCCCTTCTGTCTACTCATTGGAACAATTTGGGCGCCTCATTTTGCCTCGCGGACTTGCCGGCAACCGCCTCAGATCATGTGCCTCTCATGCTCTCTATAACACCGCACACTAATCCGCCTCACAGAAGGTTCCGCTTCGAGGTTTTCTGGCTCAGATACGAAGAAACAAAGGAAATTGTGGCTCGGGCATCGGACTCGGTCACGGCAAGACACCCAGCAATCAGGATCCAGATAAAGATTCGTGCTGTTCAGAGAGAGCTAAGGCTTTGGGCCCAGTATAAATTTAGAAAGAGAGAAACATACCTTTCGGCATCCAAATGGGTGCTGCAATAGCTGGATAGAGCGGAGGAAAGGCGGTACCTTAACACGGTGGAGTTTCGCCTACGGGTGCGACTCAAAGAACACATTTTCGCCCTTGCCGCAGACAAGGAAGCGAAGTGGCGGCAGCGTTCAGGTTGCCAGTGGCTCAAACTGGGAGATAAAAACACAAAATTCTTCCACGCAGTGGCCAACAGTAAGAAAAACATGAATCGCATCATTTCTCTTTCCCAGGAATCCGCCGACGGCTCCCCAATAACCGCCCACCGCATTCCTAATTTCCTACGAAATCACTTCAAAGAAACGCTAGGGCGCAGGGGACACCACAACAGACCCTTCGACCTTCAAGGCCAGGTGGGGCCAAGCTTCCCGGATGAGTTGAAATCACTCGATGATCCTATCACGGAAACGGAAGTACTTCAGCCCCACCTGACCTTCAAGGCCAGGTGGGGCCAAGCAAGTGGGCCAGACGGTCTACCGGTCGAATTCTATCAAACATTCTGGGAGATAATCGGAACCGATATCCTGCAACTTATCTGCGCTTTCGTAGAAAATGGAGTTTCAATCAAATGCATTAACAGAGCTAGTATCACTCTCCTACCAAAGACAGCCAATCCCGAGCGTATCTCACAGTACAGGCCGATCAGTGTTATCAATACCATCGCCAAAGTTATACCGAAAGTCATGGCCACACGGCTACAAGCATTTCTACCGCGTCTTATCCTACCAAATCAAACAGCTTTTGTAAAAGGAAGATCGCTTATGGAGTCGTTTGTCACAGCTAGGGAATTTCTCGCTTTTTGCTCTAAGCAGAAACTTCCGGCTATCCTGTATAAAGTCGATTTCGAGAAAGCTTTTGATACGGTGGACTGGTGCTTCATGACCAACCTGTTGATAGAAAGGGGCTTCCCTCCCAAATGGATTTCGGCGGTGCTCAAACGGGGATCACACAAGCTTCTTCACGCACAAACGGCGACCCACTTTCCCCAATGCTTTTTATCTTAGTAGCAGACTCCTTGAACAGATTCCTCAAGAATGCCGAACCCGCTATGCATCCTCATGCTTTCATGCCACCGGAAACAATCCAGTTCGCGGACGATACCCTCGTAATTTCTGAGGCTCACCCCATCACACTGAAGGTGATTGCTCACACTCTTACAATATATTCAGAATTATCCGGCCTGAAGATCAATCCAAACAAAAGCACATTCGTCCCAATTGCCATCCCCCCTGGCCTAACACAAACAATACAAAACATTATGTCTGCTCGGCCATCCCAGCTGCCCATCACTTACCTAGGTCTACCCCTGACAATCACGAAACCGCGTAAAATCCATTACCAGCCAATGCTGTCAGCCATTCAGAGTAGACTACAGGGCTGGACCTCTTCCTTCCTGTCCTATGGTGGCCGCGTAATAATGGTCAAAGCCGTACTTTCAGCGATGCCGCTGCACTACATGCAAGCACTAAAAATACCAGCGGGCATTGTGAAACACATAGACAGAATGCGACGAAGCTTCCTCTGGAAAGGTAAACAGGAGTGCAAACGCATTAATTGTTTGGTCAATTGGGGCAGGGTTTGTGCCTTGCGATCCAACGGAGGTTTAGGAGTCATTGATCTCAGTTGTCAGAACGAGGCGCTCTTGTTAAAATGGCTTTGGAATCTGGAGTCCAACCCGGAGGGCCTGTGGGCAGTCACCATGAATAGACTGCATCGCATCTCAGCCGCAGTGCACTTAGAGCGTGCCCGAGAAGCTTCCTTCTTTCTCAAGGAACTGACCAACCTGGTCCCGTTCTATGGAGCCTCAGTGGAGCGAACAACGGGCTTGCTGTGGCGTTGGACCTCCTCGGGACTGTTCACTTGTGGATCAGCATACAAAATGTTGCACCAGCCAGGAATCCTGACCACTTCGCATGAGCAACTATGGAAATTAAAAGTTCCACTAAAGGTTAGAATCTTTGTTTGGCTACTACGGGGAAACAAAATACTAACTCAACAGGTTTTGACTAAACGGGGCTGTGCGGTGCCGGCAGGATGTAGCCTCTGTAGCTCGCTGGAGGTCGAAACAAGGGATCACTTACTATGGTCCGGCAGTTTCTCAACCACTTTTTGGTGGGGCTTGCTCGCGCATGACAATATGTCTCTGCCGGCAGGATCATCCATTATGAGAGCTTGGAAGCTATCGGCCGTGGGACGGTCTGAAAGGGAAATCGCGCAAAGGAATCGTATATGGGCAGCAGGAGTATGGTCCATATGGAGAGAAAGGAATAGGTGCCTCTTCTCTAATCGGAGAAAAACAGTGCATATCCTAATTAATGATACGGCATTGGACATTTCGGTCTGGTCCCAGTGGGTATAGATTAGGGTCAAACTATGCGGGGGCGTATTGTACCCTCCTGGTGGCTGTTTTTGCCAGTTAAATTGTAAATAGGATCTAGTCTAGTGTGAGGAGCTTCTACAAAATCCATTGTAATTTAACCCATTTTTTTCTTTGTTCTAATATATATTGTTGACGGCTTTGCCGTCAACCTTCAAAAAAAGAATTTAATTATAACTATGTAATTTAGGTTGCCATTGGACACGTGGTAGCAACCGTCAGCATGTCGAAGGGGGCTATCCCTTTTATACATATAATAAAGAGCAGTGAACCAGCCTTCTGTGTGCTTGTGTCGAGGTTTATGCTAGGGGAGACGTTTCCTACCCTGAATTACCGCTCCCTTGTACCTATAATTGTGGTTTGTTCTCTTGCGGCTGCAACAATAGCTGGGTTTTCACGAGGATAGCTTTTTGGCAATCGCGAGGCTAATTCCTCTCAGAAAACTATTTGCGAGGATAGCTCCTTGCGAAAAGTATCCTCTTAAAAATAGCCGTCGCTAATGATACGTATCCTCGCGAATAGTTTTAGGGAGGTTAAGGGGGAAAGTATTTGCGAGGCTAGTTTCTCGGAAAAAATATGCTTGCCACGTGGCGATGTTTGCAATCTGGAATTGTGTTATACTTTTACCATTGAATAGTCCACGGTAATAATTTGTATTGCCGTGCATTGTGCTGTACTGATACCATTGAATAGTCCACAGTAATAGTCTGATTATTATCGTGGTTAGTTGTACTGATACTATTGAATAGTCCACATTAATAGTCTGATTATTATCGTTGTTATTCAGTCCACGGTGATAGTCTGATTATTATCGTTGTTATTCAGTCCACAGTGATAGTCTGATTATTATCGTTGTTATTCAGTCCACAGTGATAGTCTAATTATTATCGTGGTTACTCCACTTCTACCATAGAGTCCACAGTAATAGTCTGATTATTATTATCGTGGTTATTCAGTCCACAGTAATAGTCTGATTATTATCGTGGTTATTCAGTCCACAGTAATAGTCTGATTATTATTGTGGTTACTCAGTTGGACTTCTACTATTAAGACATCCACAGAAATGGTATGGTAATTATCGTCTCTATTACCACAACCGTGTATCTAATTCCTCAATCATATTTGCAACAAACATAAATTATTAAAAACACAAACAATCAACATATAGAAATTGAGGACAATTAATTAAACCTAACAAAGGCCAACATATTTACATAGTTCAACATGTGATTCAACAACAAATTAATTAAACCCTAAACTCTAACTGTAGCCCCATCAGTAGGGCATGTGTAATGCCCAACTGATATTGTTAATTGTTACACGAGTACTCAAATAAATTGCACTCTACGTTTGCCTTACAACCAACATATTACATAGTTTTCAACAACAAATTAATTAAACCCTAAACCCTAACTAATTAATTAAAGGCAATATAGTTCAACAACAAAAGAAGCACATGTGACATCAGTAGCCCCATCAGTACCAATTGTTTTGGTTGTTACCATAACACCAACTGTTGTTACCATTAAAGAACTCATTGTTGGCATTATTGGCATTCTCAGCCGGATCAGCATGATCGACCGGATGAGATGTGGTTGCATCCTCCTAAAATATGTAGAAAAAATAAATAAGTGTGGTGTAGGGGCTATGTAGGATATGATTGGATATTGCAACCCACATAATAAATTTATTATAAATTAAAGAATTATCAGTGGAGTCAGGCACTAATTTGTCCTAATGCGACATCAATTTTTCACCATGACTAACAAAAATGGAAAGTTTCAATCCCAAATGCAAATTTTGAGAATATGATTTTAATATCCCATCCATAGTGTGTGGTACTGTTACAAATACCAGTTACAATTTTGGTAAATTGTTAATAAGCATCAGCTTTGGTTCAATTATGAATTCACCATTTTTTCTGATAAACGACATGTTTTGGGTGCAATTATTTATTTTAATAATTAATATTTTTTTTTCTTTTGGTCTTATTCTATGACTAAACTAACATAGTAAAGGCAATACTGTACAGAATCCAGCTTAATGAGCACATTGCTTATTTGACTAAATCTAAAGAAGCGTATCGATCAGTTCTGATACAAGCAGGCACTACAAGCAGATAAGTCTACGAAAATAGTTATACTCTTTAATAAGGTAATGATTATTTTTCGACAGAGCTATTACCGGGCATGCCTCAAAGTTGGCTTAGACCCATTTTACCGGGCATGCCTCAAAGTTGGATTGGACTCATTGAACAAATGAAATGCCTCAAAGTGGTTGATGTAATGTCCAAATCAAAATCAATTTAGGTATAGCTGTTTAAAGCGGGCATGCCTCCTTAGTCTTAGACCATGATGCAAGTCAATGATGATTGAATACATTTAGTTAAAAATCATTAACAAATTGTGCATATATAGATAATCATCATTACCAAATTGAATGCTTTCTAACTACAAATGTATTCAATCATCATTGACTTGCATATTTCCTTCATCATCTTAGTATGTATTCAATCTAACTTTTTTTAATAAACTTCTGCTACAAATTGTACAGGGCATTCAATGCTAGCGTTAGAGCAAGAAATCCACGCCGAACTTTAGATGAAGCATCATTGCAGAGAATTCGTGTTAAAGAATTCTGCCCTTAGATTCGTAATAAAACACAGTATGATCCGAATTGTGACATACATATCAAAAACTTGTGTTTCGGACCAAAATCTAGAGATAACACCTCTTACAAGGTATACGACATCAATGGCGTAAGATTTGACACATATGAACACGGCTCCGGCAAAGCAACTCGTAGCAACTGGGTATGCATCGTTGCAGAGGATCAAGAGTACTACGGAGTTATAAGGGATGTAGTTGAGCTAGTTTACGAAGGATTCGACAAGATTGTGCTCTTCGAATGTTATTGGTTTGATCCAATAAGTGGAGTAAGGGTGGACAAGAAGCATGGCCTTGTTGAGGTCAAATACAGCGGTCTTAGAAGACTACCTGATCCCTTTGTGTTAGCAGCTCAAGCAATTCAAGTCATCTACCTAAAATATGCATCACATAATCTAAGTGAGTGGATGGTGGCGATAAAGACAGGACGCAAACCAAACTGGGATCATCAAACGGTTAGAACTGACTCAGACCCCGACATTTTTCAAGAACAGTGGCCGGCTTGTGATTACGAGGTTACGGGTGGATAGGAGTTAGATATACATACTGTTTTGGTAGATCAAGGCATTCTAGAAGCAGTGGACCAGGGAGAACTCGCGAAATTAACCTCACGTGTCCAGTCCACAGTAAGAGATGATGAGACCGGGCCTGAAATCGAAGAAGAAAATGAACTTAATAATGATGAAGGAACCGATCAATTAGAGGAAGCGTATGGTTCGGAAGCTGATGAACCATACAGATGGTATGTGTATTCATCATTTAATTTTAGCATCTAATTCGATTTGACTTTATTAATTTCAAGTGCAATAATTCTCACTAAATAACATTTCTTTTTATCCAAACCAAAATTAAACGCTAACATATCATTTTTGTTATAATCTGATCCTATAGGTGATGACAATGAAGTTTACAAACATCTGGACTTCGAGCGCAAATGAATATTGTCATGCTAGTATTGTATTTTCATTTCGGCAAACATATAGCTTAATTATGAACTTAATTCCTTCCCATTTTTTTTATTTCTAGCTACTCCTTTAATTTCATATTTTGGTTAAATCTATATTTGTGCTTGTTAAAATGCATTAAGCATAATGTGATTGTATCTGGTACAATTTGTGACACTAATTGCTATGCAATTGTAGAACTCAATTAATATTTATGCTTGAATTAATTAAGCTTGGAAAAGTTATTTCATTTATATTGAACTATTTATCAATCATTAAAATTTTAGTTTGTAATATATTATTTTTCAAGAAACTGTGGTAATTAATTTGTTATATTTCAGTTTAATTAGCAATTTTTGTAATTGGGTAAAGTGGAAAATAAGAGCTGCAGCTAGCAGGGTGACCTATCTTATTCCTTTGGACATACGCACAGAAATGAAGGACATAACAGTGCAAACATAGATTGCTGCGACCCATCTTATTCCCGTGGACATACGCACGGAAATGAAGGATATAACAGTGCAAACATAGATGGCTGGTCTCATATAGTATTTGCGAGGCTATTTTAACCTTATTGCAAGGATATTTCAAAGTCTATTGCGAGGTTACTCTATCGCGAGGCTATTTGAAGACTCTCGCGAATTCATTATAGTTATCCTCGCTAAAACCCGGCTGTTGTTGTTGTTAACAGAGCTCAACTTCCACTTGATTGGTAGGTACAGAAAATTTAAGTTTTTGACCAGCAATTTTGTAAAATTCTATGTTTCCTTTTTTTTATTAAAAATTTCCTATGTTTCTTAATATATATTGAAAAATCTTACAAATTGGAAACAATTAATGTTGATATTGTCAAGTATAATGTTCAAAAGATTTTTCTTTCCTGCATGTGAAAGTATCAGATCTGTATTGATCACTGTTTATTTGATAAATTTATGATTAGTTATAGTAAATATTTTTTGTCAATTTTCTGTCATATAAATAATGTTCTCAACTAGTTGGAATTAAGGGAACTTAAACATAGATTTTGTTTTTTAGGATTCTTGAGAGCCATAATCTCCAATCTTGCTTTCGTCTTTCGAAATATCTTTTCTAAAAGGGGATGAAAGGAAGATCAATAAGTAGCATCAACTCACCTGACAAGGCTTGCTCTCATGCCAAGAAGGTTAATTTTTTTTTTGAGTAATCAATAGGAGTCTAGCCCCCATTTCATTAACCATAATTGGTAATAGTTTTTGAGTTTCTGAGATGGAAACCCGGTTTACAAAAAAGGAAGTAAGTAAAAATTAAGAAAGGACCAAAGAAAGAAAAAAGGCAAAGAGATAGGAAAACAAGTCAGACACCAGTTATCCCAAGACTACAGCTGATGCTTTCGCAGCCCATTGTGCTTCATGATCTTCTCACTGGATTGTTAAATCTTCAAGCCGGTCTGGCCTACCAATTCTGAAGTCGGTGTTTACTTCTTGTACCAGTTGAGCCGTATCTTTGCTCACTTCCCTGAATATGCGATTACATCTTTCCCTCCAAATAACGAAATGTGTGATCAGCATGCGCTCCCTGATGCTCTCCTCTGCCCTCTCTGTGATCAAGAATTTGACATTGTCTTGGCCCGGTACTTGTACCACCTCCGGCGGCAACAGTATGGCATAAACCTGTGCGCTTACCGGGCATTCATTAAATAGATGTCTAACCGTTTCGTCGCTTTGTCTGCACATGTAACACATCCCCACAATATGAAAACCCTTCTCTCTAAGGTTGTCTGCAGTGAGTACCTTATTGTGTAACAGCAGCCAACCGAACACCCGCATTCTTGGCGGGACCTGGATCTCCCAGACTCTATGAATTCTCGATTCGATTTGCGGAGTATGCTCCATTGCATTATATGCACCCCTTACCGTGAATCGGCCCTTGACATCCATCTTCCATTCGGCATCATCAGTCTCCAATTGGTTAGTTGCCAGTTGCTGCAACAGTGCCCTTTTAACCCGCAATAGCTGAGTGAATTGCTGGTTTGCCCGTATCGATAGTATCGGTCTGAACATACCCCTTATGCTCGGGTTCTGTATGAGGTCTTTCACTGTTGCCTCTTTCTGTGTTGTGAAAGTATACAATGTTTCAAATATATACTTTGCAACTCCTATACCCCAGTCTTGTTTCCACAAACTAATTGTTTCTCCTGTGCCTATAACTCGCAAGATGAAGCAGTTGCAAAACAATTTTACTGCCTTCAGGTTTTTTTTGTAGAAATAAGAGTTACATATGCCCCCCTGTTGCTCCCCATATATCCTTTTAAACAATTTTTTCCATAATTTGTCGTCGTTGCTCTGCCATTGCCAATACCACTTGGACAACAATGCGTGATTGAAGCTCCGTAAATTTCTGATGCCCATCCCTCCCATTTTTTTTGGTCGACAAATCAGATTCCAATTGGCCAAATGTAATTTTCTTTCACTCAGATTGGGGCCTTGCCACAGAAAGGTCCTTCGCGCCCTATCTATCTCATTGATTGCCCAAACCGGGAGGTTAAACACTGACATGTAATATATTGGGATGGATGATAGTACCGAGTTGATTAGTACCACTCTACCTGCGCTCGAGAGCAACTTTGCTGACCAACCCATCAATCTCTTCTTTATACTCTCGAGTAGTGGCATAAACGCGATTCTGGGCAAATTGGTATCCCATAGCGGCAATCCTAAGTATTTAAATGGGAAAGTGTTATCCTTACAGCCTATTAGTCTTGCTAATTCTCTTGTGACTTGCCGATCTGTTGCTGTTGCCATTATCTCTGATTTCTCAAGGTTTACCTTAAGTCCTGAGATGGACCCAAATGTAGCCAAGATGATCATTAAGACCTGAACCTGTTGCTTGTCCGGCCTGATAAAGAACAACGCATCGTCTGCATAGAGCAAAGACAGATGCATCCCCTGAATTGGCATTCGAATTGCCTATATTGCCGTTAGCCTTGTTAGCCAACGAGGTATGAAATCCATCGCTATGATAAAGAGGAACGGTGATAACGGATCTCCCTGACGCACTCCCCTCTTTAACAGTATCTTTCTTCCCACTAGTCCATTAATAATAATCTGCGCTGAACCCGGTAAAATCAATCTTCTTATCCATGATGTCCACTTTGTCGGGAAGCCAATGTGTCCCATAACCGTGAGCAAAAACTCCCAACTCAGCGTATCAAATGCTTTGTGTATGTCCGCCTTAAAAACAGCCAATGGAATATTACCCCCCCTTGCTACCTGTAGTAATTCTTGCGCACAAATAAAGCCTTCCGTTATCTGCCTGCCTTTGAGGAACCCCGTCTGTGATTGGTGCTCCTATCTTGTCTTGCAGCCTTTCAGAGAGAATTTTGGAGATTATTCTTTGGATCCCATTGATGAGACTGATAGGTCTAAAATCTTTCACCTTGTTCGAGTTCTGTGATTTCGGAATGAGTACTGTGTATGAACCGTCCAATGGGTAGAGAGAGTGGTGATTTTCCAGGGCAAACTCTATGACTGCTTTGAGATCCGGAATGATTGTGCTTACGAAGGACTTGTAGAATTCACCGCAAAACCCATCAGGACCTGGAGTTTTATTATTCGGCCAAGAATTTATGACTGCCACAATTTCTTCTTCTTGGATTGGCCGAATCAGTTCCTCTAGATCCGTCTTCTCGGGGTATAATTGAGTCCATTCGATTTGTGGCAGCCCTCCATTTGTTGTTCCCATCAATTCAATATAAAAATCTCAGAATACCTTTGCCTTTGTGATTTGATCCGTATACAATCTACCGTTGTGCTCTATTGCATTAACGGTATTATGCACCTTTGAAGCGGACGCATAAGTGTGATAAAATCTTGTATTTTTGTCACCTTCAAGATCCCATTTTACCTTCGCCCGTTGTCTCTACATATCCTCTTCCAAGACCGCCAAGTTGGTATATCTTCTTTTAATCAACGCCTTTATCAATTTTTCCAAACCCGTTATGTGCCTCCTTTCTTGCGCTTCCTCAATCCAGCCCAAAAATTGTCTGCAGACTTGCAGCTGCCTCTTTATGTTTCCCACCCTTTCTTTCGTCCATTGATAGATTTTTGACTGCACGACGTTAAGTTTTCGGTGTAACTGTGTTGGGTTTGTTGCCAATGACAATTGTTGCCACTGTTGCTGAACCACCTATCTGAATTCGGGTATCTTCAACCAGAATTTTTCAAATCTGAAAATTTTTGATTTTTTAAAATCTGTCAAGGCTTCAAAACGAATCGGGCAATGATCCGAATTAGTGTTTGGGAGTGTCTGCTGCTTAGAATTAGGGAAAAATCTGCTCCATTCGGTCGATATAAAGAACCGATCGAGCTTTGCCATTGTTGGTTGCTCCCTTGCGTTAGACCATGTGTAACGTCTTCCTTTCATTCTTAAATTCTGCAAACCTATTTCAGATATGAGCTGCTGAAATTCATATGGCCATCTAGTGTCCTGTGTCGAGGAATTTCGTTCGTTGATTTCCAGTGTAGTATTGAAGTCTCCCATTGTTACCCAAGGAGAATCATCCGCCGGTTTGCTTGCCTTCAGTCCTGGAAAAAAGGACCTCTCAAGGCCGAACTGGTGGGACCATAGACTCCAGTAATTTTGAGTTTTTGATTCAACAACACATCCTTCAATGTCACTGATAGGCAATACAGACCTTGCTCCTCCTCTAACTTCTGAAATCTCTTCTCCTGCCATGCAATTATTATTCCTCCTCAGGTGCCCATTGCCGGTAACGTTGTGAACTTATTCAATTTTCCACCGCATATTTCCTTCTTTAACCGATCATCAATCATGCTCATTTTTGTTTCTTGGAAACAAATGATGTCGGGTTTTTTGAAAAAAAACAGTTTCCCTGATAGCAAGTCTCTTTTCCTGCTCATTTAATCCCCGTACATTCCAGCTGATCATCTTGACTTTGGTTTTGTAATTCATTTTACACTTGTTTTATTTTCAACTCCAAATTGGAGATCCTTCTTCTATGAACTACCATTTTCCATTGTATTACAAGAGATTATAAACCAAAATAGAGCCTCCATTCTTTTTAACTTGCCAAATTTCACATCTGCAATTGCCTTAAAACCCAAATACAATGTAAACACCTTCATTGATCCAAAACCGCTAACTCCAAATCCGCTAAAAATAAACCCGCTAACAATAAACCCGATAAAACCCCCTCCAAACTACCATGAGTTGTACCTAACATATTTAACTTAGAATCAGTCTATCCTAGCTACTACATGTTCCCTTCCTTCTTTTCACCTCATTCCCAGAAGGTTTCACATTGCGAGCACACGCGCGATCTGGTCCGTGACCTTCCCTTCGTATTCGACCCCTGCTGCCAAAAGTATTGCCTCCGCATGGTTTGCTGTGAGCGAGTGGTAGCTGTTTTGATATTCCTGTTGAAACGACGGCGAGGTGTGTTTCTTCCTTGGAGTTGTCTTGGTAATCGACACTGAGTCCGGTTTGGTAACCAACCTTGCCTTTTCTACCGGGTGAACATAACTGCCCCTGTTTTTTGTTGAGAGGCGTGAGCTCCTACAGACCCGGACCGACTCTATTTCCTGGATCGGGTCCTGTTGGCTATCAGTGGCGAACGGACCTTCTTCTTGTAAATGCTTTGGTGGGCTGTCGGTCCCCAGCAGGTGTTCTAATGGGCTGTCGGTCCCAAACAAGCCTCCTCCTTGAAAGGCCTGTGTTTGGGGAGGAACCGGGCTTTGAGTTTCGGGCTCTGTTGACTCCCAATATTGCAAACTTAAAATTTCATTTAATGGGCCTCCCTTGGGCCCATTTTTTACCATCTCCGAATTTAGGTCATCTACAGTAAAAGAGGTGAGGCCCTGTACCTCTTTTGCCATCTGTGGAAAGCCTGCTATTTGAAGACCATCTTTCTTTTTTCCCATTTCAGTTAGTTGCCAGCTAGTTTTTTGACTTTTGAGGTCTGTGTTTTCTTGGAATAGTGCACACCCCATGCCTTGTACCCATTCAGTCAGAGTTGGCGTGAGCTTTACCCAAGCTTCCTTGCATACCTTCCCATGAAGATTTTCTGTGTGAACCAAAATCTCGGTAGTAAATGGATTGGACTTCAGAGAAACCTTTAGCACAGTAACTTTCTGCATCACCTTTTCTACACGCCTCCCACCATGTACTGTTTCGGCCATCTGTACTACAGGAGCGTCCCTAGTCTTACAACCCTCTCCATTAGTGGTTATCACCATTGCCTCCATTTGGGGATTGTCTATGACATCTCTACGCCAATTCTCCTGCTCCCTGTTGTACCGAGTCACTGGCCCGGAGAAACCACCGGAGTCCGACGAATGATTTCTTTGCCTCTGTCTTTCCCTGATTTCATCTTGCCATAATCTGTTCCAGTAATCTGCCTCACCCTCCCTCTCGTCCTGACAACGACTTCCTCCCTGATCCGCACTCGACTGTGCCGTTTGTAATGCCACCACTATCAACCATCCCTCCATCTCAAAATGCACCGTGCTCGAGAATGCGTCCTGTGTTACCGTGATGTCCTCAAAGACGTGTGTCGGATGATGGCATGCCACCAGAATTCTCAGTTCTTCGAAGTTTTTATTTACCGGAAAGTCCGACATTCTTTCAAGTTTTCCAAAACCCGACACTAGTTCTGAAAGGGCTTCTCTGTTCCAATACTCCATCGGTAAGTCGTGCACTTTGAGACGAGCTTTGTGCGTAGGCGGGTCGTGCACCATACCTGACTTTCGAGCCCATCTTGCCATTTGTATTTGGACCCCGGGTCCTAGATCGAAGGCACATATGTTGCATGCCTCATTGCATATGGTGACGGTGGGAAAAATGGCTAAGTAATCCCCTATGGCCGGTGGGATTCTCCGGAGCTCGATGTGTTTTGGGTTCATATTGAACATGGTTGCCATCTTCCTTATTATACTGTAGGCTAGATTAGGAGTGTTGTGGTTTGGTCCCATCAGCACAATTGCCGATCTTTCTAGAAATTCATTAGCCGGTGATAGGTTGTCTTGCTTGGTGAGAAACACCCGACGATCCGTGGGTCTATGGTTGCCGAAGTACTGTGGATCAATGAGAGACATTGTCTCCCAGTTGGCCAAAGGGTCCATTTGCAGGGGTTTGGGCTTCTATGTTGTGTTGGTAGTATGCCTTCTCTGTAAGTTCCTTGGTGCTGGAGCGTTAGGTTTGTGTGTATGAAGCTGGATGGGAGTGTTTGTTGTTATAGGCTGGTGATGAGGATGTGTGTTTGGGCCTCTCTTAACTGCCCCATTAATGGGAACAGTGGTTCTGCAGGTTGCTGAGACGTCCAAAAGTATTGCATCTATGGCATTTAACTTCCCTGTTGCATTCAAACTTTCTATGCCCCTTTTCCAAACAGTTGAAACATCTACCTTGTGCCAATAGATTCTGTCTCCAGTACTGAGTAGTGTCATGTACACGTTTTGGTTGGGTGTTGTTTTTCTTTCTACGTACCTCAGTCCATCCTTCCTCTGCAGTTCTGTCTTTGCCTAGGGAGAGTAACTCCGCTTGTACCTCTTTTTCTTTATCCTTGCGATTAATGTCCCCATCGGTGGTATGCTTAGGTTTCCCCATGTGTGATGGCTGGCGCATCCGAGCTCCGCCCTTTCCTTGGTCCGCTATGGCCCTTTCCAATGCCTCCTTATACGATAAACGACGGATTTCAGCAAGCTGAGTGTTACGCCGGAGAATGGCCTGCTCGGTGGCCGTCCTCAGCCTGCGACGAGCCTCCAGCCATGTTGCCTGTTTTTCTGTCTCCTCTCTATGCCGTAGTAGCTGGGGTGTTGACCGTGCGCTGATCTCCCCCCGTCTTCCCGCTGTGCGCTCCTACTCGCTTCTCCCATTTTCCCTCTCCAAGAAGGTTAATTAGATCTAAAGATCTTTTGACCTTTCTTTTTCACTTAACTTAAGGATTCTTATCTAGATTTTTCTTGTTTAGTAACTTGTAAAGAATCGGGATTAATTGACCCTTAAACTTGCTTAACAGCCTTTGACGAGGCAATTGCTGAGATTTATCAATTGGCGAGGAATCATACGAGGACAGCACTCTGTTCATGCAACTTCTTCGTGATAATCTCACCTTAAGACTTCTGACATACAGGTTTGTACTTGGACTTTAGTTCTATATTTAGCTAGCTTTCCATTTTGAAAACTTAGAAGCTTAGACATTTTAAGTTTTGTTGTTTTCAGCTTCAAACTCTGAAACACTCGTCTGTATGTCCAAAATTTTCATACTCTGAAGCAAGACTTCTTTTTGTCTTGTTAATTCTTAATATATATTTGCTCATCAAAATAATGAACTACTTTGATATGTGATTAAACAGGAAGATGGTGATGATGATCAGAGAAGCCAATAAGCCTGATGACGAGTAACTGCTCGCTAATAATCGGTGTTAACTAGATTTTAGGTTTTTTTGTATTTTCTTGTTAATTAGCAAAATATATATTTTGTAAGGTTCATATATTATGAATAATGTGATATTTTGATAGTTCTCCTTTTGTGATTTTCTGATTGCTAATATTTATTACCACTAGTGGAAAAACACAAATCAGGATCGGTTAGATTCGCACATCAAGATCGGACCTACAGCCGATCCTGTTCCAGCCGATACAAGTAGTCAATCTCAACTGTATCGGTTAAACAACCGATCCAGATAGAAACAATCTGGATCGGATAATTAACAGAAAACCGATCCTGATTTTAGGTATCGGGATCGGTTTTCTAAATTAACCGATCCCAACTAGCTAGAATCTACATCGGTTATTCATTCTAACCGATCCCGACTTGTTAGTATTTGGATCGGTTAAAAAACACAACCGATCCCGAAATGTAAGTATCAGGCTCGGTTTATTATTAACCGATCCTATATTTATTATCTGGGCAAATTAATTAAACACTTGGATCGGTTATTAACAAACCGATCCTATAATGCGTATCTGGATCTGTTTAGTTACCCGATCCAATATTCCGGCCAATATATAAAATATTTTTTAATATTACAACAAAACAACTGGATCGGTTTATTAAGAACCGATTCAGATAACTAGCAGGTTCGGTTTACTTATAAGAACCGATCCAGAAGGTTGTTATCACGATCGGTTATTTATGAAGAACCAATTCTGATAGTTATCTGAATCGGTTGATAAATAAATAACCGATCCTGATTTGTTACCGTGTTTTAAAAAAAAATATTTTATATTTGGCCAGCTTCCAGTATATTTTGCTGGCCTATATAGGATATCACACGTATCAGGAATTATCACAAAAGACCTATCATATATGCATCAGGAATCACCACAAATCGATACACATCCTAAATTATTACAAAAGTATCACATCCTAAATTATTAAGCTCCTAAATCGATACAAATTATTAAGCTCCTAAATCGATACAAATTATTAAGCTCCTAAATCGATACACCATATCTTATAATTATTAAGCTCCTAAATTATTACAAATTATCACATCCTAAATTGTTTTACTTTTTTGAATGATTACCTCCTTTAAGAAAAAGTTACACCACGAGTTGCGAATCTCGTCCATTCTGTAAACCGGGTACTTAGTGGGAAAGTCCTGCATTTTTTAAATGATATAAGAGCACAATTAAATATGTACTTAATTATATTTGAAGCAACTATGCTTACTTTTGGAAAATATATCAATGTATATATACCTTCATTTTCGGAAAATCACGGACGAAGCAATGTATTATGTCGTGCATGAACATCATGACATAATATCCACATTCCCAATTTCCATTTTGTTGTGGGTACTACATTACACATCAAGAGAGTTAAAAAAAATTAAACAATTTTTGCACATATAGATTTTGACCAATTTTAATTTGCAGCTAGGTCCCTATAATCATATCATAACCAAATTTCACCATTTTTTACATCTAAGTCCCTCGTTTAACATCACCAACTTAGCAATTTACAAACAATAAGAGAAGTTAAAAAAATAAGTACTTACCCTGCAATAATTAATCTTCAAATTAGAGCATTTTCCACTTCCTCCAATCATCTGGTCCAATTGGCAGGGCCTGTTGAAAAAAATACTACCAATTCTAAGAAAAATATTAATGAAAATCTATAGATTTGACAAATGAAAGTTTGAAAAGCATACATTTTGAGCGCATCGATGATCTTCGGGTGATGTGGAACCGATTTCTTACCAACGGTCTTACCGGAACAATAAACACTGAGAGAATTGAACACGTACACCTGACTCTCTCTTCGCATAAGTACGACCAAGAGCCAATGTTCTCTGCATATTAGGTTTTGTATCATCTCACATTCTATAATTTCTACGAAATGAAAGAAACTTAATAAAATTAGAATATATATATAGCACTAACATCTGATGATACGGTATGAATATCAATTTCTTGTTCCGGTTTTGTCTCAGTGCCTCCTTTATGTATTTCTCGACGTATTCTTTTGATTGGGCATCACTGTCCAACAACAGTTCATTTGTTTTCATGGGGTCCATGAAACTAACACGCTCATCTTATCGATTTCCTCCTTGTTGTATTTTTGCACATACCTGCAAAAAAAGGCATATAGGTGATCTCGATTTTTTCATTTTGGATTAAAAGTACTACATTCCCATTATTACGAATGTTAACTCACATCATGAAGATCTGAATAATCGGTGCGGTGAGCCACTCCTTTGGTTTCACCAACGTCAAAAAATCATCTGCATTGACTACCATGGGTTCTTCGGTTTGGAAAAGGTCAGGTGGCAGGTTGACGTGAAATGCTTTGTTAGGTTGGCTCAAGAACCGATCACGCAGAAGGGTATAAGACTGTGGAAAACGGCATCGATACCACCAAACATGTCTGCGCCAGTTTGTACCACATCCCCACCAGTACGAACTTTGCGTGGTTCCTGTAATTAAGATAATACCATCAACTAAAACTCTGCCATATAGATACAAATTTATAAGTATAAGAAGTTGTAATAATAATATGTATTTTTTACCTGATCAATGGATATCATATCCATCGGCCATGCCGTGGAGCTGCCAACGGCTGAGATGATGGTTGGCATGTCTTCATGTGGTACAGGTAGAGGGGTGTCTTCTTCACCCGGGACCACTTCATCCACCATTACCCTTGCATGGTCGGGTGGTAGAGGCCTCGTGTGAATGATCTCTTCACAATTTACTAGAACATTAATTGTCCCCGAAGCCACTTCAACCTTCTTCCCATCTCTGTCCATGAGAAGTCTGCATCCTCGTTGCGACGGCTGTACATGCTAAAAAAATTCATTCGAAGGAAATAATATGTATAAAACTAAGGCATGTACGTAATAGAATTATTTTTGTTATTTGAATGGAAAAATATGTATTTATTTGCATTACCTCTATCGGGAAAAAGAGGGAAGTCCGTGGTCCAACTGACTGGCAGCTCCTCTGAACGGCTGTTGGACTGTGAGCGGCTGTTGGGCTTTCCGCGAGCATTCCTCCGCCCATCAATGTTGCCATTTTCTCCTCTAACATTTCTCTCATTCTCTCCTCCATTTCTCCCTTTAATCTCGCCTCTGCAACTTGTACTCTCGCCGCCACTTCTCTCTGTATCCTTTCTTCAATGTCCGCGCCAGACCCAGAAGACATGTGTCTCCTCCTTTTTCCGCTTCCCTGATATGCCTTTTTAATACCCACCAGAGATCCAAGGCCTCTCACCCTCCCAGCATGTTCCGGATTCGGCAGAGATTTTCCTAGAACATCGTCGTAACGATCGACGGGCAACAAGCCTTTGTTGAAAGCCTCCTGTTGTTCTTCCTGAAATGACAATGCCAACATGTTACAACATAATAAATTAGAGTTGAATTTCAAGGAATGAAAATATCTAAATCCTCACTATAGTCTTGACGACTGCTTCTGTGTCCTCGTTAGGATAAAGACGTCCCTGGCCATCGGCTGAGGGCTTCGTGTGTCCTAGTGTCCATGAGACATGCCTATACTGAACAGACATATCAAGAAACTGCTCCTGTGACAGTATAGTAGTTGACCCCTGGGTAGACGGATCACTACTTACTGCTTTATCGTTTGCAATTTTCTGGAAAACTTCTTTGAGCCTATTCTGGAAGTTCTCACCGCTGTACCCTCTGGATCCCAGGTAATGTTTATACTTGTTCTTGGACTGATTCTCCTTTCCCTTATTGCTTTTATTCTGCAATTTACCCAAAGAAACAATTACGGGTTATGAAAATAGTTGAACAAAGAAACAATTAGTTTCATTGAACGTTTATAGTTAAAAAAAAGATACCTTGAATTCATCCGACCGGCGGGACTCGACAAAGGCATCCCAATCTTGTTGTGTGATCGAGAGCTTCTCAAGGTCGGGCGTTATACCCGCGTTGACGTGCTTAGTCAGAGCTACTCTGAACTTTCGGTGCATTTCTGCCATTTTTTGTATTATCTTCTTCTTCAAATGCGGATCATCACCATCAATATTCCAGTCCATCTGCCAAACAAACAGAAATTAATCAAGGTTTACGTGAGTTAAATTCAACTTTGCTAGCTTGTGAAATTAGGACCGTGTAATTTACCTGGATTTGGTTCCATATCTTTTCCTTCACGTCGTCTTCTACCTGAGACCACTCTAGGCACATTATAGGAACGTTCCTTCTTACCAATATCCCAAGGTGCGAGGGATATTTAGTGGTTTGCCTATTAATAATAGGCCTCCCAATTGCATCAAATTCAACATGCTTGCCGGTCTGATTAACGACGGTAGCAAGTTGGGAAGGCCCTCTTACTCGCTTCTCACCCGAGGCGCGCTCGCTACCACCACCACCACCATCACCGCCACTAGCCTCACCAGCACCACTAGACATGATAGGAGCAGCTCGATGACCCTCCTGGAACAATTATATAAATTCAAACGAGCGTTACACAAATCAGTTAGTGGAGACTGATCAATACTCCCAACCAAAAAGCCATCTGAACGGTTAGATAGAGAATAAAAAAAACAACCAATTTAGAGTGAAAATTTGATTTATTTGAATTTTTTTGCTATTTTTAGTGAATTTTTAAAACTGGAGCAGCATGTGTATTTGTGCTATTTTTTTCAAAACTGGAGCAACATGTGAATTTTCTAAACTGGAGCAGCATATAACTTTGAACAATGTAAACCTTGATCCCAATATAACTTTGAACATTATAAACTATGAAAAATTTTACATGCTAAAAATATAAACAGTGAAAAGTATAACTTTGAACAACCAAGTCCGGTATCAGCAACAGCAACACATTGACTCAGTAACACCAAGGCCGGTGCCAATTAAACGGTGAACTCAAGGCCGGTACCAGTTAAAAGGTGTTTGAGCATTTACCCGAAATTAGTGCAAAATTAGTCCGAGAGAGAGATGGAAGCACCACCGAGAGCACCGACACTAGAGGAGAGAGGCGAGAATGCGCGGTGAGAGAGGCGGCGGAGAGGCGGCGGCGTGAGCACCGTAAGACTACGAGAGTAGCGAGAGGTGGATTTTGGCAGAGAGGTAGCGGCGTAAGCCCGAGAGAGTCGGTGTTAGCACCGAGAGAGGCGGAGTGCGCCCGAGAGAGGCGGAGTGCGCCCGAGAGAGAGAGATTAGCGAGAGAGAGAGGGATCAGTGAGCTCAGATCGAGTTTTGAAAATGAATTGAGGAGACCAATTTTCGCTAAGTAGCGAGAGAGGCCCCAAATAAAATCCCCGCTAAAATATATCATCATCATGATCGGTTTTTTGTTAAACAACCGATCCTGTTTTTATTTTTTGTCATCGGGATCGGGTATCTTATAACCGATCCTGGGTAACAATGATCAAATTCGGTTAACTTAATAACCGATCCTGATGGTCCAATTAATCCAGTACTTTGAAAAACTAAATCACTGTTTACATAATTTCAATGGATTTATGTAATGCATCAAATTTACTTTCACATAATTTACATTTACATGATTAGCATCACATTTGTATAATTCAAAATTTACTAAATAACACAATAATTAGCATTATTAAAATGAAAGAAAAAAGTCTTAAATATTTATGACACCTTGCATGCAACCCATAGTCAAGGAATTATAATGCCTCCTGGAAAAAAATTAATAAACCCATTAAGTCAGGAATATTGAAGTTTTTTTTCAAGTCGGAAAAGATTAAAAAAGTCTAGTTATGACATACCAATAAAACATTGAATATCAATTTTATTCAATCCATTCTCCTTCATTATGATCGTTGCGCATGTGACTTGTTTCATTATCCACGACAGTTGGTAAAGATGCCATGCCAATGGAAAAATGAGGTATATCATCAAAATGATCGTACGCTTCTTCGTCGTCTACATTACCAATCCCGACAATACGTCTTTTCCCGGAGAGGACAACATGTGTTAAACGATCGACCGGATCAGTTATGTAGAACACTTGTGTGGCTTGTCTTACAAGTATAAATGGATCATCCTTGTATCCAACCTTATTGAAGTCCACCAAAATGAAACCATCATTGTCAACTTTAACGCCCTTACGGTTGTTGACCCATTTACACTGAAATATCGGGATCTTAAATTTTCTGTAATCTAGCTCCCAAATTTCTTCGATAAACCCGTAATACGACATCGAGGCATGCGATGGTCCGGCACCTTTAGCTCCTGAAAAATCACTCGACACAGCTACCACAGTCACTCCACTGTTTTGCACGGTACTCTTTAAATCTTGACTTCTTGTGTAAAATGTATACCCGTTGATGTCAAATCCTTGGAAGGTTTTCACGACATGGACTGGACCGAGAGCCAACATTTTGACAATTTCTTTAATGTTTTCTCCCTCCGGAGCTTTCATGACTCTACGTGTAAACCATCATTCGAACTTTTCATTGTGTTCTCCAATCAACCACTTATCGGATTTCCTAGGATTCTGTTGACGCAAGAAAGTCATGTGCTCATCCAAATAAGGATGAACGTCGGTGAGGTGCTGCAAAACATGTAAATGTACTAGGGTCATCGTTTTATGTAAGGGCACGATTAATTTCGATCCCAAGGTGCCTACCCCGTGAAGTCTTTCGTCGTGCCGAGGTTTAGGGATGCCGATGGCTTTTAAATCATTTAGATAATTAGTACAATACTCAATCACCTCTTCAGCAGCATATGCTCTTACAATGCTGCCCTCAGGACGATATCGGTTCCTCACATATCCCTTTAACAATCCCATGTATCTCTCGAACGGATACATGTACCGCAAAAAAACAGGCCCACACATCTTAATTTCTCTAACTAGATGAACAATTAAATGAACCATTATATCAAAAAAAAAACGGCAGAAAATACATTTCAAGGTGACAGAGAGTGACGACAACCTCCTTCTGCAAAGCATCTAACGTATCAGGATCATTTACTTTGCAACAAATGGTGTTGAAGAAAAAACAAAGCTTTGTGATGGTCTGTCTAACGCACGGTGGCAATATGCCCCGAATTGCAACAGGAAGAAGCTGTGTCAGTAAAACATGACAGTCGTGGGACTTCATACCTATCAATTTTAATCTCTCCAGTGAAACTAGGTTCTTAAAATTTGAAGAATATCCAGATGGTACTTTTACACCATGAAGGCATTCACATAAACTTGTTTTTTTATTTTTTTGACAACGTATGCATGGCGGGTTTTAGATATGTGCAAAGTTTACCCTTTTCTCTTTCCTTCTCTGCCGGTTGTAGATCCGGCCGTATGTTCAAGAATTACATGTCTTTTCGGGCATTGATACCGTCCTTAGTCTTTCCCGGAATATTCAACAATGTTCCAACCATGTTATCACACACATTTTTAACCACGTGCATCATATCGAGACAGTGTCGAACCTCTAAATGCTCCCAGTATGGCAAATCCCAGAATATTGATCTCTTCTTCCATGTAATTTTCGGAGACCCTTTCTTTCTCACCGCCTTTTTTTTCCATTTCCCAAACTGATTTTCGATATCCTTTACTCTCGAATAAACTTGTTGACCGGTCAATGGATAATTTACTGTGACATTCTCGGTCTTTCCATTGAATGCTTTCTTTCTCTTTCGGTGTGCGTGGTTGGCAGGAAGAAATCTACGATGACCCATGTACACATTTTTCGAGGAATGTGGTAGCCACAGATCGACTATATCATCCATGCAAACAGGGCACGCTTTTTCCCCTTTAACACTATAACCCGACAAATTACCATAAGCCGGAAAATCATTAATGGTGCAGAAAATCATGGCCCGTAAAGTGAATTTCTCCTTGGTATATGCATCAAATATCTCCACTCCGGAATGCCATAATTTTCTTAAATCCTCGATCAATGGCGCTAGATACACATCTATGTCGTTTCCGGGCTGTTTGGGTCCTGATATCAGCAAGGTCAGCATGATGTATTTGCGTTTCATACATAACCACGGCGGAAGATTATAAATGCACAATAGAACCGGCCAACTGCTATGCTTACTGCTCATGCTACTGTGCGGATTCACTCCATCTGCACTCAGCCCGAACTTTAGGTTTCTTGGGTCACCGTCAAATTCGGGAAATCTTCTGTCAATATTTCTCCACTGAGGAGAATCAGCGGGGTGCCGTAATTTTCCGTCCCTTTTCCGGTTATTGTTGAGTATTTTAGATATAGGAATTTGGTACTCTTTTTGCCTTTAATATTTATAAACCTTCGTACTCAATTAATAGGTTAGTTGCAAGCGCACAACCTATCGATCGTAGTATTTAGGTGTCGATCCGCAAGGAGATAGGGAAATACTAATTTTTAATAAAGAAAACTACTTCTAAACTAAACAATAAAAGTAAAGGGGGGTTTTGTGTAAAATCGTTGTTTGAAGGAAAATTAAAGTAATTAAAAGTTCGTAACAAAAAGCAATAAAATCGGGTGACAATCAAGTTTGAGAAGTCTAGGGGTATTCGGTCCACAATCCCTTGCTAATTCTATCTACTCGGTTTGTTTAAATTCATGTTTGATTATGACGAGGTTTCTAACCTAAGTTAGCCTTTGGAACAAATATTAATACGAATACTTTGGGTGGACGGATTAATGTGCCTCGAATTCTAGGGCTTTCACTAACCTAGAGGGATATTTAATCACGTGCTTCAAAGTATATATCGATGTCTAAGGTGTCCCAATTAGGTTTTGACTTCACCGCTAAGTCCTTCACCAAACCCTAATCTTAATTTCTATATTTCCAGATTTGAATATCAAAGTACGGTCGCTTCTAATCCAAATCCTAAGGTATTTGCAATCACAATTTATACTATCCTATATGATCCTAATCTACTTTGGGTCTCAAAGATCAAAGCGGGATGACTACAATTCAAGCACAAATCATGGAATATCACAAATAATAAATCACAGAAATTAACATCAAATCAAACAATCATAATAAAAACTAAAATCCGAGTAAAATAGAATTAAACAAGTTCATGCTACATGACCTAAACCCCTAGAGAGAAACTAGCCTCTCATGGAGAAGCAAGTATTCATCATGAATTCAAGTACAAAATAAGTAAAGACAAAGAGAAAATAACTAGAGAAATAGAATACACCCTTCTCTAATCAAAAACCTTAGTCTTCCTTGCGTTTGCTGTGAGAATTCGCCTTCCTTCCTCTTGATTCGCTCCTGTGGTTGATGCTCTATCTCGTGAATTTCTCTCTTCGAATGGTGACCCTTTTGGAGAAGAAATTTCTTTCCTTTTATAATAGATCTGGAGCATATGGACGTGGAGAATCATTCTAAATATGTCCCAACATGTTCCCCACGTTTCCACTTTCTATTTCCCACCTTTGGGTCGTGGTCTGATGCGCCGAAAATAGAAAATCCTCCGAAATGGCAGTTTTTAGGCTGAATGCGGCCCAAGTGCGTCCGCACTGTGGTCGCACGCGTTTCAGTTTTAGTTCAGATTTTCTCTCCAAGTCCTGAGTGCGTCCGCACTGCTTCCCAGTGCGCCCGCATTCCTCTCGGACTTTTCTTCTCTTCTTTGGCTCAGGAGCCTGAATTTCTCTAAGTAGAAAATGCGGGTCAGGTGTGAGTTAGTGCGTCCGCACTTTTCTTCTATGCTGCTGGATTTCTTCTGGAAAATTTGGCTAAGTAGGAAATGCGTCCGCACCAATTCTTAGTGCGTCCGCACTCCTCTCAGACATTTCTTCTGGAGCTTGCTGGAGCTTGGTTTTTCTTCCAAGTGTTTAGTGCGGCCGCACTCTGGTGCTGTGCGTCCGCACTTTGCCTCTATTTCTTGTTTTCCTGCGAATTTCACACAGACAAATGCAGTAACTTGATTCTAGGGGTATTTAATCCTAAATTATACTAAAATACATGATATTTGGTGCTATTATGCCATGAAAACCAGACCGAACATACATATGAATTAAACCTATCAGTTATCAGCATGCCAACGCAATAATTTCGCTTCTTTGGCATTTGAGAACAAACGTTTGAATCTCGGTATCACGGGGAGGTACCATAGTACTTTTACCGGAGGTCCTCTATCCGGCTTATCACTTCCTATTTTATCGCTGGTTAGATGCTTTCTACTATAACGTGATGCACCACATTTTGGACACTCGTGGAAATCTTCGTACTCATTTCGATATAATATACAATCATTTAGACACGCGTGTATTCTCTGAACTTCCAAATCCACTGGACACAACATTTTCTTCGCTTCGTAAACATTATATAGTATCTCGTTTCCTTCCGGAAGCATTTCTTTCAATGTTTGTAATAACGCAGTAAAACTTTTATCACTCCAACCTTTTGATGATTTAAGGTTATACAATTTTAATACACCTTTCAATTTTGAAAATTTAGAACAACCGGGATACAATTCCTTATTAGAATCTTCGTACAAATTCTCAAATACACAGTACTGCTTATCATTATCAAAATTCTCTTCTAAATCACGTAACATTTGATCAACATTCTCAGTTTCATCTACCACGGTATCATCGGTCCCATCGTGTGGCCCATCACCACTTCCGTCACTCCCACCAGTATGGTATTCCTGATGCTCACCGAGTATATCGGTTTCCAAACTCTCGCCATGCCATATCCAACGCTTATATTGTTGCTTGAATCCACGTCGTATTAAATGGTTCCTCACTTGGTTGGGATTAGAAAATTTATTCATATTGTTACAATCACGACAAGGACACGACATCAGCCCAGTCCCATTCTTCATCGTATCTTCCGTAGCAACTTTCATAAATTCATCAACACCAGCCATATATTCATTGGATATACGTGATGTTCCGTACATCCAACTGCGGTCCATCTGCAATTATAAGAAAAAACAATTAAGCACAAGGGAATATATGGTACTTTAAATGTTCACACTAGGGCTTACATGGGGCCGGTTACCATCCTATCCCACTCTTTGAATACTTTGTCTCAGTAGTGACCACTTGTTAGTCATGTTTTAGTATTTAAGGAAATTTCGGCAGCATTTCCCCTTAGTTCCCCAAATATTTGGGGAACTAATAAGAAGAAATACTGCCGAAATTCCCTTAAATACTAAAGAATCCCTAAACCCTAAACCCTATAACCCTAAACCCTAAACCCTAAACCCTATAACCCTAAACCCTAAACCCTAAACCCTAAACCCTAAACCCTAAACCCTAAACCCTAAACCCTAAACCCCAAATATTTGGGGAACTAATAAGAAGAAATACTGCCGAAATTCCCTTAAATACTAAAACACGCCTAACAAGTGGTCACATCCTAATTGAGACAAAATATTCAAAGAGCAGTTCCAAAACGGGGACTATTCAAAATTAATCCCTAATGGATTAATTTTGAACGGGTTTTATGACCTAAAGGCATTATTCATTGGGTTGTGGCTCATAAGACAATACTCTAGCTAGATACCTAATGGTGGAAATACCTTTAATTAACTATATATACTATTATCAAAATACATGATCAAGTTTCATTCACAAAGCTAAACATGAGTTCATGTTGCACTTACAATTTTTTTGGATGCCGAATCGAGTGAGATGAAGATCGTTGCACCAGATTCCTCAATAATAGCCAATCTACAAAAATAATGAGAATTGAGTTAAAAATGCTTCATTAATTTGATTTATATGTGCTTGTAGAATGAGAATTATAGATCAAATATAAAACACTTGAATTTCCTAATTTCTTGATTCTCTATGGGATTGTGCCTAAAATTAGTTAGCATTTTAAATTAAAAATGAAGGAATCGGGTTTATATTATCTCAATCAACCATCAACCGAGATAAATCAACAAATGATCAAAATGAGGAAGAGAAACACTTGTTTCAGGTAGAGAGAGCTCAGAGGTCGAAAACACCTCAAAGAGGGCAGAGACAGATCGCGCACTAGAAAGGGAGCAAAAGACCTCGTATTCTGGAAAGGGAGAAGGTAATTAACAAGGTATCAGGATCGGTTGAGTTAGAAAACCGATCCTGATAATCACCAGCACCGGTTAATTTGTTAGCCGATCTTGCTGGTTTCCTATCAGGATCGGTTTTTAAAAAACCGATTCTGATACTAAATAATCACGATCGGTTTTTTCTTAACCGATCTTGATGAATATCAAGAACGTTTTTTAAATCATTCTGAAAATTAAAAAAAAGATTTTATATTATTAAATATTTGTGACTTACATATTATATTAATTTTTGGCAGGATTCATTTTCTGACCGGACAATGGAAAGCATGCAAGTTGTTCTTCAATATTTATGACTTATTTTATTTCGAGTTTTAAGTATTTATATTTTTTTTTATTTCATGATAAAAGTTTAGGAGATTATTTTATTTCATGTTTTAATTGCATATTTTTTAAGATATGAATTCAAATCACTTGAGGTTACCTGATGGAGTACAACTGAAATAGATGGTCTAGGATTGTTATTTGAACTTGACACGAATCTCAAAGCACAATTAATACTAGCCCCGGCTGAGAGTAAATCTGGACCGTCCCTTTCAATTGTCTTGAGACAAGAGCCTCAAGTGATACAGATCCCAAAAATATCCGGTAGATGGATATTAAATGCAAAACTAATTGCAGGATTGGTTAATTATATTTTAACCGATTCAGATACTATCACGATCGGAGTTTTATGTTAAACCGACGCCGATGGTACACATACAGGATCGGTGTATTATAAATAACCGATCCTGATACTCACTGGCACTTAAAATGAGGCGACTTCCCCTCTTCCCCTCTTCCCTCTCAAACCGATCAACTTCAATTCAAAAATCTGCCATTTTCTCTCCTTCAACACTCGCCATTTCTTGCAGTAAGTTTTCATTGATCACTTTGTCAAGGTTTTAATGTCCTTCCTTTCTTTGATCACTTTGTTTTCATTATTTTTTACGTTGTGTATTTTCTCGTATTAGAAATGCCTCATCGCCGTCGGTTCATAACCAGCAAGGGTGATGACTTTGCAAAGCACTTCACCAAGCGAGAGTTGAAGGAGTTCTTCTACAGTGATGACCCGGCCTTGGCACTCGTAGCTGAATGCATTCTTGATTCCAATCCTTACCTCGATTCGGATAATGACGGTGATGAGGATAGTGACGGTGAAGAAGTTGAGCTCGCGGTGAAAGAACGACAAATCTGGGCCGAGATGGTGGAGTGTTTCGAGTGTCTCTTTTTGGCCAAGGAGGATGTCATGCTCCGTTGTGATACATGTCGCAACACATTCCATCCGGAATGTGTTGGCAAGGAGGTCAAGGAGAACAAGGACCTCCGACTTGTCAAATGGAGATGCCCAACATGCATCGACGGGCCATCAAAGACTAAGTTAATTATTTTTGGCAACTAATTAATTAAGTTTATTTTGAGATCTATATGATCTAACTTCTTATGTATGGATGAATTTGTTAATTTACTTCTTTTGGATGAACTTGTTATTTTGAGATCTATATGATCTAACTTAATTCTATTGAACTCTTTGTTGAATGGTAAGTTACCTTATTTATATTATGGTTGTTTTTATTTATGGTTGTGTGATGCTTGATTAAATTGTGATTTGTTTGGCATATTTGTTTTAATTGCATATTTGTATGTCATGTGTGAATAATGGGTGTCAATCACAAATGAGTTGCTTGAATAATTGGTGTGGATCACAAATTATATGTTTTTCAATATACATATATATCTATATCTGCCTGAAAAGGAAAAAAAAATGGCAGAAATACATTTATCAGGATCGGTTTTTTACTTGTTCACCGATCCTGGAAACCATCAAGATCGGTTATTATTAAGAACCGATCGTGATAGTCATCGGAATCGGTGATCTGTAATAACCGATCCTGATTGACTTATCTGCAACTTTTTGATTTTTTTTAAAGCAAAAAACGATTATTTGTTCAAATTTTTATTTTTCTGCTTACTATATGGCTTTATATTGAAAATGCCAAATCTGTACAAATTGACGCTCATTTAGGTTGCCAAAAGTAGGTCTGGAAGAGGGGACAAGTGGGTGGTTCTACACAAGTCGGTGGTTCTTCTCTGTTGTTGCTATCAGAGTTTACAGAACCTAACATGAAAATAAATATTTTAATAAATTATATTTCATGTTCAAGAGTTGAATGAAGGAGAAGGACCTTCAAAAAAAGCAAGAGTCCGATGAAAAGTTCGAAAAATCATATGTTTCTTCTATGGAATCGAAAAAATTTGAATCTTATTCTATGTAATCAAAAAATTCATATTTTCCAGGATCGGTTATTTATTTAGCCGATCTTGAATGTTAACTGTCAGGATCGTATAATAAAAAGACCGTTCATGATACTTGACAATCAAGATCGGTGTATTTTTTACCGATCTTGTTTATTATCTGGATCGGTGTATATATATCCCGATCCTGATTACTAGTTATCTAGATCGGTTAAACATGTAACCGATCTTGATACTTAATAATCAAGAGCGGTTATCGTGTTTACCCGATGCCAAAGGTATTAGTGTCAGTGTTTTAATTTAACCGATTCTGATGAGGCGATACTGTTTGCACATTTTCCACTAGTGTACTATCGGATTTTTCATAAAATTCCACACTGATAGTAATTGTGTATCAATGTCATCAGTCAAAAATCGGATTTTTCTTAATATATATTTAGTGTCAGTCAAAAATCCAACACTGATATTTAATAATATTAGTATCAGTGTCATCAATCGTCATCAGTATCGGCATAAATTCCGATAGTAATTGTGTATCATGTGACAGTGTTTCCTCATGAGAATTAGTTTTTGGTCTAATAATAAAATAATATTTTTTATGTGATAAGTCGCAGGTGCAAAATCCGAATCCGAGTACAAATTTCTTGTGAATATTATTAGACAGTTTTGTGACTTGACCTCAAACCTTTAAAATAAATTAAAAAAAGATCGTCAACCATTCATATTTCAAGTTAATTTCTAGCTAGCTATTTCTATTTTTTCTGTTCCTCGACTTCGACATTGAGAACCTGCGAACCTTTATATCACTCCTCATTATCGGTAAAACAAGACATCTTTACCTTTATATCATGTTAAGCAAGTAGGGTACAATATATTAATTATTGGCTCGGTGAGGAATAAATTAGTTTACAACTGGAGAGATGGATGCTGTCAACGGAACGACTGGTAACAGTAGATGAAGTTAATCATTTTTCCTTCTCTGTAGCTATTTATGTCACCGATAAAATTGACTTGACTAACGACTGGATGCACCAGTCAACGGAAGGACTCGTAATGACCTTGACTCGACTTCAGAAAAGGTGTCACGGAAATCCTTTTATTCGTATAAAATTGACTTGACCGATGACAGGATGCTGTCAACAGGACTTGTATTGCATAGATGTAGTTAACGGATAAAAATATGGATATTCTTTTTTTGTTAATTTATCGGCCACGCTAGTGTATATATATATATATATTTTTTGAAAGTTATTGGATTTAAATGTCAACTAACAATTGTATTGATAAAAAACGTATTTACAATAAGTCAAATGACCGTAATTTCTAAATCTACTCTTTTATTCTCATAAAATCTTCTCACCTAATCTAGTATTCTAATCCTCATCTCGCTCCACGACCAGATTCGCTTCTTCGACCGTCGTCGCGCTCTGACGGCAACCGGATGTACTCACCGTCGCGCTCAAATCGAGATGTTGATCTACTTTAATCGCTATCTCGCTCCACGACCGGATCCGCTTCTTCAACCACCGCCGCTCTCCGACAACGGTCAAATCTACTCACCGTCACGCTCCAATCGAAATGGGAACTCTACATTCCGAGCTCCGACGATACCGCACTCTCGGCTCCAATCGGCTCCTCTTGGCTCCGGTTCCTCCCCCCCTCTCTCATTCTTCTCTCCGCTCGAGAAGGTAGAACCGAGAGAGAGGAGAGGTGTTGTGTGATGAATAAGATCTACAAAGTATGAAAAAAATGGAGCTCGGTGGAGAAAGGGGAGGAGAAAGGCGGCTATCAAAAACCTAGTACATTAAAAAGTTATTTTGTACTTCTTAAATTAATTATAAGATAATTGACAAATACAAAATTATACATAATAATTTATTATTACTACTATAACTATATAATTTGTTGAGAACCTGCATTTGATTTAGTGACAAACCATAATACCTTTCGTATGGGAGGTCATTTGTTCGAAATTCTAATGGAGTTCTTTATGGACAATTAAATAAAAGTTGATAAGCTAGACCTCCACCTTTCTATCTTAAAAAAAAAATACTACATAATTTTTCTTATTATAATTAGATCGAATAACATATATATATAGTTTTCTCTATTTAATTGTTTATGACAAAATTGATTTATTCAATATTATATATAATTTTCCAATTAGTCACTTCTGAGAAAATTAATTTGTGCAACATGTGTTAATTAATAATTTATATCTTATAAATAATAAGAGCAATAATTATAATTTTTATATTTTATGGTATTACGTATATAATTTGTTTAATATATTTATTCAACAATTATTCATTAATCTTAACTGATAAGGGAATTATAAAAATACGGTAATAGAAAAATAATAAATACGAATAAGACTAATTTTAGATGGATACAAATACGAAAATTAGTATAAATACGAATCAAACTAATTAATTTTAACTTCATATGTACTAATTAATATATAATTTGCAATAAGTATAATAAAATTAAAGTACAAACCATGATAATTAGTGCATGATGTACACTTATAAGAATGAAATCTGTAAAACCACATACAAATTTGAATTTAAAAAATTTGTGAAGCATACGTGAATCTGTGATGGCTTAATTACGTATATTTCATAATATATTGTCAATTAAAAAATAATCCGAAACTTCAATAAATAAATAAAAAATATATACAAATTGAAACAATTATGACATCTTTTAATTACGGATCTGACAGCATAAAGGTGGAGAGATGGGGGATACATTTCTTTTATGATACTCCTGCGGTTCATTATAACACAATTGACTGACTTGAGAACCTTTCAACTACCCAATTAGTCCTATAAATCAGGCCACAGTGTATATATTCAGGCCAAATCAAGCACATCAGAGAAGCAATGAATATTAATAACTTCTCCGCCAAGTTATTGGCAGTAGCAGTACTTCTGGTTCTGAGTGTGAGGGGGTCAGAGGGGGGCATATCATGCAGGAAAGAGGAGAGATCTGCTCTTCTACAGATCAATGCCGCGTTGCCCTTTGCTATTGAGTTTTCAGATGGCCGCAAGTGGGAAGGCAAGGAGTGCTGCCGTTGGGATAGAGTCACCTGCGATCCAACCACCGGCGACGTCATTGAACTTGACCTCGGTATATACAACAACTATGGGTCGCCTGATTTGGATATTAAATATGCCACTATGTTCTTGCCTCTCCGTCAACTAAAATCTCTATCTTTACGTGGACTAGGCATATCAGATTGTATAGATGGTGCTGGTATGTATATATCTTCACATTTCTTTCTTGTTAATTAAATTAAAGCATGCATTATGTATACATGGGCGGAACTAGAAAATCTCGATAGGAGGACTAAAAATTAAAATACACAAATTGTAGTTAGTGAGAATTAAATTCAAGCTCTCCACAATCACTACATAAGCTTTTACTACTAGACTACAAGTAATTATGTGGTAATTTATGAGGAGATGCTGGATTATATAAAATGTTCCAAAAAAATAAAATTAAATTAAATTTTAGTATATATAACTAAAATTTTAAAATTATAGGAGTGGTTTAGCCACTTTTGGAATGACTTTAGATTTGCCTCTATATGTATATATGACCGCCTGTATGGCTGAAGTATATATACTGCTTAACAATGAATCAGATGCTTAAATTTATGGACATTTTTCTTTAGCATTTTTGGTTAAATTTATGGCTGATGATGACATACTTTAGGAAAAGTACATACCGCAGAGAAATATAACCCAATTCCTGCATCTACTAACTCGTAGCTGCATGGTTGATTGACAAGCATATTAATATTAAAGATAATTTATTCTTATTTGCTGATCCAAGCACCCTTTTGTCAGGATTTGAATCTTGGTCCAATTTGACTAAGCTAGAGACGCTAGACCTTTCATCCAACCAACTGCCTAAAAGCATCATTTCCTCCTTAGCAAAATTATCATCACTTCGTGCACTTCATCTGGATTCTATGCTGGACAATGTCCCTATCAAAGGTAACCTCTCATATTGAACCATTTTATATTTATGGCAACAATAGCGCTTCTTCTTCTTTTTCTTCTTAAATTTGACTGCAATTTCAATGAAAAAATCTGACAGACCTTTTTTTGAAAAATGCATGGCAGGGGCTGCCAGTATTATTTGAACTCAAAAATTACAACAGTACATCTGACAGAAATATACAACTACGTAGCATATAGTAAACCTTGCTATGCCTTGTTAACATAACCGTGCCCACAACCCTGCCTCCTGCTTAATTATCTGCGCGACCTATTGTGGTTGGATCTTGGTTCCTCTGAAAATGAATTCGTTGCGTTGCTTCCATAGAAGCCAACACGTACACACAAACCATCGTACCCAGTCTTCCTTTTTCATTCGTCCCAAACCGCTTAGTGAGCTCCAGGACGCCGTCCAAGTTAGTGGTACCGACTCCTTAGGTATCATGATTGTGAGGTTCAGAATGGCGAAAACATGGTTCCAGACTTGCAATGCATATGGGCACTGAAATAGGAGATGAGAGGCTGTCTCAAGTTGGCAGGTGGTACACATTACACATCTCAGATCACATGTTATCCTTCTCTTTTGCATAGCATCGTGGGTCAAAATTTTATGCCTCAACATTAGAAAGGAAAAGATCCTTACTGATGGAGGCGCCTTACAGCGCCAAACCTCCATGAATGGCCAACCCTTTTTCCCTCGAGATATCATTGTTTTATAGGTTGAATTAGAGCTGTATTCCCCATTTGTTGACCACCGCCATCTCAAAGAGTCTCTCTGGTCTGTTAGAAGGGTGGGCAGTTGCACCTCCATTTCTGGAGCAAGGCTGTGAAGAATAGGAAGTGCCTCCGCCAGAGAGATTCTTGGCATAGGAATTGCGGAGCTCGTGCCATTTGCTAATGGCATTCCCTGCCATGAGTCAAACCAAAAGGAAATTTCCTTCCCACTGCCTATGACACATTGAGCACTCCAATGGAAAAGGGATTTGATGCCATGTAGATCTCTCCAGAAAAACGAGCCAGTAACTGCCCATAGGGTAGGTCTGTCCACCTGAGAGCCCTTCCAGTATAACTGTGTCATTAATTTGGTCCAAAGTGAATTAGGGTTCGTGTATGCTGCCAACCACCACCTTAGGAGCAATGCTTTATTCTGTAACTGTATATCTTTGATCCCCATCCCACCCCATCTCTTTGGTAAGCAGGCGGTTTCCCAGTTAATGAGCGAAATGCCTCGGCCACTCCCATCATTCTTTCCCCACATGAATTGTCGTCAAATTCTATCGATTCTTTGTATGACCCACTTCGGCAGCAAAAAACTTGACATAAAATAGATTGGAATTGACGATAAAACTGAATTCACTAGTTGGATCCGGCCACCTCGTGATATAAGCTTGCCTTTCCACCCTTTGTAATTTCCTCTCTAGCTTCTCTATTAAAGGCATGTAAGCAACTTTATTGGGCCTGTTGATGCTTAATGGCAAACCCAAATAAGTTATAGGCAGTTGGGTCTGTTGGCAGCCAAGAACTGAAGCTGCAAGGTTGGTTTCAGCTGCTGACATGTGAAATGGTACGAAACTGCTCTTGGAGAAGTTGATTCCCAGCCCCGAAATCTTAGTGAATAACCTAAGCATTATTTTGAAGGTGATTAGGGAACTAGGATCAGCATTAATGACAAACACCGTGTCATCCGCATATTGTAATGCCATCAAGGATTCATTAAATTTATTGGAGATTGGATTTTGCAGTACTGAGTTGTATGCTTTCACCATTTGTTGAAGTACATCGACAGCAACTAGGAAAAGCAATGGGGACAGGGGGTCCCCTTGTCGTCTAGGCCCCGCCTATGTTGAAAGTAGTGCGTGTGTTCCCCATTAACTACAACTCGGGAAGAGGATGTTCGTAGCAAAGTGTTAATCCATCCGATCCAAGGTTCCGGAAATCCCCTTGCCCTCATAACTTGGGTTAGAAACTTCCAATCGACCGAGTCGAATGCTTTGGAGAAATCTATTTTGGCTAAAATTGTTGGCCGCTTAGTAGCCGCCACATGATGCAAACGCTCCCTTGTTGCTATGAAATTTTCTGTGATGTAACGCCCTTTGATGAAGGCCGTTTGGTACGGGGAGATCAAGTCAGGCAATACCGCACTCAATCTGTTTGCAAGCACCTTTGAAATGACTTTGGGCACCAAGTTTATGACACTAATTGGCCGAAAGTCGAGCACTGTTTCAGAATTAGCTTTCTTCGGGATCATGATGATGTTGGCTCTGTTCATGTGAGATAGCTCCAGCTGGTTAGAATAGAAGGCTGTGAACATTGACATCATGTCATTCTTCAAAACTGGCCAGCTTGTCTGAACGAACTCGTTCGGGAGACCATCGGGGCCCGAAGCTTTGTTCTTTGCAAGTTGTTGGATCGCGACGAACACCTCCTCTTCTGTAAAATTTTGCTGCAGGTCAATGAGGTTGAGAGGAGTGTGGTACAGTGGCCGCGGGTCAAATTGGAGGTAGAGGTTTGTATTGCCCAAGATGCTTTTGAGGTGGTTGAAGAATATCAGTTTTATGTCGGCCTCCTTAGTAATCGTAGCACCATCATGTTGCAGCGAGGTGACTGTGTTTTTCCGCATGTGAGCCGATGCGAAGGCATGAAAAAGCCTCGTGTTTTTTATCTTCCTGCTGGAGCCATTTGCACCGGGATCGCTGTCGCCACATGATTTCTTCAATGTTCGCCAGTTCGTAAGCCCTCTCCCGGACCTTGATTCTCAACCCGAACTCTCGTGCATCAAACTGTCGCTTCTCCTCAATCTGATCAAAAAACAAAATCACTTTTTTACAATAGTCAAGTTGAGTTTTGATTTGACCAAACCTTTCTATATGCCACTGTCTCAGATTTAGGAGGAGCTGTTGTGCCTTGGAGGAAAACTCAGAGGGTTCCCCTGTCGATTGCATGTAGGAAGCAATTTTTTCTCTTACTTCTGGATAATTAAGCCAGAAAACCTCCATCCTCAAGGGTCTCTTTGTAACGTGTCTTTGCTTGCAAGTAAGTATCAATGGGACATGATCAGAGGTTACCATGCACATACCCGCCAGTGTGATAACGGGAAACTTGAGTGACCATTCCGGGGAGATCAGCACTCTATCCAGTCTCGAAAAAGAGGGTGTCGGTCGCTTGTTCGACCACGTGAACTCTCTGTTTTTTAACGGGACGTCGATCAATTGCAGATCCGAGATGAGTTCATTGAATGAGTCCGTCAAAGAAAGTTCTCTTAAACCTCCCGTCCTTTCTACTAACCACCGTACCAAATTGAAATCTCCGAGCAATATCCATGGGTGCCTTATTAAGCCCGAAATCCCTCTTAGTTCATTGATAAAGTCCCGTTTGAACTCCTCTTGACTGGGCCCATACACATTTGAAACTATGAAAACGACCCCTGTATTTTTTTACCGTAGAACCGCTGTGCATGTGTGCGCTGATGCCCATGAGGACTCAAGGCAGTAACTGTTTTTCCAAGAAATAATACAACCACCTGAAGAATTGATAGCCCTTAAAACTACACAGTTGCGGTTGAAGAAAGAAGGCAGCACTCTAGAGTAAATGGAAATTTCAAAAGAATTTAGCTTCGTTTCTTAAAGACAGCATACATCACACCTTGATGTTTTAATTAAATTCCTTACTACATTGCATTTTTCTACATCACCCAAACCCCTTACATTTCACGACATAACTATTATCTTCTTCATATTCATTAAATTCTCTTGACAACAATCTTCCAAGCACTGCTACTCCGGCAAGCTCTCAATTAGGCTCCTGCCGGGTCGCGGTCTCTTGTTGAGATCTTTCAGCATTGTCTTCATCTACTGCCATCAAAACGTCAGCAGTCTTTACACCACACAGGGCCGCCAACTGAAGGCTGTGGGCATAATTCACTCTGACCTCATAAAACCCATCAGCACTTAGTATTGCTTATGTTGGACCATGAGAACTGGAGCCCATGTTATTGCTTTTCGGATCCATGTTTGAACCAGGGGGCCTTTTGTGTTGTTCATCTAGACGGGCCTCTTTTTGGGCCTGGGAGGCCGCCTTCCTCTTTTGTTTGACTGAAGTTCTTAATTCTTGTAAAGTTTGGAATGTCTCCGAATCTTCTATTCCTTTTGGCGTTTCCTCATGACATGGTCTGAGGGTGATTGTCTCTATTCACTGTAGGCGTGACTGCGCTTGTATCAGTTGGAAGGTTCTCAGTCTGATTTGCTGCATGATTCGCTGGCACTGATGTGACCATTGGAGAAAGTTGCCCGATCTCCTGTGGCAAAGGATTTGTAGCGGGTGACTCCTCCTGTTGAACCAAACCCGCTACTTCCACAGCTACAATTTCTGCAGCTTGAAGGTTTGTCTCCATCTCCCGATCTTCTGTGGCCGGATCCAGACCCAGGTCTACCGCTTCTTCTTCTCCCTCTTGCATGGTGTCATCTCCGGCGGCATCCGGCGGTGCTTCGCCGGTCTTGGTAAGAAATTGTTGAACATCTTGCGGCAGAGATTTGAAATCGGCTCCCTGGCACAGGTTTAGTAGCACCCTCCTTGGAATAATAATCTCATCATCGTCCCTATTCCAACTGTCCTGATCCTCTGAGGAGGTGCTGCCTGTAGAACTTATGGGTGGAGCCGTGACCAAGGTCGGTGGTGGTGGAACCTCTGCATCCGTGTAGAGGGGAGCTTCTACCCATTTGAGAACCTGTATTGGAATGATATTCTTAACGCCACCGGCAACTACGGCTACGCTGCGGGGGATTAGTGCCAGGTCCCTTGTAGCTATTGCTGCCATCCATCCCATCAGGTCTTTGTCATGCTGTTGGGAGATTGTTCCCAAGAACAAGCCAAATTGACACACTACTTTGGCTATCTCCTTCTCCTTCCTCAGTGGTGGCGGCACCCCAACTAGGTTAATGATGACCTTATACCTTGGGATATCAATGATTGCGTCTAGGCGAGGCGACCATGTCATGAATGATAGCCCAAGTTTCCAGACCGAGTCTGGGATTGCCTCAATGAAAGTGGACGGTGCAATTCCCTGAGGGAGACCTATGAGATATCTTCCTCCTATTAGTCGGCTGACACATATTTCACTCTTCTGCACCACTTCAGACCGAGTTACGAGCTCCGCTACTTTGTCAACATGGAAATCTCCTTCAAACCCATCAGTTGTCATGATTACAACCTGCTGAAGGTTGGCTACCTCCGCGATGTACTCCTCATCGCGCTCTACGTAGCAGATGACCTCATCAGGTCGGTTTGGAGGCATGTCGGGAGTGGATGTTGGGTAGGGGCCGGCTAGAAGGTCGTCAAACATAGGTTCAGTTTGGAGCTTAGGTAGGAGAGTAGGTGGGGTTACAATGGTTGCAGTGGGTGTAGGTTTGGGCTGTAGGCACCTGCTGGCGGGATGGCCATTTTTCCAGCATTTTCCACATTTCAAAGGGTTGCGGCATTGAGCAATAGTGTGTCCCATGCGGCAGCATCGAAAACAGCGACCGCGCCATTCTTGGTAGCGTGATGACGGTGGAAAATGAAGGGTTGTCGGGCTGTGAGGTGATGTGTAATAGGTAGCAGAGGTTGGGGTTGTCGGGGAGGTTGGGCGGGAGGAGGCCTGTGAGGTTTTCGGGGTAGGAGTAGGTGAGAGATTCCGGGCGGTCACCTGAGCATAGGTCAGTTTGGTAGAGAAGGGGATGTAAGGTTTGGTCTTGGCAATGGGTAGGTCATTTGGGGAGGTCCATTGGGTGGGGAAGCGCCTTCTCCTTCGTACCATCTGCCATTCGCCGGTTGCTGCCATTAGAGCTCCAGGTTCCGCAAATAACTTGGTGTGTTGCCCTAGTACATTACAGTTTTAAATTCCTGATATGTTATGGAGATAAAATCTGACAGATCTTAGTGCACTAAATTTGGAGGCAGTAAGTCTAAGCTATTGCATGTTTTCTGGGAGTTTTCCCTATTTGGGAGATTGGCCTTCTCTTAAAGCGCTTTCGTTGGCAGGCAATAATCTAAGTAGCACTTTGGAAGGTAATTTACAGTGTAATACAAAATTAAATTATTTAAGGTTACAGTCCTCGCAATATATAGGAAAAAAGTTGTATTTTCTTCGGTATCTCTACACTGGTAGATCATAGAATTTGCTCAAAACGGTATAATAGAACAGTAACACAATAATGGTGTTCCTGTTGTTAGGTGGTATTATCTCTTAATCATTTACTGATGAGATGAGGGCCGAGATGAGCGCCCAGTTTATTTATATATATGATATAGAGGTTGGCTACTCTACTTATATAAGCATATGAGAACATATAAGTTATTTTTGTATTTTCAAAATTAAAATAGTTGATTTGAAGCGCTCAATATGTTCTCCATATTTAAATGTACTTGGAGACCAAATTTTATATTTTTAGAAATTTCTTACTATTTTTTAAGAATTTTTCAAAACCACTATTTTTCAGAATTTTTTATTACTTTTCAGAATTTTTATAGCATATTGAAACATTGTTTTGAAATTTTTTTTAAAAATATTAAAATTTCCAAAAAAAATATAAAATTTGGTCTCCAAGCACATTTTATTATGGAAAACATGTTGAGCACTTCAAATCAACTATTCGAGTTTTGAAAACGCAAAAATGACTTATAAGCATATGCCCTCATATGCTTATATAAATAGAGTAGCAAACCCCCCTCTCTATCTATCTATCTATCTATCTATCTATCTATCTATCTATCTATCTATATATATATATATATACATATATATATTCTTAATGCATCTTTAGGGAACCAGCTTGTATTGTTCCTTGAAGAACCATTGCTTGAGCACTTTAAAATAATCTAAAAGAGCTTTCCTGATAATATCTCTGTTTGCTATTAATGCATGTACTTTCATGATGAGTTTCCAGCAAGATTTCAGTCCCTTTTAGCTCATTATCAAGAGATTAAGAAAGCTCGAGTTTGTAGCTAAATCTATATATTTGTGTCAGGCATCACACTGAGTTTTAAAATAAAATAAAATAAAATATAAAAACACATAAATGTAGAAATGTCATCTCGTAATTGACCTTTATTAATTTGATGATTTTTCTTGTTATTATTATAGGTCTATGCCAATTGAAGAACCTCCAAGAGTTAGATCTTTCAAGCAACAGTTTTATTGGAAATCTTCCTTCTTGTATGGGAAATCTTTCTGCTCTTAAACTAGTCGACTTGTCATATAATCAATTTCAAGTAAACTTTCCCTCCTCCATTTTTGAAAGACCCGTGTCCCTAAGAATAAGATACATTTCCCTATCTGATAACCAGCTTGAAGGGACTATCAATAAGGTCATTTTTGAATCATTCTAATCTTGAAGTTCTGAGGCTCTCAACAATGTCATCAAACTTTCGAGTCGAAGTTGTGGATCTGCCTTTTCAGCTTCAGCATCTTGAACTAGCTAATTGCATTCTTGATGTTGAGCCCACTTTCTTGTTCTCTCAGCATAAATTACGAGTGTTGGACCTCTCTAATACTCGCTCGAAGGGTCATTTTTCAGTTGTGTGGTTATTAGAAAACAATACAAATATGATTCAGTTAGATTTGCACAAGAACTTCTTGACAGGTCCTCTTAAACTTCCGTTTTTAACTCATGAAAACCTCTTGATATTGGATATATCTGACAACAATCTTGGTGGAGAATTACCGGTTGACATAACCACTAAGCTTCCAAATTTATTGTCCTTGAACTTATCAAAAAACTTTTTCCAAGGCCCTCTTCCACTCATATCTACAAGCAATCTCAAAATCGTAAATTTATCTATTAACAATCTCACTGATGATATACAGAACAGTTTTTCCAGAATTCTACCTTCATTTCCCTCTATTATGGATCTATCAAATAATAAGTTCTATGGATCTTTCACGAACAACATCAGCTTTACTCCACTTTCAACATTATTGTTAAATGATAATAATATAAGCGGAGAGATTCCTTTTTGCATTTGCAATGCTAGTTTCAAAATGCTGGACATCAGTAACAATGAACTAAAGGGCGTTCTACCTGATTGCATTGGAAGATCTGAACTTTTGGCATTGAAGTTAAGTGGAAATCATTTAGAAGGATCCATACCGTTGGAGATGTGTGCTGTGCAAGATCTTTCATTGCTTGACCTTTCATACAACAAGCTTTCTGGATCAATACCTCCTTGCTCTAATTATTCAGACCTAGAAATTGTAGATCTAAGCCACAACAATTTAACCGGAAACTTTCCGATAACATGGCTGAATATTTCTAATATAAAGGTCATAGTCATCCGGAAAAACCATTTATCTGGAGAGCTTCCAATTTGGATTGGTAAGGAATCCAATCTTAGAATGCTCCAAGCAGGACAAAACATGTTTGAAGGTCCTATACCAGAACAAATATGTCAGTATAAAAAATTACGCATACTAGATCTGACCCACAATAATCTTTCTGGACAAATACCATCATGCATTATTGATATGGGATCAACAAGTCCAATTGTCCCTTTCATTGGTGTAACACATTCATTTGAGTATGGATGGGAGCTGAACTATAGTGATGCCAATTTTCTCTTGCACATTACATATGGTGTCAACGTGGCTAGCAAGGAATCAGCGAATTTTGCATTGCAACTTGTGTCAAAAGGAATGTTAGATTTCTATTAGGAAGACATTTTACAAATGAGTGTGTAATAGATCTGTCTTCCAACAAACTAGTAGGCAACATTCCAAAAGATATCGGTCAAATGAATTGGTTGATAACACTGAACTTGTCGAACAACCATGTAAGTGGCACAATACCGAATTCCATATCCAATTTGCACCCAATAGAAAGTTTGGACCTCTCTCACAACTTTTTGACAGGGGCAATATCGAGAGAACTAACAAAACTAACCTCACTAGAATACTTCTCTGTGGCACATAACGATTTATCCGGTCCTACATTAGATTCAAAAGCACAATTTAGTACATTTGATAATAGCAGCTATGAAGGCAATCCAAATCTTTGCGGGCTTCCACTATCAAAGAGTTGTAACCCTACTCTTGACACAAGGCAGCCTTCCCGAAATGAAACGAGTGACAACCAAAGGTATGAAGACACCGATTTTCTCATATTGTTCGGTTATTTCTCCCTTTTCTTTGTGGTCAGTTTTTGGAGTTTCATAGCTGTTCTTTATTTGAAGAGAAATTGGCGCTATGTTTTGTTCACTTTGGTGGACTGGTATAGTGATATTATATATATGAAAGTTGTCCTTTGGATGAGAAAGATTGGAGCTGCTCAATCTCGAAGGGGTAATTGAAGGACAGCTTGTTTCAGATTTAACTTAGAAAAGTTTTATTGTATGTATCATAAATAAGAATGTGCTTAATGTTTATGTACGACGATGTATTGTGGATCTCAATGAACTTTTGGCTTAAAATTGAAAATTATCTAAGTGACCTTTCATATATGAATTTTAATTATGTCTATGCATTTAATATTCGCTACTTATAAACTTAGGACCATTTTGTGATTCGGTAAACTTAGAAACATTATGTATACGATTCTGTAAACAAACCCTCGGTTGTATAATAATCCGAACTGGATCTGAAAACGGAGGAAGAAAATAGAACCTGGTCTGAACTGGAGTTCCAATGGACCGTCCAGATATATAAACAGAAAGGACGAAAACAAAATCAGATGCTGATTCGGTTATGAAACATGTGATACTTTGACTAGTCAAACTGAAGTTAGAATGAAATCTTTTACACAGAACAATGAAAGAAATTTGGTCTCTGTCGTCTCCCTTCTATTATCAGTTCCTTTTTTATCAGAATTAAGCTGGTAACGCTTGAATATTCCGATTTAATATTTCTTTCTAGATTTAAGACCCAATTTCAGTCAGGATAGAAAAACTGAGGGATCTGTTTGGAGCCACATCAGATTGATTCAGCTATCAGGTATGTAATTATGTTGGGGACCTCGGTAGCATCCACAAGATCAGTATGAATAGATCGGAGACCAAATTGAACCCATTAACCCAGCTCTATCATACAAACCCAATAGTCACCTACTCAACCTTTCCAAGCATAGTAAAACCATATACAGCTCCAAAAAGGATTGTGTGTGTGTGTGTAAGATCTTCATCCTTTTATGGGTGAACAGAATTTATAACATGCTGCCTTCTACTGTAAGCTCTTATCCAATGGGCGAAGCAGCACTGAGCAGTCACATTTTTAGATTATTAAAGTTAGGTTACAAGTATTGTTGAAAATTATTATTTCTTAATTTCTATTTTTGAAGGTTTAGTAAATTAAAAACATCCTTTTATGGAAATTTATTGTGAGATAAATTCTGATATTTTTTTTCCTGTTTTACACGGTTGGTAGCCTTTCAGGTTAATTTCTAGCTGAAATGATCCAGTGATGATTAATGAACGACTCAGGTAGGATCAATTATATATACAGATAATCTAACCTCTATTGGCCAAGGATGTATATAAAATGAGCAAGTATTCAAATTTTTTGCAATTTTACAAACACGCCTTTTGAATTAAACGTTAAAATGAATAAACAATATTTTAGTGCTCGTTAGTTTCTATATTTGCTAAAAAAACACTATAATAAAATCCCTTCGGATATAGTTTTTAGTTGAAAAAAAGGGTAAAATAAAAAGAACGACTGTGCCCAAACAATGTATACAACCAATTTAATTAAATTCCTAAGTCAGGAGAACTAAATTCCTAGCAGATCGTTGGGACCCATAGGCCGAAATTTTTATTAATATCCAAAATTAATAAATAATTTACAAATTTACAGTGCGCCGGATTTCCAAAAATGTCCAAATTGAAGATTAAATTTCCAGTTTTATACAAATTTTTTGAAAAAAAAAATTCCTTTTCTAGACATTCCGAAATCGGAGAAAGATTTCCGGTTTGCCTAACTGAAAATTAAATTCTCAGTTCTAATTTTTTTTTTTAAATTAAACAGAATTGTCACAGAAACTTTTTGTCATAATTGTCAGAGGATTGTCTGAACCTAATCATCCATCTGTTCTCACTTGAGCCAACATAGAGTTGAGGATTGTCAGAGTTTTTTTTTTCAAAAATAGAAAGATTATAATATTTTCTGTATTTATCTGGAAGTGACTTTTGAACCGGAATCAATAATTCAGTTCAAAATATTTTTGATTTTTTCCAATAACATACAAAGAAATATTTTAATTTTTCTTACAGCCGCAAAAAATTTCGGCCTGAAAAATGTTGATCCGGATTATTTGTCACAGTCTTTCTAATAAATAAAATTAGGCAAATTCTTCTATGGACATAAGGACCTATTTGTAAAATGAGCATATTTTCATTTTCAAAGTTCAAACAGTCGATCCGACCGTTCAACATTATCTCCATATTAAAATGTACTTGGAGGTCAAATTTTACATTTTTTTTAATTTTTTACTATTTATTAAGATGGGTACAAAATTCAATGGTCTGAATTTGACTAGTTTTGTAAAATACTTAATAAATAGTAAACAAATTCAAAAAAATGTAAAATTTGACCTCCAAGTACATTTTAATATGGAGATAATGTTGAACAGTCGGATCGACTGTTTGAACTTTGAAAATGAAAATATGTTCACGATTACAAATAGGTCCTTATGTCCATAGAAACATCCCTCATAAAATTATATAGTATTTCATCTATTTTCAAAGAAATATATGAAATATTTCTAATATTTCAATAAAAACATTAAAAAATTATAATTTTTTTTAAAACATAGAACCGGGAATATAATTTCCAGTTTTGGAATTCCAAAACAAAAACTGGAAATTATTTTCCGATTCTAGAATTGAGAAACCGGGAAATAAAATTTCCAGTTTTACGACCTGAAACCGGAAATTTAATCTCCGGTTTAGACAGATTTCGAAATTTCTTTGCCTAGAGTGTAGATTTTGAAATTATTTATTAACTTTCGATATTAATAAAAATTTCGGCCCATATAGCGAGTTAGCGATCCAATAAAAATTGCACGTACTTTTTGCCAGTTTCAAGCACATTCAATCACATCTCTTTCAGATCAGTGTAAGTTCTTGTACCTCAAACTAGGGCTGTACAAAAAATTCGTAGTTCGTAATTCGATTCGAGTTTGATTCGAAAAAATTCGTAAAAAATTCGATTCGAAATTGAGTTCGTTCGAAATTAATTCAAACCAAACTCAAACTGGACCTAGTTCGTTCGAAATAGGTTCGCAAACCAAATTTAGTTTGAAATTAACTCAAACGTGAACCGTTGATTTCTGCTGATAAATTATGTTCGCTGATTAAATATAAGGCCGCCCAGTCCATAATTGCTCTTAGTTCTGACTTTTGAAAAATGTTTCTTGAATACTTTGGATATTTGAAAACTTTGGTGATGTTTCTCTGCATGTTGGCTATTTGGAAAACTTTGGATACTGTGATTGTACTGAACTTTGATTGATTGTACTAAACTTTGGTGTTTGATATAAATTTTGGTATTTGTAATGAACTTTGATTTCCAACTTTCGTGTACTGTGTAGTTAGAATTCAAAATGCCCGAGTTTTTATTGAAGTGATGTAATTTCGAACTATGGTCCAGCCATAAGTCATAACTCGTAAGTCGTAACAAAGTTCGTAAAAGTTCGTACAAGTTCGAAATTGAGTTCGTAAAAAATTCGATTCGAAATTGAGTTCGTTCGAAATTAATTCAAACCAAACTTAGTTCGAAATTAATTCAAGCCAAACTCAAACTGGAGGTAAGTTCGATTCGGTTCGGTTCGTTTGCAGCCCTACCTCAAACTGATAAATTGGTTTGAACAGTGATACGTCCTACCTCCTGGGAGGCTAGGCTGTATGTTTGCGAGAATGAAAGTTAGTAAAGTGTTCGAACTTTTTTCTCTAATTGAGAACGAAGTAGGTCCGATGGGCATCGGACCTACTTTTAGGTTCAACAAGCATGATGACCGTCCGATCTAATTTAAGATTTGTGCGCACGAAAATTGAAACAGATACGCACAAATTTTAAAGCGTTCAGCACGAATCTTAAAACAAATCGACGGTGATTAAACCCATCGAACCAGAGTAGGTCCGATGCCCATCGGACCTACTCTCAAGTGCCTCTAAATACCTTGTGTGAATCAATTGGTTGACCCATGACTCGGTTGAGTTCAAGGCCTTATATAGATCAGCCAGTAACCGTCGCATAGGAGTGGTTACGGTAACTCGCGACTCTATATTCTGACAAATTGCCGCATAGGAGCGGTAACGCCCACAGAATAGCGATTACCGTAGCGTGACTGTCCCGAACTAGGGCCGGGCCTGCTCGAGGAGGCTTGACGAGCAGGCTTTTATTGGGCTGTTGTAGGGTGTTTCGGGCCCAATTACGTAATCGAGCTCGGGAGACCTTCGACAATGGGCTCGGTACTCAGCCCACTAGGAGCTCGTGGGGCCTTTGGTACATGGCCCTGATCACTCAAAAGAGAGCAATGTTTCTTTTAATATTTATAAACTCGGAAATGCTATCGGTTCGGACTGCAAGCGTACAATCCTATCGAGTAGTATATTCGAGGTCGATCCACAGGGAATATTGGTTCAATACTTTGAGCGATTGAATCACAATCTTTCGAAAGGCTAGACGAAATCTGAAAATTGAGAGATGTTGTTTTGATCAGTGTAAATTAGGAAGCAGTTAAAAGTAATTAAAATAAAGATAGAGATGAGAATTCCTAGGGTTTCGGCACACCATTTCCACTCAATCAGCCTTGACAATATATTCCTGTTGCGTCTGATTTCCTGTTGTTGTTTAATGAAAGACACCACATAGGTCACTGCGAGTTATGTTACGCGAGAATGACAGATCTTTCACCGAGATTCTACATAGGACACTGCAATTTACCTTACGCAAATGTCTGAAATCTCAAATACCCCAAATTACTACACAGATCACTGCGATTTACTTTACGCAAGTGATGGAATTTGGTACGCGTTTTGTTAGTCTGGTTTATGGTTTCCCCGCTAAGGTTTTCTTCACATAAACCTAATAAATCTCAACGAGGCTAATTCATACAAATAGTTTCTCTTACCATTAAAGTACTGTCACTACCCTAACGGACTCAAACTAGATCATTGAAGTTAGATGAAGAGATAGTAAATCACAAAGGCATTTTGTTTCAACAACAAGAAATCATAATCAACAGAAATATATATATCAAAACATCAAGAGTAACAAGGTTTACTGCCTAGCCCTAAGAAAAGGAACTTAGCCGCGGAACGGCATTGTTACAAGCACTCATCTCTTCTCACTTTAATCAAATCTAACCCTAATTACAAAGATGAATATTCCTTCTGCCCAAGGGCCTTATATAGGAGTGGAGGGACGTGTAGAGATTGAGTAGGGGCCAAGAAACTGATCTGGAAACAGCTGTCGGCAGTTATTCCCCAAGAGACGCCTTCGGATACGGACCGTATTGGGCAATACAGTCCGTATTAGGACCTTGACGGTTAGGATTTAATGCTTCCAGCGCTATCTTCTGGTCTGTGCTAGGCCTAGTCTGTATTAGGCAATACGGACCGTAACAAAGACTTAGTCGATGAGCGTTGCTGATCCGATTGACCTGATTCTAGCTCCATTTGGTGTAAAATACTCCCAAAACCTGTTTTCTGCAATAAAACACAAAGAAGGGTGACAGTAGCCTTTTTCTCTAATTAATTAAATATAAATGTGAGAAAATATGCAAAACCTAAGCCAAAACCATACGTAAATCATCATTATTTTGACTCTGATCACGCCTCCCAACTTGAATTGTTGCTTGTCCTCAAGCAACGACATCCCAGCTGGTCAAAGATCCGGTCTAGGTTAAACCATACAATCTCAAGGTCTTGTTAAAAATTAAATTAGGGCTTAGGTTTGGTACAATTGGCATGACAATAAAAATTTAGAACTTAAAAATATTCATGACCTCTCCCTTGAACAATTTATTCACCCCATGATTGACCTCATTATGCTTACCCTAAAAAAATTATCATCGAACAATTTATTTCACAAATATCCTTAAATTTGAAAGTATTAATTTCCCCTTCGATTATAAATGGATCCCTTCCAATCAATAGGAATTCTAATGATATAAATTTTGATTTTCCTTCCCAATTGATTGGAGCAAAGTATGACAACTAAGTGTGTTGGTACTTGTGATTATTTTTGAAAAATTAAATATATACAAGAATTTAAATTTGGGAGGTTCTCTCGAGCCTATTGGTAACCAGTCTTGCGTAGGCACCCGTACTCTTTTTATCCTCCATCTTTTATTCTATTTTTTTTCTTTTTTTTTCTTTTTTCTATTTTTTTTTATTTTTCTCATTTCTGATTTTTTTTGTATTTTTCGTTTTTTCTGAAAAATAAAATATTTTAATGTCACAAGCACCATGATTACACACAATTCCAAGTATTCGTTCATACAAGAAATTATTGCATAGTTTCGCTAGGGGTCTATCTATAATAAATGGTTATTCTAAAACACTATCAAGTTTAAAAGACTTTGCAAAAATAAATTACTCAACAATAAAAATTCTAGGGTTTGCGATTTTTGGTCAACACTCATGGTTAGCAATTAATTGTTCACTTTGAGATCACTAATTATTTTTAAAATTCTGAATTTTTGGTATCATGGCCAATTGTCTAAACTTTAGTCTAATTCAATTTAAAACAATTCCTATTTGATTATCCTAAATGCAATTTACTCCTAAATTACATGCTCCTATCAATGCAAATGCCTATATGCGCGCTAGATAAAAATCTCAATCGTTCCTCCCAACTTATCTTGGTTAAGCCTTGAGAAGTGGTCCCGATTGAGTAAAACTGCTAGCGAAAAAAATAAAAAATAAGGGTCCTACATGCCATGATCCTAGATACAATACAATTCCTAAACTAATTTCTTACCCCTACCCCCATGCTTAAATTTTGTATTGTCCTCAATGCAAGAATATAAACAATTAAGAGAGGGATAAGAAAGATCTCACAGATTACTCGTCTCGAAGGGGTGGTGGTGGGGTGAATGGAATTGGTGGTGTGAATGGTATTCCCTTGAAAAGGCAATATTCATAGAAATTCTCGTGGGCTTTGTTTACCTTGTCCAAATATTCCTCCAGGTAGCGTGTGCGTTTCTTCAAATTCTCGAGTGTGTTGTTGGCGTAACGCGCGGTTGGACCGGGTTCCCGAGGTTGAGATATGGCTGGCTCTTGATCCCATTCGGTAGGTGCGGGCATGGAGTTTGCTTCGTTAGTGCTTTCGCGCGGCGGAATGAGGTGGCGTACGAAAGCCATGTCATGATGGTGGATGGGTGAGTGGTGTGATGCGCTATGTGTTTCTTCCATGGGCTCCTCGGTTGGTTCCTCCTCAGTTGGTTCTTCCTCAATTGGTTCCTCCTCTATTGGTTCTTCCTCGTCGCTTCGTGCATCATCTCCATGTTCAGATTCGTATCCAAACTGGAATTACCCCTTATCCGTTCCAATACGGAGGGTCATTCCCTTGCCTATTTTCAATGTGTACCTTATGTCACCTGTGTGTGCATTGAATACCACTTGCACGTGATTGTTGTTCACCAGGTAGTTCATGTTGAGGCGGTTGTTGCCGAATACTTTAGTATAGCCGTCGAGTTTTATGTTGTGGTGGTGTGCAAGGAGGGTTGCATAACAACCCACGGAAACCACGTGATTATTCTTTGTGTCGGCGGCCACTGATGTGAGGTGGTGCAAGATGTGGTGTCCAATGTGCGGTTGATGCTTGTGGCTCTTCATGCAACGCATGATGTAAATGTCCCTCTCTCGCACTTCCGTTATGTCCTCTCCTGTTGGGAATATAGAATTAATCAAAATAATGTGAATATCCTTAATTCTATCGAATAGATGAGGCGTGAGTCTTTGCGGTATATTTTGCGCTCATCAATTGCGATCATTTCCCAGTACTTCATGCGTTTCTCCCTTGTGCTCATTTCGGTTTTGCCATTTGTGGGGATGGACAGCGCCTTGCAAAATTTCTCCATTGTTATGGAAAATGGGCGGTTGAATAATTGGTATTTGATCATGTCGCCATCCCATTGTAGTGTTGATAAAAATTTGATGGAGGGCCTCAAATAGACTCTTGTGGTTCGTAGGCGGTCCGCCAAATCCCATAAATTAATATTATTAAAGGATACTCGCACATAATCATAGCATCCAAGGACTTTCATGGTATTGATGCACATCGCTTTGTTGTTCGCGATGGTGCAATCAAGCAACGTTTGAGCACGGTCAAATTCTTGTTTGTCGTGGAATTTGATTCCCATGGCTATTGTGTAGGTGCTTCCATCGTCAGATTGAGAGTTGGAGGAACGAGGGCTGTTGTGCGCCATTTTTCTCTGGTTTCGGTCTCTGTTACGGGCCGTATCCACTTGATACGGGGTTGATGCGGGGCTGACTTGGAGGATTTCTGAGGACAGGATGCGAACTTTGATCTGAAAATTCTATGAAATGGTGCAGGAAAAAAGGAAAGTGGATGAAAGATTTATATGGCAGTGAAAGGGTGTGATGAATGTGCAGGAGGTGATAGTAGTGGAAAGTTAAATTTGGCTAAAATTCGAATTTTGTTTCTTGGAGCGCCAGAATTAGAAAGTTGGTTATTTCTGCACATTGAATACGGTCCGTATCCACGGATACGGTCCGTAACCATTATGCGGTTCTGGGTCGAATTCTACTTTTCCTGCGCTAAGTCCGAGATGGGTCCGTATTGGAGACCTATCCCGTATTGGACTGATACAATCCGTAACAGAGAGTAAATCTTCGTGACGGGCTTCGAATTTTTTCGACCAAATTCTTCCGGCATCTCCTCCTGTAGGTAAAATTAGTAACCCTGAGATCAGTGTAATAGTTTAGGATCAGATGAAATATTTTTTTGATTTTTAAATTTTTATATGAAAAAGAAAACGAAAGTGGCCTTGGGTTGCCTCCCAAGAAGCGCTTGTTTAAAGTCATTAGCTTGACTTTTCGATTTCATCCATCTTTTGGCTGATTCCCGAAGGAATAAGTCTCTTTATGCTCATCATTCGTTCCTGCGATGTAGCTTCAGCCTCTGGCCATTTACTTTGAAATGCCCGGTTTCTTGACTCCATATTTGGACTGCTCCATAAGGATACACGTAAGTGACCTTGTATGGTCCCGTCCATCTGGATCTTAATTTTTCAGGGAAGAGTTTGAGCCGTGAATTGAACAGAAGCACCGTGTCTCCTTCCTTGAACTCCCTTTTTCTGATCTTTTTGTCATGGTAGAATTTCGCCCGTTCTTTATACATCTTTGCATTGTCGTAGGCATGGAGTCTCAGTCCATCTAATGCATTCAGATCTAGTAGCCTCTTTTTGCATGCGTCTTGAAGATCATAATTGAACGTTTTGATTGCCCAATATGCCTTGTGTTCTAATTCCACCGGCAGATGACATGCCTTTCCGTAGATCAGCTTGTAGGGTGTCATTCCGATTGGAGTTTTGAACGAGGTTCTGTAGGCCCAAAGTGCTTCGTCTAGTTTGAGTGCCCAATTTTTCCTGGACCAAGACACCGTCTTTTGCAAGATGTTCTTGATTTCTCTGTTTGAAATTTCTACTTGCCCACTGGTTTGTAGATGGTAAGGGGTTGCCACCTTGTGTGTGACGCCGTATTTTTTCAGGAGATTGTTGAACTGATTGTTGATGAAATGCGATCCTCCATCACTTATCACTACTCGAGGGATGCCAAACCTGGGAAATATGATCTTCTGGAACAGTCGCTTGACTACATTTGCATCTGCTGAGGGCGCTGTAATTGCTTCCACCCATTTCAAGACATAGTCGACTGCTACGAGGATATACTTGTTGTTACCTGAGCTTGGGAATGGTCCCATGAAATCAATTCCCCAAACATCAAAAATCTCTACTTCTAGGATTAAATTTTGCGGCATCTCATCACGTTTAGATATGTTTCTCGCCCGTTGACATGCATCACAGCGGGAGACATAATCCTTAACGTCTCTGAAGATGTCAGGCCAATAAAAACCTGCTTGAAGAATTTTCAATGCTGTCTTTTGGAATGACGCATGGCCACCATATGGCGAGGAGTGGCAGTCATGGATGATGCTTTTCGATTCTTCGTGTGTGACACATCTCCTGTGTATTCCGTCTACACAAAGGCGGAAGAGGTAAGGATCATCCCAGTAGAAATGTTTAGCATTTGCCAAGAATCTCTTCTTTTGCTGAAATGTCATGTCGGGTGGGATGGCCCCACATGCAATGTATTTGGCCAGATTTACGTACCATGGCCGTTTGCTTATCTCTACAGAGTAGAGGTATTCGTCAGCAAAAGAATCATCGATCGGTTGATCATTCTCGCTTGGTAGTCTCAGTCTTGACAGGTGGTCAGCTACCGAATTCTCTGTGCCCTTCTTATCCCTAATTTCGATGTCGAACTCTTGTAGGAGAAGTACCCATCGGATGAGTCTAGGTTTTGCGTCCTTCTTGTTGATGAGGTACTTGATTGCTGCATGATCTGTATAGATGATGACCTTTGAACCTACAAAGTAAGATCAAAATTTGTTAATTGCAAAGATTACTACGAGTAGTTCTTTCTCAGTTGTTGTGTAATTGCATTGAGCTTCATTTAGAACTTTGCTCGCGTAATAGATTGCATAGGGCTTCTTATCCTTCCGCTGTCCCAGGACTGCTCCTACTGCGTAATCACTTGCATCGCACATGATCTCAAAAGGAAGGTCCCAGTCTGGTGGTTGGAGAATTGGTGCTGAAATCAGAGCATTCCTAAGTGTGTTGAATGCTTCGATACATTTCCCATCGAAGATGAAGTCGGCATCCTTCATGGTCAAGTTTGAGAGTGGCTTCACGATTTTTGAGAAGTCCTTGATAAATCTTCGATAAAAACCTGCATGACCAAGAAAACTGCGAATGTCACGAACACATGTTGGTTGAGTTAATTTTTTAATTACCTCGACTTTTGCTTTGTCAACCTCCAATCCCTTAGAGGAAATGGTGTGACCAAGCACAACTCCCTCCTGTACCATAAAATGACATTTTTCCCAATTTAATACGAGGTTTACTTCTTCACATCTTTTTAGAACTTTAGACAAGTTCTTCAAACATGAGTCGAAGGTATCCCCATAAACTGAAAAATCATCAATGAATACTTCCATTATTTTCTCAACAAAATCTAAAAAGATAGACACCATGGCTCTTTGGAAGGTCGCTGGGGCGTTGCACAACCCGAAGGGCATGCGTCGGTATGTAAAGGTTCCGTAGGGGCATGTGAATGTGGTCTTTTCTTGATCTTGAGGATGATTTGGAATTTGGAAGAAGCCGGAGTATCCATCAAGGTAGCAGGAGTATGATTGCTTTGCTAGTCGCTCCAACAGTTGATCGATGAACGGAAGGGGGTAGTGGTCCTTTCCTGTCGCAACATTTAGCCGCCGATAATCAATGCACATTCGCCACCCTGTAACGACTCTTGTTTGGAGCATTTTGTCGTTATCTCCTTTCACAACTGTGGTGCCTCCCTTCTTTGGAACGACCTAGACGGGACTTACCCAGTTGCTATCAGAAATGGGGTAAATGATGCCTGCATCTAGCAACTTCAGGACTTCTCTCTTGACCACTTCCTTCAAGTTCGGATTGAGCCTTCTTTGCCGTTCTCGTGAAGGTTTGTGATATTCCTCTAGCAGAATTCGGTGCATGCAAATGGTAGGACTGAGGCCTTTGATGTCATCGATTGTGTAACCAATGGCTTTCTTGTGCTTCCTGAGTGTACTGACGAGTTTACCGATTTGGGTCTTGTCAAGCTGAGAGCCAACAATCATCGGATAGGTTCGGTTTGGGCCTAGAAATTCGTATTGTAGGTTGGGTGGAAGAGGTTCAATCTCGAGTTGTGGAGGAGAGGTTGCATTTTCCTTCTTCTTCTCTTCGCTACTAACCGTATTAGGGAATACGGGTTGTAGGACTTTGGACGTGGGAATTTCTTCTCATTTTTCTGTGACAGTAGTGCAACTTGCGCACGTTTCATTATAAATCTTGTCAGGTTTAGTGGTGAAATCTTGTTTAGGTTGCGCTTCGTCATCTTCCCTTCCAAGAAGGCTATCCAGATCCTCTAAACCCATGAACTCTTCAAATTCATCGAATGGGTATTCTTCCTCTTCAAATTCGTCAGTGATGCCCAAATTGAAGACACGATCAATGTCCGAAGGATATTTTAGAGCTCTGTTTATGTCGTAAGTAATCTTGTCCTTTACGATATTCAGTGAAATTTTTCCATTCTTGACATAAATCATTGCTCCACATGTGGCGAGGAATGGTCTTCCAAGGATGATCGGAATGTGTTCGTCTTCTTCCATGTCGACCACAACAAAATCTCCAAGTATCAAAAAATCTCCAACTTTGATATGTACATCTAGCAATACTCCCTCAGGATACCGAATCGACCGATCAGCCAGTTGTAATGCCATTCGAGTTGGTGATAGATCTCCACAATTCAATTTATCAAATACTGCCTTTGGCATCAAACTAACACTTACCCCCAGATCACATAAAGCTTTCTTAAAATCTGTTGTGTCGATTATGCACGGTATCGAAAAGCTTCCCGGATCTTTCAACTTTGTCGGTAATTTGCTTTGCACGAGCGCACTGCATTCCAGATTGAGCGGAACTGTTGAGAATTCTTGAAACCTACTTCGGTTTGAAAGAATCTCCTTCAGAAATTTAGCATACGAGGGTATGCTTGCAATTGCTTCAGTGAAGGGGATTGTGACTTGTAACTGCTTGAGAGTCTCCATGAATCTCGCAAATTGCGGCTCTATTTTGTGCTTGGCAGGCCTTGGAGGGAATGGCAGAGGTGGCTTGTAGGGTGGTGGTGCAATATATTCAGGTTCGGGCTGTCGTTCGTCTCCACCTACGGTGTCATTTTGCTCCTCGATAGGGTCTGCCTGCGTTTCGAGTATGGGCGGCTCCGGTGGTCGCGGCTCGTACTCTTCAGAATGCGATGGTTCTGCATGCATCTCATCGGAAGTTTGATCGGGCATGGGAGGTCCCTTGTAAGCTGTACCGCTCCTTAATGTTATGCATTTGCAAGTCTCTCTCAGGTTTTCTTCCGGTTCGCCCGGAAATTTGCCTTTTCCGCGTGTAATGCTCGAGAGTTCTTTTGCCATCTTAGAGACATTGTCTTCTACGTCTTTGTTGCGGTTTGTTAAGAATTCGATCTTTTGCGTGATTTCGGCGTTAGCCTTGTCTTGCTTCTCTAGGAATCTCTCCATTAAAGATGTGATGTCAGGTTGCTGTGGTTGATTGTATTGCCTTGGTTGATAGTTCTGTTGAGGATTGTTGTATCTCGGTTGATAATTGGGCTGTGGTTGATAGTTCTGTTGGGGTGCAGCAGGCCTTTGATTGTTTGCGTATGAGAGATTTGGATGGTTTCGGTTGTTCGGATGGTATGTATTGTAAGCGGGCTGAGGTCGAAAGCTATTGTCAATTGAGTTTGCTTGCTCCATTTCTTCCTCAGTTTGTGTCACATTCATACATTCGGTCATCTCATGCGCTCCTCCACAATAGTCACATGTTGTTGCGGCAGTGACTGCTGCTACCGTTCGCTGCTTGGTTTGCTTGTTGAGTGCCATCTTCAAAGCATCAATCTTTGCGCTCAGCATGGATATATCATCTACTTGGTGCATGCCAGGTGTTGGAGTTGGCTTCTTTCGCTCAGGGATCCAGTAGTGTTGGTTGATTGCAATCTCTTCAATTAGGTTGTAAGCCTCGTCAGGTTCCTTGTTCATGATTGCTCCCTCTGCGGAAGCATCAATAGACAACCTATCGGTAGGGTTTAGACCATTATAAAAAGTTTGGACAATCAGCCATCTTTCTAGACCATGATGTGGACAACACCTTAACATATCCTTATATCTACCCCATGCCTCACACAATGTTTCACCATCCCTTTGTTCAAAATTAGTAATTGCATTTCTAAACCTCGAAGTTTTGGATGGTGAAAAATATTTTGCAATTAACACATTAAACAATTGGTCCCAAGTTTGAATGAAATTGGCCAGTAAGGAAAACAACCATGCTCTTGCTTTATCTTTTAATGAGAATTGAAATAGCCTTAGCCTGATTGCTTCATCAGTAACTCCGTTGATCTTTATCGTCTCGCATATCCCTAGAAAAATTGACAAATGAAGATGTGGATCTTCATGTGGAAATCCTCCAAATTGCTGTTGCGAAACCATATTTATGAGAGCAGGTTTGATCTCAAAATTACGGTTCGTAACAGTTGATGGGTTTATACTAGAATTAGGATCATTCGCGCGCGGTACGCAATAGTCTCGTAGAAGTTTGGGTCTTACTACATCGTGAACTTCGTTATCACCATTGTTTTGTCTTCCATTATTGATCGGTTCGTTCGGTGGGATATTCATGTTGATCGAATCTGAGTCTTCTTCGCTTTCAGAATTACTCGATGAAGAACTGTGATTGGTTCTTATCGGTGATGTGGAAGCGAATTGTCCTCTCCTACTAGCAATCCTCTCGGATCTTCGTACGGATGATTCGGCCAGCGTGCAGTTTCCTAAAAAGAAAAGAAAATCTGAAAATTAAACTAAAAACTGAAAATAAAAAGGAAATAAAAATAAAAACGAAATTAAAAATAAAAGAAAAATAAAAAATGCAGAAAATAAAAAGAAATCTAGGCGTTTCTAATTAATTGGATTCAATGGTCAAAGCAAGGACGTCTCGCGAGGCCTTGCACAATGAACCGTTATTCCCCGGCAACGGCACCAAAAAGCTTGATCACTCAAAAGAGAGCAATGTTTCTTTTAATATTTATAAACTCGGAAATGCTATCGGTTCGGACTGCAAGCGCACAATCCTATCGAGTAGTATATTCGAGGTCGATCCACAGGAAATATTGGTTCAATGCTTTGAGCGATCGAATCACAATCTTTCGAAAGGCTAGACGAAATGTGAAAATTGAGAGATGTTGTTTTGATCAGTGTAAATTAGGAAGCAATTAAAAGTAATTAAAATAAAGATAGAGATGAGAATTCCTAGGGTTTCGGCACACCATTGCCACTCAATCCGCCTTGACAATATATTCCTGTTGCGTCTGATTTCCTGTTGTTGTTTAATGAAAGACACCACATAGGTCACTGCGAGTTATGTTACGCGAGAATGACAGATCTTTCACCGAGATTCTACATAGGACATTGCGATTTACCTTACACAAATGTCTGATCTCTCAAATACCCCAAATTACTACACAGATCACTGCGATTTACTTTACGCAAGTGATGGAATTTGGTACGCGTTTTGTTGGTCTGGTTTATAATTTCCCCGCTAAGGTTTTCTTCACATAAACCTAATAAATCTAAACGAGGCTAATTCATACAAATAGTTTCTCTTACCATTAAAGTACTGTCACTACCCTAACGGACTCAAACTAGATCATTGAAGTTAGATGAAGAGATAGTAAATCACAAAAGCATTTTGTTTCAACAACAAGAAATCATAATCAACAGAAATATATATATCAAAACATCAAGAGTAACAAGGTTTACTGCCTAGCCCTAAGAAAATGAACTTAGCCGCGGAACGGCATTGTTACAAGCACTCCTCTCTTCTCACTTTAATCAAATCTAACCCTAATTACAAAGATGAATATTCCTTCTGCCCAAGGGCCTTATATAGGAGTGGAGGGACGTGTAGAGATTGAGTAGGGGCTAAGAAACTGATCTGGAAACAGCTGTCGGCAGTTATTCCCCAAGAGACGCCTTCGGATACGGACCGTATTGGGCAATACGGTCCGTATTAGGACCTTGACGGTTAGGGTTTAATGCTTCCAGCGCTATCTTCTGGTCTGTGCTAGGCCTAGTCCGTATTAGGCAATACGGACCGTAACAAAGACTTAGTCGATGAGCGTCGCTGATCCGATTAACCTGATTCTAGCTCCATTTGGTGTAAAATAGTCCCAAAACCTGTTTTCTGCAATAAAACACAAAGAAGGGTGACAGTAGCCTTTTTCTCTAATTAATTAAACATAAATGTGAGAAAATATGCAAAACCTAAGCCAAAACCCTACGTAAATCATCATTATTTTGACTCTGATCAGGCCCTATCAAACAGTATGTTGTAAAAAGCATATGTTGGGGTATTCGAGAGAGAGATGGGATGAATCACCGCTAACTGAGAATTGAGCTTTCTGAATTTGCCAGGAGCTTTACTGGTAAACAAGAGTATATATAAATGACACTGGTGGTAACTGTAACAATGTCCTAACTCCTAACCAACTGTTTAATTTGTCAAATACACCCTAGCTACTTGTATTATGCTAAGCACTTTACCGGTACATATCTAAAACCTTGCAAGACTTTTTTGTTGTATATTAAATTTAATCTTACAATATCAGTGCCCAATATTCCTTACTAGCTACTCCCATTATATACATATACTCAAATAGAAGGCAACATGTTACCAGTTCTGTTCCCTAAGAAAGGATTAAAATTTTAGAGAGAGACACACACACACTCAACTCTTCTTTTTGGTGCTGTATAATTGGGCCTGAGTTTGGTCTTAGTAGGCCTAGCAAGGTCAGTTTGTGGGCTTGGTTCAGTCTAAGCAAATGCCTGTTATTTCTAAATCCTGATAGAGTTGCAAAATTGGACCGAAATTGTATGAACAAAAATACATCAAGATATGATGTTTACAATTAATCAAACGGGACACACATCTTTTGTAATCCAAATATCACAATTAAAGATACAAGAAGATATGATAATTACTACACGCATCATTAGATGGTACTTACAGTGGAGGGGCCAGTGAAGCTTCACTGAAGTCAATTGAATCTTCTTAATTTTTACAACAACAAAAAAGTCCCTTATTAAATATGAATTTAAAAAAAAATTAAGAAAATTTGGTTGACACCCCTAAAAAAATAATTTTTCCACCACTGGATAGTACTAATGTCTAATGAGCAATGACTATACAAATAAATATTTACTACCTCCCCTCTTCTCTAGCTGGGGTCTTATCTCAAATTCTCAATTTATTTTCAGGAGCTGTCTGAACAGTACTGGATTTGTGCTTAGTTGACTTGGACTGGCCCAGCAAGTGGGTTGATCTCAATGGCTACTTGGCCCAACTTATCCTCCTCTTTTTTAGGTTCAAAATTACTTACTGGAACCAAGTCAACATGAGGTTGAAATGTGTCAGGCCCATCTGAAACAGACAAGTTTTCGGCTTAGGATTTCTTCTGCAAGGTAAAGAGTCCATATACAAATTTCTTCATGTAAGCCACAAATTGGTTGGTCCTAGTGGCCACTTCCTCCTCGATAGCTGGAATAAACCTGGTTACCAGTTCTGATACAATGCCATACTGCTCAAATTGTTTAAAAGACACTAGGCCTGCAAGCTCCTCGATTGAGCTGACCAGCTTTTCGATAATCATAAGAGATTCTACCAAGCGAGAAGCCATGTCGTTAGCCTCTAGTGTGTTCTCTAGGTGCGATGCGAGATTGAGTGCAGTGGTCAAATGAATATAGGTCGAAGCAGCAGGGGAAGTCTTGTGTTTGATGGAGAGAGAAAGCTGTGCAAGTGCCTTAGCAGATTCGGAGCCCATCTCCCTGCAAGTTTTTTGAAGCTGGGTACTGAAGTGCAAGTTCTCTGTGTCTGTGGAGTACTTTGCTTTTGTAGTGAGGTAGGTCGAGAGAGAGTAAATGGCGGAGGCACAACTTCGGCTGAGATCTCCTATCTTTTCATACTGTTTTTGTAGATGTCGCCAAGGTAATTCCCAACTTACAAACTTACTCTGCAGTGCTCCAAAATTATGTATAAATATACTTTATTACTGGATGGAGGTATAATATTGATTGTCATATAAAATTGAAAAAGAAAAGAAAGTGAAACATATATACCAAACAACTTTCCTTCTCCTTAGAGTTGATGAGAGACTGAAGCGGCTGAAGAAAAGGCTTGTCTTGCAAATTGTCATACATACAGTTCTCTCTAAAGCATTTTTCATTTAATCCTGTATTGGAGTAACTATTTAGCATATATTATACAGGTTTGTTCATACGTACACAGATTTCTTGTAATTTCCTTTTGGACCATTAAACAAGTAGAATATTTAATTAGGACCTTTGAAGATAGCGGTGAGGGTATCGAGATACTCTTGGACCCTATAATGAACGTCAACTCCAGCCCAGAAGGGAGGGAGGAAAGATGAGAGAATTACGAGAGCATAAGCAATCTCCGAAGTTGCTGTGTTTTTGCAGAATTCCTTATTTAACCAATCAGGACCAAGAGGTGCAGTGTCGCCGGTAACATTGCCTCCAAGAATGCTGATGTACCGTAGTCATATCTATCCTTCACCACTTTTACAAAATGCAGAAGTATCCCCATAACAACTGCAACATGACTCAGAGACCATTCATCACCATCATCACATTACAATAACCATTATATTATGTATCTTGTGACTGGCTCAAAATTCTTACATAGAACATTAATGTTCCGGGATTTTTTTTATACCTATTATTATTATTATTATTATTATTATTATTATTATTATTATTATCATCATCATCATCATCATCATCATCATCATCATCATCATCATCATCATCGTTCTTGTTGTTGTTATCATTATTAGTATTAGTGTTAGTATTAGTATTATTTTTATTTTTATCAGTATCAATTAACGGTTTTGAATGGCTGTAAAATTTGGGATATATATGCGTAGATGAAATTTACTTACTCAGAGTAAAATTATGGGCAGGAGAAATGCAAATTTCGCTTTTCCAATTTCATGATGGCTAAATATATGTAGTCCATACCCGAGCAGCATACCGAGAATATTTGCAACTATGTTAATTATCGTCTTGTTTAGCGTTGATCCCCTAGATAAACATAAATAGTAAATTAAGAAAGAGCAAAATATAGGGGAATGTAGGCAGCAGAACAAGAATAAGTGCATAAGACCTTGGACTTACCAACATGAAGCTTTGTACGTAGTGGGCAGAACCGTCGTCGCAGCACAGACCAATGAATTACTAAATCCTCCAAGTTGCACTCTTACTCTTGAATAGGTAACTGCCACGATAATGGAAACTCTAATACTGTAGTAAAGCTTCCTTTTGTCTTCACATGCCATCATTATTATTTTGCCAACAATACTTTTTGCATTGGAAAAAATGAAAGTCATATTTTGGTTGAATGGAAAGAATGACAAGAATGGAAGTATATAACTAACTGATGTGAACTTTGCTTATTAGGGTTTAAAACTGCGGTTTTGGTCGATGGATCGATCAAGAGGGGAGCAGTGCTTGGTTAAAGGGCCATTGGGCTGAGCAAATGCAATGTTTTGGTGAAGATTTTATGAGTATTGAGTATTTTATTGATATTGGTTTCTGTTATATGTTACAATCAGAGATTTGGGGTTTTTATACTATCTAAGGCTACTGTACCGTTGGTACCCAATATTTGGTACCAACGGTAACTTTCTAAAAACAGTAAAAAAGGTACAAGCTACTTTTTTCCTATTTTACAATATTTCTAATTTAATTTCTAATTACTTTTTATTCTCAACAATCCCCCTTAAGCTAGGATTATAGATATCGATTAATCCTAACTTGCTTGTTATTTCTTCAAATGCCTTCGGAATGAGACCCTTAGTAAAGATGTCGGCTAATTGGTCTTGACTCTTCACGTAAGGAGTTTCGATTTCCTTCGCTTGAACTTTTTCCCTTATGAAATGACAATCGACTTCGATATGCTTTGTTCTCTCGTGAAACACCGCATTCGAAGCAATGTGCCTTGCCGCATTGTTGTCACAAAACATTTTCATAGGTTCATCGATTTTGAAGTTCAACTCTTCGAGCAATTGTTTGATCCATGTGAGTTCACTTGCGGTAGATGCCATGGCACGATATTCCGCTTCCGCACTTGATCGCGCCACGACATTTTGCTTCTTGCTTTTCCATGTGACTAAGTTTCCGCCTACAAACGTGCAATAGCCGGTTGTCGATTTTCTATCGAAACTTCCGGCCCAATCTACATCGGAATAGCCACACACTTCGTTAGATTTATTATTTTTCATCCATATACCTTTTTCCGGGTGATTTCTTTAAATATCTCAAAATTCTATCAATGGCGTCCAAATGTGATTTTCTTAGTGAATGCATAAATTTGCTAATTTGACTTACCGCAAACGATATATCCGGCCTAGTTACCGTTAGGTAGATCAATTTACCTACAAGCCGTTGAAATTGGTTGATATCTTCTAACGGCTCTCCATCTTCGGAATTTAATTTGCAATTACTATCAATTGGTGTTGAGGCCGGTTTGGATCCTAATTTTCCCGTTTCTTTTAGAAGATCGATAGTATATTTTCTTTGTGAAATAAACAATCTTTTGATAGAATGAGCTATTTCAATTCCTAAGAAATATTTAAGTCTACCTAGGTCCTTTATTTCGAATTTTTCTTTTAAGTGTCTTTTAACATTGTTAATTTTTTCATAATTGTTTCCGGTTATAATTATGTCATCAACGTAAACAAGGACAATGGTAATATCATTACTCTCATGTTTTGAGAATAATGATATATCGGATTGGCTTACTTTAAAACCGCAAAAGATTAAATATTGAGATAATTTGCCATATCATGCCCTTGGAGATTGTTTAAGTCCATATATTGACTTCTTTAACCTACAAACAAGGTTAGCATCTTTTTCTTTTACATGACCTGGTGGGAGGGCCATATAAACCTCTTCCTCAAGTGTTCCTTGAAGAAAAGCATTTTTAACATCCATTTGATATAGGTTCTACCCATTATTTACCGCTATTGAAAGAAGAATTCTTATGGTATTCATCTTTGCTACCGGAGCAAAGGTCTCTTGGTAATCGATACCGTATGTTTGGGTGTATCCTTTGGCAACTAGTCGGGCTTTATACCTTTCTGTGGTGCCATCTTTGACATTTTATTTTATAAACTCACTTGCACCCTACGGGTTTTTTATTTTTTGGTAACGGTACAATGGTCAATGTATTATTTTTTTCTAAGGCTTGAAGTTCTTCTTTCATAGCCTTGCACCATACCGGTTGGTTTATGGCTTCCTCAAAGTTTCTTGGTTCTTCTATTTTGGAAATTGAACTAAGAAATACATGATGGTGTTTTGATACATTTTTATATGAAATATAATTTTGAATAGGATATTTAACCTCATAGGTTACAAAATCTCGTAACCTTGTTGATGGTTGAGTGGGCCGAGTTGATCTCCTTGGTGTGAATTCTTCGTCAATAATTTTATTTTCTTCAATATTCTCGTTTTCTTCTTCCTCGGCCTCGCTTTGAGAAGCATTGTTATTTTTGCCTTCATTTTCTTCTTCTTCATTTCCTACAACTCTTTGCTCCTCAATTTGATTAGTAGTCTTAGGAATAACAAAATCATTTGTACTAATATGGTTATTAAGCTCATTTTTATTTTCTTTAAAATATGGCTCATTTTCAAAAAATGTTACATCTCTTGAAATATATAATTTATGATTTATAGGATCATAACATTTATAACCTTTTTTTTGAGATGAATATCCTAAAAAGATAGCCTTAATAGAAGTAGAATATAATTTGTCTCGTTTATTTTGGTGTACATAACATGTACATCCAAATACCCGTAAATGATTAAGAATTATTTTCCTTTGGTAAACAACTTCTAATGGACTTTTTTTTATTTAAAACGACACTTGGTAACCTATTTATCAAATAGGTTGCGGTGAGAATGGCATCCGACCAATAAATCTTGGGAACATTGTTTTGAAACATGAGTGCTCTTGTCATTTCAAGTAAATGACGGTTTTTCCTTTCGGAAACTCCATTTTGTTGTGGGGTATAAACACAAGTAGTTTGGTGTATAATTCCTTTTTGTTTCAAAAAATTTGAAAAATTTTGATTTACAAATTCCGTTCCATTATCGGTTCTAAGAATTTTAATTTTTGTGTTATATTGATTTTCAACTAAATTTGAGAAGTCTTGAAAATAAGAAAAAACTTCACTTTTATTTTTTAATAAGTATAAGCACGTAAGTCGCGAAAAATCATCTATAAATGTAACAAAATATGTAAAATTATTATAAGAGTCTATAGGAGCGGGTCCCCAAACATCGGAATGAACAAGTTCAAATATTTGATTACTTTTAGAATTTGAAGTTACAAAAGGAAGTTTTGTATGCTTCGCTAATTTGCATACTTCACAACTACTACAATCCAAATTCGAAAAGTTAAAAATACATTTCAAAATCTTATCGGAGGGATGTCCGATTCTTCTATGCCATAAACTTCCCATGTCTTGCAATTTTGTGTTGAAATTGAATTTTTGGCTATTCAAAAAATAGAGTCCATTTTGAAAAAAAAACCTTCACCAATCATCTTCTTGGATATGATATCCTGAAAAAGTACATTTTTTGATGAAGAAATAATCTCACAATTTATTTATTTTGAAAGTTTTCCTATAGACAATAAATTTGATGTGCAATTTTCTATATGTAAAACATGTTTAATTTCTTTTAAAAAAAGATTAATTGAGTCATAACCACAAATTTCCATTTTTTCACCATTTGCTACATAAACAAATTCTTGTCCTTTGCTTTTTTGATAATTTTGCAATATATTTTTGTTTCCGGTCATGTGGTCGGTTGCGCCGGAATCTAGAATCCATACCGAATTATTTTTGGAGTGTTCTTAATTTAGATTTCCTAAATGGATACATTTTTGTGGTTTTATTTCACTGTTTTTGGTTTCAGATTTGTTTGGGTTTTCATTCACCCTTTTATTTGGTATTACATATTTCATTTGATTTGGTCTTATATCCGAACCATTAAACAGCAATTGATTTTGGCTTATATCCGAACCATTCAACAGCAACTGATTTGGAGCATTTATATCCGAACCATTAAACATATTCCATTGAGTTTTAAGAAAACCTGTATTGGGCTCGGCCTGTTTTAGAAGCCCATTAAGTTGAGATAGAAGAGCATTGATATGGGAGCGGGTCATAGCTACAGCTTCACCCGATACACAGTCGGACCCATTTTGATTTTGTTTCATTTTCGCTTCACCCGGTTCAGACCGCGTAGCCGTCCCCGCAAACCCTTTCTTCTTCTCCCCCTTAGGGTTATCACCTTCGCCATTGTCTTTCCACCACTTCGGTCGAAGTTCTGGATGGAGAAACCAACACTTGTTCTTCTCGTGACCTTCTTTTTTGCAATGATCGCATTTTCCCGAGGTTTCTCCTTTTTTTCCAAAACTAGGGTTTGCTCGGAGTGCGGCCATGGCATGATTTTCGGGTTTCTCGGGTTTTTCTTGCACGGCTGAGGTACCGGCCATGACGAGGCGTCTCGATTCCTCACCTTGAAGAAGCGACATCGTGTCATCAAGGCTCGGAAGCTCGGCCAATAATAGGATCTGAGCTCGAACGGGTTCGTAGGACTCGTCAAGCCCCGCTAGAAACTGGTACACCCTTTCTTGTTCTCGCTCTTTGATGATTTGTGGATCTGTGGTTTTGACGAGATAGAGGTTCAATTCCTCCCATCTCCTTTTTAGCTCGCTTATGTATTCGATGATGGATCTCTGTTTTTGGGTTAATTGATGAATTTCTCTTTTGAGATGGTATATGTGGGAATGATTTCTGTTTTTGCTAAAATGTCGGTTGATGGCATCCCACATTTCTTTAGCGGTATCGTGATAGAGAAATAGATCAGACATATTGGGTTCTATGGAATGAAGTAGTGAGTTCATGGCTTTGAGGTCTGCCTTCTTCCATTTTTTGTATTCGGTTTTCTCTTTTGTTTGATCGGGCATTTTTGCATCACCCGTGACATTGTCGTATAGATCCCTCTCATTGAGAGAAAGAACCGCAGCTCAGGCCCATGATTGAAAATTTCGGTCGTTGAGCAATGTGGCGGTTAAGCGTGACGATGGTACCTCACTGGTGCTGTTCGTCGCCTCTGCCATATTGGTGTCACGACACTATTTTGCAACAATTTTGTTGATTTCGAATTTTCTGAGACCTTAGGAATATTGCTCTGATACCATGAAGATTTTATGAGTATTGAGTATTTTATTGATATTGGTTTTTATACTATCTAAGGCTACTGTACCGTTGGTACCCAATATTTGATACTAACGGTGACTTTCTAAAAACAGTAAAAAAGGTACAAGCTACTTTTTCCTATTTTACAATATTTCTAATTTAATTCCTAATTACTTTTTATTCTCAACATTTGGAGCTTTAGGAGGATTGAAGCTAGACAGTGTTGCTTTCTTTATTAAGGAAGGGTTTAGTTTAATAATCATCACACTGAGCTGGGTTTTATAAAGAAAGGGTTTAGCAATGATGTAGGCAATGATGCATGCAATGATGTGGAAAGGAAAGGTTTTATGAAAGGGTTTTATAAAGTGAAAAGGAAGGCAGCTGATGTGCCTGCTGATATGGTGTCCTTTATAGTTTCTCAACAACTATTGATTTGCTGAAAGGCGCTGAATCCTTGGAAGTTGGAAATATTTATTTTTAATGGGGGGATTTAGTATGTTTATTTTTCAAGAGTCGATGGAATTATTGGGTCTGGTAAAATAGGGTTCCCATCAATCAGGCCGTTATTTAAGATTTATTGTGCTGGCAAAATATATTGGGCCTCCGTTATGATCAAGTTTAAATTTAGACCTCTAGTTGAACCCGCTGTTAAGTTTTTAAATCCAATTGGGCTGGCTACAGTACCTTGCATTAGCGAATTTTGACAAAATAAATCAAACGCAAATGAATTGGACAATATCTAGTTATACAAAATAGCATCCAAAGTTCGAATTTTTCATAAACTCATAATCAAGTACCCTATACTAAATAGTAACTTCTACAGAAAACCATTGGAACTTGGAAGTAGTTTACTGTTTTACGCAGAATGTAAGAAAAAGTAAGAAAATAATTTGTAAATATTTGCATTACAAAATGCTTGTACAAAATAAAAACATTAATTTCACAGTAGCAATATGCAAAAGACTTCAGGTCCGCTGTCATAATGGTCTATGGCACACATTCTGAACCGTTGATTCAAATCTGGTACGAATCCCAAATTTCCTTTTTAAAAAATCACATCGTATTGCGAGGAGTGAAAGCAGGTGAAGAAGTTTTATATGTCCCTCACTTCATAAAAGAAAAAATTATATGTCGCTCGCTTATATTCACTTCTTTTTTAATATATCTACGGTCAGCAATTAATTCAGGGTGTACAAACATATAGCATTCTGTTACTAATTTCGTCATGACACGTCACGCCACATGTGTTGGTTATGTAACATGATTTGTGCGTCACTTGACATGTCTACCTTCAATAAAAAATGACAAGTCACGACAACTGACTCCAATTTTGTAACATTGTTTTTATTTTAGTTTATTTTGCAATGTTTTCTTATTTTTTTAACGTTTTTTATTTGTTTTCTATGAACTAAATTTAAAAAAATTAATTAAGCGTGATCATAGCACATAGTGGTTTGAAAAGGGTTCGGGTCGGGTCGGTCCGGTCCAAACCCGCCCGGTCCCCGGGTTGACTCGGGCACGGGTTAGCCCGGGTCAACGGGTTGAGTCGGGTAGGGGGGGGCGGGTTGGGGTCTGACTCGGCCGAACCTAACCCGGTCTAAACCCGGCGGGTTAGGACGGGGCGGGTTAGGTCGGGTCAGGGGTCGGTCCGGGTAGGGCCGGTCCGGTTTGGTTTTTATTTTTATTTTTCCGGTTTCTGTTTTTTTTTTTTGTTTTCTGTTTCCAGAGAGGCAGAGAGGGGCAGAGGGCAGCGGCAGAGAGATTTTTTTTTTTTTGCATTTTTTTTCTTTTTATTTTATTTTAACTCAATATATTTTTGTTATAACTTTTAACAAAATCAAATTAAGTTAAAACCGAATTTTGTTAAAACCAAATTATTCTAAAACCGAGATATACCGAATTAGTTTAAAACCGAATTATTTTTTATCTTTAAAATCGAATTATTTTAAAACAATAGATTTAAAAACAAAAGTTACCCTCCTCCTTTATTCCGGGCTTGGGACCGGCTATGTAAAATAACATAGGCGGAGTTCTAACTTTTTTTTTGTTAGTAATTATTCTTTAAAATAAAACAATTGAAATATTTAGAAATTATAATTTAAAAAAATGTAAATAAAAATTAAAAGAGGATAGAATTTTATACCGACACTACCTATCTAGTAGTTGTTGTGCATATACCATAGGTCGCTCTCTTGCTCACCGTCCGAATCCTCGTTAGGCTCAGGTCCCTCGGTACCGCTTTCTTGAGTGTCGACACCGGATGATGACGCTTCCAATCTCATGGCATGTTGCGTGCGATTTTCAGCATCAATCCAGTCTTTCAAGCACACAAGTCTCTCGAAAACATGTGCACCCAGCTTACTTCGTTTATCGGTAAGGATCCTGTTCGCCGAGCTAAAATAGGATTCAGAAGGGACGGTTGACACGGGCACGGCAAATATGTCGCGGGCCATCATCGCCAGTGTTGGATAGGCAGTTGCATTCCTCCTCCACCAATCCATGAAGTCAACTCCTTCGGCTTCGGTGGTCCCCAAACAGTAGCTCATTAACTCGTTCGTGTTACCTTGGGATCCCGTCGGGTCGTCATCATCCTGAAAATCGCCTAACAATCCAGTACTGCTGTGTGTGGATAGACTATTAAAACAATAGAAAAAATTAGTGGACAAATAATGTAGATATTATAAATAATAAATATTAAAAACATATGTATATTTATATTCGTACCTCACGCCACCGGTCGAAGGCGGTTGGTCGGCATTTCTTCTTTCGCTGTATATGGCAAACATGTCCTCCAATGCCCGTTGTACGCGGGGCTCCTCGTCCCTCCAGTTTAATCTTAGATTTTTCTTGTAGGCTACGAGTATTTTTACCGTGAACTTCTTCTTGTATGCCGGATGGAGGCAGTTTGCGAGAACTGTCAAGAGGGGTACCTCTTCCCAATATTTAAGAAATTTTACCTTCATGGCTGACACGATCGGATGGAGAGGGGAATCCTCACTATCCCTATCTTCCATATCACGGTACACCTTGGAAATATAGTAGAGATGGTGCAGCAACTCATGTGCCGTCGGTGTGTACGAGCAAGATAATTTCACGGTTGCGGTGAAAAAGGTTCCAAGGAATTGTGCAAGCATTATTATTAGCTGCCATTCGGGGTCGGTGAGTTCCAAAGCTTGTCCTTCGTTCGTCGATCTCAACATCTCCCCTATAGCCGCCTTGTAAGGAATGCATCGGTGCAGCATCCTGTAGGTGGAATTCCAACGGGTGTCTATATCCCAAGGTACCCTCATTTTGCCCAAACCTATTCTTTCGCACAAAGCTGCTAAATTTTGTTTTCTTTCTTGGTTTGAATAAATATGGGCAAGACCTCCCTTGAATTTAATTATCAAGTCCTTTACGGCTTCTACCTTAAGACCATCTTTTACGGTAAGGTTTAGTATATGGCAAGCACACTTTTGGTGAAACAGTGCACCATTCATGATTGGGTTTAGGGACCGGATGAAATGATCGATAGACGCTACATTGTTGCTAGCATTATCGAACGAGATAGAAAAAATCTTGTTCCATAAATCCCTTTTTAGATTATATTCTTGTAAAACCTCAATAATTTAATGGTAAATAACTTGTGCAGTGTGCGGGGACTCTAACACCCGAAAACTTAAAACCCGTTTTTGTAAAACCCAATTCTCATCGATCCAATGACCGGTAATACAAGAGTACCCTAGGCCGTGTTTACCGGCAGTCCATATATCGGAGGTAATGGAGACATTATAATTGGCATATCCAAATGTAGCTAGTAGCTCGTTTTTCTTTTGGATAAACTGGTTTTTCATTTCACGTACCATTTTTCTATGATGGATTTTCTTATACAATGGTTGAGCTAACCCCCGAATGCATAGCCGGGCAAAACTACTACAATTACCCATACTAATTGGTTGTTCCTTGTGGGCAATATATCGGGCAAATTCTTCAAGCATTATTTTTTCATCATATCTTTGGTGGGTTCTACTACCATCCGGGTTCATAAGGGTTTGGACTAACCGCGGGTCCGCATTTTCTTGCGGTTGCTCACCCTTTTTCGCATGACCATCGGCATGTTTCTTAAAAGTGGACATATCATTTGCAAGTTTATACTCGTAAATAACCTTACAACCGCGTACCTTACATTTTAGAGTACGGACAACTCCACTCGCATTCAATGTCCTCTCGTAATATCGCCACCAATCCGCCTTGTATTCGGGTGTCTTGGTTTTCCTCTTCTTCGGTGGTTCGATGGGAATGGGAGCAACAACTTCGGTTTGGGTTGCGGGGACAACTTCAATTTCCGGGACACTTGTCGAGGGACCGCTTCCTATAGGGGCGGTGTATTGAGTCGATCCTGTAGAAGCCGTACCTGCTCCATATGAAGGGTTAGAATAATTGTAATTAGGTGGTGCCATTTGGGATGGATTTTGTGGATAATAGTTAGGATATTGTTGATGGTAAATAGGTGGTGGCACTTGGGAGGGATTTTGTGGAAAAAGTTGTGGTTCTTGTTGTTGAATCCTACTTTCTATTGCGTCCATATTTTGATGTTGACCATCGGGCGTAGGATCGAAAAAATCGGCGGAAGCTCTATTCATCCAATTTTCGTCCGCCATTTGTTCTACATATTAAAATTAAATCCATATCAAAATAAATCCGAAATGGTGTAACCTATTTAAATGTAAATCTAAATTCAATATAAATTAGATTAAATGTAAATTAAATCTAAATTACGTCTAAAATAAATCTAAATTAAATCTAACATAAATCTAAATTAAATATAAATTAGAGTAATTAAAAGAAAAAGAAAAAGAAAAAGAAAAAAAAGGCCGAAATATAAGTGTAATTAAAAACAATAGATTTAAAGTAATTAAAAGAAAAAGAGAAAAAAAAAAAAAAATCGGTGCCTGATGCCTCTGCCCTCTGGGCCATTGGCCGAAATTCAAACAAAAAAAAACAAAAAAAACAAAAGGCCGAACTTCAAAAGAAAAAGAAAAAGAAAAAAAAAGAAAAAAAAAATAAGTGTAATTAAAATTTTAAAAAAATAAAGTTTAATTAAAATTTAAAAAATAAAATCTAATTCAAATTTAAAAAAAGGTCTAATTCAATTTTATAAATTTTAAAAAAATAACTCTAATTCAAATTTAAAAAATATATTTAAGAAAAAATAAGTCTAATTCAAATTATAACTCTAACAAAATAAAATATAAATTATTTAAATTTTAAAAATAAAATCTAATTCAAATCTACAAAATAAAATCTAATTCAAATTTAAAAAATAAGTTTAATTCGAATTTAAAAAAATGTCTAATTCAAATTTAAAAATTTAAAAAAAATAAAATATAACATATTTATCTAACAAATCTATTTATCTAATCTATTTATAAATAAAATAACTTATTTTAAAAAGTAAAATCTAACCTATTTCAAAATCTAGTCTATTTCAAAATAAATCCGAATTTCAAAATAAAATCCAATAATCTAACATATTCAAAATTTAAATTATAACTCTAACAAAATCTAACAAATCTATTGTATATTGAAGTAACAAATCTAAAATCTAAAAAATCTAACCCATTTAAGATAAATCCGAATTTAAAAAAATAAAATCTAGTCTATTTCAAAATAAATCCGAATTTCAAAATAAAATCCAATAATCTAACATATTCAAAATTTAAAAAAGAAAATATAACATATTTATCTAACAAATCTATTTATCTAACCTATTTATAAATAAAATAACTTATTTTAAAAAGTAAAATCTAACATATTTCAAAATTAAATACAATAATCTAACATATTTAAAAATAAATCTAAAATCTAACATATTTGAAATTATTCAAATGTAACCTATTAAAAATAAAGATTACATATTTAAAAATAAATCTAACTATCCAACAAATTCAAAAATAAAAAATAACTAAAAAATTTAACCTATTTAAGATAAATCCGAATTTAAAAAATAAAATCTAGTCTATTTCAAAATAAATCCGAATTTCAAAATAAAATCCAATAATCTAACATATTCAAAATTTAAAAAAGAAAATATAACATATTTATCTAACAAATCTATTTATCTAACCTATTTATAAATAAAATAACTTATTTTAAAAAGTAAAATCTAACATATTTCAAAATTAAATACAATAATCTAACATATTTAAAAATAAATCTAAAATCTAACATATTTGAAATTATTCAAATGTAACCTATTAAAAATAAAGATTACATATTTAAAAATAAATCTAACTATCCAACAAATTCAAAAATAAAAAATAACTAAAAAATCTAACCTATAGATTTAAGATAAATCCGAATTTAAAAAAATAAAATCTAACATATTTCAAAATAAATCCGATTTTCAAAATAAAATATAATAATCTAACATATTCAAAATTTAAAAAAGAAAATATAACATATTTATCTAACAAATCTATTTATCTAACCTATTTATAAATAAAATAACTTATTTTAAAAAGTAAAATCTAACATATTTCAAAATTAAATACAATAATCTAACATATTTAAAAATAAATCTAAAATCTAACATATTTGAAATTATTCAAATGTAACCTATTAAAAATAAAGATTACATATTTAAAAATAAATCTAACTATCCAACAAATTCAAAAATAAAAAATAACTAAAAAATCTAACCTATTTAAGATAAATCCGAATTTAAAAAAATAAAATCTAACATATTTCAAAATAAATCCGATTTTCAAAATAAAATATAATAATCTAACAAATCCAATAATCTAGCATATCCATTATCCAATAATCTAACATATTCAAAAATAAAATCCAATAATCTAACATATTCAAAAATCTAACAAATATAACATTTATTTGAACAAACAAATAAATGTAGCTTATTTATCTAATAAATTTAAAAATAAATCCAAATTTAACAAAGAAAAACTAACAATATTAAAAATTACTAACAATATCTAACAATTACTAAAAATTACTAACAACTACTTAAAATTACTAACAATTACTAACAAAGTAACAATTACTCAAAATTACTACAAATTTCTAAACATTACTAACAATTACTTAAAATTATCTAACAATTCCTAACAATTACTAAATTAACCTATTTAAACTAATTCTAATTATTTAACAATTACTAAAAATAAATCTAACCTTTTAATCTTGCGGAAAAATCTTGCGGGAGGTAGAATGAAAAAAATCCTTCGTAATTCCTCTACTTTCGTCTTTCGTATTTCTTTGCGTATTTGTAGAATGAAATAAATTGCAACTCTTTTTTTTAAAACAATAAAAATAAAATTTGAGAATAATAAAAATATTGAGAGTATGAGAATATGAGATTGAGAGAATGAGAGATTGAGAATAATGAGTATGAGATGTGAAAATTTATGAAGAATGGGGGTATATTTAAGAGTGTTTTTTTTTGGGGGGGGGGGGGGGGGGGAAATCTGCCGTTGAAACTCAAAAAAATTTCAAATTTCGGTGGGGGGTCGGGTTGGGTCGGGTCGGGTCGGGTCCCGCCGGGTTTGACCCGGGTTTCGGGGGGGTTAGGTCGGGTTTGACCCGGGTTAGGTCGGGTTTGACCCGGGTTAGGTCGGGTTAGGGTCGGTTCACACGGGTTCGGCCGGGTTTGAGGGGGTTTAGTCGGGTTTTGGGTCGGGTTAGGTCGGTTCGGGTCGGGTTTAGGCCGGTCCGGGTCGGGTTCGGGTAGACGGGTTGAAACGGGGGGAGGTCGGGTTTCGCCCAGAAAACCGCATCCGACCCGTTTTAAACCCGACCCATCCCTTTAGGACGGTTCGGGTCGGGTCCATAGTCGGATCCGGGTCGGTCCGGGTCCGGGTCCCGGGTTTGCGCGGGTCGGGTTGGACCGGGCGGGTATAATCAATACACTAATAGCACATGTGGTCATAACATAACCATTAACTTTTTCACTATTTTAATAACGTCGTGTTATTTGACTACACATAAGATATTTTCATAGGAGTTTACGTCAGCTGTCATAGTTTGACAACAACACTTGTACCAATGAGTCGCTTACAGATGGGCCTAGTAAAAAGCCCCATCCCCCTCAAGCCATTTTTTTATTAATAGAAAAAACAAACAAAAAATATTGATAATGAGGAAACAATTTTGATAGATTTGGAAAAATAGAAAGAACGTTATGGTTTGTAACTTCCAGGTAACTGTAATTAGAAGTTATAAATTATAACGTTCAGTTAATCTGATCGCTAATGATCTCTAATTAACAAAAAACACTCTAGCTGGACGTTATGGTCTATAACGTCCAACTACATTTTTTTTTTTTTACAATACCAACAATCCAACGTTATTTTCTTTTTCTTTCCCCAATGGTCTGGATGTTATAGAGCTTGACTGGATTAGGTTAAGATTTTTGAATTATCTGGACGCTATGTACCATAACATCCTCTAGAACATTATAAACCATACCAATCTTCTTATATTTCGAGATTTAACAAATGTGTTTCCTTTTGTCGTTATTTTTGTTTTGTTTTTCCTATTAATAAAAAAAATCAGCCCCTCGAGTCCTCAATTAAAGGACGGTAAAAGATCGAAGAAAGTAGTAAGCAATTAAAGTAGATAGCGAAAGCTTGGTATTCCAACAGGAATCAGCCTAAATTTTAATTCTATCACAATGAATGCCCTATTTTTATTTTTCCAAATTGTTATCGGGTTGCTCAAATATTTTTAAACAACATTAGCAACCCGATAACAATTTGAGCAAATTTTTTTTTTCCAACCGTATTCAATTCCATCTCTGATCAGGGGCAAAATCCAAAAACTATTCTAGGGCAAATTTAAACAATAATGTTCACAAGATATTTTTTTAAGACGAGACATATTTGTAATTTGTTGCTTTAGTAGAAGAATAAACTATAGAATTTTACTGAAATTACAAAAAATTACATATGAAATTTACAATTTTTTTGAACTACAGGAGAATTCAGTCACCCCTCGACTCCTTTTAAATCCGCCCGTCTTAGACAACTCTGGGCTCATCCTTGAAGCTAAGCCTGATTGCCTGAATAACTGGTATCAACTATTAAGTATTAACAATACGTTGCTATGAGTAGCTGCCTCTTTATCTCATTCCCTGTAATGCATATGCAGCGTATCTAAAATCTGACATGAACTTATTTAAAATCATACATTATAATAAATTAATAATTATATAATTATTCTCATAATGTCAGTTCCCAGCGCTTATTCTCTTGTTAGATCTCTGAATTCGCAGTACAAAGCAGCATGCTGCCAATGCTTAATATTTATTATTATTTTATTTTGTGTGCCAAATTAAAGGGTGAATATCAGAAGGAAAATAAATCTGGTGTTATTTCTTGGAAATTTCAACGAAGTTTTTACACGATTCTTGACAAAAACCAACGGTTAGGATCACAACAACAGCAGATTATTTCTTATCAGAAGATGCGTGTGTGAGATTTTTTTCTTGGAAAAATTTCTGGTATGCCCGTACAAATTTTTTAAATAGCCAATATCCCCATCAAAACAACATAATATCCAAAATCCCCATACAAACTTCATATTATTTCTTTTCTACCCTTTTATTTATTTAACTTTTTATTTAATTATTTTAAATATCGAATTTACAAGTATACCCTTCTCTCTATCAAGGAGGTGTTCAGTACTCTCTCCCAGCTAATTCTTCCCATGTCCGCCCTCTTTCAATCACCCATGTCTAACCTCGCCATGGCTCTCTCTTCCTTCTCTCTTATAAGTAAAACATCGTTCCTCCTGCCTCTTCTCCATCGACTACTTCAAACCTCTCCATTTCTTCATTGAATGACAACTTGATCAAGAACAAAAAGAGAAAGAAAATGAATAGGTCTGATTGGATCAAAATTCCGCTTGAAGACATCACCCATTTGTTTCTTCTGAACAACAATAATGAAGTGATACCTTTTGCTGCTCCCCTCCATTTTGAAGAAAAGAGACCTGTCTCTGTTTTTTTTTTTTTCAAAATTGCCAGTTAGTAAAGAATTTTTTTTTTTTAAGGTATAATGATGAACTCTTTTTTTTTTTTAAGGTTTAATGAAGAATTCGTTTTTTTTTAAGGTTTAATGAAGAATTCTTACAAAAAAAAAAAAACACATTTTGTCTACTGCATTGAGAAAATCTTGTATTGCGTGTATGCTTCTGCCAGCATCTTTCAGTTTAGTGCCTCGACCCTTGGTTGCTTCCTATCCATTGATTGCTTACTCCCCTTCTTTAAAAGTCTATTATCCCTCGAACCAAAAAAAGAGACATCCAGCCTACCTTAATTAATTCTCTTTATATATGTGTGTTTTTGAGTTTCCCATTTTCTTCACAGTCAAGAATAAGAACAATTAGAAAGACTGATTTAGCAATTGAATTCCACGAGCTCTTTCTTATCCTGCCTCTGACCTTGAAGATATCAATCAAAAGTATGTATAGATGATGTTCTTCAGAGGTGCCAAGAAGCTATCGGGAGCCATACTTTCATAAGAACGATACTTAACTTTTGGCTCAAGGGAGCAGTTGATGTAAGGTAATTTCTTCCTAGTTAGAAAAGATGAAATTACGTAAAGAATCACCGTAGTCAATGCTTCTCGTTAATTTGGACTAAGGTAGGTGAAGTGAGCAATCTTGCCAAACAGATTATAAACGAAGCGAACTCATAAAGGAAATGCACCAAAGCCGTAGAAAGGCTATATTTGTCATTTTAATATTTAAAATAATTAAAATAAAAAGTAAAATAGATAGAAGGGGAAAGAAGAAATAATATAAAGTTTTTATGGGCATATTGGATATTATTCAGTTTTGATGGGGATATTGGCTATTTTGAAAATTTTAATGGGTACACCAGACATTTTCCCTTTTTTCTTTTTAAGTTCAGCTCTTTTCTGAGCGAGCACAACAGGTCTGTTATCTGGTCTGGACCATTCAATCTGCATCAAGATTCGCAATTCTGATTTAACAAATTTTAATTTTAGTTGTACACATGAATCTTGATATGAATTGAATGGTCTAAACTGAATATCAGATCAAATTTGATCCGATACCCGTCAAAAATAAGTGAGCTCCTCTTTTCTGAAATTCCAACTGTACAGATTCCAACTGGTACAGCATGCCATTGAAGAGTCCCAGAAAGTTCTCTTTAGATTGACCATCTAAATCGCATATAGACCCACTACTTTTTAATAATAATTAAACGGATAATTACAAAATATTTTCTAGTCAATGACAGATTGACAGTAAACAGTCCGGACTATCCAGCTTGAAACGAGCGTTGAGCATTGACCAAAGACCAATGACCCGACAATTTTAATTTTTTAAAATGTTTGTACTTTTGCGTTGTGCCCCCTGTGAAATATTTAGCGTGACAAGATTCCTGCACAGCTCTTGCTTTGTCTGGTTGTCTTTTAGCTGCTTTGTTTGTTTCTTGTTCGCCGACTTTATTTAACATCAACTATTTTGCTCTCATTTAATTATTTTTATTAAATAATTAAAAAAGGATTTTGCACTAGTTTAACTTATTTTGCTCTCTTTGACAGCTGACAACTAAGGAGCAGAAAGATATTTGGTAGAATATATAAGACAAAAAAATTTAAATAAGATTTTTTTTTTAATATTAAGTATATATTTAAAATGATTTTGAGAAAACATAAAATATAAATAGATTTTGAAGAAATATTCCACGATGAGGTATAAATTTATATATTTTGTATCTTGGGTAAATTTTTATAATTTTTTTAACAAAAATATATAAATAAAATATTATTTAAAAAAAAAATTGAGCTGTATCTTGGGACAACCTCTCTGATTCTACGAGACTCTGCCACAACAACAAACAAGAATTTATATATATCATGTTTGCATGGTTTGCATGGTGTTAATATTTTGATAATATGATAGGATAAAAATGGAAATTGCTTGTACAACATTTTCATTCTTGTATTTTTATCTGAACAGTGCAGGTTGGAGACGTGGTATCATTTAACAATTTCGATGGTATTTTTTAACTTAAGTAAAATAAGTCCAAAATAAGAACAAATATAAATTTATAAGCATATTTAAGAGATAGACTAATTATAAGTTATCGAATGTGATAGATGATACAACAAGCATAGTTCAAAATAAGTAAAATAAGTTCAAATTAACAAATTGTATGATAACAAGCATGTGATAGTTATCGATTCAGAACTTGATAAAGCATGTTAGACCAAATTTATTCGATAACCGATCAAATAATCATTAAAATGTAAAATGTAAAATGATTTAAATATTCCTTTTTCATAGAGATAAGTACTGTATCAAATTTTAATAACTATAAAGTATAACTATAAAAAAGATATTAATTGCTTAATTTTAATGCTGTCTATTCCATTATCAAATAAATTTATTATTATTAATTTGAATAATTATTTTGGTACCCGCAGTTGAGTACCCGCATTGTACCCGCAGTTGATTCCTTTCCCAATTAACTTTCATAACGGTATAACTAATTTTATCAATCATTAAACTACCTTGAAAAACGTGTAAAAGATGAGTCCAGTTTTTTTCTTTAAATACTTGATATCTTAAGTATAAATACTTGATGAATTATATATGAATATTTGATATCTTAGATATGAATACTTTCTATTTTGTATGAATACTTTTCATATTTGAATATTTGATACTTTGAAAAACGTGTAAAAGTATGTCATCATGGATCTCATTTGAAAGAGAAAATTGTGTAGAACACGTTCGTGATTTTAAATTTGTAAAATTCCTCATAGATCGTCTCAAAAATTGGTTAGATTGAACGGAGAAAAAAAAATCACCTTGAAAAACGTGTAAAAGATGAGTAGGTATTGTGTCCAGTTTTTTTTTAAATACTTGATATCTTAGGTATAAATACTTGATGAATTATATATGAATACTTGATAATTTAGGTATAAATACTTTCCATTTTGTATGTGAATTAATTTAAACCATGAATGTAGCACTGGTGGTGTGATCCACGTGACTTTTTGGTTGTGGTCCCCAATGCAGTCTGACATTTACTGCCCCCGAAAAGTAATGGTCTCCAGTTTTGGAAAAGGAATGGTCCCCAATGCAAATACTTGTCTTGTATAGATATAAATACTTGTATTGTATAGGTATAAATACTTCACAATGTTACTATTAATACTTGTAAAATAAAATTACAGTTTTGACAGTTTAGGTCCCCAAAAACAGTTATGACAGTTTAGGTGCGGTCCCCAAAAACAGTTATGATAATTTATGTGCGGGTACAGTACGGATACTCAACTGCGAGTACTCATATCAGCTTCCTATTAATTTTACACTTTCCATACGTATAAGCTACAAAATAGCAGACTCTTGCATTGGATGCTTCTTATCACATGCTGCCATAAATACAAGATAATATTTCTTTCTTGTACCATTCAACGATTATGAAATGCAAATAGTCACATAAATCACGTGGGAATTTATGCCGTGATTTTTATTTTTACCCAAAAAAAAATTATTTTAATATAAATAATCACGTTTTTAAAAGAATTTTATTTCTACCCAAACCGCATATATTATTTGCGGTTTGAATTAACAATTCAGACCGCACAGAATATATGCGGCTTGAATTGTTAATTCAAACCGCAAATAATATATGCGGCTTGAATCTCTTATTATGTTCTAGCTGTGCATGCCACGTCAGCAGCAAGGAATTATGGTTTTCATCATTGTTCATTACCTTAATATATATTTGCCAACTTTACACGCAAATTCATCCACAAAATCCTGCTGCATGCATTTCCACTTTGCAAATTATCTTTTTATTTAATTATTATTTGCTTCTATTTAGTTTACTTGCCATATAAAATCAGAATCCCACCTTAAGCACTAAAACCCAGCAATCCATAAAAAATTAAAAACAGCTGTAAAGCACTATTTAAAAATTAAGTTTCTTTTAATTTCTGAACCCCTCCATCCCAGAAATTGGGTCAGAGCCAATAGGAAAGAGAATGAAGAAGTTAGAGCCAATAGGAAAGAGAGAGAGAGTACCAGCATGTTCAAAAGAAATCGTTTGCTTTATAAGCAAATTTACTTTTTTAGAAATTGACTTACAACCCAACAATTATATTAGCAATTAACACATCAGATTAGCAATTTAAAAGAAATTACCATTGTAGATGCTCTAAGATATATTTCGACTTGGTAAACAAATAAATTACGGGTATATATAAGATGCAACATTGGATATATATATATATATATATATATATATATATATATATATATATATATATATATATATACAGTACGGCTAACACGTTTCCTCTAGTATATTAACAATATGCTTCCGCCCTCTAAAATCTATCGAATCAGTTTCAAACGACAAATTCAAACCGTTCAAACCAATCTCCTTAATAAGAACTTCATTTTCATATATGAATAAAGGGAATTCTTCTCTCAAAAATATAAAAAAGGAATTAATTCTCTCTGTTGACTCCAGCATTTGCAATTCCTCAAACAGTAGTTATTCCATGCCGTTGAATTATTTTGGGGTCCATCCCAGACGCCAGCTCATCCTCATCAATCGATCTCATCCATCCATCTGATGCACTTAGATGCGTTTTCGGTTATTATTACTTCCATTGAATGCTAATAATGGCTAGTATATCTTTAATTTGTGGTTTTGCCCCATAAAAAAATATTCAAGAACCAATAAACTATTGCATTATTTGAAAGAAAAAAAAATAGATGAACTTGAAATCAATACTCATGCATGAGATCTTGCTGGTGAATTACTTTCTATTTTTAGTAGACCATTATCCATCTCCTGACTCCTCAAATAAATGAGGTTCATGTATGGTTGTAAATGCCACTTGAGAGTAGGTGCGATAGGCATCGGACCTACTTTGGTTTGATGGATTTAATCACTGTCAATTTGCTTTAAGATTCGTGCATAATGCTTTAAACTTCGTGCATGTCTGTTTCAATTTTCGTGCACACAAATCTTAAATTAGATCGGACGGTAATCATGCTCGTTGAACCAAAGAATTATTGATTGGATTCCTAGAGAAAGCGCGTTAGCCATACTCATATATATATATATATATATATATATATATATATATAGACACACACATGTGTGTACACGTGTGTACATGTGTGTAACGTGTGGACACACCTATATATATATACATATATATGAGGAGGGATCAAGTTACAACAATTTTGAGTTACAACAAAGTTACACAACTATTTTCTACATTTTGAAATTCCAAATTGTCGATCCAAACCGTTCAACATGATCTCCACAATAAAATATGCTTCCATATCAAATTTGACATTTTTTTGAATTTTTATATTATTTATTAAGTAATTTACAAAAACTAGTCAAATTCAGACCATTGAATTTTGTACCCATCTTAATAAATAGTAAAAAAATTCAAAAAAATGTAAAATTTGATCTGGAAGCACATTTTATTGTGGAGATCATGTTGAACGGTTTGGATCGACGATTTAGAATTTCAAAATATAGAAAATAATTGTGGTAACTTTGTTGTAACTCAAAATTGTTGTAACTTGATCCCTCATATATATATATATATATATATATATATATATATATATATATATATATATCACTCAGCTTGATGGCCCAGTTTTACCAAATGCTAGATGATGATCTAGAAGGAGAATAATATGTAAATCAATTTACAAAAAATAAGGAGAAAGATGAATGCAAGGAACGAAGTGTAATTGAATAATTAAGAAAGCAAATCATGACTTGATTTCGTTTATCTTACTTGGTGTTAGGACTTAGCAATGCATGTAATACACACAGCGCCCTGATTAAGTACTGTAGCAAAAGTTTAAAATTAATAACATAAATTTGTCTCAATAAGTGCCGTTACCTTATGGTTCTAGATATAGAAAAAATGTTGCTATATATTTTTTATGAATGCTCCCCATGCATGGCTTAATTATTTTAAGTCAAAAATATATCATGATCAGAGAGACTAAATTAATAAAGCATGGGGTACAAATATGGGGAAGCTTAGTATTTGGCGTAGCTCCAACTTATTGAGACAAATTTAAGAGATTCAAGCCGCATATATTATTTGCGGTTTGAATTAACAATTCAAGCCGCATATATTCTGTAGGGTCTGAATTGTTAATTCAAACCGCAAATAATATATGCAGTTTGGGTATAAATAAAATTCTTTTAAAAACGTAGTTATTTATATTAAAATATATTTTTTTTTGGGTAAAAATAAAAATCACGGGAATTTATGGGGTACTACAACATTCTTTTTTTTTTTTTTGAGCAAAATCAGGCAGAGGCTGCCAGATAATACAGCATTCCTTGATATTGAATTATTGACAGTCAATACTCTTCCCAACTGACAGGTGGGTCCGTACTGTCATTGAAAGTTAAGAGTGAATATAAGCTGGTGTAACGCTTTTAAAGCATTTTGCGCGCATCTTTAGAGGTTTTAATCGATCAAGCCCTCATTTCAAATCATGGAACAAAAATTAAAAGATAGGTACACTCAAAATACAATGCTTTATTATATTTTTCTCCGAATATATGTGCTTGTCGGAAAAGATAAATTATTATTTGTTTAATATATTCTGATAAAATATATTCACTATACATTTCCATGTACTGACATTTTTATTTAGCCAAGACTGTCAATGCAAACATGTGGGACTTGATGGAATTCATGAATTCTTAAGTTAAATTTGGACTTTTGAGGTGGATTTTAAATAGTTTTTTTTTTATATATAGAAAGCAATGCATTATTTTATTGTGATAGGTGTAATTTGCATTGGTGGTGAAATAACTAACTACATTTGTAGAATGCTAAGTTAGTTAATCACAAAAAAAAATCCCTTGGCTATTTGCCTTATAAAGATAAATCATGTTTATAAGATCCATTGTAATTTGCAAAATAATTATACTTATTTGTTGCAAAAGGGGGTACAATCAGAAATGGTTTCAAGTTTCAACAAAAGATGATACAAATATTTTTATTGTAACGAGAACGAGAAGAAACGTGTTAGAAAAATAAAACACATCATATGATGTGCTTATTTGACATAAAGTTTTGCACTAGAACAAGTTTTTAAAAATAAATACAATAAATTAATAATGTTTCCAGCAGAATACTATTTTCGTCTTAGTACATACATCATTAATTCTACTCTTCTAAACCAATGATAAATTTTAACCTACTCTTCTAATAATTCATTTTCACAAAATTTCATTTCGTACAATTCTACCACTATCAAGCAACCAACACTCCGATTGAAACAATTAATTCCAATTCAGTAACAAAGAATGAAATATATTCTTTTGTATTGAATTTCCATAACCGAAATAGTTTGAGCAGAAAAAAAATACAATATATCATTTAATACCCTTACACTTCCTCTAATTTACCCTTTCATGCCATTAACAGGAAAACTAGGATTTTCTATAAACAAAAAAATATAAAAGCCACAAAATAAGAGAAAAAAATAGAAAATTTGATTAATGTTGTAAATCAAATTTAATATGATTTATGTGAATGTTCAATTCATTGCCCCACTACTCCACTATTCCACTACTATGGACATTCATTTTCTTCTTTATTATTGTAACATCTCTTTCTAGCCTATAAATATAGGCTTTGTAAAAGCAAGAAAAAATATACAATTAGAAGAGAATAAAATTATGCTATTGCTCTCTCTATCTCTCTTATCAGTTACTTACTTTTGTTATTGCAACTTCATTTTAATTTTACAACACGTTATCAGCACGAGTTGCTCGGAAGAAGTTGCAAAGTAATTATCACGAGTTGCTCAGAAGAAGTTGCAAAGTTATTCTGTAAGTAATTTATGTGATTGATTATTATATCTTTCATTAAGTTAAATTTCATTTAAATTTTTTATTATGTTTGTTTTAGTTTATAAGAATCATTTATTGAAGTGAATGATAGAATAATAACCTGAAGTTATTATCAAAACTAAATGTTTATCAAGAACCTGAAGTCCGTATTACTCGAATAGAATAATAAGAATAATAACATGAAGTTATTATAATTGTTTAGAACCTGAAGTTATATTTGACATTTTAATATAAAATTAATATAATAACCAGCAGTTATTATAGGCCACTGGATGAATAATAACCTGCAGTTATTCAATTAAAAACCTGAAGTTTTATTAGAAATTTTCATATAAAATTAATATAATAACCAGAAGTTATTATAGGTCATTGGATGAAAATATAACCCGAAGTTATTTCAAATTAAATTTTACGTAGCGCAATCAAGCAATTTAATAACCAGAAGTTATTAAATAAGTATTTTGTTATAACCTGAAGTTATATAATATTAACCTGTAGTTATTAATACATTTAAATTTATTTATTTATTTATTTATACAATTTACATATTCTTTTATTTATATTTATTCATCTCCCTTTTCACAACCTGAAGTTATGATATTAATAACCTGAAGTTATGGCATTAATAACCTGAAGTTATGACATTAATAACCTGAAGTTATGATATTAATAATATGAAATTATTAATACGTATCTATTTTGTAGTACATATGACAAATCTCACAAAGTTTGAATTTATCTCCTTTTTCATTTATCATAACTCGAAGTTATGGTATTAATAACCTGAAGTTGTATTTTGTTATAAATACGTATCAATGAAAAATGAGAAAGGAAAACATTCTGAAGATGTTTGTTACAGATGTGAGATGACAAATCATTGATTGCGTACCTGTCGTACGCCCAAGCATTTTGTAGAGCTTTATCAAGCCTCAATCAAGAAAAAGGGGGAAAATGTGAAAACTAATTTGACTGAAAATGGAATATGAATGCCATATGGATACACATCTTGATGTATCAGATTTCTTCCAGAATATGGATGAAGAATAAATATTATTACTTAGGGAGAAAATATAATATAGAAGCTTATGTTTATGTTTAATAAAAGTTTAGATTACTTTTATATTTTTAGATGCAAACAAATGAATAAATGTAGTTTATTTTAATTTATTCTTGCATTCTTTTATTTTAAAGGAAAATGACTGAAGCAATGATAAGTAAAGAAGATCCATGTTTAGTAGACAGCGGAACAACAAATACCATATTGAAAAGTAAGAAATATTTTTCACAATTGTATCTTGGTGAGACTAATATCCACACTATATCTGGCACAACTAATTTAATTGAAGGCTCCGGAAGAGCTTGTATTTTGTTACCTGAAGGAACAACATTAATAATAGATGATGCATTATATTCAAGTAGATTCAGAAGAAATCTACTAAGTTTTAAAGATATTCGAAAGAATGGTTATCATATTGAAACTATGAATGAGAGAAATTGCGAATATCTTCATATCACATCTATTAAAAATGGCCAGAAAATTATAATGGAAAAGATGCAAGCATTGTCTTCTGGACTATATGATACTTATATAAGTACAATAGAATCAAATATGGTTACTAACCAGAAGTTAGTTGATTCAAAGTTATTTACTTTGTGACATGACAGATTGGGTCATCTAGGAAATATAATAATGAGGAGAATAATTAAAAGTACAAATGGGCATCCCCTAAAGGACCTGAAGATCATATTATCAAAAGAATTGATATGCGAAGCATGCTCTCTTGTAAAACTAATTACTATGCCATCTCCAAATAAAATTGGACTTGAAGCTCCTTCATTTTTAGAAAGAATTCAAGGAGATATATGTGGGCCTATTACACCTCCATGTGGACCATTTAGATATTTATGGTGTTAATTGATGCATCAACACGCTGGTCACATGTGAGTTTGTTAGCAACAAGAAGTGTTGCGTTTGCTAGACTATTAGCACAAATTATCCAATTGAGAGCTAATTTTTTGGATTATCAAATTAAAAGAATCCGGCTTGATAATACAGGAGAGTTTACTTCTCAAACTTTTAATGATTATTGCATGTCTATTGGAATTACGGTAGAACATCTAGTGGCTCATGTTCATACAAAAAATGGTCTAGCAGAATCGTTGATTAAAATATTGCAATTAATTGTTAGACCTTTACTTGTGAAATCTAGTTTACCGTCTGCTGCATGGGAACATGCCATATTACATGTTGCTGCACTAATTAGGTTAAGGCCAACTGCAGATCATAGGTATTCCCCGTTACAATTTGTCTCCGGAAGAGAACCAAATTTGTCCCATCTAAATGTATTTGGTTATGCAGTATATGTTTCAATTTCTCCTCCACAACGCACAAAAATGGGACCTCAAAGAAGGTTGGGAATTTATATTGGTTTTAACTCTCCTTCTATTATTAAATATTTATAACCATTAACAAGAGATGTTTTTACAGCAAGATTTGCTGATTGTCATTTTAATGAATCAATATTCCCAAACTTAGGGGAAGAAAAACTAAAGCTGGATAAACAAGTAACTTGGAATTCATTGTTATCTTATCTGACCCCCGAAGTGGTCAATGTGAACTCGAAGTTCAAAAGATTATAAATTTGCAAAGAATTGCAAATGAATTGCCTGATGCATTTACAGATACAAATAGAGTTACTAAATCACATATTCTAGCTATAAACGCACCTGCTCGAATTGACATTATAAAAATATCTAATGAATCTAATGTGCGTAGAAAACGTGGAAGACCACTTGGTTCTAAGAATATAAATCCACGTAAAAGGAAAGAGCAGAATAAAGCAGTTGGTCCAACCCTAGAAGAGGTTGATGGTAAAACTCCTGAAGAAGTCAATAAACCCTAGAAGAGGTTGATAGTAGAACTCCTGAAGAAGTTGATAAAATCCCAGAAAAGATTAATGGTACAACTCCTGAAGAAGTTGATAAAACCCTAGAGGATGTTGATCAAGTTCCAGAAGAAACATATATTAATGAAATCTTTGCATTCACTATAGTAAGCGATGTTATAAACAAAGAAGATAATGTGCTAAAAACTCTGGAAGAGTGTAGGTATAGAAATGATTGGCCTAAATGGAAAGATGCCGTACAAGCTGAATTAAGTTCATTAGAAAAACAGCAAGTATTTGGACCTGTAGTCCAAACGCCCAAAGATGTTAACCCTGTAGGTTACAAATGAGTATTTGTTATAAAAAGAAATGAGAAAAATGAGATTGTGAGATATAAAGCAAGGCTAGTGGCACAAGGCTTTACACAAATACCTGGAGTCGATTATGAAGAGACGTATTCACATGTAGTAGATGCGATAACTCTCAGGTTTTTAACAAGTCTCACAGTTACAGAAAATCTAAAAATGCGACTTATGGATGTCGTAACAGCATATTTATATGGTTCACTTGATAGTGACATATACATGAAAATCCCCGAAGGATTGAAAATGCCTGAAACATATAAATCAATACCTAGAGAAATGTACTCTATAAAATTAAGAAGATCTTTATACAAACTAAAACAATCAGGCCGAATGTGGTACAATCGACTGAGTGAGTACCTTCTAAAAGAAGGATATAAAATAATATAATCAGTCCGTGTGTTTTCATTAAAAGATCAAATCTAGGTTTTACAATCATTGCAGTGTATGTTGATGATTTGAACATTATTGGATCTCCTGAAGAGATTGAGAATACTGCAAAATTGTTGAGAAATGAGTTTGAAATGAAAGACCTTGGTGTAACTAAATTTTGTCTCGGCCTGCAGATCGAGCATCTAAATAATGGAATATTTATCCATCAATCAAATTATGTTGAAAAAGTACTAAAGAGATTCAATATGGATAAAGCTCATCCTTTGAGCACACCAATGGTTGTATGATCGCTAAATGCAAAAAATGATCCTTTTCGCCCACAAGAAAATAATAAAAAAGTAGTTGGTCCTGAAGTACCATACTTAAGTGCAATCGGGACATTATTATATCTTGCAAATAATACAAGACCCGATATCGCATTTGCAGTAAATGTGTTAGCAAGATATAGTTCTAAATCAACTAGAAGACATTGGAATGAAATTAAATACATATTTTGATATCTCTGCAGAACTAGAGATATGGGGTTATAATATCAAAATGATACAAAATCCAAATTAATTGGATATTCAGATGCGGGATATTTGTCGGATCCACATAAAGCACGATCCCAAACGGGATATGTATTCACTTATTGTGGAGCTGTAATTTCATGGCGATCAACAAAACAAACTCTTACGACAACATTATCAAATCATGCTGAGCTGATCGCCTTATACGAGGCAGGTCGAGAATGCGTTTGGTTACGGTCAATGATTCAAAATATTCAAGAAGAATGCGAGCTTGAAAACATCAAGAAAAATCCTACTCCGCTACATGAAGATAATGAAGCATGCATTGCACAAATCAAAGAAGGATATATCAAAGGAGACCGAACTAAACATATTGTGCCAAAGTTCTTTTCAACACATGACCTACAAAATAAAGGCATAATCAATCCGATCAATCGATAATTTTGCAGACCTATTCACAAAATCTTTGCCGACGAAGGTTTTTGAACAACTCACAAAGAAGATAGGTCTACACCGATTGAAGAATATTCAATGATATCTAAATGAGGGGAAGCGTTATACGCACTGTACTCTTTTTCCCTTAATCAAGTTTTTATCCCAATGGGTTTTTCTTGATAAGGTTTTTAATGAGGCAGTACACGGTCTTGAAGTATCGTGTTAATATTGATCCTAAAGTATCATGTTAATATTGATCCTGAAGTATCATGTTAATAGCGTATAATGAAAGATGAACATCCAAGGGGAAGTGTTGTAAATCAAATTTTATATGATTTATGTGGATGTTCAATTCATTTGCCCACTACTCCACTACTCCACTACTATGGACATTCATTTTCTTCTTTATTATTGTAACATCTCTTTCTAGCTTATAAATAGAGGCTTTGTAAAAGCAAAAAAAAAATACAATTAGAAGATAATAAAATTCTGATATTACTCTCTCTATCTCTCCTATCATTTACTTTTGCAACTTCATTTTAATTTTACAACAATTAAAAAGTATAATTATTTGTTGTTGACCAAACCATTCGCCTACTGTGCCGATTTTAATATTTTATTAAACAGAAAACATGTTTAAATTATCGACTGTTGACCACTTTATTTTATTATTTTAATTTCAAGACCAGACTTGGAATCTAAACATTTCTGGCTGGCGGTTTCGGTTTCCTAAAAAAAAAAAATTAAAATAAATAAATAAATGACACATATAATCTGATAAAGAAGCCAATTTTAGACCTGACAACCAAATTACAATTGCTTCAATCAAAATCCTCTTTGCCTTCTCTCTTTCTCCTTCCTCTCCATTTCTCTCTGCCTTCCTTTCCCTTTCCCTTCCCTTCCCCTTTCTCATTCGCTGATGCAGTAAACCAGCAAATGCCAGCGCTGACAACTCGAATGGACGGCCACGGTCCCTCCGATCTCACCTCCTTCAACCGCCACGTATCCGATCTCTTCTCCGACCTCACCTCCGATTCGTCGTCTGTGCTTTCTCTAACCTGGACGCGTAGGCTTCTCGACACCTTCCTCATATCCCTAGAAGAGTTCCGGTTCATCATTCAGACCGCCGGTCCGAGCCTGAGCCGACCACCCACCGACCGGTATATAACAGACTTCTTCGACCGGGCCGTGAAATCGCTCGATCTGTGCACAGCTGTTCGAGATGGTATAGAACGGGTTCGCAACTGGCAGAAGCATGTGCAAATCGTTATTGCGTCGTTAACGGGTCCGGATCCGCTAGGTGAGGGTCCTGTAAGGCGTGCGAGGAAGGCGATAGGGGATCTGGCGATTATGATGCTGGATGAGAGGGATCTGCCTGGATCAGGTTCCGGGTCTGGGTTTAGAAACCGTTCGTTTGCTCGTGGCGCGAACAATAAAGATCACCACCATGGCCATGGTGCGGGACCACACCATAGGAGGAGTAGCAGTGGAGGCGGAGGCAGCGGGAGTTCCAGCAATGGACATTTCAGGTACTATATGAACTGGAGAGGTTGTATGCTTTGCCAAGGTTTAATTTATGTTAGGTGCTAGGATTGGTTGGTCTCTGAATTTTGGGCCATGTGACGTGCTAGATTCAACTGATTGCCCAATTATTTTCTAATATTTGCTGACATGGTTTCTTTTAGACTGATATGGGTGACACGTTGTTATAGTATGGTTGGTACCAGTATTGGTAAAAGGTCATGAAAAACCCAGTTTTTGCAAAGTGTATTTAAAATTGCTTCCTTAATTTTGAGAACTGTTGTTCATTGTCTGTGAATATTTTCTCAAACGAACTTAGTAACACAGTACCGATACCGTGCAGTACTGAACAATCTTTGTACTATGTGCCAGTTCATAGAGAAGGCCTCTGTAAAAGCTGATATTGATGGTTATTTTTATAAAGTAATATTCGCATAACAAAATGTGGATTGTATGAATCATAGAGGAAATTATGGCCCTTCAACTTTGTATAGTTTTTTATCTTTCTAAATTTATATATTTCTTGTTTACTTAAGGCCCTTCTGTTAGATATATGTAGTGTTCATGATGTACCATGCACTTATGCGGCAAGTTGTAGATTTTAACATTGATGATCAAAAGTCAAAATAAAATAAATAAATAATATTGAAGACTGAAGATAGATGTTCAAATTATATAATTGAACTTCTATATTTAGGAGATTCCCAATGACCAATGTTTTTGGTGCCCACGATGCTAAATTTGAAAAATAACAATTTCTTGAAAGTTTCATATAACAAACTAAATTTTAAATCTCTTATATATTGAATAAACTACTAACAGCTTGATAAACACATAGGTTGTTGACATGATAAATACATATAACGGCTTGGATTTGCTATATCAAGCATGGGTCAAACAGTTGGCACACATCATTGTCAATCTCTCTTATATATTATTTGCTGACCATTTTAGATCCTACAACTAACACAAGGGTTCAAATTTAATTGAACCTTATACAAAATAGGATGCATTGAGTTAAAAAAAGTGCCCTTTTCCAGAAGGACCCAACAGTTCCCTATTTTGTTTCCTTTCTAATATGAAAATGGTATTGCTAGTTCAAAATTTGAATAAAAATTTAGTTTAAGGATAGAGTAGTCATTACCTAAATGCAAGTTCTGAGGTTATTTGCAATTTTGGCACATATAAAGTTGCCCATTGCAAATGGTTGGAAACAGTGTGAGTGTTTTCTCAAAAACATATCCAAAGGAATTCCGGAACCATATTAACAAAGCTGAAAATATTGGGGCAATATATAATTTAACTAACAAAACTATAAATTTGCAGATCTCTTACATGGAGTGTCTCGAGGGGTTGGTCGGCAACAAAACAGCTTCAAGCTATCGGGAGTGGCCTCAACCCACCTCGTGGGGTTGGGGCCTCTGACATGTCAGCCTCTGTGTATACCATGGGTGCTGTGTTATATGTCTCCATGTTATCCCTCGCCGCCTCCCTCCCATGCCAATGCGACCGCACCGGAAGCTTAGGTGGGGCTCACTTCACGGCCCCACCTCGCATCTTCTCGTGGGGTCCCACAGTTTATTCGATCTACGAGAAAGTTATGGAGGAGTGGAAGAGAAGGGAAAAAAAGAGTAATTCAGGTCTCTTAAAGGAGATTGGAGAGATAGAACGTATCTCGAGGCAACTCGGTGAGATCATTGATGCTGCCCAGTTCCCATTAGAAAAGGAGAAGGAAGTGGAGATAAAGGAGGTGGCTCGAGAGCTGGAGAAGGTTAGCGATGTTATCAAAGAAGGACTGGACCCGCTTGAGAGGCAGGTAAGAGAGGTGTTTAATCGGCTTGTGAGAAGCCGTACTGAGGGTTTAGATTCCCTAAATCGACCCTCGGATTGAAAACGTGAAGGAAATATGTTCTAATTTGATTTTGGAGTTGATGTAGCTAGCTCTCTGTTGACTGTATGTATTTGAGATTTACAAAAGGTGGAACTACAACTTGTCTTCATCAACAAGTGCAAGGGAGCTGTTTTTTTGTATCCAGTTTTTGAAGCTGTGAAATTCAGAAGTTGGTTTAATGTTAGCTTATGTTTTTGTTTCTTGTTTTTTATTTTCCTCTTTGTGAAATATTTATTTATTATATTCAATTTGTTTTTTGCATGTTTGTTTACAAGGCTAACACCGACTTTGTGAAATGGCACACTATTTAACAGTTTTTAAGCCTCTTCACAATGCATAATCACTGCTGAGACTTATGTAATTAACCGGAGTATGATATATTCTGTAAGCTATGTTTGAAGAACTTTTTCTATTTTAACTTTGAAATCTGGGTATTTGCGAAAGATTGTTAAAAAGGTGGGAAATAAATCTGCTGTTATACCGATCCCAACCGTTGGATTTCTTTGAGATTTCGTGCGTGAAAACTTATTTCTTTGATATTCTGATATTCGGGCATGGAGAAGTTGAACGATTGAGATTGGAATAACAGCAGATTTATTTCCATAAAGGTAAGAAAATAAGTTCCTGCTACGAAGTAAGGCATTATAAAATATTTTTAAAAATAACGTCATAGATGACAATGAAAAACATTGATGGATGAATTATAATTTACTCCTGCGAAGCATTATACCCCCTCCGAACAAGGACAAATGTCCAATTCTTGCGCTGTATAGTAAATCCCCCCATTTTCCTCTGAAGTAACTCAATTTTTAATTTAGATTCGGACCGTTCGATGAGATGACGGTGTCCCTTTAATATTCGTGCCAAAGCAGATGACGGCCCAGATCTAAACTTCAAATTTGAGTTACTTCAGGTGATGTGCATTCTCCCCCTAAAAAAATAAATTTCTTGCGCAGTATCTCTATCCGCTTTCATTTTTCGTTAGGCGGAGGGCCGAAATTTTTATTTTTAACATTTTAAAGAATTAAATTAATAAAATAACCACCGTTTCTGGTCAATTCCATATTTAACACGGCCGCAGAACACCGAAGCGGACCCATTTGGGGGCCGCCGCAGAATACCGGAGCGGACCCCCATATGGGGCCGCACTATGCCGGAGCGGACCCTGGTCTTTTTTTTTTTTTTCTGATTCTGAATTTGATTATGGTTTTGTTTTGGAAATTTTTATCAAAAATGTAACGTTTTTCTGGAAGTTGTGTATAATTACTTATATTTGAAATGTCGTTTAATCTGAAATTGTTGTTCGTCGTTTGTTTGATCAAAAGAAACATTACAATAGAACAAGGAGCCATATAAAGAAGCATACAATAGAACATGCGAATGTTATCGGAAATTACAAATACGTCTAATTAACTGAAAATAAACAATAGTTTTATAAGTACAATTAGAAAAACAACATTAACTCTCAATCTCGTGCAGCCCGAGCAGCTCTGTTTTGTCTTTCTTGCGTATCTCGGCCGGCTTGGTGTCCTCTTCTCCTATTATGTAGAACATCCATCCACATCGGAATTCTGTCGTGCTGTCTTCTGCCCACAGCAATATTTTTTTTCTCTGGAACAAGGACCGGGCCATCGTGTGGAGGCCATTCCGACTGATTTCCATAAACATGCCATTGTGCGCTCCATGTGTTGATCAGTGTATGGATGTGATAATAGTGACTTACAAATACGCCAGGGTCGATGCCTCGGAGACGACACACGGACAGAACATGAGAGCACGGTATTCTCTCCAATTGAGGCTTCTGGCACGTGCAAGTTACCGTGTGATCATCCCCGATTATCACCGTGTATTTGTAATTGGCCTTGGTAAACCGACCAGAATCGTCAGGTATGAAAGCGTGAACTCTCTCCTGTGTGGCGGTTACCTCGAACTCGTTGTTGTTTCCAAAGCCCCCCAGCGTCTTCATTTTATCGGACCTCTCGAACCGTTTGTTGATCAGCTACGAAAAATTAAAAAATAATGAAGAAGTCATATATTTTTTTTAACAAACTTCATTAAAAATTATGAAGAAATAACTACAAATAAAAGTACCTTATGCACACGACACGAGAATTGCTGACCTTGACTGACTTCCCATTCCGCTTTGGCCCTCCTTTGCGCAAACCATGTCATACATTTGTAAAATGCGTCTTCAATTATTGCTGCAACCGGTAGCCTACGAGAGGACTTGAAGACCTTATTAAGCGACTCGGACCCGTTTGTAGTCATGATGCCCCAACGGTAACCACCGTCCAGTGCTTGGAATATCTTCCATGGTTTGGGGCACTCGTTCTCATCTTGATCCAAATACTTACCCACACCGTCCAGCCAATTGAGGGCAATGTCACATGCCTGCCCCATTGCTTGCATTCCTTGCTCGTACCTCCTCATCTTCCTCTTAGCCACACATATTCTAAAAAAACGGATTGCCTTATCACTGCAACCGTTCTTCTTCATGTTCTCGGCTATGTGAGTAGCACAAAGACGGTGAACACATTGATCCTCATCCTCCTCGTTCCACCCCATATCATCTTGTCTGAACACCTTCTTGATACCCTTTCCCCTATCAGTGATGACACACATGAATCTGGAGCGGATTAACCAATGAGCGGTCCGACTAGATGAAGGGTGGTCAGTCTGGGATGGGGCCCGACGGGAGGGTCGGTCCCTCTGAACTGGGGCCCGACTACTGGACGGTTGGTCAATTTGGACAGGGGATGGACTAGAGCCGGATGAGTTACCCTGACTACGACCCTGGATTAACCTCTGAACTGGGTTCGAACGCCGGGCTCTGGTAACCTCCACATATAGGTCAATTATCTTGTATGCACCCCAGAAAAACTCATGGTTTGGTTATACAATACCTGCCACACTCCCTCATTCTGAATTGGAAATAGTTGGAACCAGGTTTGTGCCGAACTAGTCGGCATGCTAATTTTGGCATCAATTTTAAGGTCATACTGACCCTGATCTAACCCCAAATTCCCACATATACTTGATTTAAGTCCCAAATAATCCGTACCTGGCAATACCGGGATCACAGTAACGGGTCCAATACTGTAGTAAACCCCATTAGGACCTGTTAATACATCCCCACCAGTGTAGATGGATACCATAAGAGCCATTTTCAATTCAATAAAGAAGAAACCTACAATTAAAAATTAACTAAATTAATTAATTTAAATTAATTATTCTAATTAAATTATTGCTAAATTAATTATTCTAATTAAATTTTTAATCTATTGAAATAAAAATAAAAAATTTAAAAGAAGAGAGAAAAAACTTACAGATCAGAGCTAACTCAGGAGAGAGAAGGTGTGAGAGTGTGGAATGAAATGTTCCTGTCGTTTTCGGGATATAAAGACTAGGGTCCGCTCCGGTATTCTGCGGACCCGGGTCCGCTCCGGCATTATGCAGCCCCATATGGGGGTCCGCTTCGGCATTCTGCGGCCTTCCCCAAATGGGTCCGCTCCGGTGTTCTGCGGCCGTGTTAAATATAGAATTGACCAGAAACGATGGTTATTTTATTAATTAATTTATTTAAAATGTTAAAAATAAAAATTTCGGGGCGGAGGGTTCTCTCTCTCTCCTCCCCCCTCGTTTTTTTTTTTATTTTACCCCAAAATATCGATTCCAGAGCCCATCAGAAATAAGAGAAAAAGCCGTAGAAACTAAACCCTAGGGTTTCTCCAATCTCGGCTCTCCGATTCTCCATCGTTCGAATGAAAGATTGAAAACCTAGTATTACAAATCCTAATCCTAGAGGCATCGTGTTAACTTCGTATCTAGGTATATTTACTTTTCATTTCTCTTTTGTTATGTTATAATAATGTAATTGTCTCTTATATTTTCGTGATTTTGGTTTTCTTTTCTTTTCCCGCGCTGATCTGAGAAGGAAGCGAGCGAGGATGACTGAACCATCGAAGGTGATTCATGTTCGTAATGTTGGGCTAGAGATTGCCGAGGTAATTAGATTTGATCTTTGTGGTGATTTTCTATCATCTAATATTTGTAATCACATTTGGATTTCAATCTAATGCACTTTATTTTTGTTAATTCAATAGGCTGATCTTCTCCAGTTAATTCAGCCATTTGGTGTAGCTTCTAAGGTTGTGATGCTTCGGGCAAAGAATCAGGTAATTTTTCAATTAGGATTCCAATCAATTATTGCCTACTTTGCTATGTTTGTATAATGTTGTAATCGTTTATAGTTTGGTTGGGATACTTAAAACTTCTTTATTTTTTTTCGGTTCCCATCTTTTATTCAACAGGCACTTGTACAAATGCATGATGTGGCATCAGCTGTTAGTGCGTTGCAATACTATTCTACTGTTCAACCTAGTGTTAGGTGATTTTAACCAAATTTGTTTAAATAATACAGATTTGTTTTATTGAATTTCTGATTTGTGTTATACATACAAAATTGTAGAGTCATCTCAAGTCCTCTTGATTACATTTGGATATAGTGGTTTTAATGAAATTGTTGACCTTTTGTTTTGTTTAAAAATTGTGAATTTCAGAGGAAGGAATGTGTACCTTCAATTCTCTTCACACCAGGAGCTTACAACAGCTGACCAGAATACACAAGGAAGGAAAACAGACCAGGTGAAATTTTGCTTTTTTTTTTTTGTAACCACAGGCTTAATACCTGCTAATTTATTAATTGATATGGATGTTCATATGAATTTAGTGAAGTACATAGGTATGGGAGTCTGCGGCCTTAAAGTTTATATATTGATGCAGATGCCCTCTTAATTTTGTACTTTTTTGTTAAGAACTTGGTCTCTGATTTATCCAAGGAATGAATTTAATTTGTAAGCATCTTTTTAACAGTGTAAGGATTAATTTCAGGTTTTAACATTCTTTTAGGAAAACAAGAATGATACATTAGTAGATATTGTATCCTTTTAAGATGGAATTCCGGGTAACTTCTAAATCAATCACAACTTATCTTTCAATTACGGTATATCTGGTAAAACTGTTGTGCAATAAATGCAAGCACTTGTTCTTTAGTACCCTTTTGCTCATTAAATTGCTGTAATACAATATTTAGTTTAGTTCTACATTTTGTAAAATTGTGTGCTTATCTCATTATATTTTCCCTTGTCCTATCCCAATCAAATCTTCCAGCTATTTATTCTCTCTCTATCTCTCTATTCTCTCTCTTTCTTTCTCTTTCTCCTAGGATTCACAGCCAAATCGCATCCTCTTGGTGACGATCCATCATATGATTTACCCGATAACAGTGGAGGTGTTGCATCAGGTTTTTTCACCTCACGGTTTTGTAGAGAAGATTGTAACTTTCCAGAAAACTGCCGGTACGTGAATTAACAACTTACACTTCTCCACAATCTTGTACTTTTATTTAGTTCCTTTATTCACCTTAAAAAAAATTAGGTTTCCAAGCCCTTATCCAGTTCCAATCTCGTCAGAGTGCTTTACAAGCAAGGACTTCTTTACAAGTATGTATATCTGTTTCTTGCATCCTATTTATTTTCTTATATGAAAATTCAATAGTAATGACATCTTTAATAATTTTCAGGGGAGGAATATATATGATGGTTGTTGCCAGCTTGACATTCAATTTTCGAAGTAAGCACTGATTAAATTCTTGCCCTTTGTTTCTACTTTGCAAATAAATTAAGTTTTTATTACTTTTTTTCTTGACTACAGTCTCAATGAGCTCCAAGTCAACTGCAACAATGACAGATCCAGGTTTTGTTATTTATGTCTCTTTATTAATAAGTTCACAATTAGTATCTGGATTAAATAGTTTAGGAAAAAATTATTGAAATTATGTCTCAATCTATTTATTATGATCTTTCTAATATATTTGTTTTATTTTCAGAGATTTTACAAACCCTTCTTTGCCCACTGAACAGAGAGGCAGATCATCACAAGTTGATATTTCTCTTATCTATTTCCTTTCTTCTATTCACCAACTATCCTGCACTATTTAATCCTTTGCAATGCTCTTTTCTAAACTAGGTTGGATATGGTGATGGTGGAGGCATATATGCACTCCAGCCCGGTTCGCGAGGTGTTTTGTTTTTTCTTTTCTTTTCTTCCTTTTTAGCTTTTGGCATTTCTAGCAGGTCCTGAACTTCTTCCTTTTTTTTTATTCTTTTCAGTGGCATTTGCGCAGGTGGGTTTTGTTTCAGCAGCGGGGAGGTTTCATTGAATTAATTTCTTTGTCCCTTGATATTTTAAATGAGAAAATATTTACAGAGAAACAGTTGGTTTAACATTATATTTTTGTATAGATGGGGAATGCAGCAGCAATAGCAGCTGCTTTTGGAGGAGGCTTACCTCCTGGAATAACTGGCACTAATGATAGGTGCACTATTCTTGCTACTAACTTAAATCCTGAGGTGAGTCACATGTTTTTGGGTGTAATTTTTAATGGGCCGAAACTTATTAAACGAGATGATAATGGAAAAAACGCTGTGCTTCTCTATTTTATTTTACATGGTGCCTGAAGTATTCTACCTTTACTGTTGTTAACCCAACCCTATATAGCGAAAGTAGTAGTTTAATAAATGGAGGGGATGGTGTATAAAAAACTATTTCAATGCTCTGGCAAGGTTAATGAGATATATCTGTTTTGTTGGATCTGAGCATGAAAATTTTCCTTCTAAACTTATTGTGTTATACATTCTAAAGGTTCTAGATACTTGTTTGACATTTTTTCCTGGTTTTGTCATTTATGTTGCAGAAAGTGGACGAGGATAAACTTTTTAATTTGTTCTCTCTCTATGGCAACATCATAAGGATAAAAGTACTTAAGAATAAACCTGACCATGCACTTGTTCAGTTGGCTGACGGTTTCCAAGCTGAACTTGCTGCTCATTTCTTAAGGGTCACATTCTTCACTTTTATATGTTATTTAACATTTTCAAGTATATTTCCTTTTACAATTTAGTTAATGAAAATAAAAAAGTTTCCATTTCTTTTTTCTTTATTTATGTTTTTTTTTCCTTTTTGGAAAATGAAAACAACGTAGCCCTTTCTGGAAATGAAAAAAAAACAGTTACCCAACTACAGGTGAAAGTGTAATTGTATGCTAACTCCTTTCTGGAAATTGATAATCCCTTCCTTTTCCCCTCAACTTTCTCTTATTCCCTAAATGCATGTTTGGTTGTGGAGTAAAGTTACTCTGGATTAAATTCCTTGCTGCCAAGTTAAAGTGGATTAAGTTAATCGTGTTTGGTGGAGTACCTGTGGAGTAACTGTGAAGAGAGAAAATTAAAAGATGAATGTTACTCTATGGTGGGATCCACAGATGGAGTAACTGTGGAGTAAGTTACTCTGCCTGGGAGGTGGAGTAGCATCTCCCGGATTAACTCAGATGTTGCTCTATCTTACTCCTTCAAATTTACTCCTGGTTTGGCAGCTTAAAAGTGAAGGGATTTACTTCACCACCAAACATACAATATCTACGTGTTTTTTCTCTCTGGATAAATTAGGGCGAAAAGGGTGCAAATATAGATGGGTACCGTCCATATTTCAGTGAAGTGCTTTCTCATATTCTTGGGACATACAATTTTTTTTTTTTGTTCTCTCCCACAAAAGATGACCTCGTTCTCTCTCAATTGTAATACATTCTAACCATTCCTTCATGTCTTTTTAAAACAGGGTGCGATGCTCTTTGGGAAGAAAATGGAGGTGAATTTCTCCAAATACCCAAACATAACTCCCGCACCTGACACACACGAGTACGCAAACTCGAGCCTGAATCGGTTCCACAACAACGCCATAAAGAACTACCGGTACTGCTGCGCCCCCACAAAAATGATCCACCTCTCTTCCCTGCCACATGAGATTGCAGAGGATGAGGTGGTGGCCCACGTGGAGGAGCACGGCAGCGTGGTCAACTCCAAGCTCTATGAGGTCAACGGAAAGAAGCAGGCTCTCGTGCAGTTTGAAAATGAGGAGCAGGCAACCGAGGCCCTTGTTTGTAAGCATGCCACTACACTTGACCGCTGTGTTATTCGCATTTCATTCTCTCAGCTTCAGAGCATTTAGTTTTGTTATATATATATCTCTCTCTCTCTCTCTCTCTATCGCTACTTGGGAGGGATGCGCGTGCTGTAGAAGTTTCAGTTGCTCTGTTGGTAATAATACTAGCTCGTGTTTTTAGTGTTGAGGATTTATGTAATGTGAAACTATTTGGATGTTGTAACTGTTTTTAGTTTGAAAGATTTTCATTGGATATGTGGGTTAAAGTTGCATGTTGGTTTAGGTCCACTTTGTTTTAGAAACAAGGTTCAGGTCCACTTTGTTTTTTTTTACCCCTGTCAAGTTAGATTTGCATCAACATACAATATTTGGAATATGTATTGTGGATTTGATTTGTAAAATAAGTGGTCTTGAGTTTCCATTTAGCATGTCCACAAAATTTACAGCATGATTCAAACTGCCGCGCTTTTGGCAAAATATCTACAGCAAACTAAAGATATGGATTGCTTTGTATTTGAGTTATACAAGGTAAGAATTATATACTTGAATTTGTGCCGCGTACATGTCTTCTAAACATAATACCAGGCTTTCGTTTAGAAAATTTACCTGACACAATGCATTTAAATTTCGGCATCTCTGACGTGATAAAACAAAATTCCATCAAGAAGAAAAAAATCCTCTTCCCCTTTCTCATCAACCTGAAGAGAAGACTAGATGCACAGAAACAAGAAATCTATTAACAACATTGATGCAACAAAATCAATTAACTCAGAATATTTGCAGTTGAGGATCTACTCCAATTAAATAGAGATGACAACAAACTGCAATCTAACAATCGATGCAACTGATTTCAACTATATTCAACTTTGAGCTCATTTACTGTTTACACAAGGCAGGCTATCAATATTGTCAACTCAACCAAAGAAACAACACAAAATTTATACTCTCAGAGAAAAAAAAAAAAACTCTTTGATCTCTAAAGTCAAATGCTTCTCGCAGCTATTCCTGTTTACCAAAATTGTCAACAATTTCTTTTGTTCTACTATTTTTCCTCCTAAGAATTTTGCTGAAATTATCATAAACATGTTAAACAAAATAAAACAAAGAATAAGAACATAAAAAAAGCTGATGGCTTCTGCAACCGTCTTCGCTCTTGTTACTGTCTCGAATCCAAAAACTGTGAAACACTAGTCATCGTGGTTAATTAGTCAATATAAATACTATTGATTTTTAATGGGTTCAATTATCTCGGGCCGGAGGTCTCCATCACCACCTACAATCTCAGTCTCATCGCCTATATTTATAGCCACTTCCCTTTTTCGGCAATTTGAACCCATCTCACTTGATTCCTGTCCCCAGTCACCACTTCTCCGTTCCATCGGCTCAATGTTGTCTCCTGCCACTGTCATTTGGGATTCATGGTCAAGTGGCGGGGCTTCTCTCCAGGCCGGGATACTGGCAGGTGGGCCCTGCAGTGGTGAGTATTCTTCGACAAAGGCACGGAAGTCTATTTCAGAAGCATTTGGTTTGGTGCAGAGAAGCTCTTTGAAATTCATCAGACAACCTTCGTCAAAGATGTTTATGTTCGGTTCCCAGCTTAGTGGCTTGTTATGCTTTCGTTTGTAGTGCTCGTAACTTGTCTGGAAAAATGAAAAAAGATAACGTTTACATGAATACATTGCAAATGCACCTTTTGCTGCTGTATCTATGGGTGTTCATTGATCCAGTTTATTTGGTTTTCAACCGAACCATCAAATTTTGGATTAAATGGTTTGGATTTTCGGTTTAAATGGTTCACTTCGGTTGAATTTTTGAATCACATCAGTTTTTTATATTTGGTTCGGTTTAATCTCTCTTATTTCGACTGATTTATATCTTGATATTTATTTCTATGATTATTAAATGTATTTGTGTATGTATTGAGTTTTGACATTTTGAGATTAATCTCTCTTATTTTGGTTCAACCAAACAAACTAAAATTTACTTCGGATTTTTGGGTCAGTTGTTATTTGGTTGACAAGTTTAATTCGGTTAATTTTTGAAAACCGATAAAATTTTGGTTTGATTATTTTAATTCGGTTTTCACCAAAACGACCGTTTGAACATCGCTAGCTGTATCTCCTTGGAACACCAAACAATTCTCATATCTGCACTTGGCAGCAGTTGTTACGAGTGCTGTTAACAAATAACAAGCAACTTCCTGGAGAGAGAGAGAGAGAGACCTGGTTGGTGGACATGAGATAGAGGTGAAAGGCAGTGAGGCCACCGACGAACCAGAGAGATACAAAGCAATAAAAAATGAGAGCAACAGAGGCAGGGGACCGCTTCAAGGCCGTCAAAACCATCCATTTTGCTTCCTTCAATATGAAATCCATGTGCATTATGCACATAGAAAGCACATACATGCACAATAATGTCCCGCATAATATGAACCCCATAAACACCCGGTAGTTCCTCTACAAAATATATAATGATTTAATCATTCAGATCAGATGTGTTTTCTCTTTCTCTTTCTTTTTCATATTCCCTTTCTTCTCTTCTTATTTTCATTAATTTTCCTGCTTCTATGGAAACTGGAAAGTTTCATGTGCACGCATGTAGAACACATTAATACCTAGTTTAACTTTGCAAAAGAATTAGTATCTTTTGTCTGCTGCTCCTCTTAGTAAACATTAAACATAAAGTATGCCTCTAATCTTGGGTAAAGATTTTAAAAGAGCAGTTCTGGCTTCGTGCAGCGCACAAATCATATGTAGCGTTGTTTTGATTCTGTAGTCCGTGCGCTGCATGAAGCCAAAACTGCTCTTTTAAAATCTTTACCCCTAATCTTTACTTTCTTTGAAAAAAAGCAAGTACCAATCCTTTATATCTTACTATGTAAAGATAAAGTATCATATTTACTTGTTGAGAATCAAAACGGCAAGTGCTAATTGACCAAGAAACAAGAGAGTATCTTTCAGGTTATAAAATAACAAAAAATTACATTGAGCTGGACCCGCATACCTGGCCGATGCATTGGCCAATCCAGGGGCAGTGGTGGTCAAAGCGGTCAACACAGTTGTCACATACCGAACAGTGAGAGCAGCGTGGGGGCCGGTATATCATGCATGTGTGACAGTACTTCAGCTTCAGTGAGTAGGACCCGTCAGATGCCTTTACTTCCAGCGTTCGTGGGACCTGCCTAGGTGTCACTAGCGTGCAGTGGTTCCCGCTAGAAGGGGAGGGAAATGGAGTGTGATATAAGGATTCGTCGATTGGAGGATGTAGGGCCCGTTTCTTAAATCCTGGGTCGAATGCTGCTGTCATGAAGAGAAAGAATAGTACCTATGCATGATTTTGAGGCTCTTCAGAGAAAAAATTGAAGGGATTATATGGCTATTTTTGTGTAACAGAATATTATTTTGTAACATTGAGTAGGACAGGTTCTAACTTCTAAGTGTTATATTTGAAATTTCATAAACTGGAATCAAATTGATATATTTTGTAATCAGACTATGGTTGTAATAGGTTATCTCTAAGACTAGGGTATTCTACGTAAGCTTTCTTGCTTACTTGTCATTTGGTACCCCACTTTTATCAAAAATCAAAAATAAAAAATAAACTGGAATCAATGTTAATGGTGCTTATAGTGCATCAATTTATACATGCTGCATTTACTTCAAAATATTATATTTCCTCAATTGATAATTTCCCGTGTGTTTTTCGTTGTACCAATTAGTACTGGAGAGGGTACAGACATACTGGTTTCCTATCTGAACAGCATATTAATTAAACAAGTCAAAGAAATAATAGTCTTATCTTGTTAAATGCCAAGAAAATAAAAAAATAATAATAATAACGAGCAAGATTGGTACTCACCATAATAGTTAAGGCAATGGTAACAACAAGAATGGCAAATCCTGGGATGTAAGAAGAAAATTTGTGAAGAAGATTTTTCGCAACAAAAATGCAAAATACCATGACTGGTATGATAATCAATAAAACCGTCCATATAGCCCTTTTTGCATCCGGCCCGAAAATCAGTCTCCCTTTTAGGAGTATTATCTGCATTTTACAAAGATGCAAGATAGGATTAAGTATTAACATAAATCATATTGCTATGACAATATTACCAATTTATTCCCTTGTAATACCAGTATAAAAGCTGTTAAAACTTCCATTTTTGTACTTAATCATTAAGTATGTCAAAAATCATATTCTTTTCTGTTTGCTTCATTAATTGCCAAAAATCAACGCATGTGCCAAACATCCGGAACATTAACATACCTGATATCAGTATCTCATTACCAATTGGTATTGGAAGTTGAATTAGGAAATATCCAAATGCTTAAATTTGGTTCTTGCTCCAAACCTATTTTCTCAAACATGTGCTATTCATAATGCTTTATACAATTCATTATTATTCCCCACTGTGCAAGAGGTGTATTGGATATTTCTCATTTTACTGGAGGCACACACAGGAATTGTAATTTGACCCAGATTATGATACATTAGTAACAAGGTATACTCAGACCAAGTTTCTAAATTTTTAATTTAAAAACCAACAAGAACGTTATAGAAACTATTCCAAGCTCATTAAAAGGCATTGAACTTTGCTACATCATATATCCCAATATGCACATTATATTTTTTCATAATAAAAAAAATATATATATATATAAGAAAGCAGCTAAGTAGAAATGCATGATGTCGAATATACTTTTTTACAAGCCTTAGTACGCATATAATATGAAATAAATGACTGAAAACCGCAATAAAAAAGAAAATGAAGGGAAAGAGAATTGAGGCATATTACATTGTTTCCTCTCCAGACTTCATATTGTTGCTTGGCCATAGCGGTTGTCGGATCGTATCTCTTTTCATCCAAACCCGCATCCGATAATCCACGAATCAAGTTGAGAACAGAGAGCTTATTAAGCCTTTGCTCGAAATTCTTGAAATGAGAGAGCTTTACGAAATTGAGATGCTTCTTTCTCGCTTTTTCTCCGTCGGAGAGGAAAGATTTTGGCTGGAAATGGAGGTAGAGAAATAGAAATCAAAATATAGAATCGAGAATCCCAGAACGCCAAACATCTCTTTACTCGGCTCTCGCGCTCTCTATTTGTTGAGAAATTTTCATGGAACCGGCGCACCACTTGTCACTGACACCGTGCGCTTTTTAGATTATGTGTAGAATTAAGCCGCGCATTTAGGGAGTCCATATCCTCGACGGTACCGTAAAAGAACGGTCCAGATCAAGTAATTGTAAAAGTTCTCTACGGTACTGTCGGTGATATGAATTCGCATTTAGGGGTGTCACCTTTTAGCCGTTTACCCGACGTTCCGATCCGTATCGTATTCGATAAGGTACGATACGGCTGGTATGAGTAAAGTTTTTTTTTTGTTAGTTTATTAAGTATGAGTATGAATAAGAATTTTTTTTTTTAATCAAATAAGTAAGGGTATGAATAATGACTATTGAGTGTGGCTACTATGACATCAGTGTCATTTCAGCATATATAACACCAACTCTAAAACCTATTAAATTGACTTAACCGATCTACTTCATTAATTAGTTGTGCGTTTACATGCAAAATTTATAATTTTTCGAATTTATTTAGAATCAAGTCAAGCGGTCAAATGTGTGAGTTTTTAAGTTAATTTTAATACATTCATTTTTTAATATTTTTTACCGCTTGATTTGATACTAAAATAACTCGAAAATATAAAAAAATTGCATGTAAACGCATCACTCATAAAGTAAATCAGTTTGAACGGTTTGGATTAGTCGGTTAAAGTCTATTCAATCAATTTTGGAGTTAGTGTCATATGACACCGATGTCATACTAGCCGGACTCATGACTATTTCGTACCCGTTACCCTATAGGGTAATTATAAAATCTAAATATATATTCAATTCAATTTCCAACTCACCTAAATATGTATCGTGTTTTTTAAAAAATTTCTTTTATAAAAAACAATTTAGTTGGAATTGGTTGCACATTTATTTTTATTTTTTTTATTAAAAATATAATTACATATATGTGAAATGAATGAGTTTTTTATATTTAATTTGTAAAATATAATAAAACTAATTATTATATTAGTATTATCCGTTATTCATCCGCTACTGTTTCGTTACCCGATAATATTAACGGGTAAGGGTAGGATAAGGTAAGGTCAATTTTTAATGGGTATGGGTATGGGTAAAGTCAATTTTAATGGGTATGGGTATGAAAATGTCTCCACCCAACCCGTACTATACCCATTGACACCCCTACATGCATTTGTGTGATATGAATCCCAAAATAAGTTTGAATCCGGACTGTTGGATTATGATCACAATCCAGATCAGACGGTCCAACTTAAAATTTACGAAACCTCCTTAATATTTATGTCAAAGTTAATCTTCAAATTTAAATTACTTTAGCCTTTAGGAGATCTGAACTCGCATTAGTGACCATGGGAATCAAAGTAGCCGAACATGTTTTAAATTTTCGTTTCAATAAAAAAGGCCTTTTATAATTTACTTTTTTCAAAGTTTTTTTTTTTTTTTTTATATTATGAGGAGTGGTTATACTTCTAATTTATATTTTATGAAATTATATATTTTCTACATTAGCAGTGCGTTTTGACACGTTGTGCTTTTGCAATACACTACCGATAACCAACTAAAAATATGCATGTAAAGATTTTGCAAACCACTACCGATAACCAACCAAAAATAAAATATGCATGTAAAGAAATAAATACCTTGTAGAAATCAACAGCAATATAATTGGCCCACGGATTGGCGGATGCAATGTGACGTGTGTTGAGCATACTGAGCAGTGGGGCCGAATTATTAGAACATGCTGAAATCGAGTTTGGATCGTCTGGGAGGAAGTTCATCCAGACCAGAGATTTTATTTTGTCGTCCATGGAAGGATGATTCTGCCCGGGTTTGGGCACTTGCCAGACACCATCCCTCCATTTCCATCTAGACAATTTCACAAACACCCTTTCCCACCAACATAGCTCACCCATAAATAAGACTTCTTTCATCACTGCCTACTTTCTATACTCAAGTTAGAAGACACATCGGATTTTTGGTACAACTACCACTCGATTCTTGTGTTAGCCAGTATGGTATTGGTCATTGTCATGTTGAAATCATGTGAGATTTTTATGATAGTAAATATAAATGGAGTAGGGTTCAAATGCCTCATGACTTTTATGTTTCATGTTTTTATTTTCATTTTTAAAGTTCAAACAGTCGATCTAACTGTTCAGCATAATCTCTGTATTAAAATGTGCTTGAAGATCAAATTTTATATTTTTTGAAAATATTTTACTATTTTTTTAGATTGGTGCAAAATCACTGTTTTTGGTTGGTCCACAAATGTGATTTTGTACTTATTTAAAAAAGTAGTAATGTTTTTTCAAAGAATATAAAATTTGGTTTTCAAAAATATTTTAATATGAAGATCAAGTTAGAGCATTGTTTTTATCTTGTTCCGGATTACTTAATGAACCTGAATCCGATTTACTAATTTTTTGCTCCCTCGACAAAAATCTAAGATCTGCCTCTGCTGGTTAATAGTCAACACTCAACATAAGAGAAGGTGGTCCAACATTATTGCAAAAGGACAATTAATTATTGGTATTCGACTTGCTCTCCATACTGGTTTAATATCGGCTGATAAGATGTGCATTTGTGACCATATCCGGATGGAGGACGCGCATTTGATCGAACAGATCAGGTGTGTTGAAGGGCTAAAGGCAGGTGTGACTTTGTAGAGCAAAATTAATCAAGGATTTAGGTCCAGTAGTTCAGAAATGTTTCCCTTGTCAAGACCAATGAATTTAGCCCATCAGCAATATTTCCCAGTCGCCAAAACTCATCCCGTGTCACTCCAAAATAACCTAATATGTGCAGTGGCACGATTCGAAACAAGCAAAACAAATATTTCTATTTAAGGAAAAAAAATCATCTAAAATAAAAAAGTATCACAAATGATCAAAATAGATTAACTCTTTCAGCTGGCTCATTATTTCTTTACTAAAGCCAATTGCCCAAAGTGGGCCTTATCTGAAGTTAGGTAAGACTTAAGCCCATATATTATGTGTGTAGTATCTCTTTTACTATTTGAAGTTGAAAAATCGTTGGCCATTGTTCCGATTTAAAATTTTATAATGAGGCATAAAGTACGGTAAATTTGGTACTGAAAAAGGTATTTTTTGTTCTTTTCTTTCAGAATAATTATATAATGCCCTTTGATACTGCATTCATCTGTCGTCAAAGGAACAATTTGTACGCTATTGAATGTACCATGTACGTGACAAGGGTGAGATAAAAGTCACAAAATAGATATATTTGAAAAAATAAACCAGCAATTTCTCTATTGTCTTCTTGTATCCGTCAAAGATATTTTGTGAGGATACAATTAATGTTGCATGTCACATGAAACCAGATGGTATTGATTTATTTTTATAAAATGACTACAAGAATCTGTCACTATATGTGAGAATAAAAATATTTAACAGTGTCGGTATCGTCACGGATATTCCCGTGGATAATACTAATGTTCTCAACAATAATAATTTATCCCGGCTTACATTCGGCAATAGTCATTTTTTACCTTCGCGAATAGTGACAGATTCTTGTAGTTGATAGTATGTGAAAACTGTTTCCATTTCTTAATATAATGGATCACCCTTTAACAAAGCACATGCCCGTTACTAGTACATGTATAAACCGAGGCGGAACTAGAAAATTTGAATAGGAGGGCTAATCTATAAAATACATAATATGTGAAAAGGCAAAAAAAAAAAATGTAATTAGTGGAAATTGAACCAATAACATTACAAATACTAAAATTAACTCTTACCACTAAACTACAAATACACATCTATTATTTTATGAGGGGAGGCTAGACTATATAAAAACTTAAAAAAATAAAAATTAAATTAAATTTTAAAATACACAATTAAATAAATTTAAATTATTGAGATGACTTAGCACCTCGTGACATATATACATGTAGATCTGCCCCGTGTATAAATATATAACAAATATGGAGTTCCACGTTTTTTTTCTTGTATCAAAGTAACGTAGTCTGAAAAGTTCTCTCTTCTTTCTGAATGACACATAAACAGATCGATATATAAACAGAAGCGATTTATAAAATTTTAAATGGGATCTGATGATTTTATTGAATTGAGACAAAGAAAGGGATGAATCAGAAATTTGGTATTATTATTCTATTTCTTATATGTTACAATCTCTTTCGTATGGTATATATATTCTCTTGAGGCTATTTTACCGTTAGTGATAACGGTAACATCATATTCCTATTTTATTTACAATTCTACCCTTATTTTTATTTTACATTTTTACCCTCTAATTTTCTAGTTATTCTCAACACTCCCCCTCAAGCTAGGATTGTAAATATCGATCAATCCTAGCTTGCTTATATTTTCTTCAAATGGCTTCGGATCAAGTCCCTTTGTAAAAATATCCGCCAATTGATCTTCGCTTCTCACAAAAGGAGTTTCAATTTCTTTTCCTTGTATTTTTTCTCTAATGAAGTGGCAATCGACTTCGATGTGTTTTGTTCTTTCGTGAAACACCGGGTTGGATGCTATATGTCGGGCCGCTTGATTATCACAAAACATTTGCATTGGCGCATGAATTTTAATTCCTAAATCCGAAAGGAGTTGCTTGATCCATGTCAACTCACTTGCGGTGGACGCCATGGCACGATATTCTGCTTCGGCGCTTGATCGTGCCACGACGTTTTGTTTCTTGCTTTTCCATGTGACTAGATTTCCGCCTACAAATGTGCAAAAACCGGTTGTCGATTTTCTATCGAAGCTCCCGGCCCAATCTGCATCGGAATAGCCACACACATTGTTAGAATTGTTATTTTTCATACAAATTCCCTTTCCGGGTGTTCCTTTTAAATATCTTAGAATTTTATTTATTGCTTCTAAGTGTGGTGTTCTAGGAGCATGCATAAATTTGCTAATTTGACTTACCGAAAAAGAAATATCCGGACGCGTTACCGTTAGGTATATTAATTTTCCTACAAGTCTTTGAAATTGATTTATATCTTCTAAAGGTTCACCATCTTCGGTATTTAATTTATTCTTACCATCTATTGGTGTTGAGGCCGGTTTACAACCTAGTTTACCAGTTTCTTTTAACAAATCTAAGGTATACTTTCTTTGGGAAATAATAGACCTTTCTTAGAATGTGCAATTTCTATTCCTAGAAAATATTTTAAATAACCAAGATTCTTAATGTCAAATTTTTCTTTCAATTGAAATTTTATTTTATTAATTTCTTCTTGGTTATTTCCTGTGATTATAATGTCATCAACACATACTAATATAATTGTAGTATTACTTCCTTCAATTTTTACAAATAATGAATGATCGGCACTACTAATTTTAAAATTACAAGAGATTAAATGAGAGCTTAGCTTGCCATACCATGCTCTTGGAGATTGCTTCAATCCATAAATAGCTTTCTTCAATTTGCAAGCTAATCCATGATTTTTCTCTTTTTCATGACCGGGAGGTAAAGTCATATATACCTCTTCTTCAAGTGTTCCTTGAAGAAATGCATTTTTGATGTCCATTTGGTATAATTTCCAATTTTGGTTTACCGCAATAGAAAATAAAATCCTTACGGTATTCATTTTGGCCACCGGTGCAAAAGTCTCATGGTAATCTATACCATATGTTTGGGTATAACCTTTGGCAACTAAGCGAGCCTTATACCGTTCTATGGTACCATCGCTATTGTATTTAATTTTGTACACCCATTTACATCCTACGGGTTTTTTATTTTTTGGTAATTGAACAATTACCCAAGTTTCATTTTTTTCAAGGGCTCTTAGTTCTTCTTTTATGGCTTTGTTCCATGAGGGATTTTTAATTGCTTCCTCATAGTTATATGGTTCTTGCTCTTTTGAAATTGAGGTTAAAAAGGCTCTATGGTTTGAGGAGACATTTTCATAAGAAATAAAATTTTGAATAGGATATTGTACCTCATATGTGATAAAATCTCTTAACCTTGTTGAAGGTTGTGTTGTTCTTATTGATCTCCGCAAAGGTGTTTCCTCTATGATTTCTTCTTCACCACCAATTTGAGAAATTTCCTCTATTTCCCCCTCATTTTGTGAGATTTCTTCAATCTCATTCTCATTTTGTACCGGTGTACTATTTCCCTCCGGGAACTCATTTTGAGGTAGTATGAATATGTTTGGTGGTTCTTGGATGTTGATTTTATTATCAACATTTTTGTAATATGGCTCTTTTTCTAGAAAAGTTACATCTCTCGAAATGTAAAATTTTTTATTGATTGGATCATAGCATTTGTACCCCTTTTTTGTGATGAATATCCCAAAAAAATGGCCTTAACCGAGGTATAATCAAATTTGTCTTGTTTATTTTTGTGTACATAGCATGTACAACCAAAAACGTGTAAATGACCAATATTGAGTTTTCGTTGGTAAATAATTTCCAATGGACTTTTATAATCTAAATTGGCACTTGGCAATCTATTTATTAAGTAAGTGGCGGTGAGAACGGCATCCGACCAAAAAATCTTTGGTACATTATTTTGAAATAAAAGGACTCGGGTCATTTCAAGCAAGTGCCTATTTTTCCGTTCGGAAACACCATTTTGTTCGGGCGTATAGACACATGTTGTTTGATGTAAAATTCCTTTTTGTTTAAATAAATTTGAAAAATTTTGATTTATATACTCCGTTCCATTATCGGATCTAAATATTTTAATTTTTGCTTCATATTGATTTTCTATAAAATTATAAAAATCTTGAAAGTGAGAAAATACTTCACTTTTATTTTTTAGTAAATATAACCAAGTTGCTTTAGAGAAATCATCTATAAAAGTGACAAAATATTTATATCCATTAAATGATTCAATTGGGGCGGGACCCCATACATCCGAATGAACTAATTCAAAAAGCTTCTCACTTTTGCTATTTGATAAATGAAATGGTAATCTAGTATGTTTTCCTAATTTACACGCTTCACAATTACTACAATCTAATTTTATCGGAAGGATGCCCTAGTCTTTTATGCCAAAGAGTGTCTAAATTTTCTTGTCTTCTAACATTTAGATTAATTTTTTCATAATTTAAATGGTAGAGTCCATTTTCTAAAAAACCTTCACCAATTATTTTTCCGGTTTTCCGATCCTTAAATATTACATCATTTGAAGAAAAAATTGCATTACAATTTAATTCTTGTGTTAGTTTTCTAATTGAAATTAAATTTGTAGAGAAACTATTTATATACAAAACATCTTTTATAGTTTTTGAAAAAAGATTACATACTCCAATACCATCAATTTTGGTTTTCATACCATTTGCAACAAGAACATATTGGTCATTTTTTAATAGGTCTAAATTGGTCAATAAATCTTTGTTGCAAAACATGTGGTCGGTTGCACCACTATCTAAGATTATTTGATTTTTTGAAGAAAGATTTATTGAGTTTAAAGCAATACCACTTATTTTTGGAATTTTTTGTTGGAGTAGCAACGTAGTTAGTTGTTGGAGCACTTGCCACAAAAGATCCGACTCTTTCTTCAGCGAGTTGCAATGACCCGCTTCATAAAAACTCTTGCTTTCTCCCCCTGAAATGGAGGCATCCATTTGTGGATGGAATGGAGAGGATTTTCTTTGGGTATTAAACCACTTTTCTTCTTTCTCTGTTGAGAACTTTCGTTCCTCTTTTTCAATTTCTCTATTCCCCATCTCTTGTCTCAGATTTCTTCCCCTTCCCGCTGCCTTTCTTTTCTTTGGCCGGAGATGGGGATACAAGAACCAGCATCGGTCCCTATGATGTCCGACCTTCTTGCAGTTCGTGCATCTCTCCCCTGCTCCTTTGTCGCTAGGGTTTTGAGTTCCTACGGCAAGTGCATGGAAACCGTGTTCCTCGCTGGCGGCTCGTAGACCCCCCATGACACTTTGCCTTGAATCGGGTTGAGGTTTGTCTGAAATTTTTTTCTGGTGAAAGATTGATTTTCTGGCACAGGCTGATTGCCTTTAGCGGTGATTTTTCTGGTTTTTGGTATATTGTAGCAGTTCTGATTTGAGCCCCTTTTCTGGTATTTTCTGGTACTGTACCAGTTCAGATCTTGAGCCCCTCTTTTTTAAGGTGCTGCAGTTCTTAGTTATCTGCAGTCTTTTGTTGTTGTTTGCGGAATTTGTAACAGGATTATGACCTGGCTCTGATACCATGATGATTTTATTGAATTGAGACAAAGAAAGGGATGAATCAGAAATTTGGTATTATTATTCTATTTCTTATATGTTACAATCTCTTTCGTATGGTATATATATTCTCTTGAGGCTATTTTACCGTTAGTGATAACGGTAACATCATATTCCTATTTTATTTACAATTCTACCCTTATTTTTATTTTACATTTACCCTCTAATTTTCTAGTTATTCTCAACAGGATCGAATATCATATAGATTGTTGATAATTATACAAAATGATCATAAAAAAACATGAAGTGTGACTATGGGAATCAACAATATTGAAATCATTATTTTTAATTTTCTTCAGATAAATTATAAATCTTATAAAAAAAGATTTAATATATAACATAAAAAGATACTACATATATGTATAGCTAAATAAAAAAAACAAATATAATTTTACCCATTCCATCCTACTCAAGCCTCATAAACCTGAACAGCAACCATGGAAGGCTAATGCCCGCCGGAACAGTACTAAAGATCAATATAATGCAAATTACCTTTTTGAAAAACTCACAACTATTTGACCCATTAATTTTTGTTATATTACTGAATTGTTGCCACTTTAAGAAACATCCTCTCTTTAGCAAAGCAAAACTCTGTTGAATTGGCTGCCACAATCCACTTTTCTTTAGCAAGAAAATCAGAATCCGAACTAGCACCCAGTAGACACCGAGACTCAAGACGATGAACCATGCGTAGAGCAAGAGACTGTACCAATGACCAGTCTTTTCGTAGAACTTATTATAGAGAACATATATACCCCCAGTGAATGCCATACCCATTGAGAAGGTAGCACCCCAGATCACCATTACCAAGAACTTCATCACAATTTTTTTCTTCCGAGGAACCACACGTAACAAAAACATCATGACACTAACAGATAATAAAAGCGCAATCATATCAAGTTCTAGGAAACAATCTAAAACTTCTCCGAGAAGAGGCCGACCTCTAGAAATCCCATCATCTATATCATCAGATTTAAATCCTCCAGGAGGATTTAATGCTGCTTGGAAGGTGACAGTCGCCACCAACATCGCCACCAACAACAGAATTTGCAGATTATACTCCTTTTCCTTTTTCTCCTTATGGAACTCTAAAGTTGCTTCTTCTATGTCATTATTGATGCAGAGACAATGGGGCTGCCACAGTGAAGTTCTTGGAGCTAGTATTCGGCTTGCGCTGTTACTTGAAATGGAGTCCCTGATGACGTCAGGTTCTGATTTAGACAACACTTCAGCTGCAGTCTTCCCCCCAGCTGCTCGTATCATCTCGCCAAGGAAAAGATCTCCATTCTGCGGCCATGATCCCAACAGAACATCAAGTGGAGTAAAGGACGCCAAATTCATGGTATTCACATCGATGGCTGCTTTACTCAACAAAAATTTAATTACCTGGGATGCAAAGTTGCAATTTGTTAAATGTTAACTACTTGCTTAGAAAGGAATCAATGATGAATATATTCACCTATTTTTCATAATCAGAAAGAAAGCTATGGCTTACTGATAATTGCTTGCTTGCCATGGCATGATGCAAAATAGTATTTCCTCTGTCGTCCTTTGCATTAAGATTGTGTACCCTGTCGATCAAGAACTCAACTGTATCGAAAGAATTATATTTAACTGCCAAATGAAGTATAGTATCTCCACCATTTGTAAGCCTATGTATTGCCTCCTCACAGGCTTCCACTAACTCTTTGACGACTAATGCCCTTCCTTTTTAACGGCAGTATGAAGTGGCAATAGCCCTTCTTGTTTCTCCTTTCTTAAACAAAGGTCCAAGTCAACCTGCAGCGAAAAATAGACAATAAATAACAAGCATATTTGAAAACCGTAAGATCTTGAAGGTTTTCTGACACCAAATGTTTACAAGTTAATGGTACATACTATACAATAGTGTTCTGGATCCTGTTTACTTACATCTTTGGCATACAAAGATTTGTAAGCAAAGGCCTTACCATCAATATATGGCCATATATATACTTTTAAACAGAAACAACAAAAATCAAATGATCATATTACCTTCAACAACTCCTTCATTACAGTGGCATGATCGTGGACGGCATCCAAATGGAGAGGTGACAAGCCCTCGCCATTGAGGTCCTTTGCAAGCTCGGGTTTGAGATAGAGAACCTCGCGAACAAATCAGCATGTCCAAGCATTGCTGAAATATGTAGGGGGTTATCTCTCACTGATGTTGCCCCAATCACTTTCTCAAGCAAGAGATTATCGTTCTTGAGAAGCTCTTTTAATAAATTCACATCTCCAGTCTTAGCGGCCTCTTCAAGTCTTGTAAAGAGTGTATCCATTTCAGCCTATTTTCCTTGGTTAAGTCTCCATACACAACACTTGTTCCTTATATAAAGAATTTATGCAGTGTGTTGACCAAGAGCAAGAAACTTTTGTTTGTTCATCGATCTCTTACTTTTACTTAAATGTCCATTCAATTATTCATCAACAATAATTATATACATGTATGGTAAATTAATAGAAAGAGTGGGGCTATGGTGGATTGCAATGTATAGGCCATCTTGTGTATTGGAATTCAAATTTATTGGATTTGAAGTCTACACAGCCGATTCAAACCGTTTAACTTGATTTTCATATTAAAATGTGCTTGAAGACCAAATTTTATATTTTTTTTAGAAATTATTTGCTATTTTTTTAGAATTTTTGAAAATCATTATTTTCAGAAATTTCTAGACCATTAAAAAACAATGACTGAACAAACCATATTCTGCCGCATTTTTATTAAATTTAATTGTTATATATAAATGTCAAATGGGAGTTGTGATTACATCATCTTAATTTTCTATATATATAGTAATCAGGTTCTAATTAAATAGTTAGCTATAGCTTTTCGGACCTTAAAAACTATAGTGTTATTAGACGTTTTCTTTTAATAGAGTTCTAATTGCTTTCTATAACTGAGCAATAGCAGTTTTTGTAGCATTTTCGTGATGACAGAATAATCACTATTTAGAAACTTTAATAGTAATGGAGAATGGTCAGACATACTCTCAAAAGTTATATATATAATTGGTTGCATCACTGATTTTGTCATGTTTAATTTGACATAGTTTGCATTTGAATAAGCCTCCAGAGCGATATTTATATATACAAAAATGCGAACATTAAGACTATGCTTCAGAAGGGGGTACGCAGAGGGCGGGAAAAGAGAAATCATGAGGTGGGAGAATTTTACCCGACCGCATCTGACCGGACGGGTTCACCTGCTTCAAAAGAGATGTAATGAAGATGGAGCAGAGAGGAGCGACACTGTGCGGAGGGAAACGTTCTGTGGATTTTGACAAAAATGTTCACATCCAAATTGGAATGTAGAGGAGGGTGAAATGCGCTCGTTCACTTTCCTTCCCTTCCCTTCTCTTTTTTGCAATTTCACCCCTTGATTGTGGAGCACATGCAGTCTAACTGGCCAGGACTGGAAATTATTAACTCGATATATTTGTAATTTAAACTATGACAATTAATATTTGGATCCCATATATTTAAAAAAAGAGAATTACAGTTACAAATATAACTATGGTTTTGGTGCATACATATACATCAATCATGTCAATATCCTTAGTATTTTGATGGATTCAAATTAATTGGACAGGTCAATTAAATATGGTTTATAGTATTGATCTTTAGCCATTTAATTAATTAAGTTCAGACTATTCGGATTGAATAAAAAAAAAATCCACACTGTCATAAAATTGGATATATGGCTCCAGCTGGTTATTTTGTATATATAATCTTATAAAAGTATCCATCGCTTATTAAGTAATTAGTGGTATACCTATCATGCATAACTTAATTCTCGCACTCACGCACGCATAAAATTTTAAATTCTTCCGAATAATTGACCTAGGGGCAGATTGACAATTTAATGCACCAAAGCCAGTGTTTTATCCAGGCAAATGAATTCCTGTCCCAAAGCAATCTTAATTTGTAGCCTCTACCAAGTTTAAAAAGAAGAAGAAGAAGGAATTCCTGTCCCAAAGGGAGTTTTATGTGAGGTATTATTTATTTATTTGACATATGGTTATGTGAAAATCATTAATCTGACAAAGATAACAAGTATATTATTCCTGTCTCAAAATTTGTTTCACTAATCTGCTAGGTATTTAAAAATCAGACACAGATAACAAGTAGATTATGCTTTGAAAACAAATTGGATACGCAGCAATGGAACATGATGATATGAAAATAGTGTTTTTTTTAAACAAAGATGAGGTCATTTTTTCAATTTTGAATATAAAAGAGATCCACAAGTCATGTTTTGATAGAAAATAGTGTTCTCATTGTTTAATGTAGAATATAATTGAAGTTGAGGTTTCATGTTTTTCTACAAGTTTCCTTGGACATATATGTATAAACTACTGAGGTTATAAGTGTTCCTCATATTTTAGAAAATCGGTTGAGCTCGAGCTGACTTGCCTGATTTCAACCGCGATAGTTCTAATTATTAGACGAGTATCTCAGTTGGCAACATTTTGGATGAGAAACGATCGAATTGTTGCATCAGATTATTATATCAAGTATAGTAGAAATTTAACTGATTTTAACAGGGTTTGACCGAGTTTGTGAAATAATTAAAAAATTGAAAATTGAGAATGCTGAAGGGTTTTAAGTTGGGACGAAAGGTCGAAGCTTTGTTCATTGAAGGAGATGTATCGTCGAGTTCATATCTATGTACCATTTTTTTTAAAATAGAACTTTATAACTATACTAATTCGGACCGTACTACTATGTAAAATGAACGAATCAGGACGATCCAATTTAAAATTCAACAGAATTAATACAATAGAGCTCTATTTTTCTAATAAGAAAAGTAGAAAATACAGCTCATACACCGTCTCCTGGAAGAAGATATGTTTTATTAGGTAATTAGACTGGACTCGGTGCACTATAACACTTGGCAAACAGTTTTGAATCTGTACAGTTTTACCATATATGTAACCAGTTTTTCCATTTTGTTTTCCTCTCTGAAAATTCTGCGGAATCGTTCTTTCTAGTGCTAGCACAAAGCAAAGTGTTGTTTGAAGTTGTCTGATTTTTTATGATTTGATATGAGTATATTGCATTGTGGTATTCTCTTTCCCTGAAGTATTGATATATTTAATTAAGTAGTTGATATTGACATTCAGCAGTTGATTAATGGAGCTTTCTATTTGATTTGTGAATGTTGTTTAAATGGGCATTCCTTGAATAAATGTTTCACTGTTTTTGTTGCTCTTCTACAAAGATAACATATATAATATATTGATAGTGACAGTCCATCATCCTAGCTTATATCATTTATTTTAAGGACGTCAATGGATCGAATTAGTAATGGAGAATTGATCAAGTCATATAATTACTATGTTGCCATCACTGGTTTGTTAGAAATGTACTAATAGGCCAGAATATCATGGGCCATATTAATAATTAATATGGATCAGGTCTTAATGGGCTAGGCCCGAATTTATGTCTATTCTCATCTGATCTGCTCTGATCTGATCTGATCAGATCAGATAAGGTTTTCTGTAGAGGCTCCAACGAAATGGTGCAAGTGAACAGGCTCAACGAACTGGTGCGATCTGTTATAAATATACAACAGCAGTTCGGTTTTTGTGTTCCAGAAATTGTGTTCATTTTCTATACAGAAAACGAGAGAGAGAGAATAAAGAGAGAAAAGACGGGCTGTTAATTCGGTACTAGCATACCGAATTTCAGTAGTTTGTCAACCTGTTCGTGTGGATACCGATAGAGGCGTGACTGCTGGGCTGTTGCGTGAATCCGACACGAGAAGGAAAGGAGAAGAAGACTACTGCTAGACTAGACTTGACTTGACGTTTCCGCTGCACTGGGCGTCTAGTGGTAAACTCTTTATTAATCTTGGAATTAGTTTTATGCATGGATTCTGGTTTTCGGGTAGTGAACAAATCATGAATTGAATCGAATTGTTGCACTAATAACCTACCCGAAACCCTACAGTGGTATCAGAGCCAGGTTGTGTAGAATTAATTCTGGATTATTGATTGTTAATTAGATTAACGTCTGAATTGAATCAATTGGATTGATTTAATTATATGAATTAATATGGCTGTTTTTCTGTGGGTTATGGAATTAATAAATAATCATATCAATTGGATTGTTCTGACAGAATTGAATCAATTAGATTGGTTCAAATTTTTGATTAATTGGATTTAATCCGAAAATACTGTTTTATTGAAACTGAATCAATTATATTGGTTCTGTTATATGATTATTTTATGAAATCTGAAGAAGAATTGTTTCACGTATTATAGTATTACTGAAAAAATTCTTCAGGGGGCAAGCCCCCTAAGACCCCTGTAAGGGGGGCCCGCCCCCCTCTAACCCCCAGCTCGCTTACCACCGCCGCAGTTATTAAAAGGGCAAGTAACCCCTTTCGTATCGTCTTATACATGAGCCCATATTTAGAATTTGATTCTATCTAACTTTGTTTTGCAGTTACGGAATATGTGAATAGTATGATCCCGTTGCCTTGTGTGATATGTTGTAATGAATGCATGAATGATGTGTGTAATTGCGGCCTATGGTGCCCCATGAATTAATTTAATTTATAATTAAAAGTGACTTGCATGTCACTTATAGTGTATCATTTATGCGGTCTGCGAGCCGTTATTCTTAGGACATGATTGTATTTTCTTTATTGCTACTAGAGTAGTTATATGGTTAGTATAAAGAAGATTACATTAAGGATGGATGGTGGCTATTGTCAAGTGGAATCTTACAATGAAGAATATCATGCCATGGATCATACTATTTCACTTATACATTGGGCTCATATAATTAAATTTAATTGTTTATTTGCATGTTTTTAAAATAAACAACAAAGTCCCTTAAAGAAAAATTAAGTTTTCATGCCTTTCCAAAATCTCTAACCTATCAAGGTTTCGATCGCTAATTGATGGGCTTGCCAAAGCAAAGTGTCGTTAGTTATCTTAATGAGGTAGGATATGAGTGTTGGACACTTATATTTAGAGGATTGGTTTCACTTAACTAGGCTATCAAAACGTCTTTGGGCCTTGAGGCATAGGTTTGAGGAGTCGGAACATGGGATGTACCTCGAACAAATCAAGAGTTATATTAGATATAATTAGCATTAGTATGCTTACCTAAATAACTAAATTCAAGCAGTGATGCCAAAGCTCACTTGGATTTAGTGAAATATGGATCTTGATCCGCTATGTGGTTTTATAGGGGACATCGGTTTTTAAAACACATAGTGGGAGTCAACTTTTATTTAAAGGTTTTTCTAAAAACATAAACTTTAAGTCTAAATTTCTGCATATTTGTTTTGTTGTAGATAATGGCAAATACATCTACTTTTACGTTGCGATCTGCTATTGAAAAAGAAAGTGCAAAACTCACTGGTCCAAACTTTTTGGACTGGTATAGAAACTTACGCATTATCCTCAAACAAGAGAAAAATGAATACGTTCTAGAGAAACCCCTTCCTGAAAAACCAAAAGCTAATGACAAAGGTGAAATTTCTGCTGAGGATCAACATAAATATGATAAGCATGTGAATGATGATCTTGATGTCACTTGTCTCATGCTCACGATAATGAATTCTGAGCTTCAAAAGCAGCTTGAGAAATTAAGTGCTTATGACATAATTGTGCAGCTTCGTGAACTTTTTCAAGTTCAAGCTCGCACTGAGAGATATGAGACATCAAAGGCATTGTATCAATGCAAATTGGCAGAAGGAAGCCCGGTTAGTCCTCATGTACTCAAGATGATGGGGTACATTGAGAATCTGAACCGATTGGGCTATCCCCTCAGTAAAGAGTTGTCTACTGACATTATTCTCCAGTCCTTACCTCCAAGTTACCATCAATTCATTTTGAATTTTAACATGAATGGGCTGGAGAAGTCAATGACAGAAATGCATGGGATGCTAAAGACAGCTGAGCAAAACTTGAGGAAACCTAATGATGTCTTGTTGGTTAAGAAGGAAACGAACTTCAAAAAGAAAGGCAAAGGAAAGGCCAAAGGCAAAGGCAAAGGAAAAGGCAAAGGCAAAGTTCAAGTTGGGAACTCGAACAAAGGAAAGTCTGTAGCCAGTGCCGCCGAGTCGCAATGTTTCTATTGCAATGAGATAGGTCACTAGAAGAGAGACTGCAAGAAGTTCAAAGAAGATCAAAAGAAGGGAAGTGGGACTTCCGCTTCAGGTATATTTGTTATAGAAATTAACATTTCTACTTATCAAACTGATTCATGGGTATTAGATACCGGTTCAGGAGCTCATATTTGTTCAAATATGCAGGTGCTCGTAAAGAGTAGAATGTTGAATAAAGGAGAGGTACAGCTACGTGTCGGCAATGGAGCACGGGTTGCTGCTTTGGCCATAGGCACTGTATCATTAGCTCTACCTTCCGGGATGATCTTAGAATTAAATAATTGTTATTATGTACCTGCCATAAGTAGAAACATTATCTCTATTTCGTATTTAGATATGTTTGGATTTGAATTTAAATTTAAGAACAATGGTTGTTGCTTTTATTTGAATGATATATATTATGGCAAAGCTTCATTACATAATGGACTTTATATTCTAGATCTTGATGTTCCTGTTTATAACATACAAACCAAAATACTCAAGTCAAATGATTTGAATCCCACTCTTTTATGGCATTGTCGTTTAGGACACATAAGTGAGAAACGCATAAAGAAGCTTCATAAGGATGGACTTCTAGATTCATTTGATTTGGAATCACTTGAAACATGCGAAGCTTGTTTGTTGGGAAAAATGACTAAAGCACCTTTCACTAGAATAAATGAAAGGGCGAATGACCTATTGGTACTTATACATTCTGATGTATGTGGACCGTTTAGTTCAGTCGCAAGAGGTGGTTTTCAGTACTTCATCACATTTACCGATGATTTTAGTAGATTTGGTTATATCTATTTAATGAGACATAAATCAGAAACATTTGAGAAATTCAAGGAATTCAGAATGAAGTACATAATCAACTTGGCAAGACAATTAAAGCTCTTCAATCAGATCGAGAAGGCGAATATTTGAGTCAGGAATTTGGTGATCATTTAAAGCAATTTGGAATTGTTTCACAACTTACTCCTCCGGGAACACCACAATGGAATGGTGTGTCTGAACGGAGGAATCGAACTTTGTTAGACATGGTTCGTTCAATGATGAGTCAAGTTGATCTTCCATTATAATTTTGGGGGTATGCTCTAGAGACGGCAGCTTTCACACTAAATAGGGTTCCATCAAAGGCAGTTGAAAAGACATCATTTGAGATATGGACTGGGAAACGTCCTAGTATGTCTTTTCTTAAGATTTGGGGTTGTGAGGCTTATGTAAAACGATTGATATCTGATAAGCTCACACCTAAGTCAGATAAATGTTTCTTTGTTGGATATCCAAAGCAAACCAAGGGATTCTATTTTTATAATAGGGCTGAGAACAAAGTATTTGTTGCTCGAAGTGGTGTCTTTTTGGAGAAAGAGTTTCTCTCCAAAGGAGTTAGTGGGAGTAATGTGCATCTCGAAGAAATTCGAGATATACAAGAGAATACTCCTATAACTCAACAGGAACCACAAGATATTGTGGAACCTATACAAGAGACACTACCGCTTCGAAGGTCTGATAGGGAACGTCGTATGCCTCAGAGGTATTTGTTGCTCATGACAGAACAACGCGACATATTGTTGTTGGACAACGATGAGCCTACAACGTTTCAAGAAGCGATGGTGAGCCCAGACTCTGATAAGTGGCTTGAAGCCATGAAATCCGAAATGCAATCCATGGAAGACAATCAAGTTTGGAGCTTGGTTAATTTACCTAATGGCGTAAGAACCATTGAGTGTAAATGGGTCTTTAAGAAGAAAATTGACATGGATGGAAATGTTCACATTCACAAAGCACGCTTGGTGGCAAAAGGTTTCAAGCAAATTCATGGTATTGACTATGATGAAATTTTTTCACCAGTTGCGATGCTTAAGTCAATTCGGATAATTCTAGCAATTACCGCATACTATGATTATGAAATTTGGCAAATGGATGTCAAAACCGCTTTCCTTAACGGAAACTTAAACGAGGATGTGTACATGACACAACCCGAAGGTTTTGTCGATCCAAAGAATGCTAGAAAGGTATGCAAACTTCGAAAATCTATTTATGGATTGAAGCAAGCATCTCGGAGTTGGAATATTCGTTTTGATGAAGTGGTCAAGGAATTTGGATTCATCAAGAACGAAGAAGAACCTTGTGTTTACAAAAAGACGAGTGGGAGCGCACTTATTTTTCTTGTTTTATATGTGGATGACATTCTGTTGATTGGAAATGACATTCGTTTACTTGAATCAGTTAAAACTTCGCTGAAAAATAGTTTTTCAATGAAAGATTTAGGTGAAGCGACTTACATATTGGGAATAAGGATCTACAGGAATAGATCAAAAAGGCTAATTGGATTGAGCCAAAATACGTACATTGACAAGGTGTTGAAAAGATTCAACATGCAGGATTCAAAGAGAGGTTCCTTACCTATGTCAAGTGGCATAAGTCTTTGCAAAAATCAGTGTCCTTCGACACAAGTTGAGCGAGACTGCATGAGTAAGATTCCATATGCCTCGGCAATTGGATCTATCATGTATGCTATGCTTTGTACACGTCCCGATGTTTCGTATGCTCTAAGTGTCACTAGTAGATACCAATCAGATCCAGGTGAGAGTCACTGGATAGCAGTAAAGAATATCCTTAAGTACTTGAGAAAGACTAAGGATGTGTTTCTTGTTTATGGAGGTGAGGAAGAGCTTGTTGTAAATGGTTACACGGATGCAAGCTTCCAAACCGACAAAGATGATTTTAGATCGCAATCTGGATTTGTATTTTGCCTTAATGGAGGAGCTGTTAGCTGGAAGAGTTCCAAGCAGGAGACAGTTGCCGATTCTACCACAGAAGCTGAATATATTGCTGCTTCGGAAGCAGCAAGAGAAGCAGTTTGGATAACGAAGTTCATTACTGAACTTGGTGTGATTAAAAGTATTGAAAATCCAGTGGATCTCTATTGTGACAATAATGGAGCAATCGCACAGGCTAAGGAGCCAAGGTCACACCAAAAGTCCAAACACATACTTCGACGTTTTCACCTTATTCGAGAGATTGTGAATAGAGGTGATGTGAAAATATGCAAGATAGGAACGGATGCAAATGTAGCAGATCCGTTGACTAAAAATCTTCCGCAAGTTAAGCATGATATACATACTAGAGCTATAGGTATTAGATACATGAATGATTGGCTCTAGTGATTGCTACAGATGTTGATTATTTAGATGATTGTTTGTATGTTTATGTTTTATGAATAATATGTTGTAATGTTCCTTGAATAAATTATTGCTTATTATTTATCATCAATTCGATGAATTGGATCGTAAAACTTTATAATAGGATGCAATATTATTCTAAATAGTCCCTAGTCTTTTATTATTAGTCGGAACACTAAATAATTATATGGACTAGTATGTGGATTGATTGTTGATGATCATGTTTTACGGATCATCGATATGGGATATCCAATGCAATCACATGGATACATGTTTTGATAAACATGGTATTGGACAGACCCGCTATAAAATACTGTATGGATTAGTATGTGTCATCAGTTTATTTTATACAATAATTTTTGTTGAATCCCTTGACCTGAGATCATCATTGATTAATTCAATGAGAATTATATACTTTGATTCTATCAAACGTTAGCCCTAACCAGGTAACTATAAAGATTGAAATTGGGTATACTATGAATCATGTGGAGAAATATGAATGATCAAGATGGAATTTATCCCTCTCATATAATGAGAGCATGATATCTCTGGGCCCCTCTAGAAAGATAGATTGAAAAATGTATGGCCATGCTATATGGTTGATAGTCAACCATATGAAAGTCAATCTAACTTTGGTATGAGAAATCAAAGATTGTACTACACAAAGATGGCACATATCCTGCTTTGAGTACAATCAAGATGTCAAGTGATAAAAGGATTAACATAAATAATTGTGAGGTAATTGTCGGATATTGACATTCATGTAATTTGGGTAGTCATAATGCCCTGCTAGGGACTGCTTATGATTTGTGAACTGAAAAAGGATTTTCAGCTCACTGCCAACATTATATGAACCTATTGGGTCACACACAAGAACAAGATTGAAAACAAGTTCAAAATATTTGGCTTTAGTACAAGTGGGAGACTGTTAGAAATGTACTAATAGGCCAGAATATCATGGGCCATATTAATAATTAATATGGATCAGGTCTTAATGGGCTAGGCCCGAATTTATGTCTATTCTCATCTGATCTGATCTGATCTGATCAGATCAGATAAGGTTTTTTGTAGAGGCTCCAACAAAATGGTGCAAGTGAACAGGCTCAACGAACTGGTGCGATCTGTTATAAATATACAACAGCAGTTCGATTTTTGTGTTCCAGAAATTGTGTTCATTTTCTATACAGAAAACGAGAGAGAGAATAAAGAGAGAAAAGACGGGCTGTTAATTCGGTACTAGCATACCGAATTTCAGTAGTTTGTCAACCTGTTCGTGTGGATACCGATAGAGGCGTGACTGCTGGTCTGTTGCGTGAATCCGACACGAGAAGGAAAGGAGAAGAAGACTACTGCTAGACTAGACTTGACTTGACGTTTCCGCTTGCACTGCGCGTCTAGTGGTAAATTCTTTATTAATCTTGGAATTAGTTTTATGCATGGATTCTGGTTTTCGAGTAGTGAACAAATCATGAATTGAATCGAATTGTTGCACTAATAACCTACCCGAAACCCTACATGGTTGAGATTATCAAAACAAATATTTTGGTTCCTCTTGACTAGCCTCTAGAGGGAGTTGTATAGCAACAAAACATGCTCTAACTGGTCAGTACAGGAAATTGTACTTCTGAGTTTAAAACCAGCAAAACAAATATTACTCATGCTTATATATGAAATGTACGTATAAGGTTTCAATAATCTTTATGCCGTCTTCTCTATAGATTGATTAATTGCTTAAATTAATGAGGAATTTTCTTCTAAAATGGAGGAAAGATTGATTAATTGCATAAATTAATGAGGAATTTTCTTCTAAAATGGAGGAAAGATTGATTAATTGCATAAATTAATGAGGAATTTTCTTCTAAAATGGAGGAAGGAAAAAAAAAACTAAAATTCATTTAAAATAAAAGAATCACAAAGGTCCAAAATAGATTGACCTCTTTCAGCTGGCTCAATATTTCTTTTCCAAAGCCAGTAGCCCAAATGGACCTTATATATTGCTGAAATTCAGTGTAAGCCCATATCATAATTAATTGTGGTATCTTGCTCTTCAATGTTGTACCAAGTAACGAATTATAATAACTACCTGTGAGTCCATTTATGTAGGCTCTTATTGGGCTATCGGACTATAGACCCAATTCACAGCCCAGGCATAATGTAACAGAGACATTAATTAAATTATGGTCTTTTGGAAAGACCTGATACTAACAAAAGCCCAATTTCTTTCATCAACATGTCTTGCCTTAACAGAGACATAATATAATGTCTCTTGTTATGCTTCTGGAAATAAAGTTATTAGTGCTAACACATCAATAGTTTCAGAGGCATAATAAGGGGAGTCTCTTTATTCTTTTAGTTTTTCTCATGAGTAAGATTTATTCTGTCAATGTGACAAAAGGGTCTCCTCTTTTTTCCCTTTTTTTTTAGGACTGTGATATGATGTTCCTTGATAGTGCATTCATCTCTGTCGTCAAAGGAACAAGTGTGAATGAAAGAGTCATAAAAGAAGAATTAGTTGAAGGAACCCACCTCTCATCATCTTTAATTAGTATAAGTGGTGTCATTTTTTTTAGTGTTAGAGGTGATAGATGAAGAAATGGAAACCACAAGAAAAGAGAAATGTAAGGCATAACATAAAGAATATGATATATTTTTGTACATGCCCCAACCCCTTAATAATTCTGTATTAATCTAAAAAGGAATATTACTATTAAGGTCCTCAGAACTAGGTTAAAGTTTCAGCAAATAAAGAGCTATGCGCAATTACAAGGAGATCATAACTCAGAAAGAACCTTTATCATAGCTTCTCGGGGCCGATACATTACTTCGAGTGGAACGGCTTTAGGAAGGGTGAGACCGGAACCTTCAGTCAAGTCGATGAGTTCATTCCCAGTTCTTTCCCAGTCAAAACATTGAATTAAAGTTCCTAATATCAAGCCGACTTCACGCATTGCAAGTCCTTCTCCTGGGCACCTTCTCCTGCCCATCCCGAATGGTATCATCCACTTACCCTCAGCTTTCCCGTTCTCAAATCTCTCTGGCTTAAATTTCGCAGGTTCCACCCAAATGTCGGGATCTCTGTGGATACTATACACATTCACTAACACCATCATTTCTCATGGGATGTTGTAGCCTCCAATGGTTACATCTTCACGTGATTCATGAGGCACAAGAAGAGGCCCACCGGGGTAAAGTCGGAGCACCTCGCTCAGAATGCAATGAAGGTACGGAACCTGGGCCATGTCCGACTCCTCTATCAACCGCTCGTTCCCAACGTGCTTGTTAATTTCAGCCGCCGCCTTCTTTAGTACTTCTGGATTGTTCAGTAGGTTGGCCATTGCCCATTCCACTGTGTTAGCCGAGGTATCCGTTCCAGCGAGTAATTAAGATGCTCTAAATTTATAATGACAGAAATAATTAAACAAAATCTCAGTTTCAATTAACAAAATATAGCAACTCAATATAATATTTTTTTTCTTTGTACTTGTTTCAGTTAAGAGCTTAACATACCAGGCTGATGCTTTGAATTATGTGGTCACTGTATCCCTCTGGATCCTTTTTTTGCAATTCAAGCAAATGAGCTATCATTGTTTTCTTTGTATCAGCACTATTTGTCCGATTTTCTTTGATTAGCTTTTCGCTCATCTCAATGTGTTGCTTGGACAAGTGTCCTTTTTTCTTCATCACTCCATTTAGATCCAAGAACCGAAGAATCGGTACGAAGTCTTCGATATTAGATGCCCCGCTCAAGGCGAAGTGCTCCTCCACTGCTTCCCTAAACCGTTTTGTCTCCTCCAAATCCTCTATGTTATCTCCATAGAACCTCTTTCCGGCTATCGTTGTCATCAACACGTTAAGCGACAGTTCAAATAGACTTGTTTTGAGCCCGAGCTTCTTCACTGTGCGGTCTGAGGCGTTTGATCCAATACAACAAGTCTTCCAAGACTTGAAGAGTCGGCGAGCCATGTCTTGGACTTCTCTGGCACGAACATCTGACGACGCATGTAAACGCTGAGCGGAGAGGAGCTCGACTGCTGCAATCCTCCTGAGACTACGCCAGAAGGGACCGTAGTTGGCCGCACCTATGCCAACAATCTCGACTTTTCCGTTGTTGCGTTTGGCTGAGGGTAATTGAGGTCTGTTAGCTAAGGCCAAGTCGTGTGTGGTGAAGCACTCTTCAGCCAATAACCGAGAGGAGATTACGAGAACCGGCCGAGGGCCGAACCGAAGAAAAGTGATGGGGCCGTATTTTTGTGATATGCGGGCCAGGGCATGGTGGAGGGGCTTTTTGAAAAGATAGAGGTGGCCGATAAACGGAAGTGCCGGAGGACTCGGAGGCAGTTTCCTTTTGTTGGTTGTATAAGAGAGAACAAATTTTACCAAGACAATGAAAACAATGGAAAGGAGGATGCTTTGTAAAGCAAAGGTAGACATTGTCAAATTGAGTAGATCGATGCTTTATTTGATTCTAGAATTTCTACAAGATGAAAATGTGATGTGGTTACTGAGTAGCTAGGATTGCAAATCTGTGGATTATTCTGAGCAATGCAATGATTCATCATGAGAGGCTTATAAATAGGATGGAGTAGGAACCTGATACCATCAAGTGTTGAGTTGATATTCTATGTTGCCTCAGAACTTCCAATAACCAAATAAAGGAAAAATAAATTCCATGTGTTTGGTGTGGGAGCAGGGTCTTTTGAGTGCGTATCCACTGAGATATTTCAACTTTTGCGTGACAAACGTGTACGGTGCCTAGAACGGTTGAGATTAATTTTATAAGAAAACACTCAAAGTTTGAGATATCTTAGAGGATGCGAATTTGGGTCGTTCCACTAAATATCGGATCAAATTTAATCGAAACGCCACCGTTTAATTCTTTTTGAAATTTCTATAAAAAAAAAATTATAATCGCTCTTGAATCTAAACATATGGCGTAAATCGGATAGAATTTGATCCCATACTAATGAATTATATAATATGCTTTGAGTGAATCGGATAGAATTTGGTCCCCACGTTTTCGTTGAATTCTATAATATGCTTTGCATTATTATTTGGATTTTAGGCGAAGGAGCGCCTCAGTTAAATTGTATTGACTTGTAAAAGTATCTAGCCAATATTGTAGGATTTTTTTTAAAAACAGTAAATAAAATAATCAAAGTTAAAGAAACGACATGATTGCTTCGTTTGTTATAAAAACAGCAAAAACCGAATCCGGGATTCGGTTAAGCTATTTTTTTTCGCTTCACCGAATACGCAATTCGGTTAAAGCATATTTTCACAAAACAGATCCCGAAAACTATGTAAACTCCGTGTAACACCCACCATTAACCGAATTCCCAATTCGGTTAAGATTTTTTTTTAATATTTTATTGTAAACCGAATAGGGGATTCGGTTTACATTATTTTTTTTATTTTTTATTCTACACCGAATAGGGGATTCGGTTAGATAATTTTTTTATTTTTTATTATTAACCGAAATTATAATATTAAAATGCATGATGTAAGCATGAAAGTTCTGTAATCAAAATTTGTTTTGAAGTAAGATGTTTGAATGGTAATTTTCATTTATTATTTTATTATTTTATTAAATGATAATTTTTCACCGATAACTCTAGAAATTTATTCACCGATAACCCTAAAGTTATTTTTATTACAAAGAATTATATTATAAAAACTTATATTTTTATTACAAAGAATTTTATTATAATTCTTTGTAATATAATTCTTTGTGATAAAAATAACTTTAGGGTTATCGGTGAATAAATTTCTACAAATCAGAAACGTCGTGTGGTATTAATATACAATCAATAATGAAAATTTCATTTATTATTTTATTAAATGGTAATTTTTCACCGATAACCCTAGAAATTTATTCACCGATAACCCTAAAGTTATTTTTATTACAAAGAATTATATTATAAAAACTTATATTTTTATTACAAAGAATTTTATTATAATTCTTTGTAATAAAAATAACTTTAGGGTTGTCGGTGAATAAATTTCTACAAATCAGAAACGTCGTGTGGTATTAATATACAATCAATAATGAAAATTTCATTTATTATTTTATTAAATGGTAATTTTTCACCGATAACCCTAGAAATTTATTCACCGATAACCCTAAAGTTATTTTTATTACAAAGAATTATATTATAAAAACTTATATTTTTATTACAAAGAATTTTATTATAATTCTTTGTAATATAATTCTTTGTAATAAAAATAATTTTAGGGTTGTCAGTAAATAAATTTCTACAAATCAGAAACGTCGTGTGGTATTAATATACAATCAATAATGAAAATTTTAATTTATTATTTTATTAAATAGTAATTTTTCACCGATAACTCTAGAAATTTATTCACCGATAACCCTAAAGTTATTTTTATCACAAAGAATTATATTACAAAGAATTATAATAAAATTCTTTGTAATAAAAATATAAGTTTTTATAATATAATTCTTTGTAATAAAAATAACTTTAGAGTTATCGGTGAATAAATTTCTAGAGTTATCGGTGAAAAATTACCATTTAATAAAATAATAAAATAATAAATGAAAATTACCATTCAAACATCTTACTTCAAAACAAATTTTAATTACAGAACTTTCATGTTTACATCATGGATTTTAATATTATAATTTCGGTTAATAATAAAAAATAAAAAAATAATCTAACCGAATTCCCTATTCGGTGTAGAATAAAAAATAATCTAACCGAATCCCCTATTCGGTTAAGCCAAAAAAATGGCTTCACCGATCTTCTGTGGCAACCCACTGTATCCCCTGTTAAAACCATCAGCTTAACCGAATAGCGTATTCGGTGAAGCAAAAAAATAAATTAACCGAATCCGAAATTCGGTTTTTGCTGTTTTTATAACAAACGAAGCAATCATGTCGTTTCTTTAACTTTGATTATTTTAATTACTGTTTTTAAAAAAAATCTAATATTGTAGCGAGAACATTTTACAAAAGTGCTTGACACGTCATGTTCGAACTATCGTAAGGAGGCGCGTCATGAAATACACGACAAATTAGTAGCGAATCGTGCACGTGACAATTTGTCCCCAAAAGGACTCTTGAGGCTTGCGCTTCCAATGCACGACATCCGAGTTCAGACAGGACAAAAATTATTCAATAGAGATTCCCAAGACTGCAGGGCGGTAAATTTTTTAATTTTTAGAAATAATATAAAAGTATTAGATAAATTGTAGTAAAATTTTGATGTAATATATAGAAGGATGTTAGTTCGGTTTTCTTTAAAAATATCTAAAGGAACCGCATTAGTAATTTGGTTTATTTAGCTATCACATTAAAATTCAGAATCACATGAATCACATGGCAGACCACATCAGAGGAGCCGAACTAGTGGTTTGGTTCGATCCGTTAGGAATTTTATAAAGAGATAAGAAAATGAGACTATTGACATTCTAATGGGGTATAAGAACCGAATCATGGGTTCGATTTCTTTAGTTATACAAATTTTCTGGGACACTGCCATACAAATTTAAACTCTGTATTTACTTAAGCTCGCAGTTTCAAAATTCGAATGAAATTTTTTTATTAATATTAACTAAGTTGGATAATTTTATCCTAACTTTATTCTAAAATCTTATGTGGATGTTTTGAGTAAAGGTATTTTGTTTGATTTTTTTTTTCAAAAGAAGGTTTAGTTTATAAAATTTCAAATTATCGTTAGATCTTGGAGTTTGATAAATTGAGAGGAAAATAAAAGGAAATTTTAGAGAAAGTTTTGGTCTATGATGAGGCAATATGGGCTTAATTCTGTATAGGGCCTAGAAAGGTATTTGAGACCGGGAGCGCACAACTGCACAAGTCGCAGGTTCGCAGCACGAGTTGCTTGTAGCGGTCTATTTATGCGTCCATCCGTGTAACGGGTCACGGCATGTATGGTGTTTTACTTGGCAAGATAATGAAGATTGAAGAACATACATTAGGGTTCTGTGGTGTGATGTTCTACTTTTGGAGAATCAAAGGATCTAATCAATTAAAGGAAATTTATCACTTTCTTCACTTGTTTCACATGCAGCTTGAACCTTTTCATAGAAAGGCGCACAGTGGTCAATGATTGAAACAATGAAGTGCTAGTGTTGATTGGATTGTAATTAATATGTTTTCGTAATATCTAGAAGTGTATATTCTGTTTTTGAGGGTCAATTTTGACCATTGCTTTTCTTATGTTTCGTGCGTTATTTTTTCTCATTATATAGTTCTCGACACTAGTTAATATGCATCTTTTGACATTGCTTTTGAAACATTTATATTATATCTATTTGTTGCTTAATTTGTACAGCGCCCACACCAGTTACAAAGGGCTTCCTAGAGCTTGTACAAAACGAGTTTTATTGTTACTTTAACCAATAATCAATATTCTGAGAGTGGCAATTTTCATTTATTATTACTTCAATCATTCATTTACCAATAACAACCAATGCATCATATGTTTAGTGCATGTTTGCTATTATGTTTATTTTAGATACAGGACCCACATTTAGACTTAGAAATGTATATCTATTAGGTAAAAAGCCTAGGAAAGCATAAATATTGTAGGATAGTACAACTTTATTAGTTGGTATAATATAGAGCTTTTGCAAGATATACTCCCATCCAAAACTGAGTGAAGATTTTGACAGAGCAGTATTTAATTCATGCAGCACAATGATAATAGAGTCAAAACAACTGTACATGACTCAGTGCGCTGCATGAATTAAAAACTGCTCTGTCAAAATGTTTACCAGAAAACTGGCCCCTAACATTCAATAGGTTTTGTGAAGACTGAAGGAGATAAATTAAAAATAAAATGAATAATATATGGTACCATAGTTTCAAGAAAAGAAAAAAAAAAAAGATGAATAATACATCATGCAAAATCGACCTCAAAGTGAATTGATCAAAAGAGTAAATTACACGAGTGGTCCTTAAATGTATAAATAATTTATTATTTTGGTCCTCTTAAGTGAAAGTTATCATTTTTGCCTCTATATCATGTACCACATTTGTCCTGTCAATGAATTCGATCATAAAATAGATTCGAAACACAACATCGTATCATTATTATGCCGATTTGGTACTTTGGATTCTAACTTCAAGGATCACAATAATAAACCAATGATGCTTTAAGAATCATTTGTGTAATTTACTTTTTGATCAAATAATAAATAAAAGAACTCTCAACTGAGAAGAATCACTGCAACCAATGTTAATTGAATAAACCAAATAAATTTATTTGTGACAAAGACGGAAGCAGCATTAGGCGGACTTGTTGGTGATGGTGGTGGAGGCGGTGTTGGTGGCGGCGGCGGTGGGATTGAACAAGTTCCATATGTAGCATTAGCCTGAAATAGCATCCCAGTATAGAAACCATGTTTAACTGATATTGTACAGAAATATCCGAAATGTTAATGTGTCAGGAAATTTTTATCTAATCAACTTTCCTAAATGAGTAGGTTCAAAGGCCTCATGTCTTCATCCTCATTTTCTTATCTTCATTTTCAGAGTCCAAACAGTCGATCTGAACTTCTCAACATGATCTCCATATTAAAATGTGCTTGGATAGGAAATTTTTTACTATTTTTTCAGATAGGTACAAAATCATTGTTTTTTTTTAAGATTCTGGACCATAAAAAAAAAACAGTGATTTTATACCTATATAAAAAAATTGTAAAAAAGATTTCCAAAAAATATAATATTTGGTCTCCAAGCACATTTTAATATGAAGATCATGTTGAGTGTTCGGATTGACTATTTGGACTTTGGAGATAAGGATGTGAGGCACGAATGAGGTAAGAAAGACATGAGGCATTTGAACCCTCATCTTCCTAAATTTGCAATTTCAATATTTTTATGGAACTTTCCACCAACCATGTCTCAATCATGCAATCGTGCTTGCATTGTACCAATTAGGCTTCAACCAAGCAATTAAAATTCACACAATGTAGCAAGATTCAAGTCACAAGCACAAACCTTGCAATATGCGATGTTGTCACAACCACAAACCAAGTGCCCATTTGCCACGTCAGTCGCCAGAGGAGCACCACCTCCATCACTCCTCTAAAATAAAAAAAAAAAAAAAACGGTTTTATATTAACAAAAATGAGATTAAAAGATCAATAACCAACCAAAAATATGCATGTACAGAAATACCTTGTAGAAATCAACAGCAATGTAATTGGCCCACCGGTTGGCAGATGCACTGTGACATGTGTTGAGCATACTGAGCAGTGGGGCCGAGTTATTTGAACATGCCGAAGTCAAGCTCGGATTGTCTGGGAAAAAGTTCATCAAGACCAGAGATTTTGTTTTGTTGTCCATGGAAGATGATTCTGCCCGGTTTGGGCACTTGCCAGACACCATCCCTCCATTTCCATCTAGACAATTTCACAAACACCTTTCAAGTTTAGAAGACGCATTTGATTTTTGGAACACTACTGCTCGATTCTTGTGTTAGCCGGTATAGTCATTATGATGTTGAAATTTTGTGAGATTTTTATGATAGTAAATACAACTGGAGTAGGTTTCAAATGCCTGGTGACTATCATGCCTCAATCGTGCCTCACATCCTTATCTCCATTTTCAAAGTCAAAACCGTCGATCCGAACCGCTCAAGGCTCAACATGATCTCCATACAGTCATACTAAAATGTGCTTGGAGACCACATTTTATATTTTTTGGAAAAATTTACAATTTGTTATTAGATAGGTAAAAAATCACTGTTTTTGGATGGTCAATCTTCTGAAAAACAGTGGTTTTGTACACCTATCTAATAACAACTAGTAAAAAATTTCCAAAAAATATAAAATTTGGTCTCCAAGCATATTTTAATATGGAGATCATGTTGAGCGGTTCGGGTCGACTGTTTGGACTTTGAAAATAGAGATAAGAATGTGAGGTATGAAAAACATGAGGCATTTGGACCCTGCTCATATAACTGAAGATGTGAAGGGTAATGTTAAAATTATTGTACAAGTGCCAACACCAGTATTGTTACTAGATCCATACTGTTTTGGCTATGTACTCGCTGCCACCATGCCTTCATGGAGCATAAAAGCATTATACATACAAGAAACTGATATTCTACCCGTAATTTTTGTAAAGGTAGGATACTGGTACACCAACAATATAAGGTGCTCATGTACTGACTTGTACTGTGTGCAGATCACCAGTAATTTACATTGTACCACCATGAAGTAATCTCATGTGAAATTAGGTGTTCATACAAGACAATTCAATTACCATATATGTATAACATGCTTGGTCAACAAGTAGATCTCGTACCTGGCAGTTGAGTAACTTACTGCTGCATCATCACATATAAATTCACTATAAATAAACAAAATTATTAATATATTTTTCCGAATACTTACATTGGTTCTCGACAACGAAATTCCACTCATACGCTACTCCCTCGGCAGCCTGTTTAGCCGATTTGGAGGTGAAAACCAGGAGACGATAATTGTTTTTAATCATGTCACTGAGGAGAGGCCAATTGCTTCCATTTTGCGGCATTTCAGTAACCGGGAACCAGTACTTCATCAGGCCAGAGGAGTTGAAAATACTAGGGATAGATCCAATTTTCGTGTAGTCTTCTATGAAGATTGTTACAACTTCATTTTGGTTTTCATCTAGAAATGTCTTTATTTCTTTAAGAGTGTTAACTGCCGGTTGCTGAAATTAAAAAAAGAAACAGAAATTTGCAGATTAGCTCCATACTACCAAGGAAATACAAAAAAAGATCGTTTTGTGTTTTGTAATTGCCAAAAAAAAAGCCCCAGCAGTAAAATTAGAGTACCCCAAAGATTTAAGGGATCTTTTGCAACCTTCTCAGTTAGATTACTTTTGTAATTTCTTGATTGTATGGGGTACCACAAATTTCTCACAAGAAAATAGAAAGTGTATGAGACATTGGTGTTTTGGGTCTTGGTCCATAATCCATCATGCCTAATTTTGGCATCATAAAGTAAAAAGTAACTGGTCTGAGAATTTTGAATTAAAAACACAAAAAATCCAAAAAAAAATGTTGCTATGAAAGGGAGTGGGAGAGAGAGAGATACAAAGGCAGTGTAGTTATAGCAGACACCTCCATAGGAATGGCACAACCATACATCATTATTGAAATCATACATGTCAAGCATCAGACCTCTAACACCATCCTGCAAAATCAAAAACCTTAATTCAGGAAAAAAGAGAATACAAAGTTGCATCAGAAATTTACTTTGCTTATTCAAGATTTACAAAATATACAACAGCTCTTTAAATAGGAGCGTAGGAAAATTTTACAAAATACCCTTCTTTACAAAAGTTGATAAAATTCCCTTGCCTCTAAATTTTTCAACAAAATGCCCTTGTGGATCCTATGAAGTTAATATTTACCCTTCCCTCCCCTTCTCCTTTCCTTCGTCCTTCCCCCTCACTTACACATTTTTTTCATATTTTTAAATTTTTTAGTTTATAATTTGCAACATTTCATAGTTCAGAAATTTTAGCTTCGTATTTGGAATGTTAATTACAAAGTATTATATTAAACAAAATACGGTGTCAAATAGATGACGCTTCATAAACATCAAGCACAAAAATAATAATAATTCAACATGAAGCATTTTACTCAGAATTGGTCATAAAAAACAAGGGGAGTTACCTGGAGCTGGGAGGTGACATTATTCTCCTGATTCGTGGGGGAAAGAAGTGCCGACCCTGTAGCGGAAGATTGTCCACTAATGGCAAATGAGTTGTGTGTTGTTAGCCAAGAGTACTTGTTAAATGCAAACCCTGTTCCCTGACCAAACCCATTATCAAAATTAAGTCCAAACCCGATAACTCATAATAATTAAAAGTTCCATATGAAGCAAAATCTCATATGTGAGTATGTGACCCTACAAAATGTCAACAAAATCACATCCCCATATTCAAAAGTGCCTCATTGTCTTACCACAATTAATACCTCTAAACATAAATGGAATAAAATTGAGGCAATTTATATATTATTAAAGGACCTTTACAAAGAGAACCATATATGTGATTTTATTTATCATTGTTCGGAAGGGCATGTGAGATGTTTCTGGTTTTGCACAGTCACAAGTTCTATATCTTGGATATTTTTTGTTTTGAAGGAACATATATGATATTTCAATGTTGAAGGGGTATATGTAAAATTATGTCAATAATCAGTGCCAGATACTCTCAATTCACATCCTTGCAGACCACAATTTTGCATATATATTTTTCAAAGTTGGGATTCATAGATAAAAGTGTCAAAAAAAAAAAGAGAAAGAAAATGCCCACATCACAATACAGAGAGACTTTTCAAAGTTAACAAATTGAGTGCTATACACGTCACACGGTAAAATGGGTGCAAAATGTTGTGTTATTCTTTAGCCTATTTTCAAATTTAGCTGTTTGACTTTCAGACTAAGTAAGAAATAAACATGAGCATTAGGTTGACCAGTCAACCACTAACCACTCATGCATAAAAGTTTTAAATTGTTCAGGGGTGAAATGGAAATTAAGTTGGAAGAAATCCTGACCATAGTTTCCGGATCAATCGGCGAGGTGCGGGTGCAGATGGATTGACGTGTGTTGCTACAGCTGTCGCAATGCTGCCCCGTGCCACAATCCTTGTCAGCGCTGCATTTGCCCCCCACCTGAAATATTTAACCCTGAAGTTTTAATTTTATAATAAATGTAAAAAAACTGAGGTTTGTAAAATATTCAGGAGATCTGATCTCTGACTCTGATTTGCTCTGATAGATGGAATTTTTGCAATTATTTTCTGGAACGCATGTTTAGAAACGAAATCAGAAGAAATGTACTCCAATTAGAATTTGATATTCAATTCCAATCCAATACAAAAACTAAAAATATGCAATAACGACTAAAGATATCGCAGAGCGAATAGATACACACGGTGCCATGAATGCGGAGAGGAAGAGCAAGGATCAGCGATAGAAACAACAGCGACCAGTGGAGCCGCATCGTGCGTCAATCGATGAAGCCGAGAACGGTACAAAGGGAAGGGGAGGAGGGGGTGAAGAGAGAGGAAGGGAAGAGTTTAGGTGTAACCGTGAGAGCAGTTGAGTCTCTCTCTCTCTCCTCTCTCTCTCTTTCTTTCTCTTTTGTCGTGGAGGTGGCCTGGCGGGGTGGGTTGGTAGGGAACGGACTCCGCTGCTTTTTTGAGAGATCGCAGGGTCCTGCTTTTTCTATCTCAACTATTCAAAATCGTTCAGATCTGTGCATAAAAAAATTATTTTATCGAGATACGTGAATAAAAAATTTTGAATCGTTGGATTGGAAAAGCAGGATGCTGCTTTTCATAAAGAAAAACAGCAGAGCCTTATCCGGGTTGGTAGAGGGTTTGAACTTTGAACTTTTAACACGGATTGGTTCGTTAAATCGTTTCAGAACTTTTGAATAATTGGGGAAACAATTCAATTGAGGTGGCGATTGGTGAGTCCGGATCCTCTCAAGTAACTCAAATTTTGAGTTTATATACGGACCCTCCGATCAGATCCGGGTCGAATTGGCCCGAGATGGAATGCACGGGGATCCTTTAATATTCGTGCTAAAGCAGATCGAACGGACCGGATGTAAACTCAGAATTTTAGTTATTTCGGTGATTTGAAGTCGCGCTTGGGTACCTGGAGAAAGCGAGCTTTACAGAAGGTTCTCTTTTCATCAAAATTCAAAGGTTGTTTGGTGACTCACAAGTCACATCACATATTAATTGCATCATTAAAATTTTTATGTCGTAAATACAAAGTGTTGATGCTCGTCCGGCGTTGGCACAAACTTTTTTATATGTTTCACACTTATTTTATTATAAAAATTGCTAAAAAATATTATCAGACTTTTGGTCGCCCAGATTCTTTTTACATCTATCGGTGCATTAAGATTTGTGCAGACTAGTTCTCAATTTTCATGTGATCATTTGGCACTGATAAATTTATTGCGTAGATATAAATTATTTGTTAATTCAGCTATTTTGTGTATTTAATAATTTTTCAAACTGTTGCATCAAGAAATGAAATTAGGTTTTCAAGTTTATTGAAATTCAAGATAAATTACAGAGATAGAAATAGTTTGATATTGTTAAAGGGAAATTGTTGGAATTTGAAATGGTTGCCAGTTAGCACATGCTAAGAGGGCACATGAGCTAATGTTATTTTTTTCCAAGGTTGTTGAACTTTTCGGATCACAAAATTTAATAATTGCTAAATGTTAATAGAGGGGTGTTCAAATATTTTTAGTTTTCTATAATTTCATTATTCTTTTACTTTTATTTAATTTTTAATAATATTTTTTATAATTATATGCTAAAATAAAAACGTCAAATATGATCTATATTATGTTTTACATGTACATAATTATTACTTTTTGACTTTATTTTTAGATTAATCAATGAGTTAAAAAATGAACATCCGTAAATTATCTACGTCAATGTATTTTTGCAATTTCTTAGTATCAATCAAAATAAAGTTAAAATATCATAATATTTTACATGTGTATGAGAAAATGATATATATTTTATCTAACAATCTTATTTTGATATTTAATTTAAAAAAATAGATGACTAGAAGCACAAAAATAAAGATATTTGAACCTTCTTTGTGTTAATATAAGTGAGATTCTGTCCAAAGAAAATTTAACAATGTGATAATGTGCGAAATTTATCACTGATGTTGACAATTTCTTTTATTAGCGTGAACATTTTTAGGGTTTCACTATTATGTTTTTTAATTTTGTATAAATAAAAAGTAATCAATAAATTTCACCCAAATTAATTTAGGACAAAAAAGAAATTTCCATAGATTTGTAAATTTCGAAGATGTGCAAGAAGGAGAACCTGTTAATTTTAATTAATAAATAAAACTAAAATAATAAATGAACTCGGTCCATATCACCAATTCATCATGATTAATTTGGAAGCTGTGCTTTGTGGTATGAACTTAGAAATGATCAATAGAACAAGTACTGATGCAATGTAAATTCAAACTGTTAAGTAAATTTTTATTGCCAATCAATTTAAAAATTAAAATAAATATTGCAACTTTGCAGGTTCAACACACAACATTTGATTAAAATTAAATTAAGAACTTTGACTTTCATCTAAAATAAAAAAATAATATTGCAACTATATGTAACAATTTGAAAACAGAATCGCGCGTATGACTAAATCTATACACTACTGTCGTCCACACACCATGTTATGCTGCATCAACAATGGGGATTATTTTATATTATTTAATATCAAGCAGAAAATTATGACTTTGACTAATGCAATTTTTTTTAGATAAAAGATGAATATCAAGACATCTAATTTTAAATATTAACAAGAAATCTCTTATCTCTTGTTCGAATTTTAAACGTACAATCTCTCACCTAACAACATTATCTTATTCAACAGACCAAAAATTGATTCTCTAATGCAATACATTTTTATTTATATATAAATAGGATAACTCTCATTTCTTGAGAGCTTACGAAAGTTATTTTGTAGATTTTGTACATTACAAATTAGTCACAAATTTTGATTTGTCACTCAAATGGTTTGCAATAGCCAAATTAAAATTTGGTCTTTAAATTGTAACATGAATAATTTTTAGTAACATAGAAAGATATGTACCCTATAAAAATTATAAACGTTTACACCATGCAATAGACAAATTAAAATTTGGTTAATAATCTGTAACACGAATAACATGTAGTTACATCGAAAGATATGCACTCTATAAAAATTATAAACATTTGAGGAAATATTTTAAATGTACGGTACGGTAATATTGTGCAGTCAGCACAGAAAAAGCTAGATGGCATTTGTTAATAATAGTTTGATACCATCTAATCTAAGCATATAAAATGCATGCGAATAAGTCAAAAATGTAATCGTACACACAATTTGATAATATGTCATTAATAGTAATAATAAGGACGAGCATGTCAACAGATACAGAGAATTACTGTTTATTTAAAATTGGTTCTTTGTATGAGTCAATTAAATTATTTATAATTGTAGTTTCCAGAACTAATTATCAGACGCCGCCAGAAAAATTAATTACAGTTGTCAAAAAATAATAGAAATTAATTTAGAGTATATTTATTACCAAAATTAATTAAAAATTGGCATGTTGGATTAGAAATTAGAATTGGAAGTCCACTGTAAAATTAACAACTAACAATCATCAAATGAGAATTTATAATTTGCCAACGTGGGAATTAAAAGGTGATTTCTTTTAAAGGAAGCTTGCTAATTATGAAATGTTAATATGTCTAATAATTTGAAAAAAAAAAATCTCACATTGGACTAAAAATTAGAATAGAAAGTCTGATGTAGATGCTCTAACTTGCTGAGAAGTAAAATTTGTGTAAAAAAAAAAAGAGAACTAGCCTAAAGGTGAAAGAACAAAACTAGCAAAATGCCAACAAAAGGGAATCAGAGAAATGTATTTTGAGCAAAATATACAAAAATATATTTTTCTTCGGTCTTCCAATCTTAATAATTTATGACATCAATTTGGAAATCAGAGAAATGCTTAAACAAGGCCTATCTGTGGGCTTCATCCACCAAAAAAGGAAAACATTTTTTTGACAACCTATTTCCAACCAAACTCCACTTTCAAAATTTTGTTGAAGCGGTCACCTCAAAATTAAATAAAGCATGGAGGTAGTCAAAGAATTTTTTTGTTTGAAAGTAAAAAATAAATTAATTTAAATTAGATAATTTAAACTGGGAAAAAAATTAAAAATAAGAAAACCGAACTTTAAAAGTCCGATTTTCATTTTCAAGCCGGGGTGTTATTTATTAATTGAGGAGCATCATTTACATTTTTTTTTACTTGAACTAATAAAATGTTTTTGTTTTGTTTTGTCATTTCATTTCATTTGATCTTATTATTTTATTAAATTTTCAAGAATTTTTTTTGGAGCTTCTGCTTTTAGAACATGCTTTTTAGCTAACTAATAAAAAAAGTGAGAATAAAATCAGTGACAACCCCATGGCTGATTTGCGCTATCGTTAATGAAAAGATATAAAAAGAGGTTACTTTTATAATTCCCTACTTGGCTACTTTCTACAAAAAAAGGTGCTATATATCATGCTGTGCTGAGAAAACATGTCCATGCTTCATGCTTGTTGAAGAAGTCAAATTGCTTGAAATCTATATAGGATTATAATATGATCAGGTCAATATGTGTTGTTAATTTGCCGATTGTTTTATTCATATCATTAAAAGAAACTAAAAGTTAAATCCGTAGCAACATTTGTGTAAAATATTTAAAAAGGTGGTAATGAATCTTAACGCTTCACATGCGCTCAATTATACTTGGAATTTCAATTCTTCAATCATGTAGCTCAATTATATTTGGTTTTATTTCAATTCTTGAATCATTGCCGAAAGTTTTACTCATACCCTAAAAAAAAAATCTAACAATGCCCTCGTTTTTTTTAAATTCAAAATTTGTCCCAACCATTGGCAATGCCAGCAATACCATTTTTTTTAAAGTATTTCTTTGACGTCAATGCTTCATCAATATTTTTATAATGAAACATTAATGTACTAGTGCTGGGATTAACTAGGATATAAAACATCACGCGTCATCGATGTTTTTGCAATGAAACATCGATACATTGTTTTCAAACTTTAAACGACCATAACTTTTGGTAGGAAACTCCGATTGAGCATTTGACTACAATTCGAAAAAGTCGCAAAGAGACAGAGGGCCCGATAACCGTGCTAACTGGGCCACCGGGGAAATTGACGCAGAAGGAAAAAAAAACGTCGTGTATGGTATCAAAACTTCAATTAAAGTTTATGATTCTACAGTCCGTTAATTATTCAATAAATTTTTTTATTTTACAATAATCAACATTCTAAAATTGAGTATATTATAAAAAATTAAAAAAATTCAATGCATGCTGAACCATGTTTTTAATTTTGTTTGAGAAGTAAAAAAAACAACCGAGAAACATCATTTACTTTTTTTGTACTTGAACTAATACAATATTTTTGTTTTGTTCTGTCATTTATTCAAGGTTATATATTGTGAGGTTGATATTCACATAACAAAATTTGTAATTAATATGTGTTCATTAAAAAATTAAATTGATGGATAATTTTACTCCTCAATTAATCCTCCATTTATATGCTGTTTGTTTGAGAAGTTAAAAAAAAATTAGGTGGTAGAAGCAATTTTCAAATTTTTGGAAAAACACGAGGACATAGTTGCAATTTTTTTTAAGATATGATTAAAAATTTCGGGAATCATTGTGACTTTGAATCGAGCTGCTCGATGGGCTCCTCAAAACTCGGCCCTATTCGAGTGGTAAGATTGGAGTTAGGACCAAGTTTGGACTTCATTCCAATTCGAATCAGCTCGGTTTTGATTTATTGAGTCGTCCTGACTGTTTGCTCATGAATCGTAATGATCATCACAGTCTTATTAGTTTTAGTTATAAACATTCGTAAAAATGTTGTTAATTTATTTTTTTGAATGTTATTCAAATCCGTTAATTTGTTTTACTCCTAATCCTAGCCTCTTAATATGATGTATAATTACCCTTTAATAATACAAAATAGTAATTACCCATACTCTTACTTATTTAATTTACGAAATTTTTTTTTATCCATATTAATACTTAATAAACACCTAAAAAGATAATCATTGATACCATGGCCATGGCCATCAACAAACTACAAGCTTCAAAGAATTGTATTGATTGTTTGATTTTTGTGTTGTGTAGCACTACACTGTAGCCTAGCATGAAACTAATAGTTTTAAGGACAGTGATAAATGAATAGTTTGAATTTAGTTTAGCGGGGTCAATAATTCGTGATTCGGAAATAATTCAATTATAATTCGGAAATGATTCGGTACCACAAAGAAAGCAAAAAAAAATACCCAAAAAAATAGTTTTATGTTTTATTCGCGAATAAAACGTATAATACGTTTTTTCGTGTTTTATTCGGCGTTCGATTCAATAACGTCAAAAAAACTAAATTAAACGCGAATTATTTACGAGTTATGTTATTAATTTTGACCCGCTTCGTACGTGAACACACATGTACGATCTCACCATAACATACTCTTATTTTTGGTTAAGTGCGGTATGAAAATGCTACCATCATGAAATTATTTTAGAAATCATAAATAAAAATAAAAAATTACCAAACCAATCTGATTGTTTTGATTTTTACAGAAATCATAAGAACTGAAATGTCGTTTCGGTCCAAAGATTTTTTTTTTCCGGACCGAATTGTCATTTCGATCCGAGTCATTTTTACAGATTTCGAAAAAAATAATGTACTTAGAAAAAATAATTTACTTGTTAGATAAAACTTGTAAAAATATCTCGGATTAAAATAACAATTCGGTCCGAGAAAAGAATAACTTCGGACCGAAATGACACGAAGGTTGTTATGGTTTTTTTGAAGTTGGTTTGGTAATTTTTTATTTATTTATGGTTTCTAAACAAAATTCACCATCGATGATCTCGTACTCGTTGAATCTTCTCTTCCGCCTCACTCCGCTCCGTTCATCTCGTCCGCCGGAGGCGAAGAATAGCACACTCCACCGCGGTTTAGTAACCCAGCCCGCTCTCACCTCGATTCGTTTTAGTTTCTCCCCATTTACAATGACCCCTTCGACCCCAATCCACCGATCTCTCGTAGCATCGACCTCATACCAAAGAGGAACGCCTATCTCTTCCCCGAATCTCAAGCACGAGCATTTTATCATGCTCGCACCACTTCCTTGCTTGGCAGTATGGCTCGACCCCCATCTGCATGCCATGTGTTTGATGAATTGCCTGAGAGGGGGTTTGGGCCCATGTCTCTGTTTGTGCTTCTTTGGAGCTTTGGAATGGAAAACAGGAGATTGTGTTCGGGGCTGTGACCTGTGAAGGTCTGGAATGAGATGATATGGAGGTTGACAGTGTAAACATTGGGCTTTAGAGAGGGATTTTTTTAAAAAACATAATTAAAAAAAATATTTTTACCAAACTAACATGATTATTTTTTTTTTTTACAAAAATCATAAGAACCGAATTGCCAATTCAGTCCGCTTGGTTTGGGACCGAATTGGCAACTCGGTTCCTGTTGATTTCACAAATTTTCACAGAAACTGTGTTGCCGTTTGTGTAATGCCTAGGGACCGAATTGGCAGTTCGGTCCAGAGTTTTTTTAGTCCGGACCGAATTGGCAATTCGGTCCAAACTTTTTTTTTTTTTTTTTAGGATTTGGTTGAATTACACAAGAATATTATAAATATTATAACTATGATAACTATAATAATAACTATATATTATAACTATAATATTATTAATTAATATGTTATTATATATTATAATTAATAATAACTATATATTATAATAAATAATATTCATTATATATTATAATAACTATTATTAATAATAACTATAATAATAATTATATTATAATAACTATAATAATAATTATATTATAATAACTATAATATAATTATAATACGACTTTTATCATATTATTAATAAGTATTACTATGATAAGTTATTAATAATATTTATCATAATAACATATATTAACTATTATAATATTATAATATAATAATAATTATAAGTTTATTATAGTTTGAATATTATGATTAATATTAGTTATTCATGATTATAATAATAAGAAAATATTATCGAATAATAAAATAATTATAAGAATTAATCGATTTTAATATTATAAAGATAAGGTATAATAGTTTACTTAAATAGTATATTTTTAACATTCTTCAAGTTCTTTTCATTTCATGCTAAAGAAAAGTTACAATAATGCTAAAAAGAAAGTTTAGCATGAAAAAAAAACTTAGGGTGCGGTTTTTCATTTCAATGTTTTCTTAACTAAATTTACAATAATGCTATGTATTAAGCAAACTCTAAAAAAAAAAAAAAAAAGTTGGGACTGAATTGCCAATTCGGTCCGAAGTCTTTTTCGGATTTTCTGTGGCCGTCTTTCTGAAAATTTGTGAAATTAACAGGGACCAAATTGCCAATTCGGTCAAAAAAAAAAAACCAAGCGGACCGAATTGGCAATTCAGTTCTTATAGTTTTTGTAAAAAAAAAAATAATCATGTTGGTTTGGTAAAAATATTTTTTTTAATTATGTTTTTTAAAAAAAATTCCAGTAAAGAGAGGGTTTTGATTACGGTCAGCCGGGGAAGAGCAGGTAGATCTAGCAGGAGTTCCACTGTGAGCACTCGCTTTGGCAAGTCTCTACTTATTTATAAATAAGTTTCTATTTATCCGATTTAGTTTTAAATTTGAAACTCTGAATTGGTACAGTAATAATCTTGTAAATTGTGTGGGTTTAAACCAGCTTCTTGGGTCATTCTATATCTGGTTAAAGGCAAAAAATTTGGTTGTCTAAAGGGCATGACACTGGTAACAGCGCTTTCCCGGCACATGTCCTCCGGTGCTCCAGCCATTTATTTGGTAGAACTTTTCATTAGAGGAGGTTGATAGGGCTGAGTTTTCCCTACAATTTCACTTTATCTTTGTTGGTGTGTGCAGTGTCGTTAATGTATTGATGGATTCCAACAACTGATTACATCCACTTTTTGTCTTGCTGAATTGTTGAGAAGGAAGCGTTCAAGCTTGTTGTCAGTTCTCCACAGGGATATTGTGATGACTAACGACTTATTTGCTAGAATGGTACCGGCTGGTACAATGTCCAACTAGTACAGGCTGGCAACATTTAGGGTGGCCTTTTTTGCTAATGGTCATGTGCAGCGGAATTGGTATTCAGTCTAATACTGCACATGTTGCCTTCTTATATGTGACTTTGTCTTACCAAGATGTGGCAGTTTTTCTGGTATGAACCACTACATTCCTCCCACTCCTTTGTGTACCATACATCAAATTTGCTTAGTGTCTTGTAGAAAAGGTGAAGTTCTTGCTAAATCTGATTGTAGATAATGATTTTGGACAATTTTTTTGTTTTTCTGGTAAAAGGTTTCAGGTCTGATTTATGATACTGATTTTCTAGGAAAAAAAATGATATTGTTGAAATAAAAGTTAAAAAGGGTAAATATGATATTATGAATTTTAGAGGGGGAAATATGTAATTTCAAGGTTTTTGAAGGAGATACATGAAATTCCCCCTTGAATAAAATGAGTATGAATAATTTTTTTCATTAATTTATCAGATAGAAGTACGAATAAACTTTTTCCCAGTTAGGTGCGCATGAAAATGAAATTCATATCATCTAAGGTAACAAAATATTTCTGTTTAGATCCGGATCGTCCGATCAGAATCCATAAAAATATTAAATGGACCATGCGTTTCATCACGGACTGAATTGGTGTGAATTCTGATCGGACGGTCCACATCTAAACAGAAAATTCTGCTACTGAGATGGGATGTGGACCCAAATATGAAAATGCTACCACCGATACATCTCGTACTCGTTGACACCCTGTCTTTTCTCTTGTGCTCTTCCGTCTCATCCACTCCGCTCCGTTCATCTCCTCCGCCGGAGGCGAACAATAACACACTCCATCGTAGTGTAGCAACCCACCCCGCTCTCATCTCGATTCGTTTTAGTTTCTCCCCATTTGCAATGACCCCTTCGACCCCAATCCACCGATCTCTCGTAGCATCGACCTCATACCAAAGAGGAACGCCTATCTCTTCCCCGAATCTCAAGCACGAGCATTTTATCATGCTCTCACCACTTCCTTGCTTGACAGTACGGCTCGATCCCCATCTGCATGCCATGTGTTTGATGAATTGCCTGATAGGGGGTTTGGGCCCATGTCTCTGTTTGTGCTTCTTTGAAGCTTTGGAATGGAAGAAAGGAGATTGTGGTTGGGGCTGTGAAAGTCTGGAGCTTTGGAATGGAAGAAAGGAAATTGTAGTTGGGGCTGTGAAGGTTTGGAGTGAGATGATGTGGAGGTTGACAGTGTAAACATTGGGCCTTAGAGAGGGTTTTGATTACGGTAAGCCGGGGAAGAGCAGGCAGATCTAGCAGGAGTTCCACCTGTGAACACTCTCTTCGGCAAGTCTCTACTTATTTATATATAAGTTTCTATTTATCCGATTCAGTTTTAAATTTGAAACTCTGAATTGGTACGGTTATAATCTAGTAAATTGAGTGGGTATAAACCAGCTTCTTGGGTCAAAATTTTAAAGGAAATTTTTTTGGTTGAACATAGAATATTTGATGCACTTTAGAATGTACAATTATTACATGGTTAAAAGGTCTGACTCCATCCGATATAAAATCCTGGGGATTTGAAATTTTTTATACTTGTTGCATGTCATGATTGGTAGTGTTATATGGTAGGTTTTGCACTGTTTGTTCATATTATATAGGCTCTTGCTCTAGTTTGTTTTTTTTAGGTTATGACTGACCCTGTGCAGTTAATGATCTAGTGTTGGTTCACACCACATTATTAGAGCTAACTGCTAAGTTCAATGAATAATTGGAATGGTAATCACATGTAAAGTGCCATGAGGCATTATTTTGTAAAAAAAGATTTAGTACAATTTCACCAACTTATGGCTAAACACAAATTTACTACTTAATATAGGATCTTAAAATGATTATTCTACTCCTAGCAAAGCAGTATATAATCACCAAAAGTTTTTTACACAATACCATAACCAAAAAATGATTGTTCTACTCATTTTATCTAGAACATTAAACTCTTAGTAGTACATATACTTGCAGATCTACCCTAAAACTCTTGTAATTAATTAACTAAACAAAACCTCTCTAGCGTAAGTGCACAAACTTTAGCATTGTACATACTGTATACCAAAAAAAAACGAAAATCTTCGTAATAACCATGAAAGAAGTTTTATAATTTCTTTAGCATGGGATATGCCATTGCCAAGGAAGCAAAGCAATATTAGGACTTGGTATTCATCTGACTCCTCCTCTGGAGTAAGGTAACGAACATATAATAAAATTATTGCATTCTAGTGCCTGCTATTCCATATCCACTGGTAGTGTAGTAAATTAACAGGAAACTTATTTCTATGTCCTACCATTATCCTCCCCTACTCCGCCTTTAAGAACACAAACCAAAAAAAACAGAGAAAAATGCTCCAAACAATGTTGTTTAAAAATCAACATTTGAGGGCACACAAAGCCAAACAAATATTCTACACCCATAGGAACTTTTCAAACAGAACATCATATCACTTCTAACTTTACCATTAGGATGATCTATAGTCTTTAAATCAACAAGCTTTTAATGAAATAATTTTGAGCTTCTAATGTCTAAACATATGCCTTTCCAATACCTACTATTTTGTGTGCTTCTACTCTTCTACATGTTCTTGAATTACATATTCATTGAATTAGGTGGGAGTATGTTGGCCTAGTATCCACAATTCCGTTCATCCCTTAGTTTATCCAACTGGTTTTTTTTTTATCGTACTGTACAACTATATTGTGTAACTTGCACATGCAACAAACTAAAATTTAAGACACCTAATCTACTGTTAGGCATTCATCAAATCTACAACATACAGTTGTAGAACTAAAATTTGTTCAAGGAAAAATAATTCTAGTCACAATAAATAGGACGAACAACTAACAGTTGACAGGTATTACAAATTTAATGCATAAAAGTAATTAGATTGAGAAAAAGTTAGGTAGAATTAAGATCAGGCCATCAGTTCAGTGAGATCGCCGGAATGGAGGTTACAAATTAAGAAAAATATGTAGTCCTACTGATGAGATTTGAAAAGGAAACTAATATTTAGATAAATTTGTCAAATATTAGTTTATCAAGGAGAGACAACTAAACTGGCGGCTTGTAATGTAGCATTTCAACCAAATACGACTATATCTACATGAAATAAGCTTTACAAAAGTATAGAGCAGAGAAAAAAACTTGCATAAAAAGAATTGCCAAAATTCCTTCATAGTACCAAAAAGGGGTTGCACCGCCAGAACAATTCAACAAACAAGGAAAAAGAATAAAGTACCCGATCTCTGGAATTCAACCCTGCGGAGGACAACAAGCTCTTTTGGAGAGGGGGGGGGGCGCTGGGTTATACGGTTTGGGATTGGGATGGAGCCGGGGGGTTTCATAGAGGTGACTCATTCTTGGTAAGCTTATCAACTAACAACGAAAAAAGAAATGCAGAGTTGAGATGAGAAATACTTATATTGATTACACGTAGATAGACAATGCGCTTTTCCTTTTGAGGGGTTTAGCACTTCATTAGTAGTGCGTTAGAATGTCTCCTCTCCATTTTAGAATAACTAGAAATATCGTTCCAATGCATATGTGCGTTTCAACTTTGGATTGTGATTTGGACAATTGAATTTTGGAGGTAAGAGAGCCTTGTCTCCTCAAGAAAAATGTGTTTTCAATTCAACAGCTCAGATATGTGGATCTATTGATTACGCCCTTTGAGCGAGAAATCCAACCTAAACTTCTTTGACAATTGTCTCTTTCCTTTTTTCCTATGGATTTTTCCTTCTCATTAAAGCAACTAATTCTCATCAACATAATCTTATTCAATTTTTTGTCAAAAATAATTCAACTGTCCAAAATCCTTGTCAGAAGTTGAGATTCCTGCAGAAGTATTGCAAAAATATCACCAGTTGTTTTAAAATGGAGAGGAAACATTCTAACATGCTACTAATGGAGTGCTAAACCTTTTCTATCCCTCAAAAGGAAAGCGTGTTGTCTATTGTATTGAAATAAGTATTTATCGTCTCAATTTCTCATTTCTCCTTTCATCTGAGTCAGAAAGCTTATCGAGTGTGACCTAACCCCTAAAAAGCCCGGCTCTCCCCCCCTCCCCTCCTAAATTTTCATACTCCCCTTCCGAAGAGCCTGTTGTCGGCAAGGTTGAATCCCAAAGATTAGGTACATTATTATTTCTCCTTGTTAAATTATAGTATTTTGTTAGCTGTTGAATTGCTTTGGTGGCGTGGCCCCTTTTTGGTACTATGAAGGAATTTTTGTAGTTCTTTTTATGTGATTTTCCTGTTTTTCCTAATTTGTACTTCAGTAAAGCCTAATTTCATATAGATCTAGTCATATTCGGTTGAAATTTGAGACTACAAGCCGCCAATAATGTTTCCTTTCCTTGATCTCATAGATCTTATGGATTTGTCTAGTCATATTCGGTCGAAGTTCGAGACAATAAATTTTTCCTCCCTTGATCTCATAGATCTAATGGATTTTTCCTAATTTGTACTTTGGTAAAGCCTAATTTCATATGGATCTAGTCATATTTGGTCAAAATTCGAGACTACAAGCGGCTAATAAAATTTTCTTTCCTTTTCAATTCTCATGAGTGAGACAGTCTATTTTCTTCATTTTTAACTTCCATTGCTGCGATCTCATTGATCTGATGTCTTGATTTTAATTTTTAACTAAATTTTCCTCAATCTAATTGTTCTCATGCATTAAATTCTAATACTCTGTCCTGTCAACCATTAGTTGTTTGTCCTACAAATTTATGTTGTAGATCTGGTAAAGAGCTTTAGAATTTCTTGCAGTTGTGAGCTTGTCTTAAATTTTAGTTTGTTTCATGTGTTATATAATATATATATTTCCAAAAGGGTCAACAACCTAGTTGGACAAATTAAGGGATAAATTACATTTTGAATACTTCGCTAACATACTTCCACTTGATTTGTAATGAACATATGGTTTAAGAACATATAGAAGAGTAGAAGTACACAAAAGTAATAGGCATATGGAAAGAGGCATACATTTTGATATCAGAAGCTCAATTATTTTATTAAGAGATTGTTGATTTAAAAGTTCGGAGTAACGTTTTGTTTGAAAAGTTCTCAATGTTGTGTGACTTTGTGTGCCCTCAATGTTGATCTCTTAAACAACTTCTTTTGGAGCTTTTTTTTTTCTTTTGCTTGTCTGCAATCTCAAGGGGAGAAAGGGAAGGGAAATGGTAAGACATAGAAAATAAATCTCCTGATGATCTACTGCTTTATTAGTGAATAGTGGGCCCCTAAATGCAACAATTTTATTATATGATATTAGTTACTCCGAAGGCCTTACTTTAAAAGAAATTCTGATGTTTCTTTCATGTTATTTTGAAGATAATTTTTTCTTTTTGCATACAGTATGTACAGTGCTAAAGTTTGTAGACTTAAATTAATTACTTGTTAAAATTTGATGGGATATATGTTAGAATATGTATTTATTTAGGTTTCATAGCATAGGTGATAGGATATCAAGCAGTTTGAATACTAAGCGCTAGAATATGCATTATTAATGTCTTGTGTTTTTTGGTTCTGTGATTGTGTCAAAAACTATCTGAAATTATGCAGCTTTGCTAAGAGTAAGATCCTATAATAAAATAGAAAATGTGTCAAGCCATGAATTGCTGAAATTTTACTTGGATGTTTCTTCACAAAATAATCTCTCACACTTTACAAGTAATTTTCTTTTCGATTATTTATAGAACTTGGCTCTAGTATTAATGTGGTATGAACTGATGTTGGAATGACCTAACTTCAATTGATAGGCTATTTTATTTTCTTTGATATAAAAATTAGATGTTATGATTTATGAGCCGAAGTTAGTTGAGGAAAACATGTACAATTATATAGACAAAATTATTTGATGTGCTTTTACGTACTCATTTGCCTATATCAGTTCTTGCCACACTGAGGTAATATGTAGACAATCCAAATTCATGGCTAACCGGCATCATTTGTAGGTCCCTATCAGTTTTGAGAATCTATTTTCTAATTCTCACTATATAATCACATTGCTAACTGGCATCCTCAGATGTATACTCGAAAGTTCTATGCATTTTTTCCATCAAGTGAGAGAACTGTTACGGATTTTGATTTGACTTTTGTTAGTCTTTAGATGGGGCATACAGTGTATAGCTTTTGCAGCAATTTCTGAATTTGAAAGGGTATATAAGTTTGTAACTTTTGAGTATTAGTAATTTCTTCATACTAATTATTTTTCTTCATTTGTAGGATAATTAAAAAAAATGGTGAATACTCAACGTGGCCAGCAATCCTCAGGATCTAACATTTCTCAAAGGCATATAGTGCGGCCACATCCCGCTGTCCCCAGTAACGGTGCTGTGCTCACTGGCCGTGCTGTTCGGAACGGCCCCACCGTACCCATCCGCCGCACCATACCCATCCGCCGCACCATACCCATCCGTCGCACCATACCTTCTGGCCGCACTGCACCTAGCAGCTCTGCTGGCCAAACAGGGCCAACTGTCTCGACTGGCTCTGCTGTTGCTGCTGGCCGCAGTTTATCCACCGACATTGCTCAGGCCAGCCCTACTGTCACTGCTGGCCGTGCTGTACCAACCCATGCCACCGGCCCCACATATACACCTCTCCTCAGATTACAAGCTGGCCATAGATCCCAGCGTGTGATTGAAGGAGAATACCTTCAGCCTATGTTCCCCCGGGAACATATTACGCCTCTACCGTGGGACTCCCGATATGAGAAGTATGTAATTGCAGCCGGGCTTTACGGCGTTCACATGATTGGTCACATACCAACAGACCACGCTCTCGTCAGTGCCCTAGTGGAGAGGTGGCGTCAAGAGACGCACACATTTCATTTCCCTGTTGGGGAAATGACAATTACTCTACAAGATGCTGCTGTTCTTTTAGGGTTAAGAGTCGATGGGCAGGCAATTTGTCTCCGAACGGATCGTAATTGGTCTGCAGTGGTGCGATCCTTACTCGGACGGGTAGACCCGACAACATTTCGAGAAAAGAGCAAAGTGGCCATTAATATATCATGGTTGCGCGATAAGTTCTCTAAATGCCCCGAGGGTGCAAGCGATATCATTGTGCAGCGATTTGCACGGGCATATTGTTTTGTTCTGGTCGGTTCTGTTCTGTTCACCGATCACTCGGGGGACTCCATTTCTTCAATTTATCTCCCACTTTTAGAAGATTTCGAGAAAGCCGGTAGATATAGTTGGGCAAGCGCTGTCTTGGCATACCTATACAAGGAGCTTTGCTTGGCTACGAAGCCCGAACGCAAGCAGTTTGGCGGTTCAATTACGTTGCTACAACTATGGTCTTGGGAAAGGCTTCCCATGGGCCGTCCCAGAACCCGCCGAAACACGGAAATACCACAACTCGGCGGTGACGATTTAACCCGGAGGCCGCCACTCGGTTATGGTTGGTCTGGTTATCATGAGCTTGCTGGTCATGTGACTTGCAGGGTGATGGAATCGTACCGTCGCGAGATCGATGGCTTGATTGATGCTAAAGTAACCTGGCTTCCGTATGAAGACAAAATGGATTTGCTTCCTGCAAATTGTAGGCCAGAGGATCGTTTGTTATGGAGAACAACAGCTCCTTTGATTCACTTTTGGATTGTGGAGATGCATAATCCGAGTAGAGTTGTGCGACAATTCGATCGCTTCCAAGATATTCCACCTATTCTTCGTGATACCAACGATGTTCTTCATACCAAGATAAATGGTACGGGAAAAGATTGGCCCGTTGAGCATGCCCAACATTTGCGGAAGTGGAATATTAGGCAGCGACTTTGTTTGAGGGATCGAAGACCGTATGACCACTCAAGACATGAGGAATACATGAGATGGTTTTCAGGCGCTTCGATTTTGTACCTCTCATCTCCTGGTGGTGTACCTAACACAAATAGCTCGGTAAGACCCCTATAAAATCAAAATTCGCATCCCCTGAGATATCTCAAACTTTGAGTTGATATGTGGAAATCCGGACCGTTCAAATCCTTACTGTGTGAATCTCAAAGCACAATAATACTGACCCCTGCATTCTGAATAGGAACCGATAAAAAATTGGCCCAGCTTTTAGATAATCTGAAAATTTGAGATATCTCACAAGATATGGACCCATAAAATTATGCGTCTTACTGATATTTAGTTGCACTTGTAATATGTCCACTTAAATTTTTTTTAATGTAGGCTGAAAGAGTAACACAGATTGCAACGAGTATTGTGGAAAGGTTCAGAGATGTGGCCGATGAGGACTCCAGGGCATTTGCTCGTCAATTGTTGCATCACTGCCGGTCGGCTATTAAGGCTGTTCTTGAACCTATCGACAACGAAAGCATCTTTGCTGCCCTTGACGGTGAGCAACCCCGGTGGAGGGAGGTTACTCCAGTCCCGGATGGAGATCCGGGACCGTCAAACCGTGCACCGGCCAAGAGGGCCCGATGTTCATCATCAACTTTTTGCTGAAAAGGATGGTACGAAATGAGTCCCGCGTGTTCAGGTTGGTTATTTTTCAGCCTCATTTGTCAAGTACTTAATTTATCTCTTGTCAGGTAGTTTGGTCTACTTTGGTTTGAAGTAACTGTTTGTCAGGTAGTTTGCTCTACTTTGGTCTGAAGTACCTGGTTGGACTTGTTTGTGTGACTTGTGTGTGTTTATGGCATCCTTTTGCTGTATAAATGGTTAGAATTTGGTGGCATACCAAATAGAGAATTCTTGACAATATGGAAATTCAAAATACCATTTAAAATTAAGATTTTTTTATGGTTAGTTAAGCAAAAGAAAGTCTTAACCAAAGTAACTATGAGTAATAGGGGATGGAATGGAGATACAGCTTGTGGTTTACCTGAATCTACTGATCATTTGTTTGTAGAGTGCCCATTAGTTAGAATCATTTGGATTTGGTTGCTAATTATGTTAACTTTCAGTTTAATTTAACTTGTGTGGATTAATTATGGTTAATTGATGCATTTATTCCTTTGAAAGACAGATTTCTGTAAGAATTACTTAGAGGTGCTGTCTTGTGGACAGTGTGGTTAGCTAGAATTAATTTATGTTTTCAAGATATTTTAACTTCTCAGAGGAAGATTGCTTCACAAATCATAGCTCTGGCTAATTTCTGGTGGAAATCAAGATATGATAATTCTTACTTAAATTGTCCTTAATTTTGCCTACTGACGTATGCAACATTATTATAAATAAATTCTGATGATCTGATGATACAGGAGGAGAAATCATTGGTGGTGCTGGGAGAGAGGAATCTAATTCATGGGTATGGAGGCTTAAGTGAGATTCGAAGTTATGAAGAATTGAACATACTGATATTTCAGTATTCTTAAGAAACTTAGTAGTTGATACTTATATTTGTTTAAGACAGATTGGCTATATTTTGTGACTTCAGTTCATATCTGTGTTTGTTGAGGATTGTAGTTTTACTATGATATGTACATTGAGGCTGGTACCAGTTCTCTTGTGATATTGGTTTCATTTTGAATGAAATCGGTGGGATTTTTCCCACTTCAATAATAAAAAAAAAGGCCTTTTGTCCTTCTCTTTATTAAATTCTTACCGTTTTACTTGATTTTAAAGAACTGATATGTAAATTATCACATAAAGTGTACCCAAATTGGTATACATGTAAGTGCTATTACTGGTATCAACCAAACAGTAGTCAATCACTATTGGTACTAATAGCGACCATGACCTGTAACAGTGTATGCTTGACTGTAGAAATGAAGTACTGAGGTGTTCAGAGTTGATGATTATTATGATGCAAGCTATTAGTGAGCAGTCCAGAAGAAAAAAGAGGAGGGGTTAAGAACACAGTATTTTTTAATTAAGGACAAAACTGTCCTTTTAAATTTTTATTTACATTAATGAAGAAAAAATATGGCTCCGCGCCTCCGCCCATGGTAGATGTTTAAGTAAGGCCAACATATATTTAACATATAAACTTAAAAAGATTAAAATTAAAAATAATAAGGCGGACTCATTAGATAAGATTATTTACAGTGATAACGATTCAGCCAAAACATTAATTGTTTAAAGATAGAAAAAATAATTACAAGAAAATATTTGATTTTATTTACCCATTGAAATCAAATGTGGACAATGGATATGAGGTATTAAAAGTTAAAACCCCGACTCTTCTCTGGCATATATATAGGAAGATATTCGATTTTATTTACCGCATTGAAAACGAATGTGAAATTCCAAAACCACGTTCGCATGAGCATAACTTTTAAAAAACCATTTGAGCAATTAATTTTCTCATTTGCACCTATATGTGTGTGTGATATTTTTTTTATAGAATCAAAATAATTTATCTTCTTTAAAATTATGTATCTCTTGGTGCTATCAATATTAAATAACTTTTCTTAATGTTTGATTTATGATTTCGAGCAAAACAAGCCTAATATTTGATATATTTTCAATTTTATTAGTGCTAACGTAAAAAATAATAAATTTTCATTTTTTATTGAATAAATAATTAAATTGCTGTATATATATTTTTTTTGTATGTATAGTTCAAATTAGAGAATTTTTGTTTAGAATGCTTGGTTAATTTGTCCTTGAATCAAAGTTTATTGTTAAATAAATTTGAAAATCATGCTGGTTGTTATATTTTGAATTTTTTCCCTGACATTTGTAAAATTTATGTTTCTATTAAGAAATAAAAGAGAATTCATTTTATATCCAATGATAAGTATTAATATCTTTTTTAGCTTGACAAAATTAGTTATATTATCTTTTCGCCTTTAATTTTACCTTCACTTCGTATTAAAGCCTTTTTAACTCTCACATTCCAAGCCCAAAACAGAACAAAAAAATAGAAAGGGGTCGGCCCAAAGAAAAAAATGAATCATGCGAAGGTTTTAAAAAAAGAGACTTGAGCCGAAATTAAGATGGCTAAAACGTAAAAGAAGAAATCAAAGAGAACTGTGAAATCTGGATCGAATCTAAAAACTGCCCAGTCAAACAACTAATATTTTAGAGTATGATGGACTATTTTGTGAGTAGAACTAGGGTGCTCTTGAGTTCACCAACCTTTGGTGAACTCAAGTCCAAAACTCATCGGATCGGCTTCAAACGACGAATCTGACCGTTGAAACCCGTCTACCATACGAGTGATGCGTTTACATGCAAAAATTTTAAATTTTAAAATTAATTTTGCATAGAGTCAAGTGGTCAAAATTAGAAGGTTAATAAATTAATTTTAATGCATTCATTTTTTGACGTTTTTTGACCACTCGACTCTATGCAAAATTAATTTCAAAATTTAAAATTTTTGTATGTAGACACATCACTCGTAAGGTAGACGGGTTTCAACGGTCGGATTCGTCGTTTGAAGCCGATCCGATGAGTTTTGGACTAGTTCTACTCCTATTTTGTTGGAACTTGAGTTCTAAAAACTCAAAATTCTCTCTTCAATAAATTTGCTTAAAATCTCCATTTGTGATATTTGAATTTTAGAGGGTTAAATTGAATGTATATTTCTTTAATGGTGAGTTATTTTTTTAATGTATTTCATTTTCTTCTAGTAGTCTTTTATCTTGTACTACTTGTCTTTCATATTTTTCTAGTTGTTTTTTATCTTCTAGTTGTTATTTATCTTCTACTACTTGTTTTTCACATTCTTCTAGTTGTCTTTGATCTTGTACTGGTTGTCTTTTATGTTCTTCTAGTTGTCTTTCATCTTCAACTATTTGTTTTTTATATTCTTCTAGTTGTCTTTAATCTTGTATAAGTTGACTTTCATGTTCTACTGGTTGTCTTTCATCGACTGATTGAATTTCATGTTGTCTTGCATATTCTTCAAGTTGTCTTGCATCTTGTAGTAGTTGTCTTTCATGTTCTACTGGTTGTCTTTCATCTTCTACTGGTTGTATTTCATCTCCTTCTAATTGTATTCCATTTTCTTCTAGTTGTCTTTCATGTTCTACTGACAGTCTTTCATATTCTACTAGTTGTATTTCATCTCCTTCTAATTGTTTCTCATTTTATACTAGTTGTATTTTATTTTCTACTAGTTGTATTTCATCTTTTTCAAGTTGTCTTTCATCTTTTTGCAGTTGCGTGTATCTTGGTATGGCTGTCTTTCATGTTCTATTAGTTGTCTTTGATGTTCTACTTATTGTATTTCATCTCCTTCTAGTTGTTTTTTATTTTTTACTAGTTGTATTTTATTTTCTATTATATGTCTTTGATCTTATTCAAGTTGTATTTCATCTTCTTCTAGTTGTCATATCTTGGTATGGTTGTCTTTCATGTTCTATTAGTTGTATTTCATCTACTACAGGTTCTATTTCATCTCCTTCTAGTTGTTTTTCATTTTCTACTAGTTGTATTTCATCTTCTACAAGTTGGCTTTCATCTTCTTTATGTTGTCTTTCCTCTTCTTCTAGTTGTCTTGTACCTTGGTATGGTTGTCTTTCATGTTCTATTAGTTGTCTTTCATGTTCGACTAGTTGTTTTTCATCTTCAACTACTTATTTTTCATCTCCTACTTGTTGTATTTTATCTCCTTATAATTGTATTTCATTTTCGTCAAGTAGTCTTTTACTTGTACTGGTTGTTTTTCATCTTATATTAGTTGTCTTTTATGTTCTACTGATTATTTTTCATTTTCTGCTAATTTTATTTCATCTTACTAGTTGGTTTTCATCTTCTTTTAGTTTTCTTTCACCTTCTTCTGGTTGGCTTGTATCTTTGTATATTTGTCTTTTATGTTCTACAGGTTGTCATTCATGTTATACTACTTGTCTTTTAGCTACTATTGGATGTGCTTCATGTTGTATTGGTTGTCATTCATCTACTACTGGTTGCATTTCTTGTTGTTTTTATACTTCTTCTAGTTGTCTTTCATCTTCTACTAGTTGTTTTTCATCATCTTCTACTAGTTGTCTTTCAACTTCTTTTGGAAGTGATTTATGTTCTATTGGTTGCCTTTCATCTACTACTGGTTGCATTTCTCGTTGTCTTTCATCTTCTTCTAATTCGCTTTCACTTGTACTGGTTGTCTTTCTTCTTCTTCTAATTGTCTTTCACTTGTACTAGTTGTCTTTCATGTTCTCCAGGTTGCCTTTCATCTTGTATTGATTGTCTTTCATGTCTATTAGTTGTTTTTTTATTTTCTGCTAGTTGTATTTCATCATACTAGTTGGCTTTCATCTTCTTCTAGCTGTCTTTCATCTTCTACTAGTTATTTTTTATTTTCTTCTATTTGTCTTACATCATGTACTGGTTGTCTGTCATGTTCTATTGGTTGTTTTTCATGTAATACTGGTTGTATTTCATTATCATCTAGTTGTCTTTCATTTTGTATTGGTTCTTCTAGTTGGCTTGTATCTTGGTATAATTGTCTTTCATGTTCTACTAGTTGTTTTTCAGCTACTACTAGATGTGCTTCATGTTCGATTGGTTACCTTTCATCTACTATAGGTTGCATTTGTTGTTATATTTCATCTTCTTCTAGTTGAATTTCATTTTCTGCTAGTTGTTTATAATCATCTTTTTGTTATCTTTCATCTTCTACTAGTTGTGTTCATGTTCTTCTATTTGTCTTCCATCATGTATTCGTTGTTTTTCATGTTGTACTAGTTGTTTGTCATGCTCTATTGGTAGTTTTTTATGTACTACTAGTTATATTTCATCTTCTTCTAGTTGTCTTACATCTTGTACTTGTTGTTTTTCATGTTATTCTGGTTGTTTTTCATCTTTGCATTGTTCTTTTTCATCTTGTAATAGTTGCTTATCAATTTCTGATTGATGATAGGAACGAATTTAAATTCAATTGATAAGGTCTCATGAACTGCAATGTATAGTTGTAATTGGGGTTGGTCATGAACTGTTGGTATTGTGATAAACTGTGATATGTTTGGGTATTTTGTGATTTTTTTTATATTTTTTTATTTGTAGTTTTCTTGATTGTGGATTTGTTTAACTTTGATGATTTGTGATATATTTGTGGATAACATTACTAGTAATAGGTGGTGAACTGGTAATTTGTGATATATTGTTATGATAATGATTTGTGATTAATTTTGTAGTTTTATTTTGGTATATATATGATAACACACAAACTATAACTTTCATGTATAGATATGAATACTTGCACGTGTACATGCTAATAACTCTTGTATTACAAAATTAGAATTATTTTCTAAAATATTAGTTTATCTTTAGATTGTTGCATACAAACTCTAATTTTACTGTATAGGTATGAATACTTCCACCAGTACATGTAACATCTAATATTTTGGAAAACATATTATTTTTAAAATATTTTTTTTTGTGCCGTACAAATTAATTCTTCAACGTATAGGTATGAATACTTATAAGAACAAAAGTAAATACTTACAGGAGCAAGTACTTATTATTACTTGCAAGTGCTTATTAATATCATAAAAAAGTTTAAATTGGTAAACAATATTTTTACTTTATATTATTACTTGGTAGTATAGGAATGAATACTTCATTGAGCAGAGGTTAATACCATGAACTTTACTAAATGGATCCATTTGTACGAATATTTTGTTTACAACATAATTGTCTATACTTTAGTTGTAACTGTGAATACATTGTTTCATAGGTAGTGGCCCCCAGAGTAGTTATTGCGCAATAAACTTGTATGCTTTTATCATAAATACTCTATAACTTTCATATAAACACTTCGTAATGTAACTATATATGAATACTTTGTGTCTAGCAATGAATATGAGAAAGTAGTATGTTTTTCTTTTCCCTTTCTGTTGCGGTCCCCTCCAGTTAGTTATCGGTCCCCACTGGCAGTTGAACTCATTTTCTTTCAGTTAAACGTGTTTTCTTTCAGTTAATTAGCGGTCTCCGGAGTTAATTAGTGCCCCCCCCCACGTAATAACCGATAAAAATGCATTTTTTTTCTTTTTGCGCTGAAAGTTGTGGCCCCCCACTTAATTAATTAGCGGTCCCCACTGGTAATTATTGACCGGGGGATGAATGTGGAAAATCCACTGGGATATATAGTTAGTCGGTCCCTATTAATTAATTGCTTGATTATATGATACATGCGTAATCATAATCATGAACGTCGGTATTTTTTTCCAAATAAAAAAAAAAGTAACTTACATGCCATTTATATATAGGTAGGTGATGTCTTGCTTACTTGGCATGGTATACGAATCATAGCACGTAAGGGTTATGGTGGGCCTTAATTTTGATGTCTTATGATTGCAATCAATGTATACTATTTGGTGGTTCGTAATTTCTGGCTTAATTTAATTTGGTCCTCTATATATATCGCTTTCTAAATAGTTTGTATTTTGTGCTTGCGTCTTTTTCTAATTTTATATATATATTTATGTCATCTACATATACCCTTTAAAAAGTCCAATACATGATCAATTTGTAAAAACCAATACGGCAAGAACTCATGATGTATGACAAAAAAAGAAAACCAAAAATAAAAAAATTGTGTAGGTGCTAAAGCTAGTACAAACTCGGCAGAAACCATAGGGCGTCGGGTGATTTCAAGACCACTTGTTCTGTATTCCCATCTTCCATGTCATACCTAAAAAATCGACCATTAGCACAATCACGTTGCCAATATTTTGTATTGTAATATATGTAGTTTCCTCTAAGTCCCTTGATATCACTGGCCCTCAAACAAAATCCATAATTATAATATTCCTGCAAGAAGAGAATCCGATCTCCAATCCCATTCAATTTAGACCATCGGCAACAACCAAAATCATCAGTATGCTCCAGCCGGTACACCTCAAATTGATACTTCCACAAGCTTTGGAAGACTTCACCAGGAACAACTACTTCAATGTATGACATCATCACCCCAAGCAGATCTCCCATGGCATCAATCAAGAAGTTAAAATTAACATGCTCACCTGGATGCGGTATCTCTATGCTTGTCTTAGTTCCAGTTGTAGCATCATAAACCCAAGTGATTTTTGGTATTGACAAAGACAAAAATAACCTTCCTTTGTAGTACCCAAACGAAGTTGGCTTAGGAACTATAATTGAGATGTGTTTGATAGTATCAGGTGGTTGAAACCTGACAAATTGATATCTCATTGTTTCAGTAGGAACAACTTCATCATGGACAAGTAAATAGATCTCGGTGTCCACAAAGCTCGAATTATGGTTAGTGACATGTCCAAGGCAAGCTACTTCGTTATACAATGAAGGGTTCAAAAAGGGAAGGGTGACTTTCGTACCAGTAAGCGGATTGAGGAAATAAATAGAGCAATGATCCTCAAAAACAAGGATGAAACCGGCGGATGTCCCTACAAATTCATTATTGTCCGGAAGGCATATTCGTAAGATTGTGTTAGATGAGAGAGAGTATACAAAATATTCATTATCCCCTATAATTTGTGGTATTCGGTCAATCCGCGTTGTAGTTGGAACTGTTGAGCAGATAAGCCAAGGGAACTGCGCTGGAGCGTCAGTTGGGTCTGTGGCCAAGCGCCAATTCTTGCACACAGCACGAAAAATGATGAAGTTCGAAATGTTTTCCATTTTCTTCGATATCAAATGAAGCAGCTCTATATTAAGCTCTGCCCAATCCCTTTTGTTCTCTTCTTTACGAGTTGTTAGTACTTTCTTAGCTTTGTGAATGCCCTGATTACATTTGAGCAAACAAGTGAAGGTTAGGTACTTTTCAATATAGTGTTTTCATACAGTTTTAATGCACGAAAATTGCAATTCCATAGTGTTTTTAAGCCCAAACAAATTAAACACTATCCCAAAAATTGAAAACATATACAGCTATCACGACCATAGTGTGAATGATTTGGGTAAGGTTCAATGGGGTCAAAAATTCGTGATTCGGAAATAATTCGGGTATAATTTGAAAATAATTCGGAATTATACATTGAGCCTGAACTAGAAATCTTAGTCCCCTCAAAAAAGCAATTAAAAAAATTATTGTTATTATATTTTAAATTCGGAAAAATTCGGAAAAATTCGAGAAACCTAATAATACATGGATTGCTTCGGCCGGAGGGCTCAAATCCAAATTAGTCGCGAATCTTATTACTATGACCATAGTTTTATTGTGAGTTGCTATATATCACGGATCACATTTTATGGTTTTCACAAACAACTAATCAACATAGTAAAGTTTAGTTAATTTTTCTCGAATTTGTTAATTGTGTGCCCCAATACTCGTCTTTTAGCTTATATTTGCATTAAATAATTTAATTATTAGCTACTATTTTTTTAAAATCATTATGAAATTGATTTCTTTCTAATGTTGTAATTTAAACTTTATTTAATATTGACATTAAAATTTTAACTAAAATTTATAACGTAGGATAGCTTTTGTAAAATCTTTGATATTCGTAATATATTTATTTAACCATCTCTGCAACATCATGCGAATTGATTTAAAACTTTAGATGCTATACACACGTACAATTTTGTCCTTTAGGTTCTTCTACATGCATGGCAGAATTGAATTCTTGGAACGGTGAAAGGCACAAATTAAGTTCAACAAAATCACTTAGAAATTCAGACTCGGATTTAATTTCATTTATATTAAAGTTTACACGAGACTTTCAAGCCATCTGAAACTCAGAACCTATGAATAATAAAATCAAAATATTAGTCTGTACCTTCTGGAAAGCTAGAAGCACTGATCGAAACTTATTCCGAATCATATAAGACTTTCTTTCTTCTTTCTCCTTCACAGTTTCCAAACGAACACAAGACATTGCTAGTGATGTACCCATTAAATTTTTTCTCGGGGTGCTCTTACAAACTTCTGAGTAATAGATGACAAAAAATAGATCAATGACATAAAACAAAACATATTTTTAAGAAAATTTATGGTTCCCACGCAACATATATATAGTCTCACGTTAAAAATATATATGTGCTTGATTCGTTCTTTCTCTATTTATGTACGAAAAACATTTATATATAGGCTTTGTATATTTTTAATATTAGTTTTGCCAAATTAATTTGATACTCATCCTGCAGTCATCCATAATTTTGGCTAGACGTGTAAATTCAGAAATCAGAAATTAGAATGATTGTTAGGGACTCGATCCGGCACACGTACTATATCTTTAGTGGAGTCCTGGTGACACGAGTCTGTTGATGGCGCCACATGGAGACGCCTCGCTTAGTTGAATTTTATTTTTGGATTAATTTCCTATTTACTCCTGAAAACTTCTTCAGTTTTTTATTTACCCTTGAAGTCTTTATTATATCTAATAAATCCCTCAATTATGTTTATCTTTTTTTTTTTTATCCATAGAGTTAATTAGCCATTGTCACAAATTATATTTTCCTATTTTACTCTTGTATGGGCCATCAGGCTCTCTGGGAGTGCGTTTGACAGAATCTCTAAATTTCACATCCCTTGGTTCTAGCTCTAAAATATTTTTCCGATTATGTTCTAGAGTCCCACAAAAAAATTGAATTTTAATCTAGTAGAAGGCAAGGAGTCCTCAAATGCTAGCGTAAATGTACTATCTCCCCAGGCTGGCACTGGTACCTGTGTATCTGCACCATAAGTAAATGAATACTAAATAAATCAAAAACTTGATAAAGTCAAATTTATAATTTATATCTGTACCTTCGTATGAATCTGGTATCAATAGTAATACATATATGTGCTTGTACTAAATGAGGTTCATATTGCAGCAATATTGGTTGGTGTGTCATATTTTATTCCTTGTGTATTTGGAATTAGATAGAAGTAATTTTTGTTAAACTTTTGAATTAGAAAAATTCCTTGTACATGATGTCCTTGGTAATAAAAAACTGAATGAAATTTCAATTCTGACTCTTGATGATAATCATTTTGATGACATATTGCTTGCATGACATCAAATTATCATTGATTTCATTGCTGCTGAGTAAAACCTAACTAGAATGTGAACTTGAATTTCTTTCCTGCCGATTAAAAACTTACATGAAAGAATGACATATACAAAACTGTATTGATTTATGAACTTTGAACTCTCTCTTTTTTTCAAATGACATATACAAAACTACCAATGGACCGGCTTTTCGCCTCAGATTTTAGGCCCGGCCTGTTCAGTCTTTTTTACTGGGCCTAAAATTTGGGGCCATATACGCTTCGACCATACTCAGTTCTAGGTCGTTCAATTTTTTTCAAATAAACAAAAAAGTACCTTAATAACATCGAGTGACTGTAGAAGAAAATTGCTTGGAAAAAAAAAAATCCTGGGCAAATAGAAAAACACATTCTTTTTCCGACAAAGAAAAACATCTTTATAGAAGAAAATTTTGTTGGCGAAACTATGAGTTCTCTGAACTCTCTCCAGATTTAAAATGCATAGAGATTTGTTAGTTGGAAACTCCTTGAGTGCTGATATAAGTTCGTTTCCATTTCTTATTTTCATTTCTTCTTTATTTGTACTTTTCTCTTGCAAATTCCTAGTGACTACAAATCCTGCTAAATTGTAATTGTTTGATTTTGGTGTTCATCTAATGAATATATTTCACACATTTGGTGACTGGAAAAATCTTTTAGGCTGACAGTACAACAATGATATGCTTCAATGTTGGTTGTATTTGTTCGTGCAGTTTCAGTTTTTGGGATCCACTGATATGATTGTGCCAAATATACACCCTTTGTTATGAAATAAAATAGTTTCAAAGCCTCCAATTGTTAGTTAGACCCAACTGAGATTTTCACTGACCTTGTGAATCTACACAATTAATTTACACGATCAATATATTCAAGATTGTACCAATATACCAGTCAAGTCAAATAAGAACTATAAAGTACCATCAAAAACTGAGAAAGTGAGCCTAAAGAAAATTACTAAAAACATGCAACAACAACAATAGTACTAAAACCTAAATCACACAGCCACAGCAAAAATTACACAATTTAAAGAAGAGTTCCAGAACCCATATCGTGTTCTCTAGACAAGTAGAGATTCATCACTACAACAAATGATCTCTCTCTAGAGATCAAGTCATACCAAGTAACAAGGCATGTAAACCCAACAATTCTCTTTACAGTCACTCATACTATAAAGCTCATCTCCTTTGCCCGTGCTCAAATCAAGTGACACAAAACTTCTCATTCCCTTGGGCATAAAGAGAACATCTTTGTCGGGATGAAATGCAAAATGATTATAGTACCGAAAGCGACGGATACAAAAATCATTGAAATCACGTAAGATTGATACATTGCATCAAGGCTCAGTTGGTACTTTAAGGTACTAAGTTTGGTTTGAATTAATTTCGAACGAACTTAATTTCGAATCGAATTTTTTACGAACTCAATTTCGAATTTTTACGAACTTTGCTACGACTTAAGAGTTATGACTTATGGCTGGGCCATAGTTCGAAATTACAGCACTTCAATAAAAACTCAGGCATTCTGAATTCTAATTACACAGTACACCAAAATTTATATCGAAGTTCATTACAAATACCAAAATTTATATCAAACACCAAAGTTTAGTATAATAAATCAATGTTCAGTACAATCACATAATCCAAAGTTTTCCAAATAGCCAACAGGAGCAACATCACCAAAGTTTTCAAATATCCAAAGTATTCAAAGTACAATTTAATATCAATAGAAATACAGAACAATCACCAAAGTCTTAGATTTATTATTATAAATCCAAATATTATCCTAAATAAAACATTAAAGTTCATTATCAGCGGAAATTAACGGTTCACATTGAGTTAATTTCGAACTAAGTTTGGTTTGCCAACCTATTTCGAACGAACTAGGTCCAGTTTGAGTTTGGTTTGAATTAATTTTGAACTAAGTTTGGTTTGAATTAATTTCGAACGAACTCAATTTCGAATCGAACTTTTTACGAACATTTTCGAATCAAACTCGAATCGAATTACGAACTACGAATTTTTTGTGCAGCCCTAGTCCGATCTCAATAAGAGCACATTTAATTTTCAGATTTGGCAGGTGGATAACTTCATATGAGCAATTGTTCGGATAACTTCAATAATTCTGTGTTGCAGATATGTGGCCAAACAGTTTCTAGAAGCTCCTAAAATACCTTTAAAATTTAAGTTTTAAAAAAACAAGAAGAAGAAAACAATGAATCTAACTTAATTTAATCTTTTAATCCCCTCTACCCAAAACGGCAAAACATAAGAAATCTTACAGAATCACTCGCTTTTTGAATTATAATTCGCTTTAAACACCGCATGTAAAAAAGAACATAGGAGTATTTCGAAAGTTATATATTGTAAGTTCATGGTGCATGGAGTGCTAATAGACGAAATAAAATATAATAATTAATCACTCAATATTCAATTTTAATACTAATTTACTGACATGTTCATTTTGTTTTTAAAAAAATAGCTATAATAATTTGGCTCTTAAGAAAACACGTACTTCTAGAAGGTCCATCAGAAATTCGCGTTCTTTTTTGGACAGTTCACGAATCGTGCGGCATTCCTGACTTAGCGGATTTTCTTGTATTTTTCGACATTTTACATGTTGTGCACTTCGTGTGAGGTGTTGCATGCTCCATGTAATGTCTCATTTTGACGCATTATTCAAAAATTGCCTAAATACAACATGTTTACTCTGTTTTTGCCCTAAATACGTAACTTTCTTAAAAACCTGCCAAAAAGACCTAAAAACACGTTTGTGGTATTTAAATCGGAAAAATTACTACTTTGCATTCGCTTTTCGCCATTTTTTGAAAAAAAAAATATAATGATTTTCGCTATATGTTTTGACTTCATCATGAGTATCGTCATTTCTAAACACAAATCTACATTCAATGTATAAGTGACCTAATGTTTATGATTAAATCCATTGGCTTAGGCCTAAAGGAAGTGTTCAAATGAAAACCATTTATACTGAAAGAGCTACTTACCCTAATTATTTTTGTTATTCTTTTGATTTCCCCAAAAATTTTATTCATATAGTACATTTTCATTATTTTTTTATCAAGCTTAAGTTTCACATTAATTTAATGGATTAAAACCGGAACAATGAAATGAGCATTAATTTGTTTCAAAAATTAGATGGTATGTAAATATCAATACTTCCAATTAGCATGATATATAAGCATCAAATAGCATTTTATGCATGAAGGTATAACATTTTATACGTGATATGAAAACATAACCGACATTTTTATTAATATCCAAAGTTTAATACAAATTATTAATTATACCCAGAACTCAACTCAATATCGAAATATACCCAAGCCGGCCATTTTCTGGCCGGCTATGTTCCCTCCCTAAGCCGGCCATAAAATGGCCGGCTATGTACCTTTTTTTTTTTTTTTTTTAAGAGACACTATGAAGATCAAAATATTGAAATCTAACTCTGAAAATTTGAAATTTTTGTTTAAATTATTTGTTATATTACTTCTATGAGGAGGGATCAAATTACAACAATTATTTTTTTTATTTTCAAAGTCCAAATCGTCAATCCAAACCGTTCAACATGATTTCCACAATAAACTGTGCTTGCAGATCAAATTTTACATTTTTTGAATTTGTTTACTATTTATTAAGTATTTTACAAAAAATAGTCATATTCAGACCATTGAATTTTGTACCCATTTTAATAAATAGTAAAAAAATTCAAAAAAATGTAAAATTTGATCTGCAAGCACATTTTATTTAGATAATCATGTTGAACGGTTTGGATCGACGATTTGGACTTTGAAAATGAAAAAAATGGCTGTTGTAACTTGATCCCTCCTCTACTTCTTTTGATGTATAATTAGCATATTTATACTAAAATACGCTATAATACTTGAAATTATGTTGAATTACACTATATTACAATAAATTATGTTCAATTATACTAAATTACGTTAAATTACAATAACTTCGCTAATTATGCTGAAATACAGTAAAAAAAACACTAAACTACACAAAATTACGCTATAGTAGACTGACTTTTCTCATCTTTCATGAATCATAAAAAATAGTAAAAAAATTCCAAAAATAATAAAAATTGGTAATCTGCAAATTCATTATGTAACTAATTTACTGAGCTACTTGGATTGAATGATAGAAATGAAAATCTTAATCGGAAACTTCAACTCAAGTTTTGAGGCTCTTCCCTTTGTTTTTTGGCGATTCTGAATTTCGGAATCTAGCATAGCTAGCACGGACGCATACACATTTTCGCAAGCTTTCCGAAAAGTGGTCATTTTCTGAAATCGGACACTCGAGCGCCGTTTTATGAGCGTTTGAAGTTTCATCGTCGTTTTTCTCCTTTTCAGTGAAGATATCGTCCCTATTCATATCGTATTTTAGCGTAATTTACCGTATTTTAACGTAATTTAATGTAATTTAACGTAATTTAACATAATTTAGTGTTATTCAACATAATTTCAATTAATCTATCGTATTTTAGTATAAATATGCTAATTATACATCAAAGAAGTAATATAACAAATAATTTAAACAAAAATTTCAAATTTTTAGAGTTAGATTTCAATATTTTGATCTTCATAGTGTCTCTCTCTAAAAAAAAAAAAAAAAAAAGGTACATAGCCGGCCAGAAAATGGCCGGCTTGGGTATATTTCGATATTGAGTTGAGTTCTGGGTATAATTAATAATTTGTATTAAACTTTGGATATTAATAAAAATGTCGGAAAACATAACTGCAACAAAAGTAAAAGTAAAAAGGAATAACTGCAACAAACTCCGGAACAATGAAATGAGCATTAATTTGTTTAAATAATTAGATGGTATGTAAATATCAAGTGGAGTGATCTAATTACATCATTTTATGGTGACACATCTTAACACTATATGTTTATAAGTTATTTTTGTGATTTCAAAATTCAAACATTTGATCTGAACCATTCAACATGATCTCCATATTAAAATGTGCTTGGAAACTAAAATGTACATTTTTTTGGAAAATTTTACTACTTTCTTAGAATTTTTGAAAATCGTTGTTTTTCAATAGTCCAGAATTGTCTGAAAGCAACAATTTTGTACACATCTTAATAAATACTAAAAAAAATCCAAAAAATATAAAATTTGGTCTCCAAGCACATTTTAATATGGAGATAATGTTGAATAGTTCAGATCAACTGTTTGAAGTTTGAAATTACAAAAAAGACTTATAAACATATGATGTCAAGATGTGTTATAATAAAATAATGTAATTGAATCCCTCCTCAAATATCAATACTTCCAATTAGCATGATATATAAGCATCAAATAACATTTTATGTACGAAGTTACAACATTTTATGATATGAAAACATAACTGCAACAAAGTAAAAGTAAAAAAGTAATAACTGCAACAAACTCAAAAGTACAAAAATAATCTCACATCTTTTGTCAATTGTACATATTATCTCTGGAAACAATTAATATGAACAAATGTATTTTTAATAACATAAAATAGCATCCAATTAATCAATTAAACAACATTCTCTTCTTTTACTGAGAATCTGCTCTCTTCGTTTACTGAGAATCTGTGTCAGATACGAAGGAGGTGGCCACACGACACGCCCACACCGGAGGCGGAGACACCGTGTGAGAGATCAGAGAGAGAAATGAGAAGGGGGTTTGGGATGGATCCATATCTCCCCGGTACCGTAAAAGATTCCCTTTACTTTACGGTTTGAGATTAATAACTCCCAGTCAGTTTGGGATTCGGACTGACAGAGGGAGCAGTATTATTGGGCTTTGAGATTCATGCCAATTTAAAAAGAACGGTCCAGATCAAGTAATTGTAAAAGATTTCCTATTACGGTACCGGGGTGATGTGAATTCGTTTGGGACAGGAGCTAAACCCTTCAGATCTGAATCCAACGGTCAGTATAAGAACTCCTTAATGGACCGAACTGGCCCGACCGGATCCAGGCCCAGTTACGAATTCATATCACCTAAGGTAACAGAATTTTCAGCTTAAATCTTTACTGTCCAGTCAGAATCCGCACGACTATCAAAAGAGCCGGATTCTTATCGAACAGTGAAGATCTAAACATAAATATTTTGTTACCTCAGAGGATATGGACTACAGTTTGTAACAAAAAATGGAGGACAGTTTCGCTAATGTAGGTTACATCAAGGGGCCAAACAAAAAGTAGACCTCTTCTAGTCGAACTAAAACCCGGGTACTGAGTAACTGAGATGTACATGTAAATGAGGTTAGCGAATTCGGATACTTTGCCTGGAATCCGAACCCTCCTCCGCCGCCACTCTCTTCCCACCTCTCCATCAGTGAAAACGATGGAGCCTCCTCCCGTAGTGGACGCGGGTCGTTACACGTTCAACCCGACCCTCAAGTGGGACCCGCATGTGGAGGCCTACTTCTCCTGCGCGTACGGCGCCGATCATTTCTCCCGCATCTCCTCTGCTCTCACGTAACTCCTTCTCCCTTTTAACAGTTTCTCTTTTCGTTTATACCCCTGACAAAAATTTTATTGCATTTTTTATCCCACGATTGTTGTAAAATTGAAAATTCTTTTTCCAGTGTTAGAGATTGAAGAGCTTTATGCAACAAGCTCAAGTTTTCCAATGCAACTATATAATTGTTTTGTATTATTTTCTTGTTACATATTAAACTTAATTCAATTTTGGAGTACCAATTAGAAAATTTTCTTAAACAGGCTACATATTTTTATTTTTTTGTAATAAAGAATAAAATGGGTACTTTATAATGAGTTTTAATAGAAAGTCAATAAAATATGTAAATTTGTGAGTTTTTTAAATTAAAAAATAAATAAATATGTTATTATGAATTTTAGAGGGGGAAATACATAATTTTGAAGTTTTTGAGGAGTATACATGAAATTCACCCTTTTATTTAATTTAGTATATTCTTATCATATTAGTTGTTACTATTTTAATTAGGAGACCTTCATGCTACTCCTCCATTCGAGTGAATACTCTCAAAACTTCAACCGAAGATGTAAAAAAAAAGCTAATAAAATATTTGCATGAGACCAATTTCGCTAAAGAAGATTCGACCTCATGCATTACGCAAAACCCTGCTCTTGAAAATGTGTTATATATTTGGGGTACGGGCCCACACGAAATAAGCTATGACCGCCAGCCTGACGAGCCAATTAAGGAGGTTATTGTCAGCCGCAAATGTGCCGAGGCTGTTCTTAGAGGAGCTCAGGTATTTTACAGGGGCATTGTGGGTATTTCATAAAATATGAAAATAATATCTCTTCATCTCTCTCTGACACCTTGATGCATGTATACTGACAGATATATGTGCCAGGTGTAATGGCGTGTAGTTCACATGTTGAGGAAGGGGATAAGGTGGCGGTGTCAGTTGCAACTGAAAAACCAACTGACACTGGCGGGTGGGCCATAGGTATTACACGTGGGACTGTTCTTCATGGCATCCCCTCAGGCAAGGAATTTTTTTTCCTTTCATGTTTGTCATTTTCCCGGTTATATACAGTATTTTTTTATTTCAAGGGGCTCTCATCTTTTCCTTTTATTTATAAGGGGGAATGTCATGTATCCCCTCAAAAAGTTCGCAATTACGTATTCCTTTTGCACTTAAAATGAGTTTTTTTGAAGCATGATACATATTTTTTTATTTTTTAACAAAGGGTAAATGGGTATTTTATAAATTTAAAATGAGTTTTAACAGAAAAGACAATAAATGGGTAAATTTGTCAGTTTTTGAAATTCAAAAGGGTAAATATGATATTATGAACTTTAGAGGGGGAAATACGTAATTTCAAAAATTTTGAGGGGTATACATGAAATTCCCCTATTTATAAAAAGTTATGCACACAAAATAAAACATGAAATATTTTATTCCGACTCCCTTTTGTTCTACTTTTTTTTCGTAGGATCCAAAAGAACATCTGTATTTTACATCTTTTGCAAATTATGGAAAATGGAGGGGGGATTTGGCATTTTTATTTCTATCAAGAGAAAGGGGAATGAGTGTTTTGTACTTTTTAGTGGACACGTGACAATTGTCATTTCATGATTTTGTACTTACTATAGAGTCTTAGCAGATGTGCAATATGAAGACAGGCATGGCCTTTACATAGGCGAAGGTGTTGCTTTAATGTCTCGTGCCGGGATTTTTCGGGCTAAAGAAGGGGTCGCTATAGAAATGACCAATCGAGTATACCGGCTCCCTTCTTTTAATGGTATCTATGTTTTTGAATAATTTCATGCATACATATCCCTTTTAATCTCATAATATCGATTTACTGGAAAACTGGGAAGCCCTTGATAACTAGTTTGTGATCAACTTTCCAAATGAAATGCAGGTGTTTGCTATTATTTATGTAGTAATTTTGATTACAGTAAACTTTATAGGGGTTTCACTGTTTTTTCATTTTGGTCCTTGATAAGTTTTCAATTATAACTAATTGGTTCAACCGTCATCACTAGAGAAATCCATGTTAGCATTCATGTCATGATGATGTCCATTGTGACATGTATGTAGATATAATTTTAAAATTGTAACTAATGTATGCTAATGTGGGGATTAACACTAGTATTCATTTATTTCAATAAATGCAAAAATGACCTGAGATGGATATCAGTAATTTTCAAGAGATGTTTGAGGTAGGATCAGTTTCGTAATTTTGAAAAATTTTGAGGACCAACAGTAAATGCGCGAAACCTTGTACCATTTGGTGTATTGTACTAAATTTTTTAATATGGTTTCATGCGAAATTGTCCTTTTGTACTAATTACTTTATGCAGATGTGCTTGAAGGAGAGATATTTCTTCAAAACCTACCAAGCATCATCACTGCTCGTGTTCTAGGTAATTATTGATTTTTAAACATCCTTTAGGAAAAATTTGTGAGTATAGAAAACCTAATAGGCCATGTAGTCAATGTAACTTCTTATTGTTACTAGGAAGTTGGAAGAACAATTAAACAAGGTTGCAAAAAGTAACCATAAAAAGTAACTTAAAATTTTTAAATCCACCAAATAAAATGTAATAAAAATGATGAAGTTTGATGCCAGTTTCACTGTTCATCAAATGACATGAAATTTGTAACAGTCAATATCTAACGGCATTTGATAAAACATCAAGTATAATTAAAAGTGTATAAAAAATTGATACACACCAGTATAATTTTTTTTTTCTTCTAATTAAATTTAAATGAGTACAACTTTATAAGTAATCCTTTACCATTTGCAATTGAATGTTGTCTTTACCAGATCCACAGCCTGGAGAGAAAATATTAGATATGTGTGCAGCCCCAGGAGGTAAAACAACTGCAATTGCATTACTTATGAAGGATCAAGGTGAAATTATTGCCCTTGATAGATCTCATAATAAGGTGCAAGTATTTTAAATTATAATTATCATAGTGCTACTTTACTTTGTTTGATTTTTTGTGTTGTTATTAACACAGGAGTGTATTGTGCAGGTGATGAATATTAAAAAGTTGGCCGATGAGATGGAAATAAAGTGCATAAAGGCATATAAATTAGACGCACTTAAATCTGTTAGTTTAAGCATTAGTGACCAAAATGAGGTTATATTAGAAGAACAAAGTGTTAGAGTTGATGAAGAATGTTATGATTTGACCAATGTGAGAAAAGGTATCTCACATCTCTCTCTTTCTCTCTCTACTTGTAGTTTTGGGCGCAATGTTTTTTTGCCTTGGTGCACCTGTATTACTAGTGTACCTTATATTTTTCTTTATTTATTTTGGTATAGTATACCTTTCTTCTCAGAATACTCTTTTACTTTTTATTTTTTAATAAAGGGTAAAATGGGTATTTCATAAATTTTAAATGAGTTCTAATAGAAAACTTAATAAATTGGATAAATTTGCGACTTCTTCAAATTTAGAAGGGTAAATACGATATTATGAATTTTAGAGGGGGAAATATGTAATTTCTAGGTTTTTGAGGGCATACATGAAATGCCCCATTTCTTATATGTGCTTACTTTGTAAATTTCTTTTTTTTTTTCCGTGTTTTTGCCTAGTCTGATCTCTCAGCCTTCTTGTTTAATAATTTTGTTAGATGAGAAGGGAAGGTATCTAAGCAATGCAGAGACGAGAAAGAGAATGAGACAAATGAGAAATGGACCTGGTAAAAATAACTCAAAAGGGGGCAAAGTTGTAAATTCAAAGGGATTCGCACCCAACAGCTTTGATCGTGTTTTACTTGACGGGCCATGTTCTGCCCTTGGTTTGAGGCCTCGTTTGTTTGCTGCTGAGGTTAGGCATTTTTTTCAATTATGTATGATTTTGTTTTGCATTAATGCCCCTGCTAAATTTTATAATAATTTCTACACATAGGAATACCATAGCCTTATATTCCTCTGTATGATACTATGCATAGTGCACAACGGTTTTTTTTTTGCATTAATGCTTCATATTATTTATTTCAAAGTCCAAACAGTTGATCTGAACCGCTCAACATGACCTCCATGTGAAAATGTACTTGGAGGCCAATTTTAAATTTTACAGAATTTTATTACTATTTTTTTAGATTGGTAAAAAATCACTTTATACAAAGATATTGGACCATTCAAAGGTAGCTAATTTCTTCCTATCTAAAAAAATAGTAAAAAAAATTATAAAAAATGTAAAATTTAGTCACCAAGTACAGTTTCATATGGAGATTTTTAAAAACAGAGATATGGAGCCATAGTACGGCCCGATGTGCGCTATGCATAGTACCGTAACCTCACTTAATATTTCAATTTGCCTTTTATTAATTTAATACTTGACGCGGATTATGATACTACTACTAGGAAACAATAGATTCATTGAGAAGACATGGCACGTACCAGAAAAGGATGTTTGATCGAGCGGTGCAATTGGTACGATCTGGGGGCGTTATTGTATATTCAACGTGAGTTTTTCATTATTTTCATTTGTTTTCCTTTTATTTCTCATTTTGGGAAGATGTGGGGTATTTTCATAAATTTGGTTGATTTTTTAGATGCACCATAAACCCAGGAGAGAACGAGGCTTTGGTTCGATATGCATTGGACACCTACAAGTTTCTCTCTCTTGCCTCACAGGTCCTCTCTCTCTCCCTCTCTCTCTCTCTTTCTCTCTCATTTCTTGATTAATTCTAATCAATGTTAATTTTTTTTTTCAGAATCCAAAAATTGGGGGACCTGGTGTTGTGGGAAGTTATAAATTTGATGAAACACATACTGAGTAAGTTTGTATTTCTGTTACTTGGTTACTATGGTGTTATGCATAGCGCATATTGGTCCGTACTATGGATTAATATTTATAGTTTAAAAGTTTAAACAATCGATCTGAACCATTCAACATGATCTCCATATGAAAATGTACTTGTATATCAAATTTTACATTTTTTAGATTTTTTTAACTATTTTTTTAGGTTAGGTAGAAAATCACTTGATCTAAAGATTCTAGACCATTCAAAAGTAGTGATTTTCTACCTATCTAAAAAAAATAGTAAACAAATTCTAAAAATGTAAAATTGAGTCTGCAGGTACATTTTCATATGAAAATCATGTTCAACAGTTCAGATCTACTATTTGAACTTTGAAAACAATAATATTGATCTGTAGTACTAACCAGTCTGCGCTATGCATAGTACTCATTTGATATTGTTGCGCATCAAGTACTTGTATTAATATAAAAGGATAAATTCAAACTGGCTAAATTAGTAAATTGCACAAGATCTTGACCCAATTTTAGCATTTTGTCTGATTAAATCATTTGTCTCTGATTTTTTATAAGATTGCATCTGATTTATGTACTGCAAATTTAGGGAATGGCTAACAGAGAGTGAAGCCGAATTGGTACAAAGGTTTGATCCGGTCTCTGGTACCGACACAATTGGTTTCTTCATTGCAAAATTTATTGTCGGTTCAAAAAGTTCTTCTTGAATGAAGAAAAGGTATGGGCATTTTTTTCTTTTGGTTCCTTTCATATATATACCTTAAAGTAACTCCTGATCAATCCATTTACTGTTTGATTTGTGTCTTTTTTTTTCAGAAAATTTGAATACTAAGCTTGGAATTTGTGGGTATAATTTTCAAGTGTATTGCTCCACAATTTGTTATTCCAGAATATTTTTTTTTCAATTTTAAGTTAAATGTTCCCTATTTTAAGATATTAAAGTCATATATAGTACCAATGTTCCAGAATAATATTCTTATTATATCTGAATTTTTTGGGTATCTTTTTAAATTACTTCTGAATTTGAAGAATTGTACGAGCAAATATAATTTTATCTCATTATATTCAAGTTTACGAAGTTTTTATTTATTCATAAAAATATGAAAATATTGATATATTATTTGAATTGTAAAACAAACTATTTACGAATTATATCCAAATCACAAAATTTAGACTTGTGATTTTTTTCCGAATCTGAACTTTGTACTATGGTTTATATTTATGTTTCATATTCATTGTAATCGTATTATATTGTACCATCACGTTTAAAACATTAAAAAATAATAAAATAATGAACCGCACTAGCAGATATGTTCACATCACGAGAAAGGTAGATTCGCAAATTTCTAATTATATAAAAAAAAATGAAATTTAATGTAACTTTAACGCCTATCAAACTTTGAATTCTTAACCATGTATAGCGTCCTTCAACAAAAACATCACATTTTTCTGAAATTGCAAGAAATTTGCTACACAAAGCAATAGTTTAGTTTAACAATTACAATGAAAAGTAGAATTAGATAGAACAATTAAAAATAAAATTAGGATGCGGACTCAAAAGATACCTCTAAAATAATATTAGAACAATTAATCATCTAATTTGTCTGGTCAGACGGTTGAGATGCATTAAACTCTAAAGATGCTCTTTTGAGTTAATGCAAAAGATGCGGACTCACCTACATGGACCCGCTAAGTATAGTCTTTGAAGATAATTCAAAGAGAATTTATAAAGAGCACCGTATATTTTTTAAGTCAATTAAAACTCTTAAAAAATTATGTGTTCTACTAAAATAAATATTTTAATTACTACTGTATCTCGATAAATTTAAATTAAAATAGTGTCAAATCAACCTTCTAAATGACTCTGTGTGCTGCATGAATAAAAAAACTACTCTATTAAAATGTTTACTTATATATTGCTCATAGTTTTTAAGTGAAACTGATTAATGTCTCTTGTTTGTTCCCATAATATTCTTACATACATGGACCCATAAGTATAGTCTTTGGAGATATTTCAAAAAGAATTTATTAGGAGCACCGTGTATTTTCTTAGTCATTTAAAACCATTAATTAATTCAATATTCCACTAAAATAAATCTTTTAATTACCGCATATTTTCTTAGTCATTTAAAACCATTAAAAAATTCAATGTTCTACTAAAATAAATCTTTTAATTACTACTCTACCTCTTCACATTTAAATTAAAATATAGTCAAATAACGTTTTATATAATTCGTGCATTGCATGAATAAAAAACTACTCTCTTAAAATATTTACTCATATATTGCCTATAATTTTTAGGTAAAACTGATTAATGTCTCCTCTATTGTCTCAAAATATATTTTTATCGACATAGACCCACTAAGTATAATCTAAGGAGAATTCAACGAAAATTTATAAGGAACACTGTATATTATATTAGTCATTTAAAACCACTAAAAATATTCAATATTTCATAAAGTAAAGTTTTTAATAACTACTATATCTCTGCACATCTAAATTAGGATAGAAAAATATATTTTAATTCCAACTAAACAATTATGTCTCCAAATTAAGTGATTCAATGAACCAAATATTTTTGAACAATTAATTGACAATAAGTTTCCTTTTTTACAATCCTCGTATAAAATCCTCACCGCCTCGGTTCTCACTTCTCCTCCTGTTCAAAAAACAAAACAAAAGGAAAACAAAATAGATCTCTCCTCCCTCCATCTCTACTCTCTCCAAATATCAACACTATACGAAAGAAGCTGTTTTCTAATTAAGTAAATTCGAGGGATCGGATAGCAAAAGATCAGAAAATAGTAAAGAAGAGAAAAGGGTTTAAGAGTCAACGATGATGAAATGCGAGTCAAAGTTAAACCCTTTGGCTGACGAGTTCGTTCCCTCGCAGCGTCGTTGCCTCTCTGCCGCCGCGCCGGAGTTCTTTCCGCCGGGCCATCTCCGCCGTCCGATCGCATCTCAACCTCAGCGATCTCGCGCTCAGACCGGGCCTAGTCATGCGGTAACTTTGAATCAAACCGATTACATCCATTATTCCAGTAATAGAAGAAATTGGTTGCTCAATTCTCCTTGTCAATTTTTGTTTTGATGATATTTATCGTTTTTTACTCGAAATTAAGGAGAAAAATGCGGAGAAAGAATCGAAAATCAAGAGAACAGTTTACGTCGGCGATATCGACCCTCGCGTAAGTGATCTCATACGACATTACTTTTGTTTTCATATATGCCCCTGAAAATAATCGTATTTACATTAAGCGAAAGTATAAATATGCTGTTTTCCTTTTTATGCTTACAAATATGCAAATTCTTTATTGGTTAATTTCAGATCACTGAGGAAGAGCTTATGAGAGAATTCAGTAACTGTGGAGTAGTAAGCTTGTTATTTATATATTTTTTTTATTTATTTTTTATTTTACTAGTGTGGCGCAAACATTTTATGCGAGAAATTTGCTAACTCGGATTATCTTGTGTGAATAATTATCAAATTTTGATCTTAACAAATGATATATTTGGTCCCAAAATATATTCTTTATTGGTTATTAATAAAAACCTGATATTGGTGAGAAGATACTGTGTGTTTCCATATGCGAAATTTCTTATTTCGATAGAAATGGAATATGCTAAAAGCTGTTGAATAATTATCTGAAAGAAGTAATGCCTTTTGAAAGTACAAAAGCATACTATTCTATTAGAGAACAGAGTTACTTTAATAGAAACTCTCACCTTTTATTATATTATGAATTGTTAAAAGGATCTATCTAATTAACTTACATCCTTCAAAAAATAGGTGAAAGGAAGCTGCATATGTGGAGACACTAAGTCTGGTTTACGCTATGGTTTTGTTGAATTTGAAAATAAAGGTTATTTGATTTCCCTTATTAATCAATTATAAATTCTTATTATAAATTCTAATTTTGATCAATATCTCATTTTTCTACTTGTGTACATAGATTGCGCAAAAGCAGCAATGAGACTTAATTGTACTAGAATTGGCCTTTATCCTATCAGAGTGTTGCCATCTCATAGAACCATTGCTCCCCGCAATTGCCTCCCTTCTCATGTATGTATTTACTTGTCTTTATTTCAATACTCATTAATTTGTGTTTATTTATATATGTATTCCTAGTTGCACATATATGAATATGAGTATCATCATATATGTGTATCTATTTATCGAGTCCAATAAACCAAATTAAGAAGAAAATCAAATGGCAACGTGATTTACTGCACATGGTTCGACATAGAAAAATTAAAAACAAAGGAAATGATGGTTTGTGATGTCACACATAAAATCAAAAAATTAGGAGATGTGAATGTGATGCTTTTCCTCCATAATCATTGTCCATTATAGATAAATCTGATTCTGGATTAACGCCATGGACATTTTTAATATTGATATGTGGGTCCTGGCATAGTAATGATTATATACCCTGTTTTGTTATAAATATTTTGGACTGGAATCATACAAAAACCAAAAAATTAGGAGATGTGAATGTGATGCTTTTCCTCTATAATCAGTGTCCACTATAGATAAATCTGATTCTGGGATTAACGCCATGGACATTTCTAATATTGATATGTGGGTCCTGGCATAGTTTGATTATATACCCTGTTTTGTTATAAATATTTTGGACTGGAATCATACAAATATACAGAAAATTTAAAGATGAAAAAGTTGCAAAGCAAATCTCATGTACCTAGTTTTTTTTTTTTTAAAACTAAGGATACGATACGCATTACGTACAATTTAAGTTCTGCCAATTTTGGGTTCTATTAATTATATAATATAGGTATGTATTTTGAATTTGTTATTTATGCCTAATTACCTAAATATACAGTAGTGAGAAGTGTATAGGAAAATGGCTAAGCAAACATGAATAAGATTAAGGTAGCCAATAGGAATAGGAAACAGGGTTGGAGGAATTAGCAATGGGACCCGCCATCTATTAATAATTTAATATATAAATACTCCAATTGGAGTTATGTGACGCCTGTCACTAATTAAAAAGAAAAAAAAAAGATGGAGTATGGTTTCGGTCGTGAACGATTTAGTCCCACATTGCTTGTGTAAATCTCTCACATCTCTCCTGGGGCTATAAAACGAAGGCCCTAGCATGCTAAAGAGACACCAACGAGCGAATCAGATATATATATATATATATATATATATATATATAGATATAGAGAGAGAGAGAGAGAGAGAGAGATGCTATGATGCTTTTGCTCCATTTTGGATACACTACCTGGTGTGTCTGTTACATATTCTACGTGTATCCATATCGGATACGTATCAGATACATATAGGTATCATCTAACTTTTGCTCCATTTATTTATCTACTTGTTAAAGCTTTAATTTCTTATTTACTTGTTTTTTTTTTTGGTAATAAATTTGTTACTTGTGAAATCATATTTGGTTTTAATTTTGTAGCCTGGGGATGATCGAGAAAAGATCGTCAGAACAGTCTATTGCCGTTACATAGACACAATGGTAAATTCAACCACCCCCAATTTTTTTTCCCCTAATATAAATAATTTTCAGCAGTACGTAATTATTTTGTATTCAAATTAGGAGTTCCAAAACATAAATTCAAGTTGTAATTTCATTTTGTATTTGTGATATTATGTAATTTTTTAATATTTATTTTGGCAGCTGTTGGAGAAAGATTTGAAGCAGTTCTTTGAGATCCAGTGTGGAGAGGTTTGCAAAATCACCCCTTTTGTAATTTATAGTTTTCAATTTAGTAGTGCCAGTTAGAAAACCCCATAAAAGCATAAATCACACTCGAAGAATTCAAATAAGGACACATAATCACTGGTTCACAAATAATTGATGTAGGTATCTTGCATTAGACTCCTGGGTGATCAAAAGAGTAGCACCAGATATGGATTTATCGAGTTTGCCAAGGTAATTTTACAATAAATCCATTTAAAAGAATATAATTTGATATAACATAATGTGTTTCTCTTTTTCCTTCTCTCTGTAAGAAATGTTTGCTATTGTTGCAGGAGGAATTTGCTGTGGCAGCAATCAAATGCACTGGCATGCTGCTTGGCAAATATCGGGTCAAGTATACTTCTTGTTATTTCCTCTTTTCTCATATGCACTTGTAATTTCATATTAGAATATATCCTATATGCCTTCTTAAACAAAAGTAATTATGTATCCCTTTTAGCTTCAAAAAAATTATTCATTTTTCTTAAATAAAAAATAACTTTCGTTTGGCCCTGTAAAACATGGGGCATATTTCTGATGAAGTATGTACTTGTGATTTCTATTCAAATGCCAAAATAAAAACTTAGATAATTGTGAGGGATTTTGAAATAATATGGGGAAGCCGGGGTGCATAAATATTTAAAAATTGAGGGGTAGATGTGATATTCCCCAGTTATGTGTTTTCTTTTTGAATTTTCACTAATACTTATCTAAAATTCTCCTCTTTTGTAGGGTTGTTTCTTCAAAAGCAGCAATAAGGCCCAGTCAGCACTCGAACTAGAGGGGTTTTTTTTTTTGTGGTGTTTGAAGAATTTCAAAGCGTGCAACATTTGCCGCTGTGATAATAAAACGGGTGTAGAACTGTAGATGTATGTGCATATTTTGGGTAGACTTATCTTTGTAGGTTTGAATAGTATTATTAAGAATTTGGGTTTTATAGTGTGGGCCTTTGTAATGGGCTCGTGAAGTTAAATTGCAGTGATGGATCTTTGGTGTTAAACTGTTAATTGTTTTTCTGGCATACTCGGTTTATATATGTACTTGTATTGGGCTGTGAAATGCTAATGTGCCCTTTTAAACTGAAAGAGAAACTTTGGCGTACGCTTGTTAGTGCATCAAGGCAAATGCTTATTGGTAGCCAATTACAGAGAGTTTTGGATTTATGCTGGGATCATGAGAAAATTATAGAGAGTTTACCAAATTATAAGATGAGTACTTTAGTAGATGCCCAGCGTGCTAACCTTAGAAATAAGTTCAAACTTGAAGCTTTGGATTTATGCTGGGATCATGATCCAGATTACAATTTACTTTCAGTTTGTAAACCAGATCTGAGATTAAGACTCATACCAGACACTTGTGAGGGCAGGTCAGTTGGTGCAAATGATGTAGATTTTTGCTTGTTAGATTTTCTCCAGCCACATCCTAACCTCAGAAAACTTCGAGTAAGTTACTATCCTTGTGCCACAGTACCAGGATGGATGAGGGATCCATTTTCCTTGAAGTCAATTCAACAGTCTCGTTAGAATTTTGTGACAATATTCAATCTCTTCCATTCGGTAGAAGTCTACACACCCTCAAGCACCTCAAGATTTATGTATGTTCTAGTTTCCAAATTCTGCAGCTGGAGAAGTTGCCCTCTCGGTTGGAAAAATTGCAGATTTTTTATTGTGCCCGCCTGGATTTTATTACCGGACTAGGGAATCTGCATATATATGTTGGCTACACTGGAAATTTCTTTTTGTTTTCTCCTAAACTAAATATACCATACAAACCTCCAAGTTCTATAAAATACTAGATGCTGATGTAAACCAAAATTTCCAAAGACAAATTGCAAATAATTATAATATTCAAAATTAAGAATATTAAACATGCATAGAAAACAATTAATTAAGACAAAATCTTAACGTTATTAAATTGAATTATAAAGTATATATATGTTTAATTCGATAGCAATCAGTTCAAAGACCCATTTCCTACTTAATTTTTCAATTTTGACCACATTAAACACATAAAAAAAAATTAAGTTGTTAAACTTTAAAGTTAAATTATAATTTGATTAATCTGAATCATAAAATATAACTCTTAAAAAAATCCTTTTTTTAAGGTTAACGAAGTGAGGATTATGGCCTTGAAAATTGAGAATTTTAATATATAGAAAATATTAAAAAGGAAGAAAGAGAAACAGAAAGAGTATCGTTAGATTTTTATATATAGAAGGATCGGTAGATTGCTACCTATTCAAACTCAATTTTTTTAATCTGTCGCAGCAACACCTATAGAGAATCCGGATTTTTTGTGGCACTATTATTTATGACTTTTGGATTTATGTTTTGCTCCTTTCATAATAAAGCCATATAGATTCAGACCCATTTTTTTTCTAAAGAAAAATAGTTTGTTTAGATCGGTAAGAATTTTACCGGTTCGTAAAAATTCAGCAGTACTATTTTTATTTCTCTTTTTTTTTTAATATTTTCTATGAATACAAAATTCTCCTGAAAATTTCTCCTCACGCAAATCAATAGAGGGCCCACAAAACAATTGTCCACCGAAGCTGAAGCTGCTTGTGAACCAGAACTGTCCAGAAGGATGCGGAGTTGCGGACCCGCCTGTGCACCGAAGTTCCATTATTAAGTCAAAACACGCCACAAAACGCGTGGCATCAGCTTCAGCACAAAATCCAGCGACCAAACCCGAAACGGCCCAATTTAACCCAATGAAAGACAAACCCGGATCCAGTAATCTATACTCCATCAAAACGAACCCGTTAAAATTAAAAAAAATATAGCATGTCCCTATCAAAACTTACATTTACCCATCAAAATTTTCAAATTAGCTATTTTTCCATCTAAGTGCACCCATTTTATTATATTCTCATTTCTTAATTTAATGATTTAAATTACAAATTTAATATTAATAAAAACTTAAATGACATTAAAAAGTAAATTACATATTTAATATCCTCATTTCTTAATTTATAATTAATATGCCAGTTTAATCTTGTGAGTAAATATGAAATAATTAAGTTAATGTGTATAAAATATATTAAAGAGTCCCTAAGTAAATATGAAATAAAGGAAGAGTTGAAAGTACATACAATATTAAGATCATGTTCGTTTAAGAATTAGCATTTGATCTAATAGCAAATTAGACCTGCTAATGAGTCAAACTTAGCTCAAAACTCAGTCCAGCTCGTCATATAACTAAACAAGCCCAGTTCGAGCTCAGCTCGGTCGAAGAAAAAAGTCCGGCTCACTTGAGTGAGTTTGAGCATTTAGCTCGGCTCAAACCGGTTCATAACTCTCATGGAAAATCTCCGTAAACTGAAACTGAAACTCTCTCTTCACCTTCAATCTCTCGCCGGTTGCTACAGGCTTTTTAAGTTGACTTCCACTTTTTCCACAGAGTTGCAGAGTTGTAAGAAAGCAGTGGGTTGATTCAATGTGGCACACTCCACACAGGAAGCCATGCTACAGGTTGGGGCAGCTATTATTTATCTTTTTTGACTTCTTACTAATTTCTCTCGCCACGCCAAACCAAGTCGGCAAGTCCCCTCCCATATGGCACGACCACAGGGCAACTTGATCAGTTTGGTCAACGGAACCCAATCGAAATCATAGAAAAAGATGTATTGACCCGATCAATAACTTTATTTAACAATGAAGAGGTGAGAGAGCGAGGCGAGAGGCGAGAGAGCAACAGAACGAAAGAGGAGGAAACTCGATTCGATGGGCTCATGAGCCGGTCCGGTTCAGTTCGGATTCAGCCCTGTTCTAAATTAAAATTTGAGTCGAGTCGAGTTTGAGTTTGAGTTTTTTTTTAGTTTAGAACCCGACTCAATATAAAATATTGAGTTATCCAACTCATTGGTTTATGAGCCGATCTAGCTCATTAGCAGTCCTATAGCAAATGTATATGCCTTCTGATATAGAAAGTTGTGAGTTTGAAATATGAATAGATCTTTTATAAACAATTAAATAAGAGTTGGTAGGATAAACGGACCTCCACCTTATATATATCAAGAGAAGATTATGTTTGTTTATTTCCTATCTCATCTGAGGAAAGTTGTTGGAATTCTATTCCAATAATGAAAACTGCTCATATTTATTTGACATGTTTTTGATCAAAAATTTTCTCTCATCTTTATCTTTGCTAACTCATTATTATCTTTACATCTTATAATTTTTTTTACAATATAAGTGTATTTCATTCCGCACACTTTTTTTTTCAATATAACTCATTATTTCTGAATCCGTAAAATTGCATATATTGTACGACAAACGAATATGTTCTAACTCCAAAAAAAATTCTCAGATGCTTGAAATTGAGGATTCAACATAATTATAATATTTTTTTTGTAATGACTATTTTATTAACAATTAACAACTCAGCATAAAAAGCACCCACCCTCAGTCACCGATGAGACGAAATCGAGCAAAAAGCACCAAAATTTCTTCAATGCTGTCCAATTTTAAGAGGAACTCAACGGTTCTAGTTTTTATATTCTTTTTGTTTTGCCCTTTGCGCTTCTTTTGATTAATTCAACGCGGACTAAGCAATGCAATCTGCCGCCTCGGAATGTTAAAAAGAAGAGAAAAAAAGGCTACCTGAGAACGAATTCACATCACCTCAGGTTACCCTGACTGAGTACAATTGAAATGGATGATCTACGATTGTTCTTTTAACTTGACACGAATCTCAAAGCACAATTAATACTGGCCCCTGCGCTATCCCGAATAGGCACCGGCTGAGAGTAAATCTAGGCCGTCCCTTTCAATTGTCTTGAGTCAGGTACCTGGAAGGATACGGACCCACCTAAGAACAGAGGTACAGAGGTATCTGGATCGTCCGATCACATTCACCACAGACACCTGACAATTAATTGGATCAAACTTATCCAACGGGAGTTGGACCAAATTCAGTCAGTTATCCATCTACATCGTTCAATATAGATTAAGATTTGTGCGAAAATTCAAAATTATAATGATATAAACGGTGCGAGCATCTTAACTCCAATCGAACGGTATTCACTGGGTATAGGACCGAATTTGGTCCGAATCGCATTGTCCAGCCTTCGTTCCAGGACGGTCAAGTGGGGAAGCGGCGCCCCACTCTCCACTCCCCAACTTCTCAGTAGTCGCGAACTCGCGATCACTTTCACAGTTCACACACCAGCGCTCGCGCACACACACACTCGCTCTGGTCTCCTCCACGACATGACTGCGCTGCTGCCTCTCTTCTCTCGTCTTCTCTCCGCCACCTTTCTCCTCTCCCTTCCGCTCCTTTCCCTCGCCGGAGGTAACTCATCTACCCTTTGCCCCTTTCTCTTTCTCTATCTCTCTCTGCGTGTGGCCCACACTCACTTCACTGTTTTTTTGTTGACCTATTGGAGGGGTGGCAAGCTAATAATGTTCCTCCCTTTTACTGTATTCCAATGCATTTCATTTTACCTTGTTTTTTCCCTTTCAAGCCCTGCATTAATTAGTCCCATTCTCTTCCACTCTTTCTTCACACCATTCTGTATTGAAATTTAAATCAGTTCATTTTTTTTTTGTGAAAACTTGTTACTTCTCTGGTACAGGCACATTTGCTTAGACAGGTGGGTTGTTATTTTATCTGCCATTTCTCTTTGGTTTTTGCCTTAACAATTTTTTTGCTTTGGTTTTATCTTCTTTAATACTTTTTAATGGCTGCCATTGTTACTTATTTGGTTCAAGAACTTCATTATAATTTTTTTTCCTCGTAGACTGTCCCTTGGAATTCACATGGGCAAACTTTACCTCAGCTGGGTCAGCTTGTAACGACCCATCTCAACTGGGCAACTGTTGCCGGTACATCAATGCCTATGTGGCCATCTCTGTGGCACGGTATGCCAACTCCACCGGCAAGCTGGGGGTCCCGCCGGCATTCTCTGACCTCTGTCTTACCGCGGTTGCTGAAACCTTCCAGTTATATGGGATTCCGCAAGGTGCCACTGAATCCTGCGGGGTGGGACCCAAAATCAGAGTTACTTACCAGTGTGATGGCAGGGGTACTGTACTGGAGATGATGCAGTCCCCAGGATTTACTGAAGTCATTTCTAATTGTCAGGTATGGTTGCAATCTTACCATTTTGGTCTCAACTGGTAATACCTGGCGCAAGATGGCAGTAAGTTTTGTTGGAGCTCACTGGTACTTGGTTCGACTGGTATGGTATCAAATCTTGTGGTACATTTTCTGATAGATTCTATTAAGCCCCATTTAACCGAATTGAGTGTATCTTGCAATTGGTCAGTGAACCCATGATTTAGAGTGAGGCTATGGTACTATGCATAACGCATAATGGTCCGTACTATGGATCAACATCTCTATTTTCTAAATCCAAACAATCAATCTGAACCGTTCAACATGATCTTCATATAAAAATGGACTTGTGGATCAAATTTTACATTTTTTACTATTTTTTTAGATAGGTAGAAAATCACTTGATCTAAAAATTCTAGACCATTTAAAAGTAATAATTTTCTACCTATCTAAAAAGATAGTAAAATAATTCTAAAAAATGTAAAATTTAGTATGCAAGTACATTTTCATATGAAGATCACGTTTAACGGTTCAGATCGACTATTTGAACTTTGAAAACAAAAATATTGATCCATAGTACGGACCAATACAGCCTCATTCTAACTTTTATACCTTAATGAGAGGTCCATTCTGCAATTGAGTACCACCTTGACCTGGCGTAAAATCAAGTTATCCTCAGACCTCAGGTGTGCAATGAAGCACCAAAATGTTGTAATGACTAGCCTGTGGCAGGTTCCCGTTTCGTCCGAAGTTGGTTGCAAGACGTGCCTGAATTCGGGAATTCTGTACCTGCACCGATTGATTGGTACTGATGATAATGTAGCTTTGAGTGTATGTCGAGATGCAGTTTTTGCCACGCTGTCAAATCAAGGAGACAGTTTGTCAAGTGATGATGACATGGCATCTTGCTTCTTCGGAGTTGGAGGCCTTAGTACTACAACTGGTATTATCTTTTATATGGCAACCTAATTTATAGAACCTCATGAGAAACTCCAATTTTTTCTAAGGCCTCAACTTGACAAAAAACAAGATAAAATTAAACATTTGTAACTAATTAAATGAAGTTCTATATTTCAGACAGATCATCTGAAGGGACAACAAAACCAACTCAGTCTTCTTCACCAAATCTCACAGCAGCCTCGCCACCAACCCAAAAGAGCATTGACCTCTTTTCCAAGAAACAACAGCTGCAACACCAATCATTTCACCTCTCTCTAATTCCAGGAATCGGAATAGGAATCATCCTGATTTCGGTTATCTTGCTTCTGATTCTGATGGCATTGATTCGCAAGAAAAGTATAGAATTAAAGAATGTCAAATCTCCTAACAAGACATTATCTTGGGGTGCTTTTTCTCAGCCTCAACTAAGAAGAGGTCAAGATGGTAATTTTTTCTCTTTTATTCTTACTGATGGTATGATTTTATGTTGAGGAGGTATTGAACGACTCCAATTGAGAACCCCTAGTTACCATTAAGATATTAAGATATTAGACATGACATGCATTATTTGCATTATGACCATGTAAGGATCCATGCAATAAGATACGAAAACAGAGTTGAAACATTGCATTTTCTCATGTACACTTGCAAAAGTTGAATCGGTCACATCTTATGACTCTATAACATTATTTCAGTGTGCTGGTTTGTATTGTTCGAGATTTTGAAATTGTAGGGATGACTTGTGCCTATTAAAGGCGACGGTATAGATCCTCTAGAGCTTTGACCAATTTTGGTTAACTTTCAAAATTTTCTAAAATGCGCCCTGATCATGTTACCAAAAAAAGTACAAGTGAAAATATTTATGTGTGCTCTTTAATCCCTGCATATCTAGGAAGCAGATGTTATTTCTTGTAGATTCTAAAATAATTCCAGTTCCAGATTTAAATCACAAGTTTAGGGAGATGCTCCTGTAGCCTAGGTGTGAATCTTGTATGGTCAAATTTCTCTTTAGTGCTCTATTTATGTGTTCAAATGAAACAGCTACAAAGGAAAGAAGAATATTATGTAAATCAAAATATATAAATCTAGTGCCTGCTGGTCCCACAGCTACAGAGCATTTCTTGTAAAATTTCAAATAATTTGAACTCTATATTGTATCAAAATTTAGGTCCATCACAAATGTTCAGAAGGTACAGCTACATGGAAACGAAAATAGCAACAAACAACTTCAGCACGGAGATAGGAAAAGGCGGCTTTGGCACGGTTTTCGAAGCCAGATTTAGCGACGGTTCTGTCGCTGCAGTTAAAAGAATGGATAAGGTGTCCAAACAAGGCGAAGAAGAGTTTTGCCAAGAGATTGAGTTACTAGCTCGGCTTCACCACCGCCACCTTGTTACTCTCAAGGGCTTTTGTGTGGAAGGGCAGGAAAGGTAAAAGCCTCTTTTTTACGGTTTGTTTCGGTACCGGTTGCACAAAGTTCGAGTCGAAAGAACTGAGAAGAATTTGTCTTATTATTGCTGTGAATACCAATTTCAAACTAAACCGGTGTAAATATATCCAAAAAGGTCCTGGCCCATAATAAAACTCATACTGACAAGCCGGTCCAGGTACAGAGACAAATTGATCCTTCAATATATTAGTTTATTAAAATGTTATTTATTTTGTAGGTTCCTTGTTTATGAGTACATGGCAAATGGAAGCCTAAAGGATCATCTTCATTGTATGTTGCCTCCCTTTATAATTATCTTCATTAATTATTTTATTCCAAAAATATGATCACTATGATCTGAGTTTATGCTTGTGCACAATTTCAGCATCTGGGCAAAAAGCGCTGAGGTGGGAGACTAGATTGCGAATTGCGATTGATGTGGCAAATGCTCTTGTAAGATTCAATTGCTTGTGTATTATCTAATATTGAACTATTAATGCATCGAATTATTATTTGATCTTTTGAGCCATTCTAAATGTACCACTAATACTAACAAAGCAATTGTCACGTATTATTTTTCTTGATTGTAGGAGTACCTCCATTTCTATTGCAACCCGCCACTTTGCCACAGGGACATTAAATCGAGCAATATTCTTCTGGACGAGAATTTTGTTGCAAAGGTAATGAATTTATCTCCTATTTTGTTGATTAAACTGAGGATAAATTACACTTAGCCGTTAAATGATCAAGAAAAGGCATAAATAGTAGTTGAAGTTTAAAAATTATTAGAGAAGTTTAATCTACCCAAATTTTGGGTAATTAAAGTAGTGAACCTCGAGGGAAAATATGCTCATTATAAGTTTGCTTTTGGGATATAAAATGTCATTTCGGCAACATCTGACATACAGGTAGCTGATTTTGGACTTGCACATGCTTCTAGAAGCGGCACCATCAGCTTTGAACCAGTTAGCACTGATATCCGTGGTACACCTGGTGAGTACAAATTTCTCATACGAATTTTACACAGATGCCAATGCATAATTGATATTTGTATTAACAAAGTTCCTCGCCTGCTCTACATATTATACTGAATGTAATCACTACTATATAGATTATAAAACATGAGAGATTTTCTCTGTTGTACCCTTTCCTTAATGTATATCGCCCAAGGAGAAGGGCACTCCTTTAGGAAGTATTCACTAAGAAGAGTGTCATTTGTGATATTTCTTGTTTTTCAGGATACCGTAATTTTTCATATATTGTAGGGCACATATGCAACTTTTGCTTTCTAAAAGATATTGTCATTCAACAGGTTACATGGATCCAGAGTATGTTGTCTCACAAGAATTGACTGAGAAAAGTGATATTTACAGCTATGGTGTACTGCTCTTAGAGCTTGTGACAGGCCGAAGAGCCATACAAGATAACAGAAATTTGGTTGAGTGGGCCCAGAAATACATGGCATCTGAAGAGATGGTGCCTGAGATGGTGGACCCCACAATCAGAGACTCGTGTGACATGTATCAATTGCATATGGTGGTTGGTGTAGTGAGGTGTTGCACTCAGAGGGAAGGGAAGGCCAGACCATCAATTAAGCAAGTTCTCAGGGTCTATTCTGAAAAATTGGACCCAGTTTATGAGGATGCTGATGAAAGTACGTAAATTCTCTCTTTTAGATGTTCCAAATTTTATGGGATCAACCTAATTATCTTCGGGTTGGATAGGGTTATACTTGTACCATTTGACCAATATGTATCACTTAATTTAATGAATGAAGCTAATATAAGCTTATCTTCAAAATCTACCTGATCCTTTTTTTTTGTTTGTGAGAATCTATCGGTCGCTTCAAATGACGAATCCAAAACGTTCAAATATCTATCTGATGATCTTAGCATTTACATGCTAAATTTGTAATTTTTTTTAGTTTGTTTGGTATTAAAGTCAAGTGGTAAAAAAATGAATGCATTAAACTTAACCTTCATCCTTTTGACTACTTGATGTTGAGAATTGTATCTTTGTTAGGGTTATATTGGGAAATAGAGAATACAGAGAAGTCTAGGGACTTATGTGCAAGAATGTAAAGGCTCTATATAAGCCCAACTCATTAATCAATAAACTAAGTTTTTAGCTCAATTAAATCTTTTCTTGAGTTTATACTGATCGAACTAAAAAATTTACAAATTTGGTACGTATTTGCATCACTAATCAAATCGATTGGTTTGAACGGTTTGAATTTGTCACTTGAAGCCTATCTGATAGATTTTGGTGTGAAGCTCAATAATTACTTTGGCAAACCCAAGCTCTTCTCTTAATTTAATCAATGCTGTAGGCAATTAACTGATAAAAATATAGATAAAATCATGCGAGCGCATTTATTTTGTAAATTATAGTTACTGTCTAAATCAAAAGAAAAAAACAAGGTCATTTTTCAGTTCTGGCAAAATTAACAGGAAAATGCGCTGTACCAGTCCCAACCTGACCGGGGGATGATCTGTAATAGGTTGAGTTTGGTCAAAACGGACCTACCTAATCTAATTGAGGTATCATTACTTTCCAAGAACTTGTACCATGGAATTAAATTGCTAAGTGAACCATAAATTAAGTTATAACATAAGTCAGGAATGAAAAGATATTAAGAAAAGATAGCATTTGCATGGTATCATACTTGCAGTAGGTACTGATAATGTGAGTATTTTCCACATGCATAACTCTTAAAAGGGGTATTTTTTTACATTCTTTTTCTATATTATTTTTTGTTCACAGGGACCCGGGTAGTTAGACCTAGTATGCTAGGAAAGGAACCGATCCCCCATAGCGGCGATGCAAGATCTCTCCAATCTTCTTCGAGCACGATCAAGTCGTATTGTAGCCGAAGTGTTTTGCTCGAAAGTGGTGGGTCCCCCCAATCTCCCCATACTCTTCTCTCTCTCTGATATTTCTTTTCTGTTTTTTTTCCTTCCATTTTTGTCAATTTTGTGGGCTTGGTAGTTGTAGCTTATTCTTCACCGAACGAGGTTTATGCAATGTATTCTATAATTTTGTGTGTAATCCTTGGAACTTAATCTATTTATTGTTGAGTGCTTAGAAATGAATTTGTAAATTTGTCTGGTAAATCACTAGGCTCTTTTCTGTTGTTTTTATTTTATTTTTCCTGCATTCTTTGATAAAAGTCATGCAATATGGTAACCCTTCAAAATGTATTTTACAAGACAGCCTAGTTGCATAGTTTGTTGTTTATGGGTGCAATAACAAAGAAACGATCTGCTTGATTTCAACGTGTTAAATAAAAATAATGCGTTGGGCATAAGTTACAAATGGTGTGAAATAATGTGATTAGCATTGTCTAATTGTCCATATGGCGGTAGACTGGTAGTTGCAATTAAGCGAAACTTTTGCTGATTGAATTTCGGCACCATGAGATGTGCTCGTAGTGTAACAATATATATAGCGAGTCATAGTTCAGTGTAGCATCAACCCGGTAGTTAAAATGGTGAACAGAAAGAGCTACAAAGAATCTGGAAGCCCTGTCGGTGCATGGTAATTTGACCGATAAAGATAGCTCGAGAAGTCGTAAATTAAAAACAACAAGTGTTGGCATCCTCTGCGGCTGATGCAGACCATCACATATTGTCGCAAGTCATCTCAGCCTAAGCTCTTTCAGTCTTTCTTTCTTTTTTTTGCTTTTACAAAAAAAAAAAAAACCGCATGTAGGCAAATATATTTCCGAATTCTTTTAGAAATAAAAAATTAGAAGTTGACAACACATTGAAAAAAGATTCAATGTTAACTGGTACTCAAACTATATCAGAGACAAACAATATCGAAAAAGACAAAATTCAAGAAAGAAATTCACAGTAAAATCCTAAAAAAGTGTGCAATATCTTTTGCGTTCCACCTAGGAGCAGCACTCGGTCAAAGTACCGGCTAACATTGGAATATTTTTCAATGCACTGCCAACTTTGTTTTTCTATTTCTTTTTAATGCTAACTAAAAAAGATTCGATGCATATCCTTCCCAAAATTTAGAGAATATTATTACGTTAGATTGTAACACCGATGATAAGGGACAAATTTACAACCAACCTAAGGAATACGGCGCATCATGATTTTAAATTTTTAATCATGTATAATGAAATTTAATTTAATTTTGTAAAATTAAAAGTTTTTATATAGTTCAGCACTCATCAAAGACTAGATATGTGCTTGTAGCTTTGTGATTAATATTCTACTTTGTGATTATGTGATTATGTGAAGACTTGAGTTTACATTTTAGTGACTACACATTGTATATTTTACGTTTTAGTCTTCCATCTAAATTTTTAAGTCCCATCCCCGCCAGTGACCATCTTTTTATTTTCCCTTTTTGTCAAGGGGCAGTAAGGAAACCACAATGTAAATTATGATGTCAAATAATTTTACATATAAATCGATAATTTTACAAAAAATCTTGACAAACTACATATAGTGAATTGCTACACGGTGCTTATATCATTATCTGCCACACAGGATCTAAGTTTATATAAAAGTGATAAAAAACGAGTTAACAACCTCAGCGGCGGGAAATCCAGTTGGCGTGGGAGTTCCTTTTTTATACTTCTTTTGCCAAAATAATTTAAAAATATTATTTTGTAAAATTAGAAATAAACTTAAAAATTACACTTTCAAAATTACTGCTCGGGGAAATATTTAGATTTTAGAACAGATGAGACTTTAGATCTTAGGTCCGCCTCTTTCTAATAATTGTTTTTATTGATTTGAGGGAACTATAAATTATGTTTGTCAAATATGATAAACAAAAAAATATAACAATGTTGTTTTATTGTTAGAGGCCAGCGTAAAATGAACTGTCACCTGAAATGAAGGAATAACTACACATGGCTTCTTTCTTTCCGTTTACTAACTTCGCTCCGTTTACTCTGTGAGAATTGCAAACGATCTCCAAATGATTCACAGGATCTGTATACTAATGACGAAGGACATACAATTTAATTACTTCAATCCATAATTTTTAAGTTATTATTTTATTTTTATTTTAACACTTGTACATTAATATATTATGATTTAAACTTTCGGTTTATTAACAAATTTCATCCTAAGACGTACAAATAATAATAATGTTTAGTACAAATATTAGTAATTTACTATATGCTCGTATCGATAATTGAAATGATTAGTAGTAATATATTATTTAGTGAAAATTAGCTACACAATATAATATATTTTTGTGTCACTAATTTGTTTTAATTTCTACCAATGTAGAATGTTACTCGTATTAACTATTTCTGTCATGTTATAATTTAAAAGAGAACAGTCAATAATTGACTACACAATACTATTTTCTCCGAGATTTTTATTAATATCCAAAGTTTAATAGAAATTAATATTTATGTCCAGAATTCTGGGTTTTCGCCAAAAATGCCCAAGCCGGCCACAAAATGGCCGTCTTACTCATTTTGTGGCCGACCACACCTAAGCCGGCCATTTTGTGGCCAGCTTGCTGTTTTTTTTTTTTAGAGTCACTATGAAGAACAAAATAATAAAATCTAACACTGAAATTTGAATTTTTTGTTTAAATTATTTGTTAGATTACTTCTTTTGATTTATAATTAGCATATTTATACTAAAATACACTAGATTACTTGAAATTATGTTAAATTACACTATATTACAATAAATTATGTTGAATTACACTAAATTACGTTAAATTATGCTAAATTACAATAACTTCACTAATTATGCTGAAATACGGTAAATTACGCTAAAATAGACCGATTCTGTGCCATCTTTCATGAATCATAAAAAATAGTAAAAAAATTTGGAAAATAGTAAAAATTGGTATTCTACAAGTTCATTATGTAACTAATTTACTGAGCTACTTGGATTGAATAATAGAAATGAAAATCTTAATCGGAAACTTCAACTCAAGTTTTGAGACTCTTCCCTTTGTTTTTTGGTGATTCTGAATTTTGGAATCTAGCATCATGGGCACGGACGCATGCGTATTTTCGTAAGCTTTTCGAAAAGTGGTCATTTGCTGAAATCGGACACTCGAGCGCCGTTTTATGACCGTTTGAAGTTTCGTCGTTGTTTTTCGCCTTTTCAGTGAAGATATCATCCCTATTCATATGTAATTTACCGTATTTTAGCGTAATGTAATGTAATTTAGTGTAATTTAACTTAATATAGTGTAATTCAACATAATTTCAAGTAATTTAGCGTATTTTAGTATAAATATGCTAATTATATATCAAAAGAAGTAATCTAATAAATAATTTAAACAAAAAAATTCAAATTTTCAGTGTTAGATTTAATTATTTTGCTCTTCATAGTGTCTCTAAAAAAAAACGAGTAAGCCGGCCATTTTGTTGCCGACTTGGGCATTTTTGGCGAAAACCCAGAATTCTGAGCATAAATATTAATTTCTATTAAACTTTGGATATTAATTTACTATATGCTCGTATCGATAATTGAAATGATTAGTAGTAATATATTATTGAGTGAAAATTAGCTACACAATATAATATATTTTTGTGTCACTAATTTGTTTTAATTTCTATCATTGGTAGAATGTTACTCGTATTAACTATTTCTGTCATGTTATACTTTAAAAGAGAACAATCAATAATTGACTACACAATACTATTTTCTCTTCTCAATGCACAATAATGTATTTACATTTCTTTCACCAAATATGAAAAACACGAAGAAATAAGAACGCTGACTACATACTATGATACTAATAATAATACTATGTTACTTGCATTAGCTATTTTTATAACTTAATATTTCAGAAGAAAACACGGTCAAGCAATTGACTACACTATACGACGAGTTTCTCTTTTTAATGCATTACTATGTATTTAAATTTCTTTCACTAAAAATAGAAAACACGGAAATACAACTGCACTGACGGCTTACCATGATGAATTAAAGAAAAAGTGATTTGGGTACACAAAATTGGATATCCTATGCGCCCACCGAAATAGTAAAAGTAGTCTTAATATTCGGTAATTCTAGCACAGTATGCTTCACTATGTAGCAGTCGTTAGAAACACGCGTCAGTGATCCACGACAGAATATTATACTAGTATATGCTACAGAAATTTACTTTCCAGTAAAAGTATACACTACAATACTACATCAAGTGTCAACTAATCCGATCTCTCACACACAAACTCCGCGTGTGTGACAGTGCGCGCGCGAGAGAGAGAAGCAAAGAAGAAAACACTTCTTCTCCTCCACCTTGAATCATTTTAAGATCTAACATTTCCAGTACACCACTGAGAGAAAGAGAGAGCGTAGCAAAGAGGAAGAAAACACTTCGTCTTCTTCAGTTCCAATCACTTTAAGATCTAGTACATTTGCAATACTCCTCTCTCTCTCTCGCTCGCTCTTCAGTTAAGTCAAGATGCATGCAAAAACAGATTCGGAAGTGACGAGTCTGGCCCCCTCCTCCCCGGCCAGAGCGCCAGCTTATTTCGTACAGAGCCCGTCCCACGACGGCGGGGACCACAAAACAGCGACCTCCTTCCACTCTACGCCCGCCACGTCACCCCCTCGCCACTCGCATTCCTCCGTGGGCCCCCATTCTCGCGATTCCTCCACGCGCTTCTCCTCCGCCACTAACAAGAAGCCGCGTGGCGTCAGTGGGGCCCACGAGAAGGTCGCCAAGGGAAAGAATGACTGGATGAAGGAGGTGGAAGCGATCGAAGAAGAGGGTTTGTTGGATGATGATGAGAAGTATAGAGGCAGGAACACTAAGAGATTGTACTGTCTGGCGTTTATTGTGGGCTTTTTCGTGCTTTTTACTTTTTTCGCATTGATTTTGTGGGGCGCTAGCCGATCTCAGAAACCGCGAGTAGTTATGAAGGTATAAATACAAATTTACCATCTCAGTTCACAAAATTTGAATCTTTGGTTTATTTCTTAGTAACTAGATTAAGAGTGTTTATTGGATCCAGGTACAGGGGTCAATTTTTTTTTTGGTAATGTAGTATAATTAATATCAGTTAACACAATTAGCTGATTGAGACACTAGGTAGAGCACCACTCCATTAGACAAAATTTATACTGTGGGTTCCTTCTTTTAGAACATGTCAAAGCTCTTAGCAAAGTAGGAGAGAACACCAGTTTGTAGTTTCATGTTCTCAAGATTTAGAGCACCCTAAATAAAATTATGATCTGATCCAAATTTGGAATAATACTATGCAAAGTGATTGATTTTGAGATTTTCCTCTCTGTTTCAGAGTATCAATTTTCAGAATTTTATAATTCAAGCGGGAACTGATGCATCACTTGTACCTACCGACATGGCAACTTTAAATTCTACTGTAAAATTCACGTACCGCAATACTGGTACATTCTTCGGAATCCATGTGGCAGCCACACCATTTGAGTTGACGTACAATCAATTGACCTTGGCTAGCGGTGAAGTAAGCATCTGATTCCTCATTTCTATGTTATTACTACTTTATTTTAAATGTGAATGTTTCGGATAGGATGGGTTAGATTTGGGTCTGATTTGGGACTGATTTGAGAAAAAAACAGCTTGGTGGGATACCTCCATTTTTGCAAAATTTGGAAGTGATACCTCCCATTTTTGCAAAATTGGCCACATTAACCCAGTTAACCTTGAATTTGCACCTAACATCCAATTAACTGTAAACAGTTGTGCAACTGTGCATCAATTTAATCCAATTTTGTGTATGTTATCCCCTATTCTGCAATTGCGCCTCATTTGAATCCTGATTTGGCTCAATTTCCCTAATTTACCTCCAAATCGGGCAAGTGTGCAATCAAACATGAAGTTACACAACAAAGAGTTCAAAATGCAAAATCAGTTGTCAAACTGGTATGGAAAAGAAAAACCATACAGGTTATCTTAAAGATACTATGTTCCTTCAGCAATACTTTTTCTAGATGCCCTCTTTCATTGCAAACTCTTAAACAATTTATAAATGCAACTTTTTTCTTTTCACCTTGCTTTATTTTAAAATATGGGGATTATATACAAGAATTTTGAAATGATTATTAATCTGTTTTATTCTTCTATACATAGATGAAGAACTTCTATCAAACAAGGAAGGGTCAGAGAAGTGTGAACGTGTTGGTGATGGGGAACAAGGTGCCATTGTATGGTGGTGGGCCCATCCTGACAGGCACGTCAGCTAAGCCCAACAGCATCCCACCCGTACCATTGACCCTAAGTTTCATGGTACGGTCCCGGGCTTATGTTTTGGGCCATCTGGTGAAGCCCAAATTCACAAATCAGGTGCAATGCTCACTCAAATTGGATATTAACAAGCTCAATAAGCCCATTCTACTTGACAACAAGTCTTGCCAATACTTCTGAGATAATTAATGAGAGGAGGAACTTATTGTTTTGTTTATTGGATAGTTATTGTATAATTTAATTTGGGTAATGCGCTGTCGATAAATTGGATGGGTAGGGTTGTGGGCATTTTTCATACTTGTATTACTATTATTTTTTAAGAGTAATAATTTTTTATGGTAAATTGTACAATGAGAAAGTTTTCTTTTTTAATGTAGTGTCTACTTTTGCATTGTAATTTGGAAACAGTGATCAGAGACCCTTTAATATGAATTGTACATCTTAGATTTGCCAAGTACCCATTTGCCATTTTTGTATACTCTGGATCAAATAGGAACATTTTCTTAAAATAGCCAATGAAAAATTACAAGTAAATCAGCTGGCCCAAAAATCATTTGACATAAATTAATTAGTTCTCAGTGACAAGCAAACCTTACGCATCACGTTTAATTTATTCAAATTATTGGGGCAAAATTCTTATTCTATTAAAATTAACTCCGATTCATGGGAAACAAAATATATATTATGTCCGGAATGCTACCTATTCACTGTTAATGGACGCCAGAAACAAAGTCTACTTACCAATTGTTGTGGTTTTGTAGGGAAATGCCCGAAATATTTCCTAATAACCGAAAATTTATATATCTTGCATTTGCGGTCAATTGCATATTTGCACTTCTCTAGTAATAAGCAATTGTTCATGTCTTGATCTGTACATAAGACCAACAGATATCTTTTCATGAAAACATAAACGAGAGATCAGACAATCCATATATATATATATAGAAAAATAGCAAAATTATGGGGAAGAGAAAAAGCACCTGTCAGTATCAAACGGGTCCAGAGTACAGAAATGAGAAGCAAATGATTGAAGAAAGGAATCTCTCTTTCTCTCTACACTCGGTACTTCCATTACTGCAAGCAAGGTACCAATATTACTTCTTATTCCTTTGTACCATATCAGTAGACCTGGGCATGAAGTATTCTTCTCCTCTCACCTCTCTATTCCCTTCTATATCCATCAAACATTTGTTGCTAATTTGGAAATGTGATGAGATAGAGAGAAAGAAAGAGAGAACAAATACTAATAAGTTTCATATTAGAAATCAATGGAAAATTTCTCAAGAGGAATTGTGTACTTGGTCTTTCTCATTTTCTTCTTATTAGGTACTTCAAATCTTCCATTTCTCCTTGTATACACCCTTTATACACCCTTTCTATATACTTGTGAATATAAGAAATATTGTATGAATACAAGTTTTTCTTCCCTAATATGAAATCTTACAATTCCTAAAACAAATATTGTTTCTGTTATGTATGCACAAGGGGCAAAACGGTCCGAAGGAGCACGAATCTTCACAATAATAAATAACTGCAAGGAGACCATATGGCCAGCAGTTACTCCTGGGGAATCATTCAAGGGGGGCGGTTTTGTCTTAAAGACCGGTCAATCCATGGTCTTCACTGCCCCGGTCGGGTGGAGCGGGCGCATATGGGGTAGAACCGGCTGCTCCTTCGGTCGGGACGGGAACGGCTCGTGCGAGACTGCATCTTGTGGGTCCACGCTCAAGTGCAGTGCATCCGGCAACCCGCCTGCCACATTGGCTGAATTCACGCTGGCAAAACTTGATTTTTATGATGTCAGCTTGGTTGATGGATATAACCTCCCGATGGCCGTCACGCCGGTAAATGGTAACAGTAATGGCGGTGGGAATTGCAGTGTGGCCGGATGTGACGGCGACTTGAGAGAGAATTGTCCTAAGGAGCTTGCTGTTAAGGTTTGTTTTCATGCACAAATTAACATTATTACATGGAGTGAAGCTATGGTACTATGCTGCATAGCACGGATTAGTCTGTACGGATTTGATGAGAGCATGTGCTATGGCCTGGTCAATCCCATTTCCGATAGAGCAATATCTTCTTTTTCAAAGTTCTGATAGTTTTTCTAAACCGTACAGCATGATCTCCAAAATGTACTTGCAGACTAGATTTTACATCTTTTAATTATTTTTTTAGATAGGCAGAAAATCATTACTTATGAATAGTCTAGAATTTTTAGATCAAGTGATTTTCTACCTATTTAAAAAAATAGTAAAAATATTCGAAAAAAATGTAAAATTTGATCTACAAGTACAGTTTTATATGGAGATCATCTTGCACGGCTGAGATCAATTTTTGAACTTTGAAATGAAGATATTGATCCATAGTACTGACCATTATGCACTATGCATAGTACCGTAGCCTCACTTTTTTTTTTGCTCATGAAAACAATTGATTGGATTTTTATATATTTGGGCAGGCTAATGGCAGGACAGTGGCATGTCGAAGCGCATGCGATGTGTTCAACACCGACCAGTACTGTTGCAGAGGCATATATGGGAACCCGTCAACATGTCAACCGACTTATTATTCGAAACTTTTCAAGGTGGCATGCCCCGGTGCGTATAGCTACGCGTATGACGATCCTACCAGTATTTTTACATGCACTGATGCTGATTACATCATTACCTTCTGCTCCAAGAGGTGAGTTGTATTACCAAAAATTTTGCAAATTTATTTAGCAAAGAGAATATGCACAAAAAGGTTGTTGATCACCATTGTTTATCACCTCGTGGCAATGGAGACAGAGATACTATATCTTTTCATTTTTTTTTAAATCTACAGGTTTTATATAAGAGATGACACCTAATTTGGTTCTAGTTGACATGGAAATTAATTTCTTGTAGTTTCAGTTTTGAATCTGTTGCAACTTGCAACAGTATCAAGTATTAGAGTACAAAACAAAAACTTAATTACCAGTCCTTGTCAATTTGGGATTAAAATAATTTAAGAGTAAAGTTGTGAACTGGTAGTTTGACAATTCATGGAGAAAGGACATAAATTAGTATCTCAATACTATGTATTTATAAATTTATAATCCATTTCATTTTTTAACCTATCTGAAAGCATCACTATAACTTTTAGAAGTGAAAACCAAATTGTCTAGGAACTTTTTTTTTTTGACATCTAGTAGCTCTAAAATGAAATATTATTTGACGCTGTACAAGTTCCATATGTCACTTAATGTACGATTCAGGCATAGCATGAAAACTAATTATATATAACATAACGACCTTGTCTTGTACAAATGAAGTCAAATATTCACACATAGATAAAACAAATTGGATGTAAGAAAACACTGCTTAAAACCTTATCCTGCCGCAACCTAAATTGTTTACGCCACAAGTTTCTAGAATTGTCATTACATGACAAAAATACTTTTCAAGGATCAAGATTTAGATTGATTTTTTACATACATAATTTGCGGCCCAAATTTTTTTAGTCCGTTTAAATTTGGAATTAAACATAAAATTTACCAAATTGCACATATATTCTCCATGATTGTATTGTGCACAAATCTGGTGTAAAGAAAATCCCTTTTTATATTTTGTATAAGTAGTTATATACTACTTATCCAAAGAATAAATAAGCATGACCTTTTGTATTTCATGATTTATTTATAATCCGGACCCATAAATTTTTAAGAAAAATACTGGGAAAACAAAAATCAAGCCTCCTTTATTACAACTCCTTCGCTTATATTTTATTTTATTGCTGAAAATACAGGCAAGCAAAGGTGTGCTCATACCGTGGAAACAGGCTTGTATGCAGTGGCGCAACTAAAGTTGAATCAATTTTCTCTTGGATTATTCCCATGTTTGCAACTGTTATTAACTGGTGGCTTTGGATGTAAGATTTTTATCATGTTTATTTTCCTTGTACTATTCTTCGTGTGACTGCTATTTTTTCATCCTTTATTTTTTTCCTTCTTTTCGATTTTTTGATGAGCATTCTTTTCAGTGTAATTATTAATGTGTACTTACAATTAGTTTTATTTCAAAACACAGTGCATCATGTAAACGTGATTGTTTTTAAGAATGATAAAAGAGTATATTTAATTTGTAAAGCAATAATTTTTTTCGCTCTATTTACCATATAATCAAAGGAATGACGCAGTGGTAGAGTATCTCCACTGTTCTAGAGGTTCCGTATTCGAATCAGTCTCCTTGCAAAAAGCAAGGGGAAGACTGCTTAGAAATTCTCTTCCAAAACCCCACAACGTGTGGGAGCTTTTTGCACTGGATAGGCTCTTTATCTAGTACTAGTATCGTACCCGTGCGTTGCAACGGGGACATTTTATAAGAAAACAAAAAAATATTCTCATAAAAAATGACATATTTTTATAAAAAAATAGACCAATAAAAAGAATAATTATTCAATAATGAAGTTAAATTAGCTCAATCCAGCTCAATCCAAGCACCTTGCTTTATTAGACTTTTAATTTAACTTTGTTTTTCCTAAATTTCAAAAATCAAATAAATAATTAAATAGAACTTTCTATAATATAAACAATGCCAACAGGTAAACCATACAAATTCTCCACATTTTGAATGATATAAACCTAACAATATAAATTTAAAAAAGAAACCATACTTGCTCCTGTTGTAAGGCTTGCATCTCCAAGTGCTTACACAACTTCTCATGTACATACATTGAAAAGTTTCAGCATTGCATTTTTTTTTTATAGATAAAATAAAACAATAAAAAATTATCCATGCCCCCATCAACATTTAATTTTGACAGTGCCCAAACTGCCCTTAATGTTTCATCTTCAGAAAAGTGTATCAAGAGATAAGAAATAAATCACCCAAGTTTTGAATCTTGTATCAGCTGCTGGGATATTCAACTTCTCCTTCCAATTTTTAGAACTGAAATAAAACATAAAAAAATGTCAAAGTGACAGAAACTTTCAGATCTGATTGTAACAAAAAGCTTTCAACAATTACGCATTACATTAAGGCTATTAAGTAAGAGAGATGTACAACATACGAAGAATTAACTGTCACAAAGAACAATGCATCTTCATAATAACATATGCCCTTCAAAACTACGTCAGTTAAAATGAAGTTAAATTAAAAAAAAAAAGCAATATAATGCAAATATTTCTTCCAAGCTAATTCTACTTTAAGTGTTCTACTTAACCTGTTCTCTGATCTTACAAAATGCATTTCCTTTCTCCTATATCTACCTTCTAAACAAGGAATTTCATTGTGCCTAGTAACAGAGATGTTTGTACCAATCTGGCTTTAAATGGCAGCACTACGAAACATTAATAAAAAAAGTATAGTATTTGTTCATCCTCTTCTTACCTTGAATCCATTGTAACAGCACATGCCATGTTACCAGAATAAGTTCGAACAAAAAAATTACTTTCTACTGAAATGATATAATCTAGAGCTACCATTTGAGACACATCCTTGCTGAAAGGTCTCAAACCAAACCAAATTTGGTCAAGCCAACTTAACAGTAGATAAACAAGATCAAGATGAGAAAAAAAAAATCAACTCATTTGGACATTCCTATTGAAAATGGTGGCTTGTTGAAATTCATACTTTAAAAATCCAAATTCTGTGAAGTGTGCATTGACATCTCTGCTGTTATAAACTTTGCATTGGTGTTAAGCCAAGTGTTAGATAGAATTAAATATTGATATTTGGCTACATGGTAGCTTGATACTAAAGTTTAAATCTGTGAAGTTTCATTCGAAAACAAAGAACCAATTTGCTGTATTAAAATTGTGAAGTAGGTAAGATGGTGAAAATTGTGCAAAAACAATGAACAAAGTCCTAAAGCCAAAAACAATGAATTAAATATGCATAAAATCATAAAAAAAATATGAAACATGTAGAAAATCCATTTTAGAATATAGCTGCATGAAATAAGTATCATGACATGTACAAAGAACCTGAGAACTCATCAGAAAGGGATGAGCAAAAAGCCATAGCACAGTCAGTGTTGTGCTATGGGTATGTTTTTTACACCTCAGGTCAATCCAATTCAATCCAAATCAAAAGCTCAAACATACTTCAAATAGTGTTAAAACCGAATCCATGCACCCAAACTAAAAGAAGCCAAAAAAAATCCAAGAGAAATTCATACACTAACCATGTCAGAATCTTAAGTTAAATCGACAAAACTGCTAAATTGAATCCAAAACCTCAAATTGAAACCGGAGTCAAATCCAAAACCCAAACACGATCTCAACTATGAAAATATAACCAAAATGGTGAAGAAATCAACTATAAAAAAAGTCTGTTGCTCCTTAATTCTTCTTAATTGCATGGATACTTGGTAAATAGCAGTCATATCTCCATTCTTGTGCATTACAGTATCATGTAAATGATTGCAAATAAATCTGAGGACCGAAAATCTCTAAATTATATCATGCTTTACACATAATGGAGAACCTAACATATTCTCTAATCTCTGGTTAAAATTGACCAGGTAAATTTAGTTTGTCTAATTTGGTATCTCATAAATTGATATACCATACAACTAAAATTCTAATTGTTGTCTTTTTCAATTTTGCAGTATAAAAATAAGGAAAATCAGACCTCAGAATTCACGTGTAATCTGGGGGTATTTTCTCAATCAGATTTAAAAAAGATGAAGGTGGTCAATCGTGCATTTTGTATGAGAAAATACCAATTGACTTGTTTTTTTCGAGAAATGCACAATTAACATATATGATTGAGAAAATACCCCCAGATTTCATGTGAAAATACCAATTAACAAATCAAATTGAGAAATGCACAATTGACTTCTTTATTTTGAGAAAGTACTAAACAATTGACTTGGGAAAATACCCTCAAAATTTAATTAAGAAGATTAAGGGAAATCAGATCTCAGATTTCACGTGTAAGATTAAGGGAAATCAGACCTCATATTTCACGGGGAGATGAAAATGCCTAATTGACCACCTTCTTTTTGAACGAAATCACTACCGAGAAGGAGGAGAAGACGAAATCGCTACCAGTTTTAAACGACGACAAGGAATGGCACAAGCATTCGTCCGTGAGGCCGTTTTCGTGTTCGACGAAGAGAATCGTCGTTCCGATCAGAGCGCTAGGGAGTAGGGAGAAGTCGCTAGAAGCGGTTTCTTAAATTTCAATTGTAACATATGTTTCCGATCAGAATGGTGGTAGGCCGTAGGGAGATGTCGCTGGAAGGCAGTTTTTTAATTTAATTATAACATTGGGTGGCAGTACGTGTGGCGGGTACAATTTTAACTAAATTTAGACCTTTACACATAAAAAGTATGTATTTAATCAAAAGAAGACAGATTATTTGATTAGAGGGCTGATATTCAATCCGAAAATTCATCTTTCAATCGTAGCCGTTGGCGGATTAGACACCCAACGTGCTTAATAATGGAATGGAGAAATGGAGATATGATCAAAGGATAGTGGCGCAACCACAGAGTAAGAGGATGCAGTTGCCCTCTTGACTCGAAAACATCTAAGAAATATACGTCTATCAGAATAGTTAAATCAAAAATAGCTATCGTTTGTCTTATTAGAATAGCTAAATCTTAAATTTTTAGAAATAGTCTATTCTAATAAGACAAAAGGTTTGAATTCACCATTCTAGCTATTATTATCCAACCAAACACCGAATAGACTATTTCGAATAGCTTAATTTCAAAAATAACCTATTCTCAACCCAACCAAACATACTCCTGATGCATTTCTCATAACAAATTATAAAAATTACGACTCATAATTTTTTTAAATATACTTTTAAATATACTTTTATTTTTATGTTTTTCTCGGAAAAAATTATAATATCTACTTAATATACAAAATAATTACAAAATTAATGTCTTATTGTCCCACCCTACTAAAAAAAATTATTCTGCCCAGCAAATGAAGGATAGCATCAATGATTCTTATTAAGTGAATTGCTAGATACAAATCTGTTGATTATACAAAGACATCCTTGTTAGTTTTATTTTATTATGTTATGGCCTATGTTATTAATATGCACCAGGTTCATTCAAAGAAATGAACGAAAGGGCTTCAGCATTTTTGATGGAAAAATCTGTTGCTATTAATAGATACTGGTCCCAATTGATTGCCTGATAAGATACAGAAAACCAATCAGAATAACGTCTCTCTATTTCTTACTACTGAATTAAGAGAAAACGCTATTAAGAGAAAACGCTGTGTCCATCATCAGTTATCAGGAAAATCATTGAAGATCTCAGTATTAACGCTTCCGCTTAAAGATGTCTTCAATTCAGAACTGTAAGATTTAAACTCATTTGCTATTTTATTTTGGATTTACGGATTCTGGATTACGTGTTTCTAATTGTAAAAGCTCGTCATGTTTTATGAAGTCTATCATTTGGTATCAGAGCCACCGTAAATTCATATAAGATGCAATAATTTTTTTTTCGTATAAATATTATGAACGACGAATTTAAACTGACAAATTCATTTTGGATGAATTTTGGATTAATCCGAGAGTAAATTTTTTTTTGGGATTAATTACTAATTTTAATCGGAGAATTATTAATTTTGTTTTTTAAAAATTCTTTGGTTCATATAAATTTTGAGAATTATTAATTTTATGAATTTATTATTCTTGAAACAATTCATCATTATTCTCTATTATTAAAATTCATGGGAGATGCAAAAGTTCGAGACCTTTAACCTCCCAAGAGGCCTCACATGCACATCTCTATTTTGCTATATTGGATCGGATGCAACTTATGATGAACAAAACTTCGGTCCAACCTCGATGACAGCCATGCGTTTTGGCAAAAGTGGCCGATCGATGAAATTCGCCCAAAAGTTGATTGTATGGCTAATGAAGAGGAAGGACCGAACTATGTGTTATATGTGTTGTATTGGATCTAGACTATATGTTATATGATAGGATAAGATGGGATTGCATGTACAAAAACCTATATGTGTATATATGTTGCACAGTCCGTATTATATTGGTATTTTCTATGGTTTTATATGAATTAATATATAATTTTGGTCTAATTAATTTTCTGTTGCAGAAATTTATTATATATATTTCATATAAATAATTTTAGACATTATTATTTAACGTTATTATTATGATAAAGTTAATTTTGTGATTTAAGTCACAATTATGTTATACATTTAATAAATTATGACGGTTAATTTTACCAACTTTAATTTCCATTATGATTTATTAAATGAATTTATTTGTTTTAATTTGTTTCTACCCAACGGTGATACAAATTAATTTTAATAAAATTACGTTTTCTTCATGTAATAAATTATAAAGGTTAATTTTACCAATTTTAATTGCCATTATGATTTATTAAATGAATTTCTTTATTTTAGCAATTCAATTTATTTCTGCCCAACGGTGATATAAATTGAATTTTATGCAACAATTGTTATGATAGAACTGAAATATAATTTGGCGTTTTATTATTTATTTCAGTATAATTATTGTTAGTCCCTCTATATATACAGTTGATTTAATGTTATTATGTTATTTGTGGATTTATCTTTGATAATAGTAAGCATTTTTTTTTCTAAATCTAATGCAGCATTGAATAATGTTCATGCTCAAATCTCTGGAATAATACCATTGAACGGAACTAATTTTTCCACTTGGAAAGAGCAAATTGAGATTTGTCTTGGTGTTCTGGATATTGACCAGGCATTACGAATGGACAAACCTGCTATTACAGATAAAAGTACTGATGATGATAAAAATAATTTAGAAAAATGGGAGCGCTCAAACCGCATGTCTCTCATGATTATGAAAAGTACTATTACATCTGCTATAAGAGGAGGTATTCCTGAGAAGGATAATGCAAATACTGTATTCACTGCTAAACAGTATTTGGCTTCTGTTGAAGAGCAGTTTAAAAGTACTTCTAAGGCTAATGCAAGTACTCTCATAATGAAAATGCTCACCACCAAGTATAACGGGACAAGCGGTGTACGTGAACATATCATGATGATGAATGATATGGCCGCAAAATTAAACGGCATGGATATGGCAATTTCTGAAGGCTTTTTAGTTCATTTCATTATGACTTCTCTTCCTGCACAATTTGGTCCTTTCAAGATCAATTATAATACGCAGAAAGAAAAGTGGAAAATGAGCGAATTAATTGCCATGTGTGTTGAAGAAGAAGAAAGGATTAAGGCTGAGAAACCTGATTATGCACATATTGCTGTTCAAAGTCCAAAACCGAAAATGAAAAGACAATGGTAAAGGTAAAAATAAAGTGAATTCGGCTACTGGAATTAACAAGGCAAGTACATCTGGTACAAAACCTGTGCATGCTCCTAAGTGTCACCACTGTAAGAAACGTGGACACATGAGGAAGGACTGTGTGAAGTTTAAAGATTGGCTCGCTAAAAAGGGTAATGATTTAAATTTCATGATTTGTGAAACCTTTTTAGTTGATATTCCCTTAAATACGTGGTGGGTTGACACTGGTGCCTCTGTGCACATTACGAACTCATTGCAGGGATTCCATTCCGTGAGGATGCTTCAAAAGGGAGAAAGGAAACTTAAGGTTGCTAACGGACTAGAGGCTGAAGTAGAGGCTGTTGGAACTCTTCGTTTGGTTTTGAAGAGTGACTTTATTCTTGATTTACATGATGTAGTTTATATTCCTAGTGTGATTAGGAATTTAATTTCTGTTTCTAGACTTGATGCATGTGGTTTTATGTTTCAGTTTGGAAATAATGAGTTGAAACTATATCATAACTCTAAGTTTGTTGGTTCTGGATTATTATGTGATAATCTATATAAATTATTTTTGGATTCTTCCTTTTGTGAATCTCTGTTATCTATGAATATTACTAGTGTTAATCATAAACGTGGAGTTAAGAGAAATCGTGATGTTGGAAATTCTTTCAAATTATGGCATCGCATGTTGGGTCATATTTCAAGAGATAGAATGCAACGTCTCATTAGAAATGAAATTCTCCCAGCATTAGATTTTTCTGATTTCGACAACTGCGTAGAATGTGTTAAAGGAAAATTTGTCAAGGGAAATAAGAAAGGAGCCACTCGAAGTGGGGGACTATTAGAAATTATTCATACTGATATATGTGGTCCTTTTCCTACTCCGGGTATTAACGGGCATAAATCGTTTATTACTTTCATTGACGATTATTCTCGTTATGGTTATGTGTATCTGATTAATGAAAAATCTGAAGCACTAGATAAATTCAAAATTTTTAAGGCTGAAGTTGAAAATCAACATAACCTTAAAATTAAAGTAGTGCGATCAGATAGAGGCGGTGAATATTATGGTAGACACACCGACCTTGGTCAAAGTCCAGGCCCATTCGCTATATTTCTTCAAGAACATGGTATTGTTCATCAGTACTCAATGCCGGGAGATCCTCGACAGAATGGAGTTGCTGAAAGACGTAACCGTACACTAATGGATATGGTACGAAGTATGATTTGCAATACCACATTGCCGGATTTTTTGTGGACAGAAGCCTTAAAAAAAGCCACACATATTCTAAATCGGGTTCCTAGTAAATCTGTTCCAAAAACACCTTACGAACTGTGGACTGGCAGAAATTCGCAATTAGGATACTTACGTGTGTGGGGCTGTCCTGCTGAAGCAAAAGTCTATAATCCGCAACTAAAGAAACTTGATTCCAGAACCATTAGTTGTTATTTTATTGGTTATCCAGAGAGATCCAAAGGTTTTAGATTTTATTGCCCGTCACATACCACTAGAATAGTTGAGACTAGACATGCTGTATTTTTTGAAAATGGCAACGTTAGTGGGAGTAATGTAAATAGAACTGTAAACCTCGAGGAAAATCGTATTTATGTTCCAATTTCGATAATTCGAGAGGTTACAAATTCTATACCTCATGTGCAAGAGACTAATGAAGAAACTCATGTTTATGATATTCCTAATGTTGATGAAACTCCTATTCTGCCACAAGAACCCTTACGTAGATCGCAAAGAGAGAGAAGATCTGCCATACCTGATGATTATATCGTATACCTTACAGAAGAAGGATGTGATATAGGTCATGGAGAAGATCCTAACTCATTCAAGCAAGCAATTATGAGCGATAAATCATCTCAATGGCTAGAAGCCATGAATGACGAAATGAAATCAATGGAAATTAACGAAGTTTGGGATCTTGTTGAGTTACCTGTCGGGGTTAAGCCTGTAGGTTGTAAATGGGTCTATAAAACAAAAATAGACTCAAAAGGTAACATTGACAGATTTAAGGCCAGATTAGTCGCTAAAGGGTTTACACAACAAGAAGGTGTACATTTTGATAATACATTTTCTCCTGTCTCAAAGAAAGATTCATTAAGAATTATTTTAGCTCTTGTAGCTCATTATGATTTAGAACTACATCAAATGGATGTGAAAACTGCATTTCTTAATGGTAACTTGCATGAAGAAATTTTTATGAAACAACCTGAAGGGTTTGTTGTACAAGGCAAGGAACATATGGCATGTCGGTTAAAACGTTCAATATATGGGTTAAAACAAGCTTCACGACAGTGGTATCTCAAGTTTGATGAGGTCATAACCGAATTTGGATTTAAAGAAAATACAATAGATCAATGCATATATCTCAAGGTTAGTGGGAGTAAATTTATCTTTCTCGTTTTGTACGTGGATGATATTTTATTAGCAAGCAGTGATTTAGACATGTTATATGAGACAAAACGTTTTCTATCAACTAAGTTTGAAATGAAGGATCTTGGTGAAGCCTCTTATGTTATAGGAATTGAAATTTACCGAGATAGGTCTCGTGGGATCTTAGGTTTATCCCAAAAAGCATATATTGAGAAAGTGCTTAAAAGATATAATATGCACAATTGCTCCCCTAGTGTTGCTCCTATTGTCAAGGGTGACAAATTCAGCAAGTTTCAATGTCCTAAAAATGAAATAGAACGTGCTCAAATGAAGCAAATTCCATACGCTTCGGTAGTAGGGAGTCTAATGTATGCTCAAGTTTGTACACGTCCTGATATTGCATTTGCAGTTGGTATGCTTGGCCGATATCAAACTGATCCAGGAATGGAACATTGGAAAGCTGCCAAGAAAGTTTTACGCTATTTGCAAGGGACAAAAGATAATATGCTTACTTACAAGAAGTCAAATAACCTTGAAGTTATTGGTTATTCTGATTCAGATTTTTCTGGATGTGTCGACAGTAAGAAATCCACATCAGGTTACATATTTATGCTTGCAGGGGGACCAATTTCATGGAAGAGTGCTAAGCAGTCTTTAAGGGCATCTTCCACTATGCAAGCAGAATTTGTGGTGTGTTTTCATGCTACTGGTCAAGCAGTTTGGTTGAAGAATTTTATACCAGGACTTCAAGTAATTGACAGTATTGCGAGGCCACTCACCTTATTTTGTGATAACGAGGCTGCTGTTTTCTTCTCTAAGAATAACAAATCAAGTGGTGCGTCTAAGTGGATTGACATCAAATATCTTGTTGTTAGAGACAAAGTCAAAGATGGTACTATTATGATACAACATATTAATACAAGAGCTATGTTAGCTGATTCTCTAACAAAAGCGCTACCACCCACTCTTTACAAAGAGCATGTTGCCGGCATGGGTTTAGTTAATGTATTATAATTTTGTTGTTGTAAACTATATATATATATTATGTTATGTACTGAATATTTAATTATGTATTGACTTTGAATTTATAAGTTTGCTTATTACGATGCGCATAATTTTATTTAATCTAAGCAAATTACTTATGAGGACCGAATGAAAATTACTAACCATTGTTGGAAAGAGTACCATTGTTATAATTAATGGGGATCGAATAACGACATTTGTTATTCTGATTACATTAGTTTGGTTTGGTATTTCTAACTGAACAGGTTCATGATTAATGAAAATTATATTGGCCAATTTTTAATATGTGCTTTATTATGTTATAACATTACGGCCAAGTGGGAGAATGTTAGTTTTATTTTATTATGTTATGGCCTATGTTATTAATATGCACCAGGTTCATTCAAAGAAATGAACGAAAGGGCTTCAGCATTTTTGATGGAAAAATCTGTTGCTATTAATAGATACTGGTCCCAATTGATTGCCTGATAAGATACAGAAAACCAATCAGAATAACGTCTCTCTATTTCTTACTACTGAATTAAGAGAAAACGCTATTAAGAGAAAACGCTATTAAGAGAAAACGCTGTGTCCATCATCAGTTATCAGGAAAATCATTGAAGATCTCAGTATTAACGCTTCCGCTTAAAGATGTCTTCAATTCAGAACTGTAAGATTTAAACTCATTTGCTATTTTATTTTGGATTTACGGATTCTGGATTACGTGTTTCTAATTGTAAAAGCACGTCATGTTTTATTAAGTCTATCAATCCTTGCTTTGAGTGAGTGGAGAGAAATGCCTCTCTTATGCTAAGATAGATGGTTTAATAAAAGAATCAGCTCTAACTTGAGTGCAGGTGTAAACTGGAAGAATATTTGGAATAAAACATCGTAAAACAACATAACACATTTATCCAATAATTGTGTTAATTAGACATAAATTACATAGATAACACGAAGCGAATTATTTTGGTAGGGATAAGTTACATTTTTTTGCAATGAAATAGAGAGCATAGTTCTCCTAGAGCAATTTTTAGTTGAATTACGCTCATTTTTGTAACATGGATGTGACAAGATTTTTCGCTTAAATTTAAAATGTAATTAAGTTATTCCAAGCCCAAGTTTTCGTAGAAAGCAATAGGGTAAAAATAGTCATATGTACGTATTGATTCTATTGTTTGTGCGTTGCATAAATTAACAATTGTTCTATTAAAATCTTCACCTCTAGTAGTGCGGGAAGAGGGTGTATTGATGGGTATTAAATCAAGTTTGTTCTGATGTCTAGTTGGAACTGTTTCATCCACATTAAGATTCACATGTCTGTTTAGATTTACGGAGCATATTTTAAAATAAATAGCATGAATCTTAAAAACGGATTAAACAATTCCAATCTAAAATCAAACTGAATTTGGTCCGACCGCTATCGACACCCTCCGGTTTTCTAGTATTAATATTGAATAGGAAGGTTCAAGCACTTTAAATATTGGATAGTAAATATTTTACAAGTCAAATAATTAACTAATATCGTTAAATTTTATTTACATTTCTTTTTGCATCCATGTGCAATATTACGACATTAAGAGTTCATTTTCATGAGCATTTGAACATTAAAAATAGATGATAATAAGGAATAGTTCATATCAATTAGGGGTGTCAACGGGTACGGTAAGAGTCGGTGGAAGCATTTTCATATCCGTACCCGTTACAAATTGTTCTTACCCGTGCTCTACCCTTATCCGCTACGAATTACCTTACCCGTAACCTACCATTACCCATTATGGTTATTGAATTACGAAACAATAGCGGGTAAATAACGGGTAATGCTATTATAAAAAAAAAGTATTATTTACTAAATAATAAATTAAAACACATTCGTTTCACAAATATATATATATATATATATATATGTGTGTGTTTAAAAGGTCTAAACTTGATTTGCTAAAATTTATTTACATGTTTTAATAATTAATTAAGCGTAACACAACTATCAAAAATAGTTGAAGAATTAATATTCATTGCTCATTAATATATATAAAATATATAAATTTTTTTATAATTACCCGATCGGATAACGGATACGGAATAGACTTTACCCGTACCCTTACCCGTTTAGATAACGAAAAAAAATCTTTACATGTACTCGTACCCGATAAGTTTACGAAAAAAAAAACTTACTCATATCCATTTTATCAGATACGGTACGGGTCGGATAAATGGATAAAAGGATGCTATTGACACCCCCTAATATCAATGGGCTTGTATAATATGTTGATGTCGTTTGAAACAAAGTCAAAAGTATAATAATTTTTTACATGTACATAAGAAAATAATATAAATTAATAATATTCTAACTAGATAATTCTGTCCATTATCAAAACAATAAACTTGAAATATACAATTGAAACTTCAAATGCAATATATATATATATATATATATATATATATATATATATATATATATATATATATATATATATATATATAGAGTATGGCTAATGTGCTTCCTCTAGCATTTCAGCCTCATGCTTCCGGGGGCATATCTTAGTGTTTGATATTCAAACAAAAAATTCAAACCGTTAGATGTTCAATCTATATTAAAATGTAGTTGGAGACCAAATTTTACATTTTTTGAAATTTTTTTACTATTTATTAAGCCACTTTGAAAATTTCAGATCCGGGTGAACAGTAAAAACAGTCTGGACCATATGATCTGGAATTTTCAAAGTGGCTTAATAAATAGTAAAAAAATTCCAAAAAATGTAAAATTTGGTCTCCAAGTACATTTTAATATAGATTGAACATCTAACTGCTTGAATTTGTTGTTTGAACATCAAACACTAAGATATGCCCCCGGAAGCATGAGGCCGAAATGCTAGAGGAAGCATGTTAGCCATACTCTATATATATATATATATATATATATATATATATATATATATATAGAGGATGGCTAATTTGCTGCTGGCAGCATTTCGGCCAGCTGCAGCCGAGGCTATATTTAGCCATACGATGTTCAAACAACAAATACAAACCGTTAGATGTGATCTCTATATTAAAATCTACTTGAAGAACAAATTTTACATTTTTTGGAACTTTTTTACTATTTATTAAGCCACTTTGAAAATTGCTGATCCGGGTGAACAGTAAAAACAGTCTGGACCATATGATCTGGAATTTTCAAAGTGGCTTGATAAATAGTAAAAAAATTCCAAAAAATGTAAAATTTGGTCTCCAAGTAGATTTTAATATAGATATAACATCTAACAGTTTGGATTTGTTGTTTGAACATCGTATGGCTAATATAGCCCCGGCAGCAGCTGGCCGAAATGCTGCCAGCAGCAACTTAGCCATACTATATATATATATATATATATATATATATATATATATATATATATATATATGAGTTGGCTACGGTGCTACATGTAGCATAGAGGGCCTCCGTGCAACAACTCAATATTTGAGTTTTCAAAATCCTAACGGTCGATCCGAATCGTTTAACATGATCTCCATATGAATATGTACTTGCAAACCAAATTTTACATTTTTTAGAATTTTTTTACTTTTTTTTAGATAGGTAGAAAATCAATTGATCTGAATGGTACATAATTTCCAGATCAAGTGATTTTCTACCTATCTAAAAAAATAGTAAAAAAATTCTAAAAAATGTAAAATTTAGTTTGCAAGTACATATTCATATGGAGATCATGTTGAATGGTTCGGATCGACCGTTAGAATTTTGAAAACTCAAATATTGAGCCGTTGCACGGAGACCCTCTATGCTACATGTAGCATATTAGCCAGATTATATATATATATATATATATATATATATATATATATATATATATATATATATGGTATATTATTACATACATCAAGTCTATAAAAGACGATAAGATTTAGTTCATATATTATTGTTTGCCTCAAAATTAATTTAAGCTTTTCAAAAGTCTGAATTTAACGATATTTCTTTTAATGTATTATCAAAACATTCACGCAATCCCCAAATACAACTTGATTTAATACATAAGCTATCTTCATATCCAAAATCAACATATATTGAATAATTCGAAATGTATTGTAAAAACTGTCAAATAATTTCATTGGCACGAATTCATAAAATCGCTATCTAATGATTTTATTTTTTATTCCTTTCTTTAAAGCTTTTATCGTAAAACATTTGAATGATGAAATTTGATGATGGTACAAAGATACTAGTAGTTTTCATTTCCGTACAATAGAATTGAAAATAGGCAAAAATTTCGCCAACAAATCTATTTTGGGCCTAGTTTTGTGGGTTTAATTTAGGCCCATCAATTGGCTTAAAACGAGCTATAGATTTTTTCTAACAAAACAATATAAAACCTCTGAGTCCTCGATGTGCCCAAAACAATGTAATGGGTGGAAGAAACAAAGAATAAAACCCGCTTCACGTAAGTTATAAGAAGAGTAATAGTAATGAACAACTGACTCTATAATGAAGTCGGAGGTCCTAACGGGCTGCAACTTGGAAAAACCCATCAACCCGATTAATTTCTTTCTTCTGCCCCAATCCAAGTACCTCCCTGCTTCTCTCTTCTTCCTACTGTTTCTCTCTCTACCTCCGATCCGAGCGAGAAACCCTACGGCGATCAAGCTTCGATCGAGGTACGTCACTCTCTCGCTTTCCTTTTTTCTCTCTCTATATCTCTCCCTCTCTACAGTTAATAACTTGCTTACTGGAGATAAATCTCAGGTGACCAATAAAAGAACTAAAAGTATAATCTTGCATAAAGGTGGATGCTTTGTTAAGTTGTTTATTTAAAATGAGCAAATATTTTGCGTTGTGCTGTGTATTTTAGTTATTTTTCTCTAAGTAAGCAATCTTGTTCCTGTCATTGTAATAATAGTGTTTTTATTTTAAATTAGGGTTTCTAGTACTAAATTAAGGTTGAATCTGGAATCCATATTCTATACAACACTACCTGAATAAAAATTCAATTCCACAACTCGTACTGGTGGATGTATTGGGCAAATTTTATTCAATTATTGGTTTTCTGTATTGTAATAACAGTAAGGGTTACAATTTAGTTGTATTTTAGAATATTTGATTTCTTTATTTCTATCTACATAGAGTATGTTAGCCTTTTATCTGGTTTGATTCCACTTAACCAAACCCATTCGATTTTAAAACCTATAATCCACTGCTTTATTAGTTGACTCTTCCTCGCAAATTTAGATCACTTCTTAAATTATCTTACCATTTTTCTTTTCATTGGAAAAATGGCAAGTTATGTCATCAGTTACCTGTTAATTACAAACTTAGAACAACAAATTGTATCTCCCTGTTGTTATTTCAGTCAAAAATGTCGTCAGACTACCTGCCTGCCACAACCGAATCGATTGCGCAAGCCTTGGAGGCCCCATCTCGTCCCGAATCCATCTCAATCCTCTACCGCGTGCTAAACAACCCCAACTCATCCCCAGATGCACTTCGCATAAAAGAACAGGCCATTACCAACCTCACTGACCTCCTCACCCAAGAGAAGAAGGCCGAGGAGTTGCGCCTCCTCTTGACCCAACTCCGCCCCTTTTTCTCTCTCATCCCCAAGGCCAAAACCGCAAAGATTGTTCGCTCGATAATCGATGCGGTTGCGAAGATACCAGATACTTCTGCTCTGCAAATCTCTCTATGCCGAGAGATGGTTGAGTGGACCCGCCTTGAGAAGCGTACCTTCCTGCGCCAGCGTGTCGAGGCAAGACTTGCCGCTCTCTTGATGGAGGAAAAGGAATATTCCGAGGCTTTGAGTCTGCTTTCAAGTCTGATTAAAGAGGTGAGGCGGCTCGATGATAAGTTGCTATTGGTTGATATCGATCTCTTGGAGAGTAAATTGCATTTCTCTCTTAGAAATCTTCCCAAGGCCAAGGCCTCTCTTACTGCGGCCCGCACAGCAGCTAATGCTATCTATGTGCCGCCAGCTCAGCAGGGCACGATTGACCTTCAGAGTGGTATTTTACATGCTGAGGAGAAGGATTATAAGACTGCGTATAGTTATTTCTTCGAGGCCTTTGAAGCATTTAATGCGCTTGAAGATCCGCGTGCGGTTTTCAGTCTGAAGTACATGCTTCTCTGCAAGATAATGGTGAATCAGGCTGATGATGTAACAGGTATAATTTCATCCAAGGCGGGTTTGAACTATGTTGGACCCGACTTGGATGCCATGAAGGCAGTTGCTGACGCTTATGGAAAAAGGTCCCTGAAGTTCTTTGAAACTGCACTTAGGGATTACAAGGCCCAGCTGGAGGATGATCCAATCGTGCATCGCCACCTGTCATCCTTGTATGATACTTTATTGGAGCAAAACTTGTGTAGGTTAATTGAGCCCTATTCTCGGGTTGAGATCAACCATGTGGCAAACATGATTGAGTTGCCCGTAGAGCATGTGGAGAAGAAACTATCTCAGATGATACTTGATAAGAAGTTTGCGGGTACCCTTGATCAGGGTGCTGGTTGCTTGATTATATTTGAGGACCCGAAGCCCGATGAGATGTTCCCAGCTGCTCTCGAGACCATTTCCAACATGGGCAAGGTGGTGGATAGCCTCTACGTCAGGTCGGCTCGTATCATGGCTTAGGTTTTCTTTTAGGGTTTTTTAAACATGGTGATTTTAATATCAGGTTTTATTCTATTATATGGCTGTAAGGAATTTTAATTGGGGATTTTGTGTTGTGGTAGAATATTTGTCTGTTAAATGTTGTTTCTCGATGTTTCGTTACTTTAGACTGGAAAATTGCAATGAACTGTTAGGATTTCTAAGCTTCTGTATTTCGGGATAGTCCATATCAACTACAAATTTATTTGGCAACTGTGTGACAATCGACACAATAATTATAAAAATGAGGAGGGTTCAAAAACCTCCATCATCTCTTCACTTTTTATTTTATCAATAATAAAAATTCTGAAATTTATTTGTCAAAATAAAACAGTTAGATTAGATGTGATTAATATTATTCTATGACATGCACGTAAAAATCATCACTTTTTTATTTTGGTTTTATATGAATTAGTAAGTTGAAAATTTTACGTCACAATTTATTCACATTGGTATATTTCTTGTAAGCTCCAGATACTAATTAAAATAAAATTAAGATGTTATAATCTTTTACGCATGTATAGAAAAAATGATATAGATCATATTAAATGATTTTATTTTGACATTTGAATTTTAAATTTAAAGTTATTGTAATTTTAAAAATAAAAACATCATAAAAACAAAAAATGAAAATATTCGCCTCTGTAAAAGAAATTAAGTAAAATTGTAGCTATGTTATCTATATTTTATATGTTGTGGGCCAAATTTAAGTACAAAATGTAAAATTTACAGTTTCATTTTACAGGTGACTAAACAGTTATTAAATTACACCAAATACGTTACAGAAGTTACCGTTCTTTTAACTTTGCACAAATCTCAAAGCTCAAATAATACTGCCTGCGTTAGCCTGAATCATGAGAGTAAGGCCCTGTTCGGCTGCACATTTTTTTGTGGGAATTATATGGGTTTGGGTTTAATGGGATGTTAATTCTTTGAAGGCGTTCGGCAGCACAATTTTTTCCCTAAATGTTCCTGTGGGTTATTCCCCACCTTACTCAATTTAGTGCAATTATCTGGGGAAAAAAAAACCGAAGTTGGACCTCATTTTTTTTATCCCAACCTATCTCTCTCCTCACACTCTGCCTATAAACTAATTTTTTTACAGCTCACTGACACATTCTCTCTCCTTCCAACTCTCTCCTTCACGCTAGCATGAGGTGCAATATATATAAAGAGCTGTTGTTTTTTTACATTACCATTGTGGGACTAAGCTAGTGGTATGATCCGGATTGCTTCTTTTTATTTTTATTGAGACGTCCTTGCTCTATGTCTCATAACTCCAACTCCCTGCCTTTTATAAAAATTTATTTATTTTTTATAAATTTTGTGTAAATGTTTATGTTTTCTTAATTGTTTATAAATATTTCTTAATTTATTTATTCCCATTTCATTAAATACTTCTTATTTAATTATAAAAATATTTATATTTTATAAAATAATAATTAATAAGTAATGTATGTTATTGTTTAATCTATTTTATTTTATTTAATTGTTATTTTCTTATTTTTTTATTTATAAAAAAATTCGGTGATCGGATAACAAGTTTACGGTACAAGTATTGTTATGCTATTGTTTATTTGATTTAATTTGATTTAATTAATAATTATTTTATTGATATCATCAATTTTAGAAAGAAAATAAGAATTCCCACAACTATTCCCATGGTACAACAGAACACTCATTTAATACATTCCCATAATTATTCCCGTACATACTATGAGTATGGGTTCCCGCAAATAAAAAAGTTGGTTCCCGAACCCGTCAAATCCCATCCCGCACAATCCCGTGACAAACGAACAGGCCCTTACTCAAACTGTAAAGTGAAGAGAATCTTTTACACATATTGAAGAGTAGGGGTGGCAAAAAAAGCATGTAGCTCGTGGATTGATTGTGACTCTCATTTGACTCATTCGCTAACAGTTTGCTCGTAGTGGATTGAGTTGTTAACAAGCCAGTTCACCACTAGCTCAATCCAGAATTAATGAGTTTGAGCTCGGGCCTAGCTTGCCCGCGAGCTGACGAGTCAGTTTGGTCCAGATATGAATTTGTCAATTTGTATGAATTTGTTTGATTTGATATGCATTAATTTATTTTATGAACTATGTTTGTGTGACTTTGAAAATTTGATATGTATGAATTTAGTTGCAAATTTAATTTATAGTAGATTTACTTAGTTGTACTTGAAATAAAAGTACTGCTCAAGCTATATAAATGAATTTATGATGCAAGCTATGTTTTGTTTGATGGATTTTATTATTATTTGTAATTTGTATGATTGTGGTCCCATAAAATTCAGCAAGCTAATGAGCCAGCTCGGTTTAGTTCTGAGCTGGCTCATGATGATCTTAAGCTAAAGATTTAACTTGAATCTTTAATCTCAGCACATTCGACTCACTCGTAGCTGACAAGCTGATCTTGAGCTGGGTCATAATGTTGGATAGAATTAAAATATGGCCGTATGTAAAATCAAACGGTTGCAACCATCATGATTGGAAGTCCTTAAAATTGTGCAACGAGGTACTTCAATCTTGTGATCTCGTGAAATACTTCTCCATCAATGTCCTTTAGGCTTTACCTGATACATTCTTTTATCTTTTTCTTTACTTTTTACATTGCAATCCCGTTGCAGATTCTCTTCATCTTTATCAACTGTTCCCCGGAGTTTCCGTGATAAAAGCCTAACTCCAGGCTTCCAGCTTATGAGTCAAGTTCCAATTCTATTTTTTTTTAATGTTTTAAATAGCCTTAGCAGTCTAGAATTCCGAATCCCCCAAGCTAGAGCTGTAAATGAGCCGAGTTTGAGTGAGTTATCTCCAACTCGAACTCAGCTCATTAAATAAATAAGCGAGTCAACTCGAGTTGGGATGGTAATAACGAGTTGTAGAGCCAACTCGAACTCAGCTCGTTATCAACTCGAGTTGGCTCACAATCGTTTATAACTCGTTTAACCAGTTAATTATATACTACTAGTAAAAGAATTTATCAGTATCCAACAATTTTTCATACAATAATAGTACATAAGCACCACTAATTTTGTCATACAATAACTTAGTACATAAGCACCAGTAATTTTTCATATAGCAGCTTAACAAAAACAATTTTTGGGATTTATTGTGACCAATGCTATGTAACTCGAGTTATAAATGAGTGAGTTGGGGTAAGTTCAAACTCAGCTCATTTATTAAACGAGCCAACCAACTCGAGTTAGAATTGACTCGAGTTGTAAATGAGCGAGTTACGAGTTTGAACAATTTTATCCAGCCCTACCCTAAGCTAACTCAAATTTTAAGTTTGGATCCGAGAAGTACAACCAAAATCCGGACCAATTCAGATAGAGGTGGAATGCACTAGGTCTCTTTAATATTTGTGTCAAAATAGATGTGATGGTTTAGATTTAAACACAAAATTTGAGTTACTTTAGAGGATTCAGACTCTGTAGAACCAGAGGAGGCACTTTTTTATATTTAAATTCAGTGCAGTACCCTATCGTGTAAAATGAGATTTTCATTGTTCGTTTTAACTTGACACAAATTTTAAAGCGGATCGATCTTATAATTCAAATAGACACCACAATTATTTTAGTTCGACTAAAAGTTATTCTACGCTGTAGGGTACCACAGAGTACACACCACTATCTTGCCTCTCCTAGCTCAATTTTTTTTTCTAAAAATATGCTTTTATTTATATATCTTTTTCGAAAAAAATATAATTAAATTTCAACAAAATATAAAATTATGTCTCACTCATAATTTTTTTCCAAAATATACTTATATTTCTATGTTTCTTTAGAAAAATTATAATAATATACTATAATATTAACAATAATTATAGAATTATATCTTATATTTAAATTTTGTCTTGTCCTACTAAAAATCTTGGGGAACACCATCTTAGCTAAAGTTAATGACGGATTATGATGGGGATAACAAATATTATGCTATATAGTTTGCATATGAGGGAATCTTTAACACCGCTAAAACCATTAATTGTTACCACTAGTTTTAGAATAAGTGCTAATAATTAATTCGAATCACCAAAATAATTCGATACTAATATTGCTGAACAATACAAATAAGTTGTTGGCCCATCAAAACATGTCACAAATAATAAAATCATCCACATAACAAGACCACAACACCTTTTTTTCAAAAAAATAAACAGAAAAAACAAAACCCAAACAATCGAATATAATGTAAAGCACTATTTGACATGTTTATTGCTCGTAATTGAGTAGAAACAGTCCCCAATCATCCAATAGCTATATGAGCAAAACTACGGTGTGATGTACTCATCAAGAGTGGTTGGTGAGCACATCTTCAAGAGACTATCGGATTAGCTTCAAACGACAAATTCAAACCGTTGAAATCCATCTATTTCGTGAGTGATGCATGTACATGTAAAAATTTTGAAGTTTCAAATTCATTTAGCACATGGTCAAGCGGTCAAACAAATGAACATTTTATAAGTTATTTTTTAAATTGTTTTATGTATTCATTTTTTAAAAATGAATTGGATTTTGTCCAAAAGACTTTGGACATAATTTCATCCAAAGCCGGACCTTACAGTTTGATTTGCTTTAAGATTTGTGCCAACATATTTAAAATGTAATAACTCTGAATGTCTCCGTAAATCTAAACCATCAGTGTAAATCTTAACACAGATCAGACGGTTTACAACTGACTTTGGATGAGATTTCATCCAAAGCCCTTTAGACAAAAACTCCACCCTTTTAAAAAATATCTCCACCCTATTTATAAATCAGACAGTATAAATTATTTTTTTTCTAATGCACAACTAATAATATCCAGACTACAACTACACTTGAGTAGTTGAAATCAAAAGGTAGTAAATATGCTTACCCAAAAAGAAATAAAAGAAGATAAAAGGGACAAATTTCTCCTTTTTACTATTTAAGTTCAAAGCCTCAAACCTACAATAACATGGCTGATGATTTTATTTGCTTTTTAGTTATCATGTTATCTCCTAAAGCTGAAAGCTAGTTGTGACTTTGAAGTAGTTGGAGCGTGCTTCAGAATGGGTTATATCTAAAGAGAAGGATGAACCAATTCTGACCGCATTCGATTATAAATTCAACGGTCGGGATAGAAGGAAAAATGTGGTAAACTCGCTGTACAAATTCAGCGATTTTAATAATTCCAAATCGAGATGTAGAGAGAGTGAAAATTGTACACTGTTCTTTTGTCTCTACTCTTATCCCTTTTTCTTTACACACTGACACAACCTTAATTGACTATTGGGATTGATTTCGCCTTTTACAATTTTAGCTCATGCCTACCATAACATGGCTAATGATTTTGTTTGCTTTTTAGTTACCATGGCATCTCCTGAAGTGGTAAGTTGCTTCCTATGGTTGTGAAAGTACTTAATTGACTATTGGGATTGAAATGATGACATGGTCTAGGTGGAATTTTTAACCATTAATTGATTTAAATACAGCAAGATATTAATCAGTTAGTGAGGCTTACACTTGTCATTGCTGTCAAAAGTTATAAAGTAAGTTGAATAAAAGGTGATTCAGAGACTTTATTAGGGGAAAACAAAAGCAAAGAATTATTGCATGTGCTAAGTGCTCTTTAATCTTTATGTTGTGGAAGCTAGCTAGTGCAATCAGACCATCCTAGCTATTACAAGTGTCATTTGTGGTAATTTTTTATTTTTAGAAATTATTATTAAATACTAAAGAGAAACAAAAAGAGCATCTGAGTTTTCGATGCCATAGATAGATCCAAAAAAAATTACTGGGTTCGACCTTTGGAACTGAATTTTTTTTTCAGGTCCAAAGTGTTTTATTTTGTTTCACAAAAAAAACAAGCAATCTTTCTTTTGAGAGAAATTATAACCACTCTTTCTATTTTAAAAAAACCCAGCTACTATTTCAGAAAAAAAATCTCACCATTTTTTTTTTGTTTCAGAAAAAATCTCAGCAACACCATTAGAAGAAACACTTCGGATCTGAATTTTTTTTATTTTTTTTAATCTATCTATGGCATTGAAAAATAAATGTACTATTTGTATTTTCATTTATTTTGTAATAATAATTTCTATAAAATAAAAACTCCCGTCATTTGTACCCAATTTTTTTTATTTAATAAAAATCAAAATTATTATTCAACTTCTATTTTTTATGATATAAGAAGGATAGGTCTTAAATCTCGTCCCAAATTTATATTTTCTGAAATTTACTTGTTATTTTTTTTTTAATTTATTCAATTGTTATTAAAAAAAATTCGGCCCATTTATACATTTTTCCAGAAAATATAAAAGATGGGAATGTGAGTGGGGTCTGGGGTGGGTAGTTAGCGCCGAAATTTTTATTTCTACCATTTTCAGAAAATCAATTAATAAAATAACCATCGTTTTTGGTCAATTCGAAATCTAACACGGCCGCAGAATGCCGGAGCGGACCCATATGGGGGGTACCGCAGAATGCCGGAGCGGACCCCTGGCTGGATCCGCTCCGGCATTCTGCGGACCCATATATTTTTTTTTTTTCATCCCGTTTTCAACTTTGACTTTCATTCTGTTTTCAAACATTGGCACGCATCCCTAGAAACCAACAAATACTAAACAAACCAAAACTTTGAGACTTTCATTCCGTTTTCAAACATTGGCACGCATCCCTAAAAACCAACAAATACTAAACAAACCAAAACTTTGAGACTTTCATTCCGTTTTCAAACATTGGCACGCATCCCTAGAAACCAACAAATACTAAACAAATCAAAACTTTGAGATATGTAGCTGTGCGGCCTATGCCTCGTTAAAAAAAAAAAAAGGGTCCGCAGAATGGGTCCGCAGAACCATTCTGCGGACCCATATGAGGGTCCGCTCCGGCATTCTGCGGCCGTGTTAGATTTCGAATTGACCAAAAACGATGGTTATTTTATTAATTGATTTTCTGAAAATGGTATAAATAAAAATTTCGGTAGTTAGCGGGTTATACTTCAAAAGATTTTGTGTGTAATTAAAAGGTAGAAAAGCTCGATGAATGATGAGTCGGTGGCATTTAATTATATCATCTAAAGATAGCCTCTTCTTTGTCTCTTCTTTGTAACTCGTTGCTATCATGCTATCATGTAGGCATGTTAGATTTTGACAAAACCATTCTAAAATTAAATGCCTAGATTAATTGCAAATTTTAGAGTACAAGATAGATCTACAATATAGATAGGGGTGTTTAGTTATTTTCGTAATGCATTAAAATTTTACTATCTTAGTTGAATTTTTTTGTAAGTATTAACCCCTCCTATTTTATTTTCGGTATGTACTAGCATCTCTTTTGATGTGTTGATTTAATTTTTTGGATTTTCTTTTCTGTGCAACACAATAAATTGTTTTTATTAAAACCTTGCTATTTAATTTAATAATATAATTTTTTAGAACTTTTAAACTAATATGTAATATAATAATTTAAAAGGATTTTAATGTAACAAATTTGTAATAAATAACTGAGGTTCTTTATATTCAAATCCTAATTCCGTTCTATAATTGTTTAAATATGATTTTTTTTTAGGTAACTAGGTCAAAGTCTACTTCAAACTTTTATTAAATCAACATGAAATGATAAACTTTACCATCTATCAATATTCAAAAGATTACCACTGTCTAAAATTGATGAAGAAATGAAGAACAACTTTTTTTAGGGAACTTGATTGCATCTGTCATTATCTGACAACTAATAACCCCACAAAAAAAGTTTAGTTCTATAATTCTAGGTGCTCTTAATATGGAAAAGTTCTAATAAGTGAAAAATATGTCATTATCTTACAATTAATTCAGCTTATCTTTGTTTGTTTTTTTGCGGAATGGGCTATAAATGTCACTTTCATGCAATTTTGTTGTGAAATGGAGTTTTGTGAATTTAACAAGGTTTGGATTTTAATGCTTTGTTGATTCTATATATAATTATTTTGGTAGGACATTTATCTTGAATTTATAACGACCGATTTAAAAACTATCAACAAAAAATTCTAGTTATAAATGTGTTATTCATTATCTGAATGATTTAATTATTTAATAAAAGTAAAACTATCAAAACAAAAAGGTTGAAGTTTTGATAAATGACCACATGCATATTTAAACGATGAAGAAGAACATCTAAAAATTACAATGTGATTTTCATTCCTCCATATTTTCTAACAATAGTTATAAAAAAATTGTCAAATTAACAAATAATTTATAGACGTAATATTTGTCTCGTTATTATCAGAGATTTAATACTTATAGAACATTTAATTTTAGACATCATCACTAAATATACGATGTTACTTAAATTGTTTAAATTATCTTTAGCATTGGCTAATATTATAAGTTATTTGCAAAAATAATAGTAATTGAAAAAATAGAACATATATTTGAAGGAAATTTTAATATAATATGACAAAATGGATTTAGACATTTTTTTTCTTGTAAAGTTTGTTGTTTTCAGATGATAATACCACATTGGCGGATTGTCCAACAAAATTTTCAAGACACATAATACATATAAATAATTTTTTTTAACAATATAATGTATATATATTGGAAAATTTTAATTTGGTCTATGAACTTTCTCAAAAAAGCAAGTTAGTCCTGAACTTTTATTTGTATCAAATTAGTGTTAAACTTTTAAAAAAGAGCCAAGTTAGTCCTTAAATTTATAAAATATGACAAATGGTCCATAAACTTTTATACGAACCAAGCTGATCCCTTAAATTTCAGAAAATAACTAAGTTTAAAGGATTAGTTTAATTAATTTGAGAAAAATTGAAGAATCAATTTAGTTTTTCTTACAAAAGTTGAAGAACTAATTTGGAACAATTCAAAATCTAGAGACTAATTTTTTGAAAAAAAAGTTAAAACCAATTTAATGCAAAAAAATTATTTAATTTATTTGATAAAGTTTTGGGACCATACTTAAAATTCTTCCTAAAATAATTAAATTGGAGAAGAGCCGAACCCATAAAATAGGCCATGCCTGGACCCACCACTGGCCGTGGGCCCCATCATAATGACAAAGTTTGCGTGTTCTGACAGTAAATTATGTTTGCATCCCGGAAATTTCTACAACCTTCCGACCTACATGTAGAGTATTGAAAAGGGTCCGGGTCGGGTCGGTCCGGTCCAAACCCGACCGGTTCCCGGGTTGACTCGGGCACGGGTTAGCCCGGGTCAACGGGTTGAGTCGGGTAGGGGGGTCGGGTTGGGGTCTGAGTTGGCCGACCCTTACCTGGCCTAAACCCGGCGGGTTAGGTCGGGGCGGGTTAGGTCGGGTCGGGGGTCGGTCCGGTCCGGTCCGGGTAGGTCCGGTTCGGTTTTTTTTTTTTTTTCTTTTTCTGTTTCCAGAGGCAGAGACGTTTTCTTTTTTTTTTTTCAGTTTTTTTTTTTTTTTTTGAACTCAATATATTTTTGTTTAAAAAAATTTAAATTTTTTCGGGGAGGTCGGGTTGGCCGGGTTGGGACGGATCCCGCAGGGTTTGGGGGGGGTTAGGTCGGGTTAGGGTCGGATTTTGGGCGGGTTAAGGTCGGGTTAGGTCGGGTTAACTCGGGTTAGGTCGGGTTAACCCGGGTTAGGGTCGGGTTAACCCGGGTTAGGTCGGGTTAACCCGGGTTAGGCCGGTTTTGGTTCGGGTTTAGGGTCGGGTTCGGGCGGGGCGGGTCGGATTTTGGTCGGTCCGGGTCGGGTTCGAGTAGGCGGGTTGAAACGGTGGGGGTATGGTCGGGTTTTGTCCAGAAAACCGCATCCGACCCGTTTCAAATCCGACCCAACCCTTTAGGACGGTTCGGGTCGGATTCAAGATCGGGTCCGGGTCGGTCCGGGTCCGGGTCCCGGGTTTGGTCGGTCCGGGTCGACCCGGTCGGGTATAATCAATACACTACCTATATGTATGCTTTCTCTTTTATTAGTATAACAATAACTCTTTTGCTTGGATTAGAAACCGTTCCCAACTTTCCATACTTCACTTGGATTGTACTTTGTACAAATACAAAAATATTTAAAAATAAAGAAATAAAAATAGAAAAAAAGAAAAAAATAGTTGAAAAGTGAACACCCGAAAAATAGAGAAAACGGGATAGACCGGGAGGACGATAAGAGAAAGAAAAGCAAACGACAAATTTAACAGTCCCTATCTGTTGATCCCAATACTCTGTGACCAATTTGTTGTGGGTCAGACTATACTACGACATTATAATTTACACTGAGTCACCACACAGAAGTACGCTCCTACGTGTCACACAGAATCTGAAGATATATCATTGAAGCACAACACGATCCTCCTGTCGTTGTTTGTAGTACGGTCTACGACTACGGATCAACATGTTTGTCTTGAATTTCTAAACGGAGACTCATGTCGGTCGATGTGGACCAATTTTGTAACCACATAAAAGTCCTTTTGTTATATGGGACCCGCATTACAGCGAAAAAGTTTACATTACGGTCCAGTGGCCCTCGTCTTGGGGAAATTGTTTTTGCTTCTTTTTCTCCACACTCGCCGCTCTTTAAGTGAAGAGTGTGGCCTCCTGTGAACTCATTTTTCACCTTCGCTTCGGTTTCTCCTTTTTATGTTCTTTCTTCCTTTTCTCTGTTGATTCTCATTGGGGCTTGAGCGGAGCCTACACTGCATCCATTTGGAGATTTACGGACCGGTAATTTATTGCCTGGATTTCGTTCTTCTTTTTCTATGTTATTCAAATTGCTCATGATCAGAATTCATCAATGGTAATCCTAATTGTTGCTATTATCCTCAGCTCATAAGCTCTTATAGGCCAAGCTGCTGCGTTCATAATTGAAAGCTTTCCAGGATCCATCGTTTCTGACAGGTACATTTTTTTTCTGAGATTTATTGCCGGTTTCTATAATTCTGTTGGATTTGTTCAGAAATTCACGCGGTACGTAGTGTAAAATCAGAAAATAATTTGAACGATCAGTCTCAATTGCCTTATTTGCATTAATCACCTGATCTCACTTGCATAGTTAACCTGTACTTTGGTTTTAACAGGTGGAATGAAAGATTCAGTAAATTACCAAAAGGGTAGTAGCATAGTCTCTGATCTGAAGTCCGTCTCATCTGTTATAATAACAAGTCGTAAAACAAAGGTGTTCCTTTACGCTTTTGTGTTTTCATTTGTTGCATGTACTGCATACCTTGCCTACTTTGACCCTCCAGTCCGTACCGGCTTTCGTACCGGAGTACCACGGTTCAATAACCTTTTCTCCTCAGCCGCTTCCTCTACAGCCCCATACAGATCCCAAATTTCCAATTTTTTCTCCCATTTACTCCCCAATTCATCCTCTTTGTCTCGGCCTGAGGAAGCAATTCAGTCTCGGAAAGGTGGAGCAGGTGGGAATGATGTAACAAAGGAGGGAATTCGGTTTCAAACAAATGGAGATACAAGAAACAAATCAGTAGAGGAACTAGGGTTTAGTCCTACGAAAGATCAAGGTTCAGATGACAACTTAAAACAGAGTGAAAGTAGGAACCCGGCTAGTACTGCAACCCCTCCTGTTGTAACTGAAATACCAGCAAAGAAAGATAGCAACATAGAAAAGCAAAGTGGCAACATAAATCACGCTGCAAGAGCACCTCCTGCAACTCAGGAAGTGAAAAAGAAAGACGGAAATTTGGATGAAAAAACCCAGAAAAGCAGCAAAAATCAGACGAGTAATGGGTCTCAAGGGAATTCGCATGCACCCAAGACTCAGGCAAGTACAGTCCCTGCTAAATCTGGTGAAAGTGGAAATCAAATTAGAACTGCTACTTCGCCTCCGGGAAATGAAACTACAGTAACTAAGAGTCAAGGTAGTAAGGGTAGCCAAAGTAATAATGCACCGGTGCCATCTGGGAGTAAGAGTGCTTCACCAGGCACAAAGAATGAAAAAACCACTTCCTCGAAAAATATCCCTGCATCACCGGCGAAGGGAAATGAAAGTCCGAAGGGACCACCAAAAACTGCCCAAAATACAGAATCAAATAAAAGGGATGATTTGATAAAATCCATGATTGGTTGTGACATGTTTCAAGGGCAATGGGTAAAAGATGATTCATACCCCCTTTACCCGGAGGGGTCATGTCCTCATATTGACGAGCCCTTTGACTGCTACCACAATGGCCGGCCTGACCGTATTTATCAGAAGTTACGGTGGCAGCCTCACGGGTGTAAAATTCCAAGGTATAAATTTTACTTCCATGAAAATTTGGAAAATTTCCTTTAAATTTATTTATAGATACATTTTTTTTTTGGGTAGTTATAATGTGCATCCATCTTTGTTGGTACATTTATTTGACGTCTTTGAAAATGTTTTAAAAATATTAATGGATGTACCATAAGATAGATGTATAATATAACTATCTTATCTTTCTGTAACTAATTGCAGGTGCATATAATAAATTACTATTTTTTTGTTTGTAATGTTTTGGGTAATAGGTTCAATGCAATTGATATGCTGGAGAGATTGAGAGGAAAGAGGCTTGTTTTTGTTGGTGATTCGCTAAATAGGAATATGTGGGAGTCTCTTGTATGTGCCTTGAGACATTCTGTAAAAGATAAGTTGAAGGTTTTTGAGGCATCAGGAAGGCATGAATTTAGAACCGAGGGATCCTACTCTTTCTTATTCACGGTTAGCTTTTTGTATATATATTTTTTCTTATTTTCTTTGGTAGTGCTGCAGTGATTATAAAATTTGACCGTTCTATATCAGACCTGCTAATACAAAAGGAAAAAAGAAAAGAAAATAGTGGATGATGAAAATTATTATTATATTATGAATTATATTATACCACAAACATTAACTCGTACAAAATATGTACTGGCAAAATGCTTCTTCCGTGACAAAGAATCACCTACCAACTTGGTCTCTTAAATTATAATTTTCAATATATTGTGTTTCCGTTGAACAGGATTACAATTGTAGCGTGGAGTTTTTTCGATCGCCTTTTCTTGTGCAAGAATGGGAGATGCCTACCGGCAACAGTACTAGAAAGGAGACTCTTAGGATTGATTTAATTGAGAGATCATCTCCTAAATACAAGGATGCAGATGTTTTAGTCTTCAACACCGGTCATTGGTGGACCCATGAAAAAACCTCTCAAGGGTATTTTAGTAATTTTCCTTTTTAGTAAAATTCTAATGTAAATAACCTGATATTGCAGTTGCAACTTTTATGGTGAAGCTGAACCAAGTCTAATATATTTCAGGAAAGATTATTATCAAGAAGGAAACCATGTATATAGTGAATTAAATGTTCTAGATGCTTTTCATAAGGCTCTTAGTACATGGGCGAAATGGATCGATACATATGTAAACTCAAAGAAGACTATTGTGCTTTTCAGAGGCTACTCTGCCTCCCATTTCAGGTTAATATTTTTTTTTCCTTGTTTCTAAGAAAGTATACCGCTTTACAACTTTATATAATTTCCTAATCCGACCTTAAAACTTATCATTTATTTAGTGGAGGGCAATGGAACTCAGGAGGAGCATGCGACAAAGAAACCGAACCAATAAAAGACGATAAATACCTGGCTATGTATCCTACAATAATGAACCAGTTAGAAGATGTGATAAATGGTATGAAAACACCTGTAGTTTATTTGAACATCACAAAAATGTCTGATTATAGAAAAGATGCACATCCTTCTATATACCGCAAACAATATTCAACCGAAGAAGAAAGGAGGTCTGATGTGCAGTACCAGGACTGTAGTCACTGGTGCTTACCTGGTGTACCGGATTCTTGGAATGAACTTCTTTATGCTCAAATTTTGGTGAAACAACACCAAATGAGCGGTAAATAAAAGAAAGCAGACTAATAAGTAAACACGTGATAGATGAATTGTTGTACATTGAGTGTTGATTTAGTATATTTAGGATGGGGATAAAATATGAGGTAATAACAGCAAATAAGAATTTTTGTGTTTTTTTTTCTTGGAGTTTTACTACGGGATTGGAAGGTGATGGTAGGAAGTGGGGCACGTTTTAGTTGAAATCAGAGGTGTTGTATTAGTTATAAAAATAGTTAGTACCAGGATCAGCTGTCTGCTGGAGGTACCAAGTGTGTAATGCGTTTTTTTTTCATTTTATATTTTAATTTTCATGATAGCAAGATACAAGGTTTGTCTTGGTTGCCTCATTGCATATCACAGAACTTTAGAAATAATTGTAACCAAATTAAGTTATCTGTGATATAATAATTTTAATAAAATGAGAGCACATTACATGAAATTGGTGAACATAATACCCGGAAATATCACATGGTTATTTATTTATCACTTCAGGCATAAAACAGTTATTATTGTTATTTATTTCGACACAATAATTGTATTGCTTGACGGTACTATTCACTTATCCGTAATTTCTCATATATGTGACCTCAGTCGAACTTGTATCATTTCATTTTCAATACTACATTACAGTGTAGTGTAGTATTGGAAAAGAAATGATGAGCATATCTAGAGATAGTATCTAATTTTGGATGTTTGAATCTGTGAAGGATTTTATCGTATCGGATTGAGACCCGAGTATCACTCATGCGGTCACACCCCTCTCAATCCGGTTTCTTTGTCTGAGATTGTTGCATGTATTGACTCAACCATACCTGCACCAGTGATGTACCTGTTGCAGTACCAGTATATTTTGTGTACCGGTACGGATGGGTTTCTAGGGACCAAAGTGTAAATACTTTAATTTGAGGGCTGCCATGTAAATTCTGAGGATATACATATCTATATGCAATTACAATATTATTTTCAATCCATTGAATAGCATTGTAGTTAGACATCAGGACATCAGATTTTTTTTCATGGACTTAATTCTTTCGATCGTGATTCAAAACAAATTAGTTGGAGAAGTGAATTAGATAGTTAACTAAAAGAATAAGTAGAAGTGGATCATATACAAAAAATATAGTACTCTATCAATTTCACACACACCTACAACAACACTATCAATTGCAACCTCAATTTCTAAAACATGAACCCTAAACCCTTCTTGTCAACTCTTATATTCCTATTCCGAACTCATTACAATCTCCCATTTAACTGCCATGCCAAATCCAAACAACAAGTACACTATCAGATTAGGTTATTACAATGTATCCTACGAAATTGTGAATTAAATAGAAGCAAACGCTGATTAAGTAGTGGGTTATTTCAATCTCCCAGATTAGGTTAACACATTGAAATATAAGGCCACCACTACACAATAGACAGTCAGTGAGTCATTTATTTATTTTTTCTTGAAAGAAATTTATATTTATATGCCTTTATTTCTTTTCCTCCTCTTTTTTTTTTCATCTTATATATGTAGTCTTTTGATACGGTTCGAGGACAATTAGGAGGCATTGCTTACCACTTGTATAAAATTTCTTGCACTATATGTTGCTTTCTTAATTCTGTTCTTGTTGTATTTAGTGAATTCTAACCAATCGAAATTGAAGAACAGAAATTTGCTGGTACACCAATGTAAAGGAAAAGCCAAGTATAACCAAACTTTGTTCCAATAGAGAGAAATTAGTTAAAACTAAAAACAAAGCAACACTGATTTCTTAGCAATTATTCAAAATTTAAAAAATAAAGCAAACATAAACAGCAGGAAATTGGGAACCACAGATAGGTCATGATGTGCAGAGCGGCAATGGGGCACCACAGAGGCACTTATTATGAATATAGGTCGGCGTGGTAATATACCATGAACCTTCGGTTTGGTATCTCCCCGCACAACTCATTGTAACTTAAATTCAGAAAATGCAATAGTATATTTTGAAGCGATTTCGGCACTTTACCCTTGATCTTATTGTGACTCAGATCCAAATATTCCAAATGACGAGGAAACACAGCTCGGGTCAGGTCAAATTCCAGCTGGTTCCATGACAAATCGATCATGGTCATCGGTTTGGTAATACCGAACAAAAATGAAACATCACCAGTTAGTCTGTTGTGTGACAAATCGATCGTGTCAATATCTCCATTTGCATAATCCTTAGGTATCTCTCCTGTGAGTTTATTGCGGGATAGATACAGGCGACGAGTTGTCCCATGAAGTAGACCAGAAGGGATCGTACCAGAGAGGCTATTTCCACTAAGATCCAGGTACCGGAGGTTTGGCAACTTTGTCAGAGACAATGGTATGGGTCCTGAGAACTTGTTGTCAGAAAGATCGAGTAAACTGAGATTGGTATGGGAGAGGAAGTCAGGTATGGGGCCAGAGACAGAATTATGGTTAAGTCAAGTGTCTCGAGTTTGGTGAGTTTAGAAAAGGAAGTAGGAATGGTACCATAGATGCCCGGTATGTTTTGCAGTTGGATGACTTGCAACTCACTAAGGTCTCCCAATGAATGAGGGATTGTAGTTGATACATTGAGGGAGAAGAGATAGATGCTGCCTATACAGCCGGTATCACTACAGTACACATTAGACCAGGTGCACCAGTTGGTGGCTGGTAGCCATGCCGAGAGCTCAGGCAGATTGCCCAACTCGGATTTTACATTTAGGAGGACTCTGCGGTCGGCTGCATTGCAATCGAGCGAGGAAGAAAAAGTGAGGTGTGAGACGAAAAGGAGGAAGAACAAAGTGACAAATAGGCATTTTTATTTGCATAAGTTAAGCTAAGGAGGATTAATGCTTCAGAATGTATGAGGGGCAGGCATATATAGGTAGTGCTTGAATGAAATGATGAACTAATTAATTTATTGTAGTCTCTTAAAGCATGAACCTCGTTGCAAATTTTTTATTAAGAAATTGGTTAAACTAAGACAAGATTCTTGGACAAGGAAAAAGGGCCACTACACTGTTTTTGTTTATAACGTGCTCGATCTCAATCGTAGTGTTACTTCTAAATTAAAAAAATAAATTTTGAAAATGAACATTTTAATAGCATACATCCATCTCTTTAAAATTTTATTCAAGATTTTTCATCAATGCCTCACCATCATTATTCTTATTCATCCGGTTATATTCTCTCTTCTTCATATTTTCTCAATCTCCTCATTTAAGAGGAACGTATGCTTATATTTTTTTTCAGTAGGAATTTCCATGCTGTTGTGATGTGTTTTATTCTATAGATTTGTTTTGTAAAATAATTACTTATATTTAAAATTTAGTTGTTTCTAAGATTTTTTTTTATAAAAATTATCACTAAAAAAATTCAATTTATACTGCAAAAGATATTCTAGTTCAATATATTCTCGCATTGATGTGTTCGGCGCGTTCTGTTTATGAGAGGTGGAATCGTATAAAGTAGTTAATCATGGATATGAAAACTTTTATTATCTGGGCCTGATTTATGGGCTTTTCCTGTTTAGTAAGGCCCAGTGTTAATCAGTAGCTCTCCGGTAAGAAAAGGAGACGTGGCCACGTGGGTTCTTTTTTTATTTCGCTAATGTAGATGCTTTTATATTCATCGGATTTAGAGATGTCATAACTTTTGGATCGGATTCGAATCTGACCCGTCATGTCATAGATCAATTTGATCCGCCCCGTTTTGCTTAGTATATAATAATATATACCAAATTTTTTTAAAAATAAATAAAAAATCAACATTATTTATTTATTATTGAATAAAAGGAGAATTAACTGATCCAATCCTCATTGCTAAGTATATATTATAAAATAAATCTCAAAATAAAGATGATGTCTTTTGATTGTTTTTTTCTTCCTCCTTTTCTCATGGCTTTAATTGGTGAGAATTTTATTGAGTTATATGAGTATGTGTAAATGAATTAGTTTATTATATATTCAATTAGCATGATAAGGAATGGAGAAGTAAGAATTTTTTCCGTTAATTTATTGGATAAAGATATTAGATATAGATAAAGAGGTATTTGTTTAACTGTTGTCTATAATATAATTGATAAATATAAAATTATATATGATAATTTTTTTATTTGTTCAACCCAACTGTAACGTATCCATAACTCTTTTAAGCTTGCTAGAGAACTCTTAATTAAAACAAAGTATTCTTACTCAGCAATAAAAATATTGAAATAAACCACATTACATTTTTACAATCATTTTTCAATATTAGTAAACACAAAAAAGAAAGAAGAAGGCTAGCCTAATTGACTCCATATTCAAAGATTCTGCCTCCGCCTCTATTTTTTGAAGTAATTCATATTGTTTTTATACATTTGCATTTGCGATTGCAAAAGATAAGGTTTGTCATGGTTGATTCCGTTGCAAGTCACAGAACCTTAGAAATAATTATAACTAGAGAAGTAATCATTAAATCATGCATGCACAAGCACAACATTTCTTCTTCTCTAAAATCAATAAGATCTGATATATGAACAAATAAGAGCACATCACATGAAATTGATGACCATACCACCCGGCCACATCACATGGGTTTTTAATTATTTCATACGAAGAATACCTCACATGAATATGGACCATATTTGTTTGGTAGTTAGAACATCATTTTTAGTTGGCTCACATTTAATTATTTTCTTCATACAAATATACACTATTTAAGTATAGGAGATTGTTCCAAAAAAAATGCAACCGTTAAAATCATATGTATGGTTTTAAATTTAATAATGTCAAGTCTGATCATGATATTATTTGGATCATATCTGTACTGGATAAAAATAGGATCATAATTTCTTTATTTGATCCAGATTTAGAATATAATCTCAACATTCATACAATTATTGTCGATTAAAATTATGTGAATTCTGTTTCAATTAGGTAAAAAAACTTTCAAAAAATGAATGCATTAAAATTAATTTATATACGTTTAAAGAACTTTACTTTACATTTGTATGAGAATAATTAGTCTATTTTTTATAAAAATATGTTATTTTGTATGAGATTTTTTTTCTAATAAAATGTTCCCGTTACAACGTACAGACACGATACTAATATATATATATACATATAATTTCTCTTATTGAAACTGATTAACTTATGTCATAACTTGAGTTGTCACACAAGATGTAAAACACGAGAATATATGAAATAAATATTTTTTTAATTTAAGTAACAATCAAACATTGCAAATAAATTAAAATAAGATAGGAAACACTCTCTTTTTAGAATGAGAATCCAAGTATGGTGGTACTCAAAATGCGCAACCGTACACTGCAACACCTCTTACTCTTAGCATCTCTAGGAAATTATGTTGGTGGATTGGACCCATAATGTTTGATTCTTTGATTCTCTTATAACATGGCAGGGAGCATGGTCCCCATTATGTTATATAAAAATGTATATGCTAAATAAAATGTCATATTCTTTTTTAAATAACATGAAAAATTATCAACTGAAAATATTGTGACTAAAAGGAAATAATTATTCTTTGTTTGAAAAACTCATTTAGATTTTGCCTATTAATGAGGTCATGTTTCATGTATGATCTCTGAATTAAATATTCAAATATATATAAACTCTGTTCAAATATGTAAATTTTTAAATAAGATTCACACTAATCTTAATTCTTTTTAAACTCAGTTTGGTCCAGTAAAACTTTTCGAATTTCTTTTTGGATTTAAAATTCTTTAAATTAAACAGCATGTAACCCTGTAACTTGTTTGATTTAAATACGTCAATTAATTAATGTACTAATGATTGTTAGGTGTTTTTATTTGTTTAGTGATTAAGGCATGATTTACCAATAACTAAACAACAGAACTAATCATTATACAATAAAACCATTTTGTTTAGTATTTAATTATTTATCAAATATGTCCCAATAGTGCATAGAAGATTTCCCCCAAAGAGAATAAAATGCCAAATTATATACCATGCAAAAATAATTCGATTGAAAAACTGTTATAATGAAAAACAAAAGTTTTGTAAGATCAAAAATCATATGAAGTATCAATAAAAGGAGTTTATAACATCCAATCAAAACTTTTGGAGAAGTCATTTTCAGCAATCACCACATAAAGTTACCTAAAGAGTTCCTCAAAAGAAATAATAATTCAAAACCATAGTGTGTCATATACAGATCATGGGCGAACACATTTTTCTTTTGTACAAAATGCTTTTGGCTTGGGAGATTACAAAATGCTTTATGTACGGAAGGTTACAAAATGCTTTCCGAATAGAGAATCAGTTTTTAATTAGTTTGAACGTAAAATACAATATTTTCTGAAAGGAAGATTACATGTTCAAAATTTGAATAAAATATTTGTTATTAGAATTAAATAATTGAGTCGTTTGATTTCTAATATCTTAAAAATAAATATAAGTGAATCAAATGTGAAGGAAAAGAAAGGAAAGGAGGTCAGACCCTCTTTATTAATTGATTTTTTTTTCTTTAGACCTTGATGTCTTTTTCACATGTAAATACTCGATCTTTTTTATCTCTCTCGTAAAATTAAAATCATTTTATACTTGTTATTTACCTTCTCCCACTCAATTTCAATTTCTAACACAATCTCTGTATCGAATTAGATCTAGATAATAAAAGGTATTGCCAACAAAACTTTTCAGAAATATAGATCTAGATTATAAATTATGGTACGAATTTTTGGGGTTTAAAATTCTTTGTTTTTCTTTCTAATTTTCATATTTATGAAGAATTCAGTAATGTTAGTTAAATTAGTTAATTTGTTGATTTTTTTTTGTTCTTTTACTTTATTTACTCCAGTTGAATAGGACCCACCCAGCACCCTTGAAAAAAGAAAGTGCTTAAAAGATTCCCTAAAAAGAACTGAAAATGGACAGAAAAAGATCATAATGGAACCCTAGACCCGAGATACATGTTATCTTTTGTAAACTGTACTCGTGTTAGAAGTTGGTCTCAAATTAAGAGCAAAAAAGGCAATTCCTCCTTTATTCTCCCTCGGATCAATGTGAGAACAGTTGTATGAATTTTAGTTCGGGTAGGGTTTGTGTATGATCCATTTAAGAGGACCCAACATCCGTGTAGTTTCCTTATAGAAATCTTCTGATTTTATTTTTATCACAAACTCTACTTATGTTTGCATTTTTTCAGAGTAAAGGACAGGTGATTTTTTTTTTTATCACCAACTCAACTTATGTTTGCATTTTTTTTCAAGAGTAAAACACAACCTGTGCTTGTGCTTTTTTTTTTTTAGAAGAAAACCCAACATTGGTTGCGTTTGTGCTATATTTGAGATTATTCGATTTGATGATATGGATTTATTTTATAGAAAAAATCCTTTGTTTTGGTAGAAAAATATATTATAATTGATTTATTTACAGAAGTTTTAATGTATCTTAAAAAAATAAGTTCTACCACGCTGTATTACATTATATGATATGTGAGGATGGATTTAAAAAAATGATTAAAATCTTTAACTTTGATCTTATCATATTTATAATAATTTTGAAGTGAGGCTATGATAATATGCATATCACGGATCGACTTATGCTATGGATTCATATCTTTAATTTTAAAGTTCAAACCGTCAACCTGAACCGTTAGATATAATTTTCATATCAAAATGTACTTGTAGATCAATTTTATATTTTTTAGAAATTTTTACCTATATTTTAGATAGGTAGAATGGCGTTGTTTTTAGATGGTTTAGAATTTTCAAATTAAGTGGTTTTTTACCTATCTAAAAAATTGTAAAATATTTCTATTAATATACAAAATTTAGTTTACAAGTACATTTTCAAATGAAAATCATGTCAAACAGTTCAAATTAATTGTTTAAACTTTATAAATGAAAATATGAATTCATAGCGCATGCTATTGTATAATATGCATATTACATAGCCTCGCACATAATTTCAATCTATTCTATTATGCATATTCTAACTTTTCCTCTCATTATATTGTAAAACAATAACATTTGATCTACAAAAGAAGTCCGCCTTGCTCATTCAATTTAAACCGAATTTACATGTGAGCATAGTGATGCATGCATGGACAGCTAGCAGGGTAAGTTACCGGGTCAGGTCCCAATCGGGTAATCGGGTTACAATACGGGGTCCACAAACAGCTCTTTCATAGCAAACATGCATGGAAGCACGTGACCCTTTTCAAAGTGGAAAGCAAGGCCATAAGTGCTAGGCGCTCCATGATTCAGATCCTTGTGGATTTTATGAACCATCCTGTAGTGTAGCGAGTAAGTTATCAACATATACAAAGTATCATAATAACATGTTCTTAAAATTTGTGATTTCCGTATAATATATTAATAATTCAAGAATATTTGTTTTTTTAAATATAAATGGAGGGTTATAACTTTTTGTGTCCCAATCATGCCTTTCATTGTTTTCAAAGTCCAAACAATCGGTCCAAATAACTCAACATGATCTCCATACTAAATTGTGCTTGGAGATATCATCTAAAAGATGCTCGGATGTACCGGAGCCCTTCAATAAAAAAATGTGCTTAGGGATCAAATTCTATATATATATATATTTTTTTTACTATTTTTAGATAGGTACAAAATCATTGTTTTTTCTTTTCAAAAAATTCTAGACCATTCAAAAACAATGATTTTGTACTTATTTTAAAAAATAGTAAAAAAAAGTTCCAAAATAAAAAGGATGCAGAAATATGAGATTGTAATTTCAACAAAAAATTTCAGATGATTGTATTTCTCAAAGATAATATAAGATTAAAAAAAAGGTGAAGAAAAAAAATGTTGGTTTTAAAAATATGAATATTATTCGATAACTTTGCTTGGAGGCAAATGACTCTACACAGAAAAATATATATGCACTTGCCACATAGAACCTCATAATGATATTATACAAGTAACTCCAATTCCCTTACTTTTCAGACTCTATCGATCCACCAAACAAGGACCACATTTTGTCTTTCTTGTTTTCAACCCCTCACACAAATTCTGTGCCCAAATTGACTTAAGATACCTGTATAATGTACGGTTTATACTTTATCCCATGGTTTTGTCGCCAAACTACACAATTCGGCCTACGGGCTTCACCTCAAAAAAAAAAAAAAAAAACTACACAATTTGTACAATTTTGGTTGTCCTTTGTCAAAGTTGGATTTTTTGCTCTTGAAGGAAGTTCATCTCTGATGTTCTTTTGCTTTTTTGAGGACACCAATGGCATAAATTTTAATTTGGAAACCGAAGACATTGTTGACAATGGTTTATTTTTAAATCAAAAAAAAAAAAGACAATGGTTTATTTAGGCTTTTAATAGTTTTTCAATTTAAATAAAGTTGAAAATAAATTAAAATTTATAGGTGTATTACACATAAAAATATCACACCAATAAAATTTCATGCATTTTGACTATTTAAGTATAGTTGGATGATATATTAATGATCGTTAATTTTAGACTATTGAAATTTTAGATTATTTGATAAACGATAAAACATGTATCAAACCTCAATATTTTTGGATAAATTTAGCCTACGTCGAGCTTTTAAGGTACATCTCATTCAATATTTTCAGAACTCTTTTTTTTAAAAATAATAATAAATATAATTGTAGATATGTTCTTCATCATTAAAATTGGCATATATCAAACTTCCGAAGATCTTTAGTCTTTCAACAAACAATTTTAAATTTTAACAATTGAATTTAACCGATTTTTTAATGGAGGACCATTCAAATTCTAAAGTAGTTTAAATTTAATACAAGTTCTATGTAAATGATGGAAAATATATTTATAATTTTTTTATGGGTAAATTTCGCTAGATGTTACTAAACTTTGTCATTTGTCACGAATTGGTCACTCAAGTTTGATTTGGCTCTCCATAGCAACTGAACTTTTAATTTGTCCCAATCAAGCCACCTTATAACTTTTTCATCCAAAATATTAACAAAATATTCTTATTCCGTCCAAAATATAACGGAATATTTTCATTTCATCCAAAATTTAACGGAATATGCTCATTTTGTCCAAAATACTAACGGAAAAGTTATATTCTATTATTTTTTTGGATGGAAAAGTTATAGGGTGACTTGATTGGGACAAATTAAAAATTTAGTGGCTATGGAAGGACAAATCAAACTTGAGTGACCAATTCATGACAAATGACAAAATTTAGTGACCTCTAGTAAAATTTACCCTTTTTTTATATATCGGAAAATATATTTTATGATATCATATGGACGCATAAAGGATTGGATTCTCTAGAATTACTCTTCATTTTTTTTGTAAACATGCTATGTGAATCACATTGTTATATATGTCTATAATAATATTTTTGTTTTAGAGTTTAATTTATTGACAATTAATTATAAACATTGTCAAATAATTGCATTCCATACTTCTTATATTAGATGGAAATGTATTGCAGAATAGATCCTGCAAACTCATCAACTCAATGCTCACAACCATGCTCATCAATTCGGTACTCACAACCATCTCAATTTATCATATGGCATGTTTCGCTTTCTCAAGATGATTGATTAACAGGATCGAGCTGCTGTGTAGAAGGTTTCTATGGGGGTAGTCACGATAATCAAAGAGTTGTTATGTCCCTTATAAATTGAGAAACGGTCATTCTCCCAAAGGTTTGGGGAGGAATAAGAGTCCCCAATTTGGAGCTTCGAAACATCTCCTTACTACTCCTTTGGTGGTGAAAAGCCTACACATAACCGGAAAATTTATGAAGTATCACCATAAGACCGATTAGGGGAATTACCAATCACCCTCCCCTAATTTGGAAAATGAAAGGCTCATTCTTTTGGAATTATCTCCTCTAAATCAAGAACCTATTTCATTGGAGTGCTATCTGGGACACATGGTCTGAAGAACCGCTCAGGACTTGCAGAGATGGGCTCCCGAGACCAATGTTCCAGCAATTGTCCCTAAGAGAGGCATTCAACTTGCAGTCCCAAAGGCCTCAAACACTAGAACTGGCTTCGCTAAATCTGTCGGGGCAACATGATCAACTGAAATGGTGATGGGAGGCGTATGGAGAGTACACAACAGCATATGTCTACAAAATCATGGTCTCAGAGGGGGCTAACAAGATGAAACTTCATGGTGGCATGGCAGACCAGAGCTCCTTCAAAGGTAAAGCTGTTTACTTACCTACTGCTGCAAGATAGAACCTTAACACGCGATGTCTTGGCAAGAAGGGGAATTCACTGTCAGATGGAGTGTGAAATGTGTAGTGCGGGGGAATTAGAGACAGGCCTACATCTCATGTACCAATGCAGGTATGCAAGTCAGGTATGGGAAAGAATAGAGATGAAGAGGGGAATTAGATTGATGAAGGGCTCGTTATCTCTACATACATCATGGTCTGAATCTTGGAGTTTGCTAGAAAGTCATCAGCTTATGAACAAAAAAGAGTGGGCGGTACAGTGCATGGCGGTACTATGGGGGCTGAGGAGATAGCAAAATGAGAATATTTTTCGGGGTAAATCACTGCCGAGCAGTATACTAGCTGATAGAGTGTGGGAGGAAGGAGAGATGTGGCTCAAGTGCTGTGGGGGCCCCGATATACATAGAAACCATAGGTGATAGGTAGAGTTTTGTAAAGCGAGTTTTTGCTGTGTGAATCCTTGTTGTAAGAAGCAACAGGGAGTTGTAATCAAACTTTTTATTAATGCTACTACCAGTATTTTTCAAAAAAAAAAAAAAAAATAGATCCTGCAAACTGTTACTGATGTAATATGTAATTCAGTGAGATTCTTCTCATATAAATGATTAATATTGAATTCTAACTCTATAATTTTCTTTAGGCAAAGATATTCTTAATTTCACTTTTGCAACTAAAGTCACATGTAATGTAATCATACAAACATACAAATCTCGAATGAGGATCCTATACAGTGGAAAACAAAAATTTAATATGGATACTTCCTAATAAATATAGTAAAGAAAAAATAAAGGACCATAAAGCACTTTTCTAAGTAAAAATGTACCCTCCTTCGATAGTAGCACCAATAGGCGTTATATTATGGAGTCTGTATCTCTACGGTATTTCAAAATTTGAATTTGAAATTAGAATGTCTGATGAGAATTCAAATTAATTCGGTCCATTGTAAAAAATTTACGAGACTCCTTTAATATTTGTGCCATGCGTCCCAATATGCATTATATTGTAGTGTTTATATACTCTACAGTATTCAAATTTTAATTTGAAATTCATAATGTCTGATCAGAATTCAAATTTTAATTTGAAATTCATAATGTCTGATCAGAATTCAGATCAATTAAGTCTATTTTAAAAAAAACTATGGTACTCCTTTAATATTCGTGTCAATACGGATAGGACGGTCCAATATGCATTATATTATAGTCTATATACTCTACAATATTCAAATTTGAATTTGAAATTCAAAATGTCTGATAAAAATTCAGATCAACTAAGTCTATTTTAAAAAAATTACGGTACTCCTTTAATATTCGTGTCAATACGGATGGGACGGTCCGGATTCTATACATACAAATTCTTATATTCTGGAGGGACAAAGTTGCATAAATGTACAATCCATAAAGCTTTTCTCTCAAAAAAAAAAAAAATCTATAAAGCAAATTCAACGAGGTTCCCTCCCAACTTCAAGACATAAAGTAATATGCTTTGTATTACCACCAACAAAGAAAATAAATAATAAAGGTAAAAAATGGAATGAATCTATAAACTCTTTGCTTTTCCTGCCATTCCACAAGTCTCCCTGCCACACCTTCATCATATCTCCTTCAACTAAAGAATAACACACACAAACACAACACATTCTCTCTCTCTCTCTCTCTCTCTCTATACTTCCAATGGGAGAAACAAGGAAGCCAAGAGAAAAACTATCCATGAAGAAGAGAGAAAAAGAAACCAACAAGCCACAACAGCACCAAACCAACCAAGAACCAGAGAGCCCATCTTACAGATTAGCCCTCAAAAGCATTTTTAATTGCAAAAGCCACCTTGATTCCTCAGAGAACCACAGAAAAAGATGTAAAAAAAGTGTTTGTTCTGGGTCTCTTTGCAAACAAAAAGAGACCAGCAGCTTGTGCAAAGCAGAGGAAGAGCCTTGTGAGAGGAGGAGAGCATCAATTAGTGCATGCACCAGTAAAGAAAGACTAATTACAAAAAAGCCCCTGAATGAGATAGTAAATGGTGAGCATGTGCCGCCTAGCAGCTTATTCTCCTCTAGTGCTTCTTGTGCCTCTTCCAATTCTTATTCCTCTAGTTATTCCATTGGCGGGTCTTTTAGAGGAATGCAATTTAGGAGGTTGTCTGGCTGTTATGAGTGCCACAGTGTGGTGGACCCGGTCCATGGAGGGTCCATGAGGGTCATGTGCACTTGTCATGAATGTGGTGAGATTTTTATTAGAAGTGAGAGCTTGGAGCATCATCAAGCTATTAGGCATGCAGGTATTTTTCAAATTATTTTTGGACATTTTTGGAATCTTTCCAATCGTACTACTGACTTATTATATTAGTATACTAGTGTAGAAATATGAACATGGAACTCATCAATGTAATTATTGTTGTCCCTTTGCAAAAAGCTTCTTTAAAAAAGGTATTTCAGATTTCCTGATTTACTTGACTTAATAATTAACCATATTTCAAGTAACACCCAATTGTCTATATATTTGAATAAAATGTCATTGAAAAATGAAAAAAAAAAAACCTTTATTCTTAGTATTTGACTAGTTGTCATATCTTGACACATAATCATTAGGAAACAAATGAAAGATCATAGTACCAAATTATTAATGGTTAATGTCTTATTGGTAACATTAACCAAGATTACCAATCTTACCAGCATAAATCAAACTTTGTGTACCAGCTACTGACTGATATGATAACTGTAGTACACAGGCCATGACTGGTACTGAACTCAGTATAATTGGTACCGGCTGTTTCATCCAAATCTGTATTTCCTCTGTTAGAAAAGCAAATGCCCTTAAAAGTGCTATATTGAAGGACCAAAATACAAGGCACCTTAAAACAATTTAAATGACTAAATTTAAGCTTTAATTTGTGTCTTTTGTATGTAAAATTTAGTTTCAGAATTGGGTCCTGAAGATACAAGTAGGAACATAATAGAGATTATATTTCAATCAAGCTGGCTCAAGAAGAATTCCCCCATTTGCACCATCGAGCGGATTTTGAAGGTCCAAAATTCCCAAAAGACCATTTCAAAATTTGAAGATTATCGTGATTCGATCAAAATCAAATCCAGTAAATTTGCAAAGAAGTACCCCAGATGTATTGCTGACGGAAATGAGCTTCTCAGGTACTATAATCCCGTACAAAGGTGGATGGTATCAATATTAAGTAGCTTTTTGTGCTATGTTTGGTTACAAGTTAAAACTTAATGTTTAATGAGGGTTCAAATGCCTTCATTTATTGTGTCTTCATCGTGCATTTATTTTTTTATTTTATAATAATAATTTTTTAGAACTTTGTCAAAATAAAACCGTTAGTAGTGATCTATATTATTTTCTCTATATGCACATAATATTTTTTTTATCACTTTTCGATTTTATTTTTATATGAATCATTAAGTTGAATGAGGGTTCAAATGCCTCCATTTTTTGTGCATTCATCACGCCTTCATTTTTTAATTTTATAATAATTTTTTTTTAAACTTATGTCAAAATAAAACCGTTAGTTGTGATTTATATTATTTTGAATATTTTCTCTATATGCACATAATATTTTTTTATCACTTTTCCATTTTATTTTTATATGAATCAATAAGTTGAATGAGGGTTCAAATGCCTCCATTTTTTGGTGCTTCATCATGCCTTCATTTTTTTATTTTCTAATAATATTTTTTTAAAAAACTTATGTCAAAATAAAACCGTTATTTGTGATCTATATTATTTTCTCTATATGCACATAATATTTTTTTATCACTTTTCGATTTTATTTTTGTATGAATCAATAAGTTGAATGAGGGTTCAAATGCCTCCATTTTTTGTGCCTTCATCATGCCTTCATTTTTTAATTTTCTAAAAAATAATTTTTTAAAACTTGTATGTCAAAATAAAACCGTTAGATGTGATCTATATTATTTTCTCTAATAACAACAACAACAACTAAGCCTTTATTCCCAAACAAGTTGGGGTAGGCTAGAAATGAAACCCAATCGTAATCATATTATTTTCTCTACATGCACATAATTTCTTTTTTTTTATCAATTTTCTATTTATTTTTATGTGAATCAATAAGTTGAAAAATTAACATCTAGAATTTATCCATATCAGTGTATTTTTACAAGCTCTTGATTCCAATCAAAACGAAGTCGAAATGTTGTAATCTTTTATATGTGCACATAGAAAATATAGATCATATATAATGGTTTTATTTTGATTTTTGAGTTTTAAATTTTAAGGTATTAATATTTAAAAAATGAAGACATAATGGAGACATTTCAACTCAATAAATCCTTAATCATGCAGCACCAGCAAAAAAATTCCAAGAATAAAATCCAAACAAAGGAAAATTCTAAGATTTAACTGTCGCCCAACTGGTATTGATCCAGTACGGCTTGGTAGCTCATCTTGATATTGGTTATAATTTGATCTGTCATGTATCAGTATTTCACTATGAGACTAAACTATTCTTGAATATGTTGTGACAGAGATATATAATTTCTATATTACTGTCTGGTACAAAGCCAACTTGTACTTTGGTACATATCACATGAAATTATTCTAGCTGCCTCCAATGTTAGTTTAGTTTACAATATGAAATTCAATAATCCGACATAAGACCTGTAATGATTCAAGGAGATAACTAATTCCAATAACTTTATCAGATTTGACTATGGGTGTTCATTGGGTCCGGTTTATTTGGTTTTCAACTGAACCAAAATTTTTTGAATTAAATGATTTGGTTTTCAGTTTAAATGGATCGGTACGGTTGAATTTCTCAATTACTTCAATTTTTTATATTTGATTCGATTTAGTTTTTTCAATACCAAACTTTATATGTTCAAGTCCATGCTTTTGTTTGGATATTTTAGAACATCTATATATTTTGTATGAAATTAAACAATGTTTTTAATGTCAACAACTAAAATATATAGTCATATTTATTTCTATGATTATTAAATGGTATTTGAGTATGTATTGAGTTTTGACCTTTTAAAATTTAATCTCTCATATATTAGTTAAACCGAACAAATCGAAATTTATTTTGGTTCAGTTACATTTTTTAAACCGAACAAAATTTTGATTTGACTATTTTAATTTGGTTTTAACCGAATTAACCCAATGAACACCCCTACATTTGACAACCAGAAGTTTTCTAAGATAATTTACTAACCCTTCAAAATATTACTTAAACCAGGCAAAGTGACAAGTCATGGTAAAAAAAATTCACATCTTACAAGGGACTAATATTAAAAAAATTGATTTGTAGGTTCCATTGCACTACCCTGGCATGCTCGCTTGGTCTTAACGGGTCTAAGAATCTGTGCAGCTCTAACCCGAATTGTCACGTCTGCGCTATCATAAAGGATGGGTTCAAACCCAACCCGGATGGGAGGATCCTAACCATGGCAACCAGCGGCAAAGCACATGATGCTGTCAAAAAATCTGACGAGCAGCGGGTCATGCTCGTCTGTAGGTAACATCCATAACCCATAATACCCTTTAAGATGTGCACAGTCGATAAGAGGTTTAGTTTATGTCTGTATGTTAACATTTCTTTACATGATCTCAAATAAAACCAAAATGTATATACCAGAATTAATTTCTAACTTGGACATATGAACATGCATATTAGTGCAAAAAAATTGAATCAAATTATTCATGGACGTGGTATTTAGAGTTTTAGACCCAGTTGATTTGTATCAAAACACAAACACCCTCTGCATAATTCTTTTAGGTTTTTTATTTTTTTTGAAAAATTTCATACTAATTAGATGGATTCAATAAAGATAGTAACAAGGATAATGAAAAAAGATACATTGATACACAGATCTTATGAAAGATTTAAAAATAATTGCTCAGAGTTTGTCCAATTTAAGCTCAAGAAACGAATCTATCTAATACATCTTGAACAAAGTTTTTACAGAAATATATAACAAATTTGTTTAATTTAATCTCTGGAAATCAATGATTTTTTTTCTTTTTCAGGGTTATAGCTGGAAGAGTTAGACGCGCCCAAATTCAAGAAGGATCTGAAGAGTTCGACTCTTTGGTCGGTGCATCGGGGCCTTACTCCAACATAGACGAGCTATTTGTTTTCAATCCAAGAGCAATTCTTCCCTGCTTTGTTGTCATCTACAAAGCTTGAACACTATTGCTAACACAAAATGCCACAATTGAAGTGCCACAAAAGATCTTTTTGGTCAATGTAATATTGTGCATTATAAGCTGGTTCCTGGTATAGTTGTGCTAGGTTACTGTTTGTTTAATCCAAAATGGTGCTTCAATCAAGCTGTAACCTAGAAACATTTGTTTACTATTAGTGTTTGATACTAGGAAATTAAGGTCTAGTGTATGTTAGTTACATTTGTTTACTATTAGTGTTTAATACTAGGAAATTAAGGTCTAGTGTATGTTAGTTTCTGGATTGTTTTTTATGTCTTCTATATTTTTTTTCTTGAAATAAACTGAAAAAAATGAAGTAGATTGCATCTTCTTCAATGAGCATTTTGTATCTACTGCTTTGTAACTAATATGTTAACTTAATTATCTTGCTGCCATAACCCTGGTTGTCAAATTGGGGAGCGAAGGAGGTTCGACGGGCATCAAATCAAATTCGTTTCAATGTCGGTCTGGATCATTCGATCATAGTCGTGATTCGTGTGTCCAGTTGAGATTTACGAGTTGGTTTATAAATATAATTTTTTGCATGAATTTTAGCAAAATTTGGTTCGATATCTGATTGGGACTGTTCAATCCATGTCGAGATTCATACATCCGGTTTAGATTCACGAGATGGTTTATAATTTTGCACAAACTCCATATAATTTTGAGTTTTTGCACAAACTCCAACACCGATCAAACTTGATCTGATGCCCATGGAATATACCCTGCTCCATGTCAAATTGATGTACTTAATTTGCTCCTTAATGCTTAATAATTAATTAGCACTGTCTGATCGCTGTTGTGCATCGGAAAAAACAACAACAATAAACCTCTCAAAAGAACTTAAACCCCGTCTAATTCTGTTAAATGAAATAAATACATACAATCGTATTCGAACAACTCCATGAATTGCTCAAATTTTGAGAGCACAGATCTCTACACCAAATTATGATGAGTAAAAATGTTTTTTTGAGTCAAGAAAGGTCTCCTTTTTTCTTCATAAATTTTAATTGCAAAGTTGAGTTTTAGACTTGTCGCTTAATTCATAAATTTTAACGTGCTTATAATTAGATAAGATATTTATTTTATCATCCGTTTAATGGTTTTTCTTCATGATCTCCTCTCTCTATCTACGATCGTAGTATGGTTTTCGCACGGTTTTCTTCCGAATTTTTCTTTTAATTTAACTATTTTATCGTTCCCTAACAAAAAGTATTTCATCATTATATTCCGCACGGTTTTCGCAGTTTGACAGTGTCAAATATCATATTTATTGTATCTGAGATGAGGCGGAATATTCTATAATTCTAACATATCAAAGATTCAAATTATATTAAAATATAATCAATAGTCCATAACATTTAAGAACATATATTTAATTTATTGGCAAAGACGATAATGCATTGTAAGTGAGAAGTGGTAGGTTTAAAATCTGAATGAGAGATTCCTATAAATTTTAAGTAGTTTGATAGTTTCACCTTGAACTTTAAAAAAATTATTTAAAAAAACAATTTTTTTTTTCAATCTTAGATTTAGGCCCAAGTTAGAGAAGAAGTCATAATTTGAATAATAATATTCAGTTATCTAGCAAATTCATGTGGCTAGGGGTGTTCATCGGGGCCGGTTTATTTGGTTTTTAACCGAACCGAAAATATTTGGTCTAAATGGTTTGGTTTTTCGGTTTAATTGGTCCGGTTCGGTTTAAATTTTGGTGCTGTTCGGTTTTATTAATTTGGTTCGGTTTATAATATTAAAAACTACAATAAACCGAACCGACCGATTACGTATGACCCTATCCAAATCTGAACCGTCCCCCTATTCTCCAAATCACGTCTTCGCTCCTTCGCCCGGGTCAAATCGACGAACCCTGCTCCCACCTAACCTACTGTCGCTTCACCCTACCCTACTCATCCACCAAATCGCCGAACAACAGCCCCTGTCGCACGATGTTGCGCGCAGCACAGGTACGATTCATTCCTTGTTTACCTTCCCATCAAAATTACTCCTTTTCGATCTTCTCTCGCTAAATTGCCATCTCTCTGACTCTCTCTCTCTCGCGGTTCAATACTTCAATTAATCAATTTCCCTCTTTTCTCTCTTATTTATTTATTGTTTTGAAAGAAATTTATCTCACGTAAGCTCATTTTTTTGCTTTTCTTTCTAAATCTATTTGGTCCAACAAACCTAACAAAAGCAGTCAAAGATGAGAAATTAGCAAAAAGATAATTTGTTGGATTCTCGTCTCCGGTCAGAGTTTAGCCCTTTTAATTTGAATATTAAGTTTCTTTCGACATGCTTTTTTGTTTAGGGTCACACTAAAAATCATTAAGAAAATATTATTTCTCACTTTTTTGTTTCTATGTCAGGGTCAGAACTACAATTACAAAGGAAGGAGGAGAAGGAGACTCGCTCGACGGCTCGAGTGTTGAACGTGAGTGGCTCAGAAACTATTAGTTCAAAAAAAGAGTCTTGCCTAGAATTTTAAAAGAACAGAATTGTGTTGAATTTGAATTACAAATCGTAAAATATACTATACAGCATACTGCTTTTCGTTGTTATTGTATGACTTTTTATAATGGAAAATATTGGATTTACAATTTGATATCATGTTTTATAGTGTACCTTGACATCTTAGGCTGCATTTAAAACATTATGAAGGTATGATCAACAAAAATAGATTTATTGTACCTGGAAGTGGTGCAGCTACAACTGTGCTACGCCATGAAGCATCCCCGGTCGATTGCGCCATTTGGTTACATTCTTTGATCCATTATAGGTGTACATGCAATGCGGTATGTGCTTAATAATTTTTGCCATTTGGTTACATTCTTTGAGTGTGATTGATTTCTGATGGTCTATTTTCGGTATAGATTTGAGTTATAGGCATAAATCAAGTTTGAAGTAGGGTAATATATTCTCAAAGATTTTGGCAAACAGAGTTCAGAGTGTACTACACCGTTTGGTAGATTGTGCGCAAACTGGATTTGTCAGTAACAGACACATAACAGAGGGATTCATTTATGCGCATCAATTACCGAGACACTCAAAAATTTGTGTTGTGTGGCAATTTTGCAACCTGAGGAGGTAATTAGGTAAATTTTGTTACTCAATTCTGGTTGTGAATTTAATCTTTATTTTGATTGCTTATCAAGTATAATCTCAACTTTTATGAGGTGGTAATTAGACGCATGTGTTCTTTTCACTTTTAATTAGACGTTGGGTACCTACTGGTATCTGCTGGTACCTGATTGAGGAAATTCAAGGGATAAGAGAAGTTCTGGCGCATGTGCCCTTTTCACATTTTTTTGTTTGTTTTAGTTTATTGCAGTTGGTTATATCCTATTTATTCAAATAGAAGGATAATTAAAGAGGGTTGTTATTTAGTATTAAACCATGATGTAAAGTAGTTTTATCATTGATATATATTGGCAGCTGCTTGTGAATTTTTTGTGTTAATTTACAGTACCCATAAAAGTTAAACTTGTGATATTAATCTTTACAGTGTGGTACATGGTGGTACAGTGATACAATGTTTCATATTATTGCTGAATTTATTATTTACAGTGTATTAATCTCAACTAAACAATGGTTTGTTCGGTTTAACCGAACAAACCGAAATTTACTTTGGTTCGGTTTTAATCGGTTGCTATGTTTACTTTGGTCGGTTCGGTTCTATTTTTGAAAACCGAATAAAACTTTGGTTTGCCTATTTTATTTCGGTTTTAACCGAACCGAACCGATGAACACCCCTACATGTGGCAATTGGCACGTTATGTCGTCCTACTTCATCTCGTTTAGCTTTATAGGAATTAAAATAGCTATTTATTTAAGAGGAAGGTTCAAATGTCTCTATTTTTCATCCCTCCACCATACCTCCATTTTTAAAAATTTTAATAACTCAAAATTGAAAACTTAAAAGTCAAAATAAAACCGTTGGATGTGATCTACATTATTTTATCTATGCATGTGTAAAGTTATGACATTTTAATTTTGTTTTTGTTGTCATCAAGCTTGTAAAAAACGTACTAATGTGGTTAATTTCTACACGTTGACTTTTCAACTTATTGATTCACATGAAAACAAAATCAAAATGTGATAATTTTTTATTAGCCCATACATAAAATGATGTAGATCATATCCAACGGTTTTATTTTGACTTTTAAGTTTTAAATTTTGAGTTATTAAAGTTTTTAAATATGGAGACATGGTGGAGGCACAAAAAATGGAGGCATTTGAACCCTCCTCTTTATTTAAATGTTATTTTACATTATCTGAGAAGTTCAAATAATTTTTTTCTTGAAATTGTAATTTGGCGTTGAGTTGTGCTGTTGTTTATACAAATTAAAACAATCCCATATTTGTATGTATTTTGGATGAAAAATCATGTTTGCTTTATTGATAATTTTGAGAAATGAAGTTCAAAATTTTGAATTCTAATAATTTAGACATGATCTGTCTTACAAAACATGAATATAAAATGTATTGAAACTTGATTAGTGTTTTATCATTTATTAATTAATAAGCGATTTGAATTTTCAATTATTCCAGTTTGACGTCATACAATGCCCAGTGAAATAATCCTCAGATCGGATAACATTTCATGTAACGTATCTGTATCCACAACAATACATGTGAAAATATTTAACCGTTTGTGACTTGATTTGTGATAGTTTTATCGAAATTGCTGGCTGATTATTTATTGTAAATATGTTGAGAAGAAAATTATATTTGTTCAATGATAATTTTGAGATAGCTGTTATACCCAAGTACGGCTGAAATACCAATTGCAATGAATAAAAAAAAATATAGTTGTCAATGCTATTTGAATGATTTAAATATTCTAATTGCATTTTGCGTGATTAACAAAAAATAGCATGTACAAAGCATGACTTATTTTTCATTTATAAATTGAAAAATCTTTTATATGTTTATCGTTCATCCAATTTCATTTACAAAAACTAAAATAAAGTAAAATAAATAATCATAGAATTAGGATTTATAACATTTTTAATTTGAGATATTAGAGAAAACTAAAAAAATATATAAGGTAATTTAAAAATAACTTAATTATATTTGAAAGCATAACTTCATATTCATATATTGTAAACAAATTATTATTTTAAAATGTACTAATATATGTCTAGTACCAATACGTTTGTATATTACTTGTATATTAGCAGTAGAATACTTTTAGAATGCATAGATCAATACAGATTAATATTTTATAATGTACTAATATTTGTATCCATATCTTTATTCAAACTTTTGCGGCTTAGCAAAATATACAAGTACCAATACGTAGAGCAGTTGATCTTTGGAGTTTTTATTATAACTACTACTATGATCATTATCATTATTATTATTATTATTATTATTATTATTATTATTTTGAACTTTTTTTCAACGAAGTTCTTGAAAACTTTTATGCCGATTACTTTAAACTTACCAATATTAAATAGGGGGAATCGGTTATATACCCATCAAAAGTTTAGAATTTGGATATTTACCCATATTATATTAGAAATTTGGGTCCAATTTGAAGATTTGATGGGCAAGTATCCAAATTCTAAACTTTTGATGGGTATATAACCGATTCTTCCTATTAAATAATGGTCCACTTACATAATATTGGACCTTGACCATCGATTCCGACCCCATATGAGCATTTTAGTTTTTAATGAAACTAATTGTTATGAACTCACCTATACGAAATAAAGGAAATCATTAAAAAAACCAGAACCGACAAATTAGAAAAATGCATAAAAAAATGTTTATAATTAAATTAAACGAAATGGTGGGTTTTTTGTGTTTCGAAGTTCTTCCAGGGGTTGCTCCCAGATGCAAGGGAGGATTCAGAATTTTCGTTCGAGAGTAAGAAAATAGTAAATTGGACCGATTTAAATAGTTTTCAAACTCATTAGCTAATATAATACGGAATACATATTTCAATTTTTTTTTTGCATATTTCAAAATAGAATATCGAATAAAAAAACAATGCTAAATATTATTTTTCATTACTGTAACTTTTTAAATTTCAATACTCTAAATTCACGAGGGTCAATTTTTTTTTTTTTTAAGGGGAGCAAAATTTGATGAGCCTGTATATCTTCTATAATACTTCAAAATCAAGAGGAAGCCGTTAACCCTCCCTGTATTCACTTGGGTCTGCATCTTGACAAGATGAACTATTTGAGATAGCTGTTAAGAGGCTTTCTTCATATTATGATCAAGGTCTAGTTAAATTAAACATTAAACCCAGCGAGTCGCAAAGTTGCAACACAGAAACCAAGTCGCTAGTCGTTGGGTGGTGCATCCAAGGAGAGGAGAACATATTTATTTATGACTAAATTTTTTGTTAATATTCAAAAAAGAATTTAAATTTCACAAAATACATACTTTTTTAGAAAATTTTAGAAATAACCAATTTGTTGGATTATTCAATGGAAATCCAGCTCAAATCCGCTGAATATGAAACATGATTTCTAATTTTTTTATTTAATTAAATAGAAGATGTTATGATATTTTTATTTTTTCTATTGAAATATTAGAAATATTTTTATATTTCTTGGAAAATAGATGGAGTACTATAAATTTTAATTTACTAGAAAGACTTCGACAAATTACTCGGATCAATATTTTTGAGGCATGAATTTTTGCGGCTGTAAAAAAAAATAAAATATTTTTTGGAGTGTTATTGGAAAAAAAAAAATTTAGATCTGAGTTATTCATCTCAGTTCAAAAATCACTTCCGAGTAAATAAAAAAATATCTTGGTCCTTCTAGTAAATTCAAATTCTAAGATACTCTATCTATTTCTTTAGAAGTAATTTTAGAAAAATATTAAAAATATAATAGTATCCGGACCCTATACAATCCGATAGCACCTCTACTGGAGAGTTCAAGCACCGTAGATTAGCCAAAAAATTTATTAATAGGAAATTAAATAAGAAAATATCGACAATGGGGAAGGGTTTCGGGGAAATACGTAATATAGAAAAAACGTGATAGTCCATAACGTCCAGGGGACGTTATAGACCATTACGGCCAGCTTAGCGAAATGACTTATCTCTAATTAACAGAATTAAACTGGACGTTGTGGAGTATCACGGCCTGCTGTACGTTGTGGAGTATCACGAAAATGGCTTCTCAATTTGACGCACCAGTTACCTGACTGTGATAAACAACAACGACCAGATTTTTTTTTCACGTACAGCAGGCCAGCATGCCGTGATACTCCACAACATCAAGTTTAATTCCGTTCATTAGAGATAAGACAGATTTTCAATGGAGGCTAGGCTACTATTAAACGTGCGGCAGATTTTCATCCCCTTACAACACAGTGCCACTCTTCTCTATTAGTCCTACCCAGGGGTGATTAATGAGCGAGCATGAGCGAGTTGGGGTATGCTCATGCTCAGCTCATTAGCTTAATGAGCGAGTTGTTAATGAGCGAGTTAAAGCGAGTTGTTAATGAGCATGTTGTTAATGAGCGAGTTGCCGAGCGAGTTACCGAGTTGTTTAAAATACATTATTCAAAAACTAATTTTCATTTATAGAATTTAACAAATTGTCCGTAAGCAAGTTTAACAAAAAAAATTGTCCATAAGAAAATTAAACAATACATAATTTAACATAAAATTGTCCATAAGTAAATTAACAAAATCAAACAAACTATCTTCTTGTCGTTCTCACGGCTTGTCACGTACCTACAAATTTGCATTATCAAAACAATAATAAAAATGTAGAATTTAGAAATATACAAACAGTAACAAAATGAATGGATATAATAATAGAATGGATATACTAACATAATTTAGAAATATAGTTACCCAGTACCATACTGTATATGCCTAATATGAATGAATAAGAATAGCTCAGGAATATACTAACATTAACAAAATGAATAAGAATAGCTTAGGAATATATCAGAAGCCAACCCAGTACCATACTGTATATGCCTAATATGAATGAATACTAAATTACTTAATGACTTTAGGTTTTTGTTTTGGTCTCTGTCTCGGCCCGAGTCTCTGACTCTCTGGCTTTAAGTTTTGGCGAAGACTCTCTCTGAGTCTGTGACTTAATGACTTTAGTTTTAAAACTGCCTCTAAAGTTTTAAGTATGTGAAAATTTTGCTGCCGCCCAAATAGTTTCAAAAAATTTAGCTACAGAACCAAATACTATTCTAGAGATTAGATGTGGCAGAATTTGCGTAACTAATTTCTTAATGAGCTAATGAGCGAGTTATGAGCGAGTTGGGGTATGCTCATGCTCGGCTCATTAAGTTAATGAGCGAGTTATAGCGAGTTGCTAATGAGCGAGTTGTTAATGAGCATTTAGCGAGCGAGTTATGAGCGAGTTACGAGTTGTGAGCGATTTACTCACCCCTAGTCCTACCAGGCGGCCCCGCTCATTAAAACTGACAGTGTTGGGTCCTTCTGTCAGTGAGCTATTCACCTGTCTCTCTGTATCTTCGCTTTGCCCAGCAGAGAACTCAGCCCACTACTTTCTCTTCTCCTTTTTGGGGTTATATGCAAAATGGACACGTAAATAACTATGAGTGACGCTACGATGCTATGCATAGTACGGATGGGGTCCGCGCTACGGTTTAAAATTTGACTTTTTAAAATTCTAACTATCGATCCGAACCGTTCAACATGATTATAAAATGAATATGTACTTGCAAACCAAATTCAAAAATTCAAAAAAATATAAAATTTGGTTTGCAAGTACATATTCTTTTTATAATTCTTGTATGCCAGCGTTGGATAGGCACTTGCATTCCTCCTCCACCAATCCATGAAGTCAATAGATTCATCTTCGTTGACCCCCAAACAATAGCTTATTAACTCGTTTGTGTTACCTTGGAATGTGTGCGGGTCGTCATCATTCTGAAAATCCGATAACAATCAACTACTGTTGTCGTTCCTGCAACTACTAAAAAATAAAAAAATTAGTGGACAAATAATGTAGATATTATAAATAAAGTTAGAACTCCGCCTATGTTGAACTTCACACCTAACGCCGCCACAGGTTGAAATCGGTTGGTTGACATTTCTTCTTAAGATGTATAAGGCAAACATCTCATCCAATGCTTTGTCCACGCGTGCCTCCTCCAATGTTGGGTCTAAATATAGATTTCTCACCTTTGAAATATTTTTACCGTGAACCTCTTCTTGTATGCCAGATGGAGGCAGTTTGCGATAACGGTCACGAGGGGTACATCTTCCCAATATTTCCAAAATTTTTCTTTCATGGCTGCTATGATCGGTTGGAGAGAGGAATCAGGGCTTTCCTTATCTTTCATCTCACGATACACCTTCGAAATATGATAAAGATATTTAACCAACTCATGTGCCGTCGGTGTGTACGAGCATGATAGTTTGATGGTTGCAGTGACAAAGGTTTCAAGAAATTTTGCAAGGTTTGTTATTTGCTGTCATTCTCCCTCGGAGAGTTTCAATTCACTTTCATCAGACGTCATTCTCAAGGTCTCCCTTATAGCCCTCTTGTAAGGAATGCATCGGTGCAGCATCCTATAGGTAGAATTCCAACTGGTATCTATATCTCAAGGCACTCTCATTTTGCTCATATTCAACTTTTCACACAAACTCGCGAAACGTTGTTTTCTTTCCCCGTTTAAAAAAATATGGGCAAGACCTTACTTAAATTTAATTATCAATTGTTTAACAGCTTCTGTTTTAAGGCCCGCCTTTACGGTAATGTTAAGTATGTGGCAAACACACTTTTAATGAAACATTGCATCATTCATAATTAGGGTTAGTGACCGGATAAAATGATCAATGGACGCTATGTTGTTGCTAGCATTATCGAATGAAATCGAAAAAAATCTTGTTTTCTAAATCCTTTTTTTAGGTTATACTCTTGTAAAACCTCAAAATAAATTATTAAATTATTTGTGCTGTGTGTGGAGAATCCAACACCCGAAAACATAAGACATTTTTTTGTAATACCCAACTATTATCGATATAATATCCGGTAACACAAGAGTACCCAAGTCCATGTTTACCGGCAGTCCAGATATCAGAGTTAATTGAGACCTTATAATTTGCAAATATAGCTAGTAGGTCGTTTTTTCAGTCGGTAAACTATTTTTTTTATTTCGTTAACCATCTTTCTATGATGGAACTTCTTATATATTAGTTCACCACACTCCCGAATTATCAACCGAGCAAAACTCAAGCAATTACCCATACTTATTGGTTGTTATTTGTGGGCAATATATTGAGTAAATTCACTAAGCATTCGCTTTTCATCATACTTTTGGTAGGTTCTAGTATCATTCGGGTTCATAAGGGTTTGGATTAAGCGTAGATCCGCACTTTTTTGTGGTTCATCACGGTTTTTTCTCATGAGTTTCGGCGTATTTCTTAAATGTAGACATAACATTAGCCTTTACATATTCATAATAGTTCTTGTAATATTTTACCTTACATTTTAAAGTATGCACATTACCACCACCGTATTTTTGTCAAGACCCACCTTCTGAATGGCACTGTGCATATTTTAAAATGTAAAGTAAAATGTTACAAGAACTATTATGAGTATGTAAAAACTAATGGTATGTCTACATTTAAAAAACACGCCGAAACTCATGAGAAAAACTGTGAGGACCACAATAAAGTGCGGATCCGCGTTTAATCCAAACCCTTATGAACCCGGATGGTACTAGAACCTACCAAAAGTATGATGAAAAGCGAATGCTTCGTAAATTTGCTCGATATATTGTCCACAAAGAACAATCAATAAATATGAGTAATTGCTTGAGTTTTGCCCGATTGATAATTCGAAGGTGTGGTGAACTAATGTATAAGAGGTTCCATCATAGAAAGATGGCTAACGAAATAAAAAAACAATTTATCGACTGAAAAAACAACCTACTAGCTATATTTGCAATTGCAAATTATAAAGTCTCAATTACCTCTGATATCTGAACTACCGGTAAACATGGACTTGGGTACTCTTGTGTTACCGGACATTATATCGATGATAGTTGGGTATTACAAAAAAAAGTCTTACATTTTGGAGTGTTGGATTCTCCGCACACTGCACAAATAATTTACCAATCCATTATTGAGATTTGACAAGAGTATAACCTGAATAGAGATTTAGAGAACAAGATTTTTTTTCAATTTCATTCGATAATGCTAGCAACAACATAGCATCCATTGATTATTTTATCCGGTCACTAAACTCAATCATGAATAGTGCAATGTTTCACCAAAAGTGTGCTTGCCACATACTTAACCTTACCGTAAAAGCAGATCTTAAAACAGAAGCCGTTAACAATTAATAATTAAATTTAAACAAGATCTTGCTCACATTTTTTTAAATGGGGAAAGAAAACAACGTTTAGCGGGTTTGTGTGAAAAGTTGAATATGAGCAAAATGAGAGTATCTTGAAATATAGATACCCGTGGAAATTCTACCTATAAGATGCTACACCGATGCATTCCTTACAAAATGGCTATAGGAGAGACCTTGAGAATGACATCCGATAGAACTGGATTGGAACTTTCCGAGGAAGAATGTCAACAAATAACAAGTCTTGCAAAAATTTTTGAAATCTTTTTCACTGCAACCGTCAAACTATTATACTCGTACACACCGACGACACATGAGTTGCTTAAACATCTCTACCATATCTTGCGGTCCTAGACCGTCCGGAAGATCAGTTCAATTAATAAACTCATTACTGTAGTCGAGATAAACTACAAATTAGCACCAGACTCTACAAAAAACACACGGAGAAATTTTCGTCAGAAACACAAATAAGCACCACAAGGTCTGCTGTGGCAGTAGAAAACACGTGAATCATGTGTAGGATATATTTGCACACTCAAAAGATTTATACTACAACCACATTCTGTAGGGCGCAGAAAGTTGCACAACGGTTTGGAAGGTGTGTGCATGTGTATTAAATGCCTCAGGGTTCGACGCTCTCGATTTTTAAGGCATGGGGGAGAACATCGAACTTGAAACATTTACGTTCTTTCTGCTATTCCTTCTGGTTCACCCTCGACAGACCTACTGTTCATAATCAGTCTATCGAGAGAGTTTAATGATTGTGGGGACGTTTAACTCCCAGCGGGCGCAAGCCCCCGCTGTTAATTACATCAGATGACCCTTCCAAGCCATACTGAACACCTCGTCCATTCCGGGATTTGGGGCCTATTTAAGTGAATTGAATAATGGGGCTAAAAAGGGGGACTCATGTATTGACCTTGGTTTTGATTTGGTTTTCTTGGTTTGGATATTTGTGTATGTGTGATTTCATATTAAAGCAATGTTTATTATATTTTAAAATAGGAATTTGGATATTTGAGAAGTGTATATACATTGTTTATTTACATCTGACTCATAACATATTTATTCACATTTTTATTAATAAATAAGATCGTTTAAATTTGGAGAAAGGGTATTTTGGTCATTTCAAAACTTGGCTGATGGCTGGACATGTTCAATTTTGTTTAGAGACATGGAGGATTTAATTTGGGTTCATTTGGAGGTGATTTGAGTTGATTTGGATTTGAAATGAAGAAGTTATGGCCAAAAAGGACTGAAAAGGGCTTATTTGTAAAGCTTGATTCTTTCCAGGGACCTATTTGTAAATCTGGAAGAAATGGAATTTGTTATTTGGATTTTAGACAAGGTTTTATGTGAAAATTGGGCCTTTAAGGGCTTGTTTGAGAGAGTTTTAGGCTGGCAGGGACCTATTTATAAATTTACAAGGGCTTCGCTGTGATTACAATTTGTCAGAGGGGCTTATGTGCAAACGATTTTTGATTTAATGATTTTATTGATTATCTGGGTTTTGAGATTTGTATTGGGCTTTGAGATGTGTGCTTTGAGCTTCAAGATCTGTGTTTCCATTTAGGCTTTGTTTTGGCGCTGGAATCAAAAAGCTCATATTGCTTTAAAATCCGTGCAGCTGGAATATGAAGGGTATTTTTGCTTGTATTTAGGTCTGAACTTCAAAAATTCATATTAAATTGAAATAAAATCAGAAAGATATGAAATTTGTGTCCATTTTATGTATTTGGAAGTACTTTATTTAATCATGATGTTTGTTCTATGATTTGGATTTTTAGCCGATCTGTACTGTTCATTTTACCAGCAGCAGCTTATTATTGTTTAAATGCTGATTTTCTGTTTTTAAAACTGAACTTTGAAAATTCATATAAAATCGAAAAAAGATCAGAAAAATGCAAAGTTTGTGTCAATTTTGTGTGTTTTAAAATTCTCTATCTGGTGGCGATGTCCATTTTTCATTTTGGTCCCTGTGTCAGTTCAGATTGCTTATTTTACCAGCAGGGGTTATTTTGGCACTTTTGAGTGCTTTCCTTGTATCAGTGGTACATGCCTTGAGATTTGATACTGGTACTGTTCATTGACTGGTACCAGAAGCTGTGGGGGACATTTATCATGAGTGGTTTTGAGTTCTAACAAGTTTGAGCAGCTTTTAGGCTACAAATTGGTACCAACAAACAAAAGGAAAAGGGAAAAATCCAAAATTCCAAAATAATGTTTCTTTAAATACCAAAAATCTGTCAAAATGTGGTTCTATGCAGGGAGGCCCCTGATTTTGTTTAAAATTATGTTTTTGCATAATCTCACTTGATAAAGAGACAAATCATCAAGAGGTCATTGATTTAAATGTGTAATTGGCTAATTTCAACATCATGAAAGCCTTTTTTACAATTTAAACCTTTCTCTTTCACCATTTGCACAAAGAACTATTTAATTTCTTCATATAGTGTATTTTTATACACATGACATACATTTATGCTCAAAGAAACTAATTAGCACCATTTATGCAACATGGGTCTCATATCAAGGAGATTATAATGGGAACTATACAGCTCAACCACCATAACTCGTTTTTTGTTACTTTTAATCCTTTCTAATAAAATAATTAAATAAATTGGATGCAATAGGAACTATACAGCTCAACACATGCATCTTCATTACTTAATTATTTTATACAAAGATTAAAAGTATAAAAGATCAAAGATTCAAAGAAATCATTTTTTTCATATATTTCGGATTTATATTATTTTTTAGTAGATTTACTTGAAATAAAGTGCAAAAGGGAGATAAAATACCAAGAAATAACATATATACATATTTTTGTTTATAAAGGCAGCAAGGAAGAAGGGAAAAGAGAGAGTTATATGCACTTCTATATTATTATTTTTTATTTGATCATTAGGCTAGAACATGCTTAGTTTATTATGAAATAAACTTGAATATCATGTTGCCTTCACACTTTATTAACCTAAAACTTTAAAAAGGGAAAGCAAACAAAGAAGACAAACAACAAATCAAGGCAGCAAAGAAAAAAAGAAAGAAAAAGAAAATTTTCGGTTTTGAATTGAACTTTCTTATTTCATCATGAACATATACATAGCATCATCTCTCAAGGCTTACATGATTTTTTGCCTTTAATTACCTATCTCTATTTTTCTTTTTGCTACAGAGGAGGAAGAACAAACTTTTCTTTTTGCTATCTGTTGGTGGTTTCGGTCTTTTACTGTGCTCTCTGTATTGAGGCGCTAGATCGATTTCTTCATTCATCAGCCAAGTATATATATAGGCATAGCTGTAGAAGTATTAGGGTTTGGGCCTTTGTTATGTTGGCAGCATCATGACCCTTCAATTTCCTTGAATTTTGATCTTGTGGACAGCTTTGGAGAAGGCATATTCGGTCTGTATCCTTTCTTGTTTTATTCTCTGCTCCAGCAGAGGGTACTGTGCATATGTTTTAATATCCTTCCCTTAGATGCACTTGGCGCGCCATAAACCAAGCACCAGATGGGAATCGGTTTACCTGGCGCACCATACTCCAAGCGCATGGAGAACGAAGGGGTCATTTTTGGATATGCGCTGCATTTGAGTTTCATTGTTATATCACCAGGGTTCGGTAGACGCGGTTCATGATGCACCCGTTCGCCGACAGCTTGAGACTTTGCATTGGCTCTGCGCGCTCCGGGTTTAGGCAGAACGAAGAGGTCATTTTTTTTGCGCTGATTTGCAGAAGCATTGTTCGGCTTCAGAGTTTAGTTTCGGCCCAGTTATCTTAATTTATTTATTCGGCCCAGCAACCTTAATCATTTCGGCCAGCAGCTCACTAATCCGATTTTTATTGATTAAGATATTAAGTTCGGCCCATGCAGCAAATCTAATTATTTTATTCAAACCAAATAATTCAACTTAGCATAGAGCCGTGAGCCCCTTTCTAAATTTGTGATTAAATATGTGTATTCAATCCTCTCCATTTTGATTTATAATGGACACCTCCATTTTTTTACATTTTAGATCTTTTGTTTATTTTTAAATCCCGACATTTTAGGGTCAAACAAATGCCCCACACCTGAGTGAGGTGTGAAGACCTTGGGATTGAACAGCTTAGCCAGGTGCCCCCAGTGTTCTCCTTGAACTTTGTGAAGTTCTTTTTTAGTTGCCTTTCTTGTTTGAATCTCAGGTATTTGAACTCCATTCTGGGTATTGAGCTCGGAAGCAGGTCAGATCATCACCTTTGATCATGTCTACCTCAAAAGGTACATCATCCTTATCTCATCTTGCTAACATTTGCATGGTTGGGTGAGGGTTGAATATGTGTTCTTCGGGGTTTGCTTGAGTAATTGATCCCTTGTTCATATATTGGGGGCCTCAGGCAGTGACTATACTCCAAACACATACTCATGGGAAAATCTATCTAACAGGGGAATCTATCTCTGATCTGATGCAGAGACCATGCGGGTAATTTTGCAAAATTGAGGGTTTAGATAAACGGGCATTCTGATTGTAGGCATAATCTTGGATTTTGATCCAGTTTGTTTCGTATGCTTCTTGTTGGGGTTTTTGGTTAACCATGGTTGGTTTTGGCTGTAGCTCAGGGTCTTCTAGGGTCATGTCAAGTTGGAATTTGGTTTCAGTTGTAGTTTAAGGTCTTTTCGGACTGTTGGTGTAGTTTAAGGTCTTTTCGAACTATTGGTGTAGCCAATTTGCCTGATCATTGCGACTTATGCATTTTTTTTGTTACAGACTGGAATCGAACTTCCTAAGATTTCTCCAATCGGGTTCTAAGCGATCGAATAGTCTTATCGGCTCGATTCTTCTCCTTATCCCCCTTCTTTCTTTTTTTACGACGAACTTTTCAAGCCTTCTCCAATCGGGTTCTAAGCGATCAAATAAACTTGTTCAGTTCGGTTTTCCTCTTGAATCTTTCAAGTCTCCTCCAATCGGGTTATTAGTGTTTTCAGTATAAACTGAGGATCGTGGATTGACTTCCTTGTTCGATCCTTGGAGAGTCAGGAATATGGCTCCATGCAACTCTTTTGGGTGCATCTCGAGTCTGAATATGAAGCGCGGTGCCCATTCAGGTTGTCGAGATGTTGGGTGCACGATAGGACTCAGAGCATACGACGCGGTGCCAGCTCCTACCGCCTACAGGTATGGTATGGTGCACAATAGGACTCAGAGCATACGACGCGGTGCCAGCTCCTACCGCCTATGGGTATGGGTGACCTATTAAGATCTGGTATGAGTGACCTATTAAGATATGGTATAAGGATGAATAGATCTATTAAGATCTGGGTATGAGTGAAGGTGACCTATCAAGATCAGGGTATGTTTGAGGCGATCTATTAAGATATGGGTATGGTTGACCTATTAAGGTCTGGTATGAGGATGAGGCGACCTATTGAGGTCTGGGTATGTATGAGGCGATCTATTGAGATCTGGGTATGAATGACCTATTGAGGTCTCGGTATCGGAATGAGGCGACCTATTGAGGTCTGGGTATGTGTGAGGCGATCTATTGAGATCTGGGTATGAATGACCTATTGAGGTCTCGGTATTTGGAAGAAGCGACCTATCGAGGTCTGGGTATTGGCATGACGCGACCTATTGAGGTCTGGGTATGAATGAGGTGACCTATTGAGGTCTGGTATGTGATGAAGCGATCTATTGAGATCTCGGTATGATGAGGCGACCTATTGAGGTCCGGATATTGGTATGAGGCGACCTATCGAGGTCTGGGTATTGGTATGAAGCGACTTATTGAAGTCTGGGTATGAATGAGGTGATCTATTGAGATCTGGGTATGAGAATAAGGCGACCTATTGAGGTCTGGTATGTGATGAAGCGATCTATTGAGATCTCGGTATGGATGACCTATCGAGGTCTGGTATGTGAGTGGAGTGACCTATCGAGGTCTGGTATGTGTACTAGGTCTTGGTGGGGTATTGATTCGTGGGTTTGTTGTTTATGGGTGTTGCCCTGGCTCAATGTTTGTTTAGCGGGGATTGGTTTAGTGAGAACTCTGTTGTTGTCATTGTTTTTGGGTTCTTGGTCTTCTTATTTTGGGCCAAGATAATTGTTTTAGTGCTCACGTGGCCTAGGCACAACATCAAAGCCTTATTTTGTTCGGCACAAATATATAAAGCCTGCTCGTCATTTAAATGGCTGATTAGACGAGCGTACCAGTGACAATTGTTTAAGGGCACAATCTCGACAAAGCCCATTTTGTGCTTGAGGCTTTCTTTGTGGACCTTACATCTCTCCACTCTCTTTTATTGTGGTGGGATATTTAGCGCGTACGTGTATTTGTTTAGGGGTGGTACCTTACTCACTCCTCTCGTGCCTTCTCGAATAGCCTATATGGCATCAATCCTTAGGCGAGGGTATCGCGGGAAATGCAAATACCATTGTTTTTGAAAACTTTGTTTTAAAAAGGGTTTTGTGCCTTCAGAATTGAAATAGTCTAAGCGACCGTTTTCTTTAATCTTTTGATTTTATTTGAGATATCATCACTAGGCACCCCATTGTTTAAGGGACAATGAAGAAACCCTGCATGTCCTTTCTTCAAGACCGGGAGGAGAGGCAAAACTAGTGATGGTTGTTTTAGAGGGCACAACACCAAAGCCCACTCTTGTTCAAAGTACAAGAAGTAAAACTTGCTTATCCCTTTATCACTGGATGGATAAGCGTACCAGTATCAATTGTTTATGGCACAAGTTGACAAAGCCATTTTGTGTATTTTGGGTATTGGTCTTGGTATGAGCCCATTATATTTGTAGAGTTTTGGGTTTATTAATGGGTTTTTACTCCTTTTTGGATTTTTTTGGTTTTATGGATCTTTATTGTGGATTTTTGGAAGATTTATTCGTGGGTCTTTATTTGGAGATATATTTTTGAGTTTGTTTATCTGAGTTTTAGGACTTCAGTTATGGGTCCATTTTATGGAAATGGAGAGATATATATTTTTGTGATTTTACACTCGAGTTTAAGGACTTCAGTATATGGGTCCATGATGAAGTTTTAATGAGGAGCTGGGTTTTGACGAGCACTGTCAGAGAGGTGTAGCTCGCCAGAGTTTATTTTCCTTTGCACATAATCTTTAAAGACCCAACAATCTTCTATGACATGACCCGCCATTCTATGGTAAGGACAATAGTTCGGGCCATCAGGGTTCGCGGTTTGATCAGGGCGCTTGATTGCAGGTAGCTCAAGTCCGCCCTCAAGGATTTGCTTAAAGATTTTTGCCACCTTCTCCTTTTTGAAAGAGTAAGGTTTACTTTTCTGCTCTGCCAGTGTTAAAGGGAGGCGGGCATCAGAGTTGCCCCCTGCGTATGGTCTGGCATGAGGCTGAGTTTGGTTGACTGTGGTGAATTTTTCTCCTTCTTCTTCATCGGAGGTGTCAGTAGTGAATTTTCTGCATGCTTTGTCCAATGGAAGAAGCGTTCCAATTTCATAGCCGTCATCAAAAAGAAGACTACAATTGCACAAAGAGGTTTGTATCCATATAACTTTTCATGTGTTTGCATCCTTACAAGTTTGGTGTTCTGCATTTGGCACAATTACCGAAATTGAGTAGACTTTAGCTTGCAATTGTTCTGATTGTTGCTCATAGTACCAATATCTTAGGTAAATAACTTGGCTTTGAAAAATGAGAATTACATGTGTGTCTGTGCCCGTGCATGTATTCCCAATTAGTTTCTTAGAGATAAGCTTAATTTTGTCTATTAGACTTGTCTTGTTCATACTTGCACAAATGTGGATGCAATGTTATGCAAGTATCCACATAACTTTGAGTGCTTACATGAAAAAGTCTTACTGTAATTTTTTTATGGTTTTTATTTGCGCAAACCTCTTGTACATTTAGAATCCCAAGAATATTATGTTCGTGATGACATGAAAGGAAATGCATGTAAAAAATTACTTTACTATTGCCTTATTCTTTTGTCTAATATAAGTATATAACCATATAGTGCTAATACTTTTTGCGAAACCTAGTGTCAGTTACTTTTAAAAGTCAAACTAATTTGGTGCTAAGATTAATCATCCACAGATATGAAATATTATGGTCCATTGAAAAAGCATATTTTTCTTTCCATTTAATTACTGTACAGTTCCATTATTTTGTTAACTAATTCGTAATCCTACCATGCTTGTTTTAAGGAATTTGCTTTGGAATGCTATCAAATAATAGATAGTGGTGTCACCAGATTCCATTAAAAAAATTAGAAATTGGATGAAAGGGTCTAAAGATTCAATATAATGAAAAATCTATTCAATTTCACATAATCGACATATTATTGTAGCTTCTGCTATGTATCTCGTAAATATCGTTTGCACAATCATTTTAAAGAAATACATCAGAGAACTATTTACATTTTAGCAATTTTAACTTTGTATAGCCAAATTGTTGTTTTCTTTCTTAATATATTTTCTTACTTTTTTTTTTATGTTTCAGTATTTTTTTTAAAGAGTTCAAAAGTTGAGAATCCTTTTTTAGCATGCTGCTAATTATTTTACACTTCCCTGGACTCGTCTTGTGCATGTCTGTGAGCAAAAAGCAGAAAACATTTCTGTTCTTTTCAGATTGCCTTCTGAGGAATGATAAATTGAGAAACTAAAGACCAATATGTTTATATGAATATATGTTCTACTGAATATTACTTGTCTTTGGATATACCATTCAATCATCTTGAATGGTTTCATTTTAGTCATTCCAAAGTGTATTATGAAGAATGCACATTTGTAGATTGTTCATGTATACAAATATAAAAGTAAAAAAGTACATGTTTTTGCATTTTCTTTTGATAATCCATACTTACGGTTGCTGTGAATTACTGAATACATGTATTATCTTATGGTTAGTAATAGTATAATGCATACAGAATAGTAAATGAATAATTGCTTGTGTTATTGATAGAAACAGAAATGTATAATTGCTTGTGTTAATGTGTCATACAAATTATTGTCTTTAATTCCAAGAGTCCTTCAGTAGAGTAAATAAATACTCATATACTAAATAAGCTACTTTTCCTTTTTCCTACAGTTCGTCGGCAATAGCATTTTTCTCATTTATGACCCAGAATTAATGACATATTTCGCAAAGTGTAGCATGCTCAAGCTTCGGCATGGGTGGTCTAGGAATTGAGGTTAAGTTTTTATGCATTATGTTTACTAATATTAGCTATGAATGCGGTTGTAGTATAACTCTTTTGAGTGTGCAAATATATCCTACACATGATTCACGTGTTTTCTACTGCCACAGCAGACCTTGTGGTGCTTATTTGTGTTTCTGATGAAAATTTCTCTGTGTGTTTTTTTGTAGAATCTGGTGCTAATTTGTAGTTTATCTCGACTACAGTAATGAGTTTATTAATTGAACTGATCTTCCGGACGGTCTAGGACCGGAAGATATGGTAGAGATGTTTAAGCAACTCATGTGTCGTCGGTGTGTACGAGTATAATAGTTTGACGGTTGCAGTGAAAAAGATTTCAAAAATTTTTTGCAAGACTTGTTATTTGTTGACATTCTTCCTCGGAGAGTTCCAATCCACTTCTATCGGATGTCATTCTCAAGGTCTCTCCTATAGCCATTTTGTAAGGAATGCATCGGTGTAGCATCGTATAGGTAGAATTTTAACGGGTATCTATATTTCAAGATACTCTCATTTTGCTCATATTCAACTTTTCACACAAACCCGCTAAACGTTGTTTTCTTTCCCCGTTTAAAAAAATGTGAGCAAGATCTTGTTTAAATTTAATTATTAATTGTTAACGGCTTCTGTTTTAAGATATGCTTTTACGGTAAGGTTAAGTATGTGGCAAGCACACTTTTGGTGAAACATTACACCATTCATGATTGAGGTTAGTGACCGGATAAAATAATCAATGGATGCTATGTTGTTGCTAGCATTATCGAATGAAATTGAAAAAAATCTTGTTCTCTAAATCCCTTTTCAGGTTATACTCTTGTCAAATCTCAATAATAGATTGGTAAATTATTTGTGCAGTGTGCGGAGAATCCAACACTTAAAAATGTAAGACTTTTTTTTGTAATACCCAACTATCATCGATATAATGTCCGGTAACACAGGAGTACCCAAGTCCATGTTTACCGGTAGTTCAGATATCAGAGGTAATTGAGACTTTATAATTTGCAATTGCAAATATAGCTAGTAGGTTGTTTTTTCAGTCGGTAAATTATTTTTTTTATTTCGTTAGCCATCTTTCTATGATGGAACCTCTTATACATTAGTTCACCACACCTTCGAATTATCAATCGGACAAAACTCAAGCAATTACTCATATTTATTGATTGTTCTTTGTGGACAATATATCGAGCAAATTTACGAAGCATTCGTTTTTCATCATACTTTTGGTAGGTTCTAGTACCATCCGGGTTCATAAGGGTTTGGATTAAATACGGATCCGCACTTTTTTGTGGTCCTCACGGTTTTTCTCATGAGTTTCGGCGTGTTTTTTAAATGTAGATATACCATTAGTTTTTACATACTCATAATAGTTCTTGTAGCATTTTACTTTACATTTTAAAATATGCACAGTGCCATTCAGAAGGTGGGTCTTGACAAAAATACGGTAGTGGTAATGTGCATACTTTAAAATGTAAGGTAAAATATTGCAAGAACTATTATGAATATGTAAAGGCTAATGTTATGTCTACATTTAAGAAATACGTCGAAACTCATGAGAAAAAACCGTGATGAACCACAAAAAAGTGCGGATCTACGCTTAATCCAAACCCTTATGAACCCGAATGGTACTAGAACCTACCAAAAGTATGATGAAAAGCGAATGCTTAGTGAATTTACTCAATATATTGCCCACAAATAACAACCAATAAGTATGGGTAATTGCTTGAGTTTTGCTCGGTTGATAATTCGGGAGTGTGGTGAACAAATATATAAGAAGTTCCATCATAGAAAGATGGTTAACGAAATAAAAAAAGCAGTTTACCGACTGAAAAAACTATCTACTAGCTATATTTGCAAATTATAAGGTCTCAATTAACTCTGATATCTGGACTGCCAGTAAACATGGACTTTGGTACTCTTGTGTTACCGGATATTATATCGATGATAGTTGAGTATTACAAAAAAATGTCTTATGTTTTCGGGTGTTGGATTCTCCACACACAGCACAAATAATTTAATAATTTATTTTGAGGTTTTACAAGAGTATAACCTAAAAAAGGATTTAGAAAACAAGATTTTTTTCGATTTCATTCGATAACGCTAGCAACAACATAGCGTCCATTGATCATTTTATCCGGTCACTAACCCTAATTATGAATGGTGCAATGTTTCATTAAAAGTGTGTTTGCCACATACTTAACATTACCGTAAAGGCGGGCCTTAAAACAGAAGCTGTTAAACAATTGATAATTAAATTTAAGTAAGGTCTTGCCCATATTTTTTTAAACGGAGAAAGAAAACAACGTTTCGCGAGTTTGTGTGAAAAGTTGAATATGAGAAAAATGAGAGTACCTTGAGATATAGGTACCTATAGGATGCTGCACCGATGCATTCCTTACAAGAGGGCTATAAGGGAGACCTTGAGAATGACGTCTGATGAAAGTGAATTGAAACTCTCCGAGGGAGAATGACAGCAAATAACAAACCTTGCAAAATTTCTTGAAATCTTTGTCACTGCAACCATTAAACTATCATGCTCGTACACACCGACGGCACATGAGTTGGTTAAATATCTTTATCATATTTCGAAGCTGTATCGTGAGATGAAAGATAAGGAAAGCCCTGATTCCTCTCTCCAACCGATCATAGCAGCCATGAAAGAAAAATTTTGGAAATATTGGGAAGATGTACCCCTCGTGACCGTTAACGCAAACTGTCTCCATCTGGCATACAAGAAGAGGTTCACGGTAAAAATATTTCAAAGGTGAGAAATCTATATTTAGACCCAACATTGGAGGAGGCACGCGTGGACAAAGCATTGGATGAGATGTTTGCCTTATACATCTTAAGAAGAAATGTCAACCAACCGATTTCAACCTGTGGCGGCGTTAGGTGTGAAGTTCAACATAGGCGGAGTTCTAACTTTATTTATAATATCTACATTATTTGTCCACTAATTTTTTTATTTTTTAATAGTTGCAGGAACGACAACAGTAGTTGATTGTTATCGGATTTTCAGGATGATGACGACCCGCACACATTCCAAGGTAACACAAACGAGTTAATAAGCTATTGTTTGGGGGTCAACGAAGATGAATCCATTGACTTCATGGATTGGTGGAGGAGGAATGCAAGTGCCTATCCAATGCTGGCGATGATGACCCGCGACATATTTGTCGTGCCCGTGTCAACCTTCACTTTCGAATGTTGTTTTAGTTCGGCTAACAGGATCCTCACCGGTGTTTGAAAGATTTGTGTGACTTGTGTGCTTGAAAAATTGAATTGATGTTGAAACTCGCATGCAACATGAATCCATGGAAGCAACATCATCCGGTGTCGAAACTCAAGAAAGTGGTATCGAGCCTGAGCCTGAGGAGGATTTAGTCGGTGAGCAAGAGAGCAAACTATGGTATATGAACAACAATTTCTAAATAGGTAGTGTCGGTATAAATTTCTAATCTCTTTTAATCTTTATGGTTATTTTTTTAAATTATAAATTTCTAAACATTCCAATTATTTTTTAAATTATTCATTTTGAAGAAGAATTACTAAAAAAAAAAAAGTTAGAACTCCGCCTATGTTATTTTACATAGCCGGTCCCAAGCCTGGAATAAAGGAGGAGGGTAACTTTTGTTTTTAAAATCTATTTTTTTTTAAATAATTTGGTTTTAAAGAGAACAATGTTATTGGACTAGATGTAATTCTCGAATCTGTTATCATTATTGTGATGATATAATAAACTATCTAATACACTTCAATTATTATGGATTCTTGATTAAATAATAGAAGTTGAATTTTTTATGTAATCATAACCATCAAATATTATAGACAGATTATATACAACAATGACATATATCTATTATCATACATAAGGCTAAAGGATGTGCAGTCATTTTGTGTATTATACAATCTTACTTTGAAAAAAGTAAACGGAATTAATTTTTAAAATTTCAAATTCAGCCTTTCGACTTTGTCAAGTATAAGTTGTACAACCATCAAGTTCATATAGTTCTCATTATATTTTCTTTTCTTTTTTCTTTTATTATGCAGTATACATTGTTGGAAAATTAATGTTGTCAAATTAAGGTGCCTCATGTAAGCTCTATTTTTTTTTTAATTTAGTCCATTGAGTCAAATCTTCAATGTACTTTACAAATCGAAAATGAAGCTCGGAATCAATACCGGTTTATTGAATTCAATTTTTTTTAGAAGGGAAAAGAGTGGGACCACCCAATACCGATTTTCATCTTCGGAAACAATTTACATACCGATTTTCATATTCGGAATTGGCCTTTTGGATTTTCTGTGGTAGCGGTGGGAGGAGTAGGCTATAACCAAGTAGAAAGTCCATACTGAAAATCAATTTTGGAATTCAAAAGTGGATATCAGAATTTAAATTCCGTATTGATGATTTTTCTAAAATAAATATGCAATTAAGTTATTTTCAATTTTTTTTTATGATGGTTTATAAAAAAAATTCTGTAACCCAATTATCAAATGACTTGTAATTTGGGATCTGAATTCTTTGGACTGGGGATGTCCATTTATTAAATGACTTGTAATTAGAGAAATCAATTGTTTTTGTTAGTAATTTTGATGATCTTCAAAAATAAATCTTAATTTATTCTAACGTTGTAAACATGATATATATTAACTGCATCATGGCTATAAAAAGTATGATATATCTATTATTGTGTATTCTGCACAAACGATGATAATGCCGTTCAAGTGAAAAGAATGATTCCAATCCAATACACATTTTCTTCATTCTCCATTTGTCTATGAAAAGTAAAATGAGATGGGTCCCACCTCTTATTTATACTCTCTATCTCTGTGAACTTCAATAAAAAAAATGATGTGGACTCCATAATAAACAAAATATATTGCATAAAAAAATGGATGGCCCCACTTCTTCTCTCAGCTCAACGCCTCAACTTACATAATTTTTTTTTTTATAGGTGGGCCATATGAATAGATATATATTGTACATTTGGACTAAGAAATAAATTTGTTTTTTGATCGGTATCGTTGATTCCGATTTAAAATTTGGATCGGAATCATTCTCTTATTTTCTTTATGAATCTAACAATTAAGGTACCTTTTCTGTTTCTCTCTATCATTTTTTAATAATTTTTACGCATAAAAAATTCTCTCTTTGGGATGGGTCCGGATCCCGACATTTTTATTAATATCCAAAGTTAATTACAAATTAATTAATATACCCATGATTCCTGAATTTTTTCAAAAATATCCAAACCAGCCATTAAATGGCCGGTTTTCTCTTTTTTATTTTATTTTAGAGACACTATGAAGAACAAGATAATGAAATATAACACTGAAAATTCAATTTTTTTATTTAAATTATTTGTTAGATTACTTCTTTTGATTTATAATTAGCATATTTATACTAAAATGCACTAGATTGCTTGAAATTATGTTGAATTACACTATATTATATTAAATTACGCTAAATTATGTTAAATTACGCGAAAATACGTAAATTATGGTAAATTACTGTGTATCTTCATAGTAATGTATAATTAGAAACTATTTTTTTGTTCCTCTTTTATCTTCATAGTGATTTATAATTAGAAACTATTTTTTTATTAAGAGACACTATGAAGAGCAAGATAATGAAATCTAACACTGAAAAATTAAATTTTTCGTTTAAATTGTTTGTTAGATTACTTCTTTTGATATATAATTATCATATTTATACTAAAATACGCCAATTACTTGAAATTATGTTGAATTACACTATATTATGTTAAATTACGCTAAATTACATATGAATAGGGACTATCTTCACTGAAAAGGCAAAAAACAACGACGAAACTTCAAACGGCCATAAAACGCGCTCGAGTGTCCGATTTCAGCAAATAACCACTTTTCGGAAGTTTGCAAAAATACGCATGCGTCTGTGCCCATGATGCCGGATTTCAAAATTCAGAATTGCCAAAAAACAAAGGAAAGAGCCTCAAAACTTGAGTTGAAGTTTCCGATTAAGATTTTTATTTCTATTATTCAATCTAAGTAGCTCAGTAAATTAGTTACATAATGAACTTGTAGAATGCCAATTTTTACTATTTTGGAATTTTTTTACTATTTTTTATGATTCATGAAAGATGGCACAAAATCGGTCTACTTTAGCGTAATTTTGCATAGTTTAGCGTAATTTACCGCATTTTTATCAATTAGCGAAGTTATTGTAATTTAGCGTAATTTAACGTAATTTAGTGTAATTCAACATAATTTATTGTAATATAGTGTAATTCAACATAATTTCAAGTAATCTAGTGTATTTTAGTATAAATATGCTAATCATCAATCAAAAGAAGTAATCTAACAAATAATTTAAACAAAAAATTCGAATTTTCAGTGTTATATTTCATTATCTTGCTCTTCATAGTCTCTAAAAAAAACTGACCATTTTATGGTCGGTTTGAACATTTTTGGAAAAAACTCATGATTCATGGGTATATTAATTAATTTGTAACGAACCGGATCCCCCGAAGTAACGAACTTTTTTTTACAAATGTCGGGACCGGATCCCCCGAAGTAACGAACTTTTTTTTTACAAATCATTGTCTAAAAATAAAATCGAAAATCAGATTGATTGCTTAAAAATTTATCAATACCAAAAATTATTTTTGATATCCATTTTTAGATTTCGAATTTAAATTTTGATATCCAACTTTGTATGGAGTGACTATGGACAGGCATATAGACCGACTGGTTCCAATCCATTCCCATCACATACCGAAAATGAAATTCGGTTTCCAAATTCTCATTTCCAATGTGTATACAACAATTTCCGACATTTTTATTAATATCCAAAGTTTAATACAAATTATTAATTATGCCCAGATTTTCAAACTTTCGCTAAAAATACTCAAACCGGCCAGAAAAGGGCCGATTTACTCTCCCCTAAGCCGGCCATTTTGAAGAGAAAATAATGAAATCTAATACTGAAAATTTGAATTTTGTGTTTAAATTATTTGTTAGATTACTTCTTTTGATTTATAATTAGCATATTATACTAAAATACACTAGATTACTTGAAATTATGTTGAATTATACTATATTACAATAAATTATGTGAATTACACTAAATTACGTTAAATTACGCTAAATTACAATAACGTCGCTAATTAAGCTGAAATACGGTAAATTACGCTAAAATAGACCGATTCTGTGCCATCTTTCATGAATCATAAAAAATAGTAAAAAATTCCGAAAATAGTAAAAACTGGTATTCTACAAGTTCATTATGTAACTAATTTACAGAGCTATTTCGATTGAATAATAGAAATGAAAATCTTAATCGGAAACTTCAACTCAAGTTTTGAGGCTCTTCCCTTTGTTTTTTGACGATTCTGAATTTTGGAATCTAGCATCGTAGGCATGGATGCATGCGCATTTTCGTAAGCTTTCCGAAAAGTGGTCATTTGCTGAAATCGGACACTCGAGCGCTGTTTTATGACCGTTTGAAGTTTCGTCGTCGTTTTTCACCTTTTCAGTGAAGATATCGTCTCTATTCATATGTAATTTACCGTAATTTTACCGTATTTTAGCGTAATGTAATGTAATTTAACTTAATATAGTCTAATTCAACATAATTTCAAATAATTTTAGCATATTTTAGTATAAATATACTAATTATATATCGAAAGAAGTAATCTAACAAATAATTTTAAAAAAAAATTCAAATTTTCAGTGTTAGATTTCATTATTTTTTCTCTTCATAATGTATCTAAAAAAACAAAAAAAAACAAAAAACGACTAAGCCGGCCAGAAAATGGCCGGCTTAGGGGGGAGTAAACCGGCCAGAAAATGGCCGGTTTAGGGGGGGAGTAAACCGGCTATTTTCTAGCCTGTTTGGGTATTTTTAGCGAAAGTTTGAAAATATGGACATAATTAATAATTTGTATTAAACTTTGAATATTAATAAAAATGTCGGCAACAATTTTGTTTTTCTAATATTTTTTTATTTTGGGGGTGAAAAAGATGTCTTCAACTTGTACATTAGTTTTATATAGCTTGAATTTTTTTTTTGGTTTCTACTTGAAAATTTTAGAACGATTAATTAACTACAAATTAAAAATTGGACTAAACTAAAATTTTATTTGGATCTGTAATTAAAATTCCCGACGATTCGAACCCTAAAATTAACTACTGAACGAATACCTTAAGTCAAATCAGAATTTAGTCAACTGAACGAATTAATATGAATTAATTAAGAATTCTAAAAGTTATTCAAATCACTGAATCTATGACTAGTGGGACCCATATGTCAGATCCGGCTACACCAAAAGCCACACGGATCCCACCTCACCTTCTCCCTTCTCTCTTTTATTTTCTTAACCCTATGACAACAGGACCCCACTCCCAACTTAACCACCCTCTCTCTATTTCACTTCCAATCGGGCCCCACAAACACCCATTCCTGTTCTTTCCTTCCTGGAGAAGGAAACGCCCCCTTATCTCTCTCATTTTCTGCTCCGTACGCACGCGACCGTTCTGTCGCTTCAGACCACACTGCGCAAGTGCGCATGCCTTCTTCAATGACTTTGCACGCACCTTACGCTCGCTCAGACCTGTATTATTTTATATTCATGACATGGATCATATGGATAACTCAACTTATATTATTGATATGAATTATGTGACTTGGTATTCTTTATGATATTATTTATGCTTTCACAATTTATTGGTATGTGTTCAATTTTGTATGTTTAAGTAAATTAATTGACAGGAGGCGGAAATTAATCATGCTCTAATCTGAATTCTTGATTTGGGAGGTGACAAGTTTTACATTTGCTGTTATTATTTTACTTAGCATGAGATTTAGGTTATCCTCCTTCAACTCATTTCCAATATGAGAAACTAAATTATTAACAAGCACGGATAAATATGTTACTGGACAAGACGTGATTCTCAAATCTGTTACCATTATTGTGATGATATAATAAACTATCTAATATACTTCAATTATTATGGTAACCGTCCAATATTATAGACAGATAATAACATATTTCTACGAGTAGAACTTTGGGTGTTTTTAAGTTCACAAAACCTCTTTGTGAACTCAACTTTAAAATTTATCGGATTGACTTCAAACGAAGAATCCGGACCGTTGAAACCCTTCTATCTTACGAGTGATGTATCTATATGGAAAAATTTTTAATTTTGGAATTAATTTTGTATGAAGTAATGTAGTAAAAAATGTTCGAAAAATAAATGCATTAAAATTAATATATAAACATTTTAGTTTTGACCGCTTGAATTTATGCTCAATTAATTCGAAAGTTTAAAATTTTCACATGTAGACATATCACTCGTAAGGTAGAAGGGTTTCAACGGTTCGGATTCTTTGTTTGAAGCCAATTCGATAGGTTTAGAGTTGAGTTCACAAAAAATTAAAATATTTCTTTGTGTGTTATTGGAAAAAAAATAAAAATATTTTCAATCTGAGTTATTGATCCCTGTTCAAAAGTCACTTTTAGGTAAATACAGAAAATATTGTGATCATTCTAGTACATTTAATTTCTAAAAAGTTGTATCTATTTTGAGAATTTTTTTGAATAACAATCATTTCGTCTGACAATTTTTTATTTATTTTTCAAAATAGATACAACTTTTTAGAACTTAAATATACTAGAAGTATCACAATATTTTATGTATTTACCTAGAAGTGACTTTTGAACCGGGATCAATAACTCAGATTCAAAGCATTTTATTTTATTTCAATAACACACAAAGAAATATTTTAATTTTTCTTACAGCCTTGAAAAATCCAGCTTGAAAGATATTAATCGGGGTTATTTGTTGCAGTCCTTTTAATAAATCAAATTATATAGTATTCTATCTATTTTCAAAGAAATATAAAAAATATTTCTAATTTTTCAATACAAAAAAATAAATCATAGCATTTTCCAAAAATAAAAAAATATTAAATATTAATTTATCTGATTTTGTCAGACGAAATGATTGTTATTAAAAAAAAATCTCAAAATAGATACAAATTTTTAGAAATTAAATGTACTAGAAGGATCACAATATTTTCTGTATTTATCTAGAAGTTTCTTTTGAACCGGAATCAATAACTCAGATTCAAAGCATTTTTATTTTTTTCCAATAACACACAAAAAAATATTTTAATTTTTCTTACAGCCTTGAAAAATTCGGTCTGAAAAATATTGATCCTGGTTATTTTTTGCAGTCTTTCTAATAAATCAAATTATATGACATTCTATCTATTTTTACAGAAATATATAAGATATTTCTAATTTTTCAATACAAAAAATAAAAAATCACAACATTTATAAAAAAAAAAAAGTGATTCTCAACCGGTCATGAAATGACTGGTTTTGACATTTTTAAGAATACCCAGCCAAACTGGATATAATTAATATTTTCTAATTAACTTTGAATATTAATAAAAATGAGGGAGGATGTGCAGTCATTTTGTGTATTATACAATCTTACTTCGAAAAACAAACATAATTAATTTTTAAAATTTAAAATTCAGCAATTCGACTTTGTCAAGTGTAAGTTGTACAACAATCAAGTTGATATAGTTGTTGTTAAAACCTTGTTATGTCAGATGCAGGAATTTGATTTATCTTATTATATTTTCTTTTTATTTCCTTTTATTATGCAGTATACATTGGTGAAAAATTAATGTTGGCAAATTAAGGTGCCTCATGTAAGCACTATTTTTTTTCTTTATAATTTAGTACATTGAGTCAAATCTAGTGCAGACCGAAAATGAAGTTCGGAATCAAAAGCTTATACCGAAAATCTAATTCGGTTAATTTTATTTATTTATTTTTAGAAGGGAGAAGAGAGTAAGACCACCAAATACCGATTTTTATCTTCAGAAAACAATTCACATACCGATTTTCATCTTCGAAATTGGCCTTTTGGATTTTTTTACGATGGTTTATAAAAATAATTCCGTAACCCAATTATTAAATAACTTGTAAATTTGGATCTGAATTCTTTTGTTTGGGCATGTCCAATTATTAAAGGACTTATAATTAGGGAGATCAATTGTTTATGTTAATAATTTTGACAATCTTCAAGAATAAATCTTAATTTAATCTAACATTGTAAACATGATCGATATTATTTGCACCATGTCTATAAAAAGTATGATATAGCTATTGTTGTGTATTCTGCACAAACGATGATCATGCCGTTCAAATTATGATATCGTAGGATATATACACTGGTGGCACAGGCACATTATCCAGATAAATTTGGAGGACATCTAATTATTTCCAAAGAAAACGTGTGTTGCACCGTATCATGTATAGCAGTGTTGTAAAATGTGGTTTGCAGGGACAGAGTCAGACTTTCGAACTATGAAGGTCAAATGCACAATGGGGTTAATTATATAAAATTTTCCTATGACAAATGAGAGTCAAATTTGCTATTCCATAACATTTTACTGTAATTATATTAAAAACCATACGTAAATATAATTTTTTTTTTTTTAAAATGAGGGTCATTTGACCCTCATTCTTTTGACCTAGGCCCGCCTCTGGTGGTTTGTGCGGTTGTGTATTATCACCGCATATGATCTAATGCTTCTACATATTACTGCATACTTGTTTGCATGATATCGTATATTACCACATACATATTTATATATATATATATATATATATATATATGAAGAGGAAGGATCAAGTTACAACAAATTTGAGTTACAACAAAGTTACAACAATTATTTTTTTCATTCAAAGTCCAAATCGTCGATCCAAACCGTTCAACATGATCTCCACAATAAAATGTGCTTGCAGATCAAATTTTACATTATTTTGAATTTTTTAATTATTTATTAAGTATTTTACAAAAAATAGTCATATTCAGACCATTGAATTTTGTACCCATATTAATAAATAGTAAAAAAATTCAAAAAAAAAATGTAAAATTTGATCTATAAGCACATTTTATTTAGATAATCATGTTGAACGGTTTGGATCGACGATTTGGACTTTGAAAATGAAAAAAAATGATTGTTGTAACTTTGTTGTAACTTGATCCCTCCTCATATATGAATTCTCATTTTAAAATCCGCATATATAAGTCCGCATGAAAATTACCATATGAGGTATGCGGTGACCTTCCGTATACCGCATTTAAAAACATTGATGTATAGTAAATGAAAAGCGTAATGTCGTCACATTATATGACAACAAATAGTGAAAAATAATCACGTTACACAAATACTCACCGACATGTAATCATACCGTGACTACGCTTAATAATGAGTATTCCTTAATAAGATATCTAACTATATAGAATACTCACAGTCGGACCAAAATCAATTTGGTACTTATTTGAAATAGGAGATGTTTGCTTTTAGATTTGCGTCAAATTAAAACGGACGACTCATGTCTTAATCTACATGGTCAGGTATTACTTAATCGCTTGATCTAAATTCCACGCGTGACTGGTCACGTGTATCTTTTTTTTTCTACTTTTAAATTAGTTCATTAAAAAAATCAGAAAATACTAAAAAAGTATGAAAAAATTGTAAAATAAACTAAATATAAAAAACTGTGTTGGAAAAATTAGTCATATGATCAAGTCAATTTACATGACGTGATGTACGTGTAATTTTTTATTAAAAAGAGACATATTACGCGAATGAACACGTCACATGATCGTCAAATATGATGGAGCGTGCCATAACGAAATCGATAATAACGTGACTAATTTTTTTTCACCATTTGTGTAGTGCAACATGTTTTTTGATTCATTGCGGCGTAAACATAGAAGTTCGGTAATAGCGAGTGCTGCATCTGTAATAATGAACTATGCTGCACCGCAGATACACAGGAAAATCAACATAAATAGCTTTTGGAAAAAAAAAAAAGGAAACAAAGACCTGCAATGTGTTTGATCAAACGGCGTAGCAAACTCCACTCTCCAGTGTGTTGATCCAACGGATGAGATTCCATCCCTCTATCTTAAATCATAGAACACTCCTCTTTTAAGTTGAATCTTATATGTACACATGTATACTTCTACATATTAATATATTTTCAAGTGATGTTTTTGTTATTTATTCTTATGTTTTTATTCCGATGGATGCCCCTTTTTGGTAATTTTTTTTTTCAAGTATTCTATGTTTTTAAAACAGCAGTACGTATTCCATCTGGACCGTATTGGCCTTTTTTGTATAAACAATCTGAACCCTTCATTTTGTTTTTGTTTTTTGTTTAGTTAAATTAATCAGTAATATTTGTCATCTGCAGCAATGTGCTTACAAAAAGAAAAAGAAAAATGTTATGATTGTATTGCCCATTACTAGAACTATATTAAATACTTTGTTGATGATTAAAACCGGTACAACAGTACCTAATTCTTTTAAAAGAAAACAATTTACGATCAATAATTTTATTTGATGATTTAATTACAATAAGATCTATAATTCTTTTCGTGCTCAGATTTGGATGCGAACCTGTTCCTACCTATCCACTAATATATTTATCTATAATTCAGTTTGTCATCTTTTGTTTGTAGATTTTGTGCAATCCACGTGTTTAGGGAGTTCATTGGGTTCAGTTTATTTGTTTTCAGCCGAACCAAAAATGTTCGAATTAAATGATTCTTTAAATAGATCGGTTTGGTTGAAAAACCCTACATGTGTTAATGTTGATATTTGTTTAGGACTTTCCATGATACAAAAACAGAGGACTTCGTAATGTTTTTGACCCTTGTCGCAATTAATGCTGACATGACATGATACAGGCAGTAAATACATCTAATGAGAGATCCTAACCATTGGCATCAAGGAATAAACCCTAATCTTCCTCCATTTCATGCAACTTCTTCATCAATAACAATGCTGCATGTTCCCTCGCCTCATGAGGATTCTTCCCCGAGTCAATCTCAGCCATGCCATCAATACCCTTGCTTTTAATAGTTGCACTTGCCATGTATAATCCTACAGTAAACAAATTTCACCATTAAAATAACTCATAATTACATAAGCAAGCACTGACAAAACAAAAATTATCCTATATTTCTTTACTGTATAGTCTCTTGGTACCGGGCTCATTTAAGACCAATACAAAAAAAAAAATGCTTACAGCATGAAATGTATGGCCAATACACACACACACCCACACCCACACCCACACAAATAAATAAAAAAGAACTAATTTTTCCAGTACTAAATAGGGTACTTTTGATCTTACCATTAGATATTGGATGCACGTGGTATCTTGGCAATGCCAGTTCGTTATCCCTACAGAAGTCGTCCAGTAGCTGGCACAATTTGATATAAATGATAAGTCAACCTCTTTGCCATAGGAACATACATAAGAAATATCATGGAATTATGTAATATTAAACTAAGAGGAAAGCAACAGCAAGAGAAAGAATTTGGCTGCGTTAAAGAGAGGTGTTTTGGCATCTCTTTGACACAAATGAAAAAGATATATATGTATTAGTTTTAGATATTTCATATGATTTACAAGTATATACATGATAATTACAATTTTCAAAAGTACCAGTAGCTTCACCAAATGAAATACCTGACATGAACTCCTGCACTTGAATTTCTTCTTTTTGTTTGGATTTAGATATCCATCAGAGGCATCAAGCTGGCCTTCACCCGAAAATGATTTTTCCCACCTTTCTACTATTTTCTCCACTTCTGGTGTCATCTGTTCTTCTACAAATATAAAGAAAAAATAAAATAAATAACAAAACTGAGAGATTATGCTACATTATAAATAACAAACCGTTCTATCCAAAAATTGGAAAAGGAAGAAAAGTGTAAGCAAAAAAAAAAAAGGAGGTCGTCATCATGTACCAGACTTGACTGTTATGGTACATTAATAACTGACACTGTAATTCTTGATCTGACTGTAAAGTGCTTGTCGATTTTAACATAAGAGTGAGAAAATTCGTGTATATAATACAAAGGGGAAAAGTGATAATTTTAGAAGTACCACATCTAATAGTCTCAATGTCCATCTCACACTGAGCAACCTTATCTTCAAGCTTTCGCTGATTTTCACACTGCAATACAAAAACCAAATTAAAGGAAACATCTACTTAAAATATTGGAACTGAATGAAAAATAGCACACAGATTACAAGGTAGAATATATAAATATGTGTAAAATAATTCACTAACCAAATCATCTCTTATTTTCATCAGACAAGATACGCAAGATGGAATATCTTTCATCACAAATGGAACTATATCTGCAATAAGACAATTGTTTTATGACATTCGATTATTGTCATATTTCTTGCAAACACTGGTAGAAGAATATAATATATACCTTGATTAACATAGGTTTCAATGATTGCCCTTTTTATAGGAGTGCATGGCTTTGAGTTTACTTCCATTAGTTCCTGAAAAGTAAGAAAAAGAAACAAAATGGTGTTACAAAAGGGATAAGTTCTCATAAAACATCATAAATATAAACTAAAGCATGTGATCCCAACTTATGTGTAAGTTTCTGTATGTTATTTGCATGGTCAGGTCCAAGGCAAGCTTTAGCATATAGTTTTTTTTTTTTTCTTGTAAGTACCTTTTTTTAACATGCTGTTATTCTATTGGCCAATTTTTTAAGATGTTATCTTTTTTTTTTTTACCTTTAAAAAAAAAAAAAGATCTTAAAAAAATGGCCAATAGAATAATAGCAGGTCAAGAAGATACAAGAAAACAAAAATAAAGCTCTTTTATGTACTACCGTTGGTTCAGATCGGCTACAGTTCAACAATTATGGTACCATACAGGGATACACCAGGTACCTGAACTGGTAAAATACAGATACCAGTATTGACGTCCCATATTCAATCTAATCCTAACATGAACATACCTTGCTTATGTTACCATTCTCTTGTTTAACATCTTTGGTAATTTCTTTAGCAGTACCGGTCTCTCTACTGTTATTACCGACTCCCACTCCTAACATTACTGGTTTCAGATCAGAAATATATGTGACATTCTTTAGAGAGCAATTGTTCGAGGGCCCTGCAAAAGATGTCACATGCTTCGCAGAAGAGTTGTTAGAAGGCAAAGAGGGGTTTTGCTCTCTTTTGTTGTCAGGATTGTCATTTCCCTTTTTGCCCTTTTCCCTCAGAGATCCGTTACAAAATTCCTTTTCTACTTGAATTTTGTTTGACTTTGTTGGTTTTCTCTCTCTCTTTTCAAGCTCCTTTTCTAGCTCTGATGTCGGTTTACTGAAGAAAAAATAAAACAACAAATTTATTTATCTCAACTATTAATTATTCTAAAATATAAATAATATCATTGGTACCAAACTAACATAAGATAAACTATTATTGTGCATCAGATAAACTATAATTATATATCCTCAACTAAATACACAGAAATAGAAGGTACCAAGTATAACCTACTTCACATTTAACCCAAATTAGTCCCAATTGAGCATCAGATAAACTATAATGTGCAATTGAGCTATAGCTTAAGCTTCAAATGTCCAACTGTACCTCATTTCAGTTTAATTTTGCGTCCACTAAATCTCAATTCTCCTACCACACCTCAAGGTACAATAAAATATACTCTAATTTTAGTCAAAATCTAGCTCAATACTAGTAATAATAACACGTACCTCAGCCCGTCAGAAATGATGTCGGCATAAGGCAACAAGAGAAAGAATCGAACAACTGTCATTTGTTCATGTATTGAACCACTTGTAATAACTGGACCTTTCAAACTGCACCAAGCATGTTTATTTAAATACACTTAAATTTGAAAACAAACAAAGAAGAAGTAGAGATTGATCTTGGTACACAATATACTATAAACCAAATGCAAGCAAGTAGAAATTAAAAGCAATAATAAATAAATAAATAAAAGAGTAGATTTTGATCCCTACTTGTTAAGTACATCTTTTATTGGGATCTCTACAAACTCATTGCCAGTTGGCGGCTTTGAGCATTCCATCAAATATACCATCGCCCTTGACTTTTCTTTGCTGAGGGAGTACGACTGATGACTGTACCAAGTGTGCAAATTGGCCCGGTTGATACCTAAGTTACACAACCAAAACAACAATTTGGTAAATGGTTCGGTTTAAGTGAATCGGTTCAGTTGCTGGTACATAGATCTTACAGTATATACCACAAATTTTTGCGTACCAGTTCGACTTTCAACCTTTGAAAGTGTGAAGTCTTCAAGTGAAAACACCCCCTTCTGCCCCTCTACCTCTATATCCACAAGTGAAAACAACCCCTTGACAAAGGAGTCTCTCTCAAGAAAGCATTTCTCTCTCTTAGCATCGGCCAAAAACACCACCACTTTCTCAACCGGCCACGTCTCAATCGTTCTTGCGTCATGGTCCCACAATGCCTTTGATATGTTGCACGCACGCATGATGGATTTCTCCACCAGAGAGAGATTTTGGGAAGGCGAGATGGTTTTTTCGAGGTAAGCCAGGAGGGCTTCGTTTTTAATAACAGCAACCTTGCATAAGGTTTCTAAGGAGTGGAACTCTAATTGCGGGCACTGCTTCCGGTGGTAGTAATTGTAGAGAAGTACAACCGCATGCATCTGCAATTATAGATTAAAAAAATGAATTCCAATTGCTAGAATGTTATATAACTGCTCAATAACAGAACTCTTCACTTGTCTTGTCTTTCCCTCTTTTTCAAACGAACATGATATATATATTTACAGCACTATGACGAAAACCGAAATTCCGACTTGGACTCAAACCCGGAATCGAACTCAGGCTTGGACTCGGTACGGGTTAATTGTTCTTCAATCTTCTTGAATGGCTAAGCACAAGTATCAAGAAGGGGTCCCACTAGTTCATCATTTCCTATGATGATTAATTATGATTTTTAAATTATGTTGTGTTTTCTATGAGACTTTATTATGTTACTATTTTCTAGGTTTGACTATTTATATTTTCTATGTCATTTTTAATTATGTTAGGGTGCGTTTGGATGACACAGGAATAGCGCTAACCCAGGAACAGCTGCTATTCCTGGCGAGCTATTCTTAACACAGCACGTTTGGGTGAAAAAAAAACGCTATTCTCAACAAAGGAATAGCTCGGGTTAGCTGCTGTTCCGCTATTCCTATGAAATGTTGGGTTAGCAACTATTCCTAACCCCAGGAACAGCTGCTATTCCGAGCTATTCCTTGATTCATCCAAACGCACCCTTAGAGTTTCCAAGAGTTGGTTAGAATTTCTAAGTTCATTATGTGGTGTTAGTTTCTAAGTTGGACTTTTAGTTTTTCTAAGTTATTTATTATAATATATGTATTATAAGAAGAGATGGCATGTCATCTTTTTCTTTAGACTTTGATTAATATATGAAATGTTTTCTTATCTTCCCTCTCTTGTGATTTCTCTCTTCTTTGTCTAAATTCTCTTCCCAAATTGTTCAATATCTCACTAAACCAAACAAAACCTGTACACGCGGAGTAGAGTTTGGGACGTGCCGTCGTCAAGTGGTATCAGAGCAACTTATCCCTCCTCCTACAAAATTGTTTCTAATTCCACTAAACCATTTCAAAACCCGTCACTAGCGGAGTTGAGATTTGGGGACCGAGTTTGGCGTCACACTACATCTGGAATTCTGATCACCTCCAATTAAGTTTCTGGATATATGTGGCCACATGGAGGTCACACAGTCGTTGCCACATGTGATCAGAATTCCAGGCATGGTTTTGTGGGCTATTTTGACCAGGGCCCGGATCTCCTAAAGTAACCCAATTGTTGAGTTTTGGATCAGGACCGTCCGATTCAAATCCGTCGCCGGGATTCAAATCTGTCGTTCGGAATGTGTGCGCTCCACTTCAGGATGGATTGTTGCGGATTCGAATCGGATGGTCCCGATCCAAAACCCAAAAATTGGATTACTTCACTGGATCTGAATTCTTTTGACCAGGCATACAAGTATGCATTAATGTTAGAGTGAGGCTACGGTGCTATGCATAGCACCAATTGGGTCCGTGCTACGGCTCAAAATTTGACTTTTCAAAATTGTAACGGTTGATTCGAATCGTTCAACATGATTATAAAATGAATATGTACTTGCAAACCAAATTTTACATTTTTTCGAATTTTTTTACTATTTTTTCGAAAATCACTTGATGGGCCATCCAAAAACAGCCTATCTAAAAAAATAGTAAAAAAATTCGAAAAAATGTAAAATTTGGTTTGCAAGTACATATTTATTTTATAATCATGCTGAACAGTTCGGATCGACCATTAGAATTTTGAAAAGTCAAATTTTGAGCCGTAGCACGGACTCAATCCGTGCTATGCATAGCACCGTAGCCTCACTCTTAATGTTATACCATAGATAAGAGAAGAAATTTTCTCTGACAACTGGTGTAAAATTGGAAAAATACAGAAAGAAAACTCAATTAAAGCCAATGTGGTAACTTTGCATAGTTTACAGTGAGATTTCTAATCTTTACAATCAACCCTTAACTAATTTTACAAGCCCTGAGAATCAAATTATGCTCATACAAGTAACACCTTAACCTTTTGTTCTCAGAAATGCGCAAACATAAAACTTTCAACACAGAGATTTATAAGCTTTTTTTTTCAGTTTATTTTTTGTTTTGTTTTGAGGTGAATATCTTTACACCAAGTAAAACTTGGTTTTTATACAGTTTAAAGATTCAATTCCAAAGTAAGAAACAGAGTTTATTTTTTTCCTTATAAAACCTCACAGAAATTTTTTATTCATAGAATTATAAAATTCGGACGTACAGGAATAGAAATAGAAAGAGTCCCTCGTTTCTATCAAATATGGTAAGATCAGATTCATTGAGTCCGATCCATAGATTTTTCTTTTTAAACTGCACAGAGGGAAACAAAAAATTTATGGATCGTGAACAGTGATTACGATCCATAAAAAGATTAATTTTCTGCAGCACAAAACCCTGTATAACCATTGATATTATACGGATACAGAGGGTTTTGTGCCGCAGAAAATCAATCCATCGGAATCACTGTTCACGATCCATTCACTGAAACAAGAAACCCCGAACCCCAAATCACTGTTCACGATCCATAATTTTTTTTTTCCAAATTTTCTGCGCAGTTTAAGAAAAATAATGGATCAGACTCAACGAGGTACTCTTTCTATTTTCTATGAATAAAAAATTTCCAAACCTCACAGCCCTGCGCTCTTCACAACCTTCTTTTTATATAATTTCAACTGTATTTTATAAAAAATTTTTTTTCGAAATGGGACCAACTTTTCATTTGACAACACAAGTTCTAGGATAGACGAGCAAAAGAACAAAAAAGAAAAAAGAAAAAAAGAATCTCAACTTATTTAATTGAATTTTGAGGAAAAGAGAAAAAAAGCTAGACTTCTCCCTAAATCCAGAAGAAAAAAATAAAATGAAAAAAAGTGGGTTCATTAAACAAACAAGCTCGACTAGATCATACCTGTTTTGCTACATCTTCTTGCTGAGAAATGGAAGGTTTATGATTATGATTCATTTTTATGGGGAGGAGAGGTTGAACGAGCTCCGCAACGAGAGCTTCAATGGCGTCTTCCATTGGAACCATGTCTTTAATTTATGTACTTGCTATTAGATTAAATAGAGAGAAGACGAGACGCACGGGGAAATGAAGAAATAGAAGGCATTAATGGAAACATCAAATCAGATGAGAAAGGTCAATAATACTCTTCAGTTCAATTTCAGAAACAGCTCAAGTAAATTTGCAATATGGTACCTCTATATTTGCTAAATTTAATTTTATGTACGAATAATATCTGGTAAAATAAACTTTGTTTTTGAACGAAAAAATGGAACGAAGGATTATTGTCGGTATATTAGTTTTCTGTCAAATTACTATATAATCTCGTCAGTTTAAACATGTTTTTGTAATTTATGTAGAATTTGACAATTATAATAATTCTTAAATATATGTTAAATATTTCTTTAAAATATTTTTGTTTTGTACACTCTCTATAAAATTGATAGTATCATTCTCATATCAATATAATATATTATGGGTATAGAAACAGTAATGAGTTAATATAATTTTTTAACTAGGTGTGTGACTTGTACAACCTTAAAAAATCAAAAAATCTAAAAAATTCAAAAGTTTTTATATCTATTAATCAAATTTAGATCGATCAATTTGAATGCACATTGTAGATTTGAACCGCAACCATGTATGCTGCCACGGTTCTTGAAAGAAAAAGGTATCTCATACAAATTTGCTACAACTTCAATATCATTCTCATGTTACGTTATTTTTTTAATCTCCTCTAAAGTTTTGGTGTAATAAATATTTTAATAGGGGAAATATTGAAAAGTTACATGGGAATCAGAAAAGGCGCGAAATTAGTGTGAGACTTCATTCAATGTGTCAGTTTCCGTAGGCAGAAAGGTTTCCGTTTTTATTTTGTTTTTCTCAGATAAACCCGGTCTACGTATACCATTTGTGGAAATCACGGGCCCTGCTGTCCTTGCTCTCCATTGTCTATTTTATATCTGTGTAGCAGTATCCCAACTCCTTTTGAAAGCATTGAAAATCCGAACCTCCGTTATACTAACTGGAGATGTCCATTTTGTTCCTAAATAAGTGAGTTCTAGACTTCTAAACTTCTAGATTATGTTTGGATAGGAGTTAAAATAGTGAAATTTGAAAATAGTAAATGAGAATGGAGAAAAAATAGTGACTTTTAGATTATTGTGAAAATAGTGTTATTCAGATTAGTAAAAATATTGTTTGAATTGTACATTTAAAATAGTGAATAGCTGTAGTCTATAAAGAATAGTGTTAACAAGATGCTAATTAAGAGAAAATATAGGCAAGTAGGTCTCAAACGAATTATCATGACATGGAGATAATAGAAGTAGTGTTAATTTTATCATTACGAGACTGTGTTGGCGGAAATCCAAGAAGAAAACATTTTTCTCTCTTTCTTCACACTTCCAAATAGTAGCTATTCCAACATTTATAATAATTAGATAATAACAACTATTCTAGCTATCCTGAATAACAAAAATGTTGTTTGGATGCACATTGCTATTTCGAATAGCTCTTATTCTAAAATAACTTCTAATCTTAACACATCTAAACATACCCCTAGCCCACTGGCCATCCTGCTGAGATACTGACAAAGTGACTGTATATACTTTTCTTTTACCAATAAATATGAGATGTATGTATTCGTATGTATTTATTTTTTATGTTTTTATTATTTTTTAATTCATAATGATAATTTTTTTAAAACATATATATCAAAATAATATTGTTAAATATGATTTATATTATTTACAAAAAATCGCACTTTTGACTTTTGTTTTAACACGAATTAATAATTTGAAAAATTAACGTTAAGACATTATCTATAATTAGTGTAGTTTTACAAACTTTTGATAACAATCAAAACAAAGTTGAAATAAATGTTATACTTTTACATGAACATATGAACATAAAGAAAATGATATTTATTCTATTTAATAATTTTATTTTGACATTTAAGTTTTAAATTTTAAGTTATTAAAGTTTAAAAAATCGAAGATATGATGGAGACATCAATTTTAACCAATGTTTTAAATAGCGTTTATAGCGTCATAGTGGGAAGGCTACAAAAAAAGCTATAGCGAATAGCGTAGCTATAGCGGAAGCTATGCTACATAGCGTTTTCTTTTACAAAAATTATATTATATATTTGTACTAAATATCAACATTATCTAAAGTCTCATAGAACAATAAATAACAACAAATTAATTAAGAAATTATAATATTCATATTGAACCAGTACAAAGTCCAAATTGCGGTTCAAAATATCCATAGTAATATTATAAACTATCGATCTTTTTCTATTCAAAATATCTTAAGCATCATGATTCATGACATAATCTATTTTTTTCTATTCAAATTTCAAAATAACCTAGACATCATTGATTTCGGTTTGGGCTTTTATTTAACTTTTTTGGGTCTTTATTTAAAGCCAATATAAATTGCCTAAAAAAGCCCATTATGCATAGCGCGCGCTATTTGCGCTACACACTATGCGCTATAGCGGTCCGCTATTACCGCTATAGCGGCCGTAGCTCAATTAGCGTATTTTGATGCCATAGCTTAGCGTTTAGGGTCCAAAAATGTTATAGCGCGCTATTTAGAACACTGATTTTAACAAAGGCATTTGAACCCTCAATTAATAATCTTACTCAATGATACTTAATTATAATTTTTTTTTGTATTTCTTTCTCAAGTATTTAAGTGGCGAACTTTTTTAGTAGGCTGTAAAATTAGCATTGAGAATTAAACACTGTTTGATTTCTCCAATATATTTTAATTTAAATATTGAGTTCCGCATAAACGAGAAACATTTCATATTTTCTCATGGCCGTCTTTTATGAACAAATTTGCAATTGAAGAGCATTTTTAATTATTTTTTGTGGAGTAGAATTTTCATGCTTTTCATACATGTGATTGCAAGTATTTTACTTTGTATTTGGAAATAGAGATTTATATTTTAAATTGATTTTATTTTTAAAATGAGAGGCGCTATATTGAGCACATATATTGTAACTTTGAGAGCTGAGAGAATTTTTTACACTTCAATATTCAATTTATTCTTATTCTTTAAATCTTTATTCTTTAATAATCTCACATCTTCTTAATTTTATATATGCCTAGATTCACTAATATGAGTTAGAGGAAATAATTAAATTAATTTATATACTAAAAAGGTATGTTTGTTGCACAATTTTTTTTACACACTGAAATGTTTACCCGTTGATATACCAATGGAACGACTGACATGATATGACCGAGTGATGATATTGACACAATAATATTTTACTCTGACACAACAACTTCAAATTTTATAATTTTATAGACAATTTTGCCCCTCCATACATATAGGCATATAGCTTTCAAATGTCATTTTTGTTTCCCCAGAGATTATACAATCTTCTAGTACAAAGGCCAAGCTACTATATATTCTTCATTGTTAAATTTCCGTGATTTTTATTTTTACCCAAAAAAAAATATATTTTAATATAAATAACCAGGTTTTTAAAATATTTTTAATTTTACCCAAAGCGCTAGGAAATTCAGCGCTCCGAATTAAAAATTCGGAACGCCAGGAATATTAGCGTTCCGAATTCTTAATTCGGAACGCTAGGAATCCTAGCGTTCCGAATCTCTGTTTTTTTTTGAAAACTTATATAAGGAGCTGCGTGGAGAAGGGAAGAGAAAAAAAAAAAAGAGAAAGGAAGAGGGAGAAGGAAGAGAAGAGGGAGAGGAAGGAGAGGAAGAGGAGGGGAGCTGAAGGAAGAGGAGGAGGAGGAGACGGAGAAGTCGTCAGGTAATTTTTTTTTACATACGTATTTACTGTTAATTACATACGTATTTACTGTTAATTATATACGTATTTACTGTTAATTACATACGTATTTACTGTTAATTATATACGTATTTACTGTTAATACATACGTATTTACTGTACACTACTGTTCACATACGTATTTACTGTACAATACTGTTCACATACGTATTTACTGTTCACATACGTATATACTGTTCACATACGTAATTACTGTTCACATACGTATTTACTGTACAATACTGTTCACATACGTATTTACTGTACACATTTACTGTTCACATACGTATATACTGTTCACATACGTATTTACTGTTCACATTTACTGTTCACATACGTATTTTACTGTTCACATACGTATTTACTGTTCACATTTACTGTTCACATACGTATGTACTGTTCACATTTACAATTGAAATCAGTAAACTGACCAAATATTTGTTATTTATGAATATAGTTTATTGGCCATGTCTATTGCAATTTCAATACATTTTGGAGGAAAGTTCATAACTGACCAGTATGGAGTACGTTACTCCAAACCTGCAGCAAATACGTATTGGGTTGATGAAAATTTCTCATTTGAGCAGTTGCAATCGCTTATTTCAGAAATTTCAGAAATTCCAAAACCCGAGTTTAATCGATTCTGACCTGAGCAGGGTTGGAGGCGCAGGGGCGGAGGCGGAGGGGCTAGGCGCAGGGGCTAGGCGGAGGGGCTAGGCGCAGGGGCGGCGAGGCGCAGGGGCTAGGCGCAGGGGCGGCGAGGCGGACGGGCTAGGCGCAGGGGCTAGGCGGAGGGGCGGCGAGGCGGAGGGGCGGAGGCGCGGCGCGCTGCTTCTTTTCTCCTTTTTTCTGGCGGAATCGGCGACACAGAGAAGAAGAGTTCACGGGTCGGGTTTACTCTCCAAAAAAAAATTCCGAACGCTGGATTTCCTGGCGTTCCGAATTAAGAATTCGGAGCGCTGGATTTCCTGGCGTTCCGAATTAAGAATTCGGAGCGCTGGATTTCCTGGCGTTCCGAATTAAGAATTCGGAGCGCTGGATTTCCTGGCGTTCCGAATTAAGAATTCGGAGCGCTGGATTTCCTAGCGCTTTGGGTAAAATTAAAAATATTTTAAAAACCTGGTTATTTATATTAAAATATATTTTTTTTTGGGTAAAAATAAAAATCACGGGTTAAATTTTGATCTAATTTGAAAGAACAACAACAGAAGAAAAAATAAATCACGTATCTTTGATGTACATGAATGATTTTATCTTTAATTAAATTTGTATTTTGATACTCTTTGGTTTGAAGATATTTAATATAAGAAGTATAAAAGTTAAGTTTACTGTACCACTTTTTTCTTAACAAATTCAACATAATTAGTTTATTCTTATGTTATTAAAGCATAGACAAATAAAAAAATAACACCTACTGAAAAACAAACTGCAATAAAACCATAAAACATAAGATTATTATTGCAATGGAGTTTTTTTTTTGTTTCAAAATAATGTTGAGAGAAGTCGAGAAATGGACTCTTTTATTTATTAATTTATGTTGAGATAAAAAATTAATTATTTCTCGCATAACATATTATATCAATTTGATGTAATTTTTATATTATCTTGTAACATTTATGTTTAGATTATTTTTCGAAAACTATCCCTTGTTTTTTCTAATATGGTAATATATTTTGTTATTATGTATTTTAATAATTATTTTAATATTATTTTTAATATCAAGACAAATTATTAACTAATATCATATACGAATGATTAAGATTAATTTTAGTCCAATTAAGAAATCACATAAGATTTATGTTATTTTTAATGAGAAAGCATTTAAAGAATAAGAAAACAATAAAAGAATGACCAAATTGTATATGAGATTATCAACTAATAAGATACAAATTTATTTCTTCATATTAATGACTATTTGTTATTAATATTATTTTCATAATTGGAATTTTCACCTAATACATTTCCTTTTCAAAAGAATAGAAATAATAAAATTAGAAACCCATTCTTTATAGAGAGAAAAATCATTCTATCAAACAAATCTTTTAACGTATAATTTGTTTTGTTTCAATTAATGGAGTTTTTAGTGTATTTTTGTTGAACTATGATAATATATTTTGAATGTAGTTTATACTTTGTTTTTCAAAACTCGACAATAAAATTTGTACCAACCACCTAATGTATAATAAGTAGCAGTAAAAAAAAGACATGTGATGTAAGGAATGACATATTTAATGTTGCAAATCCAACTAAAACTACTAAAAAACAAATAAAACATTATCAGTAAGAAGATTTCATTAGACGTTTTAGTTTTGGAATAAACTAAATAAGCAATGACTATTAATATAAAGAAATTGCATCTTCTATGGCATTTAGAGTTAAGCAAAGACAAATATATCTACACAAATAAAATATTTATTGATTATATTAGTATCATCATCCGATATGACCTAACCTATTTTTCTCAAATTGGATAATTTTGATGCATTTAAAACAATATCTTAAAAAAATAAAAGCGAGGGAATCCCAAGTTGATCTTTTTTTTGGTCAACTGAAACACCCATAGAATGATTAACATGACATGAAAATAAAAATATGTTTGTTGGCATTTTGACATGTCTTTGACGTAGGGATGCTAATGAGCGGGCTTCGGTTCATACTCAGCCCTATTCAAAATTTAAATATGAAGTGTCCGGTCTATGATCGGCTCAAATATGAAGAGCTTTTGTTCATGATCAGTTCGTCCAATTTTGCTCAAAAATTGTCCATGATCATTACTTACTCAGTTTGGAAAACGTCCATGATCTTTGTATGAACAACATATGGACAATAACCAAGTCAACTTATCAACAACATTACAAATTTTGTACAAAATAAAACCTAGTAAAAAAAGGTGCAAAATACAACAATACAAAATTTGAGACCCAAATATATTACAAAAATCTACGTATGCAATCTGGAACCAAATCTATTTAAAAAAATTAAATGCAACTTTGTTTGTTTCGTAATATTAAGAAAAGAACATTCATAACAATTCCATATAAAATAAAGTAGCAATCAATCACTAAATAAAGTAGCAATCTTTTTCTAGTACATACTATAATAAATCATTTTTCCATCTAAAAACAGATAAATCATTTTCCATTACATACTATAATAAAGTAGCAATCAATCACAAATATAGTCTAAAAATGGAGAAATCGAAGCAATCTTGATTTGGATTGCCTTTACGCTGAAATGCTGAAAATAAAATATAAGACATTTGTTAGGCAATTAATCTCAGCATTCTAATTTATTTTATTGGTTTGTCAGGGACTGTTTTATATGGTGTACAGTACCAGTATTGGTGCTATTGTTATCTATTTCTATGTGAGGGATGGTATAGGTACCGAGTCAGGTACAGAGGGTTACTTAGAGACCAGTCCACCGTCTAGTTCATTGCTAAACCCACTGCTACTCATGACAGTAAAGAAAAGAATAAAAATCAAAGATTGCAAAGAAGCAGAAATTGAGATCAAAATCGTTGTCAGCTGAAAAGGGGAAATTTTGCAGAGAAGACCTTGGTGTTGTTTAAATCATGTTTTAGTATTCTTTTCACTTGATTAGATGAGCAAATCATTGAAATCCTTAGGTTTTACTATTACTGTTGAAAGTAGATAGTATCTCAACATGTCAAAGACATGTTGAAAGTAGATAGTTTCTTAAATAACATACACTTCTACGCAACAACTCAAAGAAAGTTGAGATTTATTTGTACCAGATGCAAACATCTCTGAGGCACATCACAAGATGTCGCATTGCAAGCTACTCACCCACGGCAATGGATTTCAGTTCTGAAAGAAAAAAGAAGTTACTCAGTTTCCAGTTTTCAATTTATAAATCCGAAGTTTTCAGAACTTTTTAATTTATACAAAATCAGATCTTAATTAGCAAGTCTGAACATAGGAATTGGCATTCCTGGGCTCTCTCTCAGTTAGTGTGATAAAAATTTAGCAAGTCTCCGTTTATATATCAAGAAAGAAAAAGCCTCATAAAAATTCCAGTTCACATGAACTATTTGAAAGCAAATTTCAACTCATTTGTGAGAATTTGTGTTCAACTGCATGAACTAATTTGTGCTAAATTTGACCAAAGATGAGAGAGAGAGAGAGAGAGAGAGATGGGATTAGCCTTCACAGCCTCTGACCAAGTTTTCAATAAAAAATAGAGAGAGAGATGGGACCGTACCTAGTGAGATGGAGGAGAAACCACACAGCAAATCTAGCGCTAAGGCAGAGAGCTGATGTTTGTGTGTGTGTGAGAGAGACAGAGAGAGAGACAGAGATCGTGTGGGGTGTGTGCAAGGGAGAAAAGACAATGGAGACTTTCCAAAATCAATCAAATAAGATCTGCTTCATCCAAGTCTTAAAGTAGTACATGCAAAGATGCTCTGGTATATCAGCCTGCATGCCATTCGATAAAATCACATTTTTACTAACTTGGGTTAAACAAGGAAAAGTTAATTTTTCATCCTATGCTGATAGTTGTATTCAAAACAGTTTTCTGGTGCACAACAATCTCTAAAAAAGTAGTGGTTCAGCTGTAAAATTCATGCACAAAGTAGGAAGTTATGCCAAAAAAGGGTAGGTGTTTTCTGAACTTCCAAAAATAATATAGTATACAGGAGCTAGCATGCAAAATTTCCCAATTAAGTGAAAGATATTAAGAAATTACCATATTCCATGCACAGGAAAATCCATCAGTTGAGAGAAACCAACTCCTTGCATATGACTTAAATTCAAATTCCAATGATTGATCATCTCTCTCCTTACCAAAATCAAAATCATAAGCCTTTTTCTTCTTCTTTCTGTCCCTTTTTCTCCTTTTACGACTTTTTCTATCAAAGGTCTCAGCATCAGAATCATCAGACTCAACTAAAGAATGCTCATTGGCTTCTCTGAATTCAATTCCATTTTTCAAGAAAACCAATTCAAAACTCTTAGGTGTTTTACATTCTTTCGTCAAAATATAAAACAAATTCCACGATTGAATCGCTATCCATTTAAGTGCCTCCTCTTTTTTGATCTCCATCAGTTCTCTAGTTAGCGCCCAATTAGCCTCATTACTAGGTTCTACTAAACTCCTCGAAATGTCCCCCATATTTTTTTCCTCCTCTTTGAATTCTTCATCAGAAATAAAGCGAAAAATTTGCCTGGGCTTGGAAATAACGGAATTCATCAATAGAACTTGATCAAGAGACAATGAGAAAAATCTACTCAGTAGAATTTCAAGCCAGCAACAAGAAAACTTCATTTCATTGCACTCTGAATTGGGGCTTATAAATTTCCCGAGAGATTTCAAGAAAGAGAAAAGCCTCTCTCCATCAAGTAATACCAAAAGAACTCGACAAAGAGACGAGAATTTCTCTCCACTTAAATACCCCTCGACCAAATCCCACACATCCCTGCACCGCTCTTCATACATCAAATCCAGTACAAATTTCACAAAATATTCGGGGTCAATTTCCAAAATTTCGCCACTTTTAACTGATTCAGCCAGCTCGTCGGAGGACCAGAAGGCGGGGATGTATTCTAGAAAGTTCTCGACCGTACGTAATACATCTAGGTTCTGAAAATAGTGGGGTTTTGTGGCAATGATTGCTGGTGATTGGCCGTGGGCCCCCCTCCACTCCAGCTCATCCCAGCACGTGTTGCGGTTTGAAAAGGCAAACTGGGAGAGAGCTCGGGCCCCTTTTTTGTGACCTGACTCACTTGAAATTGTGAAATTATCAAACCATTGTAAGATGCGGTTGTGGTTTCCTGAGATTAAAAAATATGTTATGTTACTAAAAAACTATGGTGATAATTAAAATCACACAAGACAAAAACACCCATAATAAAATGAAACAAAGACAAAAAGTTTGATAATATTTACACATTATGCATCATTACCTCGAAAGAACTTCTTCAGAACAAAGCATCTCTTGGCAATAATTGGCCCGATTTTCTCAGGGCACTTTTGAAAAATCATCTGCAGTAACTGTGGGGCCACATCCTTTTTCGAAGCCTTATTTTCCAAAAGACCTTGAAATATCTCGCGTTGATCTGATGTGTTAATGGAATGTATGGCTGAGATCGTGCTGCACAGCCATAGGCGAGCCTCATACCTAGCCCCATTTTTTATTAAAGAAGAGATAATCGATTCAACCTTCTCTAGAACGGATAATTTATCTTTTATGTCAACTGTGCTGCTACTATCAATTTGGGGCTGTTGTAGAAATAGAAAAACCATGTTTAATTTAATTGAAATCCTTCACCTACATTTTTTTTTTCAAGAATCAGAGTTATTGAGAATTCATGGAATGCTAATAATGCTATTATTTTACACTAAACAAGGCATGAAACCGGTGAAATGAAATTGTTTGTATTGAATTTATCTATCTATATTCCTCTTTTCCACTCTCTTAAGTTCCTCCACAATTAATTGATCCTAACTTCAAATTCCATAATCCCCCAATTCACTGAGTTTCAAGTTAACAAAGTTTGCAATTGAACGGAAATAAAAAAAGGGTTTAAAGTAATAAAAAGAATGAAAATAATTCATATTACGAACCATTAACTTGAACTAATTCGTGCGGCTCACTCGAATGGATTACACAAGCCCACACCGCCACACCAGTGCTTCCTCTCACAGCTCTCAAATGGATCTGACAAAGAAGAGAATTTAGAAAGCAGAGACGGAGCGAGCGGTGGCTGGCTGATTCCTCCGACTAATCTTCGCTCCGAGTTGCGCACGCCAGTTCTTGCTTCTCCTCCTATCTGGTTTGTTTCGTTAAGACTTAAAAGAGCATCTCCATCCATTTCAAAACAAGGCCCAAGTTTTCCTAAAAAAAATAAGGCCCAAGTAAAGCCCATAGAAAGCCCGCCAACCCACACAAGACAGAAATTTGATTCGGGCTATGTTGCATGGATACGGGTACGGGTATCGTATCGGATACGATACGGATACGGCGATACGGCAATTTTCAAAAATGAAGGATACGATACGGCTATTATATATATTATTTTTTATTTTTTTTAATTATATTATTAATTCAATACTTATATTACAATAAATAAAAAAAATTACATTTATATTATTAATTCAACACTTGTATAGTTGTATATATATCAAATTTTTTACTTGTAAGTTGTAATTTACAAGTAAAAAAAAATTGATAATTTTGCCATGGTATATATATACACTACTCACATCACCCAAATTTATAATTCATCTACAAAATATTTAGAGTTTAACAATTACATCTACAAACATAAAATTGATAGTGAACATTATAATACCAAACAACATAAAATTAGATCCATAACATACATAACATACATTACATATTCAAATCAAATAGACTAAGCACTAGCAAATCTTAATTATAACATTCAAAGTCCATAAAATTAAACTAAGTTCATACTTCATAACAAATTAAACTAATTAAAAGATCCAACAAAACAAGTGAGCCTAAATCTCCAAAACAAGTTGATACTTCATCTCAAATACTACACATCATCTCCAAACACTATACTCTCAAACTCCGGCTCGTCAAGTGAAATACTTGCAATGGCAAGTTGCTCGGCACCATCAAATGGCGCATGTTCATCACCCGCCACATCCCAAAACCTACTCTCTCCCGTAGAAATTAAAAGAATTGATGAAGTGGGGGTTTCTCGCAAAATTAAAAGAAGAACATCCTGTGTAAAATGCCCTAGCAATCTCCTCCTTAATTTTATTTCTTTTAGCCACATCATATGCCTAAAATTAACGAATATTTATTATGAATATAAACAGAAACAAAGGTCATCCAAATCGTTTGTAAAAAAAAAATAACTTGTAAATATCTTGTCAATAGCTGTTGGCATTCTTTGCCTCTTTCCTTCTCTCGCTCCTATGGAAACCGAGGTAGTGGGACACGAAGAGCCATGTCCACCACTTGGTAGTGGGACTTGTTTGGGCACCTTCCCCTTTACTCTCATATCTGCATCTTCTTGCAATTTGCTTAGCCTAGCAACCTCCTCCTTTATCACATTTGCACATGCTCTAATACCATGCCCCGGTATTTTGAGTAAATGTGCCTTCACTCGAAAATAACTCCCATTGAATGCTATCTTGCAGAAATTGCAAATGAAAGACTTATTACCTCCACCTCCTGATTTATCTGTCATCACCACATATTCCCACAATGGTGTGGATGTCGACTCATTAACAGTGGTTGAGGCAGTACTACCCATGCTATCCGGAGTTGAAGACATCGAAGCAGACTGCATGATTAAGAGAATACAAACTAATTAGACCTGGCTCTGGCACTGGATTAAGAGAACACAAACTAATTCTGTAACCTCTAATATCCATATTATATCACACCTACCTCTAACAAATCTATACTGGATTTTGGCACCTCTTATCTGATAAAGGGAGATTCAATTTTGGCACCTCTAATCCTAACCCCAGAGAAACCAGTGTACCTGTTCGGCAGGATAGTAGGTCAACTAAAATTGGATATGAAGATAAATATATATTGGATGAACATTATTGCAGGAAGCAAGAAAATAAAAGGAGAAATAAAATTCCTGCAAAAATTGCTAGATCAGTAATATACCGCAAGAACTCAACAAATGTTGTAGTTTCTTACTATTCCTTTTTTTTTCTGGGTGTGCTAATAATAAAATCAGATGATGCATTTGTGGGGGTGCTTGGTGGAATTATGATGGTACCAGTACCAAAACTATTTACTGGCATTGGTCTAAAGTGTCTTTTGTTAGCATGGTAATCAACATTCTTTGAGGTATTTGTACCAGTATCCCTATTCTTTTATAATGAGCAAGCATTATGCAAATCAAATTACAAATTGTTCAAGGTTCAGCCGATGAACAAAATGGACACAAATCAGCAGTTCAGCACATATCATTTTTTCACAAGCCCCAAATCATTTATTTACTTCTAAATTTTTCATCAAATCATTTACTTCTAAAGACAAGAGGAAGAGAAGGGCAGCATTGAGATTGAAACTTACAATTCGAGGAAGAGAAGGGCAGCATTGAGATTGAAACTTACAATTCGAGGAAGAGAAGGGCAGCAGTCTCTCTAAGCCACTTGTTGATCAATTGAAACTTGAAAGTTATACTTGCAGCAAACCGCAAGCCCTTGTTAACCGACCCCCTTAAAATTGATGGGGTTGATTTTAAATTGACGGCAGAAACAGTGGAGAGAGCGGAGACGGTGGAGAGAGCGGAGACGGCGGAGACGGTGGAGAGGCGAGCGGGGCGGAGAGGCGACCGGAGTGGTGCGGAGCGGAGGGCGAGCGGAGAGCCGTCAGTCTTCTTTCTTTCTATTCTGCGTTTTGTTTGTTAATTTTTTTAGTTCGGAGCGGAGAGTGTGGTTCAAAACCTAACGAGACGTATCCCGCCCCGTATCTTGTTGAAACAGACGTATCCTCAAATATTCAACGCGTATCCTGACCGTATCTGCCTAATTAGGATACGCCACGTATTCCGATACGCCAGCTGGTGTATCGGATACTATCGGAGCCGTATCGGATGAGTATCGGTATCCGATACGTGTCCGATACCGATACGGCTTCAATACTGGAGTATCCGTGCAACATAGGATTCGGAGAACGCTGATATTTGCAAAACCTATTTGTTATTTACACAACAAAATTGTAAAATATTTATATTAAAAAAATACCTCTCCCATATAGGGATGTAAACCGAGCGAACTCGGAGCGGATAATGCTAATACCATATCCACATCTAACATTTCAATGAGCGGATACGAATATGGATACGAACATCGGATAGTAAACGGATGTCAAAATGTAAAAATCAAATCCATCTTAAATGAATACGGATACGGAGCGGATAATCCATGAATACGAATACGGATACGGATACAAAACAAATAGTTGAGTTCAAGATACAAATACTAATTAACAAAATTCTAATATAAAAATGAATGAATAATTAAATATAAAATATGTAATTTGTAAAACAAAAAAACTTGTAAGGAAATTGTATTTCGTTAACCAATATATTAAATTTATTAAGACAATTTTTGCTATGATAGAGAATTAACACAAATTCTGCTGTAATGGATACAGACAAAAATTTTGCTACAATTTACTTGGAAGCCACAATCATGGAGTTCATCGGCCTCCTTTACTCCAAATTTGCTTTTGGTCTATAGCTCAATGCTTCATTTATCAATTGATGGTTGATGGGCTGATGAAGAAACAAAAATCAATAGTTATAACCCAGACGTTCAGGTAGGGGTGTTCAAACGGTCGGTTCGGTTGAAATCGAACTAAAATAACCAAATCAAACTTTTCTTCGGTTTTCAAAAATAGAACCGAACTGAACCGATTAAACTTATAAACCAATTAAGAACTGAACCGAACAAACTGAAGTAAATTTTGGTTTGTTCGGTTCAAACCGAAGTAAATCTATTGGTGCCATTATTAACGAAAATTACACATGTTCATACACAAGTTGTTCAATTTCATACAAAATATGTAGATGTTCTAAAATATTTAAACTAAAAATGAAAGAAAGGAAGCATTGATATACCAAACAAAATATAAATCATACTTGAACCAATATAATTCGGTCGGTTCGGTTTAGTCGGTTTTGAAAACTGTAAACCAAACCGATCCATTTAAACCGAAATAATTCAAAATTTCAACCGAACCGATCTATTTAAACCGAAAAACCGAACCATTTAAACCGAAATTTTTTAGCTCGGTTGAAAACCGAACAAACCGAACCGTTTGAACACCCCTACGTTCAGGTCCACTACAAGAGTATTGTCCGGTAAGATGAGAGGGTAAGTCCCACAAGAACGAAAAGAGCACATCGGGTGAGTATACAAGTGCTTAGGTTGGATGAATGGTACATCGAATTTGCGGAGAGGGCACAAGGAAAAGAGAATGCGCTGTGGTTAGGCCATTACGGGTATTCTGAAAATATACAAGTATACAACTATATTTGCTCCGTTTGTATTTTTATGGGTATCCATATCCGAGTTATTTCTCCATATGCATTAAATATCCGAATCTGTATCCGAAATTATTTACACCCCTACTCCTATATCATCACAGGATTTTCTTTCTTTAAAAATTATGTTGATAAAATATATTTCCTTTTTAAAAAAAAATATGCTTCTTTCTCATATATTAAACTGTAAAACTCGACAAATATTGTAAAATATATTTATTGAGTTATTTTTACTAGGACAAATGAACTAATGTACCTATTAAAGTGGTTAGAAAGTATAGTCGACTGAGAGTAGGGACATAAGAAAATGGACTGAATATTATGTCCTTATAATTTGTGCTAATTGCTATGAAGCGCATTTTTAATATATTTGCTTTTTATGTGTCATTTGTTATGAATTGCAGAAAATGCTACTTCCCTGCGGCCCCCTCCGGAGAGAGATGAAGATTGAAGTTTTCTTCTAATAATCCTTCAGGAGGAGCATTTGTGAAGTGTGCTTACAGGAGCAAAATTAGTATCAGTGAATGTATGTTAAAAATTGTATTTTGTTGTTTTTTTCACCTCTATTTTTTAGTGAAATTCTATGCTTGCTTAGCTTTTTGTTTTCGTTTAAAACTGAGGTCATGCACACAGCGTTGCATGTGTTTTTGCTTACTGAATGGATTTTCAAAATTATATGAAAAAAAAATGTCTATGATGATTTGTGCTTCAATAGATAAGCGCCAGAGAGAGAACAAGAAATATATACAAATTGCTGGAGTGAGGAGGAATAGCCACGCCAGAGAGAGAACAAGAAAAGAGAGTAAAAATCAAAGAAAAGGTAAAAATCAAAGAAAATGGGAGAGAAAAAAGTTATCTCTGTGAAAAGAGAAAACGGAGAGAAAAGACAAGGGTTGAGAGAGGCGGTGAAGAAGAGAGAAAGCGCATCGCTGCGAGGAAGAAAGAAAGCGTGAAGAGGTAAGCGAAATGAAAATAATAAATTTGCTGATGTGGCTCAGAAACAATTTTAAAATTAATTTCAGAGATGTGAAAGTTTAGAAACTTTATTATTGATAAATTTTAAAAAGTGATTAATAATTATTTAGAAACTCATTTGAGTTGCTGGAATGTAGATGCTCTAAGATTACTGTTTGTTTAATCTAAAATTGTGCTTCATTTTTCATTTTTTTCTTGGAATAAACTGGAAATGTGAAGCAGATTGCATCTTCTTCAATGGGCATTTTTTTTATCTACTGCATTGTCATGACTCTGCAGGTTGTCAAATTGGGAGCAAAGAGGGATTGATGGGCATCAAACCAATTTTATCAGATGTTCGATATGAATAATTCGATTCACATTGAGATTTGTGTGTCTAACTTAACTTCACGATTCGGTTTATAATTATAAATTTTTGCATAGATTTTAGCTAATGTTGGTCTGATATCTGATATGGACGGTTCGATCCGCATTAAGATCCACACATCCGTTTATATTAACGAGAAGGTTTATAATTTTAATTTTTTTGCATGAATTCAACGCAGATCGAACATCCCAAATCAAAGTTTAATCTGATATCCATTGAATACCCCGCTCCCTGTCAAATTGGTGGACTTAATTTGTTCCTTAATGCTTAATAATTAATTTGCACCGGAGAAAAAAACAACAAATTAGCCTCTCAAAAAAACTTAATCCCGAACTTTTTATTAATATTCAAAAAAATAATCAAATTTCACAATTTATATCTGATTTCAACAAAATTTCAAATCTAAACAATCCGTCAAATTATTTGGCCGATATGGAATTTCTATTTCTATTGAATAATTCAGCGGAATAGGATTTTTTATTTTTTATTTTAATTAAATAGAAGATATTTTGATTTTTTTTATTTTTCTATTGAAATATTAGAAATATTTGCATATTTCTTAAAAAATAGATGAAGTACTATAGAATTGAATTTACTAGAAAGACAACAAATAACTCGGATTAACATCTTTCAGGCAATATTTTTTGCGTCTGTAAAAAAAATTAAAATATTTCTGGATGTGTTACCGGAAAAAAATAAAAATATTTTTGGATCTAAGTTATTGATCCTGGTTCAAAAATCACTTATGGTTAAATAAACAAATTATCATGGTCCTTCTAGTAAATTCAAATTCTAAGGTACTCCATCTATTTCCATGAATTGCTCAAATTATTATGTTGAGATTTTAGATTTAGCAAAAGTTGATGTCATCAAATTATGACGAGTAGAAATTCTTTTCGAGTCGAGAGTAGGGCTAGCAAAAAAGCCCGTGACTCATGGTCTGCTTGGTATCAGTCTGTGTTTCGATCGGTAACTACTCGTTCGTTAGTGGACTGATCTTAAAACTAGCTCGCTCGCCACATATTCGAGTCAAAATTAATGAGTTTGAGTTTAGCCTGGTTCAGCACGAGCAAGCTCGGCCATTAACGAGCTATATAATATATGTGGTTTAATATTAAATTTGATCCGTTCACTTCAGGTTGGGGGATACTATGGTCTATCGAAGTTATAGCCAGTGTTATGGTAATTACACTTTGGAGTTTGGACTGTGCTTAAATTGATTGGTAATTTTATATAGAATATGTGTGAATTAATTATAAACAACTAAGTTAATTTGCATTAATTTGTTTGATTTGGTATGCATGAATTTATTCTGTGAACTATGTTTGTATGAATTTAGGGATTTGATATTCTGGTATGTATGAATTTAGCTGCAAACTTAATTTATGGTAGTTGATTTGCTTAGTTGCGCTTGAATTAAGAGTATTCCTCAATACTAAGTCATATAAATGTCATTTTATTTTAGTCATAATTGATAAGATGTGTTATGAAAATTTAAGATATAATAGGAAAGAAAATATATAAATTATGAATCTGCCAAGCTGATAACGAGCCAGCTCGGCTCGCTCGAACAACCCACGAGTTAGTCTTGATCAACAGTTTCAGCTCGGAACCTAAAATCTAAACTTGCTCGCTCAATTTAATCCACAAACAAACTGATTACAAGTGAGACCTAACTCGCTATTTAACAGCTCGTTGCCACCGAGTCTGCATCGTCTGCATTAACTCAAAAGAACATCTTTTGGGTTAATGCATATCGACCGTTTGATTTTAAACAAAGTTAATCTGGCTCCTGCCTATAAAGTATGAGATCCTTCAATATTAGTGCGGACCTAGTTTGTACGGATTTTAAAGCAAATTAGACGGTCGAAATGCATTAACTCAAAATATTCTTTTTTGAGTTAATGCAGAGGATACGAATCCGTTGCCACCTCCAGTCGAGAGGTCTCCTATTATTTTTTTCATAAAATTATAATTGAAGTGGAATTTTAGACTTGTGTCTTTCATACAAGGGGTACGACCGTAGTACTGTGAGTTCTGGATTTTTCTTTTGGTTCAACTATTTAATCATTATATTCCGCACGGTTTTCGCTTTTTGACAGTGGCAAATATCATATTTATTTCATCTGAGATGAGGGGGACAGTCTATTTTCAAAAAAGAGATGAGGGGAACAGTCTTTTAATCCTAACATATTGACTATTCAGATTAAGTTAAGAGTGAGGCTATGGTGCTATGCATAGCACGGATGGGGTCCGTGCTACGGCTCAAAATTTGACTTTTTAAAATCTTAATGGTCGATTCAACCGTTCAATGTGATAACCATATGAATACGTACTTGCAAACTAAATTTTATATTTTTTCGAATTTTTTTACTATTTTTTTAGATAGGTAGAAAAATCAATGTTTTCTGAAAATTCTGGACCATCAAAATTCTACCTATCTAAAAAAATAGTAAAAAAATTCGAAAAAATATAAAATTTAGTTTGCAAGTACATATTCATATGGTTATCACATTGAACGGTTGGATCGACCGTTAGGATTTTAAAAAGTCAAATTTTGTGCCGTAGCACGGACCCCATCCGTGCTATGCATAGCACCATAGGCTCACTCTTAAGTTAATTACAATTAATAGTTCATAATTTAAGAGTTCATCTTTAATCTAATGATAAAGACAATTAAAAGTCACAGATTTGAAATTTGAATGAAAAATTTCTTGTAAATATTAAATACTTTGCTGACTTGACCTGTAATTTTTATTCAAAAAAAAAATAGTTCACAATATTTCGTTAACGGAAAGTCGGAACGAACCAATCTGAGTTAAATTCGAATGGATTTTTTTTTCGAACCAATCTTAAATAAGCCATGAAATATTTTTCTTTACAATCTTAGATTTAGGCCAAGCTAAAGTAGATCAATGATTTGAATAATAAGATTCAGTTATCTAGCAAATTCATGTGGCAATTGACACGTTATGGCATCAGACTTGATCTCGTTTAATTTGCATCTGGCAGCGTTTAACTTGCATCTGGAGACAAGGACAAGTGAAGTAAGTGTAGAATAAGTTAATTCACTTAAAGAGATGAAGTAACTTACTCTAAATTAATTCGCATCTTACTCTACCTTTTTTCTCTTCTTTTATTTCTCGTTTGACTACTTAAGTTTGAGTAAGGGATTTACTCCACACCTTACTCCACAACCAAACATGACCTGTAGAAATTAAAATACCCCATTTATTTAAATGTTATTTTACTTTATTTGAAAAGTTCAAATATTGTCTTGAAATAATTCCATATTTCTATGTATTTTGGATGAAAATTCATTTATGCTATATTGATAATTTTGAGAAATAAAGTTAAATTTTTTAACTTGATAGATACTATTAAGTACTTCAAAAAGGAAGTTCAAATTTTTGAATTTTAATAATTTTGACATGACTTTATAAAAAAAAAAATAACTTAGACATGACCCGTCTTAAAAACCATGAATATAAAATGTATTCAAATTTGATTCATGTTTATCATTTATTAATAAGCGATTTGCATTTTCCATTAATCCAGTTTGACGTCATACAATACACAGTCAAATATTCACCATATCGTACAACATTTCATGACCAAGGTAATTGTATCCGTAACAATACAATGAGAACTTTATTAGTAATATTTAGACGTTTGTGGCTTATTTTTATCGTATAAACTTTATTAGTAATATTTATCGTATAACATTTCTGATATTTTTATCATAGTTGCTGGCTGATTTTTCATTGTAAATTAATATGTTGAGAAGAAAATTATATTCTTTTAATAATAAATTTTGAGGTAGCTGCTATACCCAAGTACGGCTATTTGAAATACCAATTGCATTGAATAATAAATAAATACAGTTGTCAATGCTATTTGAATGATTTAAATATTCGAATTGCATTTTGTGTGATTAACAAAAAAGGTATCATGTACAAAGCATGACTTATATGTCATTTATTAATTGAAAAATCTTTTATATATTTATCGTTCATCTAATTTCATTTACAAAAACTAAAAGAATGTAAAAGAAAGAATAATAGAATAGATTTTAAAAATATCTATGTTAATTTGAGATATTAGAGAAAACTAAAAAAATATATAAGGTCATTTAAAACTAACTTGAAATAAATATATTTGAATTCACAACTCCATTTTCATATATTGTAAACTAATTATTATTTTTTAATATACTAATATCTAAGTATGCCTACAAAACTTTAAAGTTCGCTTATAAGCCGCATTTATATATCATTTTACTAATCATTAAGCGCATGCAGCTGTGGCTTCCGCCGCACGAATATTTGTCCTAGATTTGAAGATCGATACTGAACAAAATTAGATTATTTCAAAAAATTGAGAATTGTCTAATGATACTGAACAAAATGAAATTATTTCAGAAAAATTGAGAATTGTCTAATGACCACTCAAAATTTGTGCTGCCACATTATTAGGTCATGACTAACCACTTTTGCTTCCAACTTCTTGATAACTAGAGTGTCTGCCATTTGATACAAATGACAGGATATGTCAGGCAATTAAACTAGGAGATCATGGGGGAAATGTTTACAATATATATATCATATATGTGGCAAAGATCAAATCTATAAAGCTTAAATTTAAATAGAAATATCTCATTTTTATTTTTTATAGAAAATATTAAGAAAACATATTGTTCACGAGTAAATTAAAATTGATATGCAAATTTTAAATAATAACAATCTTAAATAAATGCATAGGTTCTCTCTTGCTTTTTTTTTTTATGTCTTTCTTAAATTTAAGATTTTCAGGATCTCTACTTGCACTGGTACCTTTTGAGTTATTTGTCATCCTTTAAATTTTAATAATTCAGCATGGTTTATTAGCAAATTTGATGAAGGTGGAATTGTTAACACTGTTTATTAGTATAGATCCTTACTTCAAATTATTATCATGGATCCCATAATGAGTTGATTAGTAATTATGATGATTATCCTTTTTTTTAATAATTTACTGTCCAGCTACGATCAGAGTATTCTCTTTTCATTGTCAAACTGAAATTTAAGGTTGTTGGATTTTTGTTTGTTTTTCGCTCAATCAGAATATTTATTTATATATTCTCTAAAAGATCGGCCCAATCGGTCGAAGGCCTAGGCCCAAATTAGGGAAGCATTCATTATTTTTCTGTATAAAAGGAAGCGCGTTCAAGTTCAACCAAAATGCGGTTATTCAATGGACTCGGTAGTATAAACCGAACCGGACAGGACCGGCTCCTTTCCGGTTTGGTTTGTTCTGACTCGTTGACCTAGAGTGGGAAAAATGGCACGCCGGAGCCGGCTCCATCACGGAACGGCACGGTAACGGCACGGAACGGCACGGCACGCGTGTCATTCGCGTGCCGTGACTCGCGTGTCATTCGCGTGCCGTGACTCGCGTGTCCCGTGCCGTGACCATTCGCGTGCCGTGATCATCTTTTGAAACTTTGGCACGGCACGACACGGCACGTGAAAAATTTAGTCACGGCACGGCACGACACGTAATCACGCGAGTCACGTGTAATTAGGACCATTAGATATTGATTTAATGGTGAATCTTGAATAAATTAATTTAAAGTATGAATAAATGGCCACGCGAGTCACGCGAGTCACGCGGGTCACGGCACGTTTAGGCACGGCGTGACTCACGTGGCGTGACCATTCGCGTGCCGTGACCACCCCTTGACATTTTAGTCACGGCACGTGAAAAATTAACTTGGTCACGGCACGGCACGAGACCAAAGTCACGGCGTGTTAGTCACGGCACGGCACGGCACGGCACGTTTTTCCCTCTCCCTTCTCTGCTTCTTCTCCCCTTGAGAAAACGATCCATCAGACCATCCCATTACTAAACCTAATCCCTACCGTCCAAATCATCCCATCGCAGAGATAATCTAACGGCTCATATTCCCCACGTCACAGTACCAGTAAGTTGTAACCTCTACCACCCCCACGTCCGGATCGCACTCACACCTCTTCGCCTCCAGTCTACCCATAACCACCTCTCTCCAGTCACCTTTTATAAACCCCGCTTCCCTCTCCAAAAGGCAACTCTTTATTAACACCTTTACACATCTCGCGCCAGTTCTCCATTTCTCTCTGCTTATTATTCTGCTTCCATCCATGGCTTCCCTCTCGCCATCCCATGCCTTCACCATGGCCAACCTCCTCTTTCTCTCCCTCGTTACTTCCCTCTTTCTCTTCAACCCGGCATTCGCGTACCAGTTCACTGTCGGTGGGCCCGTAGGCTGGACTGTGCCAACAGAAGGCAACGAGCCAGAGTCTAACTACAACCACTGGGCCCTGCGCACCCACATCCATGTTGGTGACTCCTTGTGTATGTGCTAACTCTTCTAACCCTAAATTTCTATGTATATATTTTTCCTTTGTGATGTCAATTATTCATGCAGATTTCAAGTATGAGAATGACTCGGTGCTACTCGTCAGCCGTGATGATTATAGGAGTTGTGATGCATCCAATCCAATAGTCATGTTTACTGATGGAAATTCGACCTTTGAGTTCGACCGAGTAGGGTTCTTCTACTTCATAAGCGGCGAGCCGGGGCACTGTTCTTCAGGCCAGAGGATGATTGTGCGGGTCATGGCATGGACCGAAGACATGAGCCCGTCAGGAGCACCAACTTCTTCTCCTGGACCCGAGTCGAGCCCGTCAAGTCAACACCATTCTAGTGCCGCTTTCAGGTACAAAGTCGGTCATGGTGCTTTTGTGGGATTACCTGTCATAATGTTGTTGATCTTCGCTTGATGAATGTATGGTGGGTTTTGTAAGGTTTTAGTTATTTGAGTTTTAGAAAATTTGTTCACTTTAGACATTTAGTGGGCTTTTTGGTCTAGTTAATTTGGTCATTTGTCATCTTTTGGAGATTTTTAGTTTGTTAATTATATGTTTGAAACTTTGAATGAAGGTCTGACCGTATGAGACTTGTTTCTAGGCCTTAATTGTTCTTTTACTGGAGTTCTCTTTTTGTATTTCTTTTTGCTTAATTAGAGAATTGCGTCAGTTCAAATCCGCGCACATATCACTAATTCAACACTATAGACCATTTGACGAATAACGTATAGATGATATTATAAATTAAGAAGAAAAAACATGTCAATGTTTGCAATATATATAACTAAAGATAAAACAACATTATTGAACATGTTATGACTTATGAGCGTGAAATGATTTTCAGTAATTATGAGAAACTATTAGAGTTAAATATCGAGCTATAGCAAAATTTCCTTATTAATTTCCAGGGGTGTAACCATGCGCGCATGGAGATTTTTAAAAGAGGCCTTACGAACTCCAGATTTTGTTTAATTTACTAAAAATAACCAATTTCTCAATGGGTGGTTTTTTGCTCTAATTTTTGAAAGGAACCTGTACTTCCAAAATATATGCAATTCAATGGCGGAACGTGGTGACAGTACCAAAAACAGAAAGGAAAAAGAATAAAGAAAAACATTAATTCCTGATAACCAATCATCAAATGAAAACAAGTTCTCCTAAATATGAAAAAAGCAAACTCCAGACTATTATCCCTTTTCCATTTTCAACAAAAACATCAGACAACATTTTATTTCTTGCAATATTTATAAAGTTACTAACAAAAAAGAAAAGTTCAGAGTGAAGCTTCTAGGAGGTGTAGTCTTGTTCAATATTAGTTGCCTGCTAAGCTGCACGTCCTGACACTTAAAATAAAAACCAAATTAAGTAGAGGAAAGGATTTAACAAAATAATAAATATATTAAACCCAATCCTGTAGACTCATAAAAAATAAACCAGATTCACATATTCAAAATAACAATTGTTAAAGCGTCAAATCAAACTAAACTCGATCACAATATGAAGAACGTAAGAAAGTATGCTCGGGGAACCATTTAATATCAAGATGAATAGTAAAGATTTCTCAAAATATTGTCACAAGATTGCTATTACATGTATACAACACGACCTTTCATTTTCTACCAAAACTGACCCCATTAGGAGATTATATACCCCATTTGGAGATTATATATATGGACTTTATACAACTTTGCGCTTTAGCAGATTTGCTTTATCTTATATACAAATTTTGGTTCATATATAGTATATGAAGAAGCATCTGGTGCAATAACCAAACCTATATTATTGATTTGAAATTTGGGCCTTGGGCCAGCAAATCAGATAAGGGTCAGTGTTGACTGTTGAGACTCTTAAGTCTTAATACATAATTTCCTCCAAGATTAATACGAGGAATGAAAGGCAGGCACAAACTTTAACTAAATGTATTCCAGTTATGGGAGAATTCAACTTCTACTCAAACCGCTCTGGCATTCTGTGACCTCAAACATTGGAGTCCGCACAATGCTGATACGGCTCCAGTCAGGAAAATGCCCCTCGGCCCTATTCATTTTTTTTAAAGCCTTTGGTTTTAAAACTTTGGAATTAATTTGTGCTTTGATTTTTTCAAATTTGATCAAATTGTCATGCCGCTATTCATTACAATAGCTTTGGAATTTGTACACTTACAAAAAATCAAAAAAAAATATGGAGCCGCATGGGAATTGTGCGCACCCTTGACCGGAGCCGCATCGGCGTTGCGCGGACTCCAGTGTTTGGAGCCGCAGAATGCCCAGAGTGACCTGAGTAGAAATCAAATTTTCCAGAAATAGAAGTGTTTTGGTTTAATTTTTTTTGAAAAAATGTAATAAATAAAAACTTCGGCATATATTCAACAGAATTAGACGGATTTTTCTTTTGAGAGGCTTATTTGTTATTTGTTTCCAGTGTTCAACAACGATGAGACGGTACGTGCTAATTAATAATTAAGTATGAGCGGGGTATTCGATGGGCATGCATCATATCAAATTCAATATGAGCCGTTTGGTCCGCGTCCAAATTCGTGCTAAAATATTAAAATTACAAATCATATCGTGAATCTCAATGCGGATTGAACATTCCAGACCAGATATCGGACAATAAGTTTCTAAAATTCGTGCAAAAAAGTATAATTATAAACTGACTTGTAAATCTAAATTGGACGTGCGAATCTTGACGCGAATCAAATGATCCAGACCGGACACTGGTTACAAAGCCAGAGATATATAAAATGCCCATTGAAGAAGATGCAATCGATCTGCTGCATTTTCCAGTTTTTTTTTTCAATAAAAGAGGAAATAATAAAAAAGGCGATCCAGAAATTAGAAATTCAATCAAATTTTTAAATGTTATACACGTTATCTCCAGCACATATATTCCATGAGATTCACAAGTAGTTCAAAGAATGCTTTAAAAAAAAAAACGACCTGAGATATCCAATGGTAATGATTACATTTAAATAACTAAATTTCACACAATATAATTTCTTTGAAGTGTCACACAATATAACTTGCGATCGACACAACATTATTCTTTTTTATTAAAATTAACGAAGATTGGAGAATATCTTTAATCTAGTAACAAAATGAGAGATTGCATTTGAAATTCGGATAAGAAGAAATTCCTTATGAATATTTTACACTATTAATGTTATGGTATGGGTATGTGTAACTGTAAAGATATTATTTACTAAATTAGAGAGTTTGTAATTATGAGTAGAACTAGGGTGTTTTTAAGTTCATCAAGTTTCTTTGTGAACTCAACTCTAAAATTTATCGGATTGACTAATTCAAACGACGAATTCAAACCGTTGAAACTCATTTATCTTACAAGCCATTTGTCTACATATAAAAAATTTTAACTTTCGAATTAATTTTGTATAGAGTCAAGTTGTCAAAAAATGTTCAAAAAAATAAATGCATTAAAATTGATTAATAAACCTTCTAATTTTGACCACTTGACTTTATACTAAATTTATTCGAAATTTTAAAATTTTCATATATAGACACATCACTTGTAAGGTAGGGTTTCAACGGTTTAGATTCGTCTTTTGAAACCAATTTGATAGATTTTAGAGTTGAATTTACAAAGAAGCTTGGTGAACAAAGAACACCCTAGTTCTACTTGTAACTACATATTAAAAAATAGGATTAATTTCTTATATGCCCTTTAACTTTTCTTGATTTTCTTATTTATCCAGTTCAATATATTATATATATCCTCCAAGAAAATTTATTCAAATCAAATAATATAGAGAATCATAATTAATAGAGAAATTTGGATATATATACCCATCACAACTTCTTTAATTAGATATTTACCCATCCAAAATTGAAAATTAGATATTTACCCATATAAACATAACCTATTTATTAATATACCCATTTATAATTTTTTTCACTAAAAGATATAGATTAATATTAATAAAAAGTTTAAGAGGCCATTTTACCCTTGATAATTGAGCGTTAAAACCTCTGTTTCCTGCTCCATTTCCCATCTCCTGCTCCATTCCTCGCTCGATCCTTCCGACCCTTCTCTCTCAGCTCGCAATCCCCTCCATCCCGCGTAACCCTCCTCCATCTTGTGCGATTATCCATCCTGCCTCACCCTTTCTCTTCCTGCGCGATACTCCTCCATCCTACGCAACAACACCCTCATCCATGATCCATCCCTCGCGATCCTCCTCTGTCAGAAGCGATCCTCCACCTTCCATCTAGTTTTATCCTTTCTTCTTCCTCTCACAAAAAATGTTTGCAATGGAGGAAGATTGGAACAATATTGATAAAAACAACTAAAAAATGAGAAAAGCGGGTACAGTAATGACACTTCTCAGTTCCTAAAAGATAAAAAAAAAACAACTAAAAATGAAAAATGCTGAACTAAAAAAAGATAAGAAACTGAAAGGAAAAAACCCATTCTTAGAAGACTAGTGACTCGGTACAGTACCTGGATAGTCTCATTCCCCAAGAACAAAAAGTCAGGAGAGGCTTCAAGATGTAAACTGCCATCACTTAGCAATTGTTGAATCGCAACACATGATAATTAGAAAGATGCAAACGGTCATATATATGCTTCGTTATCTAGCGAGAACATTGCAGGGTATCGCTTACTGGTACGGTGGTATCGCTTACTGGTACATTGGTACCGCTGACAACTCATTTCTGGTATTAATCAAGAATTTGATTACATATTAAAAAGTTACATTGATTAGAATCTTTGCACGGGAGGAGAAGGGTGGGCTGGGGTAGAAGGCGGGTGGGGAAGAGGAGGGCTGGTGTGGGATCGATGAAGAAATGTCACGCAGGAAATTAGAAAAGAAAAGGATACAGTAAATGAATGATAAGGGTAAAATGGTCTCTTAATTATTTTATCAATATTAATTTATATTTTTCAGTGTAAAAATTTTAAAATGGGTATATTAATAAATAGGTTATGTTTAGATGGGGAAATATCTAATTTTCAATTTTTGATGGGTATATATCTAATTAAAGAAGTTGTGATGGGTATTTTTCCAAATTTCTCTAATTAATATTTGGTTTTAAAAAAATGGACGAAAATACCCTTAAGAATTAAAATAACACACCGCTTCTTTCTCTTCTCTCTCTGTGTCCATTGATGGGATTATTCTGCATCCCCATCCCTAAATTAACCCTGAGTGATAAGCACTTTCTCCTCTTTTGAAGGTTTAGAAACCTGCCACCAAATCCAACACCAAAATTAGAATCTCATTGATGATTTCTATTTCGCTGGACGGAGCTAATTCTAGAGGACTAAGGAGAAGTGTTCAAAGCTTGCGAAGAGTAAGTGGCATGGATGGAGTAAATACATTGTAGTAAAAGCGCTCAATATTTGAGATATTTGAGATCGAGTTGTCAAATCCTTAATTTTCTTGTTAATCGTGCCATACTCGGGTTATTTGAGATCGGATATTTGAGAACGCTTATTTATAATCCCTTGAGCATTCAAAATTCATCTGCTCAAGTGGACAAAAGCATAAAAAACATATATAATCAGCTTGGTTCTATTAATTTCCTCAACGAATGATGTGTGCTCATGCTCGGGTTGTAATTATCCATTAGCAATTGCAGGTTCTTTTTATTGAGGTCTTTCTCTTGATAATTTTCTAGCAACTAACCGGAAGACAAAAGAATAGCCTTTTCACATGCTTTTATGATTTGAAGACGTGAGAGAGAGAGAAAGTAGAGATGGGAAGAGGAAAGATTACGGGTATTAATCTCAAGGGTATGTTTGTCATTCTATTTGAAAGTAAATATATATTATTAGTTTGATAACTTTCAAAAGGAATTAATGCATATGAATTGATCTCAAAAGGAATTAATGCGTATGTTACAACAGATCTCCTTATATAGAGTAAATTCATATACAGATTTTTTAGGGTTAATTTTTCATATATCCTTCAACTCTTTTAAATGTTCTTATTTATCCTTCTAAAACATCTAATTCTTCAAATTATTTCTTATTTACCCTTGAGATTAATTCTTTTTTTTTTTTTTTGATAAAAGGCTTTTGAGCCCGTTTCATTAGAGAAACAAAAGAACTGATTACAAAACCAAAGTAGATGTTCATACCATACTTTGGCCACCAGTTAATTAATTAGGAAATCAAAATTCAATTTATTTCTTTTCTACAGGCGTCTCTTTTTCTTCACATATAATTAATCTTGGAACCCAAACAAAAATCGATCGTTAGAAACACCGCCTATAATGGATTAAGGATGAAGTTTGTACATGATAATCAATTCATTGATTTTAAATGCAAGTTCGTAGACGTACACATGTTAATCACCACATTATTTTAAATTAGTACTATATATGTTAGTTTCTGTTGACTATAATTTAATAAAAATATATATGAATGGTTATCTATGAGTATGTACTTAACAACGTCAGTATCCTCGTGGATACTCCCGTCAATACTAACGATATCCTTAAGAATTATTTTTTTTATCGGCTTACCCTTGGCAATGGTCACTCGTTACCCTTGCAGATACTCACATATTCTTGTACTATCAATTTTTAACCTGAGTTTCTTAAATCATGTTAAAAAGCTTCAACAAAAATAGAAATAAGTTTCTAAACATGTTGTTTTTCTTATAGATTGATTAAGTATCAAGTTTTATGCAATTTAAATTATTTCATTCAATAATGTTAAATATGAGTTGTTGTTAACTTCTTTACATTTGAAAAAATGTGAAACTTGCATAAAATTTATTATTTTTCATGTATATGATATGATAAAGTATAATTTTTTTTATCATTTTAAAATATTAGTTATTAGAATAATTATAAAGATTTCAAACTAATTTATTATTAATGGATCCCAACCTAATAAATGAGGAAAACTTCACAAAATGTCCTCTTATTTTTCTAAAGTTGAAACAAAGTACCCTTGCATCTTAATTTTGCAACAAAATATCCTTGTGAGTCGTGTGATCTTGCTTTTTTACCATTCCCTACCCTCATCTTTTACTCCCCCTCACTTTTAATTATTTTTCATATATTTAGCATTTATTTTTTCAACTTCTTTTCTTATTTTAGTATTTATTTTTTAAATTGTGAAGCTAATAATCATGTTTTAATGGTTCAATCAATATTAATTTCATGACATTTAGAAAACGTAAGTTTTGTTATAAATATATTAAGTTATGGATGTTTATTTAATTGCATCAAAACTTCTCATTAATGAAGTATGTTTCATCTCCCATATTTATCAATTGAATTAAATAAGATGACTTGTTATTTATATTTTCTATCTATAAATAGAGGATTGTAAGCTTGTATTAGACACACAAGAAAAGCATATGAATAAAAGATAGCCATCTTGATACATTCTCAATATCTTGTTTATTATTCTTTTACTTTATTTTACAACACGTTATCAGTACGAGTTGCTCGGAAGAAGTTGCAAAGTTATTCTGTAAGTAATTTATATGATTGATTATTATATCTTTCATTAAGTTAAATTTCATTTAAATTTTTTATTATATTTGTTTTAGTTTATAAGAATCATTCCTTGAAGTGAATGATGGAATAATAACCTGAAGTTATTATTCAAAAACAAAAGTTTTTCAAGAATCCGAAGTTCTTATTACTTGAAGAGAATAAAAGACTAATAACCTGAAGTTATTATTATAATTGTTTAGAACCTGAATTTCTATTTGAAATTTTAATATAAAATTAATATAATAACCAGCAGTTATTATAGGCCACTCGATGAATAATAACCTGAAGTTATTCTCAATTAAAACCTGAAGTTTTATTTGAAATTTTCATATAAAATCAATATAATAACCAGAAGTTATTATAGGTCACTAGATGAAAATATAACTCGAAGTTATTTCAAATTAAATTTTACAATTGTAGCCAAGCAATTTAATAACCAGAAGTTATTAAATAAATATTTTATTATAACCTGAAGTTATATAATATTAACCTGAAATTATTAATACATTTAAATTTATTTATTTATTTATGCAATTTACATATTCTTTTATTTATATTTATTTATCTCCCTTTTCATAACCTGAAGTTATGATATTAATAACTTGAAGTTATATAACCTGAAGTTATATAACCTGAAGTTATGGCATTAATAACATGAAATTATATAACCTGAAGTTATGGTGTTAATAACCTGAAGTTGTATTTTGTTATAAATACATATTAATGAAAAATGAAAAAGGAAAACATCCTGAAGATGTTTGTTATAGATGTAGAATGACAAATTATTGGTCACGTACCTGTTGTAAGCCCAAGCACCTAGTGGAGCTTTATCAAGCCTCACTCAAGAAAATGGGGAAAAATGTGGAAACTAATTTTAATGAAAATGACCCCTAATATGAATGCCATATGGATACACATCTTGATGTATCAGATTTCTTCCATAATATGAATGAAGAAATAAATATTATTACTTAGGGAGAAAATATAATATAGAAGTTTATGTTTATGTTTAATAAAAGTTTAGATTACTTTTATATTTTTAGACGTAAATAAATGAATAAAAGTAGTTTATTTTTATTCTATTTTTATTCTTGCATTCTTTTATTTTAAAGGAAAATGACTGACGCAATGGTAAGTAAAGAAGATCCATGTCTAGTAGACAGCGGAACAACAAATACTATATTGAAAAGTAAGAAATATTTTTTACAATTGCATCTTGGTGAGACTAATATCCACACTATATCTGGCACAAGTAATTTAATAGAAGGATCCGGAAGAGCTTGTAATTTGTTACCTGAAGGAACAAAATTAATAATAGATGATATATTATATTCAAATAGATCCAGAAGAAATCTACTAAGTTTTAAAGATATTCGGAAGAAAGGTTATCATATTGTAGGGCGCAGAAAGTTGCACAACAGGATGGAAGGTGTGTGCATGTGTTAAATACTCCAAGATTCAGTGCTCTCGGTTTTCAAGACATGGAGAGAACATCGAACTTGAAACATTCATTTCTTTCTACTGTTCCTTCTAGTTCACCCTCGACAGACCTACTGTTCATAATCAGTCTATCGAGAGAGTTTAATGATTGTGGGGACATTTAACTCCCAGCGGGCGCAAGCCCCCGCTGTTAATTACATCAGATGACCCTTCCAAGCCATGCTGAACACCTCGTCCATTCCGGGATTTGAGACCTATCTTTTGTGAATTGAGTAAAGGGGCTAAAAGGGGATGCATGTATTGGCTCTGGTGTTGATTTGGTTTTCTATATATTTGGACATGTGTGTGTGGGTGTGTGATTTTTTATATTAAAATAATGTTTATCGTATCTCAAAATGGGAATTTAGACATTTGAGGAGTGTATGTACACATTTGTTTATATTTGATTTATGACATATTTATTCACATGTTCATTTAATAAACACAATCATATAAGTTTGAAGAAAGGGTATTTTGGTCATTTTAGGATTTGGTTGATACTTAGACATGCTCAATTTTGATTTAGAAACATGTAGGATTTGATTTGGGTTCGTTTGAAGGTGGTTTGAGTCGATTTGGACTTGAGATGAAAAAGTTGTGCTTGAAAAGGACTAAGAAGGGCCTATTTGTGAAGTTTTATGTTTTCTCAGGGGCCTCTTTAAAAGCTGAAAGGGCTTTGGGATTTGCGTTGGGCTTTCAAGATCTGTCCTGAGGGCTTCCCGTTACTGCTGCCTTCATGTTATTCGTGGTTTCGACTTGATTCTTTTGCGAATCGGGATTGTAGGAGGACTCCTGTCAGTTTTCGACACCGCTTTAAGTCAACAGCAACGACTCTTTTTTCATGGGATTTGATCATATGATACATTGATTTTAACCTGCAAGCATGAAATGTTAGATCTGGAGGGCATATGGGAAATTTACTACATTTTCATATATTTATTTGGCATTCATTTCAAGGGTGTGCATTTATTCTTTCGCATGTGCGGTTTTACCAGTTTGGTTGATTTTTGAGACTTGATATCTTTCAATTCTCTTGGAGGGTTTGGATGAAACTTCACAGTATTGTTCTATAATGTCAAGACTATGATTCAGCCAATTTTCATGATTTTTCATGATGTTTAGCCATGCCAATCAATGGTGCGAATTAACGACCTGAGCAGCAATTTTACACATTTTTACAATTTTCTGGATTTTGTCTTTTTCATTGTGATTTATCCACTTGGCCATTCTAAGAGTTCTTTATATGGATTTAAAGCTTGACAGGTGATCTACCAAATGGTCAAGTATCATATTTTTCTGCCATGGGAGGCTATGATGAACAGTAAAGTGAAGTTGTGACCATATGACAATTCATTTACTGGTTTTTTCTTTCTTGTTCTTTTCCAGGAAGTTGGATTTTGTATCACAGACTTGAAGCCTTTAAAGCTTAACATTGAACGATACGGTTCCATGGTTTCGAAGAGGGATTAACAGAGAGCAGTTCAAGAGTGAGTTTGAGATATTTGCATTTATACCCTTCATTTTATGAATTTTCAAAGAGGGGTACTTGTCAGTATTTTCTCCAGTGCAGTTCATGAAGCTGAGGGTTCAAATCTCATCTTAATACTCAATTATTTTTACATGAGTACTTGATTTAAGTGCACAGATGCCTTCTTTATATTGTTAGGTAGTCATTGTCCAGATTTCACAGTTTTATCAATTTTATTTCTATTTTTCCACTATGATTTTCTCGCAAAGGGTATCAGTTTTTTTTTATTTTACTGCCATTAAATTGTGATTTTTGCTATGAGTAATCCGCTACATGAAATTTTGATTTCTTTAGATAGAAATGTTCATCTTGGTCTCTATTACATGCATGATTTATCTAGTGACCTCATGATTTTTCTACAGTGTGCTGGCAAGGGGTTTTAATACCACAGTTTTCGGTACCAGCAGCAGAAAAGAAGAAGCAGAATTTTGAAAAACTGAACTTTGGAAGATCATCCTGAGAAATTGGCTGAACCAAATTTGATGTTCTTTATATGAAAATTCTCAGGAAATGATACTCTACATTCTGGTAAAATTCATGGACTTTGGGCTTCTTAGCTATACCATAGTGGGGTCTAAACACAGAGGTAAGCTGGAAAACAGTGCTGGAATTTTGCTGGTTTTTCTCATATTTTGAAAGCTGAACTTTAGAAATTCATATTAAATCGAAATAAAATTCAAATAATATGAAATTTGTGTCAATCTTGTGTGTTTTGGAATCCTTTACATGATAGTGAAGTTCATTTTTCATTTTGGTCCATGTGTCAATCTGGGCTGTCTGATTTACCAGAAAGGGTCATTTTGGCACTTTTGAGTGCTTTTTCTTGTACCAATGGTACATGCTTTGGATTTTGGTGCTGGTACTGTTCATTGGCTGGTACCAGGAGCTATGGGAAACCTTTATCATTACTGGTTTTGAGTTTTAACAAGTTTGAGTAGCTTTTAGGCTACAAGTTGGTGCAAACAAAGAGAAAGAGAAAAATGACAAAAATCCAAAATTCCAAGAATTCATTGCACTACTATTTTTAAACATCAAAAATCTATTAAATTTTGGTTTTATGCAGAGAAGCCCCTGATTTTGTTTGAAATCACATATTTGTATAATCTCACTTGACCAAAGGGACAAATCATCAAGAAATCATTAATTCAAATATACAAATGATATTTTCAACATAGTTGACATCTATTTGCAATTTGAACTTCATTCTTTCACTATTTTGCACAAATATCTATTTAGTTTCTTTTCATTGTGCCTTTTATGCACACAACATGCCTTCAAGCATAAAGAAACTAATTAGAACTCATTTGTGCAACATAGGTCCCATATCAAGGAGATTATAATAGGAACTATACAGCTCAACCATTATAACTCATTTTATTACTCTTAACCCTTTCTAATGATATAATCGAAATAGGTTGGATGCAATAGGAACTATACAGCTCAACACATGCATCTTTGCTATTTGATTATTTCATACAAGAGTTAAGAGCATAGAAAGATCAAAGGTTTAAAGAAAAATCAGATTTATATATTTTTGGTTTTTACTTTATTTTTAAAATAAAAGTGCAAAAGAAGAAATAAAATACTAGAGTGATAACATATATTTTTTTTTGTTTATAAATGGCAGCAAAGAAGAAAAACATTATTTTAATTGATCATCAAGCTTCATGCTTGCTTGTTATGAAACAAGCTTGAAAACATCACAAAGCTCTCCCCTTTTTTTTATTTTGTTCTTTACCATACTACAAGCTCTAACAAGAAAGAAAAAACAAATAAAATAAGAAGAAGGTAAGGTAGTAAAGGAAAGAAAAGAGAGCAAGCAACATCAAACAAAAGAATTCGAATAAAAGCTCCAAGGGAGCATGTCTTCATTAATTCATCATGACATTACATAAGAACATAGTTTCTCTAAGCATCTACATTGCAACAATCTAAATCTCTATCTATTTCTATTTTGGATTTGAGGCAGTGGAGGATTTTATAGTATTTTTGTTACTATTTTCGGATTTCTCTTAGAAGTATGAGGTTGGGGGTTTCGGCCTTGGGGTGTATCTCTTGTGTTTTTTGTGTTGTATGGGTATATGTTGTATTCTGTCTCCTTCTTCATCTTCAAATGAGGGGTTTATATAGGCTATGCAAGGGGTAGAGCCTAGGGTTTAGAGGAGCCTTGTTGTCATGATTCCCACCACTCCTTTGTATTAACTCTCATCCGAAGGTTTAGATGCATCCAAGTGGTCATGCTTATCCCTCAAGCTTGAAAGGAATATTCTTGGCATCTTAGCATCTTCATTGGTTATGTGACATGTGTCCATGTGAACAAAAATATCTAGAGCATCTCCATCCCTCCTATTTTGGCATCTTCAATAGTCATGTGACATGTGTCCATGAGAACAAAAATATCTAGAGCATATTCTAGAGCATCTTCATCTTTTTGGGCATTGCAATAATTTAGCTAGCCCATTAATTCATTTGGTTCGGCCATCTAGTAGCAGCCCCAATTTTCATCAATTAAATTCGGCCATGTAACAGCCTTAAATCATTTCGGCAGCAGCTCTAATCCATTTAATTTGGTATTTCTTATTTTTTGGTTCGGCATGTTGTCCTTTGCTTTAATTATAGCAACTTAATAGGATTCAATTGAAGCAGCTGCCAAACCATGCCCCAATTCCTTTTTTCTAATGTTAGCCGAAACTTTCAACTCCAATTTTAATTCGGCCCCATTTCAATTGAACTCAAACATGAACGAATTGCCTTCGGCCATTGAGCCCAATTAAATATTATCTTTCCATTTTCATTTTAATTCAAAACCGTGAGCTTCGAATTATTTTATTATTTTTTTAAACCCTGACATTTTAGGATCAAACACATATTGAAACTATGATTGAGAGAAATTGCGAATATCTTCATATCACATCTATTAAAAATGGCCAGAAAATTATAATGAAAAAGATGCAAGCATTGTCTTCTGGACTATATGGTACTTATATAAGTACAATAGAATCGAATATGGTTACTAACAAGAAGTTAGTTGATCCAAAATTATTTACATTGTGGCATGAAAGATTGGGTCATCCAGGAAGTATAATAATGAGAAGAATAATTGAAAGTGCAAATGGGCATCCCCTAAAGGACCTGAAGATCATATTATCAAAAGAATTGACAGGCGAAGCATGCTCTCTTGGAAAATTAATTACTAGGCCATCTCCAAATAAAATTGGACTTGAAACTCCTTTATTTTTAGAAAGAATTCAAGAAGATATATGTGGGCCTATTACACCTCCATGTGGACCATTTAGATATTTTATGGTGTTAATTGATGCATCAATATGCTGGTCATATTTGAGTTTGTTAGCAACAAGAAATGTTGCGTTTGCTAGACTATTAGCACAAATTATCCAATTGAGAGCTAATTTTCCGGATTATCAAATTAAAAGACTCCGGCTTGATAATGCAGGAGAGTTTACTTCTCAAACTTTTAATGATTATTGCATGTCTATTGGAATAACGGTAGAACATTCAGTGGCCCATGTTCATACACAAAACGGTCTAGCAGAATCGTTGATTAAAAGGTTGCAATTAATTGCTAGACCTTTACTTATGAAATCTAGTTTACCGTCTTCTGCATGGGGACATGCCATATTACATGCTGCTGCACTAATTAGGGTAAGGCCAACTGTAGATCATAAGTATTCCCCGTTACAATTGGTCTCCGGAAGATAACCAAATTTGTCTCATCTAAAGGTATTTGATTGTGCAGTATATGTTCCAATTTCTCCTCCACAACGTACAAAAATGGGACCTCAAAGAAGGTTAAAAATTTATATTGGTTTTAACTCTCCTTCTATTATTAAATATTTAGAACCATTAACAGGAGATGTTTTACAGCAAGATTTGCTGATTGTCATTTTAATGAATCAATATTTCCAAACTTAGGGGAAGAAAAACCAAAGCTGGATAAACAAGTAACTTGAAATTCATCGTTATCTTATCTTGACCCCCGAAGTGGCCAATGTGAGCTTGAAGTTCAAAAGATTATAAATTTGCAAAGAATTGCAAATGAATTACCTGATGCATTTACAGATATAAATAGAGTTACTAAGTCGCATATTCCAGCTATAAACGCACCTGCTCGAATTGACATTATAAAAATATCTAATGAATCTAATGTGCGTAGAAAATGTGGAAGACCACTTGGTTCTAAGGATGTAAATCCGCGTAAAAGAAAATAGTAGAATAAAGCAGTTGGTCCAACCCCATAAGAGGTTGTGGTAAAACTCCTGAAGAAGTCAATAAAATCCCAGAAGAGGTTGGTAGTAGAACTTCTGAAGAAGTAAATAAAATTTCAGAAGAGATTAATGGTAAAACTCCTGAAGAAGTTGATAAAACCCTAGAAGAGGTTGATCAAGTTCCAGAAGAAACATATATTAATGAAATATTTGCATTCGCTATAGCAAGCGATGTTATAAATGAAAAAGACAATGTGCCAAAAACTCTGGAAGAGTGTAGATATAGAAATGATTGGCCTAAATGGAACGATGTCGTACAAGCTGAATTAAGTTCATTAGAAAAACGGCAAGTATTTGGACCTGTAGTCCAAACGCCGAAAGATGTTAACCCTGTAGGTTACAAATGGGTATTTGTTATAAAAAGAAATGAGAAAAATGAGATTGTGAGATATAAAGCAAGGCTAGTGGCGCAAGGCTTTACACAAATACCTGGAGTTGATTATGAAGAGACGTATTCACCTGTAGTGGATGCGATAACTCTCAGGTTTCTAATAAGTCTTACAGTCACAGAAAATCTAAAAATGCAACTTATGGATGTTGTAACAGCATATTTAGATGGTTCACTTGATACTGACATATACATGAAAATCCCCGAAGGATTGAAAATGCCTGAAGTATATAAGTCAAAACCTAGAGATATGTACTCTATAAAATTAAGAAGATCTTTATACGGACTAAAATAATTAAGTCGAATGTGGTACAATCGACTGAGTGAGTACCTTCTAAAAGAAGGATATAAAAATAATATAATTAGTTCGTGTGTTTTCATTAAAAGATCAAATCTAGATTTTACAATTATTGCAGTGTATGTTGATGATTTAAACATTATTGGATCTCCTGAAGAGATTAAGAATACTGCAAAATTGTTGAGAAATGAGTTTGAAATGAAAGACCTTGGTGTAACTAAATTTTGTCTCGGCCTGCAGATCGAGCATCTAAATAATGGAATATTTATCCATCAATCAAATTATGTTGAAAAAGTACTAAAGAGGTTCAATATGGATAAAGCTCATCCTTTGAGCACACCAATGGTTGTACGATCGCTAAATACAGAAAATGATTATTTTCGCCCGCAAGAAAATAATGAAAAAGTGGTTGGTCCTGAAGTACCATACTTAAGTGCAATCGGGGCATTATTATATCTTGCAATAATACAAGACCCGATATCGCATTTGCAGTAAATGTGTTAGCAAAATATAGTTCCAAACTAACCAAAAGACATTGGAATGGAATTAAAAACATATTTCATATCTCTGCGGAACTAGAGATATGGGGTTATATTATCAAAAGGATACAAAATCCAAATTAATTGGATATGCAGATGCGGGATATTTATCGGATCCACATAAAGCACGATCCCAAACGGGATATGTATTCACTTATTGTGGAGCTGTAATTTCATGGCGATCAGCAAAACAAACTCTTACGGCATCATCATCAAATCATGCCGAGCTGATCGCCTTATATGAGGGGGTCGAGAATGCGTTTGGTTACTGTCAATGATTCAAAATATTCAAGAAGAATGCGGACTCGAAAACATCAAGAAAAACCCTACTCCGCTGCATGAAGATAATGCAGCATGCATTGCACAAATCAAAGAAGGGTATATCAAAGGAGACCGGACTAAACATATTGCACCAAAGTTCTTTTCGACACATGACTTACAAAAGAAAGGCGTAATCAATGTTTGCCAAGTCGGATCAATCGACAATTTGGCAGACCTATTCACAAAATCTTTGCCGACAAAGATTTTTGAACAACTCACAAAGAAGATAGGTCTACATCGATTGAAGAATATTCAATGATATCTAAATGAGGGGAAGCGTTACACGCACTGTACTCTTTTCCATTAATCAAGTTTTTATCCCAATGAGTTTTTCTTGATAAGGTTTTTAATGAGGCAGTACATGGTCCTGAAGTACCGTGTTAATATTGATCCTGAAGTATCATGTTAATATTGATCATGACGTATCATATTAATAACGTATAATGAATAATGAATATCCAAGGGGAAGTGTTATAAATATATTAAGTTATGGATGTTCATTTGAAACTCACTAATTGCATCAAAACTTCTCCTTAATGAAGTATATTTCATCTCCCACATTTATTAATTGAATTAAATAAGATGGTTTGTTATTTACATTTTCTATCTATAAATATAGGATTGTAAGCTTGTATTAGACACACAAGAAAAGCATATGAATAAAAGATAGCCATCTTGATACATTCTCAATATCTTGTTTATTATTCTTTTGCTTTATTTTACAACAAGTTTCTTAATTTTAGTATTTTTTAGTTTGAAATTATAAATTCTTCATACTAATAAATTTGACTTCTCTTATTAAGTATCTATTTCCATAAGACTAAATTCAAAGATTATATTTCTTTTCATAATTTCAAAGAAACAAAATTTGATGCCTCAAATTTAAAACATGAAGCTATTACAAAATATTCAAACTTTTAGAGGTGGAAATTATTTACTATGAAAAATGATTAAATATAAGTAAATGAATAATTTTAGAGTGTTACAAATTACATATATTAAAAAAATTGTATAGATATACTCTATATAAGGAGCTCTCAAGTGACATATAATTACGAAAATTATTCAATTTATTTCATTTCTACCGCGTCTCTTCATCTTCACATATAATTTAGAAAGACCGCCTTTAATGATGAGTGACAAAAGTTTGTATATGATATTCAATCATTAATGAGCTTATGGCTCTAGTTAGTAGTTACGATTGAAGAAATCAAACTACAGGTTGGCTTTTTTTTTTTTTAATACAAGTTCCTGATCTACATACACACTCAACCACCACACAATTTTACTTTAATAAAAATCACTTGGCAGCCGTTGCCAGGCTTTCTCACAAAAAAAATTTAAGTTGACTTGAATCTCTGTTGGAAAAAAAAAATATATGGAGGTATCATGCAAAGTTTAATGTAGACGGAATTTTGAACAGATCATTCTTTAGAATAATGTTAAACTTACATATAGTTTTCTCTATAAATTTGCAAATATCATATTTATCTTTATAAAACATAAATTCTTTTATATATAGTCTTTTGAACTTTAGAATTACATTTTTTTTCAAGTACAAATATTATTATATTTATTATAGTGAAACATACAATTTCTCATATGAAATATCCTATTGTGCTCAAAATTATATACTTTCCGTCCAAAATTGTAAATACCATATATATTTTTCTTACGAAACCTAAATGGCTTGTATATACCAATAAGAATTTTATCCATATTTAAATAAAATAAATCTCTCTCTCTCAACTAATATTGTTTAATAAAGTAGAAAAAATACAATTAGGACTCAGAGTTTGCAATTAATCCTTCTCAAATACAAAATTGCAAAATTGCAAAATCTACATCATGTTTAAATTTGTTTATTTTATATCTATACATTCTATTGTGCCTATTATTGTTATGAGAGAATTGAATGAGGAGCTGGCACAATAAAAGCGAGAGGCACTTTATAGAGTTAATTAGTTCACAACTGCAGCAACAGTTTTTATAGCATTTGATTAAAAGATAATATAAAGACAGTTAGTTTTGATCGAAATTCTATGATGACGAAAGTAATTAAGTATTATTTTGTTGTTTTACATAGTTAGACTTGGTATTTGCAATTTTAAAGGAGAATTAATTATTTAATTTTGATATTTCAAAAGTCAGTTACTAGAGTTTTATATTTTAGAAGGATAAATATAATATTTTTTATTTTGGAGGAGGGACTATATGTAATATTGTAGTTTTAGAAGGATAATGTGAAAGTTTTTATGTTTTGCAATTATTAAATGATTATTTGAATTCAAAGGAGAATTATGTAAATTTGAACTTTAGTTTGGTATATATATAAGAAATTCCTCTTATTAATCATGCCAACTACGTTTAATAATAGGAAAATAAAACCAAAAAATTATGGTCGAGTACAGAGCAAATGGAGAATATTTTAAAATCAATTGAAGAATATTGATAACAAAAATCAAACTGATTTAGACTCGGATTTGGTACGGGTTAATTGTTTTCAATTATCTTGAATGACTAGGCACAATTTTCAAGAAGGGTCCCGCGGGTCCCACAAGGTTATCACTTTCTATGATGATTTATTACATTATTAAATTATGTTGTATTTTCTATGAAACATTATCATGTTACTATTTATTCAGTTTGACTATTTATGTTTAATTTCTAAAGTTGTTTTAATTATGTTGGAGTTTCCAAGAGTTTGTTAGAACTTCTAAATTCATTATGTGTTGTTAGCTTCTAATTGTCCATTTAGTTTTTCTAAGTTAATTATTATGTAATGGTTGTATCATAAGAAGAGATGACATGTCATCTTCTTCTTTAAACTTTGATAATATATATATATATATATATATATATATGAAATATTTCTATCTTCTCTCTTGTAATTTATCTCTTCTTTGTCTAAATTCTCCTTTTATTGTCCAATATCTCACTAAACCAAACAAGACATGCACACGTGGAGGGGAGTTTGGGACGTGTTATCGTCAAGTGGTATCAGAGCAAGTTTGACACCCACCTTCGTGTTTGCGTGAAGTTGTATCTCCATCAATCGTTCGTTCAACTCGACATTAACTTTGCAACAACAATGACCGACCCAAACCTTATCATCATCCTCTAGCAAATGCAACAAAACCAACAACAAAATCACGAGCATATGCGACAAAGCCACGAGCAAATGCGACAAATCCATTGCGTTAATCAAATGCTTAACCATTCTTATGGAGCGCCTTAACTCCAATTAAAACCGCCAATATCATAATGAACCACTCTTCAACCTCAACAACCCACCTTCAAACCATGACCAATGGGATGGTGAATTTCGCGTCAAAATTCCTGATTTTTCAAGAAGTCTCAAACATGAGGAGTTTTTCGATTGAACCAACATTGTGGAAGAAGTTTTCGAGTTCAAAGAAATTCCTTCCGACGAGCAAGTTCCGCTGGTGACCATCCATTTCAAAGAACGAGCAACGACTTGGTGGTAGAACTTTAAATACTGTCGCTACCTCAACAATCTTTCTCTTCTCAACAATTGGAATTAATGAATTGAAGTGTGAGATGACTAATGAATTCTTACCACTCAACTACCAACAAACTATCTATCGACAATTTCAATTCCTTACACAAGGACCAAGATGTGTTGACGGATACACACTTTAGTTTTATAAGCTCAAAGCCCGCAATCAACTCAATGGATGAGATGGATGACCAAAGAGTTGCACGGTTCTTTAATAGTCTTTGCACTTCTATTCAAGATGCATTAGTTGTATGCACTCTTTCAACAACATATCAGAGGCGCAATACAAGACCAAGGCCATAGAAAAACAACAATCCCAGAACCAATATTTTTAATCCAAAAAACACTCCTCAAGGCTGAACTCAAGCCAAAAATATCGAAACCAAATACAAACCCTTTCTCTTCTTAGAACCGTACATCTCCCATCCTTCAAACTTCAAATAATTTAACCTCACCAAATAATCACAAAGCCAACATTTGATGCCACCGATATCACAATTTGGGCCACTACGCGAATGAATCCCCTCAAAATCGGGCTCAATGCTTGACCGAAAAAGAGTATCAAGATGAGGAAAGAGGAGATTGGTACGAAACTGAAGATGATGAAGTTTATGAAGCTAATCCTAAAGATATGTCAGGTGAAAGTCTAGTTACGAGGTTGTTTTGTCTTGCTCTGCCAAGCAAAAAAGATCCAAAAATAGCGTACTCTTGATAAATAAAAATTTAAGTGAATTATATTTCTTGGAACCATGGGCGGATCTAAGTCTTAGCCAAAGGTGGCTAAGCCACTCTTATGATTTTTAAATTTTAATTATGTATATAGAAATTTAATTGAATTATTTTTCTTTAAACTTTTTATATAGTCCGGCCCTCTTCAATAAATAATAAATCTATAGTTGTAGCATTGTGGTTAAAGCTTCATTTTGTGGTTGAGAGGACTCGAGTTCAACTCACTATATTTTGTCCATTTAATTTTCTGCCATTCCTACCAAATTAGCTTGGAACCTATTTTTTTTTAAAGGTACGTAGTTTGAATATTTCATATTTTAATTAATTAATATGATAATAAATAGTGTTATTTCATATTTCATGTTACATGCAGTTCTAACATGTTACCTCTAAAAGATAAAACAATAAAAAAATCTGAATATCAAAGGAAAAAAAAAATGAAAACAGCACACATACGTACTTATCCATGCTATGTATAACTTATTAAGGAGATTGAGATCTATATGCCAGCTAGCACTGGATCTGACACACATGAGTGAACTGATCTGATTCAACTTGATCTCAAATATTCCGAAAAAAATATTAGATCCACATGATACGGTATAACAAGTTTCACATGCTGTTGCGGGGTACCATTGACCAAATGTAATCGACGGATTGAGAGCGACCGGGGACCGTCTAATGAGAGCACATACCGCCATTGATGCGAAATGTAGTCACTCATAATTGAATTATAATTTATCAAAATGATTTTTGTAGTTATTTCCTTGGCTCCAGGAGCAATGAGAGTATGAGACCCAGACAATGGGATACGTACACCAGACAAGCACTGCTCAATTATGACAAGTTGGAAACTTTTCCTCTTTTATTGCATTAATTTATCCACTTGTATCTTTAGATATCCAATAGCATAATTCTTCAAGGGCTATATATATGTGTCTGTTCGCACGCATACACACCAGTGCATATTTACATTAGAGAGGAAAGAAACTAAGAGAGGTGTACTGTTAATTAGGAAAGAAAATATACAATGGCGGGGCTAGAGAGACCGGTGATAGCGCTGTTCGGGTCGTCGTTCGTGCAATACAGCTTTAGCAACGGTGGATGGGGTGCCATTCTAGCTGACGTCTACGCCCGCAAGGTCTGCTGTTCATGCATATATTTTTTCTAACAAGCACACAGGCAAACAGTTTATATATTTGGTCCAAAAATGTCTATTAGACAAAACAGAGACATTCTATTTTATACAGAAAGGGATTAATATGCATACTGCTAATTGCAATAATGGCACAAAATAATTAATTTACTATCAATAAAGAGAGATTAATTGGTTCATAGCCTCCTTACAACAACATGCACTTTTAATTGACATGGACATCAGTTTAATAATTACTTCTATTAAGAATGGGATAAAGTGGGCCTATGGTATGAAATAATGCATCCTCTTCCTAGTTGACCAATTCCATGATTGCTTTAACAAAATAGATTCAACTAGGAATTAAGAAATCAAGTATTTTCTTTACATAAGAGTAATAAAAAACAAAGAAAGAAGTCCTTATTTTAATTTTCTTTTCCACATTTGGCATATGGTGTGTAAATATAGTATATCATCTTCCTAGTTGACTAATTCCATGATTGCTTTTACAAAATAGATTCAACGTAACAAAGAAAGAAATTTCTTTATTTTACTTTATTTTCCATATATTTGGCAGGCTGATATAGTTGTTCGAGGGTACCAGGGATGGAACTCAAGACGTGCACTTGAGGTGATCGACAAAGTTTTCCCAAAGGTAGATTATTTTTAGCTTCTTATTTGCTAGATTTGCATGTAGTGGTCTTAGTGAGATTTTCCGAGAAACCCGGAAACGTTCCTTACGTGTTCAGCATGGCGGTACACATCACACAATTTTAAACAGATCCATACATGATAATCTTCTAAAGATCGAAATCTTAATTAAGGAAAAAAATTGTTGGAAGAATTGTGAATCCAATGCCCTACACAATCTCTGCAAGTTGTTGTACTAATCTGTTTAATAATCCATTTGATTATGCATGCAGTTGAAAGTTTTTTGTTAAATTAATTAATACTATATATGTTTTTGAGCTTATTTGAATGCCAAAACTTGAGGTTTTTGTTCTGCATTTTGGTCTTAGGACGCAGCGGTGCAGCCTTCTCTAGTAGTAGTGTACTTTGGCGGAAACGATTCGATGGGGAAGCACCCGTCTGGCCTTGGTCCCCATGTGCCTCTTGAAGAGTACGTTGAAAATATGCGAAAAATTGCGAATCACATCAAGGTACTCTCTTTAATACTTTTGATTAATTATGGGTGATTTAACTATATAAGAATTTCATGAGCTACTTCTGATACATGTATATGCAGAGTCTTTCAAAAACGACGCGCTTAATTATGCTCAGCTGCCCTCCGGTCAATGAGAACATTCTTCGCAACAACAAAAGGTACTTTTGATCATTTGATTAGTCTATTTATCATAATTAATTAAGTAGCTAAAAGTAAGTACTGTGGCTTTCTTCTCAATCGACAGAGGTGCACTTACCAACGTGTCAAGGACTAATGAAGTTGGCAAAAGATACTCCGATGCTTTAATCATGCTGTGTAAAGAGATGAAAATCGAAGCCATCGATGCTTTCCACACGATCCAGAGGCGAGAAGACTGGGAGACTGCCTGCATCATGTAATTACTAACTAAGATATAATTAACAAAACCCATGAATTGAAATTGAATTATCTTAAAATTGTAACACTTGTACAGGAGCGATGGAATACATTTGACGGAGGAAGCAAGCAAATTGTTGGCGGGGGATATATTGAAGGTGATAAAGAACGCAAAATGGGAACCGTCTCTGTACTGGCAATCCCTCCCGACGGAGTTTGGAGAGCCCTCTGATTACTATGTGGTGGCTCCTGACGGTAAATCCACCATCAACCAGTCCGATTGGACCTATCACCGTAAAATTCGATGGGACGTCTAACTTTAACAGCACCCCTGGATATATTATATATTTATATATATCGAACAACACCTCCCTCCACTATTGTTTTTCCAGCAGTTGTTTGCATTCTTGCACTGGTACGATCTCTACCGTTCCTCCTGTCTGCTTGATTATCTTTGCATAACTGATTATGGTAATGTTTATGATTTTTACTGCTTGTAATTTTTTATTTGTGTGGGGGAGGTCAGAATCATATAAATTGTGATTCTCTGTAATGTAAATGTATATTTGCACTATGGTCACTTAAGGATAATGGACATAAAGGATGAAAATGCAAAAAGGTGATGAATTATGAAGCAATTATTTGGGAGTTTGAAATAAAATAAAAAGAAGTGAGGCAGTTCATGTCATTCTATCCTGTCATAGATGATGGTGAGACAAATAAATCTGATTATGTTCATTTTTTTAATATTTTCTGTGTGTTGATTTTATCCATTTGTTTCTCCTTGCTTTACTTCTATGCTTTCCACAGTTACCAATTTTTATAGTGTTGACTGTTGAGTATGGATCTGGAGCACTCATTAAAAAAAACGACTATGAATATTGAGCATCAATGAAGTTACAATTTATAACATTTTCTATAACAACTTCGTCATTTTGTTGTATAATTCTGTAAAGATTTTGTTCATGATGTATTAGCTTGACCCGTTTCTTGAGCTTTAATTAGACAAACTGTGGTCAATTATTTTTAAATCTTTCATAAGATCTGTGTGTCAATGTATCTTTTTTCATTAGCCTTGCTATTATTTTTATTGAATCCATCAAATTAGTTTGAAATTTTACAAAAATAAAAACCCTGAATGCAGAGCGTATTTGTGTTTTGATACAAATCAACTGGGTCTAAATACTGTGTGCATGCAAAAAAATGATTCTAAAGTTTTTTCCACTAATATGCATCTTCATATGTCCAAGTTAGAAATTAATTCGGCTATATACATTTTTATTCATTTGAGATCTCGTAAAAGAAATGTTAACATACAGACATAAACTAAACCTCTTATCGATTGTGCCCGTCTTAAAGGGTATGGGTTATGGATCTTACCTACAGACAAGCATGGCCCGTCAGATTTCTTGACAGCATCAAGAGCTCTGCCACTAGTAGCCATGGGCCCATGGTCAGGATCCTCCCATTCGGGGCAGGTTTGAACCCATCCTTTATGATAGTGTTAGACACGACAATTTGAGTTAGAGCTTCACAGATTTGTGGACCCATTAAGGCCTAGCAGACATGCCAGAGTGGAACCATTAAGACCCATTTTGAGTAGAAAGAAGCACCTAAAATTCTAATTTCTTGAAAATCACACAAAATAAACTGCGGTTTTCATGCAATAAAATGCATGATAAAATTCAACATTGAAAAAAATATGGTAAAAAGATACCCTAAAAACTCAAAACTGATGAATAAATAAGAATAAAATAAAATTCTGGAGAACTTTCTGCGTGCATAGAACAGGAAAAAAACAGATGGAAATTAACTGTTTTGGGTGCAAAATGGAGGCATTTATTAATTCCAGAACATAGTTGATCCCGGCCTAGGCAAAATGACAAGGTGGGGACCAAGGGAAGAAGCTTGGTTCATGGAGAACCAAGCTCATTCAGATCATCAAACCAAAACTCAGTTTCAGCAAAATTCGCTGTCCTGGACAAAGGTTCGGTTTATGTGAACCGAAGTTCAAGGAGGCTATACGGCTCATGTACGCCAGAACCCCACGATACAAGGAACATAATTTAAACTCAGCGCGAGTTTGCTGAAATCCCGGTTCACATGAGCCGCAATAGAAGGGGAAAGTATGGTTCACCAACACCAAAAGAAATATATTCCTTCTTAAAAAAAAAAAAAAAAACAGAGTAACGGAATGGAGGAAATAAATCTGCTGTTATCATGTTATTCCGATCTCAACCATTCAAATTTTTTAACCATTCAAATTTGTTCATGTGCAAATCTCAAAAGAAACAGTTTTTCATATGCGAATCTCAATGAAGATCAACAGTGGGGATCAGAATAACATATTCCTGTTATCCCTTTGGAATAACAGCAGATTTATTTCCTTCAATTGATATCAATTAATATAATGAAGCTATATATTTTAGACCAGCAAAGAAAATAAGGATTACGTGTATTTAATTATTTGAATGATGTTTTGGAAGATTCTATTTTAATGGTTGATTGGCATCTAAGCCTTTGATTTCTTTTATTTATATGGACACGCAAATAAGCAATTCGGTACCTATTTGGAATATAGGGATCTGCTTTGATTTTCAAACGCTTTTATAAAATACAGATTAAAAAATCACACTTAGTGTTTCCAACGTAATGAAAAACATTCTAAATTCATTCCCCATATATTTATAACAAAATGCTTACTATTCTTCTCACATTGATGGCTTCTTGCGGTCTCATTTGCACATTAACTTAAGAAAACAAATATAACACGTTGAAAATACATTTTATTTTATATTTGCAGCTAGTTTGATACAGTACAAATAAATTGTGTGATTCTTGCTATTAACCTTGTAATATCAAGTAAAGAAAAGTTTCAAAATTGTATTTAATTAGTTTCAAATAACATACTTCTATTTTTAAATTTTATGTTTTAACAGACAAATAAAGAACTATAGTGTAATTAATCATATTCAATCTGAAATGTATGATCTCAGTTTACCTACAATAATCAAATTATTTTCATACCCTTGGAAAGGATAACAATCTTACCACTAAAAATATGACTCGTTTATTATTTTAGTTTCTGAAATTTAAGTATTTTTTTTATCCTTGAAATTTCTTATTTGGTGACTATTTGGTTTGTGTATCATAGAGCCGGTTTATCAATCTGGTCCAACTCCAAGCTAACCCATGTTTATTTTTTGAATCGCAATCGAGCTGCAAAATATCTATCTGGAAGCCATTTGTACTGGCATGGTGTCAGGCTAGAGGTTCCAGTGAATGGGATTCAAATTACTAGCTGTTCTTGTAAAATTTGGTATATTTCTATTCTTCTCGATTAAAACTGAAAACGTTTGTTCGTGATATTAATTTTGTGGTTGAGTAATTATTATCAGAGAAAAACTGGCAAGGATGGTCAGAAAATTTAATATATAATGTGAGACTTTTGTAAGCATGAATATCATACATTCATACCACATTTACTATTCTTTCGTCCTGAACTAAAATGAAAAGTGAAGCAGAAAAGGAGACAATTTCAGAAGGAAAAGAAAAGAGAACGACTGTATACCAAAAGTTACAAGAATTGGACCAAATTAAGTTATATACAAATTACATGAAGATATGAAAAAACACTCGATATGATGCTTACTGCCATCCATGATTATATGTTATAACAACTATTATATAACTAATTATTTACCAGATACCACCCCTCTCTCTTTGAATCTATATCCCTTTAGGTTACATGAAAGTACAATTACTAAATTCAGACCATTCTTTAACTTTGACATGAATCTCAAAACGGACCTCCTATATCTACAATCAAAACGGACCTCCTATATTTACAATCTCAAAACGGACCTCTTACATGAAAGTACAATTACTAAATTCAGACCGTTCTTTAACTTTACCATTCTATTCTATAGTACCCTCACGTATTTGTGGGATGCGGATCCTCTCTTTTCTGGGGTCAATCAAAATCTTAATTTCTTTCGGGAAGCTGTCTAAATAATACTTGAATATGGTCTCAGTTGACTTAGACTATGCCAGCAGTTGGGTTGATATCAATGGTTACATGGCCCAGCTTACCCTCCTCTTTTTGAGGTTCAGAATTACTTATAGGAACCAAGTTAACGCGAGGTTGGGTTGATTACACGCGGCATTAGTCATCTTTTTTGCCACCTTCTATATGTAGTAATAATTAAAAGGTTGTACAATAACCTAATTAATCATTTCTTGAACACTTTTAGCGTTGTTTTTATTCTCATATAGCACCCAATATTTTTTTTCTTGTGTCAGCCATGACAATTACAGGAATTGTGATGCATCCAATCCGGTCATCATGTTCACTGACGGCAACTTGACCTTCGAATTTGACCAAGTAGGGCACTGTCCCACGGGCCAGAGGATGATTGTGCGGGTCATGGCATGGACCAAAGACATGAGTCCATCCCAGCTTCTTCTCTTGGACCTTAGTCGAGCCCGTCGAGTCGACGTACACCATTCTAGTGCCGCTTTCAGGTACAAAGTTGGTTATGGTGCTTTTGTGGGACTACCTGTCATCATGGTGTTGATCTTTGCTTAATGAATGTATGGTGGTTTTGTAAGATTTTAAAATTTTAATTACTTGGGTATTAGGAAATTTGTTCACTTTAGACATTAATTTAGGCGGCTTTTTGGTCTAGGTAATTTGGTCATTGTCATGTCCTTTGCCCTCTTTTGGTGATTTTTAGATTGTTATATGTCTGAATGTTTGTACTTCTGACTTCTCACCGTATGAGACCTGTTTCGAGGATTTAATTTTTCTTTTACAGGAGTTCTATGTTTGTATATGTTTTGCATAGAGAAGCGTCAGTTTATGTAATTCTTTTGCTGGAGTTCTTTTATGAAATTGACCCTACTAGAAGAATAACATAGTAATATTACTGTTAATAAAATCAAGGATTAAATGTATAGATTAAATTCTTTCGTGGTTTGTTTCTCACGGACAATGTCCCTTTGCTCTTGCGATACAATGTCATTGTCAATGCTTTCAGTTAGAGAGATGTAAGCCTTTTTAACCAAGAACCGACCATTCCCCTCCAATTTGAAAATGAGCTTGTCTTGCCCCGCCTCATGCATCCAAACATGTGTTATTCTCAGTAATTATGCACAAAGATAAAGATTGTTGAAGGCAAAAGAGCACGCACTAAGTTCTCTAATACAAAACCAGAGGGAATTCCAAACAAACTTATCCCACCTCAGATTCCACCATTAATACTCAATTTTTAGCCCCGCCAGTGGGTCAAAATTATATGAAAAAATTGTATATATTCCATGGGAGAAGAGGGGTTTGATAAAGCTCCATTGTTGTTAGAGATATCCAATGAACCTAATCAATTTGAAGAAGTGATAGTAAGAACTAAGAACATGTTAGTTGGCAGTTTAACGGACTTTCTTTTGACGATTTCAAATTTTCAATTCAAATCTTTTATTTTTCGTGCCTTCACATTTCCCACAGAAGTACACAGGTATTAATTATTTCCTTTCGTATATAGTATGCAGGTATTAATAATTCTAGGTTTATGGAATTAAAAAGAGGTGAGAGTATTACAGATTTAAAGAGCAAGGGTAAATTGGATACTAAAATGTAAAAAATTATCTCATCTCTCAAAATAAGAATATGTGAGCTCAGTATAGCACCGCCCATAATAAAAGGCCAAAATAGTTTTTTTTTTTTTTTTTTTGAGACTTATAGAAATGGGTTTCATATAAAAATAGTAATGCTACCTATGAGTACTGCCACTTGTGAGTATATGCCAAAAAGAGCACGTCTCTTAGTGTTAATTCAAATATCTATATGTTGATTGTTAGAGATCTTGTACCAGAAAAATTCGTAGTAAGGCAATATTACAAACAGCTGTTGTGCAGCAGCAAATCACAACAGCAAACACTACTGTACCAGTACTGGTACAGGCAGAAATCAGCACCAGTTTTTCAGCAAGAAAGTTGATTAAAAACAATCATAAGCAAATACACAAATTATGAAACCAGAAACAATTTTAATTGATGAATATCAAAGTCTTTATACATACAAACTATACACACATCTTCTTCATCTTGTACAAATTGCAAGTGGGAGAGATTAAACCAAATAAGCTAAACAAAGAGAGGTGACTCAATAGAAGATTGTACCAGCCTTCAATACCAACCCATGCATTTTTCCCTTTTACTTTCTTTTTCTTCTCTCTCTTCTTTACCAAGAGGGACACAACTTAGAGGAATGGACTGAGCTTGTAGAGCAAGATAGAGCATGCAGAAGAAAAAAATATCAACAGCAGCTATAATAGATCCTAAACTTAACAATAATATTGATACAACCCTCTCTTCTAAAACTGACCCAAAAGTAACCCAAATCAATTATTGTAACAAATGGCAATACAACACCATTACATATCAGTTCCAACCCTGATTTAAATCATCATAAGCTTGACATAGCCAGAAAAAGAAAACAAAAAACAAAAATCATTACAATTGAGACCAAATTCATAAATGACCACAATGCCCTTGCCTCTTCAATTGATCTATACATGAGTATTGTCATTCATGATTTATTTTATATTAAATCCAGGTGATATCTCAGTACCAACATAATTAGACACCATTAAAGAACAGTGAGCAAATAATTTCAAATTTATATTAAATCCTGTCTTAAATTCTAACTTCAATGAGTTAACAGTGATATGAACTGGTTCTAATTTCAAGCCAAACAAAATACAGTCATAGTTTCCTACAATTTCCTAAGTTTAAAACAATCTTAAATATTTTCTCCAAACACAAATCAACTATGAAACTGTCAAGCTCATAACATATACTGAGGTGAACAACCTGCAATATTTATATTCACAAAATTTGTGTGCTTGGCATGCAAATAATTATATACACAAACAATAACATAATGGTAATTATAGCCACGTACTAAATATTCATAAATCATACTCGGTCATAGAACATATATATCAAGGTCATAATTTAGATATATAAAATGGAAATAAATACTCAACATGGTGAATGATAATAAGATAACAAATTTCACCATACTAGAATATAAGTTAGAATCAAAATAAATCCTAACATAATAAATCAAAGTTAGATAAAATTAACCCATGTGGCAGCATTAACGACCTATATTTTATCGATGTCATAGCTTAATATGCGGAAACGCACCTCAATCTGGCCTTGACTCTTGAGTACCTCAAACCAACATAAGTGAAAAGAAGTAGGGTAAATTTGTAATACTAAAATTATTTTGAAAAGGCACTAATCACTAAAAGAGTTAAGAAGGCAATCAAACTAGAACAACTGAACTAAATTTTTAACAAATTAAATAAAAAGCTAAATTAATACTCAGTTAAACTTACTTACTTGGCTCATAATGCATAATTGATATGGGAGAGCTATACCAGACAAGGCACAAACCAAGAGTTCACTAAATCAAAAGGGCAAGGCAACACCTCAGTTGTACCATCTCCTATGTTGTATCTACAAAGATGTTGCCCGTATTTCAAGAAGTAAATACAATTCCCTTTGAATCCAACAAAGTTACTAGCACAAAAAGACAACCCACGATAATATTGGAGAAACAACATTTGGTCCCCGATATTATTGATTTTCATCCAACAAGGTTTCCCTTCACTATTACCAAAATAAAGACAGTATATAACAAAGTGGCACTGCTCAGCCTCATAATATTGGATCAACCTTAGGATCTTTCCTCCTGACTCGACCATAAATGTGTAACCTCCTAGAAGAGGGTTTGTGTCCTCTGGTGGTGCCACTTGATAAGCCAATATCTATAACATTTGTAATGCCAGTTGCACTGTCGTTACTGAAGTATTGTCCCATATAAAATGCATTAGCAATATGGCCGACCCCTTCTACATAGACCCAATCGTTAGCCCTAGATCGCCAAAAAGCCATTAGATTGGGTGGGGCATTCAAATTGTCAAATGATTTTTTAATTCCCGAGATAACGATAATATCGCTGCCTTCAATTGGATCTGGACCAATATAGTCTGGGCACCCACCACCAAGAAGAAAAAATGGGACACGGATCTTATCATGAGTAAGAGGATTAAGGAGATACCTCTCAGAATTTCCCAAGTGATATGCAAGTAAGTAGCGGCATGTGGGGCCCTTGAACCTGACATGATGAAACGAATCTGGGCAGGTGATAGTATGAACATTACGGACGAGAGGCAGTAGAAGCGCATCATGTCGTTTGCACGGCATTCTAGAAGCCAGGGGAGTTGTGGGGGAGGATCGGTGACTGGGGCTGATAACTGCCAGCTCTTGCACACAGCACGGAAGCGTATGAAATCAGAGATATCGGGGAGCTTTTTGGAGAAGAGATGGAGAATGTCATCCGGAAGTTCCGACCAGTTTCTCTCAACTTGGACGCCATCAGTACCTCTTTGCTCTCCCATTGTGACAGTGGTAGTCTTTCGATTAAGCATCTGATTTTTGGAGGAAACAAGTGAAGTTAGTACTGAAGTTACGAAGGCCCAAGTTTGTTATTCATAATTAATTAAGCAGGATAGTGCCATTAAAAAAACATAATTGTTCCAAGTCTTCTTTTACCTTCTCTTTCTAATTATAAGAATATCATGATCAGATCACATATGCTAATCACTCATAAAAACTTCGAAGTTATAGGCATGACTGAAAAATCATACCTGAACTGAGTTCAAATAAGAATATCAAAATAAAAAAATGAATCTAACAAGCATCAGCCAAATTAAAAAAAAACCTAATTCTTTCTCAGTTTGTAAAAAACCTTTTCCTTTACTCAGATTTGGTCTAAATAAAACATTGTTTGTAAATAAATAAATAAGCTAAACCCTAAAAACACTGTTCGTAACTTTAATATATTAACAAAAATAAATTATGACCTTGGTGCTGAGAGTAGATGTAGAGGTAGATGAGGTGCAGCAGCGGCGGTCTGGACGAGGCGGAGTCCGTTTGTTTGTGCGAAATAGAGGTCAATTTAGAGGGAAATGAAAAGAGGAATAGGAGAATAGTCGGCAAAATATGTCATTTCTATATGGGTTCTAATTTCAAACTATGTCATTTCTATTTTTCAAAGTTTAATGCTAAAATATCTAAGTTGCAAAAATAACCTTTGATTCTTTTTTTTCTTCTTAGAATTTTCTCCTTTGTGTCATTTCTTTCTCATTTATAAAATTATAATATTCACGTAAATCTAATTCTACATCATTTTTGGAGCAGCTAATTAATTAATGTACTACGTGCTTGGAATTAATTAATTTTTTCATGAGACAGATAGTTAGTTTATATTGTTTTCTAGTTTAAAAAAAAACTACATATAGAAATATTTATAGTTTAAATGAACGGAGATATTGTCGTGTTTGTGGATCCGACTCCGCTGCTCGCCAAATAGGCGAGCAGGACCCTGCTTTTCAAAATCACACTATTGAATTTTTTTCATGCACGGATCTCAACACAGATAAACGGTTCGATTTAGAATAGCAGGGTCCTGCTCGCCTATTTGGCGAGCAGCGGAGTTGGTTCCCGTGTTTGTCAACTCCATTTCTTGTATCCAGTGCCATCATCATTGTACCGATGTGTGGTGCCGCTGCCTCTGCCTCTCTTGTCATTCATGTCTTTGCTTACCTCTAATTTTGAGAAATTTATTACAGCTTGAAAGGACTTTTTCATGCTTCAATAATTTTCTGAAATATGTATTTTTGTGGAATTATGTTCAATATATTTTTTAAATATGTATTTTATGTCGAATCGCATATACAATTGGGTACATTCATGTCTTATGTAACAAGAAATATTGATTGTTTTGTGTGATCACTAACCAGCCACATTATATATAACATTGTATCGTGTGGTTAATTAATTCGTTTCATTTATAGAATGTATTTTTTGTGTGAGATAAGAGTTCATTTTTTGTAATTATCTCAAGTTACGGACATTGAATTTTAGATTTAGGATTTCTCATATTAAAAATAATTATAAATTACCCAATTAATCGTACTAAGATTTCTCACATCAAAAATAATTTATTAACCAATCGTGAATATGCTTCTCTAATTTTATAATAGCTGTGTCATAAGATGAGAAATGATCGAAGTTATATATTTTAAAGAGATACCGAGTGTATACCCCTCAAAACTTCTATTAATTGGAATTTTTTTTCAATCAAAACTTTATTATTAGATACATCTCTATCCAAAACTTAAAAATATTTGATATTTTCCCATTAATTTTCATTATTGGAGAATATCGCTGTCCAAAATTAAAAATATGTCATATTCCTCCATATTTAAAACAAATTAACCCATAAATCTCTTTTTAGTTTTTTTTATTTAGTATTTAACTAGTCGAACTTTATATTTGAAACTTCCATTTTATGAGATTCTATTTTTTACCTTTAGAAATTAGTCTTAATTTTTATCATCAGTGTTTATTTTTTTCCGTTGGATAGTTTGATATTATTATCATTTGTATAAGCTCCATACATAATTGTTTTCGGAAAATGCTACATGTTGAAATTATTTTTAAAAACACCGGATTGATTTTGATTTTGATCGGACGATGCGTGATCCAAACTCAAAATTGAGTTTTTTTTTTTTTTTTTTTTGATTGATTCATGCCCGTAGGCTACATAGTGACAGGATAAAGTAAAGATGCACCCTGTTACAATGTCTAAAACTAGTCTATAGGGAAAATTGGATACGTGTATCCAGTATATGAGCCCCCTATCCGCCTACCCTTTTTAGCTAATATATCAGCCAACTCATTGTGGCATCTGCCTATGTGAAAACAACGAAAACCAGAATTACACTTCATCTTTTTCCATATATCATATACTTCCTTTGATGCGCGCCAATCAACATCAATAGGGGTGGCAGACCAGTGCAAACCTCAGCCAAGTATTTGCAATCCGTCAAAAAAGTAACCTCTGTGTACTCTTTGTCGAGAGCGAAATTCAGAGCATTGAGCAGTGCACATGCCTCCGCATGGAAAGCCCCACATACCATAGTTCTTTCAAACCGATATGCTATAAGCGTACCATTGAGTTGGAAAACACTGCCCGCTCCCCCAGTCCATCCAAACGCCCAAGACCCATCAACGTGGCATATCATCCCGTTTTCAGGCACAGTTTCAAGGGAAGTCCGATTGTCCTGGTCCCCTACCAGCTTAGAACCAATAGAAGCCGCTAGTCTGTTTTCCCATAAGATGTGCCTCCCATAATTCTGTACAGTGCCCAATCCCGGTACCTTCCCCTGAAAGACACAATCGTTCCTACACCGCCAGATCCCCCACATAGAAGCCACCACTCCAGTCCACTGCTCAGCCGGGAGACAGTTTGCCAGCAGCAGCAGGGCTTCTTTAATGTGGTCCCCCAAGCGATCAGTTTGTCAGTGTCAGGTCACTAGCAAACCAGCAGCTCCTCGAGAACGGACACGTCAATGCCATATGTAGCACCGTTTCCGGCCCCTGACCACACAGCAAACAGGTCGGATCCCCTCTTTTTAAACGGGAGCACATAACTTGTCCCACTGGTAAAGCCTGATTGGCCAGCTTCCACATAAAAAGTCTGAGTCTGGGCGGCGCCTCCCCCTCACGCCAGATACGAGACCACAGCTTGGACTCTGCCGCTTGTGCCACCGAAACTATCGGCTGAGTCAGCCTGCCTGTTAGTGCTAAGTACCCTTTCTTTACCGAATAACAGCCATTGGAGTTATGCAGGAAAATCAGCGAATCAGCCCCACTGTTTGCTCTAGGTGGTTGGATGTGTGTTACAATATGGATTGCAGCTGCGTACCCGACCCTAGAAGCAATGGAATCGACATCCCAATTACCCGAAACCTCATCCACCAGCTCGCTAATTGTCATCCTCCTATCACCTGAAATTTGCGGTCTGTGTTGAATCGCATTCGGAAACCATGGTTGGGCAAAAACAGTGCAGGTGTTACCATCTCCTATCTTCCAATTAACCAGTTTTTCAAGAGCAGGTCTGAGTGCCAATAATGCTCTCCAGAAAACTGAACATCTGTAGGTGCGCCGACTGTGCCAGAGATCACTATTAGGCAGGTACTTAGCTTTTACTTGGTGAACCCATAAGGCATCCGATCCATTGGCCATCTTCCACAACATCTTCATCAAAAGGGCATTGTTCATTGCTGATAAATCTCGCAAGCCCAAACCCCCTCTATCCAAAGGAAGCAACATCTTATCCCATGCAATTAGAGCCAGATATCGCTGCTGGTCCACTTTCCCCCAAAAAAAAATTTTCATGAGTGAAGTAAGCTTGTTAAGGACACCTTGAGGAATTTTTGTAGTAGCCATGAAATAGATCGGGATCGATTGAAGAAACTACAGGCAATTCGGACTGGTTTGGACTTAGCATGCGGCAGTGAGAATGTGTACAGACTACAGCATGATGATTTAATTGGGACTGACAGAAAAATTCGTAGCTCATGATTGTTGAAAATATTTTACACAATTAGTGCTTGTTTCTATATTAAAAATTAACAATGGAAAATGATGGTTCAAAAGAACCGCCCATTCGAGTACTGCCAAATAACTTATTTTGACAACCATTGCTTAAATACGGTTGTTGTCTAATTTGTTGTATTAAAAAATATTTCATGTAATTTTATTTTTTTTGCAAATAACAAGAAAAACTATAAGAAGTCTTAAAAATCCAGCCATTATATATATAACTATTGTGAAAAAAAAAATGAGTGCGACTAGTTATACAAATATGTTAAATTTACGTGTGTGTGTGTATATATTGTGAAAAATAAGTACTTTTTTTTTATTTTGCATTAAAGTTTTGTATTATATAAAAATAATCAGGTATTAAAGAGTCCGGCACGAAATATTAAGTGTACAAGATAGCCTGCACAAAATAATCAGGTATTTTGCATTAAAGTTTTGCATTAAGTACTTTTAATATTCGTGTACAAGATAGCCTGCACGAATATTAAGTGTCTTGCACGAATATTAAAGCAGATCCAATGGTTTAAGATGTGGTGTTATTTAATTTGAAATGACACTAGTGGTATAGTAGCCGGACTCGGTATTAAACTACTATTTATGACCTTGACGTCAGTGAATATTTAATTTATTTTAATAAAGTTACATTATTATCTTTCCTCAAAAATAAAAATAGAATATAGGCCAATAGATTTCATAATCATATCATTTTGTTGATAAATATATATAATAAGGTCAGTTTTGTTAATTTTTGAATATGTAAGAGCCTAATAGGTCAATTTATTTTCTCTATGTTTTGAAAACTCAGGTGTCCTTTTTAAATAATTAATAGAGATTTTGTTTGAAAATTTAAACATACAACTAGTCATATTTACTAATAACATAGGACTTGTTCCATTCATGCCAATAAATTGAGTCTCTCTCTCTTATTTTGAAAGCTTGGCAGTGGCTGCTAAAAACGTTCTCTCATGGAAGTCTATGATAAAAAATGTTTTAATCTATGTTTATTTTTTATATACATCATTTAATATATTTAAAAAATGTTAATTAAAGTAAAATGTTGACAACTTAGATTTCAACAATTTAACTTCATCAAATAAATTGAGAATTTTTAACGGCATGAGTTTTGATAACTTTAAATGACTAATTAAATTTTAATTAATACAAACTTGATACACACTATATTATATTATTAAGAATATATTTTATATTGAATAATTATTTTGGTACCCGCAGTTGAGTACCCGCATTGTACCCGCAGTTGATTCCTTTCCCAATTAACTTCCATAACGGTATAACTAACTTTGTCAATCATTAAACTATCTTGAAAAACGTGTAAAAGATGAGTCCAGTTTTTTTCTTTAAATACTTGATATCTTAAGTATAAATACTTGATGAAGCTAATATGAATATTTGATATCTTAGGTATGAATACTTTCTATTTTGTATGAATACTTTTCATATTTGAATATTTGATATTTTCAAAAACGTGTAAAAGTATGTCATCATGGATCTCATTTGAAAGAGAAAATTGTGTAGAACACGTTCGTGGTTTTAAATTTGTAAAATTCCTCATAGATCGTCCCAAAAATTGGTTAGATTGAACGGAGAAAAAAAAAACCACCTTGAAAAACGTGTAAAAGATGATTAGGTATTGTGTCCATTTTTTTTTAAATACTTGATATCTTAGGTATGAATACTTGATGAATTATATATGAATACTTGACAATTTAGGTATAAATACTTTCCATTTTGTATGTGAATTAATTTAAACCATGACTGTAGCACTGGTGGTGTGATCCACGTGACTTTTTGGTTGTGGTCCCCAATGCAGTCTGACAGTTATAAAAAGGTGCGGGTACGGTATAAATACTTTTTGGTTTTGGTTGTGGTCCCAATTCATATATCATATATGTAGTTCATTGTATAGATATAAATGCTTGTCTTGTATAGGTATAAATACTTCACAATGTTACTATTAATACTTGTAAAACAAAATTACAGTTTTATAAATACTCAACGGTTGCGGTTCCCAAAAACAGTTATGATAGTTTATGTGCGGGTACAGTGCGGGTACTCAACTGCGGATACTCATATCAGCTTCCTTTTATATTATATTTAGTTTAAACAATATTTTTCAAAAACATTAAATGAATGTATCACAAAAAATGTGACCTTAATTACTAGTTAACACTTGGTTTCCCACAACCACAAGTTAATTGGTCTAAACCTTTATTGCTCTCCAGTTCAAAGGAAATTGCAGATGCCCTCAATCCCTCACCATAAATGATGTTACTGTTTGATTATTTACTGTTGTTGCGTCTTAACGATAATGATGTTACTGTTTAATTATTTTATAGGCGTATTTAAGCATTTTGTAAAGGATGGAGAGTTCTTCTGCAGTCAAATTAAGTTTTGACCGGCATATTTAAGATTAATGACTTTAAATTCTACTAATAATTTCACTGATAAAATATGTATTTACAAAGAGTCAAATGATTCTAAATGAAGAGGGTTCAAATGCAATATAATTTTTGTGCTCCAATATGTTTCAAATCATTTATCTACAATCGATCCGAACCGCTCAACATGATCTTCATAATAAAATATGCTTGTATACCAAATTTTATATTTTTTTTTAGATAGGTACAAAATCACCTTTTTAAGGAGATTCTAGATCTAATAAAATCACCTTTTACTATTTTCAAATGCACCATAATTTTTGTCCTCCTCTTCTAAATTCTAGATCTAATATCTTATTCTCATGAAAATCTTTTAAATTTACTTATGTACACTCTTTTGAAAAGAAAAGAAAATTATGTACACTCTTAATAACTCTATTATCTTAATTCTAATCTCTCTCCACAATCGGATTTGTTCTTTCGACCGCCGCCGCACTCCAACGACCAGATTCACTTACCGCCACGCTCCAATTGAGATGGGAGTAGACTCTACGCTTCGAGCTCCGACGATACCACGTTATCAGCTCCGCTCGGCTTGGGCCCCTCTCCTCTATCTCATTTTCCTCTCCGCTCGAGGAGATAGAGACGAGAGAGAAGGATATCGTTGTGTCGAGAGTGAAGTCTAGATGGGAAGAAGGGGTGGCGGCTAGATCTAGGATTTGGATTTTTGTTTTTCCTTTCTTTTTGTCTTCGACCGGGATCTACAAACTTGAACAGAGCTTCTCAAATCATGCTTCCATCTACAACTTGAACAGGGATTCTCAAATCATGCTTCCAGATGAACATATTTTGCACCAGGCAATGAACTTCTCTTGCAAGTTTTTAAGACAGAAGCAAGCTTTTGGCCAGCTAAGAGATAAATGGTTTATTTCAAAGGAATTCCCTGAAGAGGTAGGTAAATGAACTCGTAAATGCCTTCGGAGTTTGGAATGAAAACTTGAGCAATGTTTAGTTATGCATCATTTTGTTTACAACATTGATTACATCATTAAATAGTTCTCTTGAAGGGTGAAAACGAAAAATAAAAGTTTCTAGAATTATAGAGATGCAATCTCTTTTTGAAAATTGTATACATACTATACTTTGTTTAAATATTTCAGACTTGTAGAGGACTTATCTACAAAACATTATTAGTCAGCTTGTAGACCAAAATTCACCTCACTATTATTCTAATTTTAACTTAGTAAGTGTAATGTGGTGCGACCTTTTCCTTTTAATTCACAATAAAATTAGGTTCAAATTATAAATTTATTAGGAAACCTAACATGACGGAGATAAAAAAAAAAAACCTGACTGGAGGAGGTACGAATAATATAATATTATTTAATTTTTTGAAGGAGGTCAGAAAAATTATATTTGCAATAATTACAATGTCTTAAGAACAAAAGTGTAAATTTTCAATTATAGGAAAATCTTACCTTGTTCTACCTTGCCACCTAATAGGAAACTAAAAAAAAACAAGTGATTTCTCATTTTATTTTTCTTTCAGTTTTTTTTATCTAAATATCTAGTAATTATACAGTAACTAGTTTCGTCTCTGTGCATTGCAACGGAGTCATATTATAAGAGAACAAAAAAGAATCACATATAATTAAAACTAATAAAAATATACAAATTATTCTATTTTTAATACCTATATTCAAAATCTATGATTATATTAGATCATCATATTGGTATTAATCTTTGGTACAGTACCTGATCATTCTTATTAAAAATAAATAAAAAATTGGCTCCGCTTTTGATGGACGTCTAAATAAGACTAGCATATATTTAACGTACAAATTTAAAAAGATTAAAATTGAAAATAAAAAGACGAGATCAGATTACTTACATAAATAACGAATTGGTCAAAACTTCCATTCTTAGAGGATAGAAATAATAATTAAGATAATTTGATTTCATTTATGTCGTCGCTCGAGAATAAATCTTGACAATGCATATATATGAGGTACTAAACCCTAGCCCTTCTCAAGCATATATATAGGAAGATATAAGTTGTGACAACCGTTGGATTGACGAGTACAACGACCGCTGCGTGCTTGAAATTCAAAAACTACTTTTGCAAGAGCACACAATTTTTTGAAAAACCATTTGAGCAATTGATTTTCTCATTTACACTCGGTCTATACAACTTAATTTGTGAACTAATTGACGAGCAAAATGTCCACCACGTGTGTCAAATTTAAAAACCATTTTTGCAAGAGCACACACTTTTTGGAAAACCGTTTGAGCAATTGATTTTCTCATTTGCACTCAATCTATACAACTATAATTTGTGAATTGATTGACGAGCAAAATGCACACCACCACATGTGTCAACTTCAAAAACCATTTTTTCAAGGGTATAAATTTTTTGGAAAACCATTTAAGCAATTAATATTTCCTTTTGCACTCAGTCTACAACTATAATTCATGAACTGATTGACTAGCAAAATGCCCATCGCGTGCGTCAAATTCAAAAACCATTTTTGCAGGAGCACACAAGTTTTGGAAAACCATTTGAGCAATTAATTTTGTCATTTGCACTCGGTCTATACAACTATAATTCGTGAACTGATTGATGAGCAAAATGCCCACTGTGTGTGTCAGATTCAAAACTAATTTTTGCAGGAGCACACAATTTTTAGAAAACTATTTGAGCAATTGCTTTTCTCATTTGCACTCAGTCTATACATCTATAATCGTGAACTGATTGACGAGCAAAATGCCTACCACATGTGCCAAATTCAAAAACCAATTTTACAGGAACACACAATTTGCACACAATTAAAAAAAAACATTTGAGCAATTAATTTTCTGATTTGCACTTGGTATATATGTGTGATATTTTTACATAATCAAAATAAAATTCTCTTCTTTACTATGTGTCTCTTGGTGCGTATATAAATATTAATTTTCTTAATGTTTGTTTTATTATTTCGAGCAAAACAAGTATAATATTTGATACCTTTTAAGTTTGTTATGGTTAAAATATAAAAATTAACAAGTTTTCGTTGCTTTTTATTGAATTAAAATTTTGTTGTATGTATTTCTTGCTGTGTAATTTAGATTAGAGATTATTTTTTCAATCCCACGAAGTTTAATATCAAATTATTTCCCCCCTGATATTCATAAAATTTATGTCTATGTTAGGAAATAATAGAGATTTCATTTCATATATCAAATGATAAGTATCAATATAATTTTATAGCTTGACAATTAAGAGAAAATTACTCATAGTTATATTATCTTTTCACCTTTTATCTTCACTTCAAATTAAAGCCATTTAAACCTTTCCATTTTCCCCCCGTTTTTCTTTTGACATTTAAGAATTCTAGAAGAGTGAGGCTATGGTAATATGCACGATTGAACATGTACAATGGATCTATATATTTATTTTTAAAATTCAAGCCGATTTATATGAAATATATTTGGAGATCAAATTTTATATTTATTAGAATTTTCTTAAATTTCATGATCAAAACAATTTGGATCCAATATTTAAAGACTAAATTGCCAAAAACCGAATCCGTATCCTATCCGGACCACCAAAATACCGACCACGTCAACGATCCGGACCACCTACTAAATCCAATCGTATCCGTTCATTTCTAATCCAAGAGTGCTCCCTACACAATCCACGGATCGCCTCCCCATTTGCCTCCTTTTGATCCTTCCCTATTAATACAAAACCTCTTTCGGTCTTCACCATCCCATCTCACAAAAATAGAAATTTCCTCTTCGAATTCTCTCTCTTTCTGCACTCAAATCCCTAACTCTCCGATTCAAAATCAGCGACAATGTCGGGACGAGGCAAGGGAGGCAAGGGGCTAGGTAAGGGAGGCGCCAAGCGTCACAGGAAGGTGCTCCGAGACAACATCCAGGGTATTACCAAACCAGCCATCCGACGGTTGGCGAGGCGTGGCGGCGTCAAGCGTATCAGTGGATTGATCTACGAGGAGACACGTGGCGTGCTCAAGATCTTCCTCGAGAATGTGATCAGAGACGCGGTGACTTACACCGAGCACGCCAGGAGGAAGACTGTCACTGCCATGGACGTGGTGTACGCGCTCAAGCGCCAGGGGAGGACCTTGTACGGATTCGGCGGTTAATCGGATCCGGGTTTAATCGGTGTTTCTTATTTGCGGTTTTGGGTTTGGTAGCGATAGGGGTACTAGGAATCTAGACTTCGTAATTTCTCTAGGTTGGGTTTGTCCAGGGATTTTTAATTGTTAATGTAAAGATGGTTTTGTGATCAATGAAAAATTTAATGATTAGATCTTTAACGCTTCTATGTTATTTTGTTAGTTCTATTTTTTGTTGATGAGTCTATAAATGCTTCTATTTGTCAGTTCAGTCCTAGGTTCTGTTGATTATCTTTTGTGTATAGAGTTAAATTTGGTGTTTGATTCTGAATTTTTTTCACTATTTTACCTAAAACTTAGAAGCCTCCAAATTTGTATAACATGGAAAATGATAAATATTGAAATGTTTGCTAAATGGAACATCGAAACATTAAAAGCCATTTCTATAAACTCAGCAGATTCTTGTTACAGCTTTTCTTTATTTTATTTCGTTATTTTTCTACCCCAATTTTACAACATAGGAAAATTTCTATAAACTAGAATTTCTAGTATTGGCAACGGTAGGAATTGGCTTTTTGCAATAGCTTACCCTTGCAACATGGCCGATAAGAATAATTTGCAAGTGCTATTGTTGCAAATAATATTGTTGTAGTAAGTTTCAATGCAAATACTTGGTTTCAGACTTTTTGCAACGGCTTATTCTTGCTAATATTTTTCTTTAGATTTTTGTATGAGCTGCCCTTTTAAAATGTACACTTACAAATACTTTCAGAGTTGGCACCCAACAAGAGTATTTGCAAGAATATCAAGCGTGAGCCCCATCTAAATATTTGCAAGGTTAACAAACGTGGGCCCCATCTGGTTATTTACAAGGCTAGCGAATGTGGATCCCACTTGACTATTTACAAAACTAGCGAATGTGAACCCCACCTGACTATTTGCAAGACTAATGAATGTAGATCCCACCTACTTATTTACGAGGATATCATTAATACTTTTTGCATGTTCCAATTCTACAATTCCCTTCTCCCTATACCAATCTGGTACCAATCAAATAATATGTTACATTTTCATTGAACTAGATTTATATAAACACATTAAAATATAGAAATAAAATTTTCTCTAAGAAACCCAAGAAACCTGAAAGATAATATGATCGACCGCTTGTTATGGTAACATTATCATTATATCACACGACATGATTTCTCTTATTGTATCAAACGGTCACAATCCGACGGGACATTTTAAGAAGGGAATTTTGAGATTTCAATCAAACGGTTTTGAATGTGTGCAATAATTATAACACCATTATAACTATGACCGCATATATGAACTCTTTATAATAATATTAATATTGCTATGTGAAATGAGCACTTCCATTTATACAACGCATATTTTTAATTGAAATATTTAGAAATGATTGTCTTGCTCTTTTCTTACGTTTAAAATTGTGTAAAACAGTAAACACTTTTCTAATTATTTTTTTTTGCAGAAATTCATTGAAGTTATTATGTAGTATAGGGTACTTCATGCTACTTTCTCTAACTATATATTGTCTAATTTATTTTGTCAAAAGCGCACCCGCAGGTCCCGCACCCTCTTGTCTAATTTATTCCACAAATTTAAAATCCATCATTATGGAGGCCCAGTTTTACGAAGACAATATATCTTAATTAACGGGCTAACTGATGGAGCCCATTTTTACCAGGCCCAACTAATTCCATCGACTTTCTTATTTTCATATCCTTGTCTTGTCATTATTTGTGACAAGACTTGAGATAAGTCCGATGCCCATCGGACCTACTCTGGTTCGATGGGTTTAATCACCGTCGATTTGCTTTAAAATTCGTGCGGACTGCTTTAAAGTTCGTGCGTATCTGTTTTAATTTCCGTGCGCACAAATCTTAAATTAGATCGGACGGTCACCATGTCGTTGAACCTAAAAGTAGGTCCGATGGGCATCGGACCTACTCCGTTCTCCATCTTTCCCTACTCCAACATTTTTTTATTTTTATTGTTTTCTTTTTCTTTTTTCATAAAAGATAAAAAAAAATATGTAGCTCTGAGGTGGCATGTTTTTTTCTTTTATTTTTGTGCAGTAAATTCTACTGTTAGGAATAGATCTATATGGACTGAATAGAGGTCAATTAATTGATTCTTATTTATTTTCAAAATTTCTATAAAATGATTTTATATATACAATTTAATCTAAAAATTTTAAAATTCTAAAAAATCATATGCATTTATTTTCAAAATTTCTATAAAATGATTTTATATATACAACAATCTAAAATTTTAAAAATTCTAAAAAATCATATGCAATTAATGTTTCATCCACATAATTTAATATGAAAGAGTATATATAAAGGGAAAAAACAAACTTGTATAGCTAACAATAAACATGAGAAATTAAGTCTAGACACATGATGGAGACTATAAATTAGATATCTCACTTCATTGATACACATTAATATGCTTGTCCCCACCCACGTGACAGAATTGTGATTTAATATGTTCATCTCTTTAGATATTTTAATGAATTTGTATATCCTACATAATATTAAAGTTCATTCCCATTATATATATTCTTTCTCTTTTCCCTCTCGCTCCTTATTTGGAAGTCATGGCAGAATCTCCTCTTGTAAGAAGCTTCAATCTTTTCCTCTCTCTCTGGTTGGTTTTAAATTACATAGTTTCCTGCTTTATAGAAAGTACGTAGGAGTTTGCATGCTATATCTTGGGCTTTAATTTTTCTACTTTTGCTAAAATTGTTGTACACTCTTGCAGTTGCTGCCAAGTTCTCAACAACAGTAAAAAAACAAATCAAAGAAACAGAGGATTACTCCACCAGAATCTTTATTTTTGATGAATGTGTTTCCTTATACAGCTTTTGTTAGCTCATAATATTTTTTTTTAGTGATGGATCTCGAAGCAGCCAAATCATCCGAAGTACCATCTGCTACTTCAGATGGCAATCACAACAATTTCCGAGGCGTCCGAGCTAAAGATTGCTACTCATGAGAGTCCACGGTAGGAAGAATACATCTTGACACTTTTCCTAATGCTAAGATGGCTGCTGTGGCTTATGACGTCGGAGCTAAAGCATTGTAAGGCGACAGGGCAGTTCTAAATTTCCCACAATTCAGGGGAATTTGGACTAAACCAAAGTCGAATTCCAAGGCTGATATCAAAGAAGCTGCAGTTTATGCCGCAAATTTGTATGATAATGTTATTACCGCTCTCGATACAACTTCAGCCATCCCACTGGATAACTCAGAGGGAGAATCAAGTCAGGGTCCTGGAAATCATTATAAACCTGCAAAACGGAAAACCCAAATAAGGTAAGTATCTGCAATATATAATTGAAAGGTTTAAGAGATTAATTGCATTATTGCAATAAAATTATTTTTCGTATAATAAATGTGAAGTCAAATAGAAAATGACAACTCAAAAGTTCCGCAGCTATAATAAAAATATTGTATGTGGTAGTATAACTAGTTTTTTTTTGTTTGAACAAATTAAATTAAGATAGATCTTTTTTTAAGTTTTTATTTTTAGACCATCTTTAATATTTTTTAGAGATTTTTATTTATATAATGATCAAGATAGAATGGAAAACAAAACCAAATTAAGTTTTATGCAATTTCAAACCAATATTTTATTTTGTTAACAACTTAGAATTTTTGTCTTTTTTCTCTGTATTTTTTTTTACTGCAATTGTGTTTTATACTTTCATAACTTAATTTCTCTTAAGGATTTAAATCATTTAGAATTTTCAATTTTTCTTCACCTCATGAAAATAATTCGGGAAATTAAATTTTTCATCATATCAAATCATCTAATTATCAACGCATGCTATTTCACCAAATTTGGACATCAATTCCCTCCACTATCAAATCTGAAAAAAAAAATAGATAATGTAAATTATGTTCTTTTATATAAACAATAAACAACTTTTAATGAAAACGACAAAGTCGTGTAGATATTTTCTTATTTACATATAAAAAAAGTACTCACTGAAAGAGCGAATATTTTGAAAATATGTATCTTGTTTATTTATTTATTTCTGTTTTACGAAATAATACTTTTGGAATTAGTAATCACCTTTACAACATGTCAATTATACATAAAGGTGACAGATTGAAGTTTTTATTCAAAAGTTTTAGTAAAGATGTTACCTTTTTATATTCAAATTGTTTGTTGCATTGCTGAAACCAAGAAGACGCTAAATATTAAAAAAAAAAAATACAATCCACACACATGAGAAAGTTATCAACTTCAAACATTACAATCCATTCAAAGTTGTGCATATATAAATATATAATGAATACTCTTTCATGAGAAAGTTATACGCACTATCACCGCTCGCATGATCCTCTCATTTTTAAAATATGATGCGGTACTCTTATCATGTGAAATGTGACTGCTATCAATAATGCATATCGTATTATATTTGACACAAAATGAATGAGAGGATTATGTTAATATATTTTGTAATAATATTAACAAATATAGAAGTATTACATAAATTTTAACAAATATTGAAATGTTACATAAATAGTTTTTGTAATAATATAGAAATTAAAATTACAAATGTGACAACAAATCTATGCATAATTTTTTACTAGTATCGTGCTTGTGCGTTGCAACGGGGACATATTATGAGAGAACAAAAACAATTCTTATAGAAAATATCATATTTTCAATACAAAAAATAGATCAATGAAAAGAATAATTATTCAACAATATCCTTGAATGATATTAAAATAGATTAGAACAGAGACATATTATAAGAGAGCAAATATGTTCATATTTCAGTATTTCATAGAAAATAAGTTGGACGACTTTTAATTCATACATATGTTGATTTTGTGTGGTATTTTCTATTATAATAAAATACTGCAATTTATTAGTTTACTATTTTATCAATCTATTAAAGCTTGTTGCATGAAAATTTGTATAGTTTTGCTATTAATGTGGATTTGTAATCCTTATTGCTATTACATATGGATTTGTATCTTCATTGCTATTAATGTGGATATGTAATCTTTATTGCTATCACGCATGAATTTGTATTCCTAAATAACATACAACGAAATAAAAAATTACAGCGATTACTATGAATCTGTATTCTTAAATGATATTTTAAGAATGGAAAGAAATCATAACTAATAAGAAAATCGAGTATGTGACAATCAAATAAGGAGGTTTAAGAAAGTTTAAAAAAAATGAAGAAATCATGACATCTACTTGTGACGAGTACGTGTCTAAATAAATTTAGACTTCTACACGTAGAAAAACATAAAAAAAAATGCATAGAATTATAAAATGACAGACTGTTTGATTGGAGGGCTAATATTTAATTTGAAATTTCTTTGTTAATCACAACCGTTGGCGAATCAGGATATCTACATATTTAGTAATTAATATAAGAATGGAGATATAAGTTCGCAAAATTTTAGTATTCGGATAGAAAGGTAAGAAAGCAACATTTAATTACGAGCATATAATTTGAATATTCATTTCTTTCAAGACTACAAATTGTTCGTCTCCATACAGCTCGTGTCATTTTGTGTCCTACCTAAAAAATATTGTATTTATAACTGTAAAGATATATAAACACAAGGGCGGAACCAGAGCCTGAGCCAGCCTAGGCCCTGGTCCCCCCTTGGCCCAGAAAAATATACAGAGAACTGCATGTTTTTTTAGTTAGGCCTTCGATTTAGTACCTGAAATTGATAGTTAGGCCCCCCTGAGAGCCCTCGGCCCTGAAATTGGTAGTTAGGCCCCTCCTACCAATATTTTATGGTTCCGCCACTGTATAAACATGTCGATAATTATAATTATGAATGTACATTTCATGGATATTAACAGAATTCCGTTTACAGACTTACAGTCAAATATGAGAAACAAAATATTATATGGGATTAAAATTGGACGACTTATTCTTGTCTAATGGATATCTCCAGCAAGAAGGAAATGGAGGTAACTTTCGGCCGAAATTTTGAAGCGGGAAACACAATCTCTCCTCGCATTCTCGCGCCTCCAGTCCTTTACCAAACAGAAAACAAATTACGGAAACATTGTGCACGTCATCGATCCGGACCCTCAACGCAATCCGATCCACACCGTTTATTTCTAATCGAAGAGTGCGATCCTCACAGTCCACGGATCGACTCCTCATTTCCCCCGTCCACTACTAGCTATTAATTCTCCCCTTCCAATCAAATCGAATCCAAATTAACCCTCTTCCATTTCTTTCTTCCATTTCTTTCTCGCTCTCTTCACTCAAATCAATTCAGCTACAATGTCGGGGCGAGGCAAGGGAGGCAAGGGGCTAGGTAAGGGAGGTGCCAAGCGCCACAGGAAGGTGCTCCGGGACAACATCCAGGGCATCACCAAGCCTGCCATCCGACGGTTGGCGAGGCGTGGCGGCGTCAAGCGTATCAGCGGCTTGATCTACGAGGAGACACGTGGTGTTCTCAAGATCTTTCTCGAGAATGTCATCAGAGATGCTGTGACCTACACTGAGCACGCCAGGAGAAAGACCGTCACTGCCATGGACGTGGTGTACGCTCTCAAGCGCCAGGGGAGGACATTGTACGGGTTCGGCGGTTAGTCGGATCTGGTGTTTCGTGTTGTGATGTCCGGGAGTTTTTTTATTGGGTTTGGTTATGGTGTTTTTGTTTGTGGTTGGGTACCGATAGGGATAGGGTTTAGTTAGTATTTACTATTTAGTGCTTTCATTTTGGTATTGATATGGTACTTCTTGAACTTTTAATGTAAAGATGCATGTGATAAGTGAAAAATTGAAAGATTCGATCTTTAAAATCCTTCTCTGTTCTTTGGTTATGATGTCTTTTTGTTGAGTGATTTCAAATGCTTCTAGTTTGCTGATTTGTCAAATTAGTTTTCTACTTATCAATTGAATCTGTAAAATTTGGGGATTTAAAAAGTTTGATTATTTTATCTGAAATTTGGTGCCACCAGATTTTAATCAGGCAAAATTGTTTATTGGGTAGTCAAAATCTTTTCTTTTCTTGGAAAATCCATCTGACAGCCTGCTCAGAATGTTTATTGAATACATCTTCAGTTTCTTATTCACAATAAAATTAAGTGATTTTAGGAGTTGTATTAGGATATCGTCATAGAGCAATTATGGTAGTGCAGAGTAATGTTTTTGCAAAAGAGATTCATTTTGTAGCTAGCATCATGAAATAATCAGGACAATCAAATCTTTGTTTTCTTACTTCTTATTGCTAGCTTCATTTTGTAGGGAACAGAAAAAATTGAAATACAAAAAGCAAAATGAATCTTTGAAGTTTTAATTATACAGGTCAAAGAAATACCACCACAAATATTCATTATTCCAGTAGAAAAGAAAATATAGCACAAAGACAGAAGTAAAAGCATGAATCTTTCTGAATAGGATATGTGCAGGACATGTAATGATAGTTGAGTCTCGTACATATTCCATGATATCAGTAACACTTGTATTATGTTCAGCAATTCTTGAATTTGAAAGAACTTGAAAAGATTTCATTGAAGTTGTCCAAACCATGCACATTGTAAATGAAATTTCATTGCACCAGGAAGTTTTTTTTTTTTTTTGAAATCTTGACAGCGACTGTCAAGTGATGTTATTAAGATAACATATTCAAACTACAATCTCAAAAAAAAATACACCAGTTAGAAAAAAACCACACACAGAGACCCAGTGCCTAAGCCACACGTTTGCCCAAAACTGCCCCTTTTGATCAACAATGCTTAATCCAGAGTTTCGCTTCATGGAGACATAGATTTGCAGTAACCTTCGGCCTTTGTACCTGTTCTCCAAAAACAACTCTATTGTGGTGCTTCCAGATATGCCAAATCGTGCACATGAAATGCGCTGCCCAAGTGTTACGGCTCCAAGTTCTGGTTTGTTTCACCCTATTCCACGAATTATCCCAGACTTCCTCGACCGACTCCCCGAGCACCATAATTACCTGTTGCAACAGACGAGCCATGGCAGCCCACACCGCACGTGCATATGGGCACCATAATTACCTGTTGCACCAGGAAGTTTGCCTTAAAATTTGCCTAATTAACATGTACTTTGTCTACTACGGGGGTTTTTTTTTAATTTCTTTTGTGGATGTGATTACATTCAATTTTTTTTCTGATCGGCCTATTATTCTTCTCTTCTATTTTTATGCAATTGTGAAAATCACCTGAAAAATAGTCTTTTTCTCTGCTGCTAACTTTCCCTTCTCATTTAAAGTAGATAGACTATCTATCACTGGTGATGAACAATGCCGTGCGTCCTAGTTGTAACTTGGGCTGGGCCAAGTAGAACTTAGATCTGGAATACCTGAGACCCATAGAGGCTACAGATCGAAGTTAAGATCTCATCTAAAGTAACCAGTTTTTTTTGGTAAAATCCCTCTTAGAACTTGTAGTAGTTTTCTAAGAAAGGTTATTTTTGTCTTTTATTATTTTAACAAGAGACTTAACTATGGTTGGTTAGCTTTAAAGTTATTGTGTAATGGGTAAAAAGGAAAGAGTTAAGAGACAAATTAGAAATATTCAAGTGTATAGGGGTAAATAAGAAATTGAAGAACTCTTTGAGGTTACATGAGAAATTAACTATTTTGAATATTGTTAATTCGTTGTCAGCTATTAGGCTGACCTTCAAAAAAAAAAATATATATATATTGTTAATTCTTCTGAATTTTCTAATATCTTGCTGTAATCGTTATAATTATTTTCCTCATCAAATATGTTCCATCTCATTTATTAAAGAAGTACATATATACACATATACATAATTATTTAAACCACAAATACAAACACATTTCTTTCTTGCTGGAGATATCCATTAAACAATAATAAGTCGTCCCATTTTAATCCCATATAATAATTTTTTTCTCATATAGGACTGTAAACAGAATAGTTAATATCAATGAAATCTGAACTCATAATTACGTAATTATTCGGCATGTTTATCTTTACAGTTATTGATACAATAATTTTTAGGTAAGATAAAAATGGCTACGAACAATTTGTAGTCTTGAAAGAAATGAATATTCAAATTATCTGATTTTTTAGTTTAATGTAGCTTTCTTACCTTTTTATCCAAAAACTAAAATTTTGCAAACTTATTATCAATTTTGGATATTAAAACTATCAATAGATTTGTTGCACATTTGTAATTTTAATTTTTAATATTATTATTACGAAAAGTATTTTTTTGTAAAACTTCAATATTTGTTAATATTTATGTAATATTTCTATATTTGTTAGAGGGTTCCACTGCACCCTCTTTTGGTGCACTTAACGTGCACCCAAAACTCATGTCTTCATTTTCAAAGTTCAAATAGTCGACTCGAACCTTCCAACGTGTTCTTCATATTAAAATGTGCTTGGAGACCAAATTTTACATTTTTTGGAAATTTTTTACTATTTTTTCAGAATTTTTGATTAAACTAAACAATAATTTGAAATTCAGCAAAGTGATGATTTTCAAAAATTCTGAAAAAATAGTAAAAAATTTCCAAAAAAATGTAAAATTTGGTCTCCAAGCATATTTTAATATGAAGAACACGTTGGAAGGTTCGAATCGACTATTTGAACTTTGAAAATGAAAATATGAGTTTTGGGTGCACGTTAGGTGCACCAAAAGAGAGTGCAGTGGAACCCTCCTCTTGTTAATATTATTATTACAAAAAGTATTAACATGATCCTCTCATTCATTTCGTGTCAAGATATAATATGATACGGATTGTTGATGTTGTTGACAGGAGTCGCATTTCACATGATAAGAACACTAGAATCACATCATATTATATCTGACACGAAATAGATGAGAGGATCATGTGAGTGGTGATAGTTCAGATAACTTTCTCGTGAAAGAGTATTCATTCATTATCTTTCTTTGCTTTCTGTGTATTGATAGTATCTTTTTTTCTTTTTAATATTTAGCGTCTTCAACAAGTAGCTTGAATATAAAAATGGAACATTTTTATTAGACATTTGGAATAATATTTCAATCTGGCATATTTATATAATTAACACTGCATGTGCTATAGTTGCACATATTTGTGAGACAATTTATTAATGCAGGAATTAGTTATAAAGGTGATTACTCATTTCAAAAATATTATTTCTTAAAAAAAATTAATTAACAATTGAAATATTTTCAAAATATTTGTGAGTATTTTTTTTATATGCAAATAGAAAATATCTATACGACTACTCAAAGTTTGTCCTTATTGTTAAAAGTTGGTTATTATTTACATATTAAAAACATAATTTATGTTATCTGTTTTTTTTTTCAGATTTGATAATGGAGGAAATTGATGTTTACAATATAAAACATGGTCAAATATTTAAAGGGAATCCAACCATGTTGATGATCCGACATCTGTTAAAGAATTTAATTTGCTGAATTATTTTCATGCAGTGAAGAAAAAACAAGAAATTCGAAATGCTTTAAATCATTATTAGAAATATCTTCATTAAAATATAAAAAGTAACTACAGTGAAAAAGTTACAGAGATAACAAAAACATAAATTCTATATTGGTAAGAAAATAAAATATTGGTTTCGAATTGCATAAAACTGAATATGGTTTTGTTTTCCATTCTATCTGATCATTATATATAAAAAAGTTTCTCTAGAAAATATAAAATATGACCTAAAATAAAAACTAAAAACAAAAAATTTATCTTAATTTATTCAAACTAAATAAATGACTAGTTATACTGCCATACAATATTCTTATTATAGTTGTGGAACTTTTGTGTTATCGTTTTCTATTTAACTTCACATATATTATAAAAAAGTTAATATTATGGAAATAATGTTAATTAAACTCAAACTTTTAATTGTATATTGCAGATTCTCATTATACTTGAAGCTTTAGGGTTTCACGTGTTTAATATTGATTTGCTTAAAAGTATGTTCAAAAGATTTATATAGAAAACAAGTTATTTGTAACTGTAATGGACCCATGTAGAAAACTTCATCTAAATTGTCAAGATTCAAAACAATTGATTTTGTATAAAATTGAAACTAATATTTAGAAAAATTACCTTATAATCAAAGAGACAACAAAATTGTAAGTGACAATTGCAAAATAAAATTAAAGAAAATGTTATTTTTTTAATGTGTTGTATTGTGAATTATGTGTTAAAATGATTTGAATTATTAAGATGGCCAAAATTTAAGAATTTGATCTTATATAATATGTTTCAAAATATATTTTTTCATTAATTTTTTAAATCTAATGTACAACATACATTTAACATTTAGACAATATTATATAACCGTTTAACAGTTTTTTTAAATGGAAGTAATACGAGCTTCTTGTGTGAGTAAAGCGAAATAAAATCTGTTGTTATTTCAAAGGAATAACAGGATTATGTTATTCTGATTCTAACCGTTCAAATTTTTTCATTGTGAATTTCAATTAAATTTTTTTTACACACGAATATCAACGAAGATTAACGATTGGAATAACAGAATCCTGTTATTTCTTTGGAATAACAACATATTTATTTCCATAGATAGCAGAAGTGGTACAATAAGGTCAACCATGTTATTACTATTGCTGTGTTATCCACACCATATTTATGACATAGGTGGGTACCAGGAAGGGTAAAGCCCTCAAAATCCAACCATAAAAAAACAAAAACCCTCAAAATTTTAACCAGTTCCCTTTTTAACATTTACAATATTTTTGCTAAAAGTTCTTAGAAGTGTTAATAATGTGTTTTGCCAGGACAATCCGCACTGGTTTAGTGCGACCAGTGGTGCAGCCAGGACACCGACACCAGCCTCCATTTTTTTTTATTTGCTTGATTTCTACAATTTAAATAAAGACACAGACAGTAACTTAGTTTTTTGGTGCATTCTATACTAAACTAAGCTAAAATGCAAGAAATTTGACACAATTTTGGAAGTAAAACCCTAACCAGAAGTGTATATAATTGAGGTTTATCAAAATCCCATGCTACAACCCTGAATTGAACAGCTCCTTGGACATTTGGTACTGGGATGGTAAAAGATTGGTACTTTGAGCTGGGATTTTTGTTGCATATTCTCATAAGCAATGGTTCCAGCAAGCTGTATGAACCCTCCCAACTACAAAATTATCGGACTATTGCAATCTTCCGACCTCTCCACAATCGGTTGTATTTCAGAATTACATTATCATACTTTGTCTTAACACAGTTTGCGACCCCTTGGATGCTCATACATAGATCCTCTTTAATGGCCTGCTTAATAACATCGGCAATGATTGATGCCGTTAATTAGCTGTGCATGGTCTGTCATTGATGATGCAAACATGCATGTGTGAGGCTTATCTTGCTTGTTATAATCCATGTTTCTCCCCTCCCCGATGCTTTTGCCTTTAGTTCATACTCACACTCACAAACTACAAAACCACCTGAATCCGAGTTGTATCACTTTTCTTCATTTTAATCACTCGATGTGATCTTTTAAATCCTTTCTCGATGTGTCACAAACTACAAACAAAGATTAGAGACAAAATATCCTTTCTTTTTTGTCAATTTCTCAGGTTTAAATCACTATGGAACAACAATTTGACACTGAAGATCCTTTCTTGTATCCCAGGTATGCAGGTGATTGGTGGAGATTACAGTCCATACATCACACATTAAGCAGACTATATAAATTATTACTTTAATAGTGAAATGCCACAAGCATGAATCCCTCGGAAAAAAAATATCATCTGGCACAATGAAGCACAGGAAAACCTGAGTTCCATGTAAAACTAACATTGAGGAATTGGGAATTATCATCATAGAGCCTTTTTAAAAAAAAAAAATAACCAGCTTTCATTAATACATTATATAGCTCAAGATGTGATCTTTTAATAGAAGAACAAAACAAAAGAAAGAAAATTACCTGTTTCACCTTCATTCTGCTTCTCCCGATCCTCAGACGACACCTCTTCTTGCAACTCCTTTGGCTGGCGCTCAACTTACAGTACCTCCACTTCCACCTCCTTCTTCCGCTCCGGATCGGCCTCCTCTGAGGAACTCTTGCATCAGAGCCGCTGTCGTTCCCCTTGGCCACGAAATGGAGACCCTAGAGGCGCCGTCATTGTCCTTCTCCCTGCTCTCTCTCTCGCTCTCCCTCTCTCTCGCGGCATATTAAAAAAGGAGACGCCTAGGTCGGTGCTTCGAAAAAAGAAAAGAGACGCGTATTCGCGTTGGGAAGAAGCGAAGACAGGAAAAGAGAAAAGAGGAAAGAGGGAGGAAGGCAGGGAGCGAAGAGAGAAAAGAGGAAAGACGGAGGAAGAGAGAAGAGATTCGCGTTTTCGCTGGTGAGTAAGGGAGAAAGAAAAATCTGTGTGGTCTTGTATGTAGCGGGTTGATTTATAACTAATTTCAGACCTGTACACAAATAGATACATAAAATATGTGCATAATATCTCATATTCAACACAATGGTTTATAATGGTTTGGATCTGTTAAATGGAAGGCTGAGATTGTCTCTGGACAGATACACCATTCAGTCCCAAAAAATTCAACGTGGTTTTATAGGAGTTTTGATATTAATAAGTAATGACACTTTTATAGTATTTATTTGATTATTTAAAAGAAGAGTCTGGCTAGTATGACATGAGTGTCATTTCAGCCTATATAACACAAACTCCAAAACCTATCGAATTGACTTCAAACGGTGAATCTAAACCGTTCAAATCGATCTATTTAGTTTACATACAAAGTTTATCATTTTTTGAATTTATTTAGTATCAAGTCAAGCGGTGAAATGTGTGAGTTTTTAAGTTAATTTTAATGCATTCATTTTTTAATATTTTTGACCGCTTGATTTGATACGATACTAAAATAACTATAAAATATAAATTTTTTGCATGTAAACACATCACTCATAAAATAAATTGGTTTGAACAGTTTGAATTAGTTGTTTAAAATCTATCCAATTAATTTTGTAGTTAGTGTCAAGTGACACCGATGTCATACTAGCCGGACTCTTAAATAAAGAAATATTATGGTGTGAAAAATGGTTAGCTTATTCATTATTTCTATTTTCAGCTTTTCTGGGTTATAATATATATTTGAAGAGTAGTAATTGCTTTCATAAAAAATCTACATCAACTTCAACTTGACCAATCAGCCGACATTTTTATTGATACCCTAAGTTTAATACAAATTATTAATTATACCCACGTTCCCAAACTTTTGCTAAAAATACCCAAGCCGGCCAGAAAATGGCCGGCTTAGGTACCAGAGTAAACCGGCCATTTTCTGGCCGGCTTACTCCATTTTTTTTTTTTTTTAGAGACACGGTGGAATCTAACTCTGCAAAATATTGAAATCTAACTCTGCAAATTTGAAATTTTTGTTTAAATTATTTGTTATATTACTTCTTTGAGGAGGGATCAAGTTACAACAATCATTTTTTTCATTTTCAAAGTCCAAATCGTCGATCCAAACCGTTCAACATGATCTCCACAATAAACTGTGCTTCCAGATCAAATTTTACATTTTTTTTAATTTGTTTACTATTTATTAAGTATTTTACAAAAAATAGTCATATTCAGACAATTTTTTTTTTTTAGAGAGAGACACTATGAAGATCAAAATATTGAAATCTAACTCTGAAAATTTGAAATTTTTGTTTAAATTATTTGTTATATTACTTCTTTTGATATATAATTAGCATATTTATACTAAAATACGATAGATTAATTGAAATTATGTTGAATAACACTAAATTATGTTAAATTACGCTAAATTACATTAAATTACGCTAAAATACGCTAAATTACAAATGAATAGGGACGATATCTTCACTGAAAAGGCGAAAAACGACGATGAAACTTCAAACGGTCATAAAACGGCGCTCGAGTGTCCGATTTCAGCAAATGACCACTTTTCGGAAAGCTTGCGAAAATGCGCATGCGTCCGTGCTAGCAATGCTAGATTCCGAAATTCAGAATCGCAAAAAAACAAAGGGAAGAGCTTCAAAACTTGAGTTAAAGTTTCTGATTAAGATTTTCATTTCTATCATTCAATCCAAGTAGCTCAGTAAATTAGTTACATAATGAACTTGCAGATTACCAATTTTTACTATTTTTGGAATTTTTTTACTATTTTTTATGATTCATGAAAGATGAGCAAAATCAGTCTACTATAGCGTAATTTTGTGTAGTTTAGTGTTTTTTTTTACCGTATTTCAACATAATTAGGGAAGTTATTGTAATTTAACGTAATTTAGTATAATTGAACATAATTTATTGTAATATAGTGTAATTCAACATAATTTCAAGTAATCTAACGTATTTTAGTATAAATATGCTAATTATACATCAAAAGAAGTAATATAACAAATAATTTAAACAAAAATTTCAAATTTGCAGAGTTAGATTTCAATATTTTGATCTTCATAGTGTCTCTATAAAAAAAAAAAAAAGAATGGAGTAAGCCGGCCAGAAAATGGCCGGTTTACTCTGGTACCTAAGCCGGCCATTTTCTGGCCGGCTTGGGTATTTTTAGCAAAAGTTTGAGAACGTGGGTATAATTAATAATTTGTATTAAACTTAGGGTATTAATAAAAATGTCGGACCAATCAGCTTATGTTTATTCGGTGGGGTAAAAAAAAAGTTGAAAGATAATGTAAAATAAATTGTAGAGCACGAGAAACTTCTTTTAAGTATTTTAGGACCTCTGGGGCAAGGAAAAAGGAAAAAGGAAAAAGGAATGAGCTGGTATCAATGATTTCATTTTTCGCTGTCGTATACGGTCAGGTCCGACATTTTTATTAATATCCAAAGTTTAATACAAATTATTAATTATACCCAGAACTCAACTCAATATCGAAATATACCCAAGCCGGCCATTTTCTGGCCGGCTATGTTCCCTCCCTAAGCCGGCCATTTTAATATACCCAAGCCGGCCATTTTCTGGTCGGCTATGTTCCCTCCCTAAGCCGGCCATAAAATGGCCGGCTTGGTACATTTTTTTTTAACCGCATTATTTTTGTTTTAGGTGATTTCTATTAAAGTCAAATATTTCATTTCTAAGTTTCGTATAAAATAATAAAGTACACACAAATTGCAAATAGAGTCCACACATTTTTTACAACATGCATACAAATCACCTATTATTGCTACGTCTAAAAGGTAATCTCCGAAGTAAACCACTTGCGAAAGATGCCTACGAGGTGGTCTAACAGATGGCTCTGGTTGCTCACTAGATGGGCCTGCCTGGGCTCCAGATGGCGCTGCTTGGCTTGTAGATGGGCCGCCCTGGGCTCCAGATGGCCCTGCTTGGCTTGTAGATGCCCTTGTTGTGCGTCTAGTAGTGGACCTCCTCGGTTGGGCAGATGGCTCCCCTTGCACCCCAACCGCCTCTCCTCCTATGGCAACCGCCTCTCCCATTGCTTCGGCATACATAGCAGCTGCATCTAAACGGCTCGTAGCTGTGCTACGCCGTGACCCTCCGGACCCACTTCCCGACGCCATTACTCGCTCATTTTCTGCCGTATTTGCTGCGTTTCTTGCCTCTGCATTTGCATGTGTTACTTAGTAAGTTGGTATAAATTGAAAAGAAAAATAATTTTAGATGAATGTTACATACCTCTTCGTTGCCTATCGGAAGTGGAACGACGAGGCTGATGCCCCATTCGTCTACCTTCCATTTCATCCATCGTCATTACATGACGGGTGTGTTTTCGCCTCCCCTTCCTAATCCAACCACTACTCGGAAGGATTCTGTCTCCAACATTAGGAGGCCAGTCTCCCATATTGCCAATTGGATTGAACACATTGCTCCAAGTACTCACAAGATAGGGTGTTTTATACCAGTCTGCAACAAAGTCGTCCTCTTGCCAGTTTCGGTCACGGCAAACAGGTAAGACATGAGCGCACGGAATAGAAGTTAATTGGATACCTCTGCAAGTGCATTCCATTTGTCTGTCGGGACCGCGCGTCACAATATACATGAACTCCCTGTGAGTGGGTTCCATGTTGCCCATGTCGCTACGGGTGCAAGGAACGTACTCATTTGGGGATGAAACTTGGTACTGACCTTGGCCCTGCGTGTAACGAACCACCCGCATTTTTCCAGCTTTCTCCCAACGTTTTCTGATCTTCTGCAAAACCCGGTCAGACAGAACCTGTCCATTGTCTTGTAATTCCATTGCTCGCTGACGCCGCTGAACAAACCATCTGTTGCACGTGTAGAACGTATCCTCCACAATGGCACAAACAGGCAATCTACGACTCGTTCGGAAGACATTGTTGAGCGACTCGGAGCCGTTTGTTGTCATGATACCAAACCGGTATCGTCCGTCACAGGTTTGGAAAATTTTCTCATAATTGGATGGCTCCATCACATCATTAGGACGTACTTTGCCCACTCTCTTTAAATATGCATTGCACTTCGGATTTTGCTGCACAAAAACAAATATGTGTTATTTCATTTTCATAAAATTCTTATAAGATAATTAAACGAAATGTTATAAGTTAGACATACATGAGCAAACTCTTGGAACATCTCTTGTAATCTTCTCGGCTTCTTCCTCTTTGCTCCTTCCCTGAACCTCCACCCGTACCATCTGTCTCATCCACAGTTCGTGACTAAGTTGTCAGCAACATGCTGCATACAATACCTGTGCACAAAGAGCTCGGGAGGCCATCCGTATTCAGCTGTCAGTGCAGCTTTGATCCCCTTGTGCTGGTCCGATATGACACATACAAATTTACACGGGCCGAGCACTTCATTCCTCAACCACTGCAAGAAAAAGCCCCAATTCTCAGTATCCTCCTGACGTACAATTGCAAATGCAATAGGCAACAATTGGTTCTCGGCATCGTAGCCGCAAGCTATCAAAAGCCTCCCTTCGTATCGCCCAGACAAGAAGCAGGCATCGATGCTGATCACTGGTCTCAGGTACTGGAACGCCGCAATGCATGGACCAAACGCCCAGGCTACGGCTCTGAACTGGGCAACACCTGGCATGATTAGTCCTGTTTCCTTATTCCGTACCGGGCTGGTCAGAAATTGGTGGATCGAGTTGGGATTGTTGTGGCAAATTGCAAGCAACAGTGGTCTCAGCAAGCTGTATGAAATCTCCCAACTCCCAAATTGCCGGGCTATTGCTAGCTCACGGCCCCTCCACAGTCGGTTGTATTTAGGTGTCACACCATTATACACAGACAAAACAATGTCTGCCACCGTCTGGATGCTCATACACGGGTCATTTTTAATGGCGTTCTCAATGACATCGGCAATGAGTGATGCCGTCAGACATTCGTGGTCGACCCTCGTACTCTCAGTCCTACATGTGTGAGGCCTGTCTTGCTTAGTTATAACCCATGCGTCTCCACATCCCGTCGGCTTTGCCCTAAGCTCGTAACGACAATTCTTGTCCTTGCACAACAGAGTAACCCGATCCCTGTCACTTTTCCAAGATCTGAACTCCTGATTCTTAGTTATATGGTGCTCTCTGATCTTCTTCATTAGGTCTTCTTTGGTTTTAAAATATAGGTTTGCACACATCTCACCTTTGTACTTAATCCGTTGCCCATAATAACCAATATCTGCTTCTCTAAACTCAGAAACATCATTGAGGTCTGGGAACGGGTGCGATCAATCCGGCCACTAAGCGGCCCCCCCTCATCAGTATGCCTTTCAGCTGTTTGAACCGGCCCGTCTTCATCGCAACCTTCCATGTAATCTGAATCCCCCCACATTTCTCCCTCAAATTCATCCCCGCTCCTCAGCTCGTCCTCCGGTATTTCATTAATATCTTCAAAGTCCGGGCATGTTGCATCGTCTACTGGTGCAGGTCTGGGGTAAGGTGATACTGGAGGTAACGGTAAATCAGCCACATTTATAGATCTAGGTGGGGTTGAAACTGAGTGTCTTGGTCTGCCTCAATTGTGTCTAGGTGGGGATGCAACTGAGTGTCTTCGTTGAGGTGCTGGTGGGGTGACGTAGTTGTAGGTATCCGAGTCAGGTTCGTTGAGGGGTAAGGTGGAGTCACGTCTGTATGTTTTTGGTTGTGGAGTATAATGTGGTGCCGCTGATCCAGAGCCCGAACTTCCAACCCCGGGCTCTACCGGAACTCTTCTAGCAAATATTTCTATTAGAAAATTCCCTTCGGACCTCAAATAACCAAACATGCCTCTCCACGTACTCTCATCTACCAGTTTCGCAACCATAAATTTTCCGCTGGAGGGATGGCAATATCGGGTTGCCAATTCTAGGTCACACCTTTCTGGGTTGTAACCGGTGTGTGTGTAAACTATGGATTTCAGGTCCAAAAGTGAGATGTCATCTGGAATCATCAATGAATGAGCTGCATCTTTGTTGTAATACGCCCCTTGTGCACTATTAAGCATCTTCCCACCATAGTGTAATGAAATAAAGGCCATGGTAAACAAACTACATTTTAGAAAATGATAAACAATTGTCAGGTAACTAAATAGTAAACAATTGACTGGTAAACAATTAAGTAAATGGTGAACAATTAAGTAAATGGTGAACAATTAAGTAAATGGTGAACAATTAAGTAAATAGTGAACAATTAAGTAAATGGTGAACAATTAAGTAATGGTGAACAATTAAGTAATGAGTGAACAATTAAGTAAATGGTGAACAATTAAGTAAATGGTGAACAATTAAGTAAATGGTGAACAATTAAGTAAATGGTGAACAATTAAGTAATGAGTGAACAATTAAGTAAATGGTGAACAATTAAGTAAATGGTGAACAATTAAGTAAATGGTAAACAATTAAGTAAATAGTAAACAATTAAGTAAATAGTAAACAATTAAGTAAATAGTAAACAATTAGCTAAATAGTAAACAATTAGCTAAATAGTAAACAATTAAGTAAATAGTAAACAATTAGCTAAATAGTAAACAATTAAGTAAATAGTAAACAATTAGCTAAATAGTAAACAATTAAGTAAATAGTAAACAATTAAGTAAATAGTAAACAATTAAGTAAATAGTAAACAATTAAGTAATGGTGAACAATTAAGTAATGGTGAACAATTAAGTAAATGGTGAACAATTAAGTAAATGGTGAACAATTAAGTAAACGGTGAACAATTAAGTAAACGGTGAACAATTAAGTAATGAGTGAACAATTAAGTAAATGGTGAACAATTAAGTAAATGGTGAACAATTAAGTAATGAGTGAACAATTAAGTAAATGGTGAACAATTAAGTAAATGGTGAACAATTAAGTAAATGGTGAACAATTAAGTAAATGGTGAACAATTAAGTAAATGGTGAACAATTAAGTAAATGGTGAACAATTAAGTAAATGGTGAACAATTAAGTAAATGGTGAACAATTAAGTAAATGGTGAACAATTAAGTAAATGGTGAACAATTAAGTAAATGGTGAACAATTAAGTAAATGGTGAACAATTAAGTAAATGGTGAACAATTAAGTAAATAGTAAACAATTAGCTAAATAGTAAACAATTAGCTAAATAGTAAACAATTAGCTAAATAGTAAACAATTAGCTAAATAGTAAACAATTAGCTAAATAGTAAACAATTAGCTAAATAGTAAACAATTAAGTAAATAGTAAACAATTAACTAAATAGTAAGCAATTAAGTAAATAGTAAACAATTAAGTAAATAGTAAACAATTAACTAAATAGTAAACAATTAACTAAATAGTAAACAATTAAGTAAATAGTAAACAATTAATTAAATAGTAAACAATTAAGTAAATAGTAAACAATTAATTAAATAGTAAACAATTAAGTAAATAGTAAACAATTAATTAATCTATAAAAAAAATAAAAAAAATAAAATAAAATATAAATATTACCTTAACAGTGATTAGTGAAAGCCTCGGCTGCGTGAAGAAGAGGAGGGAGGGGTGCTCTTTTATAGAGTTTTTGGAGTTTTTTAAAAAAAAAAAAAAAGGTACATAGCCGGCCATTTTATGGCCGGCTTAGGGAGGGAACATAGCCGGCGATTGTTGGGATAAATTTTCATAATATTCGGATAGTTATAAATTAATTAAAATAATTCAAATTGGAATAGAGTTACCCGGATCGTGCGAAGCACTGTCCTTAAGCGTATTCCGTCTCATCGTGCAAGATGGAACCGCAACCAAGATAATCCGGGATTGTTGCTCCTTAGGCACGCCATGGAAGCAACTGACGATAACTCCACAATATCCAGCAGTTGATTGGAATTGATTTGATCGGATTGAAGCAAAATATTAAATGGAGAATAAATCACAGAAGTTTATTATTTGTGGGAGCAAATCAATTAAGCAAAGGTTTTTTTATTTCTTTAAGAGATATTGATAAGAGAAAGGAATTCAGAGAGAATATCTCATTCCCTACTACTGAGAGATAGGTTAGAAGAATAATATATATTAAGGTCTATAACGCATCAGCGTTTTTAATTAAAAAGAAATTGAAACGCATCATTAAGGTGCATTGAAGAGATACAACGGTTGAAGGTTTTAATCAATAAGAATTGGTCATTAACAAAATATCTCACAATTAAAGAGATATATATTCGGTTTAACCATTAACTTTTCAAAAATCACAAATGGAGATTTTAAGCAAATTTATTAAAGATATAATTTTGAGTTTTTAGACCTCAAGTTCCAACAATCCCCCACAAAACTCAAAATTTAAGAATATCAAGCGGTATACTTTATAGAAACAAATTGCTGGATATTTATATTGTGCATCGATGAAGTAGTTTAGAAACTTTGAACTTCATCTAGTATCGATATCTTTAATTTGGAGGAAACAGAGTGAACTATGTCTTGAACTCATTCCTTTGATCCAAAATTCAACCATCACACACACAATATGGAGATTCTCGTCGCGGTACGCGCATTAATGGCCTTACGCAAGTCTTGGATTTTTCATGAGAGTCTTAAAGGCTTACCCATGCCTCGCACTGCGGCCGTATACAGACACTCTCATATAAGTGAGTTCCTACCAAGGATATGTGTAGATTCATATCCTGCGGAAATTACCGCCTCGGTTCTCATTAAGAGCTAAAATGCTCATCCTACCATCTACATAGAGCACACTCACCATAGGGATGGGGTTGGAGTCAATACTCCATAAAAGTGTGCGCTCTTTTGGTCAACTTATCGGCTTGTTATTACCCATTGAATCTCTTTCAAGGGATCGCCTATCAGAGATTGGGTTGCCACCGCAAGAAGACCCATTAGGGCTAACACCCATCCCCCTCGATGAAATTTATATAGGGACTTGAATTGTAATCCATCATCAATATTTTCATGTCAATGAATCATCATTTGTTGCTCAAGCTTGTAAATGCACTTTCTTTATTTACTATTAGTAATAATCTTTGATAGTTTGTCAAGACATTTATAAATAATTAATCATAGCATCATGCTGCATAGTATTAATCATATTATTATTCATGTATATTGTAGCATGAGATAAATATTTCAAGAAATTTAAACCCCCACATTTCCTGTTATATATGATATGATAAGAATATCATTTTTTTTACTTATTTATTTCAATAAATACTCAACCTTATGCATATATAATGCATTCATATAATACAAATCAAATAGACCAATTAATCTAACATTTTAGAAATCATTGATAAAATTGGTCTTTAATTTATACCATCAAATTTTCTTTTCATTTTTCAGAAATATTAGATATTTTTCTTATATATATAATTTTTTTTTATATATTGTGCACATTTAATGCACTCAAATTAGCACTAACTGTCATAGGCAATTTACTATAGTAGAATTCAATCAATTGATTTTATCAACTTAATATATATGATCATCATCATGCACAGGCATGAACACTAAGAGTATTTACTTTTATAATTTGATAACATATTGTATGATATCAGTTATAGATTTTACTAGCCAAGCATACCATTAGCATATCTTGAATAAATTTTAACGGATCAGGCTTATTAATGAGTTTATTTTCCGTTTTAGATAAAGTCATATAAATCAATTTTTAGTTTAACTTTTTAGTTGACAATATTATGAATTTGACATATAGATTAATTCCGATCCACTACTCAAATTAACAATAAACTTATTGATTAAATGCTTAATTACATTTTCTATTCATTTTCCACAGATAATTAAAGGAATAATAAAGGTGGTTAATAATTGATTTACAATTACAAAGGCAGTTATAAGAGCATTTAATTAGGGCTTTTCAGTTTTCGTAGTTAATTAGTTTTATTTTCTGCTCTGACTTGGTGAATATCTTTGTTTAATTTCCTTTTAACTTAGGATGCAGCAAGAAAATTTTAGATATTAATGCTCATGTATATTTGAATCCTCGTTACAATTATTCTCTATTCATTTTTCTCTGAATCATGCATTAAGAGAATAGTCAAGATAGTTATAAATGATTTATAATTACTAAGACAATTACAAGAGCATTTAATTTTCAGTTTTCTTGGTTGTAATAATGATTATATCAATCGGTTATAATATATTAAGAGTAATGATCAAGTATGGGTCAAAATTAACGTTATTTTATTAAATGGTAATTTTGTCACTAATGACCCTAGATATTTATTTGCCGATAGCCTTAAATTTATTTTTATTTCAAATAAGTCCAATTACTAAATATATTAAAGTGACAATACTTTGATATTTACTCAATATGTATATTTCATTCTCTTTTTTTTTTTTTTTTTTTTTGAAAAATCAGATTCTGAATTTTATTGGTGAAATTCAGAATATTAACTTAATTAGCAAATTAATACTTCATATAAATCGATGATAAACATATCAAATTTAATTATCAACGGATTTTGTTTAATATGTTTTTTATTCTTACTCCTAAGCAAGATTTAATAGAGATCTAAACATAAATACCTGGATCAATTAAAATCCGAAATTTAATTTCCCATTTATTTATTAGAATCCGATGTTATTGTAGATGAATGAAACTGAGAATATAACATATGATTCTATTTATTCTCTGGTGAAGAAAATTGCATGAAATAAGAGGGAGCATTACTGACTTCTGTTAGGGATGAATTGAACAATCACAAGTAATAATCAGAAATGAATGCCTTTTATTAAACAAATGATAGCCCTTTGGATTTAATCTATTGTTTTATTATTACTATTTGCATCCCAAAACAGAGAGATCTTACATGCATCTCATCATAGTTTTTGCATTCTCATATAAATGAAATATTTTCAGTTAGAAATTGAATAATAACTTAATAATAGTAATGATATTAAGAAATCTAAAAAATTCGACCAAAGTGGTCAATCCATTATACTCTCATGTTAATAAATTAACGATTTGTGTAAACAAATTATCAGATCAATTATTAGTAGTATTAAACTAAATAATATTAAGAAATCTAAATATATCAAATTTAGAATTTCAAATTTATTTTTACTCACTATCCGAAACCGTGAATACGCTTATTGAGTATATTTTGATATTGAGTTGAGTTCTGGGTATAATTAATAATTTGTATTAAATTTTGGATATTAATAAAAATGTCGGCGGTCAGGTCAGCAAAAAAAGATTCATTTTTGATAATCATTGTTTTCTTTTTCCATACGTCAATAAAATTCATTTTTTTATGTGTCAAGTAAGCCTCCAATTAGTTTTAGTTTAGGAAAAAGTAAAATATGACAGAGGTGTTTTTTCCGATAAAAATCTGTACTAATATTGAAGGTCTCGTGCATTCTACTTCGTATCGATTTGGCTCAAATTCTGATCGGACGGTCCGGATGTAAACTCAGAAGGGTGGAAATGAGTTGACCGCGTCAACGGGTGTCGGTGCTACCTACCTGCCCCCATCTACTCAAGAGTACACTTTTGTCATTGAAATTTCAAGGTTTTTGAGGGTTTATATGAGACTTTCTCTTTCTTATTTAAGTTACCAAGAAGAAGAGAGAACACACTTCTTCCTCTTCCTCAGTTACTCGCGACCGTACCTTTTCCGTCAACCGCAACTTTTTCACGACGGGGAACTTCGTCTCTAGCCGGAGATCAGTGATGGATACGCCATCTCCTGCAGCCTCCTCCGCTTCACGCGGCTTGTCCCATCCCTGCAGCTTAGCCACTGACACTCCGCTCCCTCCACCTAAGCTCTCATTGGAGCAACTGAAGCAATGCTCGGAGGCGCTCTCCTTCTTCAAAGAAAAGGTCAAGAATAAGGCAACTATTGTGCAGGAGTTCAGTCAGCTTGAGGTAATATACAAATTTCATCAAGAATCATTGTGAAGGAGTTCAGTCAACGGATTGTTAGTCTAAATCTTGATAGGAACAGACACAGCCTCTGTTGAGTCCGAATTTGTATTTCTATTTGAAATAAGGTCCCAATCTCCTGCAAATCTTGTAATCTCATTTTAGAAAAAGCAGAGGGGAGCGGCAAAAGTTAAAAGATGAAGTAGCATAATTCCACCATTGAAAATTTGAAATGGGGCAATTTCATGTATACCCCTTAAAATTTTTGAAATTACATATTACTCACTCTAAAGTTTATAATATCATATTAGCTTCTAAATTTAAAAAAACTCACAAATTTACCAAGTTATTGCCTTTTTAATTAAAACTCATTTAAAATTTATACAATACTCATTTACCCTTTATTAAAAAAATTATGTATCATGTTTCAGAAAAATATCATCTTCTAATTGGTCCGTTTTCGAGAAAAATACGTAATTTCCAGAGAAAAATACGTAATTTCGAAGTTTTTGAGATTTATACATGAAATTGTCCCATTTGGTGCTGACCAAAGTATGCTCCAAAGATTAACTGTAAAAATGGTCCATATGGAAACATCTCCTTTACTTTGTTTCTTTTGCAGCTTATGACGACACCAAGGAATGACATCGAGAGAGAGTGCACTATGGCTCTCGGCGATGCCAACAAAGACAAAAACCGATACATGGATGTCTTGCCATGTATTTCCATCTCACACCTATACTTCTTTAATAACCTAATTATTGTTCTTACTAATTACTATCTCTCACCATTTCAGATGACGATACAAGGATCATTCTCAATGATTCATGTGAAAGCAAGGATCAAGGAGACGACTTTATCAACGCTAACTTAGTTACAGTAAGACAACTTCCATTCTCAGTACTTTCCCATTAATCAGCTTTAATTGGATATTTTGCAACCGACCTATTAGAAAAAAATATGACACGCACGAAAAAGAGACGAGAAAAAAGAAAATCAAAGAAATCAATTGCACAAGACCATAAGAGAACAGCTGCTTGAGTAGTGAGTACGTAGAATCTCTTTTTGTAATTGCTTTTCGGTTTATTTTAACCTGTAGGTGGGGCCCGCAAAGAAAGTTTCTCGATTTATTGCTACCCAGGCCCCAATTCCTGAGACATTTGATGATTTCTGGCAGATGATATATCAGTACCGTTGCTCCGTTATTATTATGCTCACTCCTTTTGATAATGCCAAGGTAACTTGCTTTCCATACAATTTCTGCAGATTTGCTTCTCTCTGATATATGTGAAATTTGACAACACTACTTATATGCAATGGCAGATGACAGGAAAATGTGATGATTACTTCAAATCAGAGAAGGGGCAAGGGCAATTTGGCAATATTAATGTTACAACCAACTCTCGTGTTGTCACCACCTCTTCATTGGTTCTTCGCTGCTTAGAATTGCGGCGCAATGATGTATGTAATTACAATGCCTCATATTTTTGTTTTTTGTTTTTAGCATCTGATTATGCAATTCAACTAAAAAAAAATCAACAATGAAAAAGCATGTCCAATTTTGTGGCAGGCAATGGAACCTCCTGTGCAAGTTCTCCACATTGAGTACCCAGAGTGGCCTGATCATGGTGTACCAATACTCACTGTTGCTGTGAGAGAAATATTGACACATCTTTACCATGTACCGACTGATGTCGGCCCCATTGTTGTGCACTGCAGGTGCATCCTCAAATAATTTCTCTCTCTACATTATCTTTTTCCTTGAGGAAATAATTTCTTTCTTTATCGTTTTCTTCCTGGAGGAAGTTGGATGGAGGCCCTTCAAGTACTTTGTATTCCTGATTTGGCCCCTAAATATATAGATTTGGGTTGTCTAACATTTGTATATATTGGTATCATCAGTGCAGGCATCGGAAGAACCGGTACGTACTGTGCAATCCATAATACTATTCAAAGGATCTTGCTTGGTGACACATCCTCATTGGACGTCGTCAAAACCATTGCTGATTTTAGATCTCAGAGAATGAGGATGGTACAAACACCGGTATGCTTTGTTTTCCATTAGCTCACCATTGTTACAGAAAGCAAAATATTTATTACATTGATTGGATGATGAAATTTAAATGTTTAATAGTAAGATAATGTAGTACCTCAATGGTATTATAATAGTACCTGCATTAGGTTATGGGCAAATTATTTTCTTCTTCATCTTTTTATATATATTTTTTTACCTTTTTTCTCTAGGAACAATTTTTGTTTTGCTATGATGCAATAATTAATGAGTTGGAAGAGTTCTCAAAGAGGTTTAAGCAATGAGATTACAGAAGGTTAGATCCTTTTTATGTTTTATAATACTGTACAGGCAGGTCTGGGTAAAGTTCCAGTTGATACAGGTATCGTTCTGGTAAATATAATTTTGTTATGAGTATGGTTCAAATGCCTCATGTCTTTCTTGTCTCATGTTCATATCTCTGTTTTCGAGCCCAAACAGTCGATCTGGACCGCTCAACATGATCTCAATATTAAAATGTGTCTTGAGACCAAATTTTATTTTATTTTTGAAACTTTTTTTACCATTTTTTTATGTAGATACAAAATCACCTTTTTGGATGGTCCAGAATATTCAAACAAAAACAGTTATTTTGTACCAATTTAAAATATAGTAAAATTTCCAAGAAAATTATAAAATTTGGTTTCCAAGCACATTTTAATATGAAAATAATGTATAGTGGTTTGGATCAACTGTTTGGACTTTGAAAAAAAAAAAGATAAAGATGTGAGATTCCATTGAGAGGCATTGAAAGACAGGCATTTGAGCCCTGCCCTTTTGTTATCCTCTATCCCCGACCAAACAAATTTAGGAAGAAATCAACAATGAAAGACAGTAATTACCCCTCTCCTCCTACAGATTGGGTTATCATTTTTTTTTTTTTTAAGAAAACAGATTGGGTTGTCGGTTATGTATCAATGAATTTGTACTTGTCTCAATGTCAGTTAATAAGATTTATATCTAATTAAAAATATTAAATGTTTATCAGGTAATACAAGAGACCAAAGAATCGTTGGTATATGGATGCTTTTCTTATTTCTGGTTGTGATGCATTGGTTGTAGATTCGTTGCTTATGTTAGTCTGATCATTTTTATGTCACATTTGTATTTTTTTGATTTGGTGTATTGATGTTTTTCACGTTTGTATATTTTAAGGATTGTATCACCTTGTCAGCCAGGTTGTTCCCCATATTTTCCTTTTTTTTTCACTTGAAATTTAATTAAAGAAATACCATCTTTTTTTTTTCCCAAGAATTGCATGATCTTTCCGTGAGGATTTCTCGAAATATGCTACTTTGGTCCCCTAAGTAGCCCTGTTGTATGTTCTTTTTGATGCAATGCACAAATTAATTTCACTGCAAATTAGCAACTATGCAAATCAGAACCTTTTACAGACCAATTGTAGATGCACGGAGTCTTTGAGATTCGTACCAGGTTAAACTGGACGGCTGGGATCCCTCATTTTCCCAAGCACAAAACAAATTACCGAAACATTGCCCACCTCATCGATCCGGACCTTCAACGCAATCCAATCCACACCGCTGATTTCGAATCGAAGAGTGTGCTCAACACAGTCCACGGATCGAGCTCCCAATTTCCCCCGTCCACAACTTGCTATTTAGTCCGAACCTCAGTAATAATCTCCGTCGAGTCGAATCCAATCCAATTTAACCCTCTTCTATTTCTCTCGCTCTCTTCACTTCAACCAAATCAGCGACAATGTCGGGGCGAGGCAAGGGAGGCAAGGGATTAGGTAAGGGAGGTGCAAAGCGCCACAGGAAGGTGCTCCGAGATAACATCCAGGGCATCACCAAGCCCGCCATCCGACGGTTGGCGAGACGTGGCGGCGTCAAGCGTATCAGCGGCTTGATCTACGAGGAGACACGTGGCGTTCTCAAGATCTTCCTCGAGAATGTGATCAGAGACGCTGTGACCTACACTGAGCACGCCAGGAGAAAGACCGTCACTGCCATGGATGTGGTGTACGCGCTCAAGCGCCAGGGGAGGACTTTGTACGGGTTCGGCGGTTAGTCGGATCTGGTGTTTCTTGTTGTGATGACGGGGAGTATTTTGATTGGGTTTGGTTATGGTGTTTGTGTTTGGGGTTGGATAGCAATAGGGATAGGGTTCAATTAGTATTTAGTGCTTTCGTTTTGGTAGCGATATTGTACTTCTTGAACTTCTAATGTAATGATGATCATGTGATTAGTGAAAAATTGAAACATTCAATCTTTAAAATCCTTCTCTGTTCTTTTGTTATGATGTCTTTTTGTTTGAGTAATTTCTAAATGCTTCTAGTTGGCAGATTTGTCGAATAGTTTTCTGGATCATCAATTGCATCTGTTAAATTTGGGGATTTAGTTTAACATTTCTGTTGTAACTTGTAATTAGCATAATGTTTTACTTTTAATAGTTCTAGAAACACAACAGTGCAAAAGTGAAACGGGTACAGAATTAATTGATGTAAAATCAAGCCCCTGGAATTTCTGCAACATTTATTAGTATACACGATGACAATAAACTAACATAAATCGTCCAATCTACATAAAAATTTCAGACGGTTTAGGTATATAGGCTCATTTAAATAAATTAAGTTTGCAATTCGTTTGCACGCATCTTAACACATATTGAATAGTTTAGACCGGGTTTTAGATAAGTTTTGTCCAAAGCCTTTTTTTACAAAAACCCAATTCTATATATTTGCATTAATTATTTGTATCCTCTGTGGCCAAGTCGTGTGTTATCTGATTATCTCTTTTGATGCAAACAAATTTTCGGGTCCAAAAATTAGATCCGAATATTTTTCAAATCCGTCTATGATTTCTAATTTCTCACCCCTCTTTCGAAATTATTTTATTAGTTTCTATAAATAAATTTTTGTGCACAAGCCAGGCAAATGGAAAATCAATCTATAAACTCAAAATCATACATCCATGTGCCAACTATTGGTGAGAGAACATTAAAACAGGTCTTCTATAGTTTTTAGTTTTTATAGGCACCGAATTGAGTTTGTTCCGGTTGAAATTATGAAATTAATTTGAACTGCCCGTTTATTATTACTCTTTTGGTACTTGAGATGACACACACTCGAATCGATCATGATGGTGCAGGGAGCAATGTCCGGACAACTTTCTACCACTCCGGCAGTGCAGAGAATAATTGCTACAGGAGCATAACAAGAAAATTTAGGCTGAAACTTAGAATCTAATATATATGATCGTGTAATTTTGACAGTCTCAAAATAAAATTATAACAACTAAAATATATTTAATATTTTACAAAAAAATTAATTAAATTTTAATATACATAATTAAAATTTTAAAATCTTAGAAGAGACTAAGCACCAGATTCTTCATGCTTTGTTATTACGAGTCGAAAAAAAATGAAACCTACGCAGACATTGTTAATTAAGCTAGAACTATGCAACATTTCAGAATAAAATAAAAACATAAATACAAACTTAATGACGTCCCTAATACGCATTAAACTGAGTCGGAATTATTTATTGTGATGCCTCTACATCCTTAATGAGTTCACATACACTCTTTATATCTATGCAAGGAATTTCATTTCTTTTATTATAAATATACCCTATATGATAAAAAAAAAATTAGTTCTAAAGTTTCGAATTGTGTAAACTCATTTTTAATAAGTTACTTTATAACTATACTTTTATAAATAATTTTAATATACATTTATCTTTCACGGTACATCTGACTCTTTGAGTGCATTTATTTATAAATGTTATTTAAACAAAAAAAAATTTGTAGATGTGCCGTCCATCATTTAGATAAGGTGTAATTTGATAGGTTGTTCATGGTAAAGCAATTAAAATTTCATTGTTAATTTTTTAAAATTGTTTGATAAAAACATCACATCACATCGACTCAAATTTCATTGTTAAAATTTTTTAAACGGACTTCTTTTATTTTTTTGAAAATCCGGGCAGTGGCTGCCATGTGCTAAACGGACTTCAAATCGATACATACCTTATCTAAATAATTGAGAACAATGCATGATGATTTTTATAGGAGTAAGATTTAAATCTAAATTGAAAATTATCTCATCCTTACTTAAAAAAGGGCAAATTATGAACTATTGTTTGCATAACAATTATCTCATCATTATGTAATTGCATTTTTACAGCGGGAGGATCATGTATTTAGAATATTGAAAGAATTGTTGATTTACAGATTTTAAATTAGAAACAATATGCTTCACCGTTCAATATTATCAAATGGTAATAAAAAAAAATGGAACGCAAACATTTTTGTTTTTTTTTTTCTAGTTTATGAGAAAAGAATATGACTTTGTTGTAAAAATTTTGTTTTTGAATTAACTCTTGTCGAAACTCAAAATTCAAAATTATAAAGAGTGAGGCTATGGTGCTATGCATAGCACGGACCCCATCTGTGCTATGCATAGCACCATAGGCTCACTCAATTATAAATATATAAGTAAAAAAAGCACACCAAAAGCAACACGAGGATTGTTGCCTAATCAAAACTCATGCATACAACATTGTTATTATAAAAGGGCGTGACATCCATATGAAAAATTATCTTTGTACACTATTTGTTATCAGAAAAATACATGACATCCATATCAAAAAATGTGTTTGTTGCATGAATAATGCATGCATAAGTTATGAGTTTCACATTCGGATGCATATAAAGTGCAAGAAAAGTAAATATTTTGTTACAATGTGTGTAACCTAATAATTTTACGTTAGTAAAAGTACAACATAGCTGGAAAAATCACTAATATTTAGTTCATTAGAAAATATTAGAGGATAATCAATAAAAAGATTAGAGTGAAAAAATTTCTTTTAAATTAACATAATTTTTATACTCAAATTCTTCTTTTATTTCATATTATATATATCAATACTATATTAAAAAAATATTTTCAAATCACAAACTTGTTACCATGATTTCTTTTAATAAAATATTATTCTCACTCTATAACCATTTTCACTTCAAGATGAATTCTTTATAAGTCTGACCAAAATTGTGTTTGTATTGAAAGAAAAGAGAGAATTTAAATTGTCAGTTTTTTGTTTGCATAGAAAGATAAAATTTCATAATGTTCATCAAATTATTGAATTCTAACTTAAACTTATGCAATGTCAATGTTCTAAAGCATTTAGAGAAGGTGAAAACATGCATTTATGAACATATAAATTGTATTTGAAATGAATTTGTATTTTCCAGATCTATTCAACCATCTCATTTGACTTTTCTATTTATTTTCCAGATTGAGACTAATTTACATATTTCTAGCAATATGTAAGCTCAAAAATTATGCAAAAATTATGATTAAATGTATTTTATTGTATTTTAACAACTGTAGTAATTCAAGTCAAAATTCAATGTGTTTTTGCCTTTTTACCCCTAAGTGAGCCTTATTGTGTTTCTTTTCAGTTTAGTTTAATCTTTCACAGAACTTGAAATGTAGCATGCTTTCAAATGACATTAGCTATATGAGCAAAGAATTTAAATATGTTTTTCATGTCATGGAAATTTTGAGGGTTGAGGAAGATCAGAAATTATGGGCCCTATTCAAATTTCTGTTTTTTTGCCTTTGCTTTGTTCTTTCCATTGCTTAGTGCTGTTACATAGTTCACCAAGGGCTCGTAGTGAATTGTTTAGAGCAGAGCCTTAGTATTTGCTTAAGTCCGTTTTGCTTGTGATATTATTATTGAAAGGAACTTTTCGTTTGTGTTGTGCTCACCCTCTTTGTGCACACTCTAAATTGATGAATTTTTGTTGCAATAGGCATACTTTGACTTGATTGAAAAGAGGGCAAATTTGACCTGTAATTTTGTAGTTCTGAATGCTTGTGAATCGAATTGATGTTACACTATTAAATTGTTGCATTTTGAGTTAATTAAGATTTCGGTTGTGTAATGGAATTGAATAATTGATGTAATTGACATCAGACTTGTCGGTTTGTGAAAGCTGTACTCTCCCTTTACAAAAATTGTATCCTCTGTACAATTTACACTTCTTTATTAGCTTATTATTTATTTCCTTCTCTCTTCTTTTTAGTTAAATTTTTGGGAACAGCTTAACTCAAGCATCGATCCTATGGACCATTTCATTTTCTTTGTTATTTGCTGAGATATGTATTGTAACATGACTTATGTAACAATTCATTCATCAATCAAATAGAGGTCAAGACCTCTGTTTTACTCAAAAAAAAAAAATTGTATCCTCTGAGTGCTACAGAGGCATTGCTCCGTGGAGTAATTGAATTCGGACCGTTCTTTTAACTTTGCATGAATCTCAAAGCACATATATTACTGGCTTCCTGCGCTATTTCCTAATAGGTATCGTTTTTGAGTTAATCTGAACAGCAAAGTAGCAGGCCCCACCTGTGCAGTACTACAAAGGATACTTGCCCCCTTTTACATTGGTACCGCTCAGTACCGGTGATGATTTTGAAAATATGGTTGCTTGGAAAAAATATAATTAGATAACATTCCAATCTAAGCAAAATTTATGATAAATTAGATTGTCAAATTTTAAGAAAAGAGGTGTTGTTGTTTAATTATATTAGATTAGTATTAAATAAAATAATAAAAAATATTTCTAATCGGTAAACAGACATTAAATTGGAAAATATTATGTCCTATAAATATATTTTCAACAAGCCATGGTGAATATTAGAGTTAGTTAAAAAAAAAATATTACTTTATTCTTCATCACTATTTTAAATATACATTCCAAACAACATTTTTATTAATTTGAATAGTTCAAAATTATCACTATTCTCATACTACGTACTAGAGTTAGCACTATTCTTAACCACTAACTCAAATGTCATTATCCTTGCACGATCCAAAAACACCCAAATAAATAAGTTTGAAAGTTCTTGATCTAATTTGAAATAACATAGAAATATTATATAAAAAGAATGAATATATTTATTTCAAAAATGACAAAATAAGTTTGTCATACACAATTCATTTTTAACTCACACAATTGTAGTATTAGAGTAGTCATTCTAAAAGTAATGAAAAACATCTATAATAGTGAATCAATGCAAATGAAAATGGAGGACAATTGCACGTAGACAGTCATATACAAATGAAAATAATATGACTCTCTCGTACTCTCTTTCGTTAAATATAACCTTTTTCATGGTAGGACCGGATCCACTTAAGCAAACTAAAAATATGAGTTTGCATCATAATAAATTTTGTACATGCCAAGAAATATTTTTTCAGGTAATACGTTTAGTGTTGTAAGTTTCTGTTGTTTAATATTAACAGGAATTATTTGAAGACATTAGACAAAACAAAAAGAGTGAGCCTATGGTGCTATGCATAGCACGGATGGGGTCCGTGCTACGGCTCAAAATTTGACTTTTCAAAATCCTAACGGTCGATCCAACCGTTCAATGTGATAACCATATGAATATGTACTTGCAAACTAAATTTTATATTTTTTCGAATTTGTTTACTATTTTTTTAGATAGGTAGAAAAATCAGTGTTTCTGAAAATTCTGGACCATCAAAATTCTACCTATCTAAAAAAATAGTAAAAAAATTCGAAAAAATATAAAATTTAGTTTGCAAGTACATATTCATATGGTTATCACATTGAACGGTTGGATCGACCATTAGAATTTTAAAAAGTCAAATTTTAAGCCGTAGCACGGACCCCATCCGTGCTATGCATAGCACCATAGCCTCACTCAAACAAAAATAGCATACTAATCTCGAACCCAATTTTTATTTTCTCGGCCCAGAAGAAAGAAACAAAACCCAGCCCTCAATTCTAAATTTAATTCACCTCCCTCTCTTCGAGACTTGCAATTGCAGATCTCTCTTCGAGACTTGCAATTGCAGTTGCTAGCTGCCGATTTCCTCCTCGATTTCTCAGTCTCCTCCAGCACCGAGCAGAGACTCACCGCAGGAGAATAATTAGCATTATCTTCCGTCCTTTCTCCTTTCTTCTTATTCTGGTTTGGAGTTTTTTTTTTTTTCCCTATATATAGTGTACTATTTTGCACATCCCATCAATATATATAGTGTACTATTTTGGTTCATTATTTTCTTGATTGTTGTGTAAATTAATGAACTCATAAGTTAGTATGGTTTAGTTTGCTTTTCTTGTAATTTATAAGCTCTTAAACATTGTTTTAAATTCCTTTCCGCATTTATTGATTTATTTTGGTCTTGTGGTTTTATATAATTCTGCTCTGGTTTTTCAGATTTATTTCTTTTCAAAAGTTTAAGATTAGTTTTGGTCTTCTGGTTATACCTGGTCATTTATTATTTAAACAGACAAAGTAATATGTTAACTAGTATCTGGTGCTGTTAAACATGCATGGGAAAGTAACAGGTTTTCTGCAATGGCATGAGAAAAATGATGGAACATATATATGTGTATTTTAGGGCAATGGTGAAATGCAAATATATTTAAACAAATTTATTTAAAAAAAATTAATTGATGTAGATTGTGTTGCATCCTTGGAGCACATGTAAAGCATTATATCACTATATAGGTCCATTTTGATGGTATATCAAAGAACTTTTAAAGAACAAACAAGTTCCTGGAAAATGGTCAGCCTAAAATGATTTTTTTTTTTTTTTTGTATGAATCGTACTTGAACATTGTCATTTTGTATGGATGAACTTGAAGTTTGTTGTAAGTTCTGTAATAGGTATAATAGGTTTGTGTAAGGATGATCTTGAAGCTGGTACCAGAGAGTTGGTATCAGATTTGTGAACAATTGTGGTTTCATAGTAATGAAGTCGTCGGGCTATACCCACTTTAAAAAAAAAAAAGATGAATCGTACATTTTGAAAAGGAGGCAATTGAATTTCACTCGTCAGAGAAGTGTTTTTAACCCATTGCACGTTGACCCACATAGCTAAAGTCGCGTAAATTTTGAAAAGAATATTAATACCAGGCCAATGTTTGTATAAATTTTGAGAAAATTCGGAAGATTCTTATATAAACGTCTGGACACTTCGACACAAATTGAAGAATAAGCAAGGTCGAATTATATAGAGACTCGTCAACTATGTGATACATATAAGTATAACACTCCTAAATATCTGAACATTGCATTTAGACATACAAATTCATTACTTAATTAAATTGTATCTTTATTTTAGTATTTATTTTGATAGTTATTCCTAATCATATACCAACACCTTCCTAAAAGTTAGAGATAAAAAGAAGAAATATTACAAAGTACTCTTCTTTTTAAAGAGTCCAAATCTGCTGCGATCCCTCTCGGGATCGTAGGATCCTGAAATTCCGAGATCAACGGTTCAAATTTTTCTGTGCGCGGATCTCGAAAACATTTTTCAAAAGTAAATTTTCATGCACGCATCTCAAGAAAGACCAACAGTTGAGATCGGATCGCAGGGTCCTGTGATCCCCCGAGAGCAGATTTATTTTCCTTTTTAAAACCATCAAACAAAATATCTCTTTTGTAAAATTATTAACAAAAAATCCGCGTAGACCCCACTTTCCCCTCTCTTCTCTTTCTCTCAGTTTTTTTTTTTCTTTCCCCTCCTTTCTCCTTTCTTTCCCTACATGGCTACAACGATCTAATATCAATTTGGGAGCTGTTAAGAAAATTCATTATTGTCAAAAATTAATAATGCAATGTGTCAAACATAAATTTCTCTTCCTACTTATTTGTCTAGCGTTATATTTCAAGGTCATATACCATTAATTTATGAAAAAGATCTTGCTTAGTTGTGCTCCTTGTGCAGCAATCGGTGATCTAAACACAACAATAACAAAGCATGTAAATAAAACAAAAAGTTCGTAATTAACAGCGCAAGTGAAATGTAAATTAATTCGATCGAATGTGAAACAGTAGATCCCAATATTGCGATGCATAGAATGATTGGTAGTGGAGTGTTAATTTAGAGTAAAACGGTAAGAATGGCGACTACTGAAGGTGAATGGCGCATGGTAACCCGACGTAGAAGTTCCCCGACTAACTCCCGACCTGCTGCTCCTCAACTCCGAACCTTTCAGCCATTCCTAACCCAGCCCTCCTACGCCGATGTTGTTCGCAGGAACTCAGCTTCCCCACCGACCTCTGCAAAACCAAACCCTAATTCTACAAAGTCTTCCTCACCTCGTACGCCAACTAGCCCGGCTGTCTACATCTCACCCCACAGTAAGGCCCAACTCAGGTTCCCTCCGTTGCCGGAATATCCAGAATGGAAGGGAAGGTGTTTTAACTGTTGTCGAATGGGCCACAATGCGGCACGGTGTCGTAATCCTAAGCGGTGTGGTAAGTGTTGGGGGGAAGGGCACATTGGTGCTCGCTGTCACCAGCAGCTCAATCCAGAGGTTATTCCTTATGGGACGGTCAAGTCAGTTGACAAGGTGCGTAGAGGTGAACCGTCATTTGCTGATTTATTGGCTGATCCCATCATTGCTAAGCCATTGCCGGAGGGACGGCCACAGAAGGTTGTTTGTTTTGTTGATCGAGACAAGGAATACTTTGAGGAGTTGGCAAAGCTAGATAATGCAGTGATTATGCATAATCCGGAACTAGATGTTGATCTAGATCTAGAGCAGGTAGTTCAATATGCGGTAAGCTCTAACTTGGTGAAGGCAGAGGAGATTTCGGTTGGCATTCTAACAAAATCGAGATATGTCATATTACTCCCTCGTGGGTTATCTCCTGATATGTTCATCAAGGCCATCCCTATACGCATATGGAACGAGGGTTTCTCTTTTTATCAATGGTGTCCTTTAGATGACGCCGTTGTAGCTGTGCCACACTTTAAGGTGTTGTTAGACTTGGTGGGCATCCCACTGGATCTATACAGGGAGAAGGAAGTTATTAGAGCCACTAGTTCGATTGGTGCTTTCTTAGGTACAATTGAACAGCCTAGAAAGGGAGATCTTGCGGTATGGACTGTGGTGGTGGCAACTACAGACTTATCACGTGTCCCTCTCCAAGTAGCCTACATAGTCGGTGGTCGAGAAATTCTAGTAGATGTCATTCCAAGAACTTGGAAGCATTGTCCCTTGTACAAACCGGCGGATTTATCCCAACCTAAGCAGAGGTATAAGCCAACTACCTCTACAGAATCCTTCACTCAAAATGATGGGGACCTCTTCCCAGTTTCTCGAGCGGTTCTTAAGGAGTTATGCAAAGGAAGGGATATGACATCCTTGTCAGCCGGGGTCAGGGCCGCCTTGGCCGGAGCAAACCTAACAGAGATCAACCATGAGCAGTCACCATGCATGGCTACACGGGATGGGGACTCAGTTAATCTCGCGGAAGATACGGAGATGCACTTTGATTCCCCGGTTTTAGGTCTGACAAGAACGGAGGATGAACCGGGTCGATCCAACATCATACAACACTCGCTAGGCAGGTTTCAACCATCGGCATCGCCTCAGACAATCCTGTTGAGAAATATTGTTACTCCGAGGCGTATCTTGAAATCCCAGCTATCTTATGCACCTATTTTGGAAGGAGATAATTCGGGTGGACAAAAATTAGGAATGGAAGTTCCTGAAAATCCCCCACCAATTTTGGAGCGACAAAAGGAAGTAATTAAATCACCTGACAGTTGCCTCGGGTCAGGGAGATCTGTTGGAAATTCATTGCCACCTTTGTCACCACGTCCAATTAGGCAAAAACGCAAGCAGCAAGTAAGGGTCCAAAAGAAGCGGGCCAAAAAAGTCCAAGGTAGGCCTAAAAGTGCAAAGTTGAAAAATAATGGGGATGGGCTTATAGAAGTTGAGGTAACTTATGAGCATTGTTCTAAGATGGCCTCTGCATCTGGCTTCCTACCTTCCCAAGTTGTTCAGGCACTGCATGATGATAACTCTGAAAGGGCTAAGAAGGGGGCGGCAGTGCAGGAGCAAGGCAGTGGCCAATTTTTAACCGAAATAGCCATGGATTCTGATTCTACTCATGGGGAGCATCTCACGGACTTTGAGCCCGATTCAGCAGATGAGTTGGGATCGGATTTTGATTAAATCCGGTAACTTGCATTGAGTGGTTTTGGGGAGTTCAAATCAGTTTTTAATGTTGCTTAAGAAGATAAAGGTGCTATCGTGGAACTGTAGAGGTCTTGGTGATTTGGAGAAATGTTTGGTTGTGCGAAATGTCATCAGGAATTCTCGATGTGATGTCGTTTGTTTGCAGGAAACAAAATGGAGTAGCTTTGATTTTGTACATGTCACCACTACTCTTCCTAATTTCTTCCAAAGACAGTGTGTGTACAATTTATCAATTGGGTCATCAGGTGGCTTGTTGATATCCTGGAAATCTAGCTATACATTAGTCTCTTCTTGGGCAACAACCCACTCAATTTCGGCACTGTTGCTACAACCAACTTCAGGCCGGACTTTTCTGGTGACTAATGTGTATGGCCCAGCTGTAGAGGGGGAAAAACTGATGTTTATTGAGGAGCTGCGATTAATGGCCACCTTAGTGAAAGATCCTTGGTTCTTACTCGGGGATTTCAATCTAGTGCGTTGGTTGATTGATAAGTCTGGTGATATGAGGGGATTCGGGTTGATGTCTCAATTCAATGATTTCATCTCGGATCTAGCTTTAATGGATGTGCCTCTCAGTAATAGATCATTCACTTGGTCGAACAAGCGACCGGCTCCAGTTTTTTCCAAAATTGACTGAGTTCTTATCTCTGGTGAGCTATCAGTTTGCTTTCCCTCTATTTCGCTAATTGCTCTTGAGGTTATTGTTTCAGATCACCCACCTCTACTGCTATCTTGTAAGCAATTGCATTCAATGACTAAGCAGTACAAATTCGAGAAATTTTGGTTGGGTTATAATGAAGTCTGCTCTATAGTGCAACAACAATGGACTCTACCTTCTATGAATGGAGTGCCTGCATCTCAATCCATTTGCAACAGAATTAAACAAATGCAAGGCTTGTTAAGGTCATGGCATGTGCAGCATCATAGTCACATTGAGCAGCAGCTCCAAAATTGCAGGGAGAAGATTTTGCATTTAGATGTTTTGGAAGAAACTAGAATACTATCAGCTTCTGAGTTTGCACTTCGCCAGAGTTGTCGTCAACAGGCCTATTATCTAGCTTCGGTGATTGAAATGAGATGGTCTCAAAGGGCTCGGTGTCGTTGGCTAACGGAAGGGGATAATAATACGAGGTTTTTCCACTCGTTCGCTTCTTCCCGACTTAGAAGAAATGCAGTTCTGTCACTAGAAATTGATGGTATCACAACTTCGGATGAAGGGAGCATTCAAAAAGCTTTTTTTAATCACATGAAAGGCTTGCTCGGCACCCAAGTAGAGGTACAAAATTTCGATCCTATGCAACTTTACTCTTCTGGACCTGATTTGCAGTGTTTAGAGGAGCCATTTTCAAATGAAGAGATTGAGTCAACAGTACGAAGCTTGGCTAGTAACCGTGCGTCGGGCCCTGATGGTCTGCCGAGTGAGTTTGCGAAGGCTTATTGGCATGATATTAAGGGCGAAATATTTCCACTCTTGCAACAGTTCTATAATGGGAATGCAGATTTGGGTTGCTTGAACACGGCCAATATCGTGATGATTCCGAAAAAGAAAAATGCGATGCATGTCAAGGATTTCAGGCCGATTAGTATAATTAGCTTGATTCCAAAAATCATATCAAAGTTACTAGCAACGAGGCTCTCAAGGTTTTTACCACAATTGATCTCGGTCAGTCAGACGGCTTTTGTTAAAGGTCGTCAAATTTCTGAAAATTTTGTGGCAGTCAGAGAAGTGCTGCAACACATCTCCCAATCGAAACAACAAGCGGTGTTCTTAAAAATTGACTTCACTAAGGCATTTGACTCGATTAATTGGAATTTTTTGTTCAAAGTTATGCAAGCTCGGGGCTTCCCGGCAAGGTGGATGAATTGGGTCAAAGTTCTTTTAGCCACTTCCTCTTCCCGTATTGTATTGAATGGGCAGGTTTCGGAATTTTTCCAGCATAAACAGGGCCTTCGTAAAGGTGATCCTCTTTCGCCGATGCTATTTATCATTGGTGTTGATGTGTTACAAAGGATGCTTGAGCACTCAAAGTGCTATCTGCTAACTCAAATTTCTCGTAAAATTCAAGAACCGATTCTCTCATTCCAATATGCAGATGACACTGCTATTGTTGCGAAGGCTGACATTACAACACTGATTACTCTTAAGTTGATACTTAGATTGTTTGCAAGTGTGTCTGGGTTGCATATAAACTTTGATAAGAGCTCTTTTCTGCCTTTGAATCTCTCTTCAAGGAGAATTTTGTGTGTTGCTATGATTTTGGGATGCACTCAGACTTCTTTACCTATATCATATTTGGGTATGCCCTTAACACTTAAAAATCCGACCCGTCTTGATTTTGTGCCACTATTGGAAAAGGTACGTCATAGGGTTGAGGGATGGCAGGGCAAGCTTTTGTCGAAAGGGGGTCGGCTAATACTCATCAAGTCGGTGCAAGCCAGCCTTCCTATCTATCTTATGACTTCTTTTTTTATTCCAAAATGGGTCATTAAGAATATTGAGCAGATATGCCGCAACTTTTTATGGGGTAAGATGGAAGGCCAAGGGAGAGGAGTACACCTCATTAATTGGGAAATTGCATGCTACCCTGTGGCTTATGGGGGGGTTAGGTATTCCGAATTTAAGCCTAAGAAATACGGCTTTGCTTTTGAGGTGGTGGTGGAAATTACACTATGACAAAGATTGTCTTTGGTCCAATGTTGCAAGGAAATTGAGGGGATTGAATACAGGCATGTTAGGCCCCTCGGTTTGGATGTGTAATGGTTCATTCTTTTGGAATCAACTGGTAAGAATCAACCCGTTATTTCAATGGAGTGTTCTTTGGTCAGTGGGCAATGGCCGGTCAGTTTCATATTGGTATGATTCCTGGAGTGGGATCCCGATTAAAAAGATGAAAAATTCAGGTCCAAGGCCTAGGCAACATATTATCTCTTTAAGGGACATGATTGCAAAATGGCCGGTGATAATACCAGTACCGGTCCACCAAATACCGGAGTTTACTGAGCATGAAGACCTGTTGGTTTGGAGATGGAGTACCGATGGAATTTACTCAGCTGCTTCTTTCTATAAATTGCTGTCGGTTGCTGGAAAGGTGAGATGGCGGTACAGTTATTTGTGGCGTTCTTTTGCTCCTCTAAAGGTCAAGTTTTTTACCTTCCTCTTACTCCATAACCGATTGCTAACACATGACAATATGCTCACAAGAGGTATGCATGTTGAAGCTGAGTGTGCTATGTGCTCTGAGTGCTCAGTTGAGACAATATTTCATGTTTTAATCGAGTGTCAGTATGCGACTCAAATTTGGGATGGTATGGGACTGATCATTCATAAGTCTGATTCGATGTTGGATACGTGGGATAGGTCCTGGTTTCAATACATGCTCTACTCGCAAGAAGGTAAGAGGATATGGGCAACTCGGTTTATGTGTGTGCTATGGGGAATCTGGAAGCAGCGAAATGAGAATATCTTTCGAGGGAAAAGAATGCCACCACAGCTGCTCGCCGGAAAAATCAAAGAGGAAACAGAGCTATGGATTAAGTACTGCAAGGGGAGCAAAGTTGTAAGTGGAGAAGATGTGATAAGAAGTTCAATCTAATGTAATTTGAGTGTTGACGGTAGGTGTGAGTTGTAAACAATTTTATTTTTTTTCCTTTTTAACTTGGTAGCGTTACCAAGTCTTTCAAAAAAGAATGTGAAACAGTAAAATAAAAGTACATCACAACAATTAATAACGATGTCATATAAATTGAAAAATCAGATATTTTAGTGACACTCAAATATCGACCAATTATTGAACTTTTTGATTGACTGAATCAAAGGATCCAGCAAGAAGAAATACATGCATTTCTAAAAGTAAATATAATTTAACTGTTGATTTGGGATAAATAATATTTAGTCTTATCGTGAAGTAGCTTAGGGGAGCCCATCTACTAGCTTTGTGCGCAAGCACAAGGTTGAGGATGTTTGTCTTACTTTTGGAATGTATAAAAATAAAAAAGTAGAAAATACCGAGGTCTCTGGTGTCGAAAAGAGGATGTCTCTCTCCGTACGCTTGGCGATGCAACAGGCGACATGGGAGGCGATCAACCGAAGGCCAACAGCAACCGCCACTGGAGGACAACACGCAACACCCTTCACTACACCAGCGTTCAGGAAACCACTCTACTCCACAGTGGTTACTGGAGAGCACCGAGCAACACCATTCACTAACGCATCTTACCAACCAACATCCCAACCACCCTCATTTAATGAAGCTACTGCGCATGCAAAACCTGCACAACCAAAGGAGAAAGAAGCTCTTAATGATGGCTGGACTTATGTTACAAGACGTAAGACACACAGGCACAGAACCGAAAGGCAAGCTCGGCCAAAGCTGAATAAGTTTCTGGAATCACTGAAAGCCCAAGGCAGGTGCTACAGATGCCTCGACCGGGGGCACATAAAGCCTCAATGCAGAAATAGTGTCAAGTGTATTAACTGCCATGGCTATGGGCATATCTCCAAGAAGTGCACCATCATGAGGAACCAGCCCATAAATACACCTCCCACCACCAGCAACGCCATCACCAAACACAACCCTCAACCTCTCAACATCCAGCCAACTCCATCTCCCCAAGCAGTGCCGTCACCAACCACAACCTTGAACCCCCCATCACCTACACAGTACCAACCCATCATGGATTACGAAAACTGGGAAACAATGCCCATGTTGAGCCCCGATCTTCTCCAAGTAAGGGCCCCGGAGTTGCGCGTTTTCTTCGCGCCCAATGACAACATCAACTCACAGAACTTATCACTAGACCGATCTGCCATTGTCCTTCTCGGTCCAGGAGCGGACCGTGTTAACCAGCTCCCGCAGCGGGTGGCTACCACTATTGCCACCACATTCGGGTGCCCCCCGGAAGAGTTTAAAGTCTCAACATTAGCCCCGGAGGAGGGAGACATGATCGTCGAGTTCCCGTCCAAGGTTCTCCGCAACCTAGCGGTTCATGTCGGGGTATACATGATTGCTCGTGGCGTCCAAATCCAACTCCGGGAATGGACGCCGAATATCAACATGGTGCACGATCCGACAACACACAAGGCGCGGATTCGTCTCCGAGGGGTCCCAATGCAATATTGGAATTTCCGCGACGTTAACCATCTCATATCGGGCTTTGGATATACCGTTTGCATGAAGCCAGTGATTTCAAACGGCAACTATGACACGCTACGGGTAATGGTTGCTTGTTTTGACCCGGTGACTATCCCGCCCACTGTCACTCTCCACAAGAATCCCCGCTCAAGGATAGTGTACATTGACGTTGAGGGATGGCTCCACAACTCCTCCCCGCCGTTGCACCCTCGGCACGATGACAATGAAGATGACGTCCACACCCCGATGGCTCCGGCATATGGGCCTATCAGACACCGCCACCATAACCGTCAATCAGCTACGGACATGCCGGGCCGGTATGGCTCACGCCGTGTGCAGGACATGAACTCTGGAACGACGACTGGAGGGTCCAGTTCACCATATCTAGTAGCTACTGGAGAAAATCATGTTAGCCTTCTCCGGAGGGATGCACCAGCGGCACAACAGACAAAACCAGTAACACAGGTGACACGTGCCCCAACCAGAGAGCCAATCAAAAATTTCTGTAGCACACCAACGGTCAAATGGGAAGCTTTTACAGTAACCTGGGACAAAATCAAGCTGCATGCCACCACAGACAAAGGCGAGGCAATTAATGCCGAGATTTCCTTCAATTTGTCAAACCTGGCTCAGTACTTACTTGCATGGGAAGGGCATGGTAACCGCTCTGACATCCAAAAGCCGTTTCTAGACACCTTTCTTTCGCCTAACACTCATGGGGGTTTAGGCACGTGTCATACTACAAGAGTGTTGGAGGCCAGCACATTAAAACCAACAGCCCAGGATCAGTTCCTAGTAGCCAGCCCGATGCATGAGACTAATCCATTAATTGAAGCCCAACATAAGGCCCAAACGGAAAGGGCTGAAGATACAATTATTTTCCCAAACCATATATCGGAGCCTTCCCTCACTAAACACGCACCAGATACTGAGGCCCGCGAGAAGCCCAATTTGGCAATTGAAGCCGACTTTTCCAAATTGCAAATCTCGGACCTCAAGCATGAACATGGACTGGAGGGAGGCCTGCACCAGGAATCAAACACAAATCTCGGACCATTCCGAATCAACAGCTCACAGCAGTACGCAGGGGACTCAGAAAACTCCGATGAGGCACCCCCTGGGTTTGAGGGACCGCCCCGATACAAAAGAGAAAGTCAGGTCAGGCGCAGTCGTCGTCTCCAGAACAAGCACACCGGCCGATACCTATCGGCGGTCGACAAAGCTAGAGCAATGAAAGGTTTCTTGAATATTCGAGAGAGGATGCAGAAACCCAAATCCAAGCCTCAGAACAGATCCGCAGCGAAGCCAGACCCGAAATACCTCCTCACCTATGACCCGCTCACGGTTGCTCACGCCGAAGCAATTGCCTCAGCGGCAGGTCTAGAACTGACAACCGAATTAATGGCAAAGATACGCTCGGAGGGGGAGACTACGGTTACTGGTACGGAGGCGATACCGGCAGCCAACTAAGTTGCCAGAAGAGGGTGGAACTGTCATTGAAGGATACATGGTTTTATGTTAGTTTTCTTTCCAGGGGGTAGGCTTAGAGAGTATGTAGGATTTTCATTTCTTAGGAATCGCATTTTAAATTGGGAAGTGGGTAGCACCAGAATGGTTAGCAGCAAGGTGGTGTATGAATTTTATTTACAATCAAGGTGTATCCGACAGTTTCATCAAAGGAATTTAGAAGATCACTCTATCCTTAATGATACATAAACTCAAAATAAAATTACTATCTTGGAATGTTCGAGGCCTCAATGATAGAACAAAGCGGATAGCGGTTCGACAAACAATCTTACTTGAGAAACCTGATATCGTGACACTTCAAGAGACCAAACTGGCCAGTATTGATACACCGACGATACGGGAAATTCTCGGTTGGCGTCTTGGAAATTTTGAATTCCTGCCGGCACAAGGCACAAGAGGAGGTTTAATTGTGGCTTGGAATCACAGAATGTTTACTCAGCTAACAACTCGGGCACTTCATTTCTCTCTGACAGTACATCTCGGGCACAAGTTGGATGGTTCGGTCCTAGCTTTCACTGCTGTTTATGGGCCATCAGACCACCAAGGCAGGGTGAGTTTTTTCCAGGAACTAAGATCTTCGAAACCATCTCACAATATCCCATGGGCATTAGGGGGAGATTTCAATGCCACGGTAGACCCGGACGAGAGAACTAGCAATGAAAACACTTGGCGCTCGACACTCACTTTTGCCAATCTCATATCGGAATTAGAGTTACTCAACCTATCCCTCGCTGGACAGAATTATACATGGAGTAATGACAAAGCTAGACCGCATATGGCTAGGCTTGATCGTTTTCTAATTTCCCAAAACTGGAATACTACTTTCCCCAACTCGATGCAAAGAGCGACACCAAATACAAGCTCGGATCACTGCCCTATCATGCTTTCGGCACAGACATCCTTCCGAAAATCCAGGTTTTTTCGGTTTGAGAACATATGGCTTCGTTTCAAAGAATTTAATGAATTGGTCAATCAAGAATGGGTCTCACAGCCGAGAGCAACCACCCCACAGCATCTTCATCAAAAACTCACCAACCTTCAATGCAAAATAAAAGATTGGGCACAAATGAAAATAGGCAATGTCAAGGCACACATCATCACTTGCAGACAATTCCTAGCCTGGACCGATAAGGCAAAGGAAATGCGCCCACTTACGCCTTTGGAAAAATTTATCATTGCCTTGATCAAACAGCGTCACACGGCCCTCGCTGTTTTGGAGGAAGATATATGGCGGCAACGGGCCAGAACAAGATGGGAATTACATGGAGATCGCGGGACTCGTTTCTTTCATGCTGTTGCGTCCGGATCCAAACGGGCAAACACTATTGCTCAAATTCGGCACAACTCCAATCTTTTTTCTGACCATGATACAAAAGCTCGAGTCTTCTTTAACTTCTTCAAAGACCTTATGGGAACAGCCCCAACAGAAATGCCGCCAATTCATTGGGGGACCTTATACCCAAACCGAATTGACCTTCAAGGCTTAGCGGATCCCATAACAATCAACGAAATAACAGCGGCAATAGCCCAATGGCCGAACAACAAGAGCCCGGGTCCCGACGGGTTTTCCGGGGAATTTTACAAGCATTTTTCGGATGTAATTTCACCAGATTTGCTCACGGTTTATGAACATGTCATGCATACCGACACGGGACTTCAACCTCTCAACACGTCATACATCATTCTCCTTCCAAAGAAAGAAAACCCACAGTCACCGACCGACTACCGACCGATTAGCCTACTTCATGGTGTCCAAAAAATCTTTTCCAAAATACTTGCCAATCGGCTACAGCCACAAATGCAGGGTCTCATCAGCGATGCACAGACAGGGTTTCAAAAAAATAGACAAATTACGGAATGTTTTCTATATGCTCAACAAGTCTTACAAAACGCAAGGCAGAATGATATCCCTCTGGGGCTCTTGAAATTAGATATTAAGAAGGCTTTCGACACGGTTAGTTGGGAATTCACCTTGCACGTGTTGACACAATTGGGCTTCCCGGCCAAGTGGAATCAATGGATTCAAAACTCAATACTCCGAGGCAGCTCTCAGGTTCTCATCAATGGTCTTCTTGGAAGAAAAATAATTCTAAAGCGAGGGGTTCGACAAGGGGATACGCTCTCACCATCCTTGTTTATCATTGCCATGGATTTTTTGGCAAGGTACCTTCAAAAGTTGGCCGCAACAGGGGCAATTAGATTGCCACATGCAACCATGACACCGTGCTTACTCTACGCTGATGATGCATTGCTGTTTTTCAAACCAGACCCGAACCAGCTGCGTGCCATCAAATTAGCCCTCCTTGTCTTTCAGAAAATATCAGGCTTAGAGATCAACTTGCAGAAATCTGAGATTATTCTCATGAATACTCAACAAAATTTGACCAGCGACCTAGTGTCTCTCATGGGGTGTAAACTGGCATCTCTACCTTTCACCTACTTAGGGATCCCGTTATCAGACAGGCAGCTGCCAAAAACGGCTTTTCTCCCTTTAATTCACAAATTGCAGAAACGGTTGTCGGGATGGAGCGCAAAGCTGCTGTCAATGGCAGGTCGCTTGGTGTTGCTCAACTCCATCCTCTCATCGCTTCCAATCTACTTCATGCAAGTGCTTAAAATGCCACAATGGGTTATCAACGAAATAGACAAGATTAGACGTCATTTTTTATGGCACGGGGCTGTGGAGCAGCAGCAAAAAAAGGGATACAACCTGATCGATTGGACCTCGGTATGTGAGCCAAAATCGGTGGGAGGTTTGGGAGTGCTGGAATTACGAACCTTCAATCATGCCTTACTGCTAAAATGCCGATGGGAATGGTACGCGTCGTATCGTAGGTTGTGGAGACCACTGATGTTACAAACGGCTCCAACATTGCATGGGGTCCCGACCACCAAGGTTTTCCAAGCCGTTTCAACAGAGGTGATTCAATTCTTCCAAACATCCACAATCTGGAAACTAGGCGATGGTCGTACTGCGCGGCTATGGGACCATGATTGGGGCGAGGGAATCTTGCAGAAAAAATTGGTCAACTTATATTCATTTGCTCTCACTGATGAAACATTGATGCACCAGGTCATTCACGAAGATAACTTAAGATCACTCTTCAGACCAAATCTCACTATGGAGGCAGAAGAGGAAATGCAATATCTGCAGCTCATGTTGAGAGATATCGTTCTAGAGATTGGTACCAGGGATGAAATACGATGGAGATGGACGGCCAGTGGTGTCTTCACAGTCAAAACCGCATACATTAATCTCAAGGCTGGCCCAAGAATCATTCGGCACTATTCAAACATTTGGAAGGTAAATGCCCCGCCGAGAGTCAAGATATTTGCGTGGCTGGCTATGCGAAATAAAATTCTCACTCATGACAACTTGCAAAAGAGAGGGTGGGCCATCGTCAGCAGGTGCCTCCTATGTCAAAGGAAAAGGGAAACGGTACGCCATCTCTTTCAAAACTGTTCATATACACTGCGGTTGTATCGCAGACTCATCCACACAGTTCAGCCGCAAACATGGCCTGCAAAACCAACAATTGAAGTCACTGACCCACACCAGGAGGGTAATCTCACTGATTGGCAGAAAACGATCGTACTAATAATGCAATTTGTGCTCTGGCGAGAGCGGTGTGCCCGTTCGTTCTCTGACGATAGCAAAGGAATTATCGAACTCATGGGGGAAATAACAAGGCAGCTTCAGTTTTACAAAAGCACCTCAAGTTCAAATTCAAGGCTAATTGATAGGAATCCGACACAACTCACAATTACAAACAGGCACCATACTGGTATTGGTACCGGTCCCGGTGCGGGTACTGCTGTAGACAACAGGGGGGACGGAGACACTACATGAAACGGTTTCCACAACCGAAAGTTTCAGAGAAGGAGACACCAGTCATTGGGATCAGCCGTTGGTGTGCTTTTACACTCATCACATCCGTTGACTGCTTCTAGTTCTGTTTATTATTCTCCCAGCATACTTATGCTCCTTTTCAGATTTTTTCTTTTAATTTTCTTAGTTTCTTTCCTGGTTTAAATTTCTAGGCTCAGCTGTTTGAGCACTTGAATTTTTATCTTGATTTTTATCCTCTTTCCTAGTATACAAAACTCTTGTAGCTTAATCATTATCAATGAAATCAAATATGAGCTTGACTCATATTTTTTCTCAAAAAAAAAGTAGAAAATACCGCTAATGGAGTCAAAGGTATTTTGAGATTTAGGAAGGAGAAAGGAATAAGAACGGAAAGAGAAAAACTGAGAGGGGAAGGGAAAGGGAGGAGAAAGTAGGACTCACAAGGTATTTGTTAATAATTAAAAAAAAAGTATTTTCTTTGATGGATTTGGAAAAGAGGGTACTTTATAAAATTTTCCGATAAAAAAGAATAATATTACATCGAATATAAATTCTCTATCTTGTTTTCGATGGAGACCAATTTGTCTTAATTGCTCACTAACCAGAAATAAGATCAAGTTACATAGTTGATCTGAGAAAGGGCTAAGATATTCTGTGGATTGAGGGCTACGAGACTCTGAGCGAAATTTCTGTTCTAATTCAAATTTTCAGAGGATATATACGCAAGATAGTCTGAGAAGTATTAAAAAAACATTTTAATTTGACCGGTCATTTTATATGCAAACTTAACAGGTTTCTGATTACAAATTGGAAGTTTTGTTTTTCCATTTAATTTTAGATTCCACCAAACTAACATGCACCTCGATAGCATCTCTTTACTCAACTAGGTTGTAAATCATATAAAATTTTTATGCTGAAAATTAAATTAATTTTATAATATCGGTGACATTTTACTTTAAATTATATAGAAAATCATAAATAAATATATATTTTGAAAAAATAGAAGTTAATTGACCCTATTCATTGTGCATAGGTCCGGAGGAATCCATATCATATAAGGTAATTTCTGTTTAGATCTGGACCGTCCGATCAAAATTGGAACTAATCCGACTCGAGATGCAATGGACGGTTTCTTTTAATATTCATGTCGATTCTAATCGGACAGTCCAAATCTAAACAAAACTATTGTTATCTTAGGTGACATGAATTCGTCATGGAGTATAACTCTTCCATGACATCGTTTTGCATAAATGGATCCAGATTGTATTCTTAACGAGATAATAGAGTAGGATGTTAGAATAAAAAAAAAACTAAAGGGTAAAGAACTGGGTGCAATATAATTTACTTTTATGAAAAAAATTATTTCTCATACGTTCCTCTTTTCAGAGAATTTTTTTCTATAGAAAATATTAAAAAGAAGAAAGGAAAACAGAAAGAGTACCTGTAAATTTTCATTAGTAGTAAGATCAGTAGGAATTTTACCGATCTAAACTTTTGGACCGGTAAAATTCGCACCGATCTAAAACAATTTTTTCCATTTTTTAAAATTTTCTTTATTAAATATAAAGAGTTTTTCCAAAAATAGATACAAATTAAATATTTTAGAAAAATATCTATTTTTCTAAAAACTTTTATATTTTAATAGAGAAAAAAAGAACAACTGGTTTGGATCGGTAGGAATTCTACCGATTTAAACTAATTCAAACTTTGAATCGATAGAATTCCTACCGATCTTTCTTCTCATGAAAATTTGCAGATACTCTTTTTTGTTTCCCTTTCTTCTTTCTTAATATTTTCTATATAAAACAAATTCTCCTTTTGTGGGTTTTTGCAAGATTTGAGATGGATTGTCCTAGAATATTGCCAAGTGAGTTGGAGGCTTATGTAATATGTAGGGTGGAGTCAGACTTTCAAACTATAGAGATCAAATATGAATGTGAATCATTTATATAAAATTTTCATATTGAGAATGGAGTCAATTTTACAATACCAATGATATTTTACACTAAATTTTATAGAAAATCATACATAAATACAAAAAGATAATTTAAAAATGAGAGTCAACTGCAGATCGGACTGTCTGAATTCTTTATGAGGTAATTTAAATTTTGAGTTAATGTATTATCGTGTATGACTCCTCCCGGATTCACTATTTAAGGAAAGGAAAAAATTACTTCTGAGTTCTGACAAAACTATTATGACGAAACCCAAAAAAAAAAATCTATGAGGAAATTGAAACTAAGTTTTTATGTTTTAGTTTGAAAGAAAAGAAAAATGAAGAGATGAATTATTCATCAAATACGGAAGAAGGAAAAGATGTTAGTTATCTCATATGATTAGGATTACTTTATGCATATTACCATAACCCCACTCTAATATTTTTTATATAATATGTAAATAAAAGTTTGATGTAAGTTAAAATTATTCATTTAATTTAATGAACATAAATTTTAAATCAAAACTTTTAAAAAAATATTAAAACAAATTTCGAGATTTAGATTAACTAAAATTTAAAATTTTGATACTAAAATATGGACCAGACTTTCCTATAGCGGCACTTAATTTTTCTTTTTCCTTTTTTTTTTCAAACGGATAACATGTTTATGCGGCAGCTAGAATTTAAAATTGAGCATTCTTTGCTTTTTCTAGAAGTATAATTCAAAATTTTATACTTATTAAAATAAAATAAAAATTCGGCAGTAAGAAGCAACACACTACCACCATGATACAGTTTCTTGTCTTCTTTTTTTTTTGTGATAAAAAATAAGGGATCAGGTCCCTATTTATATATTGAAATTAAAGTTTTACAAAATATCAGGTTTTGATATAAAACCTGTGACCCCCCTTACAGATTGCGACTCACTTTTGAGTCATCTAAACTCAAAACGAAACAGAAAAAGAAATGAAACCCCAACCCAACATAAATCATGAAAATTAAACCTGAACCTAGAAGGGCAAATGCCATAAAAATAAAAAAAAGTTTACTATGATTAATTCAAGTATAACCAGTGATTGTGGTAAGAGGTGACTTTCAGCTATATATATATAAAGTATAACGACTATTAGTAATTAAATAATTGTTAAGAATATATATAACGAAATAATTTTAAATAGCCTTAACAAGTACTATAACACACATTAGGAAACAATCACTGATATTCAGTTGATTAGAGAATATTACAGGATAATCGACAAAAAAAGAAACGACATTGAAAAGCGTTTTATGAGACAATCAGCTCGGTTATGCTCTCATAAATAATCTTGATACTTCATCGATTGGCGGTTCTATGAGACGACAAGCTTTGTGTTTATCCGAGTAACAGAGCTGGAGGAAGAATTTTTTTTTATTTTTATTTTTTAAGATTAGTGACAATCAGCCTACTAATGATTTTATAAATAAGAAGAATGTTAGAAATGTATCTTAGGAACTGTTTTTACCACAGTTAGTGACAATTATGAGATTGTTAGAATCGCTTTAAAGAGAGATTGTTAGAGTTGTTAAACACAATTATTAATGATTATTTATAACCTCTTGGTTGTACATGTAGAAATTAGCAGTATTTTAGAAAATATAAAAAAGAGAAGAATATAACGTGTATTTCAAGATTAAACTCATATAGATGTTCATATCGCAAATCAATACTAGCATGCATCTTCGTGAATAGGGGTGGAACTAGAAATTTCGAATAGGGAATCTAAACTATAAAATGCATAATATGTGAAAAAAGTAAAAATAATATAGTTACTGAGAATTAAACTCATATCCTGATGAACACTAAATTGAACTTTAACCACTAGATTACAATCATAGAGAAAAACAAATAATAACAAATTTTTGTAGTTATAAATTCCAAACAAAAATTCCCCGGAAACCTGTATAACAGCCTTGTAGGTGCTATCACCCTCAAGACACTCTAATATGTACGAATTATTTTCTTGACACTCTAATATGCACAAATCTTTTCTCTTGACCCTTAATTATATCTTGTACGAATTATTTTGGTTTTTCATGGTCCTGTCTCCTGTAAATACCAAAACTAGCCCACATGCATCTAATGACAATTTGTAGTACATGTCATGATGCCGTATTACAAATGGAAGTAATTCAGCATTATTAAAAAAAAAAAAGTTAATTTTAATATGGTACTGTAGTAGTCAAATTGAGATTAATGTCTTAGATATAAAATAATTTGATGATCATGATTATTCCATTATATATGCTTTATTCCTATGCATAAGGGTTTATAAAGCCCCGGAGAGCAAAGATGTGCAAGAGAACACAAAAAGAACTAACTTGTAAATTAATGTGGCCAACTAAAATTATTTTTAGAATAAATTCAATGGTAAAATGGCAATAGTTGAGAAATTAATAAGAGCAATTAGCTGGCTAGTCTCTATCAATCATATAAAATCACAAATAAGGGTAAATGCAGTGTATATCCATCTTCTATTTTTTTATGTCACATGTACTTGATATCTTAAAAATATTGTTTATATTTAAAATAAAATAAAAATAGGGAGACGTTTAATTATTTAAATATGGCATGTATAAATTCGGAATCCAGTTGAATGAGCCATTTATCATAGCTATTAAAACTCCAACGTGAAAAAACTTCAATAATTTGATATGAAACTAAATATCTTTCGAATGATCAACCTTTTATGGTGCATGCACTCGATCAATATCTCAAAACATATTATTTAAATTAAAAATTATAGATGTGTTCTAATTTTGATATGACGTATATAAAATTTGAAGTTAATTATTTGGAAGCTAGGATCATTTATCACAAGTTATTAAAACTCTATCGTTAAAAACCAGTGTTATCAGAACCGGACCGGACCGGGTGGTTCCACCGGAAAAAACCGGAACCGGTCACCTGTCCGGTTCGGTTCTTCAGTTGAATCGCTTTAGGTAGTGAACCGCCAATGAGAGGTTAAACCGCCTGGTTTTTAGTAAAAACTCGTTGATTTCAACCGCCGTAAAACCCCGGTTCAAAACATATTTTCTTCAAATCTATTTCGTGCGATTTCTTGCCTTCTTCTTTTCTCCTTTCTCAAATCTTTCTCCGATTCTCCTGTGATTTCTTGCCTTCTCTCGGTGGTAGAGATGGAAAGTTATTTTTCTGAAATCTCATTCAAATCTCCTTCTACTTCGACCTCCTCTCTATTAATTTGGTGGTGGATCAATATCGTTTTTCAGACTTCGATTGAATCCGAATCACAAAAAAGCTACTGGGATCAAGAACAGTAAGTAATTTTATGAAAACTTTGAATTAATTTTATTGAATAGTTCCATGCATATAAGATGTTTGATGAAATGCTCAAACCAAAGAGCATTTTGGTCCAGTACCAAATTGCGCTCGGTTAGTACCAAATTGATCTGTGAACTTGACAGTAGATTGGATAGAGATAAGGGCTAATTAGACTAATGGCTAAATTGATTTGTAAAGAATACTCCAAAGTTTCAAGAATATACAGGGATTTACATACCGGCCAGGTTCGTGCTGGTATTGGCCCATCATTGTTCGCTCTTTTAGCAATATGAAACAATGACTTGGCGAAAATTGATTCCAAATTTCCAACAAATTCACTCTTTTGCTTTAAAAGTTGCATGCTCAAAAGAGGCCATTGCTAAGTTAATAACAGTTGAAAACACAATGGCATATCAATAAACATTACCTAGCTCCAGAGGCAATGACAGCTTTATGCACTTTTAGGCCATAATACCTCTTGCCTCCAAATGCAGGAAGAAGGGATGGATGAATGTTCAATATAGATCTTGGATAGGCCTGTACCAATTTCAGTGGTACAAGTTTCAAGTATCCAGCCAAAATAACAAAGTCTATTTCAAAGTTCTTTAAAATAATTAGAAATACTTCAGTTGATAGCCCATCAGGAGCCGATTTAGATTTGGGAAAAACAATAACTGTAATACCATTATTTCTGGCATATTCTGCACCACCACAACCTGGAATCACCAATTAGACTAATGGCTAAAGTTGAATTGTAAATTCCTTTTGCTCATCAACAGAAGAATGAATATGAATTTCTTTTTATGGTTGAGGCTAGTGCTCTCCTGAAAATATTTTTATTCTCCTATGTTTTAAGCTGATTTTTGAAGAATCTAATTATTGTTGTTTTAAAGGGACCATGTCGGCAATTAACCTTGGGGAAAATGGATCTGTACCCCCAACTTCTCCTAAAGCTGCCACAAGAGGGAAAACAGATCCGGCTTGACATTGCGTTGAACGCATTGTCGTTGTGAAGAATAAAAATGTGAAGGTCATTGCATGTCTCCATTGTGAGAAAACATTTCAAGGCAGTGGTATTAACCGGTTTAAGAAGCACCTAGCCGGTGTAAGAGGAGATGTAGGGCCATGCAAAAAGATGTAGCGGTTTAAGAAGCTCTCGGATAATAAGTTATATATATATTAAAAAAATCAGCGGTTGAACCGATTGACCCACCGGTCTGACCAGTGAACCGTTGACCCGAAGCTTTACCGGGTCGACGTGCGGTTCGGTTCTGATAACATTGGTTAAAAACTTTAAATTGGACGGGTTCCGTGTGAAGAGGAGGATTTTATTTTATTTCAAACACTTGTATTATATTAATAAATTTTATAGCTAAATAAGAGTAATACTAGGGCCTTTTGTATATAAACTTTTTTCTATCAATACATTTCTTGGCATTATATATGCCAACTATAAAAAATAAATAAATTGTTTGATAGGAGGTTAAGCGTTTTCTAAATCAAACCAAATTTGTTACGTGTGCTTTTCAAAAAGATGAAAAATACATCTGCAATTTTAATTTTCTAATTTAAATTGTACTTTTAAAAGGTCACATCTACACTTTGTTATGACTTATTACTATTGGTAAAGAAATCTTCCTAAAAATTTAATTTAGTTACAACTTAAAGCTACATAACATTTTTATGACCCCGGTCCCCGGAGGAATTTCATGTATACCCTTCAAAAATCTTAAAATTACATATTTCCCTCTATAAAATTGATAATATCATATTTACTCTTCTAAATTTTACAACTCACAAAATTTTCCAATTTATTGTTTTTTCATTAAAAAATTATTTTAAAATTTATGAAGTTCTTATTTTATCATTTATTAAGAAATAAATAAAAAAGACGTATTATATATAAGAAAACTGTCTGTTCTTCTAATTAATCGATTTATGAGGACTAATGGTTCATTTATTTACTTGTGATGCATACACAGTGGCATTTAGATATACACTTGTGTGTACGTCACAAGTAAGAATATTAACAACTTGCCCTCACAAACCGACCAATTAGAAGACTGAACGATTATCTAAAATATACTACATTTTTTTTTAATAAAGGATAAAATGAGTACTTTATAAATTTAATATGAGTTTTATACTAAATGCAATAAACTGTGTAAATTTGTAAACATTTTATATGTAGAAAGTAAAAATGATATTATGAATTTCAGAAAAGAAACATATAATTTGAATTTTTTTTAAGGATATATATGAAATTCTCCATTAATATATGTAGGTGTGCGTGCGAGCAATAGAAACCGAAGCCCACTCAAAGAAAACTAATTGACAATGAGACCTCAAACCCTTCTCATCATTTTTCTTATTTTACTCGTAAACTCGGCAAATTCAAAGGCCGAAATAGCAAACCGTGTCTTTTTTCCAAATCAAGCGACTGGTACTGGTGGCAAAATGATTCGTGGTAATCCATATACAAACGGTCGGTGCGCACAAAAGAAATACAAATGCCCCAACGGCAGTACACCCACCTAGTACTTAAAAGCGGATTCAGATCAGTTGAAATCCGCGATCCATGAACAGTAACTCTGAAATTCGAGATCCAGCCATTTAATTTTTTCTGTGCACACATCTCGAAACAGCTGGTTTTTCTGTATACCCATCTGGAAATAATTCAATAGCTGAATTCAGAATTTCAGAGATTTCAGAATTACTGTTGATGATTTCAGATTTCAGCAAATTTGGATCCCTTAAAAGCTTCTTTTGTTGCTAATGTCCTGCAGTACGCCACAATTGTTCATTGGAGTTGTTACTTCTCTGTTTTATTTCAAATGTCGATCATTCTGTACGCAATGTTGGATGAATTTACTTTGTAATGATTGAATATGAACAATTCATTATTAGTTGCTGGCCTCCAAAAATGTTTGAATTCAAGTTCCATGATCCATGTAGTGACAAGTTCGGATCTCTTAAAGTAACCCAATTTTTTAGTGGGGGGTGGGAGGGGGGTTTCAAACCCTCTTTAAAGTGTTTATAATGTGAAGTGTACGCTTAATTATTTAATACTTTTCAAGTGTTAAACCAATAACCTAAAACCAAGGTTAAAGATTGTTACTTAGATTACTTATTGTTTATAGTTTGAAAGATACAACTACATAAACCACCAATTCGCTCCTCCAACAGGCGCTTCAAAAAGCGGCTCCCAAACCCTAGCCGCCTCCAACTCCTGATAAAAATATAATAAAATCGTAACGTGTTTTGTAATTAGAACACAAACAATACATAATTCGTAAATCAAAAATAAAATAGCAAATGAAATTTAAAACTTACAGTTTTGAGTAATGACATCGTTAAGCAGAAGCGTAAATACTGATCATTAATGTTTTTCCTCAAACGTGATGATAGAGACCTTAGATGTTTTCATTTACTTCTCTATTTAATTTTTATGGACGAAGTTTTCAGAATGAGATGCGTCCAATAAGAGAAGAAGCCGTTTAATAACTCTAAGGCAACCTTTTGGACCAGTATATTTTATAAACAACAATCTGAATTTTTCCATCAAAATTACTCATGCCTTTTCATTAATTTCTGTAAATGAAATTGGTGCACAATAATAACATATGTCACATAATTAAATAAAACTAACACCCCCCTCCGACACAACAATATCCTTTTCTTTCTTTCATCTCTGTCTCCTCAAATAGAGAAGAGAATGAGGAAGAGGGAGCCGAGTGGAGCCGACCAAAGTCGTCATCGGAGCTCGGAGCGTAGAGTCTCTACCTCTATTTTGATCAGAGTGTGGCGGCTATCAAACAAAAGTAGATCCGGTCCTAGAAAGAGATGGGAATGAGGTAATAGAGTGATTAATTAAGAGTGTAGATATGTAGGATTAGATTATTAGAGTAGCTTAAATGAATGAGGAAGAGGGTAGCCGAGCCGAGCAGACCCGAGAGTGATACCGTTGGAGCGCAGCAGCTATCGGATGAAAATGGATCCGGTCGTGAAAAGAAATGGAGAATGAGGTAACAGAGTGATTAATAATATAGATAAGTAGGATTAGATTATTAGAGTAGTTTGAATTAATTCATGAGAATAAAAAGAGTTTAAATCTAAGAATTAGAATCATTTGACTCGTTGTAAATACGTTTTTTATCAATGAAATTGTTAGTGCTGAAAATTAAGTAGGTGCAAAATGCTCCAAAGGCTGAAATGTCAGCTATGAGCCAATTTTAGAGCAATATAAATGGTAATTAATCTTGATAGATGGAGTTAGCCAGAGATGAGGCGTTGCATTTGTTAGATAGATGATAATAAGGGTAGAAGTGTCATTTTTATTCAAATGAAATCATTTATCAGCTGAGGTTTATCATTGTTCATGTTTCTTGTTGTACATTTGAGATTACTTATGGCTAATCTGACCTAAGGAAGGGTCAGACTCGATTTAAGAATTTCTTGCAAGGAGACGTTTTAATCTGACCTAAGGAATGTCTATTCGGCTGGATTAAGAAGGATTAAGGCTAAAGGATGTCTAAGGAGAATAGTATCAATGTTTCTTGAATCCAGCCGAATAGGAGAATAGGATCAAAACACTAATGAAATTCAAAAAAATTTATAAAAAACTTTTATAGTATTAATGTTTCTTGTTTTTCCAGAAAAAAAAAATATGAAGAAGAAAAGTGAACAATGATTTGCTACTTTTCTTCACTGACCTACATATTCTTAATTATATATATCAAAGGGACCTTTTTGCGAACCTCTTGTCAAGTACCATCTTAATTGGTATATATATATCTCATATGTTAATGAAGAAGCTTGATTGAAATTTCTATTGATTAACTAAATTTTGTTTAATGCTTTAATTACTAAGACTGGGAGAGGAATATTTATTATTTGTTATCCGGATTCTATAAGAAAAATTATGTATACATACCTAAGATGTACTGGAAATAAAAATATGTACAACTTTGCAAATTTATAAACGGGTATTAAATGAATAGAATAACTTAATGTAATAAAAACGTTTTAATTTTTAAACCAACTTAAATACAAAAAAAGCTTCCCACCATTGTTCAAGACGATGTAAGACGGCCTATAACAGATGGAAAGATCTGGACCGTCACATTTGTGACACGGGCTCATTTTTTTTATTTTTCTGTTGTATTATTCCGTGTGGCGGGTGGCCGTTATATATTTTTCTTTCATCATTTGTCACTTGCCAATTGCCATTTGCCAACTTTTATCAAGGAGAGAGCTCGTTTCTGGGTGGACCCACAGAGAATCACCAACCTCTCAAGTCTCATTTGATTGGTTTTATTGTTCCCAGTTTAATTAGTAGCATTAATTTATGGCATATTGATGGACGGATTACTTCCGAAGTTATTATTCATAACATTGTAACAAAAATTAATATTAGCCGTTCGATTTTCTTTAAGATTGACGCACATGATTTTTTATAATCCGTCGATGAATTTCGTATAAATTTTGAAACAGATTGAACGACTCCAAGCAGACATCGAAATGTCGGTCCAATGCTCATTGAACCGCCTTTTTTTCCAGTCTAAGCTATATGTTTAATTCACTGTACGTAGTTTGTTTTTTTATTCTTATTCGTTGTCTTTGCTTTAAGTTTTATTTATAATTTTGGTTAGCTGATAACCATCACTTTTCATGCTCAACCGTTTGGAGCCTTTTTATTTTATTTTGTAGTTGTACAACCTGTGTAACAACCTTTTTTATAAATGATGGACTAGATCCTTATTTTCTTAAAAAATAAAAAAAAACTCTCCAAAAAAATTCAGCAAATAGACTTTGTTTAATATGCAACAGAATTTTGATCTACAGTTGCTTCGGATGAGATGACTAGTAGAAAAGTCCGCCGTTCTTACGAGCAAATACAGATTAATCTCCTATTTTTTTTTTATCTATAACACAGATAAAATAATATATTTAAATGTACCACTAATTTCGACAAATTTTAAATTATACCACGTTGAGATGAATAATTTAATGGGTGGATCGAATCCAGTGCGTGAGTTTTGGAAAGAGAAGAGTCCGGTCTGATCTCTTAGAAATTGGGAATGAAAAGATTTTGGAAAGATAAAAGTCACGGATAACAATTGGGATTAATTCTAAAGAAAATTTTATTGGAAATGAAAATAAGATGGCTTTGTACCTTGTAAACATAAATTTAAGTTTAATTTAATATAAAGTAATCTATGAACTTTTAAATTTTCAAAAAGAAAAAGTAATTTTAACCGATGGCTCAACCATTGTTATTCTTTTGCCGAAAAGAAAAACATGAAGCTCTTGAAAATTAGAAATGGATCCCATTACCTCTTTCGTCTTGTAAGAAGAAAAATCCGTGTGAAAATTGATGTGTTTAAGCAAATAATTATGAACCTAAATGAAACAATTAATAAAAAAAGTAAGAACCATTTAATTTTTTAGGGTGCGTTTGGATTGTCAAGAATAGCATGTGGTTAGCACCGTTTTTAGGTTAGTGACTATTCTTCATCACTATTCTACGTTTGGATCACTCTAAGAATAGAGCTATTCCTGGAATTAGCACTGTTCTTGTTAACCCATCCAAACGATAGAATAACTCCAGGTTAGCGCTATTGTTACTATTTCTGAGATTGCATCCAAACTTCAAATTAGCGCTATTCTTGCTATTTTTGTGATTTGACTGATGAATAAATTAGCGGGTTGAGCTATGCAGACCGCTGCAGCCGTTGTGCTAATTCTCAAAATATTATAGAAACAATGGTATAGGTTTAATTTTTTTTTTCTTTTGCGTGTTATGTATAAAAAAATCGGCTTTAATCTTTTCATACGATTTGCTAGTGGGGCCCACAACGTGAAAGAAAGCTCTCGTTGAACTTGTCTATATATTGACATTGGTCAAATTAACAGAATTCGGAATTTTTGTTCTTATTAATTCTTCTATGTAAACATGAATGTTGTGGGTTATAACAAAAACATTTTCTCCTAAAATCCTAAAGGGAACACAAATAGATTCACTGAAAGCAACGAAAACATGCTCAAACACATAAACGCGGTTTATTATATTATGGTAATATTTCTTTTTGGCATTCATAGTATGATAATATTATGATAGCAGGAATAAGACAATATAAAAAGTTAAGAAGAGTTCCCAATGGAAGCAGAAAAGTAGTTCTTACGATAAGCGATCTTTTTTTTTTTTCACTTTTTGAGTCATATCTAAGCACACCAAGAGAAAAATACATTTGACAACAAAATTATTGGCTAAAACGTATGAACCATGCTTCCGTAGTTATTTTACACTAAAAAAAAATTTAGAGAAGAACATTAGTCACATTGTTATCCGTTTCAACAAACATGTTGCGAGAATAACACAACGCATCACATTATAAGCATCAGTCATGTAATATGTATATTAATATGATGTGCTATCTTCATTCAAATTATATGACACGACATGACACGTCACATGCACCGATTTTGTTGTGATCAGTCACGTGAAATTTTTTTTTTACTACATTATGAAGTCATGACGTGTTAGTTATATCCAAAGACGGAACCAGGGCCCTGGCCCCCCCCCCCCTTGACTCAGAAAAATATACAGAGGTTTATATGGAATTGTTTATGGGCCCTTGGCATCCAAGTTTTTATGGGCCCTTGGCATCCATATATAGTTTTTATGGGCCCTGGCCCCCTCGTTTTTTTCTAAACCTCTGCTACAAGTGCCCTTGGCCCTTGGCACCCACAAGAACTATACACCACCAACATCAATTCCTGGCGACTGGGCTCCGCGACGAGGTGACGGGGGCACGCGATTGCCCCCCCCCCCCTACCGATCATTCCTGGTTCCGCCACTGGTTATATCATCACTAGTTTCAAACACGGAGGCATGCATAATGAATGAGGATTAATGCATGATTTTCTATATAATTTAGGATAATATGTCATGAATACTGTAAAATTGACTCTATTTTCAAAATAAAAGTTTTTATTGTAAAAAACTCATGCAAATTACTTTTTCGTTAGTAAAAAGAACATGTGACACACATTATTGAAAATTGCGTTTGTTTGTATGATAGATGCATGCTTAATTAAGTCATGAGTTCCACATTCAGCTATATATAAAGTGCAAAAGTTATAACTAAATGTTTGTTAAGAACGTTTAAAATCAAATAATTTTAAAATGAACTAACAAATATAACAAGCACTAGAAAAAAAGGTTAATTACTATTTATTTGATTATATGATATTATAGAATAATCAATAAAAAACATTGAGAGAGAAAAGTTGTGTTGCTAGTGTGATATATATTCTATCTCAAGAGTTACACGAATAAATCATGAGAAAAAAAAAGCTATTTATCATTCAATCAAATCTTCAACGGACACATATATATGAGAGACATTTCGTAAAGATAGCTAATTTTGAACGATGTTTTGATACACTAAAATGGTTTTATAATTTTAGTTATTCTTTTTTGGATCGTTCTAATAACTTATATAATATAAATATTTTGCTAAGTTCAATTTTTCCATAAATAATTTGTTATTTTCTTATCTTATATTTCTTATAGATCCTAATTAAACAACTTATGTAATTTAAGAAAAATATCATTTGGATTCTGAAACTTATCAGACAAATATTTAGTAACAAAAAAAATTATTTGATATGTTCTATATTTCTCTCACTTCCTAAACATATATCGTTTTTATTCTAAGGCTGGTATCATTGGATTGGTATATCTATATATCGTTGCATTGCATGAATATGTAGTAGCTACATCCTTTTTTTTTCCTTTTAATGTGGAATGCAAAGAGGTGTGTTTGGTTGTATTTATTAAACAATCTAAATATTTAAGTTGTATACAAATTTTATAATTTACATATTTAAAATTTAAATAAATTATGTTAAATATTAGATGTTGATTACACTACATAGAAAGAATTATGCGACGTAACTTTTATTTTTTTAAAGAATGATACGTAGAGAAGTGTTGTCCTGACTAGTTAATATTGATTGAACTTTTTAAAAAATAGAGCATGTGAATAAATTTATTTTTCTTTTGAAAAATTGGAAATTTTTGTCTCTTTTTTCTGAATATAAAAATCAGCGAAGGATGGCATTTTATGTATTATCTTATTATTTTTAGTAAATTATATATTTTTTATTTAGTTTAGCTAAACTATCTATTAGGGACCATAATAACATTTTTCTGAATTTTATGATTTGTAGCTTCTGCACAAGAAAATATGAGTAGCCAATTGATTGATATAAATTGCTCTATATATAAATGAAAGTATCATTTGCAAAAGTTATATTTTTTTTCTTTTGATTTTCTGGATTATAGAATTTTTGTTGTTTTAGATTGATATTATCCCGAAAAAAAGTGAAATATAGTTTGATTTTTCTTTAAGAATTGTGTAGTTAGAATTTTTAAAATGATTTTTAATTTGTAGTAGAATTTAAATTAGAATGCAAACAATTGTGCAGTTAGAATTATTCATGTTTGATTTAATGTTGTCAAATGGTCAAACAAATAGAATGCAAACAATTTTGGGCTTTTTATAGTTTATGAGAAAAAAAAATATGGCTTTATGAATAATGTGTAACGTTGTGAATTTTATAAAAGGGTAATAGAAAATTTAAACCTAGACCGATTGATTAAAGTGTCAGAATTATTGAATTGACTAAAATTAAAACATGAATAATTGAATAAGCAAAGGTATAAAATAATTTAGTCTGGATCCCGAATCATGAAATTGGAAATTTATAAATTGTGAAATTGATAACTTAGAAGAAAATTTATAAATTGTGAAATTGATAACTTAGAAGATTATAATTATTTTTAAATGATATGAACAAGTGATAAATGAAACTGTAGAGTATACAAAGTTTTAGTGAACTAAAAATAGGAAAATTAGAAATTCAACTACAGGAGACGAAGTATGCATATATGCATATGAAACTTATACACTGGATTAGAAAAGTAGAATTCTTAATGTGATTTATATACTGAATCTAGAAGTTTAATTAGTGACAATAAGTACTAAGTTAAATTTTTGTAAGATTTACTTAATTCATGTAACTTCGTTAAATAAGTACTAAGTTATTTATGTTATATGATTTAAACATAGATCCTATCGAGCACGGCTTAGCGGGATTGTCCGAGGCTTTGAATCTGATAGTTGATCCTCTACGCACTATACGTGATCAGGTGCGCAAGTTCACAGGATTTGTCTTGATTTTTATTTCTAAGAACTAAATAAATGTTCATGTTAGCATGTTGAATTTCAGATTGATAGCATCGTTGTATCATTACATCATTTGCATGAAGTAATGTAATATCATACTTGAATTATTATAACTGTGATGATTTATTATTTTGGTATTGTTTTATCGATTGTTTGTCCTCTCATTTCTGATAATTGAATGGAACCACAGTTATCAAATTGATTTACTTTATTGTTTACTGCAAAGTCTAGAGTCGACGCTAGACTTTGATCCAAGATTCATATGCGCATACGGTGAATGACCTCAACTGAACCCAGTACTGATTGGGTAGAGGATAATGTAAATTGTGATTGCAGGAATAGTAAAACTGTGGTATATCAAATGTTCTATTGGTCACTTTTCAGTAAGGAGTGACAATCTATTGCATATTATTGATGTACGTTATTGTCAATATGATTTACTGAATTGATGTGTATGTCTAACTACAAACCAGAACATATAGAACTGTTTAAGCCAAAGATGACAGATACCTTATATCTATCGTGATGACCTGACCTAGTGTTTATTGATTAGGTCTAAAATTCCTAAATAATAGTTCTTTGATTATCTTTGAATGTGATATACGTTGAATCTCATTTGTACAAGTCTTGAGCATGTGCATTCATTATTATTGACTGATTAACTTGATATTGTAATATTGCAATTATTTAGTTATGGTAGTGGATTTCTTACAAATTTAGTAGCTCAAATTAAATTATGCACTGAGAAACGGTTGACAAGTTTCTCACCCTTCTTCCCCCTTGTGGGTTTTTATTTCAGGAAAATGAGAATAGGGATTCGGGCACACCAAGTGAGGAGTAAGCCGTATAGGTGTAGAATATGCCATAATACTATGACTGCTTTTGTTTACTAGTTGAGTCATTGTATATTGTTTTGTTGTACAGTTATTTCAGCCATATCTTATTGCTATGTAAAAATGTGAAATATTGTTTACATGTTTTCGTTTGAATGTTAATTATAAACAGATTGCACTAGTCTTACTGTGATGGTCCTTACTATATAGTATTTGTTTGGAATAATATTTAAGTAATTGTCTTGTGGGTACACGGAAAACTGTGTATTCACGGCGTAACTGTACGGCCCCGTGTTTCGGGGTGTGACATAATGTATTCCAAATTAATTCTTGCATGAATCCTGAACTCCAAATCTTAAATACAACAACAAAAATATATAACAAAAGCAACACGAGGGTTTCTACTTTAGTTAAAATCTCATGTGTACAACTTTTTCGTTTAAAAACACGCGAGGCACATGAAAAAATTGTGTTTGTTGCATAATAAATGCATGTTTAGGTTATTCCATATTCACATATATAAACTACAAGGCTATAACTAAATGTTTGTTCAGAATTTTTAAAACCAAATAATTTTTAAAATAAAACTAACAATTGTAACACACATATAAAAAATTTACTAATACTCACTTGATTATATATAATATATTAGAGGATAATTAAGATAAAATTGAGATTTAAAAGCATTGTCACCAACATGACAGAGAATATTTCAAATAAATTCTTTTATGAAATCAAAACTACCGAAATTTTAAATTCTACTGCAGTGAAAAAAACATATTAAAAGCAATATGGTGATTTTATATTTTGAAATTTCTTAGTAGTGGCTACCAAGTTTACAGAAAAGTAAATCTGTTTAGAACATCATAGTTCATCCTCTCAAAAATAAAGACTTAGTAAAAAAAAAAAAACATTAAGACAACAGCAAATACAAAAACTCAAATTTGCATCCGATTTTTTCCTTCATAACAGATCATCCACGGTAATGTCTCCTCTTGTATTTTCAACTACTCAAAATGGATGCATAAAACTTTTTTGTGGTTTGTTACATGATTAATGCATGTTTAATTAATAACATATATATAAGTAGACGGTCTTTTATTAAATGTTTGTTAGTAATATTTATAATCAAATAATTTATAATAAAACTAATAAATATAACTTGTATTAGAAATAATCAATAATATTTACTTGATTTGAAAATATTAGTATATAATCAATACAAATATAATATTGAAAAAACATATTTTTATAAAAATATCTCAACTAAATTTACAATTGATATTAGTTTGAATCTAATACTTCAAATTGCTTCAATAATACCTCTATTCATATCTTACACTTTTCGAATGATACTTTAATGGTGCTGATTGAGCCGATTGTCTCGATAACAATAGTCAAAAGCAACTAGAATGTTGTTAGAGTTAAATAGTTTAATATAGTTTTTTGATTGTACATGTAGTACTAAAAAAAGATATAATAAAAATATTAATTTCAATCATTTGTTCTGTAAAGCTTCCAATATACTTTAGAAATTAACCGTAAGTTCACAAAATATAAAAAAGAAGAAGAATATATATGTAATTTAAGATTAAACATATAGCAAATCTATTCAAGCGATAATTGCGTAAGAGAGGAGATTTGAGAAGGATACCAGAGCTGAAAGGAACAAAAGGTAGACTATAATTAACTGATAAAGGAGGGCAAAAAAAAAGTAGAAAGGTCGAAGCGACTTGCAACCCCTTAAACAAAAGTAGAAATAACACGGTTTATTCAGAATGCGTTTTTTTGTTTTCTTGAAAATTATACGGAAAACCCGACTCGACAGTGATACCAAAAGAACGGAGGTTGATTAAGCGGGAATACTGGTGACCGTCTGATCAAATTCTGATCTAATAAGATTGAAATTTCTCTTCTTGTAGGAACTATGCCTCTTTGGAGATGAGCTTGAAGTATGAGAGAAAGCAAACAACGGACTTGGGTTTCTCCAATCATGCAATTAACCCCCGGTAATGTGTACCTTACTAGTTTCAAGACAATAGTTGGTGCCATTAGCTCCAAGAGACACTCTAATATGTACAAATTATTTTTGCTGACAATCTAATATGCCAAATCTTTGTTCTTAATCCTCAATAATATACTGTACGAATTTTGTTGTTTTTAGGCGTCGTTCTGTATCATGTAAATACCAAAACTAGATCACGTGCATCTAATGACAAGTTACAAATGTCATGACCTCGACCGTTCGTAATGCAAATCAATGTAACTCAACAATAATAAAAACAGAACGACGCCTAAAAACAACAAAATTTGTACAGTATATGTTAACTTTGTTTAAACATGATAGGCTATCGTGTTTTGGAAAGTAGGAGGATGTTTTACTTTCGAGTGAGGCTACGGTACTATGCATAGCACGGATTGGGTCCGTGCTACGGCTCAATATTTGAGTTTTCAAAATTCTAACGGTCAATCCAAACCGTTCAACATGATTATAAAATGAATATTTACTTGCAAACCAAATTTTACATTTTTTTGATTTTTTTTACTATTTTTTTAGATAGGTAGAAATCACTGTTTTTGGATGGTCCAGAATTTTCAGATCAAGTGATTTTCTACCTATCTAAAAAAATAGTAAAAAAATTCAAAAAAATGTAAAATTTGGTTTGCAAGTACATATTCATTTTATAATCATGTTGAACGTTTGGATCGACCGTTAGGATTTTGAACTCAAATATTGAGCCGTAGCACGGACCCAACCGTGCTATGCATAGTACCGTAGCCTCACTCTTTACTTTCTGCTCATATTTTTATTTTCAAAGTTCAAACAGTTGATTCGAACTTCTCAATATGATGTTCATATTGATATGTGCTTGGAGACCAAATTTTACATTTTATTTAGAAATTTTGTACTATTTTTTTAGAATTTTTAAAAATCATTGTTTTTCTGAATTTTTTATTATTATTTAATTTAATTTAAAGCTGTGGTTTTCAAAAATTCTAAAAAAATAGTAAGATTTAAAAAAAAATGTAAAATTTGGTCTCCAAGCACATACCAATATGAAAATCATGTTGAGAAGTTCAGATTGACTATTTGAACTTTGAAAATAGAGATATAAGCGGGAAGTAAAACACCATCTTTACTTCACAAAGCGTGTAGTATCACTCTCTCTCTCTCTCTCTATATATATATATATATATATATATATGAGAGGAATCCGCTTACAATAATTGTAAGTTACAACATCTTACAACAATTCGGTTTTATGATTTTCAAAGATCAAACAGTCAAATCCAAAACGTTCAACATGATATCTATATTAAAATATGCTTGGAGATCAAATTTTGCATTTTTTTAATTTTTTTTACTATTTATTAAGTATTTTACAAAATTGTTGTTTTTCAGTGGTCCAAAATTATCTAAAACCAGCGGTTTTGTAAAATACTTTATAAATATTAAAAAAATTCAAAAAATGTAAAATTTGATCTCCAAGCACATTTTAATATAGAGATCATGTTGAATGGTTTGGATCAACTGTTTGGACTTTGAAAATCACAAAACCGAATTGTTGTAAGATGTTGTAACTTACAAATGTTATAAGTGAGTCCCTCCTCTATATATATATATATAGTGGTACTACGATGCTTTGGAAAGTAAAAAGGCTATTTTACTTCCCTCTTATATCTCCATTTTCAAAGTTCAAATAGTCGATCCGAACTTTTCAACATGATCTTCATACTGTAATGTACTTGGAGACCAAATTTTACATTTTTTTTGAAAAAAATTTACAAATTTTTTTGAATTTTTGAAAATCTTGGTCAGTTGGAGGTTCGGGTCCTACGGTGATTGATATGTCCTATTCCGGAGGAGTAGGCCGTATGAGAAAAGAGTTAAAAAATTGGACTCTTCCCGTCTCGGGTCGACGAGCCGAGGTTAAGAGAAAGGGGGAAGGTTTGAAGTTTTAGTGCTCTATCCTCTATAATACCTTGTCTTAATGAAATTGCGACCCGTATTTCAGGGAATTCTTTACCTTAAATAGGGTGCCCCAAACCGTTAATACGCGTTGTCAGAAAGGTTAGGGGAGTTCGCATAGAAGCGGTGACGCGAAGTCGAGGTTGGATTGGGCCTTATCGGGTGAGGCCCAACTCGACTTCACAGGCCGGATTGTTTCGGGTTGATTGGGCGAGGCCCAGCTTGGTTCTTGCCAGGCCATTCGACAGCTGGACTATGGGCCTCGCTTTGTTTGATCTCGGGCTGGCTCCAAGAAGGGGTTCGGGTCGCGAGTTACTTTTTGGGCCTGTCGCGTAACGACCCGACTGGGCCTCATTGGACAGGCTTGTTGCCGGGCCGCGAGCCTTGCTGCTCTCGGTCTTAGGCTGGCCCCGAGTCGCTTTTGGGCCACGACCAGCTTGTTAAGGACCCCATTCTATTTTACCTCGGGTTGGCCCTTGGCGGATCCGAATCCTGAGTTATTTGTGGACCGAGTTCAATTTTATTGAGAGCCATTGGCACATGGACCTATCAGATATCAAAACTCCATACCGAAAATTCTAAATTCTACTGCGGTGAAAAAAAATATATTCAAAGCAATATGGTGATTTTATATTTTGAAATCTTTTAGTAGTGGCTAACAAGTTTACAGAAAAGTAAATCTGTTTAGAACATCATAGTTCATCCTCTCAAAAATAAAGTCTTAGTAAAAATAAAAATAAAAACATTAAGACAACAGCAAATACAAAAACTCAAATTTGCATCCAATTTTTTTCTTCATAACAGTTCATCCACGGTAGTATCTCCTCTCGTATTTTCAACTACTCAAAATGGATGCATAAAACTTTTTTGTGGGTTGTTACATAATTAATGCATGTTTAATTAATAACGTATATATAAGTAGACGGTCTTTTATTAAATGTTTGTTAGTAATATTTGTAATCAAATAATTTTATAATAAAACTAATAAATATAACTTGTATTAGAAAATAATCAATAATATTTACTTGATTTGAAAATATTAGTATATAATCAATACAAATATAATATTGAAAAAACATTTTTTTAATAAAAATATCTCAACTAAATTTACAATTGATATTAGTTTGAATATAATACTTCAAATTGCTTCAATAATACCTCTATTCATATCTTACACTTTTCGAATGATACTTTAATGGTGCTGATTGAGCCGATTGTCTCGATAACAATAGTCAAAAGCAATTAGAATGTTGTTAAGAGTTAATAGTTTAATATAGTCTTTTGATTGTACATGTAGTACTAAAAAAAGATATAATAAATATATTAATTTCAATCATTTGTTCTGTAAAGCTTCCAATATACTTTAGAAATTAACCGTAAGTTCACAAAATATAAAAAAAGAGAAGAATATATATGTAATTTAAGATTAAACATATAGCAAATCTATTCAAGCGATAATTGCGTAAGAGAGGAGATTTGAGAAGGATACCAGAGCTGAAAGGAACAAAAGGTAGACTATAATTAACTGATAAAGGAGGGGAAACAAAAAGTAGAAAAGTCGAAGCGACTTGCAACCCCTAAAACAAATTTGTTTTTGTTTTCTTCACTTTAATGTAAAACGATGGAAATAACACGGTTTATTCAGTACGCGACGGAAAACCCGAATCGACAGTGATACAAACGAACGGAGGTTGATTCAGCGGGATACTGGTGACCGTCTGATCAAATTCTGATCTAATAAGATTGAAATTTCTCTTCTTGTAGGGCTAGGGACTGCGGAACCAACTCCGCTGCTCGCCAAATAGGCGAGCAGGACCCTGCTATTCTAAATCGAACCGTTCATCTGTGTTGAGATCTGTGCATGAAAAAAATTCAATGGTGTGATTTTGAAAAGCAGGGTCCTGCTCGCCTATTTGGCGAGCAGCGGAGTCGGATCCAGGGACTGCGCCTCTTTGGAGATGGGCTTGAAGTCTGAGAGAAAGCAAACAACGGACTTTGGGCTTCTCCAATCATGCAATTAACCCCCGGTAATGTGTACCTTTCTAGTTTCAAGACAATGGTTGGTGCCTATGTTGCATGGATACGGGTACGGGTATCATATCGGATACAATACGGATACGGTAATACGGTAATTTTCAAAAATTAAAGATACGATACGTCTATTATATATATTATTTTTTATTATAATAATTAATATTATTAATTCAATACTTAATTAAATATAAAAATTTAGAGCAGTCCAAGTATACATTAAATATGTTAGCTACAAGCTTGTAACACAAAAACAAATTAGCGCAGCGGTTAAGAAGTATGTCCCTGACGCTAATTATTTTGACATGGTTCTTGCGCGGTGCACGGTGCACAACTCTGGGCCGGTGTATGCACATGGTTCACATCTAGAAAATTGTCTCTATGACTACTTTAATTGTCTCTATGACTACTTTAAGATTTTAGGACTGAATTGGTTCTATCTGCACCATTCAATATTCCAGCTTGAATCAAATTGTCTCTAAAATGTTAATTTTCTTTGGTTTACACTCATCAGGTTTAAACTCAGCAGGTTATTTTTTTTCATTTTATAATGCACCCATTTTATGATTTATTCCTGTGCATAAGGGTTTTATAAAGCCTCGGATAGCCTCGGATAGCAAATAAATGATTAGATGTAGAGTAACTTCAATAATAAAATGACAGATGTTGAGAAATTAATAAGAGCAATTAGCTGGCCACCTGAGGCAGTCTCTGCCAGGGCATTATTATAAAAAAAAAAAAAAAGCAATTAGCTGGGCAGTCGCTATCAGTCACATAAATCACAAATAAGGGTAATTAGTAATTACACTGTACATCTACTTGACATCTGAAAAAAAAAAATTTATGTTAAAAAATGAAATTATGGATGTGTTTTAACTAGTTATTTAGATATGATGCGTATAAATTGAGAATCAATTTGAATGAGTCATTTATCATTATAAGTCACTAAAACTTCATCTTAGAAAACTTTAAATCGTTTGATTTCAAACAAAACGTTTTTCAAATAATCAACCTAAATTTGTTACGCATGATATTTAAAAAAAAAATACATCTATAATTTTGTTTCTTAATTTAAACAATACTTTTCATGTTATTGCATTTACTTTGTACTATTACTATATATGGGTAAAGAAAATTTGATTTAGTTAACTACATAACATTTTACGATCCCTTTTGATATAAATAGGCGTGCGAGCAATAGAAACACAATGAAGCCCCCACTCCACTCCCACTCCCACTCCAAGAAAACTAATTGACAATGAGACTTCAAACCCTTCTCATTACTTTTCTCATTGTACTCGTAACCTCTGCGGAAACTAATTCAAAGGTCTATGCTGAAATTGATTCTACAACTGAAGACGTCGGTGCTTCAAGGTCGTCCGAGTTGGAGGATGAGCTCCAAATGGCTTCTCATATGCCGTACTTGGAGTCTTTAGCAGAAATAGCATACCATGATATATATAATCCAAATAAACCGGCTGGTTCAAATGGGCCTGGTAATCCATATACACGGGGGTGCCAAAGAAGTCAACACTGCCCCTCCTACCAATGACCAGTTAGTACTTCAAGATGCTTTTGTTGCTGATATTCTGCAATGTGCCACAACTCTTCATTGGAATTGTTTCTTCTCTGTTTCATTTCAAACTTTCCATCTTTTTGTATGCAATGTTATATGAATTTACTTTGTAATCATTGATGAATAGTTAATTATTAGCTGCAATTGTAATAATTTCCATTTAAATTGCTTTCAAGTGCCAATTTTTTTTTTCTGCCCAAATGCCCGTAGGCCCTTTCAAATGCCAATTTCAGTGCTACAAAGATAAATCACAAAGATGCAAAAATATAATAAGTTGCACTAATGAATATTGTAACACTGTGCAAAATACGTATATGAAATTAATGACTGAAGGTAATATACGAAATGCTTGGAGATGTTTTTCAAGTAAGTAAGTAACATTTAAAGTGAAACATAAAACCGATTATTTAAAATTCGGTTTGAAAGACATAAAATTATGTTATATTGATTCGAAATCTCTAAAATATTTGGACTGAATGTTCGAACGTTTGACATAGGAATCAGATTAATTACTGATCAAGCATATGAACTTCTTCTTTTTATCATCTTGGACTGATTTGCAAAATATGAAAAGTTAAAGGTTGAAATTACAAAATTAACAAAAAAAAATGAATGACCAACGTGGCAAATAGTGCCACGCGGCCATGTTGGGTGACCTCCCTCTCCCGTAAAAGAAAAAAAAAACAGAGGGTTTTTCCTCTCTGTCTCTCTATGTTCCACTTCTCTTATTCTCATATGAATTAACATTATGGTGATTAAATTCTTGAGCTTGATTGAGCATGATATATGCCGCTATTGAACTAAGCAAGAAAGCTAGTGATTAGTTGTGTAACGCTTCGAAATAATGGTATGATTAAAATTATACAGAATTTAATTTAGAAAATAATAAATGTATTAAATTAGAGTTCAGAAATTTATAGAAATGAAATAAAAGCCCAATTCTAAGTTTAGCCCAAATTCCCCACCATATAATCTGTCCCTCTCCTCTATTTTGCCACAGACAATCATTCCCTCTTACTGTAAGTTTTTTTTTTTTCTTTCTCTCTTTCTTCTTTTTCCGCCCCCCCTTCTCTTCTTGGCTGCCGCCGGCCACAAACCAAATCACCACAAACCGCCGGCCCTCTCCTTCCTTGGCCGCCGCTACCCTCCCTCTCTACCCCAACCGAACCCCACACCTGCCCTCTCTCCCTCTACCCGCCCTCTTCCTTGGCCGCCGCCGCTGACCCGAAGAACCCCAAACCGAACCCCTACTCTCTCGCCGCTGACCGAAGAACCCCAAGCCGAACCCCTGCCTCTCTCTCTATTTCGCCCTCTCTCTCTCCCCCCTTCCCCTTGGCTGGCCGAAAACCCTAACCCTAGCCGAAACCCATTAAACCAATTACCCAAACCCGAAACCCATTAACCCTAATTCTAGACCCGAAACCCATTAACCCATTAACCTAGAACTCAATAACCAAACAGAAATTTTGAACCCATTAACCCATTTAAATGATTGTTTTTTTTAAAAGTTGTTTAGTTGACAATCGAATTAAATACAAATAGAGATAGGAACCTAATCAAGCGTTTATAAACTTAGGAGCAAACCGCGAGGTTCTAGGAGACGCTGAGAATACGCGAGATCCCGACACACGCGAGGTCACTGAGAATACAGGTGCGGGTTCCTGGTCTTGTTTTACAAATAATATACAAATGCGTGGATTGAGGTAAGAAATCCTTTTTCAAATCTGGTAGATAAACTGCATGTTGTGGATGTCGAACATTCGTTTGATTTTGTTTTAGAATTGCATGATAGGAGTTCTTGGTGCATAGAATTGAATTGACAGGAATTGTGAATGTGAATTGGGGATGGGGAAAGTAAATGTTTTGTTTTTCTTTAAATTAGGGCCGTCCGTGTGAGGCGGCTCAGCATGTGTTTTGAAAATCAGGCTGTCCGTGTGTGACAGACCCCCAGAGTGTGAAATGTGAACAGAACGGGTCGTCCTTGTGTGGCGGTTCGCCGGATGGGTCCCCGCAATGGCCCATCTAGAGTGTGATTGAACGGGTCGTCCTTGTGTGGCGATTCGCCGGATTTCTATGTACGGGCATGGATTTCCAGAGTGTGGAATTTAAAAACCTTAAACGTGAATTTAAAAGAGGCGGGGATGAAAATGATTTTGAAATGATTGCATATCTGAATTGATAGGAAACTTGGGGGAAATTTTGAAATCTTTACTTTATTGTTATTTGGGATATCAAATGCATTGATTTGTAAAAACACCGGGCTGGAACTAAATCCCGCACTGAGAGATAGTTCGATCTCTCACCGTACCACCTTTTATGTGAGTTCCAGGAAATGGAGAAGAAGACATGGAGGAAGGCCGCGAGTGAGGAATTAGCGGAAGTTCTTAAAGTAGCCACTATTTGCTTTAAATTTACATTTGTATGAACTATATATTGTGTAGACATGGCGGTAACTGTTTGACTAGCCATGTCTGACATATTTTCCCTTTCTATTTGTTTGTGAACTCCTTTTATGTTTAATATAGTGGCTTGTTGGTTGTATTATTGATAATGTATGTGATGTGCTTAACGCCTTGCGTTTAAATGCGCGGCGGGTTGTCCGGGGGTGTGACAACTTAGTTGGTATCAGAGCCAGCACATACAATATCAATAAACTTCCGCTAAGAGAGCGTTAGCAATAGGATGCGGCGTTTAGGTCATAGACCAAACTATGTGGACCGAGCGTACCATTAGTAACAAATGTATATATATTTGGTGACGGATTATGCCTCTGTAGTAACGGTACAACTTATTTTGAAAAATAACAAACATATTCTCCTTGGATTATTGAACCAATTAAATTTTGTAGAAGATAAGCAAAATAGATTCTTTTCCTAGATGGCAAATCAATTTAACGGACAGCCCACTTGGCTACGGACGTTCTCAGCCACCGCAAAGGTCAAGGAAATGGTCGGATGGGTCGACTTGTCCGGAATCACTGTCAATACTGCAATCTCCGTCAATTGTCCTTACTCCGTCATCTCGCCACACGTAGTGGAGGCTAGCGGATTCAGGGTGAAGAATACCGGAAGACGCCGTTTCTTCGCAGGGCTCGAACATAGTGTGGAAGAGCAATACTGTCCGGATCTTCATGTGAACACGCAGAATGGAAAATGGCGAGTGGACCCAATCGTGGCTGACACCGGAGCATACGAAATGGTCTTAGGAATGGACTGGCTCAAGGAGCACCACGTGCTGATAGACTGCGCGCACCGCAGCTTAGTGTTCTGGCCGCCTCACGAACAACCAGTCAGAGCAGAAATGCGGAGAATATCGGGAAATAAGAGCAAGCTCATCGGGGAAAAACCCCAGAAGGAAGAAGAAGACCCAGCTATAAGAGCGGAGATGGAAGCAGAACCATTCACGATGTCAGAAGTTCGGAACGACTGGACGTATCACGTTAGGAAAGACATACTTAAGGGAGAATGGTCATTAACAGGCCAGGTCTCCATAACCTCTCTGTCCGACTCAAGAAACGAGGAGGCGGAACCCCGACAATATCTGCCAATCAGGCAAGGAGACTCATCAACAGCGGTAGTCCCGCCTTTATAGTCACCATAATGCAACTCGAGACAAAAAAACCCGAGATAACGTCAGTACCTATCGTCTCGGAGTATACCGATGTATTCCCGGAGGAGTTGCCAGGAATACCCCCTGATCGGGAAATTGAATTTCACATAGACATACTCCCTGGTACCCGTCCAATCTCTAAGGCCCCGTACCGGATGGCACCGGCAGAACTTAAGGAATTGAAGGTCCAGTTAGAAGAACTCCTAGAACTGGGATTCGTACGACCAAGCACATCGCCGTGGGGTGCACCAGTACTGTTCGTCAGGAAGAAGGACGGTAGTATGAGACTCTGCATCGACTACCGAGAGTTAAACAAGGTCACGATCAAAAACAAATACCCTCTCCCACGAATTGAAGACCTATTCGACCAACTCCAGGGTGCGGCCGTTTATTCCAAGATCGATCTGAGATCAGGGTACCATCAGTTGAAGATTCAACCTCAGGATATAGAGAAATCAGCATTCCGTACCCGTTACGGGCACTATGAATTCACGGTCATGCCATTTGGGTTAACCAATGCTCCTGCAGCATTCATGGATTTGATGAACCGAGTATTCCACGACTTACTTGATTGCTGCGTCATTGTTTTTATAGATGACATTCTGATTTATTCAAAAAAGGAAGAAGACCATGCCGAGGACCTACGTACAGTATTACAAAGACTACGGGAACACCAGTTGTATGCCAAATTCTCTAAGTGTGAATTTTGGATGAAAGAGGTTAAATTTTTGGGACATGTAGTGACGGGGGAAGGTATCCGGGTAAACCCAGATAAAATTAAATCAGTGGTAGAATGGAATCAACCCAAGAATGTAACAGATATACGCAGTTTCCTAGGATTAGCGGGATACTACAGGCGTTTCGTTCCCGGGTACTCAAAGACAGCCCGACCCATGACCCAGCTTCTACACAAAGGGACTACTTTCAAATGGACGGAGAGTCAGGAAGAGAGTTTCCAAACTTTGAAGAAACTACTAACCAGTGCCCCAGTATTAACATTGCCGAAACCAGACCAAGAGTTCACGGTGTATACCGACGCGTCAAGGAACGGCCTAGGATGTGTACTCATGCAAGATGGACGAGTAATTGCTTACGGGTCACGACAATTGAAGAACCATGAACAGAACTATCCCACACACGACTTAGAATTGGCAGCAGTTATTTTCGCACTCAAGGCATGGAGACACTACCTTTATGGGGCGAAATGCCGAGTATTCACGGACCACCAAAGCTTAAAGTATGTGTTCACCCAGAAAGATTTGAACATGAGACAAAGGAGGTGGCTGGAACTGATGAAGGACTATGATTTAGACATACAGTACCTGGCTGGGAAGGCAAATGTGGTGGCAGACGCGCTCAGCAGGAAGGGGGCGACAAATTTGGCAGAAATCATAACCCAAGAGACAGAATTGATCAAGGAAATGCGACAGATGAATTTGGGAGTGTGTGTATCCACCAGCTGGCTTCAAGAGCAAACTGACACTAAAGGAGCCGCGACGAATGCGGTACTCACCCTAGCAGCTATATCGGTACAACCGGAATTAAAGTCTCGAATACGGGACGCAGACCAGGGCGACGAGCAACACCAAAGATACAGGGAATTGGCCCGTACCAATCCAACGTCGACCTTCAAGGAAAACGAGGATGGGCTCCTCTATTTTAACCAGCGGGTTTGTGTGCCAGAACAGGGGGGATTGAGAAGGGAAATTCTGCGAGAAGCCCACGAATCGGGATATACCATTCACCCAGGAGAGGTAAAAATGTATAAGGACCTTCGTACCCAATTTTGGTGGCCCAATATGAAGAAAGACGTGTCCGAATTCGTGGCTAGGTGCATCACCTGCCAACAAGTGAAAGCCGAACGGAGAAAGATAGCAGGATTGTTATATCCAAACTCCAGAGCACAAATGAAGTTCCAGATTATTACTATGGATTTCATCACTGGGTTACCGCGTACCCAAAAGAGGTATGACTCAATCTGGGTCATAGTAGACACACTAACCAAGGTAGCCCACTTTATACCCCTGCGAACCCCTACATCGGGTGGAGAGTTAGCAGAATTATTTCTTCAATATCAGTTCAGATATCATGGAGCTCCTGAAACCATCATATCGGACCGGGATACGCGATTCACCTCACACTTCTGGAAAAGTTTTCAGGAGGCAATGGGAATCCGACTCAATTTCAGTACCGCTCATCACCCCCAGACGGACGGACAGTCGGAACGAACAATCCAAACCTTAGAGGACATGCTAAGGGCGTGTGCCATCAACTTTCAAGGGTCATGGGCTGATCATTTGACAATGGCCGAGTTCGCATACAACAATAGTTACCATGCCAGTATCGAAATGGCACCATCTGAAGCCTGGTGTGGACATCGCTGGAAGACCCCCTTGTGGTGGGGAAACAACGGGGAACAACTGCCAACAGGGCCAGAAATGGTAAAAGATTGCGCAGATAGAACTCAACTGATTCTAAACCGATTAGACACTGCTCGAGACAGACAGAAAAAGTATGCAGACTTGAGGAGACGATCACTAGAGTTCGAAACCGGGGATCATGTTTGGTTGAAGGTCTCTCCAAGGAGGGGAGTGAGACGATTTGGCGTAACAGGAAAACTGAGTCCTAGATATGTGGGGCCATTTGAAATTCTTAGAAGAATCGGACCACTTGCATACGAACTGGCGCTACCTCCAACTCTAGATAAAGTACATCCAGTCTTTCACGTATCGCAACTACGGAAATATATCCGAGATCCCTCCCACATCCTCGACTTTTCAAACCTGGGGTTAGATGAAACTTTAGTGTATGAAGAACGACCCATGAGAATACTGGACACCAAGGAAATAAGTCTCCGGCGTAAAACCATTAAACAGGTCTTAGTACAATGGGGACGACACTCCAGCCGAGAAGCAACTTGGGAAATGGAGGAAACGATGCGTGCCACATACCCAGAATTGTTCGAAGACATAGACGCCGAGACTGTTCAGGGGACCGAACAGGATTTCCAAGGGGGGGAGGATGTAACGCTTCGAAATAATGGTATGATTAAAATTATACAGAATTTAATTTAGAAAATAATAAATGTATTAAATTAGAGTTCAGAAATTTATAGAAATGAAATAAAAGCCCAATTCTAAGTTTAGCCCAAATTCCCCACCATATAATCTGTCCCTCTCCTCTATTTTGCCACAGACAATCATTCCCTCTTACTGTAAGTTTTTTTTTTCATTCTCTCTTTCTTCTTTTTCCGCCCCCCCTTCTCTTCTTGGCTGCCGCCGGCCACAAACCAAATCACCACAAACCGCCGGCCCTCTCCTTCCTTGGCCGCCGCTACCCTCCCTCTCTACCCCAACCGAACCCCACACCTGCCCTCTCTCCCTCTACCCGCCCTCTTCCTTGGCCACCGCCGCTGACCCGAAGAACCCCAAACCGAACCCCTACTCTCTCGCCGCTGACCGAAGAACCCCAAGCCGAACCCCTGCCTCTCTCTCTATTTCGCCCTCTCTCTCTCCCCCCTTCCCCTTGGCTGGCCGAAAACCCTAACCCTAGCCGAAACCCATTAAACCAATTACCCAAACCTGAAACCCATTAACCCTAATTCTAGACCCGAAACCCATTAACCCATTAACCTAGAACTCAATAACCAAACAGAAATTTTGAACCCATTAACCCATTTAAATGATTGTTTTTTTTAAAAGTTGTTTAGTTGACAATCGAATTAAATACAAATAGAGATAGGAACCTAATCAAGCGTTTATAAACTTAGGAGCAAACCGCGAGGTTCTAGGAGACGCTGAGAATACGCGAGATCCCGACACACGCGAGGTCACTGAGAATACAGGTGCGGGTTCCTGGTCTTGTTTTACAAATAATATACAAATGCGTGGATTGAGGTAAGAAATCCTTTTTCAAATCTGGTAGATAAACTGCATGTTGTGGATGTCGAACATTCGTTTGATTTTGTTTTAGAATTGCATGATAGGAGTTCTTGGTGCATAGAATTGAATTGACAGGAATTGTGAATGTGAATTGGGGATGGGGAAAGTAAATGTTTTGTTTTTCTTTAAATTAGGGCCGTCCGTGTGAGGCGGCTCAGCATGTGTTTTGAAAATCAGGCTGTCCGTGTGTGACAGACCCCCAGAGTGTGAAATGTGAACAGAACGGGTCGTCCTTGTGTGGCGGTTCGCCGGATGGGTCCCCGCAATGGCCCATCTAGAGTGTGATTGAACGGGTCGTCCTTGTGTGGCGATTCGCCGGATTTCTATGTACGGGCATGGATTTCCAGAGTGTGGAATTTAAAAACCTTAAACGTGAATTTAAAAGAGGCGGGGATGAAAATGATTTTGAAATGATTGCATATCTGAATTGATAGGAAACTTGGGGGAAATTTTGAAATCTTTACTTTATTGTTATTTGGGATATCAAATGCATTGATTTGTAAAAACACCGGGCTGGAACTAAATCCCGCACTGAGAGATAGTTCGATCTCTCACCGTACCACCTTTTATGTGAGTTCCAGGAAATGGAGAAGAAGACATGGAGGAAGGCCGCGAGTGAGGAATTAGCGGAAGTTCTTAAAGTAGCCACTATTTGCTTTAAATTTACATTTGTATGAACTATATATTGTGTAGACATGGCGGTAACTGTTTGACTAGCCATGTCTGACATATTTTCCCTTTCTATTTGTTTGTGAACTCCTTTTATGTTTAATATAGTGGCTTGTTGGTTGTATTATTGATAATGTATGTGATGTGCTTAACGCCTTGCGTTTAAATGCGCGGCGGGTTGTCCGGGGGTGTGACAAGTTGCAACAAGAGAACCCATCTTGGTATTCATCTTTTTATCTCGTTCTTTTTTTCTTAATCCGATTTAAAGATTTGAAATTGTTAAACAACTCAAGTGAATAACTATAATTTATGTAGTGATTGAAATAGAAAGAAAACTTGTTTAATATTTGAAAGTATATTTGTTAAATTCTCATGAAATGGTTAGATTCCCATGTTAGTGGGATTAAGCTGCAAAATGTCTAAACCTTGATCCTTGAACTCCGTTAGAAAAGCATTAAATGACTAGGATAATAATTGACTTGTATATTATGGGAAACCTTTCGATTTGAGCTTGAGTCAGTTAAGACTTGTCCGTAAACAAAAAGGCAAAATACAAAGGCTGTTGCTTTGGACCAAGTTAAATGTTGAATTGAACATAGATTTTGGAATTTTGAACTTTGATTATGTAAAGTTGTAAACTCTTGGACAATTAATTTGTTGAAACAGAAAATTGGATTTAATTAAAAAGGATTTAAATAATGAAGGATTAATTAGTAAATAATGCTATTAATTAAAAGTAAATAACAGATACACATAAATTGATTATTAGTATATATATGCAAATTTTTTAGTAATAATAATGATGTAAGTCATAATAAAGAAAATGTTATTATGCTATAGGTATAGATACTGTGGAATGAAACTTGATGGGACTGTCCCAAACAACTGATATACAATGATTGATCGCTCTGATTTTCCCTACGATATCAGGTGCGCGGTTATTGGATTAGTCTGAGATTCATAACTAGGAATTAAATCGTAACTCGCTGTGCATTTTGAATATTTGATTGACTGCATTGATTGAACTGTTGCATCATATGCATAGCCCAATACAATTGAAACTGAATTACAGGTAAGTCCGTTGACTGTCATGTTGATATTGTTTATCGATTGGTTGATTATTATAGAAATCTGATTGATTGAAACCACAGTAATTGAATTGATTGAATATTGAATACTGTAATCCTTGAACCTCCATATAGTGGAGAAAAATGATTAATATATTGTAAAGTTTAGCTAGCTACTAGACTTTACTCCAGGACCCTTATGCGCATATGGTGAATGGCCCCAACTGAACCCAGTACCGGTTGGGTAGGGGATATTGAATGAATATGAATTGTGACTGTAAGACTAATGAACTGTCTTATCATGATTTTCTTTCCTATAATGACAGTATTGTAATATTGATTTCGTAATGTTTCTATTAACCAATTGTCAGGATAGTTAGAACTGTCTTATCATTGACTTTCTTTTCGATAATGACAGTATTGAGATATTGATTATGTATTATTTCTGTTAACAAATTGTCAGGATAGTTAGAACAGTATAAGCCATAACACGACATATACATGTTATTGTATCTGTCAGTGTTACCAGATTAGAAATTGTAAAGTTAATAACCAAACGTTATTAGACTTGATGGTTTAAAAGATTTTGACCCAAACCATTTATTCTGATAAGATTCTTAGAGTTCTGATTTATTTATGTAATTGTTGTTGTTCAATTGGATACTGTTATTGAGCATTTGCATTCATTATTATGAAATGAACTGTTAGTTTCTTGTGCGGAGATTTCATTCTGAATATGGATTTCCTTCAAATCAAATAACCTCAGTGGCAATTAGCACTGAGAAATAATTTATTATTTTTCACGCGTTTCCCCTTGTGGGATTCACAGGTTTGTAAGACGAAGACAGAGAAACGCTTTTGGGGTTATAATTGACAGCAGGGCCACCTAAAGGTATGAGATTTGGGTTTATTATATCTGACATGGTGCAGAGAGTACATCTCTAGCATCATCCACTGTAAAATGTCAGATAATTATTGTAAATAAATTGAGATGTGAAAAAATAATGGATGCTATTGGCAATGCATAAAAAGATCCATGTCTTATGTTACGTAAATTGAATGGTAAATAGACGCGGTAGGAATTGTCGCACCTCCGGATCGGGGGTGTGATACCAAAAATTGTCACGACCCCGCAGTCAGGCCGGGGCTTGCGACAAGACAGGCACCCTCGCATCCATCCTTCGTCTCTACAACCTACGTCGCAAACAAAAACACAAAGAAACAATACGGAATAAGCTACAAAGCTCAGTAACTGGTTATTTAACGACGCGCTTCTCTATAATTGGCTTAATACAAACAGACTAGATTAATCCACACAAATTCAAATCAAATTATGCCTGCATATTTAACAACGATAGCACCTGGGTCTAGGTTATCAGTAAAACAAGTCACACAGTATTTGGAATGTCTGTCACAGACAATTCCCATATTCACAGTACACACAATCTCATCAGTTCACAATAAAATTAGAACCTCAGACCCGCTATCCCGTTAAAATATGCCTCATAATCCAATATCCAATTCAAATATCCAATTCAATCAAATAAAACGAAAACACAGATTATAGAGAAGTCCGGTTACCTGATAGCGATCAATCCAGATATCCAATTCAATTCGAGTTACAATAACTGTTCAGAATCAATGCGACGTAGTCAGAATTCCAATCGGACGTATAATCAAATGATAATCAATACCGAAATATCTTTTTTCATTTCCTCAAATTTCTTTCTTCTTTTTTTCTCTTCATTTATTTGGTTTCTGTTTGTTTTTTTTTCTATAATATAATCGGAGAGAGATTAAATATTTAAACCTTCAAAGTTATAAAATTATATATTGATCCAAAATAAAGTAAAAAAAAATAATATGAAAATTTACCGGGTGTTACAAATATAATTTGGAATAAGTTGCACTAATGAATATAATTTGGAAGCGATTTGTTGGAAATAATTAGAAATAGAAGGGATTGATCTCAGCCATCCATCATAGATCAATAGGCTAGGATTAAAAGTAGAAAAGGAAAATTCTAATTTAGGCAAAAGTACCAATGGTATACTATTCATAGGTACCGAAAATAGATAATAGGCAACGGTACAATACCAACGGCTAAATGAGCCATTGTAATATATATAGCAATCTCCACTGTACCGAAATATACAAGAAATCAATAGAAATTGTTCTCCTCAGTTATTTCATAAAATTCAACATGGTATCAGAGCAAGGCTCGATAATCCAATAATCCTCATAAACCCCATAATCCAATATCAGTAGCAGAGAATACTGAAAAAACCCACAAAAGATCAAACATAAGCAAGGATGTCACAAATGGGGCAGCACTCAAACGAAACTACCAGCCATTCGAGACTCACCAATACCTTGCTCAATGATAGAAACTATCTATCTTGGGCAAAATCAGTAACCCTTTCCCTGAGTGGAAGAGAAAAAATTGAATTCATCACTGGAGAAATTTCAAAACCAAAAGTTACAGATCCAGCAAAACCAACAGAGGAAGAAAAACAAGCAGTGCGACAATGGCAAGCCACAGATCACAAAATCATGGCTTGGCTATTAGACTCTATGGAAACCCAAATTTCAGAACTATTTCTTCACAGCAGCACCACATCTCACGGCCTCTGGGAAGATGTCAAAGCATTCTTCGGCCAACAACAAAACCATGCACACATCTTTCGACTCAAACAAGAAATTCATACAGCAAAACAAGGTTCCATGACCAACACAGAGTATCTCGGCCATCTCAAGAAAAAATTCGATGAACTCAAAATTTATCGACCACCCACAACAGAATTCAATGAGCTCCAAAAAAGGCAACAAGAAGATGAAATATTTGTGTACCTCTCGGGTCTAGATGACAGTTACGAGGCCGTGAGGTCACAAATTCTCCTCGGACCTGAACTTCCCTCTTACTCGGCTGTCGCTGCCATGATACACCGAGAAGAATCCAGACGGCAGACCATGGGCGGTCCACAAGCCCAGAACGGCGAGGGACACGAGACCCACGGCCTCGCTGCTCGAAATCCCAGAAACCCTAGCTTTCCGAATCGGCAAAATTTCAAAGAAAGATGCCCCCACTGCAAAAAGGAAGGGCATACTCAAGAAAGATGCTGGTTCCTTCATCCGCACCTTGCTCCAAAAAAATGGAAGGTAGCGGCGGAGAGACCAGGGAGAGGAGGCGACAGAAACGAAGAGAGGATAGGCGGAAATGAGGAGAAAGGGGCGAGACCCGTTTACACTGCACAAACCCAAATGAAAACTGACCCGAAAGCCTTTTCTGCGCAAACCCAAACCGAACCGACTCAGTTTTTCGGAAACGGGTCAAGTGGGTCTACCTCCAGCGGGTCAGATGGGTACAAAACGGAGGATCAAATGCAGCAGATGCTGAAGCAGTTCTCCGTGTGGTTTTCTAAACAAAACTCTGCTGGATCATGTGGTACTGTTTTTCAATCTCAAAAATTTAATTTATTCGACCACAAAATTGTAGATAGCGGTGCTACCGATCATATGTTTGGTAATGAACAATTAATTACCAACTTAGACTCGACCAAAAATAACCTATATGTTGTGGTGGCAAACGGTATGAAGGTCAAAATAGATGGCATAGGAAAAATCAACATTTTTAACAAAGAAATTGATAATGTACTATATTTAAAATCATTCCCTATAAATTTAATTTCCGTAAAAAGATTAACACAAGATTTTAATTGTGAGGTAATTTTCTCTTGTAAAAATGTCATATTTCAGGACCGGAAAACCGGGAAGACGATTGGGGAAGGTTTTCTTAAAAATGGACATTACATTTTGAATCTACAAAAATTGAGTTTAGGTGCTTCCGCAAAATTAGTTAGTAGTGATCTATGGCACAAGAGACTTGGACATCCTTCCGATAAGATTTTAAATAATATTGTAGAATTTCCAAATTTAAATTGTATCAATTGTGATATTTGTAAAATGGCCAAACAAACAAGGTTTCCTTTCTCTCATTCAAATAGTAGAAGTGAAGCCATGTTTAATTTGGTTCATTCCGATGTATGGGGACCGGCCCCAATTAACTCATATAATGGATTTAGATATTTTGTTTTATTTATTGATGATTTTTAAAGAACTACTTGGTTATATTTGTTAAAATCAAAAGATGAAGTATTTAATTGTTTTGAAGAATTCCTAAATTTAATAGACAATCAATTTGACACTAAACTAAAAATATTTAGATCGGATAATGGTACGGAATTTATAAACAAAAATTTCACAAACTTTTTTAGAATGAAAGGAATTATACATCAAACAACATGCATAAATACACCCGAACAAAATGGAATTTCGGAAAGAAAAAATAGACATTTGTTAGAAATGACAAGAGCATTATTATTTCAAAATAATGTTCCCAAAATATATTGGTCGGATGCCATTCTTTGTGCCACTCATCTAATTAATTGGTTACCAAGTAGCGTACTTAATGATAAAAGTCCATTAGAAATTCTTTATCAACAAAAATATAATCTAAATTATTTAAGAGTATTTGGTTGTGTATGTTGGGTAAAAATTCAAAGAAAGGATAAGTTAGATTATATGTCAACTAAAACTATTTTTTGGGATATTCATCATTTAAGAAGGGATATAAATGCTACGATCCAAAAAATAAAAAATTACATTTTTCTAGAGATGTTATATTTTGTGAAAACGAACCAAATTTTAAAGACAAAGAAATAATTAATGAGCCACATATTAATGATCAAGTTTGCCCCATAGTACCTCACATAAATGAACAAGAGCCTTTAAAAACTATAAATAACCATGAAGAAGAAATGAGTGAAGATAATAGTGGTGACAATAATAATGAGATTGAAGAAAATTCGGTAGTACGAAGATCATCAAGAATATCTCAACCGTCTACAAGACTTAGAGATTTTGTAACATATACCGTACAATACCCTATACAAAATTTTGTATCATATGAAAACATCTCTTCATCATACAAAGCATTTCTTACTTCAATTAGTAAGGAAATAGAACCACAAAATTATCAAGAGGCCATAACAAAACCAATATGGTGTAAAGCCATGAGGGAAGAATTGAATGCCTTAGAAAAAAAATGAAACATGGGCAATTGTACAATTACCAAAAATAAAAAACCCGTAGGATGCAAATGGGTATACAAAACCAAATATAAAAGTGATGGTACCATAGAACGGTACAAGGCAAGGTTAGTGGCCAAAGGGTATACCCAAACTTACGGAATAGATTATAATGAAACCTTTGCACCGGTAGCAAAAATGAATACCGTTAGAATTTTATTTTCTATTGCGGTAAATAATGGTTGGAACCTATACCAAATGGATGTGAAAAATGTCTTTCTTCAAGGAACACTTGAAGAAGAGGTATATATGAACCTACCGCCCGGCCATAAAATGGAAAACAAATCTAATCTAGTTTGTAGGTTAAATAAATCAATCTATGGATTGAAGCAATCTCCACGGGCATGGTATGGAAAACTTAGTGTTGTCCCTTAGGCACCACTAATTTCGAAAATAAAGAAATAATTGCAAATAAAATAAAGTAGATGAGTTTAGAGAGATTTGACACAAGGAGTGATAACGGAGTTCGGCTTAAAATGCCTACGTCTCCGGGGCGTCGCAACCGCTTCTCGGTGCGCCTTTCTATTACCCAAAGAAGAAAGGTTACAACTTGTGAACCGGTGAGCCCTTACAACCAATGGGAAGTCACACGGCCAACTTGAATCGAGAACGAAGTCTCTAAGTTTGAAATCTCAAGATGAACACTCAAGAACTCACTCTAACCTAATCTAACTTAAGATTAGTGAAGTGGATTTGAGGTTGTTTGAGGGATATTGAAGTTTTTGTTCTCACAACAATGGAGAAACTTGAGCTCACAGAAAATTGCTTTTGAAATGATTAGGGTCGGCTGGATAGATTTGAGGAGAACCCTAAGGTTCTATTTATAGTGGCAGCTTTCAAACGAGTTTTCTGCCATAAAACGTCCCAACGTTTTGTAAAACGATGAAAACGTTTTAGTTCAACTTAGGTCAAAAATTCAAATTTCTGTGAGATTTGCTAAAACGTCGCAGACGGTTAACAAACATCTCAGGACGTTTTCCTCTGGAGATTTATCGATCAAAATGCAATTTGAAGTCTGAGAATTTATTTAAATCGTCCAGACGTTTTGACAATCGTTTGGGATGTTTTAGAATGTGTTTCCAGCTTTTTAATCGATTAATCTCCAGATTTTTCACATAGAAAAACGTCTGAACGTTTTGTTAATCGTTCCAACGTTTTATCCCTGTTTTTCACCATCAAAGCTACTTTACCAATTATTAATTTACAGTTTAAATTCTTGATAAATAACTTGATGATTTCTTCAGTCCAAGTGCTCTAAATTGCAATTTCAATTTCCTTGAACCTGCATTCTTTCTAAAATAGAGAAAATCGTAAAATTCAATAATTGTATGTTTTGCAAATTAGTCAAATAGACTAAAAGAGAATTGCTTGAAACAACAATCTCCCCCTTTTGACGATTTGCAAAACATACAACGCAAGTGCATATATCGATTTTTCCAAAATTGCAATTTTCACATAATCGGTGTTTGCATGTCTTGCATTTTCTCCCCCTTTTTGGAAATCGACGAAAGGGAGATAAAATAACACCAAATAGCACAATTAAGAGTGCTCCCCCTCAAAATATGCACTCCCCCTCAATTTGAGAATATGTGACATAAATTTAGAAAATTAATCATGGAATCATGAAAGATGAACAATTTAGAAGTAAGCATGCAACCATACACCTAGCAAAGTAATAGAAGGTCAAGGCATACAACATAGAAATAGTAAAAGTTCATAGCACAACCAAAGATAACATAGCAATCACTTAGCAAATTCTAATTATAAAAGATCAAATAGATTTAAAATTCGGGGTCATCTTCGTCGTTTTCTTCTTCACCTTCCTCATCATATTCTTCATCATCTTCGGAAGGAATGTGAGGGGCACTAGTGGTCGCGCCACTAGAAGCACCGTATTGTTGCACAAAGCGCCGAGCAAGTTCGGAGGTAGTGATATCGACATCATGAATGGCTTTGGCGTTTTTGAGACCTCGGTTTCGGATTTTGCGCGAATCTTCCTTCAAGACTTTAAGATCATTCTTAATCGCGGTAAATTCATTGGTATTGGTTAATTGGTATTGTTGCATGTGTTGAATAATTCAAGCCAATTGATTTTCCGCTCCTTGAGGTATCTCACCTTGAGCCATTGGTGGTACCGGTGGTGGTTCATTGTGTACCGGTGATTCTTCTTCATACGGATCCCAATATTGGTTCGGTTGGGCATTGGGAGCATTGATCCAATCATTGATAGGCCGTCCATCGGGTCTAAGCATTGGTAAGCCCGAGTCCGAATGACCTTTGATCCAACCATGTTTGGGTAAAACATCAACTAAATGAAGTGGTGCGTTAGCAATGAGATGACTTGGGACGGTTATGCCACTTTGACGAATTAGGCGATGAATCACATGAGCGAAAGGTAAAGTGGCAACGGAGCTAGTGAAGCAAACAATCATGTGGCGGAGAATTATGTAGGGAATGTTGAACCGTTTTTCATCCATGGAAATGAGATGTCGCATGTAGTACATTGGACCCCACTCTATGTTTGATTTGATTGTTGCTTTGGGTACGAGAATGTTGTTGACTAGGAGAAAAAGCAAGCGCATGTAGTACATTGGGTCCACCGCCATGGTTACGGCGATCAAACCAGGTTTTGTAGTGATCGGCGGATTCTAAAGCTTGATCGGGCCAATTCCGAAGGAGATATGTTTCTTCACCCTCATTTGACAAACCAAGCCAATTGGCTACATTCTCCAAAGATAGGACAATTTCTTGCCCGCATACATAGGATTTTACTAGAAAGGGGTCTTCGGTGAATGTTAAGTTGGAGTAGAAAACTTTGGTGATTAGTTCGCTATAGGGTTCATCACAAGTGAGCAAGGATTCCCATGGCCAATGGTTGATATACCCGATAATTTTGTCATCCTCGGGATATCGAAAGGTAACCGAGGCTTTGTTAAAATAGTAGCAATTGGATAACTTCCGATTTGTAAATTGGCCCGTGAAATTGGTGTGAGCAATTTGATTCCGGAATAGGTAAGTGTTAGATCGAAAAGGGTTGGTATCCGGGGCAATTTCAGTTCTACTTGATTGACCCGCTTCGGTTCGGGCCCTTTTCTTTCTAAGTGCATTCATTTTGGCAAGTTTTGAAGCCATTGGTTTGAGAGAGAAATTTAAAGTTACCGATTGAAGAATGAATCACAAATCCGTGAAGAGAACGGCTCTACAAGCACAATGGTGAAGACGGATCGTCGATTGAGCGGTCGGATTGCCGGATTTGAAAAGATGGCGAGAGTTAGGGTTTAGGTGGAGAGAGAGAAGGAGGGAGAGAACCTTGAATTTAAGAGGAGAAATGGAAGGAGGGTTGAGAGAAGAGAAGAAAGCACTTTAGAATAGATGATTCGGTGGTGTGTGGAGGTTATAATGGTGGAAGAGAGGTAAGGTGGCGGAGAGGAGAAGAGAAGGTGAGAGAGAGAGTCGGGTAGAGAAGAAAATAGAAAAGAAGAGGAGTCGGTTCGCAGGGGTCTTTTAGAAGCTGCGCCGAAAACGTCTGAGACGTTTATAAAACGTCTCACAACGTTTTGGTCTGGACTTTTGGAGACGAAAATTTCGTTTTTTTTTAATTTTGATTTAACATTAAATCGTCTCCACGTTTTCCAAATCGTCTAGGACGTTTTGTACTTTTTGTCATATATATTTTTTGAAATTTTGAAGATTAATATCGAATATGAATCGTCACGACGTTTGACCAAACGTTCCAGCCGTTTTGACAGATTTCTGAGAAGTTAAAAATTCAGCAGACAAACGTTCAGACGTTTCAAAATTATTTTTCATGCAAGGAATTTGAAGAATTTTTGAAGATAAAAGAACACTGAATCGTCCAGACGTTTGGCAAAACGTTCGGGACGTTTAGGTCATTTTCTCAGATGAATTTTTCGGAGTTTTGGAATGAGCAAATCGTCCAGACGTTTTGGAAAACGTCTGGGACGTTTTAGGTCATTGAGATATTATCTAGACAAATGTTCATAAACGTTCTGACGTTTCAGAAACGTTTTGAGATGTTTTTCTCTGGCGTTTTTGTCTTAAAATGAGCTAATTGATTGCTATGCTTCCAATTAAAAATTTTACTCCTTAAATTCAAGCATGCCTAATTTAAATCGCAATTCGTTGTGTTGTTGAGTATTTAAGGGCTTGGTAAAAATATCGGCAATTTGATTTTTGGTATCAATATGAATGAGTTGGACCTCACCTTTCTCAACATGATCCCTAATAAAATGATGCCTTATTTCTATGTGCTTAGTTCTAGAATGAAGAACTGGATTTTTGGATATCATTATGGCACTGGTATTGTCACACATAATTGGTACGTTGCGGAAGCGAATTTCATAATCAGTTAAAGTTTGGATCATCCATAAAATTTGTGTGCAACAACTACCAGCCGCAACATACTCGGCTTCCGCGGTGGAAAGCGCAACCGAGGTTTGTTTGCGACTTGACCATGAGACAAGTGATCCGCCAAGGAATTGACATGTACCACTTGTACTCTTTCTATCCATTCTGTCGCCGGCAAAATCGGCATCGGTATATCCTATTAAATCTAATTCCGATTGTTTGCCATACCACAATCCCAAATTCAAAGTGCCTTTGATATATTTAACAATTCGTTTAACGGCTTTCAAATGCACTTCTTTGGGATTAGATTGAAACCTAGCACATAGACATACCGCAAACATAATATCGGGTCTACTAGCAGTTAAATAAAGTAGGCTACCTATTATAGCTCGGTATTGGGTGATGTCCACGGGTGTGCCGCTTGGATCCGAGTCAAGATTTGCATTTGCAGCCATTGGTGTTGGGCTTGTCTTGCTCTCAGTCATTCCAAACTTCTTTACCAGCTCCTTAGCATACTTGGTTTGACTCACAAAGGTGTCATCCGAAAGTTGCTTGATTTGTAGCCCCAAGAAGAAGTTCAATTCACCCATCATGCTCATCTCAAATTCACTACTCATAAGAGAAGAAAATTCCTCGGCAAGTGCCGCATTAGTTGAACTAAAAATAATATTATTTTACTCCTTGTGAAAGAAAAATAATTCTACCATACCAAACCTTTTGTTTTGATGCAATATGGTCCTACGCATGCTTCACAAAAAGGAGCGTAACTTTTGATCCGTCCGTCGGATCGGGCTGAAATTTTTACAGGAACTCCACAGCCCAAAACCGGATCTAAAACAATCTATGATTCGTTTCGCCCAGTTTACGGGCTCAGATTCGTGATCCGAGTCTTCCTTCATGGACTTTTGGACCTTTCTTTATAATTTTAGAGTTTTTAGGGTTTTTGATGTATCTTTTATGTATTTTCTGTTTTAGGGTTTGTAATTTTAGACGTCATGTGATCCCAGAACCAAACCTATCTTTTCATTACCCCTTGTGAATTTGTTTTTAGTTAGAAAGAAAATAAAAAATAAATCCACCATACCACACCCTTTGTTTAATCTCCCCCATTATTGACTTTAGCAATTTGGGTGATTTAGGGAGATTTTAAGCACAATATTACATTAGTTTAGTTTTAGGAATCCAAACAACATTTGCATTGTTGTTTCCTTTCCTAAACCTACATTCTAATGAGGAGTGACCAAGCTTACAACAATAATTGCAAAATGTAACATTCGGCTTAGCACTTAATGCCGGACCCATTTCAAAACGAGTTTGGAAATGACTATTTTGCTTTTGAGTTCGATTCCGAGAAGTATTTGAAAATTTATTTGAAAACTTGGATGAAGAATTTTTGTTTTTGTGTGAATCAAATTTATTGTTATATCGGGAAGCGATTCTTAATGTACTATTTCTTTGACTTCCATTTTGTGAATCATTTTTATCCTTTAATTCATAAAACCATCCATCGGGTCCCTTAAAGTAGATTTTGTTTGACCCTTGTGGTGTGAATGTATTTTTCAAATTACTATGTGCAATTTTATCCTTGTATTTAATATTATTGTTCCTATACATAAACGCGTGATTTTGTTTTCTAGAACCATAATTCTTGGCATTTGAGTTTTGAAATTGTTTCCCTTGTGGAATTAATGTACGTCTACCATTGTATTGAATGTCATATTTATCCATGAAGTTTTTGCAATTGAAACCATACCTAACTCTATTTTGGTTATGTTTATCTTTTAAATTTTTATTGTATTCCTTTTTCTCTTGAGATTTTGAGCTTTTGGCATCAAGTGAATGATCATTCTTATATCCAAAACCCGACTTATCATTTGGATATCGTCGTTTCTCAAACATTCTATCCATTTCATCAAGATTTAAATTAACAGGATTAGTGGATTCAATTTGAGACCTTAGAGTCAAATTTTTGGTTTTCAAGTTTTGTACTTTCACCTTTAAAATTTCTATTTCACCTACATGTGATTGACATATGTTGGTCCCATTTGATTTTTGTAACTCCACAACTTTGGACTCAAGCTCAAGAACTTTGGATCTTAACTCTTGAATGATATCATCTTTTCTACGTGATATCTTATTGGATTCATCAAGAATGGTTGTTAATCTAATTTCCTCATTATGTGTTTGACCCTTATCCAATAAAGTGCTTGTATCAATTATACAATCACATTCTTCACCTCCTTCTTCATCTGTCATTTCAATTTCGGACTCATAATTATTATTCTCAAGTTCTAGTGTTACCTCTTTAGAAGGAATTGTTGAGGCTTTACTTGTATCATCCAAATCTATGCTGTTGTTCTTAACATCCACCATCATCGGACTCTCATTATCATTTGCCATCAACGCAAGGTTGAGATCTTGATCATCCATCTTTGTCTCAATCCGTTTAATCTGAGTATTTTCTTCATAACGATTTATTAGATCCTCCCACATTTCGTGGGCACTACTCATATCATCAATTAACATTCCAACAGATTCACTAACACTACCAATTATATAATTTATTGCATAAATGTTATCTTTCTTTCCAAGTTTGGATTCAATGGTCAATTCATTTTTGTCATCAAATTTTGGTACAAACCCTTTTTCTACAATATCCCAAACTTCATGAAATTTTAGGTAGTTAATCATATTTCTTTTCCAATAACTAAAATTTTCAGTTGTAAGGCCAAAAATTGGGGGTTCATTCACAATTCTATTTGGTGCCATTTTTATAGATCGATAAAACTCAAATTAAGTGAGTCTTAATTTGAGTAACGCGCTCTGATACCACTTTGTTGTCCCTTAGGCACCACTAATTTCGAAAATAAAGAAATAATTGCAAATAAAATAAAGTAGATGAGTTTAGAGAGATTTGACACAAGGAGTGATAACGGAGTTCGGCTTAAAATGCCTACGTCTCCGGGGCGTCGCAACCGCTTCTCGGTGCGCCTTTCTATTACCCAAAGAAGAAAGGTTACAACTTGTGAACCGGTGAGCCCTTACAACCAATGGGAAGTCACACGGCCAACTTGAATCGAGAACGAAGTCTCTAAGTTTGAAATCTCAAGATGAACACTCAAGAACTCACTCTAACCTAATCTAACTTAAGATTAGTGAAGTGGATTTGAGGTTGTTTGAGGGATATTGAAGTTTTTGTTCTCACAACAATGGAGGAACTTGAGCTCACAGAAAATTACTTTTGAAATGATTAGGGTCGGCTGGATAGATTTGAGGAGAACCCTAAGGTTCTATTTATAGTGGCAGCTTTCAAACGAGTTTTCTGCCATAAAACGTCCCAACGTTTTGTAAAACGATGAAAACGTTTTAGTTCAACTTAGGTCATGTTTGACCCGAAAAAGTCGGGATTTTAAAAATGATGAAATGATTCGAAGCTCACGATTTTGAGTTCAAATCAAAATAACAAAGAAAATAATATATTTAATTATGGCCGAAACTTGAAGCTGCTATGATAATTTGAGTTCAATTATTTGACTTAAATTATACATGGTTGCATTGGCCGAAGAAATGAATTAATTGGCCGAAAGTTAAAGGGCAACGAAATGTGCTGCTCCAATTGAAGTGAAATAAAAAATCAGGCCTGTGGCCGAACCAAAAATCGGGGCTGCCGGAGTTGGCCGAATTTAAATGAATAGGCTAGCCCAATTGTTGCAAGGCCTAAAAGAATGAAGATGCTCTAGAATATGCTCTAGATATTTTTATTCTCATGGACACATGTCACTTTACCAATGAAGATGCCAAAATAGGAGGGAAGAATATATTCTAGAATATGATCTAGATATTTTTATTCCCATAGACACATGTCACATGGTCAATGAAGATGCCAAATAGGAGGGATAAAGATGCTTTAGAATATGCTCTAGATATTTTTGCTCCCATGGACACATGTCACATGACCATTGAAGATGCTAAGATGCCAAGAATATTCTCTTCAAACATGAGGGATAAGCATGACACTTGGATGCATCTAAACCTTTGGATGAGAGTTAATGCAAAAGAGTAGTGGGGATCATGCCAACAAGGCTCCTCTCAACCCTAGGCTCTACCCCTTGCCATAGCCTATATAAACCCCTCATTTGAAGAAGAATAGAAGATAGACAAGATATACGAGAGGAGAGAATATATATAGAAAACACACCATACACAACATATACACCACACAAAGATACACCAAGGCCGAAACCTCTTCCTCTTCTCCCAAAATCAAAAATAGAAATAGGTAGAGATTAAGATTTTGCAATGTAGAAGCTTGAAAATAAGCTTGATGTTCATGTAAATTAGCCATGAATGAATAAAGGAATGTTCTTGTTCAATGATTTTCTTTTGTTTTTTTTTCTTTTATGCAATTGGAGCTTCTTTATTTCTTCCTCTTAATCTCCTCCTTCTTCTTTCTTTTATTTTCGAATTTGATGAAGGTTGAATGCTTCTAACTCACATGAATGAGTTTAGAAGCATGAAATCATATAAATGAAATAAGCTCATTTTATATAATAATCAAATATTATATTAGAAGGTTTAAAAATGAAAAATAAAATAGAGGAGGCATTTGGTAGCTTTTATAGCTAATTTTAAGACTATGATTCTAAACCAAAATATGCACATGTGAATATTTGAATTTTCTTATATTTGAATTTTCTTGCTTCTTCTTCAAAAAATGAAATTAAATATTTTTATCATCCCTTTCCTTGGAGTTCATGAAACAAAAATGATAAAGTTTTGGTCTTTGATGCTTCTTTTATTTCTTTCTTTAACTCTTTTAGCTTCTTCTAAAAATAATTAAGTAGTAGAAGTATGAGGGTTGAGCCATGAGGTCTCCCTTCATATGGAAGCTATATTAATTATCTTATGAAGAGGTTAAAAGAATAATAAAGTGACAATACAAAAAAATTAAACACAAGAGGTAGTAGGGTTGAGCCATGAGGTCTCCCCTATTATTCTCTCAATCTAAATGATCGAAGGGCCTAGATGCATAATTGTTGAAGAAGAGAGCAAATGAAAAGAGGGAAATAACCAATCCCAATGAAATGATGCTCAAGGACCTTCACATAATTATGCAAATGACATAGGACCTATATGCAAATTTGAAATGGTATTGGTAAGTGACATATTGTGATACCAATGCCTCTTTTGATTCTTGATGACCAAATCTTGACATAAGGGCTTAGATATAGTCTAATCAAACCAAATACCCCATGATATGATATCTCAAATACCCCAAATGTCTCAAAATGACCTGCTGTCACAAACCGGCCAATATGAACTGATCACGAAACTCAAACCAGAAATCCAAATGTACAGTTAGATAGAGGACTCAAAAACACACAATTTAGACTCAAATTTTACATTTATAGCATTTTCTATGCATTTTCTATGATGTTCTAAAGTTCAGCTTTCTAAAATACAAAAAACTGATAGATAAGCTTGCTGTCCCAGAACATGCCTCCTACAAAATCACAAATTAAAAATATATTTAGGACTTCTAAATTCCTGAAACTTTTTGAGAATATAGATTGTGCTTTCCTGAAAATTTTGGTACCAAGAATACTCAAATCGGAGTTGTACTCTATCTTGCACAAATTTTACAAAAATGCTTGTTAGCAAACAAAACTGGTACTAGACTGAGATGACCCTCTCCGGTAAAATGACCAATCTAGACCAGTACAAGGGTTAGAATACAAAATGGACTGCACCAAGATGTAAATAACTTCAAAACACACAAGATGGACACAAAGTTCATATTATTTGGATTTTATTTCGATTTAATATGGATTTTTGAAGTTCAGCTTTCCAAAATGGAAATACAAAAACTGTAGAAAGAAAAACTGCATCTTTTACCAGTCTATCTCTGCACTCAAGCACCTGTTAAAAATGGTTAGGAAAGGGCAAAGATCTTGAAATTTGGCATGCATATAGAGTAGACTTTTCTTTACACTCTCATAAAAAGAACCAAAAATTTGGCTTTGTAGATTGTCCAGAATAAATCTTTAAAGATTTGTCATCAGAATAGCAAAACAGCAGCTGAAAATAAAATACCAGCAGATACCCCTGCCTTTGCATGGCCTTTAAGCATAGAAAAAGAACTCAAAATCCCATGAAATTCCACAGAGTTATAGATTGAATTCCCCTCTGTAAAACCATATAAAGAATACAAAATTTGGTTTAGCCAATTTGTCGGAAATGGTCTTCAAAGTTCAGCAAAACAGAAAACCGCTGCTCCATCTATCAGCAGACACCTCTGCACGAAAACACACATTTGGCATAGCTCTGAATAGAGTCTTGCAAAACTGCTATACATGCATATAGATCATGACTAAACAAACATTTTCATATGCAGGATACAAGATTTGGTGTAGCCAATTGGCAGGAATCGACCTTTGAAGTTCAGCAGTTCAGAAAAAACAGAAAACTGCTGGTCACTACTTGGAATTTTCGTTTGACATAGCTAAACACCATGAAAAATCATGAAAGTTGGCCGACTTATAGTCCTGATATCATAGTACAAGACGGAAAAATTCCATTTAAAACCATCAAGTGAACTGAAAGATATGAAGTCTCAAAAACTGACCAAACTGATAAAAACTGCACATGTAAAAGTAGCAGCTCCCATGTCACTCGTGCCTTTGTGTAATCTTAAGACCCAGAAATAATGTGCTAAAATTCTCATATGCCCTCCAGATCTAATGTTTCATACTTGCAGGTTGAAACCATGCCATCATATGATCAAATCCCATGAAAAAGGAGTCGTTGACATTCATTTAAAACAATGTCGAAAGCTGGCAAGAGTTACTCCTCTACAAATCCAATTCGCAAAAGAATTAACCAAAACCACGAAGAACATGAAGGCAGCAATAGCAAGAGGCCTTCAACACAAACCTTGAAGGATCAATACAGATCTAAAAACCCCGAATAACAAAGAATCGAAACCTTTTCCAAACAGACCCTTATGACAAAAGAAGTCACAAGCGCAGTCCTTCGACATCCACAAATTAGTCCTTGACGTCTTGCAAACTTCTCAAACAAAGTCCTTGGAAATCCCACTTACAGCCCAAACTTCATCTCAAATTCAAATTACAAATCTCAATCCTTTCAGCTTCGCAAATAAGTCCCTAAAAAAACATGAAACTTCACAAACAAGCCATTTCCAGCCCTTTTTGGCCATAACTTCTTCATTTCAAATCCAAATCAACTCAAACCAACTCTAAATGAACCCAAATCAAATACTTCATATTTCTAAATCGAAATGAAGCATAATCAAACAACATACAACCCGCCAAATGACCAAAATACCCTTTTCTTCATGTTTAAATCATTTCCTCTTAAATAAAAATATAAATAAAGCACAAATATATTTTCTCAAATACAAATATGTTTCTAAAATAAATAAATGTATTTTAATAACATTCATTGTATCTTGTGCATGCATATTAATTAAATACCTAAAACAATGATAATCAAATGAACACAAAAAGACCAAGTACATGAGTTCTCCCCTTTTAGCCCCTTTATTCAATTCACAACAAATAGGCTTCAAATCCTGGAATGAACGAGGTATTCAGTATGGCTTGGAAGGGTCATCTGATGTAATTAACAGCGGGGGCTTGCGCCCGCTGGGAGTTAAACGTCCCCACAATCATTAAACTCTCTCGATTGACTGATTATGAATCGTAGGTCAGTCGAGGGTGAACCGGAAGGAATAGCAGAAAGAAAGAAATGAATGTTTCGAGTTCGATGTTCTTTAATCAACAGAGAGCATTGAACCACGAGACATTTAAACACACATGCACACACACCTTCCATACATACCAGCTGTGCAACTTTCTGCGCCCTACAGGTCAAAAATTCAAATTTCTGTGAGATTTGCTAAAACGTCGCAGACGGTTAACAAACGTCTCAGGACGTTTTCCTCTGGAGATTTATCGATCAAAATGCAATTTGAAGTCTGAGAATTTATTTAAATCGTCCAGACGTTTTGACAATCGTCTGGGACGTTTTAGAATGTTTTTCCAGCTTTTTAATCGATTAATCTCCAGATTTTTCACATAGAAAAACGTCTGAACGTTTTGTTAATCGTTCCAACGTTTTATCCCTGTTTTTCACCATCAAAGCTACTTTACCAATTATTAATTTACAGTTTAAATTCTTGATAAATAACTTGATGATTTCTTCAGTCCAAGTGCTCTAAATTGCAATTCCAATTTCCTTGAACCTGCATTCTTTCTAAAATAGAGAAAATCGTAAAATTCAATAATTGTATGTTTTGCAAATTAGTCAAATAGACTAAAAGAGAATTGCTTGAAACAATACTTAGCTCCTATTTAAATTCTTGTAATTTTAAAATTAGTAGTGCCGACCATTCTTTATTTACCAAAATTGATAAAACCAACACAACTCTTGTATTAGTATATGTAGATGATATAATAATTACCGGAAACAACATAGAGGAAATTAGGAAAATTAAAAGTCAATTAAAAGAAAAATTTGACATTAAAGACCTTGGATATTTAAAATATTTTTTAGGAATAGAGGTAGCACACTCTAAGTCCGGCCTTTTTATTTCACAAAGAAAATACACGTTGGACCTATTAAAGGAAACCGGAAAGTTAGGTTGTAAACCAACTTCTACCCCAACCGACAACAAATGTAAATTAAATAGTGAGGATGGTAAACCATTAGAAGACATCAACCATTTTCAAAAATTAGTAGGCAAATTAATCTATCTTACGGTCACCCGTCCGGATATTTCGTTTGCGGTAAGCCAAATTAGTAGGTTCATGCACTCACCAAGAACTCCACATTTAGAGGCCATACATAAAATTTTAAGATATTTAAAAAATAACCCCGGGAAAGGAATTTGGATGAGAAACAATAATTCTAATGACATATGTGGCTATTCCGATGCAGATTGGGCCGGAAGTTTCGATCGAAAATTCACTACCGGCTTTTGCACATTTGTAGGCGGGAATTTAGTCACATGGAAAAGCAAGAAGCAAAGTGTTGTGGCACGATCTAGCGCCGAGGCGGAATATCGTGCCATGGCATCAACCGCTAGTGAATTAATATGGCTCAAGCAATTACTCAAAGACATGGGATTTACTAATGATCAACCCATGAAGATGTATTGCGATAACAACTCCGCTCGACACATCGCTTCTAATCCGGTGTTTCATGAGCGAACCAAACACATAGAAGTAGATTGTCACTTCGTTAGAGAGAAGGTTTAATCAAAGGAAATAGAAACACCGTATGTTAAAAGTGAAGAACAATTGGCCGACGTTTTCACTAAAGGATTAGACCCTCGACAATTTGAAGATATTACAAGCAAGCTCGGATTGTATGATATCTACACTCCAAGCTTGAGGGAGGGTGTTGGAAATAATTAGAAATAGAAGGGATTGATCTCAGCCATCCATCATAGATCAATAGGCTAGGATTAAAAGTAGAAAAGGCAAATTCTAATTTAGGCAAAAGTACCAACGGTATACTATTCATAGGTACCGAAAATAGATAATAGGCAACGGTACAATACCAACGGCTAAATGAGCCATTGTAATATATATAGCAATCTCCACTGTACCGAAATATACAAGAAATCAATAGAAATTGTTCTCCTCAGTTATTTCATAAAATTCAACACGATTTAATGAATAATTGTTAAAGTTGATCATATGACAATAATTTTTTTTGACTAATTTTACTTTTCATATCACAACCACAAATTTTGAAATTATTACTGTGAGTCTTTCTAACGGCACATCAACATTTGCTTAGATGGAACAGGATTGTGAGATCTGAGCATTTAAATTGTACTGTTTGAATAAAAGTAACAGTAATTTCCTTGAATTCAGTTTTACAAGGGTGGTCTCAAAAAAAAATTATTGTTGGGATTCAGCTAAATGTGCTTCCACAAACCAAACCAACCCATACACAGACAATATACAAATATGATGGATGTATCGTGACGTGCCGTGCAGCGCATGATTAGATTATAAGAGAACTTCATTCCAAACATGGTACAAGTTAATGAAGTCTTTAACTGCACATGCACAGGTACTTATCAATACATTGGGGGGGTTTACTACAATAATTACCAGAATAATATGAACCATAAATTTAAGCAAATATAATCCCGTCATCGTGATATTCTATTGTGTTTTAATATCCATGTTATCAATGGCAGAGCCAAACTTGCATGCTATGGAGAGTCAAACGTGAATGAGGGTCAATAATATAAATTTTTCATTTTACAAATGGAGATCAATTTTACAGTATTTATAGCATTCTACTTTAAATTATATAGAAAATTTTGTACAAGTATAGAAATTTTGAAAATAAATGAACGTCAATTAACCCCATTCTCTATATAAACTTATCTCTGCCCCCACATGTTATCATTTATCGATCTAATATAATGATGATCAAAATTATCATATTTTGTTTCAATAAATAATCCAAAGAGAGTGTAAACGCCATTAAACTAAAATATTAACCCTGCAATGCTATTACTACCCGAGTAAAGTAATCATGGATCTTTTATATAGCACTCTGTTACATAATTCAATAGTTTTGAAAAATAAACTAAAACAAGGTTTTTTTTTTTGACAATGTAAACTAAACAAGGTTAAGACCTTTATTTAACCCCTTGTGTAATTGTCCGAGGATTTATCTCGAGTGGTAGAGAGAATTTTTCTTTGGAGGCGAGAATTTTGTACGAGTACTGTTTTTTGCAAGGACACTGCTAATGCAAACAAGTCGCCCAAATATAGCTGAGATACTGGTATTGCCAACAGCCTAGCTACTTGTCAAACTTTTCTTTATCCTCACTCATTTCGACCTCTTCATTTACAAATTACCCAAATATAAAAAAAAAAAATCAGCTTTTGAATTTACACAAGGAAAGAAGTTCAACGTAACCTGGTTCTGGAGCCCTTTTCCAAGTTCCTTTTTTTTTTTTGAAGGTTGGAACCTTTTGAGGTCCAACAGTTGATTGATAAATAAAAAAGTTTTACAAGGCCCTATGTTTAATGTACACTATAATTACATGCTTACTTAATTAGAACATATTTACAAGATTACTATGTGCTCACTCAATAGTCCTAACTATTCCAATGTAGTCCAATTTTGAACATCCATTGTCGCCTCCTCAATTAAGATTTGAATAGGCTTTGTTTTATCCGCGAATGTTTTCCTATTCCGTTCCTTCCACAACAACCATAGTCCTGTGGCCCATCCCGTGTCCCATGTCTTCCTCAGTGAGGCTCCCATCATTTCTCGTCCATTTAGCCAGACGTCCGTTATTGTTGGTCCTACCTGTGGTTGACAGCCCGGGTCAAAATAATCTGTCCAGAAACTCTCTCCAAAATCTCGACGCGAATGGACATTCTAAAAAAATGCGGTCTCTTGTTTCCATTTCATTTGATGGGCACAATTTGCAACCCATCTGAACCACGCATCCTCTACTTGTGAGTATTTCCTACATAAGTATTTTGTTTTGTACAAGAAGCCATAGACAAATTTTGACTTTTTGTGGGGCCATAATTTTCCATAGTTTTTTGTTTGTTAGGGAGATGATACATGTGTGACGCATACTCCGGTATGCTGAGGAGCAAGAAAACTGCCCTGAGGCGTGCCATCGCCATAAGGTTCGTCTCGTCTGAGGGCAGAGCTTTGTCGAGGAATTGTAAAAATATAGCAAATTGGATAAGTCCTTCAGAAAATCCGATTGCTGGCCCCCAATATGTCTTGGGTTTGATGTCATATCTCTGACAAACCTGGGATCAAAAACACAAACATAAAATGAAATAGGAAAAAGAAATTATAAAAAAGAATAATGAGCTCTTCAGAACAGAAGGAACAGGAAATTACAAACTTGCAGCATTGAATTTTCTCGTCGCTTGATTTTTCATCAAAGATTTAAGGCAAATTCTTCTATGAACATAAGGACCTCTTTGTAAAATGAGCATATTTTCATTTTCAAAGTTCAAACAGTCGATCCAACCGTTCAACATTATCTCCATATTAAAATGTACTTGGAGGTCAAATTTTATATTTTTTTGAATTTTGTTACTATTTATTAAGATGGGTACAAAATTAAATGGTCTGAATTTGACTAGTTTTGTAAAATACTTAATAAATAGTAAAAAAATTCAAAAAAATATAAAATTTGACCTCCAAATACATTTTAATATGAAGATAATGTTGAACGGTCGGATCGACTGTTTGAACTTTGAAAATGAAAATATGTTCATTTTACAAATAGGTCCTTATGTCCATAGAAGCATCCCTCAAGATTTAAACATAGATGTCGGAAATCTTCTAAAGGATAACAAATATGATAATCAGATCAGATGATGTACACATAAAAATATGAAAGAATTCTCTATAATATCCCTCATTAATTAGACTACAACATATGTTTTCCTTTATGGTAGTGGCATTTCTGAAATCACGATGTACAGTCTGAATTAACTATTTTTGGCTCATTACGTGGCAGTGTTTTTAGCAGAATGTTTAAAGATAAAACAAATTAAGCATGCTGATTGATGCTCTTGGATCTTGGTGGGTTCTTTCTAAGGTGTAAACGGAGCGGTTAATATCCGTTCGAATCCACTAAGATTTGAATTAGAATATATTTTAATGAGTGAGGCTACGGTACTATGCATAGCACGGTTTGGTCCGTGCTACAGCTCAATATTTGAGTTTTTAAAATCCTAACGGTCGATCCGAACCGTTCAACATGATTATAAAATGAATATGTATTTGCAAACCAAATTTTACATTTTTTTGAATTTTTTTACTATTTTTTTAGATATGTAGAAAATCACTTGATCTGAAAATTCTGAACCATCCAAAAACAGTGATTTTCTACCTATCTAAAAAAAATAGTAAAAAAATTCAAAAAAATGTAAAATTTGGTTTGCAAGTACATATTCATTTTATAATCATGTTGAATGGTTTGGATCGACCGTTAGAATTTTGAAAACTCAAATATTAAGCCATAGAACGAACCAATCCGTGCTATGCATTGCACCGTAGCCTCACTCTATTTTAATTATGAAGAAAAGATTCGAATTGGAATCCGAACAGAACAGATATTCGGTTTATCCAAAACCCATTATCCAAAACCAAAATCCATTTTTTGAACACAATCTCTCCTCTCTTTGCTCCTTACTTCACATCGCGCGACTCCCATGTAACTACTCTCTTTCTTTCCTAAAAAAAACTACTCTCTTTCTATGTATCTCGTTCATTGTGGGACTAAATTGGGTGTCCGGGTGAACTCATATTGACTTTTCCCTTCCAGGCCCCACCGGTTCACAAACCGAGATGGATTCCAACTCGGTGGTTGTGAAAATGTGTTCTACTATCGAGCCGTTGAGGTCCACCAACCAAATTCAAATTACGTCACAAATAAACGTTGTTGTAATTATATTGTGTTTTCTTATTAGTAAATGGTGGGATCAACTCATATTAACTATTGATTATCTCTATTACATCACATATCTTGAAAGATAGTTATATTTTTTTTTTCCAATATAGTCATTTTTTTTAATCACACCATTGACTATTTATGTAAAAGTTATTACAAATTACATTATATTTTTACAATTTATAAAAATTTAAAAATATGAGAAATTTTATTTAAATAGATGAATTTTCATATGACTCAATTACTCGATAATTATTTTTTTCCGTATCCGTTTTCGAATCTTTATTTGTGGATTATCTGCTCTGTATTTGTATTTGTTTAAGGCAGATTTAGTTTTAAATTTTATCATCTATTTACTATCCGTAATTCTGTATTTATATTTGTATCAGCTCAATAAAAAAAAAATATGAATTTGATATTCGCAATATACACTCCAAACTCTCTCGGTTTACATCCCTAATTATTTCCGTCCGTATTCAAATATGATTTAATTATATATTTGTACTATGCAACACAATAATTTGCTGCATCAGCCCGCGATAATCCATCAATCCATCCGTGTTTACAATAAGCGCTAACTAGTCAAAAAAAAAAAAACGAAAAAAAAAATAATGCTAGCAAGAGGGAGATTGAGTGCCGACGCTCGCCACGTGCTCTATCTATCTATCTATCTATTTAATATTCAACGATTCGTAGGGAGAGGTTCGCTTTATAGTCATCGATTTGAAAATTTGAGATGAATAAATAGAGTATGGCTAAATTGCTGCCGGCAGCATTCTGGCCAGCTGCTTCCGGGGGCAATTCGGTCATTTCTGGTGTTCAAACAACAAATGTTTTTATACAGATATGTTCTAAATATTAAAATCTACTTGGAGATCAAATTTTACATTTTTTGGAATTTTTTAGCTATTTATTAGGACACTTTGAAATTGGCTGATCCGGGTGAACAGTGCACCAAAATTCTGGACCATGTGATCTGGAATTTTCAAAGTGACTTAATAAATAGTAAACAAATTCCAAAAAATGTAAAATTTGGTCTCCAAGTAGATTTTAATATTTAGAACACGTTGAACGGTTCAGATTTGTTGTTTGAACACCGGAAATGACCGAATTGCCCCCGGCAGCAGCTGGCCAGAATGCTGCCGGCAGCAATTTAGCCATACTCTGAATAAATACTATTTATAAAAAAATTTGATATGAATAAATACTATTTATAAAAACTTTTATCATTTTAGATAAATTTGTAGTTTTCAAATTCGAACTTCTAATATTTTAATGAAATTTGAACTGTTAGTATTTTGCTCACTCCAGACTTAGATTCTAACTACATTGCACACATTATGAGAAGCACCTTGCTCGAAAGAAGGTCAAATTAAGAACTATCCTTTGAGAACAAATCATCTCATCATTATATTTTATATATTTTAACATAAAAATAATGTGTTTGGGCGATAAAAAAAACACATGACGCGCATACAACTTTTTTTTTTTTGTTAAAAATGTAACCCAAAATAAAACATGTGGGTTTCTATCAAGTGACAACTCATGCATACAACTTTTTCGTTCAAAAGCACATGAATCAGATATGAAAAATGGTGTTTGCTGCATAACATATGCATGCTTAAGTTAACTTATATAAAGTGTAATTGATATAACATAATATTTGTTAAGAATGTTTATAACCAAATAATTTTAAAATATAGCTATCTATAAATAGGGGCATGCTTAACTGTGCTAGGAACTTGTAATTAAATACTCTCTTTTATTAGAGTAGAACTAGGGTGCTCCTAAGCTCACCAAGCCCTTCGTGAGCGCGACTCTAAAACCTATCAAATTGACTTCAAACGACATTTTCAAACCGTTAGATGTTCAATCTATATTAAAATGTGTTTGGAGACCAAATTTTACATTTTTTGGAATTTTTTTACTATTTATTAAGATGGTTTGAAAATCGCTGTTTTTATTAAAATTCTGCACCATTGGAAAACAGCGATTTTCAAACCATCTTAATAAATAGTAAAAAAATTCCAAAAAATGTAAATTTGGTCTCCAAGCACATTTTAATATAGATTGAACATCTAACGGTTTGGAAATGTCGTTTGAAGTCAATTTGATAGGTTTTAGAGTCGCACTCACGGAAGGGCTTGGTGAGCTTAGGAGCACCCTAGTTCTACTCCTTTTATTAATATATATGTTGGTGGCATTTCGCCGCTGACCCTCAAAAATTTTTTTTTAAATATAGCTAACATATATAACACGCATTAGGAAACAAATATTAGTATTTAGTTGATTATAGAATATTAGAGGATAATCAATAAGAAAAATGAGATTTAAAAGTTTATTGACAACACAAATTTATTCTTTTAATCCATTTCCAATTTTTTGCAAGGTACGTAATTTTAATAAAACACTTACATGTTTCTTAGTTTCATTAATGTTGCTTTTTTTTTTATTATGCAAGAGCAAAATTAGATATATACACAAACATTGGTTATATATTTAAAGAGCAATATGCCAATCTACGACATTTGCGTGCCGTAATTTTTTTATTTAATAAGCGTAATATAATTAAATTAAGATTTTCAAAAAATATTAAACAAAAATCGGAATTTAAATAAACATTCTCAGTTCAAAAAATACAGAAAAAAATGAATGACCATATTTGCAGTTAGAATCAACAATTAGGTTTATTTAAAAAACAATCTCACTTCGTATTGAAAAGAAATGATTGTTTGCGTTCCTAAACAATGGTTAGGATTGAAATTTAAAATTTGATTTTCCTAACTGAAATTTATTTAATATGAAATTTTACACTTTTAATTAAAAAAATTCGGCATTGGTTTCCTTTAGTTGCTACATTTGTCCTCCGAAAATCATTGCTTCGGATGGTCTAGAAATTTTAGATTAAGTGATTTTCTACCTATTTAAAAAAAAATAGTAAATAAATTCCAAAATTATTAAATTTTGATATTCAAGTATATGTTCATTTAAAAATCATGTTATAACTATTTGGGATTCCGGATTGACTGATTGAATCTTCAAAATGGAGATATAGATTTATAGTACATGTCGATCTGTAATATACATATTTTCGTAGCCTCACTCTTTGATAAATGTGCATTGGTTATTATGACCTTACAAAAAATTAGTCTTTAATATAATTTATCACTCTTTTATCTATATAATAAAAATAATTACTTATCTTTAAATTTTAAATAGTTGTCATGCATTACAATTTTTAACTGGAATAATCACTTGAACTTTGCTCCATCTAGGTCCCTCTTTTAATATATTACTTACAACTGTTGGAAAGGATACAAGTGCTGACGAATGGGCTATCTAAGTTCAAAAATGGAGATTACTGCAGGATACGAAATGGAGAAGAAGCAATTCGAACTGTGGAAGAGTTTATTGGAACAAATTAACACAAAAATTAACATGGAGACTGAGATGGTGTGAATAGATTGATTAGAAATATTTAGGCAGTGAATACAAACTATGGTAATTGAGATTTACGATTAACAATTGGTCATGAGTACGTGTTATATATAAATAGTTAGTTCTTAATAATTAATAATAAATTTTATAATAAATTTCATACTATTTTAAACGAGATGTTTGGTTTATTGAGTTTTCTTGGTTTGTTTGCTTAATTTTGGATTATATGGTATGTTTGATAGTATTGTAATTGGATTACTTGATGTATTTGGTATGTTTGGTTTACTTTGTTTTATTTTGGTTTATGTTTGGGTATTGTTTGGTTATACTTGATTTGTTTGATTTTATTTGATTTTGAATGCAGTACTTAGTTTGAGATTTGAATCGTTTTCTTATTAGTTATCCATTAATTACGTACTTGTATAGTATTTAGAGAGAAAGATAAACTAAATATTAGTATAAGAAACTCTCTCAGCTTTCATTATTGAAATTACTACTCTTAATATAACACCACCCTTTAACAAGAATCAGACTGAAGTCTGTTTGTCTCGTCATAAAGTCAGATTTGCATTTAGATTTGCACATATAATTTAAATTAATGAGACAGTTGAAATTAATACTAATTCAAATTTGCTCACAAATCTCTTTATGCGGATCAGACATCTTATACTGAGTTCGATGCTCATTGAAAACCATCCTCTTCCCTGGTAATACCAAACGGATTCTTAAGTGGAAATATTGGTGACTGTCAGATCGAATTCAGAACTAGTTTGGAACTTCGTCTTTTGTAAATGGGCTTGAATCTGAGTAAAAGCAAGCAATACTTTGGGCTTATCCAATCATGCCATCTCGTCTGAATAATTGGGCTCAAACCCACCTTTTGCATCGGATCAGATAAAAGTTTGTAATAAGGCTCAATATCAAATATGTGGTGTCTTTGACTAAATTCCAAACATAAATTCCCCGGGAATCTGTATTGTAGGCGCTATCACCTCAAGACACTAATACGTACGAATTATTTTTCTTGACACTAATATACACCAATCTTTTCTTTTGACCCTTAATAATATTTTGTACGAATTATTTTGGTTTTTCAGGGTCCTGTCTCCTGTAAATACCAAAACGAGTTCACGTGTATCTAATCAAGTTGTGCATCTAATGCCGTATTGAAAATGAAAGTAATTCAACGTTATTAAAAAAAAATAATAATAAGAATAATCGTTGTGTAAATTCAATTTATTGTCTTCTCTATTAAAACTCATTAATTTATAAATTTCTCATTTTATTTTTTAATAACAACAAAAAATTTAAGCACATGCAAGAGATATGTTTCACCTGATCAACTTGTAAAGAACTAAAGATAAATAGTTCATTTCTCCACTTGTAAGTTGTAATGCATACACAATCGTATTTAAATATATTTGTGAGTATGTCAGAAATAGAAAACTAATTATTTTCTGATAAACACTAAATTAGAAGACTAAACATTTGTCTTACGTGGGCTACATCAGGGGCGGACCCAGAGTGTTCCAGGGGGAGGCAGCTGCCCCCCCTGAATTTTGAGTTTTAGTAGAGATTTATCGGTTCCCACTGACTTTGTCCCTCATGAAATTTTTTTTGCCCCCTCTGGACGTTTAATTTGTAATTCGAGTTAAATTTAGAGTTAAAATTGAAATAAATCTGTTGAATTTTGATTGGTAATTAGAATTATAAGTCAGAGCATCAGAAATTACAAGTCAAAGCATTGTAAAGTATAAGTTAAAGTATTGTTTTTTGTCGAGTACCTAATTGGTTAATGGATTTAAACCCAATTAGGTATTTAAACCCGATTCGATATTTTTTTGCCCTCTTGACGAAAATCTTGGATCGGCCCTGGGCTACATATGTTTTATTTTTATAATTAAGAATAATAGGAACTTTTAATAAACTTAAAATGAGTTTCAATTATAAAAACAATACATTAGATAAATTCGTTTGTTTTTAAAATTTAACAGGACAAATATAATATTGTGAATTTAAAAAAGAAAATTACGTAATTTTAAAACCACAACTATTTTCTCTCTCGCTAAAAACCCCGACGGCTCTCTTGCTAAAAATAAACTAACTTCTTACCTCTCCGATCAAGTGCGCACTTATCCAATCAAGCACACACTCCTCCCTCTCGCGCCGCAAACTCGCCGCTGGTTCACCTGAAGCGACACGCCGCTCTCTTCTTCGAATAAAACTGACAAGGAGGAAAACTTGTTCTTCTCTTTCCGAGGGCTGATCGACTCTCGCCAATGCCATCTGGAGCAAACTCGGGTAACAACTTGTTCTCTTTTTTTTTTATTTATGAAATGCTTTGTAATGGCATAGGAGCTGAGGTTCTCATGCGCTGAATTGTTCTAAATTGATGAATTTATGTAATGTATTTTATCCTTTTCGAAATACTGATTTGCTAAACTAATATGAACTGCTGAAGTTCTGTAAATAAAATGAAAAGGAATTGATATTTGCCTTTGTTAACATTATGTTGTTGGATTTAGAGACGTCTAAATACAATAATTAAGTTGGACATGCGTGTATATAATTATATGTCTCATACTGTCACAAATATTAATGCCAAAATAAGTGATTAATTAAGGAATGACATTGCACGTATTTTAATAAGGATTTGGATCCGAAAACGTATAGAAATAAGATTTAAATTAATTATAATTGTTAATGGACCGATTATAATTAATTTAATTAATATACATATTATTTTAGGTTAAAATAAAGTTTAAAATATCAATTATGAATCTTCATGATTTTACGGAAATTTAGAAACAAATTTCGGACAAAACCGAGTTCGTATGAATTTTCAGAATTATTCGGAATTTGCTACTGTACCGAATGCTACTGTACCACGTGCTACAGTGTCGGTTGCTACAGTTTTTTTTTTTTGGAATAAAATCTGAAAATTTGTAATTGATATTTTTAGGAGAAGGAAATTAACCTAAAATAGGAAAACTAACTCATTAGGGTTAGTTATGACCAAAATAGGATGCCATGAGAGCTAATTTTGATCAGATTGATGTGTATATAAAGGCTGGGTTTCCATGGCTGCAATCATCACCAATTTTGCTGCTCCATTACAGAAAATATACTCTGTTCTTTGTATTCGGAAAGTTCAGAAAAGAGAGGGTGTGATTGCGAAGCCCTGGAAGAGCCCAAAAGCCAACCGAGTCAAGTTCTAGGAGCTCTCAAGTCAAGACAAGGATCTCAATCAACCTAGAGCCAAGGATATTGTCCGATTGACAATAAGGAGGCCTTTTGAAGATGGATAGTAAGTTCCGCTGCACATTTACTTTATTTTCTTGCATAGGATCCTAGGGTTTTAGGTTTTAAAGTAATTAGGAAAACCCATACATCCAACAAGTGGTATCAGAGCCATCTATGCAGGAATTTATGGTAATTATGATCTAGAGAAAAGGTTATGCCATCTTCAATTGTTTGTAAATTATTTTCTGTTTTTCAAATCAAATTTATTGTTGCAAATAGTTGTTAAAATTCGATTTAATCGATTTTTTATGCGTATTTTAATCAAATATTCGAATTGTGCCAATCCTTGCGCTTCGTGCGATCTTGGAGAGGTTTTGTTTGATGGTTTTGATTTTGATTCGCATAATTATCACATTTTGGTGAAATATACGAAGGTGCGCTGATTTTGCCTTCGAAAGGTTTAATTATGCAACAAACTAGAATTTTTCGTTTCTGAAATTTGGAAAAATAAGCAATTGGCGCAATAAAGGCTGTTTTTGCAGTTTTTCGTTTTTTGAAAGTTTCCAGATCTGAAAATTAGTTATCTCTAGATCAATACCGGTTACAGACCTTAGGAATAACTGTAAGTAATTGTAATTTAGGTTATCTTAATTATAATTACTATAGTTATTAAGTTATTAAGTAAAATATGCTATTATTAGCCTAATTAGTTATAGAATTTAGCCATTATCTATAATTAGTATTTAACGCTAATTAAGGGTGGGATAAAAAAATAAAAATAAATATATATACTAAATTCTTGTCATTATTATAGCTAATTTGAGCATAACGTTATTTAGTAAATTCTAAATAAGATTATTTAGTTATTTCCAAATATAAGCACAAAGTTTTAGTTGTCTCTAAATAGAAGCATAAAGTTATTTGGATATTTCTGAATAAAATTATTTCGCTATTTCTAAATAAAAGCATAAAGTATTTCTAAAATTATATTTTGGAAAATACTAAAGTGTTTTTAAAGCCTAGTATTTATTTTTGATGAATATAGTTAACATATGAAAATTAGTTTATTCTAATTAATTAAAGCTCCCATTAGTTACTATATTCTATTTAGGACGAGTAGTCATTTTAGGATACGTCCTAGAATAGGCTTTAGGCATAGTTTTAGGATCTATTTAAAGGCAATTAGGATTTACGTGTGTCATTTTGTACAAGTTGAGCACTGATTGTTCGCAAACGAACCTCTCTGTGTGAGACAAGTGCAGGGTGGCACATGACAAGTTTAAAATGACGTGCTAGAAATGGATGTGAGTGTTAGCTTTCCCAAAGGAGGGTTAGCGCTTGCTGAAATTGTTTAGTGCATAAGGGTAGTGTACAAAAATAAGTTGCAACACACATGGACTAGCGATGTCTAGAAAAGCATCGGGGGCTTGGAACTTGAGCGATCCGTCTGTGATCCTCCTCCCCCCGTTGACTGGCCTGGTCGTTAGTTCATGGATATGTTAATTTGACCCAAAGATTGATTGACAAAAAGGTTACATGTTTGTACTTTATTCACTACACCAGAGTGCCTGAAGGTAATGATTGCACCCAAAGGTGTTCCATTAGTGAATGGTGCTTTGGCTAAAGATTTAATGGAGCAAATAGTTTTACACAGGCCTTTAGATAGATTTTAGAATTATGATTAAGGATCAAATCGTGACGCATCGTGTCTAAATTATTCCTTTATTCTTGAATTTTCAGATCTAAACATAATGTCGAATCTAAGTCAGATTAAGCCCCTCATGGGAAAACAAAGTATGTCTCTCGCTTTAGTTTGTTCTGAAGTTAATTTAAGTTATGTATCTAGATATAATTGGTGGATAGATTCAGGTGCAACGTCTAACATCAGTATATCGATGCAGGGTTGCCTAAGCCATCGCAAGCCAAATGAGGCGGAGAGCTACGTTTACGTAGAAAATGGCAACAAAGTAGAAGTGAAAAGCATAGGAAAATTTAGATTATTATGTAGGACATGATTTTATTTAAGTTTTGATGCTTTAGTGGTTCCATCCTTCAGAAGGAACCTAATTTCTGTATCTTATTTGGACAAAAATGGTTATGTATGTTCATTTAGTAATGGAAATTTTAGTTTGTGTCAAAATTCTAAGCTTCTTGCTTCTGGTATCCTGTCTTCTTATGATAATCTTTATTTTCTAGATATAGACACTTCACATTCAGAGGCACTGCATATAAATAATAAAAAACGTAAATTAACTTGTGAGAAATCAGCAACATTATGGCACAAGCGATTAGGACATATCTCTATGAAAAGGATAGAACGTCTTGTGTCTAATGATATTCTCCAACCTTTAGATTTTACAAACTTAAGTGATTGTATAAATTGTATAAAGGGAAAACAAACTAATAAACGTAAGTATGATGCAAAAGGATGTAATGATGTCTTAGAATTGATTCATACGGATATCTGTGGTCCTTTTCCAAAGGCTACAAGAAATGGTCACCGTTACTTTATCACATTCATAGATGATTATTCAAGATATGGTCATATTTACTTAATAAAAGAAAAGGCGGAAGCATTAGACGTGTTCATAAAGTTCAAAACGAAAGTTGAGTTACAACTTAACAAACGTATAAAGTCCATTCGTTCTGATCGTGGTGGTGAATACTACGGTCGTTATGATGGATCAGGAGAACAACGTCAAGGTCCCTTTGCAAAATACTTAGAGGAATGCGGAATTGTGCCTCAGTATACGTTGCCAGGTTCACCTGCAATGAATGGTGTTGCTGAACGGCGAAATCGCACCCTTAAAGACATGGTGAGAAGTATGATTGTTCATACAACTCTACCTGAGAATTTGTGGGGAGAAGCCTTAAAGACTGCAGCATACATACTTAATAGAGTGCCTACTAAAGCAACTAACAAGATCCCTTACGAGTTATGGGTTGGGCGCAAGCCTAGCTTGAATCATTTGAGAGTTTGGGGATGTCCATGTGAAGCTAGGCCTTATAAGCCAAGTGAAAAGAAACTGGACGAAAAGACCGTTAGTTGTTACTTTGTAGGCTATTCTGAACGATCTATGGGGTATAAATTCTATAATCCACCAGAACATATAGTTTTCGAGTCAGGAAGTGCGAATTTTTTTGAGGATAATGAGTTTGTGGGGGGAGATATGACAAAAGATAGTATTTTTGAAGAAGAAGAGACGAATGAGAATGAGACTATGGACCAAAGTCCTGGTTTTGTTCAAATTCCAATTGCATTTAGAAATACATCTTTTGACAATGTGCAAACTTCATCATCCCAAACAATTCAGTTAGAAACTCAACATGGAATAGAGAACACAAATGGACCTGAATCCAACCCAAACCCTGACATTGCCATGACCAATGTTGATGGCCTAGGGCCTGTGGGAGATTCAGAAGTTGGTAATGATGTTCCTCCTCCTGTTGAAGATCAAGTTGTAATTGAACCTCAAGAAAATCTAGAGCATGTGCCAATTAGGAGATCTACTAGAGAGAAAAGATCTACACAATCGAAGGATTATGCATATCTTCAAGAACATGAGTTTGACATTGGCATGTTTGAAAATGATCATGTTAATATCAAACAAGCTGTGGAAAGCTCTAACTCTCAAATGTGGATTAATGCCATGAATGAAGAGATGAAATCTATGTACGACAATGACGTTTGGGATATCGTTCCGTTGCCTAAAGGCAAGAAACCCGTTGGTTGCAAATAGATATTTAAGACTAAGCGGGATTCTAAAGGCAATGTTGAAAAATACAAGGCACGTCTTGTTGCAAAAGGTTTCACACAGAAAGAAGGTATTGATTATAAAGAGACTTTCTCTCCAGTTTCATCGAAAGACTCTTTAAGGATTATATTGGCGCTTGTAGCACATTATGATTTAGAACTTCATCAGATGGATGTAAAGACGGCATTTCTCAATGGTGACATTGATGAAACGATCTATATGAAGCAGCTAGAAAACTTTGTATCAGGTGATGCAGGGTCTATGGTTTGCAGACTTAAGAAATCTATCTATGGTCTAAAACAAACATCTCGACAATGGTATCATAAGTTTCACAAAGTTGTTAGCTCATTTGGTTTTGAGTCTAACATAGTTGATGAATGTATATACCTTAAGTTCTGTGGGAGTAAATTTATTTTCTTGGTTTTATATGTAGATGACATATTACTTGCCAGTAACGATAAAGATATGTTGCATCAAACTAAGAATTTTTTATTTAAGAACTTTGAAATGAAAGATCTTGGTGATGCATCATTTGTTCTAGGGATTGAAATACTTAGAGATAGATCTCAAGGTATTCTAAGGTTATCCCAGAGGAACTATATCGATAAGATTCTAACAAGATTTGGCATGCAAAACAGTAAACCAGGAGATACCCCTATATCAAAAGGAGATAAGTTTAGTCTAAAACAATGTCCCCAAACTGACTTAGATAAAAACATCATGAAAGATATTCCCTATGCGTCAGCCGTAGGTAGCATCATGTATGCACAAGTATGCACGCGTCCGGATATTGCGTTCATTACTGGAATGCTAGGGAGATATTTAAGTAACCCAGGTATGGAACACTGGAAGGCAGCCAAGCGAGTGTTGAGATACCTAAAGAGAAATAGGGACTATATGCTCACGTATCGGAGATCGGAACAGCTCGAGGTCTTTGGATATACCGATTCTGATTTTGGAGGATGTGTCGACAGCATGAAGTCAACATCAGGATACATCTTTATGATGGCAGGCGGTGCCGTGTCATGGAAGAGCGCTAAGCAGTCATTGGTAGCCTCCTCCACTATGGCAGCCGAGTTCGTTGCATGCTACGAAGCATCAAATCATGGCGTATGGCTAAAGAACTTTGTCACAAGGCTGCAAGTTGTGGAATCTATCCAGTGACCACTAAAATTATTATGTGACAACAATTCAGCTGTGTTGTACGCCACTAACAACCGGAGTTCATCGAAATCGAAGTACATTGATATCAAGTTTCTGGTTGTAAAAGAGAGAGTTCAAAATAATGAATTATGTATATAACACATAGGTACAGACACCATGATAGAAGATCCGCTAACTAAGGGATTGCCGCCCAAGAAGTTTCACGAGCATGTCGCTCGTATGGGCGTCATACCTATTTAGGTTACTTAGAAAATGTGGGATCTGATTTTGTATTTTGTTTTTCAGAGATGTTCTATGTTATGTAATTTGTAAAAGGATGTGTATAAAGAAATATACAAGTTGCAATCAGTTGTTATCATTAGTTTTCTCTTTAAAGTTTAAAGTTTAATGACCTCACTACAGTTTAAAGTTTAAAGTTTAAAGCTGACCCAATTGGAAATAGTCACACTATAATCACATTCGTGTGTAATTTCCAAACTATATGTCCAAATCAGATTCATGTCATTCAATTATGATGACAATGTGATCTATGTCGGTTTAGTTACGCATAAATATAAATGTAACAACTGCCGCTTAGGTCCCTTGTTAGTATAATTGATGGACGGAATTGTACAGAAAATACGATAAGTAAAAGGCAGAAAAGTTTGCATGCAATAAAGATAAGGACATATAAATTAAAAGGTTACACTTGTCCAAGTGGGAGATTGTTGGATTTAGAGACGTCTAAATACAATAATTAAGTTGGACATGCGTGTATATAATTATATGTCTCATACTGTCACAAATATTAATGCCAAAATAAGTGATTAATTAAGGAATGACATTGCACGTATTTTAATAAGGATTTGGATCCGAAAACGTATAGAAATAAGATTTAAATTAATTATAATTGTTAATGGACCGATTATAATTAATTTAATTAATATACATATTATTTTAGGTTAAAATAAAGTTTAAAATATCAATTATGAATCTTCATGATTTTACGGAAATTTAGAAACAAATTTCGGACAAAACGGAGTTCGTATGAATTTTCAGAATTATTCGGAATTTGCTACTGTACCGAATGCTACTGTACCACGTGCTACAGTGTCGGTTGCTACAGTTTTTTTTTTTGGAATAAAATCTGAAAATTTGTAATTGATATTTTTAGGAGAAGGAAATTAACCTAAAATAGGAAAACTAACTCATTAGGGTTAGTTATGACCAAAATAGGATGCCATGAGAGCTAATTTTGATCAGATTGATGTGTATATAAAGGCTGGGTTTCCATGGCTGCAATCATCACCAATTTTGCTGCTCCATTACAGAAAATATACTCTGTTCTTTGTATTCGGAAAGTTCAGAAAAGAGAGGGTGTGATTGCGAAGCCCTGGAAGAGCCCAAAAGCCAACCGAGTCAAGTTCTAGGAGCTCTCAAGTCAAGACAAGGATCTCAATCAACCTAGAGCCAAGGATATTGTCCGATTGACAATAAGGAGGCCTTTTGAAGATGGATAGTAAGTTCCGCTGCACATTTACTTTATTTTCTTGCATAGGATCCTAGAGTTTTAGGTTTTAAAGTAATTAGGAAAACCCGTACATCCAACATATGTTCCTCTTGTCAAATCTGTTGATCTGTTGTAATTTCTGTCAAACCATGATCTTGATTCTGATATGTAAATTAATTTCCATCTTGATGAAATCACACAGTTGGGCGATTTGAGAGAGCGATTTCTCTGGCGATTAGAGAGCCTTGAGATCGGGAGGTCGCGATCGCTTCAATCATCTCTGCTCTCCGATCTTGAGATCCTCAACGGCGAAGGCTCCGGCGGAGGCAATCAGAAGAGGAAAGGCTCCTATGCGATCGAGGTGGAAGACGGACCGGTAGTTGTAGATCGAGAAGGTGAGCGATTAGGCAATTCAACAGGAGACTGAAGGAAACAACGAAAATCAACAAAAAATGTCTAATCCGTTTGAGCCACTGGCAGATCTCGAACCATCTCTCTGCGCAATATCGCACGCTGTGGCAACTATAGTGGAGAAGATCCAGAGGCCATCTCAACAGCTTAACAAGCAGCCACCACTTCACCCAGTCAAATCGGAGAATCCAGTGAAATTGTTCTGGACGAAATCCAATTCTCAAGGAGAGCAACAGTGTAGACTTGTTCGAACTGAGATTGTGAGGTCCAAAATAGAGGAACTTAGGCGCTTATCTTCTCCCTCACAGCCCTTCTGTTTCAGATGCGGCGATTGCGGGCATCGGGCATTAGATTGCTGTAATGCGGTCTTATGCTATGCTTGTAATAGGTTAGGGCATCGATCGTCGCAGTGTCGTGCGGTGATTGAGAGACCCCCACACAGCCCTCCAAAACTTGATCTGACAGTACAGCCACAGCCAAAAGCACTCATACCCCCTGACGTTGGATCCGGGTCAGGACAGCAGTCCATACCCATTTACTATGAGGTATCGATCATGGATTCAATCAAAAAGCTGGAGACGGAGTTAGCTGAGATTAAGCAAGAGTTGGCGCTGATGAAAAAGAGAAGCTCTGAACCAGATTACCAGAAACCTCAAAAAGAATCTGATAACGCTTTAACAGATTCTCCAACTGTTGAGACTTCTTCTGCAAGACCTGCTGGTAAAGGTACGAATAAAAACTGCCGGACAGTCCCTACTCAATGCGTTGAGGGGGATGTTAGTAAAGATCTAGTACCATTAACCCCAGTGGATCAGGGTTCTTGGTTCAGTCAGATTGTTAGAACCAACATCAAGAAAGCCAAATCGGGTTCCCCAAATTTGAACAGAGTGGCACTTCCTAGGGAAATAAGTCTCAAATTCAAACGGGATCAGGGTTCTTGGTTAACTAGACCCAACATCAAGAAAGCCAAATCGGGTTCCACAGATATGAACAGAGTGGCACTTCCTAGGGAAACAAGTATCAAATTCAAACGAGCCGCATCAAATGATAGAGGGAGCAGAGGTATGAGGTTGAAGCCTGCGGAGATGAAGGCTATACAACTTGCGTTATTACTTGCCGTGGCTACCGGCAATACAAATTGCTTTACTGTTTGCCGTGTTTAGATGTGAATAGTGCGAGAGATATACTAGCTAGAGGTGTATTCATTTGTTTAGTATAGCAGAGTTCTTTAATGAATGGGAAAAAGTAGGTAGAATTTTGTGTTTTTTTGGCATAAGAGTTGGGTGAAAAGAGTTGGCTAACACAGAGGTTTTTTTTTTTTTTGTAAATTGTAATAAACATTTGTTTCAGTCAATGAAACGGGCATTTTTGCCTTTTTACAAAAAAAAAAAAAAAAATCACACAGTTGAAAAGGATTAGAACAAGCTTATTTTAGTTCAACAATTTGATTATATTGACAATAATGTTCCCTTTGTTTCATTTGCCATTTTTTTTATAATTTTATTTGGGAATGTAATTAGTCGGTTTATTCTTTGATAAAGCTGTTTGGTCATGAGAGCTATTATAGGTAACACTTGGAATTTCCATAACATAAAGTTTGATTCGTCAAACTTGAGGTTAATCGAGTAGTGTAATTGAATTGGATTAATGATTTGAGGAATATGAGCGGGAGGTGGATTTGAATCTGCAGTACAAATGCAAGAGTTCGGTGGAGAAGCAACCATAGTTTTGTGCAATCTTGATTTTGGATGTTAAACAGTAACTGAATTGGTTGCTAAGAGATGAGAATACCCCTTCTTCTATCTTTAGTAAGTTGACTTTGGCTTCCCCAAGTATTTGCACGTTCTGGTCTCAAATTGGAAATGATCTAAATTAAATTTAGCTTTATCTGACATGGACTTTTTTCAATAATATTTTGGTTATTGTAGGAAGTGGCATGGCAGAGCTTGGTAGATTGCTCATATATGTAGCTACCAGGAATTGGTTGGTTAGTACATCAATTTGATACTTTTTTGTTAAAAATTTAGTGCTCTATATTGTTTGTGCATACTCAGAATAGGGTTTTATGTTAAAAAATTTAGTGATCTACATTATATTGGTTGATTAGTACATCTTGATATAGATCCATTTTTACATACTGATAGAAGTTGTGCTATGATGTAGGTGAAACTCACTTGATATTATGTCATGAAGAACATGGACTTCATTTCATTCTCGATTTCCCATATGTAAGTCTTTATGTTAATGGTTTACCCCAAAATATTTAGTTTACTGTTAATGGTTTAGGGTTTAAAACAGTGGTACACTGAAGTATTTTTGGTTTAAAACAGTGGTATACTTTCTACTGTTTTGTATTCAAATGAGCACCTTTTAAAACAGTGGCCCATTATTAGGTATGATGTACAGGTTCATTTTATCTGTCAACTTCTGTCCAAGTTCCGATATTTTGTAAATGAAGCAAAAACTCTAGTTTTTTTTAGCACAATTAGCTAAAAGTTGGTATATTTCACTGTTGTTGTTATTCTCAAACATTGTACGTACATGTGCATTACCAAACAGTACAACAAAAATTTAACTTCATTTTTATTCTCAAACAATTTTAACAACATTATGCAAATGCAATTCTGACATTTCTTATCTAAATAACGCAGTGTGCATTACCAACCAAGGCATCTACAGAGAAATAACTTCACGATCAGATACGTATCGAGTTGTGCCAATTTTTTTTGCGAGAATTTTAGAACTAATTTAGTTTATCTATTGTTGTATGTTAGTGATGTTTATTTCAGTTTATGATGCCAATTTTTGTGATATCAGAAACTAATCAAGTGGTGTCAATTTTTGTGATGTTAAAAACTAATCAATATGTTATATCAGTTCATGTGATGTGTTTATGTTGTGTTCTGGATGGATAATTTGATAGCTAATAAATATGGAGGCTAGCCCATATCTTACGAGGTAACATAATATTTGAGTTTGGATTCGGACCATTCGATAAGATTCTGGGCCAATCTGGTTGTGATAAAATGCACGAGATTCCTTTAATATTCGTGCTAATTAAAACAGAACGAACAGTTAGAATCTAAACTCAAAATTTCTATTAGGTCTCCTTCAAAACAAAAAATAGACTAAGAGCCTTGCAAAAAGCAAGAACTTGACATCAGCTGAGAAATCTTCATAAAAGATTTCTTTAACAAGTGGACACAAAAGATAACCCATTCTTAGCAAGAATCTCTCTGGTGAGGTGATGCCGTCAAGTAGGTGCAGCTTCCATTATCCGATATTAAAAATGTTTCCTCTGTCTACGAGAAGTCGTATTGCCAATATGCTCTTTAATTATGTTCATAATTTGGGGGTACAAACCACATATAAAAAATTAGTCGACGATCTTATCTTGTTTTTCTTAAGGATAGGTGAGGTTATTCGAAAATCTCCAAGGGCCTACTAGCACTATTAAGGATAGAATAGGACGGTGTCGTAGCTATGTCGACATATTATTAAATTGGTAACTTTGTGTATAAGCTGGCTCGCTAAAAGTTTTTGGAATATAATAAACTTATATATAAAGGTTAATACGTACGCTACAAAAACATGGAGTGATAGGCTGATAGGTTGAATAATATTAAGTTTGAATTTCTATATATATTCAGTCTAGACTCTAGAGCTAGGGGTGTTCATCAGTTCGGTTCGGTTTCAACCGAACCGAACTAAGCAAACTAAAGTAATAATTCGGTTTTTAAAATAGAATCAAACCGAACCGATTTAGCATTGCAACCGAACTGAACCGAACCGAGGTTTTATTTCAGTTTGCTCGGTTTGTTCGGTTCAAACCAAAATATATTAATTTTTTTATTTAAAGCAATTGATTTATAATAAACCGAAGTATATTAAGAAATAAACTGGGGTATTAAGAAATAAACCGGAGTATTAAGAAATAAACCGGGATATTAAGAAATAAACCGAAGTATTTAAAGCAATTGATTAAGAAATAAACCGGAGTGTTAAGAAATAAACCGGGACGGTCCGGACCAAATTCATAATATATAAAACTTCGGTCGGTTCAGTTATTTCGGTTTTGAAAATTTTCAAACCGAACTGAACCGAAATTATAAATCAGTTTTAAAAAACAAACCGAACCGAACTATTAAACCGAACAAACTGAACCGATTGGTCCAAACTAATTCGGTTCGGTTTAAAACCGACTAAACCGGACCCAATGAACACCCCTATCTAGAGCGTCCGAAGTGCCTTCCAGCTTTTTTAAATTATTTTCAATATATAATAAAAGTCGATCAGTTTTCTCTTATCGTATAAAATAAAATAGTAAAAAAGACGCCCCCCGCCGCCCCCACCCCCCCCCCCCCCCCCCCCCCCTTCTTGCATCGCGTCTTTATTATTAGCTTGAAGTTTGCCTCAAAAACATTATGAAATAAATCTTCTAGAAAAGAGTATCAAAATCTGACCTTTCAAAATTAATTATTTTCATCTTGTTTTCTTGTCACTGCTCGATGTAAACATATCTATTTAATTTTTTAAGGCTATAATTGTAATAAATTACGAGACAACTTTTAGATTTATGAATAGGATTTTATTTGAAAATAATATATTGATGCATTCAAAAAAAATATTTAAGTGGTTCAGTTAGAGCTTCAAGATGTGTTTAAATATGAAAACACATATATAATTGCGCTGACAGGGCCATTCGATCGGTATGAAAATCTTAAAATAATATATTATATCATAGTGTTTTCAAATAGAAGGTTATAAATGCCTTATTTTTTATCCAATATTTTATATAAATAAAATAACAAACTACTTTTTAAGGGTCAATTATTTTTAAATAAAAACCAATTTTTTAATCACATGATAAGGAGGTTTGTAAATTTCATCTTTTGCGTAATGTGGATTTAGCAAGGTAACAATACGTGTGATATTAAAAATAAAATATTAATTCTTATCATACAAAACTAAAAACAACCAATTTTTCCACATCGCATTTCTTAAATTTTGGGGATAATTATATACATTTATTTATCTGAAAACTTGATTTAGTAAGAAAAGTATAATATATGTGCACAACCGAATCACAAAATAAGTTAAATTTTATAAGAATCATTGCTTTAGATTTTTGCACTTAATATCAGATAATCAGGAACACAATTTTATTCTTAAAAAGTTACATATTCTGGAAATTAAATAGAACAACGGGCACAATTTTCAAAATAATTCTCATTTTATTGGACGAAACCTTCATTTTTTAAGTAATTAACACTGTGCCCAATTTGTAATTATTTTTTAGAAGGATTAGAATGTGGACATTTACTTAACCTTGTGTTTATATTACAATGCCAATCATGATCAGAAAAAAAGAGGGCCCACCATGCCGACTTATTCAAGCTGGGTCCCAGTCCCGATCATCAAGTTGAGATAAGCTTCTCACGTCCGTCCACATTTCAAACAGGCCAAGAGCCCAAGACGCGTGCTGCTTTTTTCCTTTTCTTTTCCCTCTGAAAAGATAATTATCACCATCATCATTATTATCACCAACCGATAACAACCTTCATTTATACTTTCCATGGACTAATTGCACTATCATCCCTAACACAAAACTTAATTGCATTATCATCCCATTCAACACGTCTATTAAGAGATCGCAATATGATATTAACAAAAGATGTATAAAATATAATACGAGCAATTCATAGCGATGCATCAAGTATCACACTAAATTTTAATTTTCTCCAATAATATTACAATATAGAAAAAAAAAGGAAAAAAAAAATAAAAAAGCTAAATTTCCCTTTTTCGTGATTCAACTAACTGTCGATCGACAGTTCAGAACCGTACGATCTTAGCCGCACGTACGACTGGATTCTCCCTCGAGATGGCCTCCCGCCCTGCCGCCTTATAATCAAAGGAACATCCGTGCTTGTCAGAGTACCGGTGGTCCCCACAAAAGAGATCGCCGCATCGGCACCTGAAACCGATCAGACCGACCCGTTTACGGCATCTGAAGCATCGGCTAACTGGCCTACCAGGCCCGACTGAACCGGTTGTCGCCGGTGATGTCACCAATTTAACAGGGGTGGTTTCAGGTGCTGGAATTTGAACAGCAGAAGAAACGGGATCTGATTCGGATCGAGGTTTTGATTGGATTGGGTTTGATGGAGGTGACAACGGAGCTGCTGTAGGAGAGGCGCAGTTGTTAATGCATATGGGGAGCGATTCGGGGACCTGCAACCCCGTCTCTTCCTTGTTGTCGCTCTGTGCCATCTTTAAAATTGATCAATTTAGTAGACAGATTCACCGAAGAATTTGAAAATTATGAGATTTTGTTCAGAGAAATGGAATTGGTAATTGTGGTGAAGGGAAGAGAAGAGAGGAGTTTATAGCTGGAAAGGAAAGGAATGGAGGATATGATTTTAAAAGGTGGGAAGAAGAGTCCAATTCAGAGTGGGTCACCGAAGAAAAGGTGTTACGCGGATTTCCTCAAATGGGACGCGTAACAGGCAACAGCGCGTCAAATTCGTTTCGCGTTTATTTCAATGTTACGGTAACTAATCCCCCGAGCGGGAGGCGTTTCTTTCAACCGTTCGATTCCAATTTTGGATCCTTTGTTTAATTAACGGATCGTTTTATCGAAAACGAATTACACCCGTTAATTACTCTCTGTCTCTCTGTCTTCCCCGATATTTCTCTCTGTGATCGGAACGGAGCAAAGTCGAGTAAAACGCCACCTGATCGGAAGCGGAGACGACGAGGGAAACGAATTCGCTTCGCGCGACTGTTCTCCGCGTGGCGAATTCTCGACCTAAATAAGGAATCTGGCGAGAATTGTACGGAACGGAAGGAAAAAGACAGCGCGACTCCTTCTTCCCTGTTTGTTCCGATCAAGATCTGACGCGGCGGACTAGATAAGAATCTACTTCTTCTTTGTTCTTCTTCCTTTGTGCGGTAGAAGGTGTTCTTCTGGCTTTCAATCTCTTGTAAACTGAAACCCTGTAAATGAGATTTTGATGGCAATCTGTAAAATTAATGAGAATCTGATATTGAATATTGATATTTTTTGTGTATTTCTTACAATCAGTGGCTATTGGGTATATATAAAGGTCTAAGCTTATTGTACCGTTAATTCTAACGGTAACTTCTTATTTTTCCTAAATTACAAATTTACCCTTTCTTTATTTTAGACCTCTAACTATTGTTATTCTCAACACTTCCCCTCAAGCTAGGATTATAGATATCGATTAATCCTAGCTTGCTTGTTATTTCTTCAAACGCCTTCGAAATGAGACCCTTTGTGAAAATATCGGCTAATTGATCTTGACTCTTCACATAAGGAGTTTCGATTTCCTTTGCTTGAACCTTTTCTCTTATGAAGTGGCAATCAACTTCGATATGCTTTGTTCTTTCATGAAACACCGCATTCGAAGCAATATGTCTTGCCGCATTGTTGTCGCAAAACATCTTCATTGGTTTATCAATTTTGAAGTTCAATTCTTCGAGTAATTGTTTGATCCATGTGAGCTCACTTGCGGTGGATGCCATGGCACGATATTCCGCTTCCGCACTTGATCGCGCCACGACATTTTGTTTCTTGCTTTTCCATGTGACTAAGTTTCCGCCTACAAACGTGCAATACCCGGTTGTTGATTTTCTATCTAAGCTCCCGGCCCAGTCTGCATCGGAATAGCCACACACTTCATTAGATTTATTTTTTTTCATCCATATACCCTTTCCGGGTGATTTCTTTAAATATCTCAAAATTCTTTCAATTGCATCCAAATGCGGTTTTCTTGGTGAATGCATAAATTTACTAATTTGGCTCACCGCAAATGATATATCCGGTCTAGTTACCGTTAGGTAGATTAATTTACCTACAAGTCGTTGGAATTGGTTAATATTTTCTAACAATTCTCCATCTTCGGTATTTAGTTTACAATTGCTATCTATGGGTGTTGAAGCCGGTTTGGACCCTAATTTTCCCGTTTCTTTTAAAAGGTCAATGGTATATTTTCTTTGAGAAATAAATAGTCCCTTGGTTGAATGAGCTATTTCAATTCCTAAAAAATATTTAAGTTTACCAAGGTCTTTTATTTCAAATTTTTCTTTTAAGTGTTTTTTCACAATGTTAATTTTTTCATAATTGTTTCCGGTTATGATTATGTCATCAACATAGACAAGAACAATGGTTGTATCATTATTTTCATGTTTTGAAAATAGTGATGTATCGGATTGGCTTACGTTAAAACCACGAGAAATTAAATATTGAGAGAGTTTTCCATACCATGCCCTTGGAGATTGTTTAAGTCCATAAATTGATTTTTTTTAACCTACAAAGAAGGTTAGTATTTTTTTCTTTTACATGACCCGGTGGTAGAGTCATATAAACCTCTTCCTCAAGAGTCCCTTGAAGAAATGCATTTTTAACATCCATTTGAAATAAATTCCACCCATTATTTACCGCTATTGAAAGCAAAATTCTTATGGTATTCATCTTTGCTACCGGAGCAAATGTCTCTTGGTAATCAATACCATAAGTTTGGGTATACCCTTTGGCAACTAACCGGGCCTTATACCTTTCTATGGATCCATCGCTTTGATATTTTATTTTATAAACACATTTGCATCCTACGGGTTTTTTATTTTTTGGTAATGTTTCAATGGTCCATGTGTTATTCTTTTCTAAGGCTTGAAGTTCTTCTTTCATTGCCTTACACCATACCGGTTGGCTTATGGCTTCTTCAAAATTTCTTGGTTCTTCCTCTTTGGAAATTGAACTAAGAAATGCATTGTGATGTTTTGAAATATTGTTATATGAAATATAATTTTGAATGGGATATTGAACCTCATAGGTTACGAAATCTCGTAACCTTGTTGATGGTTTAGTAGGGCGAATTGATCTCCTTAGCGGAACTTCTTCTTCAATATTTTCCTCTTCTTCAATATTTTCATTTTCTTCTTCCTCGGCTCCACTTTGAGAAATGTTGTCATCTTCGTCTTCATTTTCTTCTTCTTCATTTCCTACAACTCTTGACTCCACAATTTGATTAGTGGTCATAGGCATGACAAAATCATTTGTAGGTATATGATTGTCAAGCTTATTTTTATTTTCTTTAAAATATGGCTCATTTTCAAAAAATGTTACATCCCTTGAAATATATAATTTACTATTTATAGGATCATAACATTTATAACCCTTTTTTTGAGATGAATATCCTAGGAAAATAGTTTTAATAGAAGTATGATCTAGTTTATCTCGTTTATTTTGATGTACATAACATGTACATCCAAATACTCGTAAATGATTAAAAAATATTTTTCTTTGGTAAATGATTTCTAGTGGACTTTTTTTGTTTAGAACAACACTTGGCAACCTATTTATCAAATAAGTTGCGGTGAGAACGGCATCCGACCAATAAATTTTTGGATCATTATTTTGAAACATAAGTACTCTTGTCATTTCAAGTAAATGACGATTTTTTCTTTCGGAAACTCCGTTTTGTTGTGGGGTATAAACACAAGTGGTTTGATGTATAATTCCTTTTTGTTTCAAAAAATTTGAGAAATTTTAATTTACAAACTCCGTTCCATTATCGGTCCTAAGAATCTTAATCTTTGTGTTGTATTGGTTTTCAATTAAATTTGAGAAATCTTGAAAGTGAGAAAAAACTTCACTTTTATTTTTTAAAACATATAAGTATGTTAATCGTGAAAAATCATCTATAAATGTAACAAAATATTTAAAACCATTGTAAGAGTCTACCGGGGCGGGTCCCCAAACATCGGAATGAACAAGTTCAAATATTTTGCTACTTTTAGAATTTGAGGTTACAAAAGGAAGTCTCGTATGCTTTGCAAATATACATACTTCACAATTACTACAATCTAGGTTTGAAAAATTAAAAATACTTTTTAAATTTTATCGGAAGGATGTCCAATTCTTTTATGCCATAAACTTCCCATGTCTTGTATTTGTGAGTTGAAATTGAATTTTTTGCTATTCAAAAAATAAAGTCCATTTTGATAGAAACCTTCACCAATCATTTTCTTGGACGTCACATCTTGAAAAAATACATTTCTAGATGAAAATATAATCTCACAATTTATTTCTTTTGAAAATTTTCCTATAGATAATAAATTAGCGGTGCAATTTTTTACATGTAAAACATTTTTAATTTCTTTTAAAAAAATAATAATTGAGCCATAACCACAAATTTTCATTTTTTCACCATTTGCTACATAAACAAATTCTTGGCCTTTGCTTTTTTGATAATTTTGCAATATATTTTTGTTTCCGGTCATGTGGTCGGTTGCGCCGGAATCTAAAATCCAATTCTAAATTATTTTGAGAGTATTCTTGATTTAATTTACCAAAGTATGTACATTTTTTTGGTTCACATTTGTTCGAGTCTATAGTAATTCTTTTATTTGGTATAACATACCTATTCTGATTTGGGCCGTGAATTATTTCATTTGTTGGGGCTAATAAATAAGAGTTTTTTGAGGAACCTGTATTTGATTCATTCAGCAGCCCATTGAGTTTGGAGAGTATTATCGCTATCTCCGAATAGGTCACAGGTTTAACCTTACTCAACCCGTTAACCCCTGATCCGGTTCTTTCTCTATTTGCCTCTTTCTCTATTTCGTTCGGTCCGAGAAGGAGCGCCGTACTAGAGAAGCTCTTCTCCCCCTTAGGGTTAGTCCACCGGTCACCTTTGTCGTTCTCCTTCCACCACTTCGGTCGAAGATGAAGATGAAGAAACCAACAACGGTCCTTATGGTGGCCGACTTTCTTGCAGTTCGTGCATCTATCTCCTTCCCCTTCGTCGCTAGGGTCGGAGGTTTTTCCGGCAAGCGCATGGATTCCGTGCCCCTCGCCACTGGCCTGACCCATTTCTTTGAGTCGTGAAGTGATTGTTGGGAGGATCTGTGATTAGACTGCCTCTTTGGGTTTGTTTTTTGTATTCTCTAATACAGACAGATTCTGGATGATATTTTGTACGGAAATGAGATGGAAGTTTTTCTGGTATGGAAATTTTTCCTTTTTTTTTTTTTGCTGATTTTTCTGGGTTTTTTCTTGGTACTGATAAACAGTGGGTTTTTTTCTGGTTTTGATATGACGAGAACAGAATTTTTCTGGTATGAATTTGTGGTATAAAGGATTTTCTGGTTTGAAAAAAGTCTAGTAACGGATCTGATTTTTATTGCTGGTTTTTCTGATATTGTCTAATAAGAATAGATTGTTTTTCTGGCACAGGCTGATTGTCTTTAGCGGTGATTTTTCTGGTTTTTTGGTATATTGTAGCAGGTCTGATTTGAGCCCCTTTTCTGGTATTTTCTGGTACTGTACCAGTTTAGATCTTGAGCCCCTCTTTTTTATGGTGCTGCAGTTCTTAGTTATCTGCAGTCTTTTGTTGTTGTTTGCGGAACTTGCAACAGGAATACGTATATCGCTCTGATACCATGTAAAATTTATGAGAATCTGATATTGAATATTGATATTTTTTGTGTATTTCTTACAATCAGTGGCTATTGGGTATATATAAAGGTCTAAGCTTATTGTACCGTTAATTCTAACGGTAACTTCTTATTTTTCCTAAATTACAAATTTACCCTTTCTCTATTTTAGACCTCTAACTATTGTTATTCTCAACACAATCTCTGTAAAATCATAGAAATTTGAGTATAATAATAATGAATTCATTCTACGGAAAATGTTTAGCTGATCACGAAATTTCAATTCAAAATCATGTCTATTCTATTCTTTTCTGTTCTGTTCTACTGAATTCTTATTTATTTTTGTTCTGATCAGAGTGGAAGTCGAAGGCATCACCTCTCCTCGAACCCAACCTCTTCACAAATCAAGTTCCTGCCCAAAATTCACGCTGGGTACCAATCTCTTTGTTCATTGTTATTTGCTCTTTTCATGTTATCTCATACTTGCAATTGGATACAAAATTCACAGGTTAATCGAACCCTACCTAAGATGAAATTGCATTATACGTTTTTCTTGACTAGTTATTTTAGAACCAGTCAAAGTTTCATAAAATTAAGTCATAAGAATTATTTTTGTTTAATTGAGGGTTTGGATGAGAAATAAAAATGCCCAAACATGTATAATATGAGTCTCTGTACAATATGTACAATAGGCATTTAATTAAGTGTGGTTGTTTACAAGGTTCAGTATTCTTATTTGAGAAATCTGTATTAATGTTAATATTAAAAACTAAAAGGGTTTGAGAACATGGAGGGGAGACAATTATATCATTTAGTTGTGCGTTGGAAAAATGCTTGTTAATATGCCAGAGGACGAAGCTGCCAAATACTGTGAGCAGAATAATACACAAAGATGCTATGCCCATTTATTTGTTTTATTTTATGTTTTTACCATATGGTCACATTTCATATAAAATATTATTATTCTTTCCTATCTTAAAATAATTTTATACTTGTGGTGCATTTTTTTATTGATATATGTCTTATTTATTTGGGATAATTTCTTGTGTGCCCTCCAACTTTTACTAAGTTTATTCCTCAACTTTTTTAATTCTTTCTTATTTATCCTTATTTTCTTTACTGTTTGCTCACACATTTTAAAATTTATATTTCCCATTACACCCCTTTTAGTTTTATATTTCCTTACTTCTTTACTTTTCTGTCTTAGTGCTTTCTCTGACGTGCACCCAGTAGTGACACATTTAACCTCTTAAAAAAGTTTCTTAAACATTGTATACTTTTAATTGTTGGCCAGCAACTGGCATATTTCTTATTTTTTGCATAGTCTTAGTTGTCAGCCTCCTATTAGCATTTTCTTGTACTCCTAATTTGATATTTTTCAATGACAGTTAACTGGGATCATTACAGCCAAATAAGTTTGTTTTCCCTCAAATTACTCCTGAAAGATGTGTGGCTGAATGATCCTGATAGATCTCTTTAAACCTGTATCTCTAAAGATGCGAATGTTTCGTTGTTTCCAGATGTTACAACAGCCCGCCATGAACCAACAACACCATTCCCTGTATCCTCTCTTGCCAGTTGACAATGTCGCTCTCCTGGAGGAGATCCATAGGTCCTGTACCAATGAGGCCGGTACCAGTCCTGGTACCAAGATGTTAGCACCCACCCTTATAAAGATGTTAGTCCCGATACCAGAGATGGTACAAACAGTGTAGAGATGGCATAAAGATGTTAATCAACCCGCTTAATTAATTAATTAATTGCCCATGCCATATATCTTATAGTTATGCAATTTCTTCACATTATGAGTATTTAAACAAAGAAAAGAAACTATTATTTTGACTAAATATTGTCAATAGTCTAGTTAGTCTAGTAGCTCAGTGTAACTAACTAAGATTGACCTCAAAAAATCTTGGATTAAAGTTCCCATTTACCCATATAGTAGATGGGGTATTTATTTACTATATTCATACGGATCCAAATAATTAGTTTTTGTTAACGAATTTTACTTTTAATATGATAACCTCAAATTTTAAATTTATTACTATGAACCTTCGTCTAACGGCAAATCAACATTTGCTTAGATGGAACAGGATTGAGACATCTGAGCATTTAATTCGTACTGTTTAAATAAAGGTAAAAGTAATTGCAAGCATGAATTCATCAGTTTCATAAATCATAAGGGTGCTCTCACAAAATTTAATTTTGGGATTCAGCTGAATGTGATTCCACAAACCAAACCAACCTATACACAAGACATGATGCATCATCGTGACGTACCGCACAACACACGGTCCTTAGGTTGCATGAACCAGTGACACCGATATAAAGGGGCGACTGTACGAGCTGATAAACCAGTTACATCGAGATTCCAACTCATCAGACCCGCACGAGTAGAAGTGGTGAAGTATCAACGTCTTGGAGGAGGGGCGACTGTACAAGCTGGGAAGTTTCTAGAAAGATTACAGGCCAGAAAGCCAGCAAGGCCCAGTAAGGTGGGCCGAGCTGCTTGACTGGGAAGAGGTTCTGAACTGCTAGCTTAAGCTCAGCCATGTCTCTCATGCCATCTCTCACAAACCTGAGATCAGAAACACAAACATAAAATGAAATAGGAAAAAGAAAATTTAAAAAGAATTATGAATACAGAAGGACAGTGGATGCGTTATATATTACTATATAGGAACGGGAAATTACAAACTTGGAGCATTAAATTTTCTTGTCACTTGATTTTTCACCAAATATTTAAACATAGATGTCAAAAATCTTCTAAAGGAACCGTGTATGCAAATATGATGATCAGATGATTTACCCATAAAAATATGAAAAAAAAATCCTCTATATCCCTCATTAGACTACAAAAGATGTTTCTCTTTTAAGGCAGAGGCATATCTGATTTTAAGATATTTTTCAATGTTCTGAGAATTAAACTACTACTTGTCATATCCAACTTTCCTATACCAAGGAATCGAACAGATGACTCACTGAGTTGCATGCCTCGCCATAGACCTTGTCAAGGGAGTGAGACAGAATGGATGCCAAGTCGGGGAGGGTTGACATGGTGGTGGAGATGTGCGAGTGAATCTCTTGTAAGTTTTGGCATAAGAGCAAAATTGTTTAATTGGGCCCCAATAGCAGGGCCTGTTACTTGAAGGGCTGCAGGTTCGGTAGATATCTGCAAATAAAAAAAGAACAAAACAGAAGCAATCGTTCAATACAAGAAGCCACAGACATTAGTCGAATCAATGTTAAACATGGTGTTTGGGTTTAAACCTAACAAAACTCCTATTGTAAATTTCCATGAATAAATTTAAATACAGTGATATTCTCTAAGAAACGAAGTTCATCATATGAGAAATGACTCAATGTTTTACTGCACAAATAAATACTCAGAATAACCACTGTCATGCATAACATGATCAACCAATAATAGTTTAAAACTCTATAATAGATATGCACAGAGACAAAAAAAAACAAATGAGCTATAATCTGCTTAAATAAAAGTACTCACATAGCAACTGCCAAATTCTAACTGGGACAGTTGCATTCAAATCAATCTCGGAGAAGAATCAATCCATATGTAGTATAGTAATAGTAGTAGGAGCAGTATGAGTAGCAGCAGACAGAGGTAGGACGTATCACAGTAAAGGTACTTGTACTTTCAAAAAAGAATTATAAACTTTCATTGGAAATATGGATGATAAACTTTCTTTTGCAGAAAATTCATGGATACGATTTTGTTGGAGCTCTTGTTTCATTTCCAAAAAGGTACCTATTCTTCCTTTTGTTTTAATTAGTCTTTAATTTGATCTTTTTCAGGTTTTCTTTAAAATCACTATAAGATACAGAGTTATTCATAAGATATGTGTCGTTATTATTCTTCACGATTTATGGTTTGTGTTGACCATATATTATACTTTCCGAATTTTTCCACATTTAAAAGATCTATGTAGTTATTATTCATAAGATTTTTCTATTTTGAAACGCACATATATTTCATAAGATTTTATCAATATTCATAAGATTTTTATCAAATAACTTAGATTTTTTATTGGTAAATATCTAATTTTATAAATCCTTTATATGTACAATCTGAGTTTCACTGTATGTCGCGGATTGACGTATTTTTAATAAAATTCCCTTGGTAAATAAAATAAAATAAAATAAAATAAATAATAATAATAATGATAATAATATTAATAATAATAATAAAAATAAAAATAGAGAGAAATGTTTGGGTCTGATGACCATAGGAAACAAATTTTGACCTGATGGACATTAGAACCGTGTAACGCGCTTGAAGATTCGTACGCAGCTCTATCTAAAATTAATGTGCACGATTTTGAAGCAGATCAGATGATTATAATGCCCATGGTTTCAAAATTTGCTTTCCATGAACATCTGATCCAAACTACAATCGAAAATGAGAGCCAAACTACAATCGAAAATGAGAGGGGTGGGGACCTCCAAGGAGGATCTTCAGGCAAGTAGACAACCAAGGAGGTACCAAAGAAGTACAACCAAAGCAAGAAAACTTGAAGGGGTCCGGTACCAATCACCAATCTCCCCACAAAGGAGCCTTTCCCAAGACCACAGCTGTAGCGACATATTATTAATACAATTTCTTTTCTTTTTTCCTTTTTTTGGGGCTTTCTTTCTTGTTTTGATTTTACAACATGTATGATCAAATGGTCGGCACTCGGCACAGAGGACTCCTTTGTAGTCCAATTTATCAAATATTAGCCAAGCTTAAGTGTTTAATATGTATACCAAATTACCGAGTAGAGCTGAAAAAAAAGTTTGTGACTGGCTCGAATTTGGGTCGGAAAAGATCATAATTAATTAGCGGCTCAACTGGCTCAGCTCGTTCTAAGAAGTAGATAAAGTTATTTTTTAATCTTTTTATTTTTTTGTTTGTGTCCACTATAAGAGAATGAAACTTGTTACAAAGAAAAAATAAACTTTTTTACTGACTTGTGGTCTAGATGCTGCTCGTAGCACCGAATCTATAAAAAAAACTTTCCTCTCTATACAGTTCACAGCATGAAAGAGCTCTATACTAACGAACTGACTCAGCTCGGCTCGGCTAGTTGACAAACCTAATTCTGAGTGGTTGGCCAAGTTCACGTATGCTATGGTAACTCTGATTTAAGTTTGAAATCCAAACTGTCCGATTAGAATCCGAACCAAATCGAACCAATTTGAAAATTCACGGAACCCTTCTATTATCCGTGTCAAGTCGGAAATGGGAAATGGAGCTGTTTTCCCACTTATCAATATTAATTATTCATTTTTCCTCCGATAATATTGGTACGTGTTAGATATCAATTAATCATTAGTCTTGCTTTACTGTTTAACTCGTATCTATCTGTTTTCTCCCTTATTAATATAACTTTTTTTTTCTGCAAAATGTTGGTTTTATGTAAAAATTCAACATTTTCAAAATTGATTCATATTTTGAAGTCAGCTGTTTATCATAGTACGACGAAAACCCTGTGTGTGTGTGTGTGTGTGTTTTTTTTGAGTTGAACCTTGTGTGTGTTAATTAATTTTTGTTGCAAGAGGGGGGGGGGGGGGTGTTTAACAGTCAAAGAACTGCAATGACCAACCTTTTTATCTGTAATATCTTTAATATATATATATATATATATATATATATATATATATATATATGAGTGAGGCTACGGTGCTATGCATAGCACCAATTGGGTTCGTACTACGGCTTAAAATTTGACTTTTCAAAATCCTAACGGTCGATCTGAACCGTTCAACATGATTATAAAATGAATATGTACTTGCAAACCAAATTTTATATTTTTTCGAATTTTTTTACTATTTTTTTTAAAATCACTTGATCTGAACATTCTGGACCATCCAAAAACAGCCTATCTAAAAAAATAGTAAAAAAAATTGAAAAAATGTAAAATTTGGTTTGCAAGTACATATTCATTTTATAATCATGTTGAACGGTTCGGATCGACCGTTAGAATTTTGAAAAGTCAAATTTTAAGCCGTAGCACGGACTCAATCCGTGCTATGCATAGCACCGTAGCCCCACTCTATATATATATATATATATATATATATATATATATATATTGTGTCATCGAGTCAGAAATATTTTTTTTTGTGACAGTAAGATTGATAGTGTTTCAGAATGAGACAAAACGGTAATAATACTTACCATTTCATACCTGACGAAACGCTAATGTTTCAGACAATCAGACCTGACAAAATGCGAACATTTCGCACCTTGCCAGTAAACCAGTGAAACTCTATTTCAAAAATTCTATTATGATGCAGCATTGTATTATAAGCGTTTCGTCAGATTCAAACGCTAACCTAGAACGTTAGCAATCATCTGTACCAAAATATTAGCGTTTTTAATATGAATGAAAATAATTCTGACTTGATGACACAATTTAATATTTTTTTTTTTAAATGCTACGATTGAAAAAAAAAAAATCGGCTAAAATTAATGGAGCTCCACCCAAAACCGAAAGGAAGTTTTGAGGATTTCTCAATTTTTAGTAGTTGCCGACTAGAAATCAAGAATAAAAAGATGAAGAGATGTCGTTATGGGCCTTCTACAGCAGTTCATCAACCACGTGTGTACAAAGGAACATGTGAGTTTATCCTCAATACATGCTCATATTTATTCTAGATAGTTGTATTCACAACTGTTTAGTAATTGCGACACGGTCGGACAAATTAATTATAACAACCTTTTTTAGTTCGTGTGGTAATTTAATTATTGGGAATTGGTTGGTCACTGATTAAGTACCGATCAATTAAACTATTAAATGTTCAAACAGCTAGATTAATGATTAATTGATTTTTTTAAATAAAGTCTTTGATCTAGTTATAAAAAATAATGTTAAATCAGTCTGTTGAGGTGGCTTAACCCCCACCACTCTATTAAAAAAAATGATAATTTTTTTTCCAATTTACAACAAACTTAATATAAAATATATCTAATTTTAGTAAAAAAAAAATAGTTGTCAGTATAATCCATCACTCATTTATTTATATAACAATAAAACTATTCTTATCTTTTAAACATTAAATAATTGTCCTATAACTATTTTTTATTATAATTTTTTTCGGAGATATAGCCTATTAACTTTAATATAATTGTCTATTAAAGATTCTTCGTCCTGATTTCGAACCAATTTTTTTATTAGAATTATCCCTAGAAGTTCTCTGAAAAAATAATATTTATTTAAAATAAATTAATTCAACTTTAACAATGATAATTTATTTAAACAATCATAAACTCCAGTAAATTTTGAATAATTATTTTTCATAAAACTATAAATATCTGTAACATTCTGCCAAATAGATATATGAAATTAATAACTGAAAATAAAATACGAACTGTCTGAATGTATTTTCGGTGAGTAAGTAATATTTAAAGAATAAATATTATTTTTGTGAACTGATTAGCAAGATGAATAAGTTATTTGGTTATGATTTATTATCAAACCGATAATTTAAAATTATATTTGATTGATATAAAAATAAATTGTTACTCAAATGTCTAATATATTTGGAGTGAATATTTGAAAATTAGAAATTGAAATTGTGTGAGATATAACATATATAGGAATATATAATTGATGCTTGTAATAAAAATATAATGATAACATTGTGTAATGATTTTGATTAATTGTGATTAAGTTAAAGTTTCAAAGTAAAATGAGAGTAAAGTTCTAATAAATGTTTACAGAAATACTAGACATGGATTTATCAAATAAGTCATGAGATTTAAATATTTAAAGACCTAAACTATTATGCTAAAATAAAAATGTTACAAGTATTGATTAGAATATATGTATTGCTTTTAACATAGGCGTTCTTACGAAAGAGACAGATAAGACAGTGTTTATAAAGAACAGATGGATGATGATCTCATCTATTACCCTACGATATCAGGTGCGCGGTTATTGGATTAGTCTGAGATTCATGACTAGGAATTAAATCGTAACTCGCTGTGCATTTTGAATAGTTGATTGACTGCATTGATTGAACTGTTGCATCATATGCATAGCCCAATACAATTGAAATTGAATTACAGGTAAGATTGTTGACTGTCATGTTGATATTGTTTATCGATTGGTTGATTCTTATTGCAAATGATTGATTGAGATCACAGTGACTGAATTGATTGAATATTGAATATTGTAATCCTTGAACCTCCATATAGTGGAGAAAAATGATTAATATACTGTAAAGTCTAGCTAGCTACTAGACTTTACTCCAGGACCCTTATGCGCATATGGTGAATGGCCCCAACTGAATCCAGTACCGGTTGGATAGGGGATATTGAATGAATATGAATTGTGACTGTAAGACTAATGAACTGTGGTAACTGTCTTATCAATAATTTTCTTTTCGATAATGACAGTATTGAAATATTGATTATGTATTGTTTTTGTTAACAAATTACCAGAATAGGTGGAACAGTATAAGCCATAACACGACATATACATGTTATTGTATCTGTCAGTGTTACCAGACTAGAAATTGTAAAGTTAAGAAACCAAACGTTACTAGACTTTATGGTTTAAAAGATTTTGACCCAAACCATTTATTCTGATAAGATTCTTAGAGTTCTGATTTATTTACATAATTGTTGTTGTTCAATTGAATACTGTTATTGAGCATTTGCATTCGTTATTATGAAATGAACTGCTAGTTTCTTATGCAGAGATTTCATTCTGAATATGGATTTCCTTCGAATCAAATAACCTCAGTGGCAATTAGCACTGAGAAATAATTTATTATTTCTCACGCGTTTCCCCTTGTGGGATTCACAGGTTTGTTAGATGAAGACAGAGAAACGCTTTTGGGATTATAATTGACAGCAGGGCCACCTAAAGGTATGGGATTTGGGTTTATTGTATTTGACAGGGTGCAGAGAATATATCTCTAGCATCATCCACTATAAATGGTCAAATAATTCTTGTAAATATACTGGGATGTGGTACAAATAATGGATGCTATTGGCAATGCATAAAAAGATCCATGTCTTATGTTACGTATATTGAATGGTAAAGGTACGCGGTAGTAATTGTCGCACCTCCGGATCGGGGGTGTGACAATATCTTTATAATAAAAAACAGAGCAAAGCTAGGGTGTAATGTGCTCACCAAGAGATTTTGGTGAGTACAACTCCAAAAGTCTACCGCTTTTGTTTCAAATGATGAATTCAAACCGTTAAAATCCATCTACTTCATGAGTGATGCATGTATATACAAAATTTTGGAAGTTTCGAATTCATCTAGTACAAAGTAAAGCGGTAAAAAAAATGAACTTTTTTATAAGTTATTTCATGTATTGATTTTTCATCATTTTTTTTACCGCTTGACCTTGTACTAGTTAAATAAATTCGAAACTTTCAAATTTTTACAAGTACATGCAACACTCATGAAGTAGATGGATTTCAACGGTTTAGATTCCTTGTTTGAAGTCAATTCGATAGACTTATGGAGTTGTGCTAAAAAAACAACACGATTAACTGAATGAAAGTTTTTACAAAAAAAAAGAATTCAGACTCTCTTAAATGAAGTTTTGAGGAAAAAAAAAAAGCATGAAAAATTACTAGTCTTTTGAACGTAGTAAATAATAAAAAAGAATACCATCCAATTGATGAAGTAGTTGATGATGTAGCATAATTAATCATTCTTAAAACTTAATTTGAAGTATAAAAAAATTGTTATTTTCTCTTTTTGGTTCTGCATGGGCTATTGGATACGGTGTCTGGAGAGATCTCATCAATCCAACTGTTTTGAACGAACATTAATTGAACATACAACTCAACCATTTGCATCTCATTAGAGATGACATTATATGACGTACTACAGTTCATGATCTCTTATATTGCAACATTATAAATCCCTTAATTCTGGATGGGGTGTACTGTAGAATGAACAGTGTCACTCCGTTTTTGTACCGTCTGATGAACAATCAAGGGCTCTGGATTGTCCCAAATTATTCACCCACCGCCTTCTCAAAGTACTCCAAATCTGATGAACAATCAAGGGCTCTGGATTGTCCCAAGTTATTCACCCACCGCCCTCTCAAATTACTCCAAAAATGAAAAAAACACTGTCAACTCTCAGTCGCGCCACCTGTACACTCCGCCCTCGCCCTGTCCGCCATAAAAAAATCCTCCTCTCCCTCCGTCGTCTCCTGCTCTCATTCCCTTCATCTTCTTCCTCCTGCCTCAGCCAATTTCTCCGCAGGCCACCCTCTACCCGTCAGCAGCTTCCCTAGTCTTCTGGTCGTCCGCTCATCTCCATTCTCCCCAGGTGCCTTCGGCGTAAGACCACCCTCCGGCTACAGTCACGGTACGTAATGTTCTCCGGCTACCACAGGTGAAAAGCTCCAGGGAAGGTGAAAAACTCCAGGGAAATCAAAGAGGAAAAACTCCAGCGAAGGTGAGAAGTCTGCATTTATACAGTAATGCACAGTTTACATTTCTCTAAAATTCTTCAATTTGGAGCATCAAACCACGTTGAATTTTCAATTGGCTTCTTTTTTCGCTGTCCTCTTTCAGTAACTCAATTGGCTTCCCTCAGCAAGAAGAGAGAAGGTACCGCTGCTAGAGTCGCTACCAAAAGTGAGTTGCCATTTCTTATTCCAAATGCCCTGACTTGCTGTAAGAACCCTGTGGTTCAATACCAGCCAAAGGAAAGACCTAATTTTGAGGGGGATCCCCGCTTTCCAATGTTACCATACATACTATGTTCTTTCTGATATGGTACCTGTTTGGTATTATAATATACCATAATTTTCTGGGTTTGACTCTAACTTCTTTTAATTGAAAAGAAAGGAATTGCTTTTGTGCGAGTGTGCCAGCTGCAATTCTATTTATTTGCAAGTGATACTACTAGAATTCAATGATAGTTTATTTGTTGGAATCGGCAGAAGACATAAATTATCTCCCCTGTCTCAACCCCCTTTTGTGCAAAAATTGGTACATGTATAAACACATAGATCTGTTGAAATATATTTATTGTCTATGTTATAATTCTACTGGTAATTTATCGTTACATGTTGAAGGAAAGGAAGAATAAGAAAGGTGTGTGGGCTACTACAAGTCGTTTGCGCAACACTTTTCCCAGCTTTCCTGATCAGAGATGTAAGCAGTTTGCGTGGTTCTACTTAACACAACACTCTTTCGCATATTCAGGTATATATTACTGTTGCTACATTGAACATCATTTAATGTGTTTCTCAATTTGTAATTAGCAAAGGTTATATGCAAAACAGACCACAAAGTGGAACTTTAATATATTTTCATATTTTAAGTTCTGCATTCAATTTTAATAAAGGCCTGCAATTGCCATCAGTGGAACCAACGATTCTGACTACAAGAGAGAAATTAAGAGCACCAGGGAAAAACAACTATCCTAAAACCAGTCACCCGTTGCAAAAATAACCATGCACTGGTACAGATCGGGTTGAGCCCGATACCGACAGGTACGGTTTAGTGTTGAACTATAAATAAAAATCCAAGTACTAAGTCCCCAGACAACCTTGGTACAGAAGTAAGCAAATCACCATCACAAATTTTGGTTTTCAAATCCAATTAAACTATTAAAGCACAAAGGGTAACAGAGGCCTCAGACAATTCTATCCACATACTTTATAAACCAAGTTTTTCAACTAACTCATCACAAGATTTAGCTTTGTATAGTTTTAACATGTTTAATAAATTTCCAGCTTTCAAGCAAGCCTTTCTAATTGATGTCACATCAAGATACCATTTACGTGCTTAATTTATCAAAGATTATATAAACAAAATCCTAATTAAGTGACAAAGGAAATCACAAGCAATAGAAAAGAGAGGAGATTACCAATAACCCCGCACAACTCTAGTACCATGGCCAATAGTTCAATAGCAAAAGCCAAGCCAATAAGAGTATCATAAAATAACAAGGTCGGTTCGTATCAACCAATACTGTTGGAAAAAAGCAAGCCAAAAACTGCTTGTATCAGCAAAGACGTCAACTCCAACCGAGGAAATATACCAGAATTGAATTGAATATAATTAGGGGAAAAAAGGTACAGTTGACTTTACTTTTTAATTTACATTTGCTATCTGTGAGGCTAAATGAAATTGCCCTAGCAGATTTTACTCTACGAAATTTTGCCTTTCGTGTTACCTATAGATCGAAATTAGAAATTGTAGAGAACCTAGGATGTAGTACAACAAGCATATTTACGTATAGTATTTCGGAAAATTAAGGAATTGATTCTGCTTTGTAAATAAAGAACTGGTAACAATAGCCAACAAAGTAGAACTGTGCATTGGTAGCTATTTGTTTATTTGGAACTATGTTGCAAAGCTTCATGGATTGCCTGACATCACTTTGGCACTCAAGCCTCAATTAAAATGATATTTGTGGCTAACATATACAGAAACTCAAGCCTCAATAATAGAACTTATCAAACTAGATATTTGTCAGAAATTGTGTATATTATACCTTTACATGGTTTAAACGATTGCAGTCAAGCCTCAAATACTTCTCTAAAGATAAAAAAAGTTTAAGTGTATGCTAACATACACAGAAAAACAGTAAAGGATAATATAGGATGCTGGCATAATTGTAAAGTTTTAATTTGAGAAGACTTATAAATAATGCATACGTCAGAAATAATTACATAATGTAATGGATGTGTCCTCAGTTGTTGTAAACTGCTATTTTTTATCAATTTCAGTTAGTGTGAAAATGCTCTTTGGTTGTTATATGTTTATGTCGAGATGCTTACCAATATCAGATTGTCTTTAATTTTTTTTAGCATTAACTTTGCCTCCATATTTGATAGCAAATTAACTTGATCTAAAAATCTGGCGAAATAGTGCTTATTGCATGTTAATTTGTACCTCTAGGCTCGTATATTTTGCAAGGTTTTGCTTGTCAAGCTCTGCTGGCAATTTTCCATGTCTCATATAGTTTGTTTCCTACTATCGTCACTATCATTAAATATGGATTCCAATTCCTTATTTAATTTCATTTTATTTCCTTTTCATTTGCACAGTTGCGGCTGTACTTCTTACGCTTTGTTGGTGTGTATCATTTGCGCCGTTTCAGCTTTCTCTGCCTACGATTTCAGGTTTGTACTTTACACTTCTTCCCATACTTAATTTGTTAGGTCAATGTTTCAACTGATCTACTCATCTTGGAAATTATTAATGGCTTGAGAAAAAAAACTGAATGACCTGAGTTACATAATCCGTTAGCCTAACTGATATATCTGATGACTGGGTTGTTCAAGTGAAGTTAAAATTGAGAGACAATTCCTTGCGTTTCCATTCAGATGTCTTAATTTATTTAACAGGCTTCAACAACAAAATGACCTGTTCTGATAAACCAGACAGTGCAGCCTGGTGCATGGACCAAATTGTAAAATAAACTACACTGGCATGTAAAGGACTTCAGAACACACACCTTAGACTTAAATTTTACATTTATAGCATTTTTATATGATTTACTATCTATTTTTTTAAAGTTCCCTTTCTCAAAATATAAAAACATGCTAAAAAACTGTTTCATTTACCAGTCTGCCCTTATATTCAAACACCTATTAAAAATAGCTAGACAAGTACAAAAATCTCAAAAATGGGCATGCATGTAGATTAGACTTTCCTCTACATTCTCGTAAAAAGAAATCACAATTTGTTCTTCGTCAAAAGAGGAGTGTCTGTTCCACCATTCTTTGTTCTTATTTAATAATTTTTGTTCTATGATGTATGCCTAAATTTCACCTTCATCCTTCCAAAACCTCAAAATGCCATGTATATCCTCTGAATTGACAAGTACATGCTAGAAATCCCTTTTTTAAGCATGTGGAAAGTTGACACTGTAGTAAGTTCTGAATTTTTCCCCCTTGCAAGAAGAACAAATATTTGTGGGTAAAAATGGAAAACCATGCCCCACTCCAAACATTCCTATATCTAATTTACGTTCCATATAATTTAGGTTCTACATATAGAACCATTGCCAAATCTGTAATTATAGTCTTCCGAATTTGAGCGAAGTCGACAGAAGGAAGTTCAGAATACCCAATATGTCAAACTCGACAATTTTTCAACTATTATCCTATTGAATGATACAGTCGTCATATATTTCGAACATAGTTCATATTTCTATATGTGTGGGAAAAAAATAATCATTTCCTCATATCCTATTTCAGATCAAAGGGAAGAGGCAAGGGAATATAGATGTATCTCTACAGTCTACACTCAATAATCACCATTTCAACACGGACAGAAAGATCAATCTGAGCAAACAAAATTTCATGATTGATACTGAATTGCTCTTGAGAAAAAGCTACACTGTTGACCAAATATAAACTGTATTGTGAATGTTAATTGATTATTGAATTAGCTCATAGAATGGTGTAAAGTACTTTGGCTTCTTCAATTTTAATATTGTTCACATCTAAAGTAACTACATCTCTCATTAATCTTGCACTCTCTACTGTATGCATTTGTAGAATAGGTTTACAAGTTTCCACATAATTTGAAACACTTCCTAATAGGTTCATATATTTACCGTAATATATTTGGGATTGTATATAAATGTCTGTTTTCCCTTGCGGAAACATCCGAGGAAACCTTACAGGATATATCCATCTCTATTGTCACCTCGATTCCGTGAGTCGCTGATGGTTATATTTCTACACAAATCTGATTCTGATCCAAGGAGAATATATGCTCCAACATACAAAACAAAAGTGAAGAACAAATTGTCCCCCGTTTGAACCAACATGCACCCGAAAACAGTTGCGGCAACGCCGCAACAAAGCATCTAGTTAACTTAAAACTCTGAATAGTGAATACAGATCAAACAGTGGTTTGTAGTTCTCAACGACCATGATGTATTCCAGCATTTAAATCATGAGGGATGCTTCTATGGATATAAGGACCTATTTGTAAAATGAACATATTTTCATTTTCAAAGTTCAAACAGTCGATCCGACTGTTCAACATTATCTCCATATTAAAATGTACTTGGAGGTTAAATTTTACATTTTTTTGAATTTTTTTACTATTTATTAAGTATTTTACAAAACTAGTCAAATTCAGACCATTGAATTTTGTACCCATCTTAATAAATAGTAAAAACATTCAAAAAAAATGTAAAATTTGACCTCCAAGTACATTTTAATATGGAGATAATGTTGAACAGTCGGATCGACTGTTTGAACTTTGAAAATAAAAATATGTTCATTTTACAAATAGGTCCTTATGTCCATAGAAGAATTTGCCTTAAATCATTTATCTCATCTCTTTGCTGCTAGCTGAAAATTGTAAGTCTCAAAGATCATGATATAAATAATTTTTTATTTTATAGAAATTATTTGAAAATAATATAGGGTAATAGATGAATTAATCGTCTTGAGATTTGATTTCATAGAAGAAATCGGAAATAAAATTCGGTTATTTTAATGATTTTCTGTGACATCAGGTCGGTGATACACTGGATCTTAAAGGAACCAAAAACTTTTTTCAGTTCCTTTTATGAGATCAAAATTTTCATACAATCTAATGTTATCCTATATTATATTTATGTATTTTTTACAAATGAAAAATTCTGCATGATATTCCTAAATATAAACTGATCGGGATAATTATACATTTATTCTATACAATTTTTCACGAAATGGATTTCCAACAATTATTTTATATTTATTCTATACAATTTTCACGAAATGTATTTCCAACGTTTATTCTATAAATTTTTCACGAAATATTATCAATGAATCTCAATGCATAACAAGATAGCGTCTAATTTCACTGAAACATTTTTTTTTCTAAAAAACTCATCTATTAGTGATTACTGGTTAACAAAATATGTGCCAAATTAAGAACCAAAAACCTAAGATTTAGATTTATATATACCACTCACACTAGTTGCTATGAAAAAATGACACCGTTTTTGAACCGTCTAATTAAAATTCAACCACCGAAACCACAAATCACTGTAGAAGATCTCTTCATGATTTGAATTGTTGGATTTTGATCCGACGGTTCCCAATAAGAGCATAATTTATATGCTTATGTGCCTCATGCCGATTTTTTTTGTTCATATCATTAGAAAAAATAATAAATTAGTTAAATCGATAACATCATTTAAAAAAAAAAAAAAAAGTAAAAGACCACAGCAAATTATTGCGGTCTACAAGAGATAAGCCGCAACTCAGATTTGCTTTTAATTACATTGAGAAAAAAACAAATTATCCCTTGTGGACCGTAATCGTTCACTGCAATTAGTGGCAGAGCTAGGTGTTTTCAGAATAGACAGTTGCTTATCCGTAAATTTGAAAATTTAATTATTACATCACATTTATATAGTTGTCTATTTCTAAATATGAACGGTCTATTTCAAATCTCAATCCTTATTAAATTAATTTGTTGAGGCAGCCTAAATTCAATAATCAATTTTAATTTTCTCCTCCATAACTCGTTAACAAATTAATCTCACACTATCCTCACGCTCGCCTCCACTCCAGAAAAAATCGCCGTATGTAATTCTAACTAAGAAAAACCAAAAACGCGAATGGTGAGTTAGGGAGAAGAGATTTTGATTGCTGATTCACTATGCAGAAGAGAAAAAAAATCAAAGATCTCTCATCTCTGTGCATGTACTGTGTGTATGTGTCCAATTCCCCTCCGCCTTTGTGGCTCTATGCATGCTCACTGCGGCTAAAGTAACCCTATTTTTTAAAAATTGTAAATCTACAATTTAGTTTGTTAATTGATACCAATTGTTTTAGTAATTTTGTACAAATTAGTAATTTACAAAATACAACCAATTCGATAGACACGATTCAGCAGGCGGTTCAGGTGGAGGTGGGAAGGGTGTTATGGAGGGAATACAAATCCAAACCCTTTTAGGAAAAAAAAAAAAACCTAAATCCAATTTTTGTGTGCCCATGGCTCAAATTTTGGCTACGCGATCTTGCTGTTATTGAATATTTCAAAACCAAATTAAAAGTTAAAGAAAAATATTGTTATCGGTTTTATTTATTATTTTTAATGATGTGAATGAAAAAAATCGGTACCTCATGGCTCACAAACTGATTCATACCTTATATGACACTGTAATTTTTATGATAGCTAATATAAGAACTAATTTTGCATCTCAAGCTCAAATTAAAAAAAATCCCTCAAAAGGAATACGAAGAAGAGAATGAAGTTTGAGAAACACAGAAGAGAGAGAACAGTGAGTGGTAGAGGTCATATCAAATCAACATCTCTTAATGAGATATGTTGGTCCAATTATATATGAATCTCATGTGGTGTTGGATATCTTCGAAGCCAAGAATTAATTCAATCGTTTAAATAGTTGATTGAAACAAGTTCTCCTTTTTACTTACCTTCTCACCTAACCCTTTGTGGCCTCGCTACTTTGCTAGTTCCAGCCCCTCACAGCCTAGGTGCCATCTCCTCTTCTTTTTCATTTTTGTTCTTGTACCTTGGAGTGTTCAAACGGTCGGTTCGGTTGAAACCGAAATAAAATGACTAAATTAAATTTTTTTTCGGTTTTCAAATATAGAACCTAACCGAACTGATTAAACCTATCAACCGATTAAGAACTGAACCGAACCGAAGTAAATTTCGGTTCGTTCGGTTCAAACCGAAGTAAATATATTGGTACCATTATTAATGAAAAGAACACATTGTCATACATAATAATTGAAGTTCGGTTCGGTTGGGTTCGGTTTAGTTTAATGAAATCATTATTATAATATCAATAAAATTAGAGTCAAATCAATATAAACCGGTCAGTTTGGTTTAGTCTGTTTTGAAAAGTCGAAACCGAACCGATCCATTTAAACTGAAATAATTCAAAATTTCAACCGAACCGATCTATTTAAACCAATCTATTTAAACTGAAATTATAACCGAACCGTTTTACCCATTTTACAAAGGCTTATTTTTCTATATACCCTCTAAAAGTTTAGACACGTTAATTTCTGCAGGATTGCTCTTTTTTGTGTGTGTGGGTGTGTGTCGATTTTTTTCTTTCTATTTTTAGTATTTAAAAAACTATATATATTTTTAGCACGAAATTAGTGAAATCTCGAATGTCAGCACGAACGATACCCATGCTGGCGTATTTTTTCAAAAGAGAAACACAAGCATTAAAACATCGAATTTTTTACCTATCTATTAAATATTACAAAAAAATTAAAAAATATATCTCCAAAGATATTTTTAATTATTTATATGAAAATTATATTGAGCGGTTTGAATTGACTGTTATAATTTAATGTCGAAAATATGATGTGAAGCAAAATCAGGCTCTTTTTTAACAAAATATTTGGTCTGCAAAAATACTTTTATATGAAAATTATATTGAGTGGTTCGAATTGACTATTTGAATTTTAATATCGAAAATAAGATGTGAAATATTAAAGGGCTCTTAATTCATAAAGCATCATAATCCATTGGTTTTGATTAATTAATATTTTCAACGAAATTGACTAATAATATCTTTCCCTTTTTATTAGAAATTAAATGACAAAGATTTAATGCTCTAAACAAGCAATTTGACAATCATACGCGTACCCTAGTGTACGGGTATTATATTTTTTGGAAGAAAGATAATACGGGTATTGGTGTGTGTTTGTAAAGGAATAAATTAGAATAGTTTATAATTAAGAAGCATAATTGCATAAACGACAAACATGTGCTCTTTTGGGATAGCAAACAAATAAGGTGCTAAGGTAGTGGGTCTATTGTTCTAAGAAAATAATGCAATTCTTTTTGCATAGATTTGTCCAATCATATATAAAAATTTGGAATTCTATTGTACAAAAAATACATCTTATCAAATGTTTTAGAATTATTCTATTTAAATTATTATTTAACACAGAGATAACTTCTGACATTGATTTTTGAAGTTTTTTTCAATTAAAATAAATCTTAAATATCGTAATTTTTATTAATACGTAGAGAAAAAAATATATATCATATTTAACGCTCTTAATTTTTTATTTGATTCTTCAAATTTTGTTGATGAGAATTAAAAGTAGTGGCAAAATAGAACTAAAAGGTAGAGATATTTGAATATGAACGGATTAATAATATGAAAATTTAATCCGTCTCAAACTATAATTCATATCTCATCAGGTAACTTAAAACTTAAATTTAATTCGAACTATTCATTGTAAATTGACACGAACTTTATAATAATTCCGTAAGTTTTAAAATTAATTGAAATCGACTGGAATCTTGATCTAATAATTCAGATTTTAAACTCAAATATTTAGTTAGATTGAGAATACATAAACCGTCCATAATTCCAAAGGAGAGAAGCCAATTAGTCCCAAAACAGTACAGTGACCAACACACATGCGCACATTCCTTTGGAACATGTTCCAGACTAGCTCTGACCTTTTGTGGGGCCCACTTGATGTATATATAATTTGCCTGTATGAAGTTAACTTATCAATAATAGAGAATGAAACTTTAGTCTAGTGGTTAAAAATAATTATTTTTTGTATTATATTCGAAATTTGAATGAAAAAGTTGTTATGAATATCAATGAATGAGTGATTTGATCCTCAACTTTGAAATTTACCAATCGCTAAACCGTTATATCTGTCAAATATGGCAAACTTTTCAGATTCTAAAATTAATATTGTATATTGGTACTAAAAATTGCCCTTGAATAATGAAATAGTATGAAAAATTGCCCATATATAAAAAACAGCGCTTCACATTTTATACCAAAAAAAAGTGCAATATTACTGGAAAAACAATCTTTTGTAATAAAGAGTCTTATGATGACAGATCGACTGAAACTTTGCAAAGATTGGATTTGCATTTTTCTGTTCTATTCTATCATAAAAGTAAAATTTTGCTATTTCAACTCAATCCATCTGACTAAAATAAACGATATGATATAAATGTAAATCATCTATGATTAATATGGGCTTAATCCTGAATAGATGTGATTTAGTCCATTTGTTTTAAATCGGACGGACCGGAGCTAGCAGCGACAGATTTGATTTTAAGACGAGGAAAAAAAAATATAGATATGCTTAAAATAACACAAATCAAATATATTATTTAAACCTGTCAGGTTACCAAACAACCTGGAGTGGTTATTAAGGTTGATTTTGAAAAAACCTATGATAAGATACACTGGGAATATCTTCTAGAAGTATTACCTAGTAGAAATTTTGGATCTAGGTGGATTAAATGGATTACTCTCTGGTTACATAGTTCCCAATCATGTATTACTGTCAATGGGGAATTGACAGAATATTTCTACTGTAAAAGAGGGGTTAGACAAGGAGACTCCTTATCCCCTTTCTTATACATACTAGCTGCAGATACACTTAGCAAAATGTTTAATAAAGGTAGGAGAGCTAATGCAATACAAGGTTTAGGACCGGAATGTCTGGATAATACAGCAGTTACTAATTGCCATTATGCAAATGACACAATATTGTTCCTGGCTGCCCAGGGCAATAATATGGAGGCTGCATGGTGGGTCATGATGGATTTTGAAGCCTTGTCTGGGATTAGAATGAACTATGAAAAAACTGAAATGTACCATCTTAATTTAGATGATAATGTAGGCCTAAATCAAAATTTTAGATGTCAACTAGGGGAATTTCCCATTAAATATTTAGGGCTACCTTTACACAATCACAAACTACTGGTTGCAGATTGGGCTTTTCTTGTAGATAAATTAGAAAGTAGATTGCCTAGCTCGCAAAGCCAACTCCTTTCTATAGGTGGAAGGACTACTCTACTTAATTCAGTTCTGAGCTCAATACCACTCTATGCCTTGTCAGTATTTAGAATACCAAAAACTGTCTTGAAACAAATAGATAAAATTCGTAGAAGGTTTTTATGGCAGGGGTCAGATAAGAAATTTAAATATGCTCTTATGAATTGGGAAACTATTTGCATTGCCAAACAATTTGGAGGGTTAGGAGTTTTAGATCTTAATCACATGAATATTGCATTAATGTTGAAATGGCGGTGGAAATATAAGAATGCTGACTACCAAGGGTTGTGGAAAAACATAATTATTCATAAGTACTATACTGGTACCCCCCTACCATTTTCTCCATTCTGGTATCATGTATTACAATTAGAATCAGTTGGTGATCTTAGCATTACATATGAACCAGGACTACATTCCACAGCCAAATTCTGGACTGATATATGGTTTTTAGAATGTTCTTTAGCTACTAGATTTCCTGAGCTATATCAACTGTGTAGTACAAAGCAAATTCTGCTAACTGATGTCATTAGCTCCCAAGGGGCTCAATTGTCTTTTAGAAGAACTTTAGAAGGGGCTAATCACAAAGATTGGGGGGAACTGCTTCATATAATCAATAGTACATCCTTCCACCATACACATGACAAAGTGAACTGGAGATGGGATCCTTCAGGGAAGTTTACTACTCAATCCTTATATAAATTTCTAAACTACAGATGGGACTTTCCAGTTTTACCCCTGATGTGGTGGACATTACCAATACCCCCAAAAATCAGATTTTTATGTGGTTGACTCAAAATATAAAATCCTTACAAAAGACAATCTTTCTATCAAAGGTTGGCAAGGATCAACCACTTGTACATTCCGTTCTGATAATGAAACAGTTACTCACCTATTTCTGACTTGTCCTTTATTACAACAAATATGGTTTTGGTTAGATAAAACACAAGACCTTGTGCATCAATGGCATTCTTTTTCTGATATAATTGACTTTGCTATAATGCTTCCACCTTTACAAAGAACTGGATTCCTTATAGTATTCAGTGCCTTATGTTGGGTAGTGTGGAAACATAGAAATGCTATATGCTTTGATAATTATCAAATCTAGTCAGCCAGAACTTTGATACTGCTTATTAAATCAATGTCTCTATTTTGGGCAGGTACTAGGAAGAAAAAGTTCAAGACTGCTGTTGAAGACTGGCTACCAGTGATCGAAGATGCAGTGCCTCTGGCACAGTACATGCCTCAAGAGATTGTAGTCTACCAACCTCCAGTGGTTCCAGCACCAGAATGAAGCCGAAACATCATTACTGTTTGTGTGAAATTTAGAGAAAAGAGAAATGATGAACAATTGATTTTATTGTATTGTTCTGATCTTTACATGTCTCTGTACATGAATATATATAGCCTAAATATCTCTACTAGCCGTTTGGCTATTACCTAAATTACATTGGCTGGATATGTTGCCTAAGTTAGCCTGTGATGAGTAATATTTTGAGGCTAATATTATTCTTTCTCAACACTCCCCCTCAAGTTGGACTCGAATAAATTGATTGAGCCCAACTTGCTAAGTATACTTTCAAATGTTGATTTGTCGAGCGCTTTGGTGAAGATGTCTGCAAGTTGCTCTTTACTTCTGACAAATGGCGTTTCGATTTCTCCTGATTGCACTTTGTCTCGAATGAAGTGACAATCAACTTCTATATGCTTTGTCCTTTCATGAAAGACGGGATTGGATGCAATGTGCCGTGCTGCTTGATTGTCACAGTACATCTGCATGGTTCCTTTGCACTCTACCTTCATGTCGTGAAGTAAGTGCTTGATCCAAGTAAGCTCACTTGCTGTGGATTCCATGGCTCGATATTCTGCCTCTGCGCTTGATCGTGCCACCACATTTTGCTTTTTGCTTTTCCACGTTACTAAGTTTCCACCTACAAAAGTACAAAATCCTGTGGTTGATTTTCTGTCACAGCTTCCAGCCCAATCTGCATCAGAATATCCAACCACATTGTTAGTAATATTTTTCTTCATCCAGATTCCTTGACCTCGAGTACCTTTAAGATACCTCAATATCCTATCAATGGCACTCAAGTGACTGGTACGTGGAGCATGCATGAATTGGCTTACAACACTAACTACAAATGCAATATCTGGTCTGGTAACAGTGAGGTAAATCAATTTTCCTACCAACCTCTGATACTGTCCTATGTCAGATAGTGGTTCACCATCTTCTAGCCCAAGTTTAATGTTGGTTTCCATTGGGGTACCAGTTGGTTTTGCTCCTAACTTACCAGTCTCTTTTAACAAGTCAAGGACATATTTTCTTTGGGATAGAAATAATTCTTTGCTTGAGTGAGCTATTTCTATTCCAAGAAAATATGAGAGTTTTCCAAGGTCCTTGATATCAAATTCATGTTTTAAGGATTGTTTAACTCTTTTAATTTCTTCATTATCATTTCCAGTGATAATAATGTCATCTACATAGACAAGGATAATGGTGGTAGATTTTCTAAGTGTTTGACAAACATGGAATAATCGGCTGTGATTTTAACAAAATTATTTTTTAGAAGAAAAAAGCTTAGCTTGGCATACCATGCTCTTGGAGATTGTTTCAGACCGTAAATTGCTTTCCTTAATTTACACACCGACGATGGATCTGATGTGATTTTATGTCCTGGAGGAAGAGTCATGTAGACTTCTTCTTCTAGGGTTCCTTGAAGGAATGCATTTTTTACATCCATTTGGAATAGATTCCATCCTAAGTTGGTAGCCACTGATAACAGGATTCTAACAGTACTCATCTTAGCCACTGGTGCAAAAGTTTCTTGGTAGTCAATACCATAAGTTTGGGTGAATCCTTTGGCCACTAACCTAACCTTATACCTTTCAACAATACCATCACTATTATATTTAATCTTGTATACCCATGTACAACCTACAGGTCTTTTTCCTTTTGGTAAGTTGACAATGTCCCACGTGTCATTTTTTTCCAAGGCATGAAGTTCTTCATTCATAGCCTTACGCCAAATTGGCTTCATTAAAACTGGTTGGTTCGGTTTGGTTAGTTATGTTACCCAAATAGGCCTGGTATTCAGGAGATACCCTTTCATAACAAATAAAATCTTGAATTGGATACATAACCTGATGGGATATATAATCCCGTAATTTTGTAGGAGGCCGTGTTTGTCTTGTAGATCTTCTTACACCAATTCCTTCTTGAGTTGGTTCTTCATGAGTTGAGTCTTCATGTGACTCAGTTGTTTCTTCTCCCCCTGAAGGAATTGCACTTGATTCGCCGACCTGTTCTTCATTTGTATGCTCAACATGTGCCTGATTTTTTTCTTCAGGGAACATGAAATTATTTGGGGACAATACGACTGGTTTACCTTGTGTATTTCCTTGTTCACTTGTTGGATAATATGGTTCATTTTCAAAAAATGATACATCTCGTGAGATATAAAGTTTATGATTTTTTGGATCATAACATTTATACCCCTTTTTTTGGGATGAGTATCCTAAAAATATGGCTTTAACAGCATTTTTATCTAGCTTATCATTCCTTTTTATGTGTACAAAATATGTACACCCAAAAACTCTTATGTGATCAAGATCTACTTTCCTATTCTTAAGAATTTCTAAGGGACTCATATTTTTAAGCATGACACTTGGCAATCTATTTATGAGGTAAGTTGCAGTTAGCACAGCATCGAACCAATAAGATTTTGGAACGTTAGTTTGGAAAAGAAGAGATCTAGTGACTTCAAGTAAATGTCGATTTTTTCTTTTTGAAACTCCGTTTTGTTCAGGTGTATGAATACAAGTGGTTTGGTGTAAAATTCCTTTTTGTTTAAAAAATTCTATGAAATTTTTATTTACGTATTCTGTCCCATTATCGGATCTAAAAGTTTTAATTTTTGCATTATATTGATTTTCTACAAAGTTATTAAATTCTTGAAACATAAAAAAACTTCATTTTTTTCCTTTTAAAAGATAGACCCAAGTGGTGCGAGAAAAATCATCAATAAATGTAACAAAATATTTAAAATGATTATAAGAATCAACAGGAGCTGGACCCCAAACATCAGAATGAATTAAATCAAAACATTTTTCTGACTTATTAGTAGATAAAGAAAATGGTAATCTAGTTTGTTTGGAAAACTTACAAACATCACAATTTTTGGAATCTAATTTATAACAAAAAAGTTTATTCAAAATTCGATCAGATCGATGACCAAATCTCCAATGCAACAATTTATCACGATCTACTAAATTTAATGACATATGACATTTATTGGTGTTTTCATCTAGATAATAGAGGCCATTTTTCAACCATCCCTCACCAATCTTCTTCCCTGATTCTCGATCCTGAAAGGTCACTTTATTTGGTGAGAATATAACATTGCAATTTAATTCTTGGGTGATTTTACTAATTGATAACAAATTTGAATTAAAATCAGGCAAATATAAAATATTTTTCACATCTTTTGTAAGAATTTTTGTTGTACCAAAACCGTGAATTTGGACTTTATCTCCATTAGCAACAGTTACATGTTGATAATTTTTATTTTGTGTAATATTGGTTAATTTATTTTTGTCCCCTGTCATGTGATCACTAGCACCTGAGTCAATTATCCAGCTATTTATATTTTGACACATATTTGCAGTTTTAACATTCCCGCTGAGTTTGGATAAATTAAAATTAGTGTTAGAATGTACAAAACCTGAATTTTGGTGCTGTAACAAACTGTTTAGCTGAGTTAGCAGCTAATTCAGTTGCACTGCTTGCGCCACAGAGGATCCTGCTAGACCGGAAGAGGAATTATTTGGCCGAGTCAAGTGAATCGATTCGAATCCAGTTCCTTCCGTCTCGTTCTCTTCTCCTTTGCTAAGACCCCCGAACCTCTTCTGTTTTGCGCCGCCCCACTTACCCCCTCTGTCGCCTTTCTCTCGGACCGGCCGGAGGTGAGGATGGAGAAACCAGCAGCCGTCGCGGTTGTACCCTGCTCTCTTGCAGTGGTCGCACTGCTCGGTGCTGGAAATTCCCTTCCCTTTGGCCGTGTCCCTGAAACTAGGGTTTGAGGGTTTTACCTGAAACGCCTTGTTCTCTTGGTTGTCCGACTGGCGAGGGTTCATGAGGGTCCGCCTGGACTGTTCTTGCTCAATCCTTGCCACGACATCATCAAAACTAGGCATCTCGGCTGATGCCAAGACTTGAGACCGAATCGACTCATAGCTCGGATCGAGGGCCCCCAGGTAAGTGAAAATTAAGTCTTGTTCGGATCGTTTTTGGGTTTCAATTGGGTCTGTTGTTGGTGGAAGATATACATTGAGCTCTTCCCATTTTGACATAATTTCGGTCACTAGTTCATTATTGCTTTGGGTACTCTGTTTAATTTGGGCAAGCTCCTGTTTAAGGCTAAAGATATGAGCAAAATTTTTTTGTTGGCCATACCTTCTCTTGGCTTTGTCCCAAACCTCTTTTGATGTGCTGGAGTACATGAGTACGTTTGAAATTTGTGGTTCCATTGTGCTGAGTAGCCAGGACATGATCAATTGGTCAGTTGTCTCCCATTCTTCAATCTTTGCTTTTTCTTCGGGAGTTGGCTTTGTTGGTTTTGCTGCTTTCGGGTTTTCCTTTTTTCCAGTGACAAAGGTTAATTTTCCTTTGCCACCGAGGCCAATTGTTACTGACCTGGACCAGGGAATATAATTCCTGTTGCCATTAAGTATGATATTGGTGAGTTTGGTGTTGTCGGATTGAGACATGTTGGCTTGTAGGTTGCTGAGAAAAAAACTGATAAGAGCAAGGTTTTGATTTGCTTGGGATTTTTTCTGTTGGCTTTTGGAGTTACTGGTAAAAAAAAATTGATAAGAACAAGGTGCTGATTTGCTTGGGGTTTTTGCTGGTAAAAGAGAAAAGACTGATAAGAGCAGATTTCTGATTTTCTTGGGATTTTTCTGGTAATTGGCTGCAGTTCTTTGTTATCTGCAGATTTTGATGTTGTTGCGGAATTCTTTGTTTTTGAGTCAGGATTTCTCCCGCTCTGATACCATGTGAAATTTAGAGAAAAGAGAAATGATGAACAATTGATTTTATTGTATTGTTCTGATCTTTACATGTCTCTGTACATGAATATATATAGCCTAAATATCTCTACTAGCCGTTTGGCTATTACCTAAATTACATTGGCTGGATATGTTGCCTAAGTTAGTTTGTGATGAGTAATATTCTGAGGCTAATATTATTCTTTCTCAACAGTTTGTTATTAGTTAGAGTACCTAGTCCTTTATTATGTGGCTTAGTTAGTGCAAACTTAGTTTTCTTTTGGAGATTAGCTACATCTCAAGCTTGATTTTTATGTTTGATGTGCTGCTTAGGTTGTTGCTTTCCTCTCAGTACTCCTCCTGTGCAAGGCCTTTTGACCAGCTTTGCTGGATAAACACTAAATTGTATTTACAAATTTCATCAATGAAATGGGCAATCGCCTTTTTAAAAAAAATATATATATATTATTTAAGAAGAATAGCAATGGTCCATTTACAAAATTATTTGTTCGCAAACTTTAAATTCAAATTAACATACTTAAAACTATATTTGAAAGATTGCAAACCCAGAAAGTACTTTCTTTTAAAAAATGATGTATGTTTAAAACTTGTGGCGATTTTTTTAAAAATAGCACACGCAAAATGCCTAGCCTCAAAGGTTATTTTCCACAAATGTACATCTTTTGCAAATTCCAAGAGTTTTGCAGCTATCTCAATCGTTTTTTTTTTATTAATAAAAACGATCCATATTTAAATTAGAGAACATTTTCAAAAATAATGATTTTTTAAATTTTGTAATATTTGAGTTCATTTTAGATTTTTTTTTTGTTTTTGAGAAAAGAACGTATTGTTTGAAAATTAGTATTTTCAAATGCAAAATTTTTCCTTCCCATGTATTTGTGAGATGAGATGACGGAAGATGGAACTTACGTTGTATTTTGTGAGCATTAATGATTTTCTAAAATAATTTTGAGTAGGGTTGAAATGGCTTGTTGCTTTCGTATTCTAATTATATTTCATATCTTTATTTTTATTTTCAAAGTTCAAACAGTTAATTCGAACCGCTCAACACGATCACCATATTAAAATGTGTCTTGAGAGTAAAATTATATTCTTTTTGGAAACTTTTAGATCGGTACAAAATCACTATTTTTTCAGAAAATTTTGGACCATACAAAAATAATAATGTTGTACTTATCTAAAAAATTGGTAAAAAAATTCCAAAAAAAAATTATAAAATTTGATCTCAAGCACAATTTAATACGGAGATTATATTGAGCGATTCAAATCGACTGTTTTGATTTTAAAAACAATGATAAAGATGTGTAACAGCATTGGAACATGAAAATAATAAGATATTTTAACCGTACTTAATAATTTTTATGACATGATCATGTAAATATGTATTGAATTTGAGGCAAATTAGCGCCTGCCACATGTGCAAACTCCGTATAAAAGTTTCAAAAAAATTTAAACATGGTTCACATTTTTTTTGAATTTATTTATAGAGTACACGTGGAAGATTTGCTCTGGATAAGATAAGCTTTCTTATTATATGATCAAGAACAAAATTATGTCAAAAAAGAAAAAGATCTCTATTAGATTAAGTCAAATCAAAAGATTTCTGTAAGTGAAATGGATAATTATTATATCCATAACTTCACATCACAATTCATAATTACTAAAATAAAGAGCACAGGTCGTAACGGTTATAAAGCTATCTACTTATTTCCACTTTTGCTCCCCCCTCAAAAAAAAATAATAATAATAATAATAAAAATAGATTTCCTAAATAAACCATTTTTTTTTGTCCTTCAAAATTAAAAAAGCTCCGTTGCAAAAAAGAAAAGAAAAGAGAAAATAAAGTTTCAATTATGAACTGGGTGTAGGTCCGATGCCCATCGGACCTTGTTTGGTTCCGATGGGCAGATCTACCGTAGGATAATGTAATGATTTGTGTGCACGAAAATTGAAACATAAATGCACGGGTTTTAAAGAATTTCGCACGAATCTAAAAGAAAATCAATGGTGATTACACCCGTCGAACCGAGGTAGGTCCGATGCCCATCGGACCTACTCCCAGTTCTTCAATTATACATCCTGACACACTACTGCACACACACACACCCCTCTCTCAGTCTCTCTCTCCTCTCTCTCTTTCTATTTTAATGAAAAGAACTCTCCCTCTTTTGCGCTCTCTCTTTCTTCCCACACCTTTGAAAAGGAGCTTCATTTCCTTTTAATTCTCATTTTTTTACACAAAAAAGTTGAAGCTTTTATCTTATAATTGAACTCTTTTTCTCTCTTCTTATCTTACAAATCTATCCTAACACAAAAGCAACTATGCATGCTTTTGCTACTATGTCAACGAGATCTGAATTTTCCACCCAAATGCACCAAAATTTAAAGCCTTTAGACCCCATTTTTACCCAACTTTAGTTCTCTTTTTTTAGCCTTTTCTTGACCTCCTTTTTCTTCATCTCCTTCCTCTCACCATCCCACAATACAAGCACACAATACCAAGAAAATTACAGAGCACCAAACAAACATGAATGCACATAGAGATCATGATTTTGGGTGTTATATCCATCCACAAGAAATTGTTATAGGAGTTTGTGCTTTGTGTTTGAGAGAAAGGTTGTTGATTTTGGCCTCAAATCAAAGTGAATTGTCATCAAATAAGGATAAACATAGCTATTTTAGAGCAGGAAGGAGGAAAAATAGCATCACCTTGCCAAAGGTTTTTGCTTTGGGTTCTTTTTTGACCCGGCTCGATTCGAGACGCCATCAACCCGACTATTACTCCGATGAAGTTTCAATCGGAAGCTTTGAAGGTAACAATTTTGTTTTATTTTATTTTTCTTCTCTATTTTTGGCTATTTTTAGAAATTATTTACTAATAATTCCAATATATGTTTTTTTTTTCCAAAAAGTGATTCAAAACTATTTGTTTTGTTTTCTATAATGTAGGTAGATACAGATTAGTACTATTACATTTTTTCATTTGTAATTGATACAAAAAAAATACCTCTTTATTATGTCACTTTAATGTACAATCTAAGCTAAATCTACCAAATTTTCGTAGATATAAACAATTAATGTACTCATAGGAGTAAAAAATGAGACGGTACCAGGGAAATAATCAAGTTACTAAGCAATGTACGTTAGTAACTAGATGGTGTTATATTTTGTGTGGTAATTGCCCCTGCTTTTCAGATATTAAAAAATTGATCCTTGCGTGTTTAATTATTATTTTATTGAACAATTTGTTGATGAGATTATTTATAACTTGATCCCTCTCTTCACTTTGATTTTTTCGTTTTTTTTAGAAAATAAAAAACCGGATCAAGCTCAATTTAACTTGATCTCTCTCTTGATTTTTTTTGTTTTTTGTTTTAATTTTTTTTAAAGAAAACCATTAACAGAGATAAAACTAATTTTAGAAAATTATTGTATAACTATAGATTCATTCATATCAATCAAATTTGAAGACAATGGAAAGGCATCATGGGACAACAATAAAGTAATAAATACAAAACCTAATACAATGGAAAAAGAGAAGAATTCTATTAAGAGTGTGGTGGAGCACAGTAAGCGTGGAGGCATGCTGAGGTGGCGGAAGCACATTAGCCGGTTGCTCCATTTGTCGCGATGGAAGCGATCCAGCAAGGCGGGATCGTGCCACTCTGGATCTAATGGCAAAGTGGATAGTGTCAAAGCAAGAAGAGTATGGATGAGAAGCTCTACTAAGAGAAGAGCTACAAGTGTGGACTAATTACAAGATGTTAATTAATTAAGCAATTAAAGGTGCATGAATGATAATTTCGTAAGGCTTTTGTATTTTTTTATCTTATTGTTGATCTTGTTTATATGTGTGTTGCTTGTGTTTGTAGAGAAATTTTGATATAGGTGTAATTAAGTACATTATAAAATGGTGTGGTAATATTCCATATTTTAATATTTCTATGCTTTTTAATATTAAACATAGCTGCATGTGACCACGTGTTACCAAAAATTCAGATCTATTAATTTGTATAAATTCTTTTTGTCCGGATATATCTGTCTGTATGTTTTCTTCGACAGTAGTGATTGGGGCATGTTTTGGATTTTTGGATCATTAATCAATCAATTTGTACTTCCTTTGTGATAATAAATTATTACTTTTTATCAAGCCTCCTCGTGTACTGGTCAACCATAGATAATTTATTATACTTCATGGCAGAAGTATGACGTGGAGATACCTACGTTATTTAAATAAAAAAATACAAAAAATGGTTTGGCGTTGAGACCCATGTCTCAGACTTTAAATAGGCTTTTAAATACGTAACAACCCTTGTCTTCTGTGGCAACATTCTGTGAGTCTTTTCTTCCTTGGCAGTTGGTTATACTCACAAGACAAATTAAACGTTTTTCTAATAATGGCGAACCGAAACTGAATTATTCGATTGATCAAATTTTGACTGAATTATTCACGAATAATTTGCGATTTTTTTGTCTATTTTTTTGCTCCCTTGTGGGATTAAGATCTCGGTCCATATATTTCTGAATCATTCCTGAATTATACCCGAATTATTCCCGAATCATTAATTTTTGACCCTGCCGAACCGAATCCGAATAACTCATTTGTCAGTACTTAATACTTGTACTATATGTTTTACCCAAGTGGAAAAAAAGATCTACCATTTAAAGTGATAGATAAGATGTATTTTACTAATAAAAGCAGACATCTATGCTGATTTTTATTAGAAAAAATTAATAATTGAGAAACAACAAGACTAAGTATGAAAAAGCACATTGGAGTCGTCTTTGTCACGGAACGGTATAGCACGTTTGTCAGTTACGTGTCATGACTTGCGTGTTTCATGTCATGACCATTCGCGTGGCGTGACCATTTTTTAAAATTTGGCACAGCACGACACGTCACGTGAAAGATTTGGTCACGACACAACATGTAGTCATGCGAGTCACGTATAATTAGGACCGTTAGATCGTAATCAATGGTGAATCTTGAATAAACTAACCTAAATTATGAAAAAAACATAGTTAAACGTGACCTAATGTAACCAGTCACGTTTGGACACGGTACGTTTGGTCATGACATGTTTAAGCACGGTATAACTCAGGTGGCGTGACCATTCACGTGTTGTGACCACTTTTCGACATTTTGATCACATCACAACACGGGACCAAAGTCACGGCGTGTTAGTTATAGCACGACACGTTTTTTCCACTCTAAGTATGATTATAAAAGCAATATCATAGATATGCTTTTGAATTATATTCCTACTAAGGTAAATATTGATAACAACAATATTAGAACAAACTCTAACAAATAATTAACTTCAGTTCAGCATTTTTGTAAATGTAGATTTCATATTTGAATTAAAGTTTCATGATATAAAAAGGTCCATGTAGAGACTACGGAGAAGATTATATACACTTCTATTAAAAAAACCGCCTTTTCTTCGCTTTATTTATAATCTAATATCATCATATCTTAGCAAGGACTTTGTTATATCATACCTTAGCAAGAATTTTAACAAAACTTAAAAGGTAGTTAACATATACTATATCGGCTACATTTGCATGTGAACATGAAAGGTACCTTTGAAATATATAAAGTGTCATAAAAGATAGTTTAGAGAAAAACTTCTGGGGAAGAGTTTGGAACTTTGGATACATGCATGTTATTAATTTCCCTTTTCAGAAAAGAGAAAGGGAGACCACTTGGCAGATGGGAGATTTGCATCTTTTTCATTTTCAGCTATCAAATTCAAATTAATTTCTTGAGGGGATAGAATCTCGGAGCCATAGATTGAAACATTTTAACTAACAAGAAAGTTGCTCCCTTAGGGTTTTCCTTTAAAAATAAGGAATAGAAGAAAGAAAAATAAATTATGTTGTACAGACATCCACTTTACAATATCACACAAACTCAATAGTTGTAAAGTTTATGGGGGCTAAACAAGAACCCCAGCGATTTTTAAAAGGTATAAGGGTCTTATTGAAAAAAACAACAAATGGCTTTCATTCTCTTTTAACGATTAATTTTCGTTTTATTACAAATATGACTATTATTAATAGGCAAATTCTTCTATTCACCAAAGGACCTATTTGTAAAATAAACATATTTTCATTTTCAAAGTTCAAACAGTCGATCCGACCGTTCAACATTTTCTCCATATTAAAATGTACTTGGAGGTTAAATTTTACAATTTTTTTGAATTTGTTTACTATTTATTAAGATGGGTACAAAATTCAATGGTCTGAATTTGACTAGTTTTGTAAAATACTTAATAAATAGTAAAAATTCAAAAAATATAAAATTTGACCTCCAAGTACATTTTAATATGGAGAAAATGTTGAACGGTCGGATCGACTGTTTGAACTTTGAAAATGAAAATATGTTCATTTTACAAATATATCCTTAGGTGCATAGAAGCATCCCTCTTATTAATATGATACAAAGAAACTTCAAATGAAATTAAGCTTAACTATGTTTATGTAAGATGCAAATTTTCTATTAATTGAGGTCCAATTTCAAATTTTATAAGCATGTAGCTCAATGTTGTATCCTCCGAAATTTTTATTAATGGACAAAATTTCGAAAAATGCTAAAACCGTGAATTAAAATTGCAGTTTTGAACTTGCTTTTCACAATTTTAATTCACAGTTTTAGCTTCTCTAAAACCGCAAATTAAAATCACAGTTTTGTGAAACCGCAAATTAAAATTACGGTTTTGGTCGATCTCCAACCTAACATTAAATGTCGGTGCCATCAGCAGGGGAGAATGCGAATGTAGGATTTTGATTAGAGTAGAGCAAAAAGTTATCGAATCGGATTTAAATAGATAATATGATCCAAATCTATTAGATAATTGGATACTATCTAAAGAGAGAGAAAGAGCTACAAGCTGTCGGGCGTCGGCTGTGCATTTCTCCTCTTTCTTTTTGCGTTCTAAATTTAATCAATCAAAATGGGCCAAAAGCCCAAAACTGTTGAGATTTTCCAAAAAGTCACGCAAGTCCGAGATATCACAGAGGATGCGAATTGGATTTTAATCGGGCGTTATATAATATACAAAATTTGATATATAATGGGCTATCTCTTTTAATTGGGCTGTTCAAACAGATTTGTGTTATTCAGAGTATAGAGTATGGTAATATCAATTTTCCGAGTAGAACAAAGGTTCAAAATTCAGTCTTTATAAATTAGTTTTGGATTTTCAGAATATGACAGTTGTCCTACCCTGATCCGCCCTTGGCTATCAGTCATGAGATACGTGGCACAAATTCAAATAGTGATACATGATACATGGCACAAATTCAATTAATTTATTAGAATATTTTTATCATAAAACCGTAATACGTGGCCGTTCCACGTTTTCAAATGGCGATATGTGGTCGTTCGTTTTTACAAAATCGTGATTTTAATCTGCGGTTTCACAAAATCGTGATTTTAATTTGCAGTTTGGAGAGGTTAAAATTGTGAATTAAAATTGCGGAAAGTAGGTCTAAAATCACAATTTTAATTCACGGTTAGAATATTTTTCGAAATCCTGTCCAACAGGATGTAAATTTGTAAATTAATTATTATTTTTGAATATTAATAAAAATTTCGGTTGTATCCTCCTGGCATTATGATTTTTTTAGTGAAAAATATCTTTTTGAAATTTTCAAATGTTATTTATTTATTCTACTTCTTTATGATAAAAAATTTACTTTGTAAATAGCCAACGTAAGGTCATTATTACAACTGACAATAAAATGAATATATTGAATACCAAGTATTTTTGACAACTGACAATAAAATTCATTAAAAACGAAAATTATAGTTACATATTTGTTATTTCACATTTATATCTACAGTGTGGTAAAATTTGATGTATCTTGAGAACCATTTTCATCACTGATTAGAATGTTCATAAGATTATGTTAATACTTTATCAAATCACAACTTAATTAAAAAATGTAATGATAGAAAACATACCTATAAGTGTAATTAATTTTAATAAGCATTATGTCACTTGACTCACTTTTAATTGTTGTCAAATAAGTTACTTGTCAATATCTTTATACAAGGAGCCACTAAATTCTTTTTGAGTGAAAGGGAAATATTCTTTAAAATTGTCCTTTTCAATTGAATAGAAAAATATATTGCAAGGTATATATAATTTAATAATTAAACTTATGGATAATTATATTAAACGGCGTATAATTTTTTTTACAATGAACATCTAAATTTCCCTGATGATAAAATTAGCAACTACATAGGCACCAATTAATTGGTATACATACATCAAGTTCATCCATTATTTTTAAAATTATGATTTATGAAGAGTGGGTTGCCATGCTGTCCTGGTCATGTGCGATGAACTTGATTCAGAGATTCTATTAAGATTTAAGGGGGAAATTTTAAATATATCCTTTAAAATTTTGAAAATTACGTAACCTAGCTATTCTTATAACATTCATAATATCATATTTATTCTTCTAAATTTAAAAAACGCGTACACACACAAATATATGTTAAAATACTATTGCGTATATGTCACAATTTAAAAAATAAGCTACTTTTGCTTACAAATCAGTCAAATAGATGACTGCACTTCTCTCTTACACAAGCTACATATTTTTTAGTTATTAGAGCAATAAACAGAAAAAAAATAAGAACTTTATAAATTTAAAATGAGTGTTAATAGAAAAGATAATAAGTTGAATTTTTTAATTTTTTAAATTTAGAAGAATAAATATGAATTTAAGACAAGAAAAATACATAATTTTTAATTTTTTGAAGAACATATATAAAATTCTCACGAAATTTAAAATGATTATATACTAGCATGTGTGTCTGCATTCCGTTCGGATATTCCTGTCCAGGTACGAGTGTATCTTAGTGTATGGTCTCAGTCTCAGTTTCGAATTGCTTCACATCAAATATCATCAACGGTTCGCACAATACTAGAAGCCTCCAGTGGAGGTCCATAGCCTGTTTAATTGAAGAGGGATGCTTCTATCGGCATAAGGATCTATTTGTAAAATGAGCATATTTTTATTTTCAAAATTTAAACAGTCGATCCGACCGTTCAACATTATCTCCATATTAAAATGTACTTGGAGGTCAAATTTACATTTTTCTGAATTTGTTTACTATTTATTAAGTAATTTACAAAACTAGTCAAATTCAGACCATTGAATTTTGTACCCATCTTAATAAATAGTAAAAAAATTCAAAAAAATGTAAAATTTGACCTCCAAGTACATTGTAATATGGAGAAAATGTTGAACGGTCGGATCGACTGTTTGAACTTTGAAAATGAAAATATGCTCATTTTACAAATAGGTCCTTATGCCCTATGCCCATAGAAGAATTTGCCTTAATTGAAAGGAGCTTAGAAGTGTTGTAAAAAACAGCCGGTTAACGGCAATCAAACCGTTACAAATACACTAATCGGAGGTATGTTAACCGATTTTTCAGATTAATCGGCTGATTATGCCCGATTTTTCCATTTATTTTCGTTTAATCGTCCTTTTATTCCCGTTTATTCTAGTAAATATTTTTTTTCATATTTTTTTTCTGTGATTGTCTATGATAATAAGTTTCATAAATTATGTATTGTAGTTTTATTTGTGCTTGGATATACATCCAATATTTTATATATATGTTTTTCTTCTTACTTACTTTAAAATTGATTAATTCTTCTATTATTTATATAGCATATGTTTTTCTTACTTGCTGATGTAATTTTTTCAATTAGTACGACATGTTCATATATGAAATTAAGTTGTTATCATAAACTAAATTTAGTGATTTTATGTTGGAATGTTTCATTTCTTTCAAATAATATGTTATTAATATTTGAAAAGGCTTAATTTTCGAATTTATTTTTGCATTAAATAAATGTACTTACACATGTAAAATGTGCATGTGTTGTTAAGAAAAATAAGCGTAGTGTTATGTTATAATAATAAAACTAAGTTAAATTAAGTTTAATAAATTATAAATTACACATAATTTTAATGAAACAGTTAATAGGCCACATAATTCCGATTAATCGGCCATATACCGATTAATCTTTTGACAATACTTCATCCGTCCGACGAACGCATACTGTTATTTACAACACTGTTAATTCAATGATTTGGTATATAATTTATAAGCCGTAAACGAGTTAAGTTCGAGCTCAAGGTGATAGTATCGATCTGATATTGAATTCAGACTAAAATGAATTACAAATCAAGCTCGAGCTCGAGCTCTTTATGATCTTAATTATTGGTCTTTTTTGTATTTGTTTTTATATTATCTTACAAAATTGAAGTGTAAAACAACTATTAGTCGTTCCTTTTTGGACAAAATTTGGTTAGAAATCTTTTGTTGATTTTAATAATGAAGCTTGAAACAAAAATATATTTGTATCTAAAATGTATGTACCTGATGTGTTCTTAATAATTAGATTTTTTTTTAATTAAAACAAAATAATTGTATATCGAGTATTTTCGAATCGATCTCCAGCTAATATCAAAATACTTCAACCATGAGTCTTGTCAAAAGTCTAATCAAACGAATAAAGCGCGAACCATATTGAAATTAAACACAAACTAATCACGAACTATGATTTACGGGCTAAACTTAACAGCCTAACAAAAGGAGATTTTAACAGAACAATTTTTATTTCATACAGCGCACAAATCATTTACAACGCTGTTTTTATTCTAAAGTTTGCGCCCTGCATGAAGCCAGACTTGCTCTGTTAAAAACTTGACCCCTATCAAAAATTAAACTCAAACGAGCGGTCCAGGGGAACTTTAGACAAAGGAGCCAAATTCAAACTGAACTAGCAACTCAGAGCTCTGTCCATCAAAAACAGAATATTGCTCTTCATCGAAACAGACCTTTAAAAGTATAATAGCAAAATTTAAGAAAAAGAAAATAAAGAAAGGGAAAAGCTGCTTAGTGTGTAATGCGATGCTGAGGTGGACACTTTAAAGTGTCTGTTTGACGTATCGTATCATTTAGGTTAATTTACGAGTGTCGTGTCCGAGATTTGTAAAACACGGCACGTGCTAGTACATCGTGCTTATACGTGTTTGTAAGTGTCTGAATGTTGTTTGTTTTGGTTTTAATGTGAATCGTGGTATTATCAACGGCGGTCCAAATTGAGGAAGTATATACGGATCCGTGACCTGATTCGTGGACTCTGGGCTTCTACCACATTTCCTTCATTTTTTCATCATGTAACTTTCACTCAACTGGACAATAAATTTTGCTTAGATAATATTTTTATAATGGATTTGACATTTTTGTGATTCCTGATGTACTAATTAGGCCCCTTTAGAAAAGCAATTACACACAAAACATAGATTGTTTAAGAGCGAAGAACTGCTTCGACCAAGTTCTATATGAAATTATTAAGGCGAGTCTTCAGAGCGCCAAAAAATATATTGAAATGTTACTATTAATTTGATTGGATTGTTATTATTTAATTGAAAATTTTCTCACAAGGATATGTTTGTAATTATACCTCTTCGCTGTTACTTGACGAAAATACATGACTAAATAAGAATTGTCTTTTATCATTCTATTTAAATATGAAAATAAAACATTCAATGTGCTCTCAATTATTACAATTCATATTATAAAGTTGTACCAAAAAAAATATATAACTGATGATATTTATTTTTTCAATATTGCCATTGCCAATGATTTATCGGATGGTCAAATTGATGTCATAAATTTTTTACCTAAAAGAGTACTTGGGCAGGATGAAAAGAAATGCATGGCCAGGTACTGGTACCAGAATATCAGTTTGATATTGCAAATTCTAAAAAGGAAAAAAAAAAGGCAGTATATAACCTAAGAGATTTTGTGCATATATTATATCATCATGTGACCAATTAACAGCATAACAAACCATTATGCTACATACGTCATACGTGTATCCAATAAATCAGTAACAATACTGATAAACAAATTTCTACACATAATTACCTAACGAAACGTGCTTAAATACCCCATTGGGTAGTGCATAAATAAGAGCAGATTAAAAGCCTATAAAAAGAGAACCGGTTTCTGAAGATCCAGAGGACTCCTATGCTTCAAATTAACACCTGGACAACGATGAAGAGAAACATGTTACACAATTGATATTTCAAGGAATTTTTAAACAAACAAAATTTATAATTCTCTAAAGGTATCCAATCTCATGTCATTTCATACTTTTTTTTTACTTTGCTCAACACAAAAAAAAAAAAATTATATCTAAGAAAAATATATACCTGTCAGACTCATCCACTCTTCTGTACATGATCAGTGAAAAAGGTGGGCACAGGTACGGGTGTTGATAGCTGCTTCCAATTTTTGTTCCATGAAACCTGGTAATAAAAACTCATCTCTTGCTTTATTGACACCATCGTCAGAATCTTGCTCAAACTCAATCAACTTCCCAAAGAGCATTATTGTACCAGTTGCCACATTCTTCACCGAGCTTCTAGATTGCTCGGTACCGGTCTCGGAAGAACCTTCTAGAGGGTTCTCAGGTAAAACCTGATTTGGGGTTAAAGGGGGGGATGAACCCGGTGTACAGACTGATGGTTGGTGGTGGTACTGATGCCTGGCTCCCTGCATGCCCACAGGAAAAGTGGTACAGTGGTTTAGCGTGAACGGTACCATGGTTTCACACTTGAATCTTTCGGAAGAGTGTTGGTATATGTTGTATGAAGTGGAAGGAAACTGCTTCAGAGAAGGGGTGGGGTATGGGGCGTGAGTGAGATGGAGTGGAGGGGTAGGTGATGTCATTTCACATGTTTCAGTATAGTGATCATATATGTTACATGAATCTATACGGGCCCGCTTCACAGGGGTGATGTATGGGGTTTCAATGACGTGGTGGACAGTTGCAGGTGAGGTCATTTTGACATTCCATGGGCTCACATATCGTACCGACTGTAGCATCTCAGGGTCGTCCCATGTAACCTGGTACCAAAGGGAATGAATGAGACAGGTGTTGGGTGATGTTTCTTTTTTTTTTGTTTATTTTGGAATGAGTGGTACACAACATGTTTCATTGAACAAAATACCCAGTTTTTACAATCAACTACTGATTGTTTCTGTTATACACTTTCACCCTCTACTCTTTTACAGTACAGGTGTTGCATGAATGTTCTAATACATGCATTCCTTTTTGCTTACAAAAATTATATGTAATATTAATCAGACATTCCCCAAATTCCAAACTACAGGCGTTTATGCATTAAATTGTAAAAGAACACAACAAGTTGAAAAAAGTAGGTTTCTCTCATTATTTATAGTCAGACTAAGGTCTACCACATTTAGTAAAGGAGCAACAACAAACATCTCATCACATGGAATCTTTTCTTCATTTATCAATTTATATATTGTCCTCATTTAATTTAATAATTCCTACTTTTGGCTGTATTAAATGAACAGTGCCCAGGAACAATTTTCCAAAATTAAATTGGGAACCACATCTACTATCCAGAGCATGATGTTACATAAGTGAACAATTTAAGAAGGAAACATTAAGTATTTTCGAAAAACAGCTACTATTCAAAGCGTAATGTTACATAGGTAACAGTTGAAACAGGACCCAACTGTCACATGCTTGTTGTCACTAAACTAACTATTTTTTTTTTATTAAATTCTCCATGAAAACAGTTTATATACTTATAAAAGAAATTTACAAAAGAGGAAAGGTAAGAATGTTCAACGCTTTGTATGTACTCTAATAAATGCTTAACATATGTAAATCGACCATCTCAAAAGTATGTAAAAAAGATAGGAACCAGTATCTCATGTGATTATGTCGGCATACCTTTCTACAATTAGTTCCAACATACTAATCTCTCTCTATTGGAACCAAAAACAGAGGAGAGTAAAAGTTGACACCAAGCCTACTGTATGTAAATACTTTTAATAAACTAAAATAGACTAGAAATCAGTTATTCCCTTCTTCCCTGAACAATGTTCCATTTCAAAGTATAATGCATAGCCTTGCAAAAAGTAAAAGTTCTCAAAAAACCAGTAAACATGATAAATACGCTTAGCCTAGATTGGTCTGTACTATGGATGAATATCTTCATTTTCAGAGTTCAAACAGTCAATCTGAACCATTCAACATGATATCCATATGAAAATGTACTTATAGATCAAATTTTACAATTTTTAAAAATTTTTTATTATTTTTTTAAATAGGTAGAAAATCCATAGCACGGACCAATATGCGATGTGCATAGTACCACAGCCTCACTCCAAGTTTTTTCTTATTTTACGTAGTATGCTCCTCCAATTTCAAATACACACTCAAACAGAGACATAAAACGTACCTGAAGAGCGCGCCAAGGAGAACCGATCCAAGGAAACAGCTTTGAGAGAACCGTGGATACAGTACCCTGGTACATGGTGGTACGAACCGAGTCGGTCATCTCAATAGCCAACTTGACTCTGACACCAGCAGACCAATAGCCTGTCAGCAGGGCCTGCTCGACAGCCTCTTTCTCCACCACAAACAACCCTGTTACATCTCCGCTCCTCGGAAAATATCCAACCTTCATTATTTAGTACACAAATAAAATTCATTTTATACACAACCCTTATGAAAGTTTGAATGCAAGGACTATTGGGGGAAGTAGTTGAACAAGTGTAATAAATTACAACCAGTAAGTTATTAAAATATAGGTTCCTCAAATACCTTACCAAAAACAATGGATGATGATCATGATTACTAAAACTGATTAATCGTAATCCTAATACCAATATTGAAAATTAATGACGATGATAAATAACCGACCTTAAAGCTCCTCCCTGCAGCAGCCGCCTCCACCGCATCAAACACCTCCTCAGCTGACACCTGTGATCTGACATAGTGGGGCCCACGTCGCACTCCTAACATAGAACAAGATAAACTGATGCTTTATTGGTTCATCAAAAATTAAATAGTACAGTTACGTATATGAACCAGAAATCCTCGTTTCAGACCGGTTTTCCAATTTACTTAACAAATCAAAAACAAAAGGAGGCATATTTAGGAGTCTAAGAATAGACCAATCACGAGACCAGGATGAAATAAAATAAAAAATATATTTTTTTAATTTAATGGGGTAAGAAAGTTCAAATCTTTGAGCACCTAAGACATACAGCACGCAATCAAAGGTTACGACTTCAACAGATATGAGAAAAATAATCCAAAAATGTCGAAATTTAATCCAGTTAAAGTTGAAAACTTTACCAACAAGAAGGTCATTCCCATTCCTGATAAATACGACAGTATCTCCAGCAACGAGCTTCTTGTCATTGACAAACCTGGACCACCCGGTGGTCAACAGGTGCCTCCTGGGGGTCCCACGGTATATGTGCCTGAACTCGAAGACTTTCCCGTGGATATCGCGCATGGTCAGATTTTGAACCGGTGGGTCGCTTCCCAAATCCAACGGTGGAAAGATCGAATCAGCGCAGAATCGAGGAACAGAGAACCCTCCGCCATTGTTCGCGTCGCTCTGGGTCAATACCTTGGAGAAAGACGACGCGGGATGGATATAAGGTGGTGACGTGGCGGAATGGTAGCCGTTAAACGGACACGGCGAGGATACGGTTGGGTCGAGGGAGATAATGGAGTAAACCTCGTCTGAATCGGGGTCGGCGAGGAGGTGCACGGATGCAACAGTACAGAGGAAGAACGGACGGTGGAGATTCGTCGGGGAGAAATCGGACGGTACGGAGGCGCACTGTTCGAGGTGGCCTTCGGGGAAGTAGTAAACGAGAGAGCCCACGTGAGGTGCACGTGCCGATGGACCTCCACACGCGCGCCAAATGTGAGGAGGTAACTCCGTCGGAGAAGATACCGGCGGTGTCGCCATCATCGCTTTTCTCCCTTCTTTTACTTTTTTTTGAAAATTTGAAATTTATTTTCCTACTTTTTTTTGTGTGATTTCTCAGTGGAGATGAAAGTGTACGGAGGTATTTATACGGTTGGACAGAGAAAGACTGTAAGTCTGAAAGCGGTTGTGAGTGAATACGAGATAATGGCAACGGATAAAGCCGAAATTTTTATTTTTAACATTTTAAAGAATTAAATTAATAAAATAACCACCGTTTCTGGTCAATTCAATATTTAACACGGCCGCAGAACACCGGAGCGGACCCATTTGGGGGCCGCCGCAGAATGCCGGAGCGGACCCCCATATGGGTCCGCAGAATGCCAGAGCGGACCCGGGTCCGCACTATGCCGGAGCGGACCCTTTTTTTTTTTTTCTGATGAAGTTGATTATGATTTTGTTTTGGAAATTTTTATCAAAAATGTAAAGTTTGTACTGGAAGTTGTGTGTAATTACTTATGTTTGAAATATCGTTTAATCTGAAATTGTTGTTCGTCGTTTGTTTGATCAAAAGAAACATTACAATAGAACAATGAGCCATATAAAGAAGCATACAATAGAACAATGTTAATGTTATCGGAAATTACAAATACGTCTAATTAACCGAAAATAAACAATATTTTTACGAGTACAATAAAAAAAACAACATTAAATCTCAATCTCGTGCAGCTCGAGCAGCTCTGTTTTGTCTTTCTTGTGTATCTCGGCCAGCTTGGTGTCCTCTTCTCCTATTATGTAGAACGTCCATCCACATCGGAATTCTGTCGTGCTGTCTTCTGCCCACAGCAATATTTCTTTTCTCTGGAACAAGGACCGGGCCATCGTATTGAGGCCATTCCGACTGATTTCCATAGACATGCCATTGTGCGCTCCATGCGCTCCATGTGTCGTGGCTCATTGTTCTATTGTAATGTTTCTTTTGATCAAACAAACGACGAACAACAATTTCAGATTAAACGACATTTCAAACATAAGTAATTACACACAACTTCCAGTACAAACTTTACATTTTTGATAAAAATTTCCAAAACAAAATCATAATCAACTTCATCAGAAAAAAAAAAAAGGGTCCGCTCCGGCATAGTGCGGACCCGGGTCCGCTTTGGCATTCTGCGGACCCATATGGGGGTCCGCTCCGGCATTCTGCGGCGGCCCCCAAATGGGTCCGCTCCGGTGTTCTGCGGCCGTGTTAAATATGGAATTGACCAGAAACGGTGGTTATTTTATTAATTTAATTCTTTAAAATGTTAAAAATAAAAATTACGGCGGATAAAGCACTGTAATTATTTTAGCGGGAAAAGTAAATTTATCTCTAGTACACCATTTAATCCGACATTTTTATTAATATCCAAAGTTTAATACGAATTAATAAATATACCCAGAATCCGGCCCAATATCGATATATACCCAAGCCGGCCATTTTCTGGCCGGCTATGTACCCTCCCTAAGCCGGCCAGAAAATGGCCGGCTATGTACCTTTTTTTTTTTTTTTTTTTTTAACCGCATTATTTTTGTTTTAGGTGATTTCTATTAGAGTCAAATATTTCATTTCTAAGTTTCGTACAAAATAATAAAGTACACACAAATTGCAAATAGAGTCCACACATTTTTTACAACATGCATACAAATCACCTATTATTGCCACGTCTAAAATTTAATCCCCGAAGTAAACCACTTGCGAAAGATGCCCATTATTGCCACGTCTAAAATTTAATCCCCGAAGTAAACCACTTGCGAAAGATGCCCTACGAGATGGCCTAGCAGGTGGCTCTGGTTGCTCACTAGATGAGCCGGCTTGGGCTCGAGATGGCGCTGCTTGGCTTGTAGATGGGCCGGCCTGGGGTCCAGATGGCCCTGCTTGGCTTGTAGATGCCCTTGTTGTGCGTCTAGTAGTGGACCTCCTCGGTTGGGCAGATGGCTCCCCTTGCACCCCAACCGCCTCTCCTCCTATGTCAACCGCCTCTCCCATTGCTTCGGCATACATAGCAGCTGCATCTAAACGGCTCGTAGCTGTGCTACGCCGTGACCCTCCGGACCCACTTCCCGACGCCATTACTCGCTCATTTTCTGCCGCATTTGCTGCGTTTCTTGCCTCTGCATTTGCATGTGTTACTTAGTAAGTTGGTATAAATTGAAAAGAAAAATAATTTTGAATGAATGTTACATACCTCTTCGTTGCCTATCGGAAGTGGAACGGCGAGGCTGATGCCCCTTTCGTCTACCTTCCATTTCATCCATCGTCATTACACGACGGGTGTGTTTTCGCCTCCCCTTCCTAATCCAACCACTACTCGGAAGGATTCTGTCTCCAACATTAGGAGGCCAGTCTCCCATATTGCCAATTGGAATGAACACATGGTTCCAAGTACTCACAAGATAGGGTGTTTTATACCAATCTGCAACAAAGTCGCCCTCTTGCCAGTTTCGGTCACGGCAAACAGCTAAGACATGAGCGCACGGAATAGAAGTTAATTGGATACCTCTGCAAGTGCATTCCATTTATCTGTCGGGACCGCGCGTCACAATATACATGAACTCCCTGTGAGTGGGTTCCATGTTGCCCATGTCGCTACGGGTGCAAGGAACGTACTCATTTGGGGATGAAACTTGGTGCTGACCTTGGCCCTGCGTGTAACGCACCAACCGCATTTTTCCAGCTTTCTCCCAACGTTTTCTGATCTTCTGCAAAACCCGGTCAGACAGAACCTGTCCCTTGTCTTGTAATTCCATTGCTCGCTGACGCTGCTGAACAAACCATCTGTTGCACGTGTAGAACGTATCCTCCACTATGGCACAAACAGGCAATCTACGACTCGTTCGGAAGACATTGTTGAGCGACTCGGAGCCTTTTGTTGTCATGATACCAAACCGGTATCCTCCGTCACAGGTTTGGAAAATCTTCTCATAATTGGACGGCTCCATCACATCATTAGGACGTACTTTGCCCACCTTCTTTAAATATGCATTGCACTTCGGATTTAGCTGCACAAAAACAAAGGGGTGTTATTTCATTTTCATAAAATTCTTATAAGATAATTAAACGAAATGTTATAAGTTAGACATACATGAGCAAACTCTTGGAACATCTCTTGTAATCTTCTCGGCTTCTTCCTCTTTGCTCCTTCCCTGAACCTCCATCCGTACCATCTGTCTCCTCTACAGTTCGTGACTAAGTTGTCAGCAACATGCTGCATACAATACCTGTGCACAAAGAGCTCGGGAGGCCATCCGTATTCAGCTGTGAGTGCAGCTTTGATCCCCTTGTGCTGGTCCGATATGACACATACAAATTTACACGGGCCGAGCACTTCATTTCTCAACCACTGCAAGAAAAAACCCCAATTCTCAGTATCCTCCTAACGTACAATTGCAAATGCAATAGGCACCAATTGGTTCTCGGCATCGTAGCCGCAAGCTATCAAAAGCCTCCCCTCGTATCGCCCAGACAAGAAGCAGGCATCGATGCTGATCACTGGTCTCATGTACTGGAACGCCGCAATGCATGGACCAAACGCCCAGGCTACGGCTCTGAACTCGGCAACACCTGGCATGATTAGTCCTGTTTCCTTATTCCGTACCGGGCGGGTCAGAAATTGGTGAGTCGAGCCGGGATTGTTGGCACAAATTGCAAGCAACAGTGGTCTCAGCAAGCTGTACGAAATCTCCCAACTCCCAAATTGTCGGGCTATTGCCAGCTCACGGCCCCTCCACAGTCGGTTGTATTTAGGTGTCACATTGTCATACACAGACAAAACAATGTCTGCCACCGTCTAGATACTCATACACGGGTCCTTTTTAATGGCGTTCTCAATGACATCGGCAATGAGTGATGCCGTCAGACATTCGTGGTCGACCCTCGTACTCTCAGTTCTACATGTGTGAGGCCTGTCTTGCTTAGTTATAACCCATGCGTCTCCACATCCCGTCGGCTTTGCCCTAAGCTCATAACGGCCATTCTTTTCCTTGCACAACAGAGTAACCCGATCCCTGTCACTTTTCCAAGATCTGAACTCCTGATTCTTAGTTATATGGTGCTCTCTGACCTTCTTCACACCTTTCTGGGTTGTAACCGGTGTGTGTGTAAACTATGGATTTCAGGTCCAAAAGTGAGATGTCATCTGGAATCATTAATGAATGAGATGCATCTTTGTTGTAATACACCCCTTGTGCACTATTAAGCATCTTCCCACCATAGTGTAATGAAATAAAGGCCATGGTAAACAAACTACATTTTAGAAAATGGTAAACAATTGTCAGGTTACTAAATGGTAAATAATTGTCAAGTAACTAAATAATAAACAATTGACTGGTAAACAATTAAGTAAATAGTAAACAATTAAGTAAATAGTAAGCAATTAAGTAAATAGTAAACAATTAAGTAAATAGTAAACAATTAAGTAAATAGTAAGCAATTAAGTAAATAGTAAGCAATTAAGTAAATAGTAAGCAATTAACTAAATAGTAAACAATTAAGTAAATGGTAAGCAATTAAGTAAATAGTAAGCAATTAAGTAAATGATAAGCAGTTAAGTAAATATTAGAATATTAGAATGGTAAGCAATTAAGTAAATGGTAAGCAATTAAGTAAATGGTAAGCAATTAAGTAAATGGTAAGCAATTAAGTAAATGGTAAGCAATTAAGTAAATGGTAAACAATTAAGTAAATGGTAAACAATTAAGTAAATAGTAAACAATTAACTAAATAGTAAACAATTAAGTAAATAGTAAACAATTAACTAAATAGTAAACAATTAAGTAAATAGTTAACAATTAAGTAAATAGCAAACAATTAACTAATCTATAAAATAAAACATAATAATAATAAAATAATAAAATAAAAAATAAAAATAATAAAATAATAAAATAATAAAAAAAAAATTATTACCTCAACAGTAGCCATTAAGTAAATGGTAAGCAATTAAGTAAATGGTAAGCAATTAATTAAATAGTAAGTAATTAAGTAAATGGTAAACAATTAAGTAAATGGTAAAAAATTATGTAAATGGTAAACAATTAACTAAATGGTAAACAATTAAGTAAATGGTAAACAATTAAGTAAATGGTAAACAATTAAGTAAATGGTAAACAATTAAGTAAATGGTAAACAATTAACTAAATAGTAAACAATTAACTAAATAGTAAACAATTCAGTAAATAGTAAACAATTAACTAAATAGTAAACAATTAAGTAAATAGTAAACAATTAAGTAAATAGTAAACAATTAAGTAAATAGTAAACAATTAACTAAATAGTAAACAATTAACTAAATAGTAAACAATTAACTAATCTATAAAATAAAACATAATAATAAAATAATAATAAAATAAAAAATAAAAAAAATAAAATAAATAATAATAAAATAAAAAAAATAAAAAAAAATTTATTACCTCAACAGTAGCGAGCTGCCTCGGGTTGTGTGAAGATCTGAAGGGGGAGGGGGTGCTCTTTTATAGAGTTTTTGGGGTTTAAAAAAAAAAAAAAGGAACATAGCCGGCCATTTTCTGGCCGGCTTAGGGAGGGAACATAGCCGGCCAGAAAATGGCCGGCTTGGGTATATATCGATATTGAGCCGGTTTCTGGGTATATTTATTAATTTGTATTAAACTTTGGATATTAATAAAAATGTCGGCCATTTAATGCTTACACCGTAATTACCGAATTATTGATTTTTGAATTTGATGTGATTGGTTAATAAAGCATTCACAAATCATTAAATTGGTCGAGTTACTTCGAGAGAATTGAGATTGTATAATTAAGTTCTTGTTAAAATAAACGTCGACTGAGTTAGATCAAATATCGAAATCCTATATATGTCGGAAATTTACACCTTTATTTTCAATAAAAAAAGGTGACATTACTTTTGATACATTAAGTAAACAAAAGTACAAGGAAAAAGTTATTATTTAAATAAATATTATATTCCAATTAATTCTATCATCTACGGAACTAAGAATAAGAAATGTCCATTGTTTTTGTCGGTTTTGTAAATATAACATTCGTAATATATTATTCGCCTTTATGTTATAGTAATTTGAACATTCCTCCTATAAAGAATCTTCTTGTGTGTTTATTTGTTTTGAATGAGATACAAAAGTAATATGAAAAAAAAAAACAAAAAGATACCTTGAGTTTTATTTGTAGGGGCACATTATGATAACGATGGGTCTTTTGTGTGCTCATCAAATAAGAAATCAGAAAAATTCTGATGATATTGTTGATCAAATACATATGTGATGGAGGATTGATATTAAAATACTAGACAGTTAAAATGTGACAAATGATGATGATGATAGAGTGATTCAATATTATTGCACATTGTATACAGGAAATATCTTGTATGGACAATGGATAAGAAATTTGTGTAGTGAAAAAAATAGTTGAGTTCATCGATCAAATTGATGTGTTGTTTAAGTCAATAATAAAATATTACAAGGTGGACCAAAAAATGACTCAAATTATATTTGGAGATATTCTTCACAGTTTGAAATTATGAAAGTTACATTATAATACAACTTTTGACCTAAAGAGACTATAAATCCTATAATTGCGAATGGTGATGAAGTAACTACTTTCGTTGTATTAAATAATAGTCATCACTTAAGAAATCTGCTGATTGAAATTTAACTTTGAACAATAATTATTACCTTTAGCTTATTATGGCTAGTGGTGTAGTTACTGAAATAAATTTCAGTTTTAAGTTAGCTCCATATTGTTATTTGCAATTTTTTTTAATTACATTGAATTTTGTTTTGTTGTTTGTTTCTTGCAACTTTTTAAGCACCGAATTTATTTCAGTTTTACTTGGATTTGTATTAATTTAATATTTTCCTAATTTTTTGCATTTTTTAAATTAATAAATTAGGACAAAACTCTATATGATAAATATTATTTGTATACAAACTTGACATAACACTATATAATGAAACGGAGATAATTATACGCAATTATTAAATTAAAAATTTCGAACATGAGTAATAACTAACTAGTATCGTGCCCGTGCGTTGCAACGGAAACATATTACAAAAGAATAAAAAAAATCTCATACAAAATAACATATTTTTATTAAAAAAATAGACCAATTATATATTGCACAAAAAAAAGTTCATACAAAACGTCATTTTTTTATAAAATAATAGATGAATGAAAAAATAGACAAATTAGATGTGACCATTACATTGAATAAACCACCAGAAAGCAAGTGCATGCTTTCTATAACTGTCAGTAAGCTTTCATATAGATAAAAGAAGTATTTATATGTCAACAAGAGAGAACATTCAATTTTATTTATCTAAATAGAGACATCCTTTTACTTCAAAAAATAAATGTCAAGTTAAATCTGAAACTGTTACACATAACCAACAAAGATGGTAAACCTATCACGCACAAAACCCATGTACATTACAAGAAATGTCACCAAGAAGACTATAAACCCTGCCACTCTGAAACACTATCAAGTACAAACACTAATCCCTCTTACTTCATTAATATGCAGAAAAATACACAAGGTTAGTTTGAGCAATCTACGAAAGAACGAAGGAAAGTAAGGGCACTAATATTTCTTGTGTGGTCAGGGACATACATGATATTAGTGTGTTCGTGAGTTATCCTTACAATTTATCAAAAGTATATACATGATATTAAACAGGTCTCGAATCTTCTATTCTCATAATCTGATTGACATCAATTTGGATGCAGGAGTTACTATTTCATTTCGACACAAGAAATTAAATAAACACATTAGAAAAGAAAAGAATTACAGTAACCTTGTATTCATGGATTTTGAGCATGCCAATTTGTGAGAAATAATCAACTGCTGCTCCAAGACCTACAGCTTCCCCAATTGCTAGAGTTCCTGCCTCAAACCTAACATATAAAAGAAAGTCAATATTTTACGAAACTATTAATGACATCATGGTATGTAGGCCTTACCCTGAAGGAGGTTCAGCATAGGTTGAGTAATCTTTAAGCACCTCGCTAATCATCTCACCACCACCTAATAATAAAAAAAAATGCTTATGATAGATGCAAAATAAGAGTATCACTAAATTTATCATGATACATAAAGATCCCTTCACAGTTCATTATAATATCATGATATTGCATTTTCTTTGTATGGTTGATTTTTTATGTTTTTATTTTATCGTTTTGCTCATTTTGAAACCTTTTCTTTCTTAAAACAGTGGCCAATGTATATGTCAATTTCTGAAAACAGTTGAAGACTACTTTTTATTTTTCTTGCCCCTTCTATGTGTTGATTTCATAAAACACGAAGATACCATTTTTATTTTATATGCAAAGCCAAGAAGGAAGACCCCACCTCTTCCCTCCAAAAATCCCAAAACACAAAACAAAAAGATAACACAGTAATTAAATGGGTACAAAAGAATATTAATGGCAATTCAGGGTTCAAAAGCACTAACCGGCAGGATATCCTATTGATATCACTTACTCGACCTGAAGCAACCAAACTTTGCTCTGTCATTCCTTCCTTAATTGGAGTGGTTTTGCTACCACTTCCAGCATCTGGAGGGATATTTTTCATGTCTGAATTAGCTACAGCATAAACAAAATGTAATATAATCACTGTCAATGGTTTGAGAAGTAAAAACTATATATTATGAACATGGCCACTTCACAGGCCTTACTGGCACGTGATAGTTAATATTTGTACTGGTCAATGAATTTTTTTTATGTGAATTTATTAAGCCAAATAAAATAAATAAAACAATCAGTAAAGAATTCTAGGCAACTCAATGGTTGGATTGGTAGTCGACAGTAGATGTCAGGTCATTTCAAATGCACAAACCAAACAAAAAGTAACACATACCTTCTAACCATGTATCGATCTCCTACTCCAAACTGTTATTGTCATTTACCATCTTGCCTTGTGAGTGAGAGATGGAGATCACTTGGCTTTGCCTTTTCCTAGTGCTCTCAGCATCCCTGGGTACTTCTTGAAATTTATTGATTATCTTCTTTAGAGAGCAGTTCCACTATTTTTTTTATCGAATTTTCAATCCTGTTAGGAAATACAGAATATAAACGAATTAGTAAATTGGTAAACATGCACACACCCACATGAGCACAGATAGATTAATAAAGGAAGCAAACACATACTCACCTGGATCCAGGTAAAAGCTTTATTAAAGCGGTCCATTTATTTCCAAGCAAGGGATGTACCAGTTTATGGTACCTATGTAATTGAATCGCCATAATCAACAAGAACCAAAATTCAAACCCTAAACGAAATCAATTAATGATACCCATCTCAAATACATCAAAATCACTCTAAAAAGAAGTAGAAAAATAGAGATCCAAAATCCGAGAAATAAAAAATAGCTATAGGAGAAAATAGGAGGGGGCGGAGGACGAATCAAACCTTGATCCTGGATCCTTTTTCGTGCAGCGAGAGGGAGATTGAGCGAGAAAGTTAACGATCCAGATCCTTGACCTACGGTTTGCTTGGTAAACAGAGACGGGACGGCCTCTAAGACCGGCCCGTTAGTAGCGGATTCGAACCCTCTCGACCGGGTGCGGCAGGGAAAGGAGGGGGTGGGCTGTTGGCGCAGGGACTTCTTCCGATAGGTGTGCTTATGACGGGTCGATTGCAGGTCGGCGGAGTCCTTGGCGGCGGGGATGGGGATCTTCTTCTTTCCTTAGGATTAAGGATATTGTGGTGGCGGGAGAAGGAAGGGAGGAGACAGAGGATATCGAGAGAAAAGAGGTGTCGGGAAGGAGAGAGACTTGCCGACCGAGAGAGATGCGGTGACAGAGAGAGAAATCGAGGGAGAAGAAATTCGCTAAGAGGCAGTGTATAAAATTGTGCGGCTATATGTGCAGTGAGTATGTTTTTAACTAAATTTAGACTTCTATACGTAAAAAAGATGTATTTAATCAAATAAGACAGATTATTTGATTGGAGGGCTGATATTAATTCCGAAATTTCATATTTCAATCGTAGCTATTGGCGGATCAGAACATCAACGTGCTTAATAATGGAATGGAGAAATGGAGATAAAGGTGACATGTGATTTACGTAATTGATTAGGATTTACAAATAACGAGGAAGAATCGGATAAAAGTAATTCTGTCCAAAATAAATAAATAAACCATGTGCCGAGAGCAGGCATGAAATCGTTGATCCGGGAAGTATGATATGTTCCGAAATTTTTATTTATAACATTTAAAAAAAAAATAAACCAAATAACCACCGTTGGGTGGGAATTCGAATTTTAGCACGGCCGCACCGGTATTCTGTGGATACAAATGCTGGAGACCGCACAGGCGTTCTGCGGACCACCTTTTTTTTCTTTTTCTTTTTTGTTGTTTTACCGAGGCACAGCAGCAGCCGACATTTTTATTAATATCCAAAGTTTAATACAAATTAATAAATATACCCAGAATCCGGCCCAATATCGATATATACCCAAGCCGGCCATTTTCTGGCCGGCTATGTACCCTCCCTAAGCCGGCCAGAAAATGGCCGGCTATGTACCTTTTTTTTTTCCCGCATTAACCCCTATATATACCCTTTTTTCTCTCTCTCCTCTTACAATTCTCTCATCCCAACCGAATTCCGAATTCTCTCTTCTTCTTTGAGGTAAATTTTTTTTTATCTAATTTAATTTTTAATTTATTTATTTTAGAGTTTAGGATTTAAGTTTTAGGTGTTATAATTTAGATTATGTTGTTGTAATTTAGTGTAATTAGCTAAGTTAACCAATATTTAGTTTAATTAGCACAATTGACCAATATTTAGGGTATTTTGGCCTTTTTTACCATAATTATGCTGATTAAGCGTAATTTTACCGAAATTAGCACGTTTGACCAATATTTAGGATATTTTGGTCTTTTTTACCATAATTAGGCTAATTAAGCGCAATTAGTGTAATTAGCACCGATAACCAATAATTAGGGTATTTTGGTCTTTTTTACCATAGTCATGCTTATTAAGCGTAATTTTACCGAAATTAGCACGTTTGACCAATATTTAGGGTATTTTGGTCTTTTTTACCATAGTTATGCTGATTAAGCGTAATTTTACCGAAATTAGCACGTTTGACCAATTTTTAGGGTATTTTGGTCTTTTTACCCTAATTAGACTGATTAAGCGTAATTTAGTGTAATTAGCACAGATAACCAATTTTTAGGGTATTTTGGCCTTTTTTACCATAATTATGCTGATCAAGCGTAATTCACCGAATTTAGGTTATTTTAGATATCAGGATGCCTAGAGCACGGCCTACCCAGCGTCCAGTAGTGGACGAGCCGATCAGTACTAGCAGCACGGAGCACATCAGTCCTCTCCTGTGGATTCCCCACAGCGAGCACCGAGTCTCACTGGCTTCTCGTGAGGTACGTTCCTTTTCTTATATTTTCATTAAATTTTGTTGGATTTAAATTTTATTATGTTGTCACCATGCGGATTACATTTTTCAACGCAGGACACGGATCTTCTAGATGTGAAGTTGAGGTGCGTTCACATGAGGTACTACGAGGTGATGGAGCCGTACCTCGTCAACCTGGGTCTCTACCAGGTTGTGGACATCGTGCGGACAGAGAAGAGCATCATCAATGCATCTCTCATCGCTGGACTGGTGGAGCGATGGCGTCCCGAGACGCACACGTTTCACATGCCATTCGGAGAGATGACAGTGACTCTCCAGGATGTGAGTGCTCTCTGGGGTTTGTCTATCCGTGACACACCCGTCGGCGGCGTCTCTGACAGCACTAGATTCGCAGGTTATGTCGATGAGTTATTGGGAGCTGATCCTTCCTATATCATTGGGGAACATGGGAGGTCGAAGTTCCATTTGCGGATGACGAAGTTACGGCAGCACTTCATCGCGGGTCTCTCGGCAAATTCCACCGAGCTGGAGATTCAGAGGTAAATTTTTATTAATATCTACTAATTAATTTATAATACGATGATTCTATTAGAATTTTTATATGTTTTGTATTGCAGATATACACGGGGCTACGTGATGGACCTTTTTGGTTCTGTCATGTTTCCTGATTCCAGCGGTGATCAGATGCCGATGATGTATCTCCCGTTGCTGATGGACATTGAGTGGCCGTCGTCGTACAACTGGGGTGGAGCTGTCCTGGCGTATCTGTACTACCACCTGTGTCGTAGTAGTGAGGTAAGTCACCAACTCTTATTTTAGTGTAAATTATGTAATCAATCAATCCATCAAAATACACTGACGTGTAATGTTCTTGAAAATGAAGCCGACGGCGAAGCAGATGTACGGGCCGGTACTCCTGCTTCAGCACTAGTCGTGGTCACGGCTACCGGTGGGCCGTCCTATCCCCAATGAGGCGCCGGATTGGGGAGAGCCAGATGTGTTTCACTGCCCGGCATACGCCAAGAAGTGGTACGGTTTGCACAACTACCAGGATCGGACCCACGGTGCTACTGTTGGGATCAGGCCAGTCCGGTCAGAGCTTCAGAGTTTGCCTGAGCCTCTTGTTGAGTGGACGCCGTACGATCAGTTGTACGAGGAGTTCCTCTTGCCGGGCAGTGTGACTGACGAGCACGAGCGGGAGATGTGGTTCTATCGAGGTCCACTCATACATTTCTGGATAGTGGAGCACCACTACCCAGATCGGGTGCTCCGCCAGTTTGGACGAGCGGCGTTGATTCCCATAGACCCATCTTTGCCGAGTTACACGCACAGAGACCTGCACCGGTAAGTCGTAGTCTATTGTATTTATTAAATAAATCATATTACTTGATAGTTTTTTATTGCAACTAATGTCTTCTTTACAGCGTTACCCACCGAGGGCGACTGGATAAGGACTGGAGCACCCATTACGATGCATATTACGGGACGGCCCAGGATCCTCAGTATATAGACTTCTATCACGAGCCAGAGGCGATTCAGCAGACCCAGGAGGATCCCCAGTTGAGGTACGATGTATGGTACATGCAGGTCTGCATGGCGAGTGTCTATCTGCAGGGTGATTACGGTGCCCATCTCCGCGACAGGATCAAAACGGATGATGGTTACCATCCCAACGGTCGTGGATGGGCTCGCCAGGTAAAGCACCTACAACCACAAGGTTTGATCTAACTTAGTAATACATCAAGGTTTGATCTGACATGCTAAATTTTTTTCAGCTTTTGGCCGCGATCAAGGAGTGCGGGCATGGGATCCGCATGCTGGGAAAGAAGAACTGGAGACGGCTTGGGTACCGCACCCTCAAGAAGAATGCGAATGTGGTTGAGGATGCCGGGCACGGTGGAAAGATCATCGGTATGCTGCGAGACGCCAGAGAGAACATCAACTGGCGTGAGATAGATCCGCAGGAGCCCGATCCGAGCCCGGTTCTGTTAGATGATATGCCATCTTCCCCCGATTCACATCCAGAGTGGGACTACCATCGTTGGGTATTGTCCGACATTGGGTGGACGGCATGGTACGACGAGCATGGACGTCCGGTGCAGCCATATGTATGTCATACTTCAGTATCTGTCAGGTTTTAATAAATTTCTTCATTCAGATCAAATTTAATAATTTATGTGTATGATTGCAGGGTCCAGCAGAGATGCCACCACAGCCACCACCTGCGGAGACCGATACTTCTGAGTACGAGTCCCTCTCGTGCAGTCTCCATGAGTTCGATGAGAGTTTCATGTCGGCACCGGCATGGCCCAGATATGGCACAGAGATGCCGCATGATGGAGAGGCTAGTGGTAGCGGGTCTCATACTCAGCCTGCCTTTGGGACTGGGTTTGCCGCATCTATCTTCGCTACACCTCCGCCAGTACCGACAGTCTCCACGGGCGATGCTAGATGGGATATTGCCGATGCCCCATATGAGCCCGAGAGAGACGGAGGCTGGCCGCGCTGGCGCCGGGCGAACGCCGGAGTACCGCCTCAGTGATATTCCCCCTCTCCGTTTTAGTTGTATTTTTACTAGTTTTGTACTATTTATATTTGATATACTATTTATGTTTGGTATATTTGGATTATCCTATATTTCGGTTCTTGTGTATGTGTACTTTTATAGTACTATTTTTATATTTACAGATAAAAAAAATTATCATGATAATGCTAAACGGAAAATATTACAACATTAAAATAATAGCACAACATAAAAAATAAACAGAAAAGTATGTTAAACAGCAAAAATAAACTCATCAAGATTAAACCGACATTTTTATTAATATCCAAAGTTGAATAAAAAGTTTGAAAACCATCATCTAGGGTTTCAAAAGTTTGAGCTTAGTTAGAAAACCATCATATGGGGTTTCAAAAGTTCGAATATGAAAATGTGATCACGCCTTGGTTGTAATTAACCAAAAAAAAGGCTGAAATTTTGTAAAAATAAATAAAATATGAAAATAATGCAATTAAGTCAAAATTCACCCTTTATCTATCATTTTATTTTCGAAACGTATCATGTTATAAATTATTTTGAAAAAAAATTCGATTATAAATCGTAAGTCGTAAATTATAGAATGCCTTATATCATGTAGTTATAAGAGTATATGTGCTATATTGTTTTATGGCAAATTTTTTTATGAACTAATACCCGACATTTTTATTAATATCTAGAAGTTGAATAATGTGGGTTAAAAAAAAAAATAGATAGGTACTGTCGTCAGTCAATGTGATGATATTGATGTTATTTTTGAGGTATTTGTTTTCACTATGAGACAAGTCCCATCAATATCATTACATTAATATCATCAGTCAATGTTTCCGACAAGAGTAATAATTAAGCGTGTCCTTCATATTGAATTGTCATATGGTTACAAAAAATTTAAACAAAAAATTTCAAATTTTCAGTGTTAAATTTCAATATTTTGATCTTCATAGTGTCTCTCTCTAAAAAAACGGAAAAAAAAGGTACATAGCCGGCCATTTTCTGGCCGGCTTAGGGAGGGTACATAGCCGGCCAGAAAATGGCCGGCTTGGGTATATATCGATATTGGGCCGGATTCTGGGTATATTTATTAATTTGTATTAAACTTTGGATATTAATAAAAATGTCGGCAGCAGCAGCGGTATCTCAAACTTTTTGTTTTTTTTAATTTTTTGGTTTTCTAGGGATACGTGCGAGATTTCTCAAAAGTTTGAAACGGGATTAAAAAAAAAACCGCATCGGCATTCTGCGGCCTTGTTGAAATGGGTCCGCAGAATGCCGGTGCGGCTGTGTTAGATTTCGAATTTCCACCAAATGGTAGTTATTTGATTTTTTTTTTTTAAAATGGTATAAATAAAAATTTCTGAATTACCCAAGTGCCACTAAGTCACGTGTATCCTCGGTGCAAATTACATAATATGATAATATGACCTTGTGATATTTTAAATTTTCTTAATTTTGGACATCGGATATCGGACTATGTTTCAAAATTTTCTCATGCAATTTGTCCAAACCACAGCTTGGGCCTTGGCTTCAGAAATTTAAAAAAAAATAGTTCATTTGAACAAGGATTTCTACGCTTAATTGCTATGGTTTTGAAATGATACTTCTACTGAATTCACATCACCTCATGTTACTTGGCTCAAGTAAATTATAATCGGACGGTTATTTTAATACAGTACTACGCCACCTAATGTTTTTGCCAAACATGTATTTTCACTTTTCACGCGGAAACAATCACGAAATTTGACAACGTTGAAGGCAACAGCATGGGAATTCAAAAAGGACAAAAGGATCCTCTTTTATGCAATAGGATCATACCACGTCAGCACTGTAGCCATTTCGTAAACGGTCGCCAGTGACAACAGGCTGACGTCAGGATGGAGACAAGTCTCAGCGCGAACCAGCGAAGAGCAGAGAGCATGACCAGAACCTGCCGGGGAAATCAGCCCTGATATTCCCAAATAATTACATTGGTGCCACTCAACCGTTCCGTTGGGCGCTCGGCCGTTATAAAAGTAGGGTACAGGTTCGGTTACGAATTACGATTCGAAATTAAAATTTATCTGGACGATATTACCCTTTTTATTAAGGTCGGCGCTCCACAGTGAATTTTAAAACGGGCTTATGTAAATCCAGCTTAAGAAATTTAGGTACGACCAAACGATATATTTTGATTCTAAAAAAAGGCTGATCTCAATTCCAGGCAAAATAATAGGTATTTTCTAAAAAAGATCTATTATTATAACTTAGTTTGGACTTTCAATTGCTAATGTTTTGTTTCATTTTTTTTTTGGAGATCATTTCTATACGCAATATATCAAAATCAACAACTATGAAGGCAGTTTTATGCACAACAGCAACATATTGTTTTCTACAATAGATTTCTATGACTCAAAAGTACCTGGTTTTTTTTACTCTCTCAAAATTTCTAATAAAATAAGTTATTTGATTTTAATGCAAATTGACAGTAATATTTAGTATTGCTTGATGATAGTTTATTGAAAGCAATTCACATCTCTCTTTGTAAATTCTTCTACCATTTGTCCAATCTTCTGCGAGATCTTGTCAGTGGGAGAGGGGGAGATCCGACGTCCATCGGACCAATCTTGATGTAATGGGCTTTTAAAACCGTCCGATTGATCAAACATTTTTTATTAACGGAGCAAAAGAAATGAAGTTACTAAACCCGCTTTGAACCCGACTCCAATTAAATCTATTTTATTCTCCATCTCTTTATTTTCAATGTCTTCCCCAATAAAAGGAAATAAATCTGCTGTTATTCCTTGGAAATAACAGAAACATGTTATTCTGATCCCAACCGTTGTACAAAGTGATTGCAAAGAAGTCTACTCGGCTTTTCAACAAAAACGATCATATATAATGAACTTTTTCCATCATTTTGGAGGATCCCATCTCCTTAAGGTAACAAGTCGTTAATGTTTTGGGAGACCATTTAAAATATAGCACGGGCAATATTGCTATTTTATTATAATGTTTATTGTTAACTAATTTATTTTTGAAGTAGAACTAAAAAAACCCACCTACATGATTTCATTTTAGAAATTATCCAACTGATTCTTTTTGTTCCGCAATTTCTATTATCAGTTTCTTTTTGCTTTATTTTGTGTGCTAGTAAATATCATAAAGGCATAAATATATTCTCAAGAACTGTGCATCCTAGCCTCATCTCTCTTTTAAGAAGATGCAGGTTCAATTCTCGAGAATAACATCTAAAGATGTTAGATGTACTGGAGTCCTTTAATCAAAAAAGAAAAAAAGAAAAAAGAAAAAAAAAGAACCGTGTATCTCATGAAACATCCCTATTAAGTTATTACACCTAAATAAGAATCCTAACCTAAGATAAAATCAAACAAGAAACTCAAATAAAGGTGAAAAATTAAAGAGAGAATTTTAATTGAGAATACTATATATCCTGAATCTTATATGGGCTGATTGGGCCTCCATATGACATCCCTTCTATGTGATTTACTTTTTTTAATGGTTGTCAAATCAGTAAACTTGATTTTTTTAGTAACAAATTGTAGTCAAAGCAGAGAAGTCTATCTTCGATGAGGAGTAATATATTACTGCAATAAATCCAGTAATAATAATTGACAATAAAGTAGTAAGAGCAATTATGGTACTAAATCTACAAAAAGATTTGCTTAGTTAATATCTTCCCTTGCATTAATGAACAAATGTATATAACTATATAAGAGTTGGAAGAATGTCTATGTGAAACAGTGTAAACGTACATCAATATTCTTGTTGAACTTAGATTCTAGATCAGGAAGAGAAGGAAATAGCTAAAACAAGAAAAATGGCAATTGTCAAAGGGTTGACAATGATTCTGACACTAGTGATTGCTTTGAGCACCTTTCACCTCTCAGGTCAATGTTTTTCTCTTTTCATTTAGCGACATTGAAATCATGATTTTCATGTTTGTACTAAGGTTAATTCTTATTTTTGAACAAAATTGCAGAGGGACGAGTCAGAGAATTGAAGAACGTCGTAAGTATAATTTACTTATTCCAGTGAAGTCTAGAGAAAAGTGCAAATTTCTTTCTTTCTTTTTCTCTCATATAATTAATATATGAAAAACATAACAATCAAATGTCTAATTACATTAATACAAATACAAGGCAACTCCGTGGTGCATCGCAAACCCGCTCAAATCAACCGGCGCCCACCAAGCCGAGATAGACAAGCTTTGCAATGTGGTGGATTGTAGTCCCATAAAAAAGGGAGGCTCCTGCTTCAGTCCTAACAGTACCATATTTCACGCCTCCTATGTCTATAATGCTTATTATCAAGCAAAACGTAAAAGAGATGCATATGCCCTTTTCACCTTCATGGATCCATGTAAATACTATTATCTTATTAATTATTATTATTATTATTATTATTATTGTTATTAGTAATTTGTAGTAGTTCCATATGTCTTTATATATGGATTGAGTCAATTTGTACGAAATATCCGTTCATCTCTCTTAATTAATTTCCTAACAAGGTACTTTTTTTATGTTGTGCAGCTACATCGACTTGCAAGTTCCTGAAAGGCTAGCTTTGGATGAGTAAAGACAAGAATGATAAGAGATACAAGACAAATAAAATTATAGATGTCGATTGTTATGTTATATTAGTTGGCAAATAATCAATAAATGGTATTAGAGTGAGAGAGAGATAGAGATGAATAAGAAATGGATTGAATGATTTTTCATTAACCACGGATTACATGTACAGTAGCCCTTTATATAGAAAAGCCTAATCTGTACTCAATGTCTTTACAATAGTTGTTAGTCTAACAGAATCACTAATGATGAAGCCTAACTGCCTTGACCAACTCTAACTACTTTGACTAACCATAATAGCTTCGACTAAACATAACAGCTTTGACTAACTACTCTATTAGCCCCCCTCAAGCTGAGCACACGGTCAGTTTGGCAGAAAGTTCATGAAAGCGTGGATAGGCTGGAGGTTTGGTGAAGACATCCGCAATTTGGTCCCTCGAAGTGAGAAATCTGATTTGGAGAGATTTGTTCGCAACCCGTTCCCGGACGAAATGGTAATCAATTTCGACATGCTTGGTGCGGGTATGGAACATTGGGTTAGATGCCAAAAACGTCGCACCAATGTTGTCACACCATAACACGGGGGTAGAGGAGAGAGAAATGTGAAGTTCGGCCAAAATGTATTGGAGCCAAATCAACTCGGAACTCGTAACGGCAAGTGACCTGTATTCGCCTCGGTGCTAGAACGGGCTACGGTTGGTTGCTTCTTCGATCCCCATGAAATAAGATTATCTCCAAGAAAAATAAAAAAGCCCGAAGTCGACTTTCGATCATCAACGGAACCGGCCCAATCCGCATCGCTATAGGCATGTAGAGCAAGCGAAGAGGCCGGTTTGAGAGTAATACCATGAGAGAGGGTGCCCTTGAGATAACGAAGGATCCGTTTAACTGCTGCCCAGTGAGTAGTAGTGGGAGATTGCATGAATTGAGACACTCGATTGACGGAAAATGCAATGTCGGGTCGAGTCAATGTAGCGTATTGAAGAGCACCAACAATCGAGCGGTAAAGATGAGGATCATCAAATGGGTCGCCATCAAATTTAGAAAGTGAGGTATTTGGCACCATAGGAGAAGGCAAGGAATTAGAATTATGCATGTTGGCTCGAGTCAAGACATCATGAACGTATTTTGTTTGAGAAAGGTGAAGACCATGAGAAGTCGGTTTCACCTCAATGCCCAAAAAGAAGTGGAGGCGCCCTAGGTCTTTAATAGCAAATTGTTGTTGGAGAGACCGAATGAGAGCATGCACAAGGTCAAGGTTGGAGCCCGTGACGATGATGTCGTCTACATAGACTAGCACAATGAGAGAATGGCCATGAGAAGATAGAATGAAAAGAGAAGGATCATAGCTCGAGGCTTTGAAGCCTTGTGAGAGGAGTGCCGAACTTAGAGCATGAAACCACGCACGAGGGCTTTGCTTGAGGCCATAGATAGCCTTAGAGAGACGGCACACGTGGTTTGGTTTAGACGGATCCACAAACCCGGGAGGTTGTTGCATGTAGACGGTATCTTGAAGGGTACCATGCAAAAAGGCGTTTTGAACATCAAGTTGTTAGACTTAGCCACCCCTCATCAACCACTACTCAAAGGCTTTTAGATTTGCATGATTTGCCTTGTACAAATAAAAAGGTATCTCTTTGCCATGATTGTTGTGTGGCAAAAGCTCATAGATTACCTTTTCTTTCTAGTTCTTCGTGTACTTCTCACCCTCTTGAACTCATTCACTCGGATTTGTGGGGTCCAAACCCGATTGTATCTCTTAAATTTGTTGCAACTAAATCATGAAACAAAATAAAGATTTTTTTAATTATTGCCTTCCTACTTCTGTTCTTATTCGGGCACATAGTTATGTCTAATTTGTAGTTGGGAGGGACATAAACAATTTCTCTCTGCTCCGGAAGAAAAGTGTAGGTTCGATGGTTATTGAAAGTAAATTTAGATTCGATATGGGCATCGGATATTTTAACAGTTAACATTTCAATTTCCACAAATCTAAGGTGAGAGAAATTTTTTTTTTGGACCAAACTGTTCTTTTTTCGAAAAGAAAACGATCGAATTGGATTCCAATTCTTTTAAAAGACAAACAAACCTTCAATTCGATTTTTTTTATAAAACATAATTGGATTCGAATAGAAGGATTTGATTGGTAGAACAACTCAGATCTTCGACTTAGAATTGGATCCAAATAAATGAAATGCATATATAGTAGATATTATATAGGCAGAAATATTAGTCATCACAAGTTCACAACTAGGGGCGTCAATGGTATCTTTTTAGCTGTTTATCTGACCCGTATCGTATTCGATAAGACGGGTATGGGTAAAGTTTTTTTTCGTTAGCTTATTGGATATGTGTATGGGTAAGAATATTTTTTCGTTAGCCAAATTGGTAAGAGTACGGGTAATAACTATTTCGTATCCGTTACCCTATATATAAAGTAATTATAATCTAGTGCACTAAATTCAATTTGGCACCTAGATTTACCCTTTCATTTCAGCACCTCTTAATTGTGCCTTCCTATTAGCGCACTAATGATTGTATAATTGTGTCTTTCTATTCCAACACCTAAATTTACTCTTCCCATATATTTTTCTTTCCATGTTAGTTTTCTTGTCTTTTAATTCAATCATAAGAATGAAAAGTAAAATATGTGAGAATACTCTCATTTTTAATTCAATTTACTCTAAGATGTACAAAAGTTTTTTTTTACATGGATCTTGGAAAAGGTTTATAATATATCAAAGTTCTTGATATGACGTTAGCTTTGTAAATTTCATATTTGTTTTGTCTTTTTCTCTTAGAATGAGAATTCTTCTTCCCCTTGATGATTGATATATGTGTTGCTCGTTAATCTCTCACAGGGTTTTTATTTTTGGCGGAAGTATTATGTTCAGTTGAACTATGCTTGAATAAATTATTTTATTAATTTTTGTTTCACTTTTATTAGAGTTCAGTGGTGCTTCTCTTTTATTAGATGTGTTTTTGAGCAATAATTAATTAGTGATTTACACTACTAGAATCTGGGTTTGTTGCATGGGTAAAAATCTTTGTTGCAAGGGTAAGTAGTGTCCATGCAACAAATATTGGCATTTCTGACACAGTCAAACTTGTTGCATGGGTGTCCCATGCAACAGTTACCTTTGTAATAAGTCTGATGGTTACCCTTGCAACTGCATCTTATTTACCCATACAACAAATATTTGATAACCCGTGACCCGCCAGCAAAGATAGAAAGTATATTTTAATGAATGTCTATGCAATAACTCATCTCATACCCTTGCAACAAGTCTCCCGAATTGAGACTAAACAGTTGCATGGGTAACCCATGCAACAAGTATTTGAGAACTATTTGTTGCATGGGCTTACCCTTGCAACAAATCTCCAGAATCTAGACTAAACAGTTGCAAGGGTAACCCATGCAACAAGTTTGGAGGATTATTTGAGAAATATTTGTTGCATGGGTAACCCATGCAACAAGTTTTTGACGATTTTTGAGAACTATTTGTTGCATGGGCCTACCCTTGCAACAAGTATTGAACTTCTGGACAGTTACTTCTATTATATATTTGATCTCTCCATTCAAATTGAATATATATTGTTGTAAATTACAGCAAGGGATACATTACAGCAGTATATTAATTTGTTCACATCCTACTTAATATTGTTCAAATTTAGAAGGAAATTTGATCTCTCTTTTCAAATTGAATATATTTTGTAAATCATAGCAAAAAGAATTAGAGCAGTATATTACAAAATAAATGAGATACACAAATAATTCGGAAACTTAAATTGTAGAATCTTGAAATTTTGATCTTGAGAATAAACATTAGAAAGTTATTGAGAGGACGAGCACGCGATAAGTAGAGCCTTCATTAATTGCCTTCACTCCTTCATTAATTGCCTTCTCCTATGAGAATTTCAAATAATAGCCATCTTAATCAATTTGTTATTATTTTCAACCATGCAGTTATGCTTTAACAAGTTCCATATCCAATATATATATATATATATATTGTTGTGTTTATTATAATTATACAAACAAACTTTATATGGTTGGCAAATTCCCATGCAACACATGACACAAAGAATTACCAATTAATAACCATCTTCATCGGATTGATCTTCAAGGTTTAGGCCGTAACCAAGTCCTTAATTTCTTGCATGTCATACTCTTGCTCCGTGTCATAACCTTCTTCACCTTCCTCTATAGGGTTCTCGTTACCCGCCACTATTGGTGAAATCTCCATCGTATCATCTACTAGTTCGCACTCATTTTCTCTAATTACCTCATTGTCCCAATTAAAGCCCTCTTCATTTGGTTCCAATATCGGATTATCCGTCATTTCCTCTTGGTAAAATTCGATGTTGTCATCGACAACCTCCTCGACACGAAACTTGCCTTTCGGGCTTGTTTTCATTGCTACCCACCATTGGCGTCTTAGAGGGGTATCCGATGCATAGGGAATGTAGACTACTTGAATTGCTTGACATGCCAATACATACGGCTCAAAACCTTTTAGCCGAGACGCGTGTTTCACCTCGACAATTCCATGTGTTTTGTCTTTTTTTACCCCATTTGTAATGTCAAACCAAATACACTTAAAGAGAGCAACCTTGTTGCCTCCATCATAATTTAGCTCAACTATATCTTGAAGAATTCCGTAGTAGTCGTGTTGCTCCCCGTTTTCATCCCACTCTCCTTTGATGCAAACACCGCTACTTTTTGTTGCCTTGTTTTGCCCATATTTTTCGGTGTGAAATCTAAACCTGTTTATATCGTACACTTCGTAGAAGTTTGCGACTTTAGATGGCTTGAGTCCCGCCTTTCGGATGTAATTATCACAATCATCAATAGAGAGTACCTTTTCTCGTAACCAATCTCCGTAACTCTCTTGACGAACTTTGTCCAAATCCTGCGGTCTTGTACCACTGTTGAGCATGCATGTATCGAACTCTCTATAAATTCCAGCATATACACAAATAAGATTTTGATAGTTTAACTAGCATGCAAGGTAAACATTATGACTAGGATGCAAGGTAAAAATAAGATCTTGATTATTTTTAAGATCATCCAGACAAACATTTATTAGGATTGTACCTTTCATACTTGTCACGGATCTCGGGGCAGTTTTGAAGGACATAGTAGTGTGCTGCTTTATAGTCCTTGTCATTGAGTACTAATCGATTTTCCTTTCCATGGTGACGGCCAAGATTATAAAATACCGATAGTCCTCCCTGCAAAGGTTTACTCTTTGTAACTTGTTGTTGGCCATTTCGAGGATTTTCTTCAAAATAATTTGAGCAAAAGGTTGATATCTCTTTGACAATTGTAGCCTCGACAATTGAACCCTCCACACGTGCCTTGTTCGTCACTCTCATCCTTTGTTCTTAGTTAAGTAGTGTTTCATTATGTAATTAAAAAGAACCGAGTAAAAACAACAAACCTTTCACATGGGAACATCCATCGGGACGATACGGGCCCACCCAATCTAGCCTCGTGTGCTACATGCACCACAAGATGCTCCATTGAATCAAAGAAACTTGGCGGGAAATTTTTTTACATTTTGCAAATTGTAACACGAATATCCTTTTCTAATTGGTCGATACGGGATGGTAAGAGCTCCTTGGCACATATCTCTCTAAAAAAGCTTGAAATCTCACATAAAACATCCCAAACCTCATCGGGAACAAAGTCACGAAATGCGACGGGAAGTAGGCGCTCCATGAACACATGCATATCATGGCTCTTTAACCCAGTAAGGGTACATGTTGTGATGTTAACACACCTTGACCAATTCGATGCATACCCATCGGGAAACCTTACTAAGTCCTTTAGCCATGTCAAAACTTTCCGCTTTTGCACTAAAGTAAGTGCATAGGGAGCATTATTTTTTATCATCTTTCCCGGGATTCGAGGGTGAGGGGTTAAGTGCTGACTGGGACGATCGCAAAGGAGAGCCAAATCTTTTCTTGATTTGTCATTATCCTTGGTTTTGCCACCTATGCTTAAGAGCGTGTAAATCAAATTATCCGCAAAGTTCTTCTCCAAATGCATAATGTCTATATTGTGAGGCAAAAGATTGTCCTTCCAATATGGTAAACTCTAAAAGATACTCTTCTTTTGCCAATGGTGGGTATCATTATAACCCGGAAGTTGGTCTAAGCCCTTAGTTTTGCCCCATACGATCTCATCAAGTTGGCTCACTTCCTCGAGAATCTCCTCACCCGTTTTTATGTGAGGTGGCCCATCGTACTCGGCTCTTCCTTTTATGAAATTCTTTTTATCTCGACGAAAGGGGTGATTCGGAGGCAGCATGCATCTATGACAATCGAACCAAACTGGTTTCCCACCGTACACTAGGCGAAATGCCTTTGTTTTCTCTTGACAATAATAGCACGCCAATCGTCCATGTGTACCCCACCCACATAGCATTTCATAAGCGGGATAATCACTCACCGTCCAAATAAGTGATGCACGCATCTTGAAATTCTCCTTTCTATATGCATCCCATGTCATTTCTCCCAACCACAATTTATTCAACTCATCAATTAACGGTTCAAGAAGAATGTCAATGTCACGTCCCGGATGCTTTGGTCCGGGGATGACAAGCGCGAGGAACATGGTATCTTTTTTCATTATCATCCCCGGTGGTAGGTTATATGAAAAGATAAACACCGGCCAACATGAATACGGAGCTGCACTAGAGTTGAAAGGCATGAATCCATCCGTTGTTATACCGAACACCACATTTCTCACCTCTTTTGCGAATTCCGGATACTTCTCCATGAAATGCTTCCAAGCCTCACCATCGGCCGGGTGCACCATAATCGCGGGTTTGTCACGCTTACCCTCCTTGTGCCATCTCATATTTTTCGCATTTGATTCGGTCATGTACATCCTTTGTAATCTTGGGGTGATAGGAAGGTAACGTAGTGTCTTTTGTGGAACGGGTTTTGCAACTTTATTTGGTCCCGGTGGCTTATATCTCGATTCTTAATATACATCGCAACATGTCTTGTCCTCGTTCTTATTGTAATAAAGCATACAAAAGTTTGGGCATACATCTATCTTCTTATATTCCATGCCCAACCCCTCGATCAATCGCTTCGATTTGTAGAAATTATCCGGCATTTTTGAACTAGGAGGAAGCATGCTATTAATGAGGCTCATCATCCCATCATAGCATTTTTGGCTCAATTGGTGTTCCGACTTTAACGCTAAGGCTTGCGTGACCGCCGACAATATGGTGTGGTTTTCGCATTTGAAAGGACCGTTCAAGTTCTCTTCCCAAAGAGGTGTTTCCAATGCGGCTAGCATGTCGAAGAATTTTTTGGCTATTCCGGTGGGTTGGTCATCGTCCCAATCGAAACTTGGTCCAGCGGCGACCCTTAACATATCTCCCATTTGATGAGTTGGTGGAGGGGATGGGGAATTGAGAGCTTCCTCGGGAATCGACTCCCCGTGCTTGTGCCAAACCCTATATAAGGCGCAAAACCCGTGTTTATAAAGATGTATCTTCACGGTTTCCACATCTCGACGATATAGGTTTGCGCATTTTTTACAAGGACAAGGGATACATTTCCTTCCATTTGCGTCGATAGTGACAACATCGGGATTGGATAATGCCACCCGTGCAAATTCTTGAACACCACTAACAAATTCGGGTGCAACTCGTGTTCGGTTGTTGTACATCCACTCACGATTGTGAGTGGCCATATGAAGTTACATATACCACTCGATTGCTGGTCCGTTATTGGCTACCAAGTTCTCTTAGACATTACATCAAACACCTAAAGTGCACAAGCTAAGGTCCAGTACCATTCCTTACAAGATGTTATTGTTTGCTAATGTACAAACCAAATTAGCAAGTGGAGGTTGTAATTGAGAGTACACTAATTCACATCTTCAATTTTTACATTCCAAGAAAAAAAAAGAGCCCACAAATTATGTACCTATTGAGAGAATTTGCACCGGCTGGTGACTGGTTCAGAAAGACTGTTGAGAGAGAGAGGAGGGATTCGAGAGAGGTATAGCAAGATAGATTAGAGAGAGAGAGAGAGAGAGGTAGGGCGAGGCAGAGAGAGGGAAGGGAGGGACTATCGCTTCTAAGCCAAAAAACGAGGAAGAGGCCGATGAAAATGGAATAATGCTCAAAGTGGGTCTGTGTTGATTTTTTTTGTTTTGGAGCCAGAGAGCAATTAATATTTCCATGGGCAGACCGATATAAATAGTGGCATTTCTTTTGTGACTTCAAATATTTCTTCTTGCGTACCCAAATTGTACGCATAACATTAGCCAATTCATGTAGTCAGCCAAATTCATGGGTATTTAACACTTGTCACAATAAGAAAATGCATAACAAGAAAAATGTTTTAGCCAAATTCATTTGCATGTAACACTTGTCACAATAAGAAAATTCAGAACAAGAAAATTGGCTTTAGCGAAATTCATTTGTATTTAGCAGCTGTCACTGCCAGAAAATGCATAATTAACACATCCTACTTAATTGTTCAGAATTAACACCTGCTACTTAAATGTTCAGAATTAACACATCCTACTTAATTGGACAGAAAATATATAAATTTGGGGAACATTAAGTAGTCCTACTTAATATTGTTAGCGCATTTTTACAATTACTGCATTAGAACTGTTAGACCACGGCAGCGGCTTGGCAATAACAGAGGTCCCGGATCAAGGTTCCTCTCCCGCTTCTTGGTTTCCCTCCTCTCCCCCTTCTTGATTGCCCCTACTACCACCAGGTGCCTCGACATTTGATGTCCCCTCCTAACAAGATTTAGCAAAAGTAAATATGCGGAGGTATAATATGCAATGGAGTAAACTACATTTTGCGGGTCATTGGACTTACAGTGAATGCAGGAGATTGATATCCTGCACGTTTATGGAGCTCGTCTAAAGCCATCCTCCTGTATCTAGTTTCTGCTTTATTCGCTTCCATTTCTGCAATGTGTCGCTTCTCTTGATCAGCTATCTTCTCGGCAAACCCTTCTTGTGCCTCGGCTAGTGTATCCTTTAATAACGCTTGAACCTCCTCAGCCGTGAATGTTTTTTGTTTTTTTTAGCCGAGGTGGAAGTGCTTTTGGTGGGTGATACAGTAGCCTCCATTGCCTCCACCTCCCGATTGGCTCTTGACTTTCTTGAAGCGTTGCAAAGCCGTACAACCAGCCTCTCTTGTCCTCTCCCTTGACAGCTATGTCCCAGATCACTTCATCGTCCAACCCGTTACTATGTGTCTCTTTCAGTGCTTTAAAGTTGTTCTACATTGGATCGACACAGTAGAAAATTCAGAAAATGTCATCACACTTGTTACACAAAAAAAAAGATAACTTCACAGCATCAGCAATATATTTTTCATAGGACATTCACAAGTTTTATGCTATTGAACTATAACTCTAGCTCAGAGAAGTCTTTTTCCAATATATTGTATTCATTAAAATTTAATTATGCAATAGAATTTTAGTACAAACTCTCATCGATTTATGGCTTGAACAAGTTTCTATACAATACTTAAATGTGAATAATTTTTACAATTATCATTGAAGTGCAATAACAGAGGTTCATTAATTAAGGCCCCTGAATTGAAATGAAATATTGTACAAAGGAAATGAAATATTGTATACCGCTGCGTCTTTTGCCCTTTTATTGACGTACTCGTTCGACTCCTTCCTCAAGTGAGTTCGGTCAAATACATCCTTCAAATCAACAGAAGTCCCCTTGTCAGCAATCTGAAATTTAATTAAGGCATCATAAGATGTTAGTCAATGCAACTTATGATGGAAAGAATTGTCATGTAACGTATTAATTAAAAAAAAGAAATACCAATTTCATCTTGTGCCTGTACGATTGTTGAACTAGCGACTCCCTTTCCGTGAACTAGTTTGTTATTTCGGTTGATTGTTGAACTTTTCTCCCAATTGGGATTCTTAAATATGTCGCACAGACCCTTCCAGTGGTCCAAATTCTTACACCACTGTGGACAAAATTCCTTCCATTCCTCCTTGTCATGGCTGATTCTATCAGTGTATTTTTTCCTGGTCTGGACCAGTACACGGCTGTAAGCATCAGCAGCTATTCTCTCAAAGACATCGAGACAAAGCCCGACATCTTCGCCATCAGCCCAGGAGTACCGCTGCAAGAATTTGCGAAGGATTTGTAACCTCACCCTTGTTGGAAAGATGTTGAACGACCTCATGGGTCCCGGCAAGCATTCACATGTGGCAACCCTTATTGTTGTGGTTATTTTGGAGCACATAGGTTCTGATGTGAACTCCCGATCACCAACAATTTTCAGCTTGGGCCTGCTATCTGGGTGAACCGGGTCACGCGGTCTGCCTGGGCCCCGTCCACACCTCACATCAGACTTCTTCTTCCTACTTAATCTCTTTCTCTTGCGAGTCTCCAATTTATCAGACGACCAATCCAGGTCTTCACCACTGACTACACGGGCTTCAGGACATTCACGTAAGCTTACACGCTTATGGTACCTCCTACTGCCATCATCGTCCAATACCGGTACAGATTCAGTCGAGCAACCTGACGCATTGGTCGTAGTTGAGTCTGCGGTTACATCATCATCGTCTGAACTGTCCGAATAGTTATCTGAGAAATAGGCCTCTCCAGTCTGGTCTACGGCTGCAGATGCCTCAGCGCCAGCGGCTGAGTGTGTAACTGATGCTGGAAATGCCTCAGCGCCAGCGGCTGCAGATGCCTCAGCCCCAGCGGCTGCAGATGCCTCAGCGCCAGCGGCTGCAGATGCCTCAGCGCCAGCGGCTGCAGATGCCTCAGCGCCAGCGGCCTCAGCGCCAGCAGTCTGGTCTACGGCTGCAGATGCCTCAGCGCCAGCGACAGCGCCACCGACAGCGCCAGCGGTTGCAGATGCCTCAGCCTCTGCAGTCTGGTCTGCGTCTGTGGCTGCATCTATGGCTGCGTCTGTGGCTGCGTCTGTGGCTGCGACTGTGGCTGCGTCTGTGGCTGCGTCTACGGCTGCGCCTGTGGCTGCGCCTGTGGCTGCTGATACCTCGCATATTTAGTCTATTTTAGGCCTGTTTTAGTACCAGATTCGTGCCCTAATTCACCAGAATCATGTGCGTTTCATCGATATATCTTTAGAATTTGGTACTGCTGAGTGTTTGTTTGTTTTATGCAGGCTTGGAGCAAAACACACGAAGAAACGACGATTTGGGATGATCTGGTACGGCCCTTACCAAGTTTGGTACGGGTCTTACCGGACTTAGCCATTTTTCAGCTCATCACGCCTGGTACGGCCTGGCCGTACCAATTTGGTACGGCCTGGCCGTACCAATTTGGTACGGGCCGTACCTAAAGGCGGCCTGACAGATTCAAATTTTGGCAGAGGCTATTTAAAGCGGGGAACTCTCCAATTTCGATATCCATTCCATTCCAGATCTAATTGAGAGCACAGTAAGAGAGAGAAAGAGAGCTAAGGAGCTAGGAGCAAAAAGGAAGGAAGAGGAAAGAGGCGAAACTCGACGGATCTAGCTTCCTCCTCTCGATCCCTTCGATCCATGGCTATCTCTATCCCTTTTATTGTATTTTTAGATCAGATCATGTGCTGTGAGTAGTTATTTTAGTTTCTAGGGTTTAGAGATGGATTCTTGATTTGTTTTGACTTTCTTTGACTTGTATCTTGTATGAACTCTTTTGATTGATTGATTGTGATTTCTTTGCTATCTTTTGCTTTGATTGCTGTGATTGTGTATGATGAACCTCTAGGTTTAGATCGAACCTATCAAGGTCATGTGATCATCTCAATCTCTCAACCAAATCAATTGTTTAGGGTAGACTTGTTCGAATTGAAGCCGAGAGGTTGAATTCTCCTCTAATCGACAGATTAGAGGGTGCCTTAGGTCTCCAATCAACCAGTTAGGGTAGATCTGTACCAACACACGAGAGTTGAGGTGTAGAAATCCCTAAAAGGCAATCAATTGCATTCCAACCTAGATCTTGATCCAACAAACGACAGTTGAGGCTTAGGAACCTTAGGTATGGTCAATTGAACCTTTCCAAAGAGTTTAGCACAAGGTACCAGCAAGGAAATGCATCAACTCGAACTGGTAAGCTCTGTTCTGGGAAGCCAGTACGGGTCTTACCAGAGTGGTACGGCCTTGCCTTACCAAGTTAAGTACGGCCTAGCCGTACCGACTTGGTACGGGCCGTACCACTAGAGGCAGATCATAGATGAAGTCTGAAATCCTGGAAACGCCTTTTATCCATAATCAAAACACAATTTACATTTCTTCTAGCATTTTATTACATCTTTCTGAATTGTTTGAATTGTTTGAATTGACCTTTTTAGGAAATTAAATACCAAACCAAATCTTTCTCACTTCTAGTTTTTAATCGAGTTAGGTAGATTCTAACCTAGTAATTGTCCGTCCCTGTGGATCGATACCCGATTATACTACTCGATAGGGGTTGTGCACTTGCAACCCTTACTCGTGAAGTGTAAACGCGGTTTTAAAAGGTACGCCCTCAAGCGTACCGAAACTTGCGTTGCGCTTCTGCGCGAACAGCTGCGTCTGTGGCTGCGTCTACGGCTGCACTTGGAACAGCCTTGTATAGCCTTGACGAACGTTGGGTGGGGGGCATCATGCCCGAGCTCTTGCGTTTGCCAAAATTTTTAGGTTTCTGTGGTTCAGCTGGATTAGGCAGTGGAGATGGTGGGGGGGCAGCATGGGGTGATGGATCAGACAGTGGCACTGAGTCTGCGGTTACGTCATCATCGTCTGAACTGTCCACTGAGTTTACGGCTGTGGCTGCGTCTGTGGCTGCGTCTGAACTGTCCATCATTGTTTTGTCTGTGGCTGCGTCTGTGGCTGCTTCTGTGGCTGCACTTGGAACAGCCTTGTTTAGCCTTGACGAACGTCGGGTGGGGGGCATCGGGGGTCTCGGGGGTCTCGGGGGTCTCAGGTGGGGGGCACTTGGATCAGACAGTGGCTGCGGTGCCCATGTCAATTTTGGATTTGATCGGGTATAATATGTGGCCGGGTGCAACACGCGTTTGGCTGCACAACTCTTTGTTATCCCACTTGATCGGATAACAGTGGCCTCGGGCTGCGAGACGGGTGAACCGGGTTCAGCCATGTAATCTGTATACAAATTTGAACGATTACTTAAAGGATATATACAAATAATTAGAACGATTAGAAGGGTTCATGAAAGATTGATCAGCAGTCAAGTAAGACAGCAACAACAGACAGCAACAACAGAGGCAATAGCAGTATAAATAGATTTCAGAATTAACAAATGTTCTTACTAATTACAAAATTGGCGCTCCAGTAACAAATTTACTGGACATCTCAAGTATTGCAACTAAATGAACCATTTACTTCTACTTAACCATTTTACTTAACCCTAAATCCTAAACCCTAAACTCGAACTTTAAATAAGCCTTCTCCATCATTTAATAAACAATGATAATAACTAGTATCATTTATTACATGAATTTTTCTAAACTATAAATTGACAATGCTGATTATTGGTTTGTTACTGTACACACAGCTTTGTGAGTTTTCACTTATTATATTTATGACATTATACTTAATTAAAAAAGTATATGGTTTGGAGCTTAAACTCTGCAATAAAAATTTGTCTTTTGTGGTTCTAGTACATGCATGATTGCCTTTTGTGGTTTTCTCAGTTACAAATTTGTGTGACATATTTTCTGTACAAATTTGTGTGACATATTTTCTAGTACATGCATGAATGAGAGATGGACTAAAATGCAAATATACATCAATCATGGCTTTACAACATGTTATTTTCAAAATCAGGGGCCTTTATGCAAAATTCCCTTGCTACCTGGTTCTGTCAACATGTTATTTTCAAAATCTCAAAGTTTTAAAACAAAATAATGCCTTTGATCTTGTTTCTCTGCTTACAAGTACCAATCAGTAGCCTAAAATTTTCTACAATGTCAATTTCTACAATTTCTTACAATTTCTTACAATTTCTACAAGCAATTTCTTACAATTTCTACAATTTCTACAATTTCTTACAATTTCTACAATTTCTACTCGCACTCGGCACAAGCAATTCAATTTCTACAATTTCTTACGCGATGAACAAATTTTTACTTTCACATTGGGCAGGACCTAAGCCTCAAGATTAAAGAGAAACAAAAGTTCAGTGGACCACCCGCTGAGTTGGATAATTGTAATTTTGGTGTAGAGATGTGGTTTGAATTTAGGAAAATACAAATAACACAGTAAGTGGCTAAGTGCAATAACAGTATAACACTCGGCCCCGTAAGTATTATGCAAATTATGTTGTGCTTCAGTTTTCCATAATTCAAATATGAATATTGAATTCCCCACCAAAAAGTTGAACAATTGATCTTATATATGGTAATTTTGGTCTTTATTTAATTAATTAAGATGCTGTCTAGTAGGAGGACCAAATTTATATTGTTGATTTTTGCATTTTGGTCTGTACAAAAGTAACTTTTGCATTTTATTAGTGTTATCATGCATATATCACTTTCTACAAGCAATTTCTACAAGCAATTTCTTACAATTTCTACAATTTCTACATTTTCTTACAATTTCTACAATTTCTACTCACACTCGGCACAAGCAATTCAATTTCTACAATTTCTTACGCGTTGTACAAATTTTCCCGAGGTTACAACCAGATAAGAAGAGGAATATTTACCAGATTCGCTTGTGCCTCTTACTTTGGCCGGTTCCAAGGCACCTTGCGTCGCCTCGCCAAGACCCGAGTTTAGCCTTGCCAAAGCAAAAGCAACTGCGTCTGTCGCCTCGCCTTGCGTCGCCTCACCTTGCGTCGCCTCACCTTGCGTCGCCTCACCAAAGCAACGCCAGCCAGCACCAAGAAAAAGGCAGCCAAGACCCGAGTTTAGCCTTGACACAAATCCAAAACCCTAGGGTTTTGAAAATCGCAAATAACAAGGCAATCGGAAAAGAGGGAAAGAGAGAGATTTGGGAGGAGAAGGGTTTTCTTAGAGGGCGAAGGGTTTGGGAGGAGAAGGGTTTTCTTAGAGGGCGACGAAGGGTTTTTTGGATTTGATTTTCAAAAAACACCAAGTAACCCAATTTTCAAAAAACACCAAGTAACCCAATTCACCTATCTGCGAAGGAGTCCGGATCCCCTAAAGTAACCCAATTTTTTAGTTTAGACGTGTACGGTGCCTATTCGGTGGATCTAAATTCTGGATCTGAATTCTCTGCGTGTACGGTTTGGATCAAAACTGTCAACAATTGAGTTACTGCACTGGATCTGAATTCTCTGCGAAGACCATCTCATTTCACCCTTTACTCCCCTCCTTTGTAGTCTGAGTTAATATCAAATTAGCCGTACCGAATATAGCTGCCTGATCAATGTAGCACGAATATTGATGGTTAGGTTGCCTTCCGATGGTGCGGATTTCTACATGATAGATGGTGTTACCTGAGCATCATGACCCCTATTAATTCATCTACTGAAATGGAGGCCTCCTTTTAAATCTGAATAGTTCCTCACACATCTTGCGGCTCTGATTAACCCAGTAGCCAATAAGATAATAATTGCACACTAAATTATATGCCCAAAATTCCAATAAAATAAAAAACTAAAATTTACCATATTATGTGAAGATTCTTCCATACAAATATAAAATTTTTACAATTTCAAATTCATTTGGCCTTTATAAGAGTGTTATTAAATGTGGACCGTTCATTTTCACGTGTCAAATCGACGGTTGATTTTTCTTCAAATGATTCAAATTTAACTTTAAAATGATCAAGGGATAACCCTTTACATACACAATAGAAATGATTTTGAATTTGTTTATGTATAAGCTTCGATCCGACGTGATGTGATTATAGCCATTCGATGGCATGATAGTCCGTAGGCTTGATGGATGTCAAAATGAACGTAGATTTCGACCAAATTTTCACACGTCAAATTTAAGCTAGTAATCTATAATTGTAACGGTCCCGATCGACCGATGCACGAGAATTTTTTTTCTTTCTTCATTAGCCTCAACAATTGTTGTTGTTGTTGCATGACAAGTATGTAGCATATATGAATTGTTAACACAATTATAGATTACTAGCTTAAATTCTATAAATTTAAATATTTATAATTTTATAGTAATTATTGAAGGTCCCGATCGATGGACCGATCGATGCACGCCATTCACTATCGTGGAAATTTTACTTATATATTTTTTTTAAAACACAAAAAAGGGCCAATTTTATGCATTAATTAGAAAATAACAACATATCATGCAAATAAACAATAGTACATAATAAATTGAATTTTATTCATCAAATAGTCATGACATGTACATCTATAATTAAAATAACAAAATATAATTACTACATAATTTACAAAATTTATATCTTATGTACAAATATATACTCTTACATAATTCACATGTAATTAGTACATAATTTACAAAATTCCACTTCTTACTATTCTGGAACACACTTCACTGATAACAGGGGCCCATAAATTACTGGCCAGTAGGCATCAGACACGTGTGACATAAATCTACTATGTTCTAAAATCAATCTCCCGGGTGCTGTTTCACTTCCCTCTCAAATTTGGGGAGTTCTATGAACAGAGCAATTTTGATTTAAAACAGCGCATCACATTTATGATTTACACTGTACCAACCATTTCTGATAAACTGAAGAAAGGAGAAACCCCTCTGTCAATAACAAAAAATTGGCGATCCAATTTTCCCTCCTTGATTTCCATAGGGTATGTTTCTCTCAGGTATTGTGCATTATTACTCTAAATTCACGGTGTGAGATTAAATCACCAACAGATTAGAGATTCGGGCTCAGCAGGGTATACTTCATAAAAGGGCTTTGAGATTCAGGGTATACTTAATAAGAGGGCTTTGAGATTCAGATATACTCATTTGGGGATATCATGTCATGGAGAGGATCAGCATTCCGAAACCCCTTCACGAAATCCCTCTCAGATCCACTACTTAGCTGCCTCCCTAAAATTCGTACTTGCCCTTAACACCTCTTTTCATCTTTCCCTCTTTGCCTCTTTCCATTAGACCCGATTCATACTTCGGAGGTAGATTCAAACAAGAATTTGACCGACAAACAACCTTAAATTCACCGGAGGTGGATTCAGCCACAGGAGGTAGATTCGAACAGTCTCCCTTTCGCTCTGAATCACTCTCGCCAAGAAAGTGACCAACAAACAAGGATGTAGATTCAACCACCGGAGGTAGCTCTCTCAATTCTCGGAGTCAGAGGCGGAGCTACATACACGCAGAGGTAGCTCTCTCAATAGTTAAATGTGTTTCTTTGTAATTGAGAAAATCAACTCAGAAAACTTGGATCATTGTCTTTTTGTAAATGAAAGCTTTTTTTAATGATTCAAAGACTCGGTTAAGCCCCACTTAAAACCCAATCGCGCTTGTGAAGCTTAAAAAACTTTTACTGGTTTTATTAAGAAACTTTTACTGGTTTTTGGCAGGATGAAGGGAACATACACGGGTATAGTAATGACCCTTTTACTGGTTTTATTAAGAAATCAGATGTTATTCCCAATTTTTTAATTTTGGAGTTCTGAACATAATATTTGCAATAAAAACATTCTCAAGTGTATAAATTGAGTGATTATAAGTGTTTATAAATTTATGGGGTTTTATTTCAATTAAAATAGCAATTTTAGTTTTTAGTCAACTCAACAATTGACTTTTTCAGTTTTTTAAAAGGCGAGATATTTTAGCCTATTTTGATTCATCTGTCAATTGAAAAATAAAAAATTTAACCTAAATTCTAAGGTTTAATCATGCTCTACATGTTATCTTAGTTTTGGGGCCTAATTCAAGAAAATTCAGAAATTATGAGCTTTTATCTAGTTGTTTGTTTTTTTCTCTAACCTATACCAGTTTGGTTCAACCTTCAGTTTGGTTCAAAGAAATGTTTGAGTGTTTGAAGTTTGAAAATCAAAGAAATGTTTGAGTGATTTTGGATTCGAGATCAATTCGCATTTTTTTGTTGGCCCTGGCGACTAACTTGAAATAGTAATGACTGCCTAAAGCTTTGTGGTTCTATTTTATTTGCTTTCTTTCAATTTTTACATATTATGAAAATAGTGTAGTATTGTTTTGGTACTTTAGTACAACTATACCTTATACAGCAGTAAAGTGAAGTATTATATAGATTGTCCGGTTCTAGGAACTTCGTGTTTCGCTGCATTGTTCAAAGGTAAACTAAGGCGTAATAATTTGTAGTAGAGGATATAAGACAACAATAATAATAGTACTACATACAAAACAAAGAGGTTGAAGTCTACAATATGTTTCCAATGCTTTCCCCAAATCTTAAGAAAGCTATTTTTTTTCTTTTTTCTTTTAACAAAATAGGCCACAACGCTTCTCTGTTCACTAAAAACAATTAGTTACCTACCACCTATTTTGTTTTGAAAATATTGACAGAGACTGTCAATGTATACATCAAAACATCTGAAAAAAATTACATCAGGTTAATGAAAACAAAAACCAACAGAACACAACTATGGCTAGCTATCCACCCATTAGCAGTATCTAAGCCACAATGATTCCTTCTGTACCGCTCTATCTGCTACCAACAGTTAACTACCACCTTCAATTTGAAGAACTTAATTAATAGAAACAGACGATATGGACAATTGCTCTTTTTTTACATCTTTTAATCTACATCTATCTAGCTTGCTCGACAGTTGGGAAGAAGTAAAAATGCTGGAAAAAAGGGCAAGATGGGTAGCAAAGTGCTCAGGGGCAGCTAGATGACATTTCGTTTCTGATGCTTCAATTGTTTCTCCAGGTATAAGAAACGCCAGCATCTTATAGATGTTACAGAGGTATCAATTGTTTCTCTTCCTCTCTTAATTTTTGGCAGGATAAAGGGAACATACACGGGTATAGTAATGACCCTTTTACTGGTTTTATTAAGAAATCAGATGTTCTTCCCAATTTTTTAATTTTGGAGTTCTGAACATAATATTTGCAATAAAAACATTCTCAAGTGTATAAAGTGAGTGATTATAAGTGTTTATAAATTTCTGGGGTTTTATTTCAATTAAAATAGCAATTTTAGTTTTCAGTCAACTCAACAATTGACTTTTTCAGTTTTTTAAAAGGCGAGATATTTTAGCCTATTTTGATTCATCTGTCAATTGAAAAATAAAAAATTTAACCTAAATGCTAAGGTTTAATCATGCTCTACATGTTATCTTAGTTTTGGGACCTAATTCAAGAAAATTCAGAAATTATGAGCTTTTATCTAGTTGTTTGTTTTTTTCTCTAACCTATACCAGTTTGGTTCAACCTTGTTGGGTGCCATGTAGTATACCTAAAAAACTTATTCATGAAAAGAATCACACTTAGGCTAGATTAGAATATAAAAAACACAAAAATTCTGAAATTTCCATTTCTTCTCTCTTAACAGTAGCTTAATTTTCATTTTGAATTTTGGCTTTGAAAATCAAAGAAATGTTTGAGTGTTTGAAGTTTGAAGAATATTATTTGTCCTTACTTTCTCAGTATTGTTAAAAGGAAAGTACCGGAACTATTCTTCATGATTTAGAGAACCAGTGAGGGAAGGGTAGTTTGGGCATCTTTTGAAGAAAAGGATAAAATAAGAGGATAAAATGGAGTTCTATTTTTAAGGGTCAGGTATAATATATGCTAAAAGAGTTCTATTCTAAAAGAGTGTTGTAGGTCTTGCACATCAGGCTCATGCCTTCTGCACCATTCTTGCACAGCCCCTTTATAAGAGTGTTGTAAGTCACGACATCAGGGTCATACCGTTTTGAAATCATGACATCTGCAAAATTCACTGACTTCTTAATTTCACCTTTCTTGCACAGTCACGACATCAGGGTCATAACTTTTCTTGCACAGTGACATCTACCGAATCGGAGGTAGATTGAACCTAGAAAATTTTTCATATTACCCTCCTCCTCTTCAGGTAAATTCAAACATTTTTTCAAATTGATTAAGTGTTACGTGCTTATCTCTGCAAATTTTGCACTTGGCTTTTGAATTGACTACATAGGAGACTGCAAATTAGTATCTGGAGCAACTTGGTCAAATGTATTTTTAATATTTCTTGAAATTGACATTCCATCTTATAATTTATATGTGATTGTTTGGTGTATACCTTTTTCCTTTGTCGCATAAATGACATTCCAATCTTACTAAGTACAAGAACGACTTAACCGTATTAATGAGGAGCGAGAAGAGAGGACTAGGATGCAAGAACAAAATAACATCATGTTCAGGCAGTTGTACGCTATGGTGGGGATGCAAAGGCCGACTTGCAGGTACGGTCTAATTATTATTTTCAGTGTCATTTTAGGATTCGAGAGTTTAACCCATGCTATAAGTCCCGATTTAGTAGTGTAGCTTCTTCTGGTTGTTGCTTAAGTACGGAAGAAGATATCATTTTATAATTGATACAATTGATAAATTAAATGATACGAGTTGTGTGTTTAACTTGAGCTCTATTTTTCCCAATCCAACATGCATGCTAACAAGTACTCTTCCTACTTGAAAATTGATTGGTATTTATAATGTAAAATTTGCCCATCTCCTCCTCAGGGACTGAAATCATGCTGTTGTTCAACCAAAACAATCTCCACTGGCTGTGCATAGTACCATAACACCATATCCCTAAACAGCCTCCTAGGAAAAACCAAATAACTGTAGTTGTTCAACCAAAACCTAGGAATTTTTACTATTACAATAACATCATGGTTAAGGGCAGTGAGCGGTACAAAGGTGACCGGCATGACAAAATAATCTACCTGCACCTTGGTTCAAGTGTTAAAGTATTTTACAGAAATATAAAATTTACTCTAAATTTCTGAATTTTAATATTTATTGTCACTTGAATTTAATGTGTATTTCTGATTGCTAAATTCTCATTTGAATGGATTCTTGTTTAACTTAGGCTCAAGGTTACAGTCAGGGACCTCAAAATGTTGGTCTAATGGGGAATATCACTAATTTGGAGGTGAAATTGTCAACTAGAAACTATATGATGTTAATAGTACTCACTGACCAGATGTTGAAAGGTCCATAATCTAAAACAATTATTTTATGGTTAATACTTAGGGTCAAGGTCCCACAACACTACCTCAACCTCATGGAGGAGCTTCGGGAATGTCGATGGCCATCCCTCAGGTATCATATCAATAGTTGGAACCTTTTTCTTTTTTTAAGAACATATGTTGTAGGAAATTGCATTGTTTGTGGCTTTTTAGGTATCATACTTAAAAATAGGTTCTAGCTAGATGCTTGAAGGTAACTGATAATTTATCAATTAGTCATATGTTATGGACATAAAATGAGAATAGAAATATACTTAGTTTATCATTTAGTCCTATGTTATGAAGATAAACTGATTTTATATGTGTAGTAGGTTATGAAGATATACCTATTATACTTATTTTAATGCTTTTCGAGTGTTTCTACAATTTATTATCAATATTACATTTCATTCTATGCTATACGTTGTATATGTAGGGTCTAGGTGCTGATTTTACAGAATCAAATGGGGAAGAAATTTCCAAGCACTTCTCAATGTGCAATCTGAAAATCAGGCGGCAACATGTCTAGGTGCTGACGCCGACTGGTTCGGGGAAGAAAGGTAGAACAACCAGCCCTTCTAGTGTGGGGTTTTGTAAATCATTATCACAGAAAAATGGTATTTTGTATAGCTAAAAAAGTAGCCTCTCTTTGTATATTTTTGGGTGATGGGTTGTGTGTATATATTGGTTATAGAAACAAGTGGTTGCAATCCTTTTTGTTCTGATGTTTCAAGGAAAGCTTGAATTTACTATAATGATTAATGATAATTAAAATGTTACTCTCCATGCTTTATTGTGTTATTGTTCTTATTATGTTTCAATGTGTAATGTAAAAGGTTTCTTGGTTACTTATGGGTTGGTACCAAATCGGTACAGGTACCAAATTGGTACGGGGTGAATTATAAAATTGGGCCTGAATTTTTTTTTCATGAACGACAATTTTTTGCATCGGAAAATCTATACAAATATGGGGCGCAGACAATATCCTTACAAATAACCTGGTGGGGCCCACCTTCTTTACCCATGCAACTAATAGGTTAATTATCCATACAACTAACCATGTGGGACCCACGTTATTTACCCTTGCAACTACTCACTCCTCTATCGTTGCAACTAATCCATGGGACCCACACACTTTACCCATGCAACTACTCGATCCTCTATCGTTGCAAATAGTCCATGGGACCCACGCACTTTATCCTTGCAACTACTCAATGCTATATCCTTGCAACTACTTCCTGCATTAGCTTTGTTGCATGGGTACTTATTGCAATGGCTTACCCTTGCAACAAGTATTCCATAAGTTATTGCATGGGTAACCCATGCAACAAGTCGGAAATTGAGTAGTTGCAACGGGGGTTGTTGCATGGGTACTTGTTGCAAGGGTAGCCCATGCAACTGACATTTTTTGGGGTTGTTGCAAGGGTAAGCCCATGCAACAAGCCAAATTTTACCCTTGCAAAAAACCAGAATTCTAGTAGTGTTAGCAGTGTATATCTTTTGTTATAAAAAATATCAAACATATTACTTTTATTTGCATATCTTGTTATTTAGTTAAATAATTGAATTTGTTTGAAGAGATATTCGTATTTTTGAAATTTCTTGCTTTATAAAAACAATTTAGTTGGAATTGATTGCACACTTATTTTTTTATTTTTTATTAGTAATGCAATTACACATGTGTGAAATGAATGAATTTTTAATATTTCATTTGTAAAATATAATAAAACTAATTATTATATTAGTATCATCCGTTATTCATCCGCTACCGTTTCGTTACCCGATAATATTAACGGGTAATGGTAGAGTAGAGTAAGGTCAAATTTTAATAGGTAATGATAGAGTATGAGTAAGGTCAATTGTAATAGGTATGAGTATGAAAATGTCTCCATCCAACCCGTACCGTACCCATTGACACCCCTATTTAGAGTGGGAAAAATGGCACTTCGGAGCCGACTCCGTCACGGAACGACACAGTTACCACATAGAACGGCATGACACGCGTGTTGGTTACGTGTCGTGATTCGCGTGTCCCGTGTTGTGACCATTCACGTGCCGTGACCATTTTTTGAAAATTTAGTACGACACGGCACGTCACGCGAAATATCTAGTCACGGCATGGCACGGCACGTGTAATTAGGGCCGTTAGATCTTGAACAAATGGTGAATCTTGAATAAACTAACCTAAATTATGATAAAATAGTCACATGAGTCACGCGAGTCACGTTTGGACACGGTGTGACTCACGTGACGTGATCATTCGCGTGCCGTAACCACCCCTTAACATTTTGGTCACGGCACGGCACAACACGTGAAAAATTAACTTGATCACAGCACGAGACCAAAGTCACAGCATATTAGTCACGACACGACATGAAACAACACTTTTTTTCCACTCCATCCCTATTCACAACCCCTTCAACAAACAACACAACTCTCTCTACTTCCATCCAAATTTCTCTACTTTCAAATGTTACGGCACCAAAATATATGTGCAAGCATCAAGTATATCACGAAACATCTCTACTTCCATCCAAATCCTATACAATGTATTATTTTTAAGAGGAGAGATCTAGTTACCACAATTTTGAGTTATAACAAAGTTACCACAACTATTTTTTACATTTCAAATTCCAAATCGTCGATCCAAACCGTTCAACATAATCTCCACAATAAAATGTGCTTTCAAATCAAATTTTACATTTTTTTTAATTTGTTTACTATTTATTAAGTATTTTACAAAAACTAGTCAAATTCATACCATGAAATTTTGTACCTATCTTAATAAATAGTAAAAAAATTCAAAAAAATGTAAAATTTGATCTGAAAGCACATTTTATTGTGGAGATCATGTTGAACGGTTTGGATTGATGATTTGAAATTTGAAAATGTAGAAAATAATTGTGGTAACTTTGTTGTAACTCAAAATTGTGGTAACTAGATCCCTCCTCTATTTTTAATTAGGTTACTCTTTTTTAAATTTATTTCCAGTAAGCACTAATTACAAGTGAAACAAAAAAATTAACTCAAGTTACAAATTCTATTCAATAAAAATTAATTTAAGCCATAACTTAATGTTGGACTATAATTTATTAAACTAATATAAATTAAAATAATTAACTTAGATCTCTTTAACTTTAGATTTGAACTAAGAACTAGACTTTGCTCTTGCAATAACAAATAACACCCACTGTGTGGGAGGTCGTGACTTCGATCCTCAGATAGAAAAAATTCTACGAATATTAAAATTTGAAAGGCTAAACCTCCATATTTTCTATCAAAAAAAGAAAAATTAAATTGTACTAAAACACCACAGTAAAGTTTTTACAAAGTCGCGTATGCTTTGCACTTTCCATTTTTCACAATCATAATAGTAGCCCATCAATTCCTAGGATCCGACTCCGCTGCTCGCCGAATAGGCGAGCACGACCCTGCTTTTCAAAATCACACCATTGAATTTTTTTCATGCACGGATCTCAACACAGATTAACGGTTCGATTTAGAATAGCAGGGTCCTGCTCGCCTATTTGGCGAGCAGCGGAGTTGGTTCCCAATTCCTAAGGATTCGTTTGGATGAATCAATAGAACAGTGAGGTTCACTAACTCACCGTGATTTTTATTTTTACCCAAAAAAAATATATATTTTAATATAAATAACCAGGTTTTTAAAAGATTTTTATTTCTACCCAAACCGTTAGGAATATTTGCGGTTTGAATTAAAAATTCAAACCGCTAGGAATATCAGCGGCTTGAATTATTAATTCAAACCGCAAATATTCCTAGCGGCTTAATTAATAATTCAAGCCACTGATATTCCTAGCGGCTTGAATTCTTAATTCAAACCTAAAAATCCAGTGAACAAGGCTCTTCTTCTCTGTGTCGCCTCTCCGCCAAAACCATTTTCATTTATTATTTTATTAAATGGTAATTTATTCACCGATAACCCTAAAGTTATTTTTATTACAAAGAATTATATTATAAAAACTTATCAATAATATAAAATTTCATTTATTATTTTATTAAATGGTAATATTTCACCGATAACTCTAGAAATTTATTCACCGATAACCTTAAAGTTATTTTTATTACAAAGAATTATATTATAAAAACTTATCAATAATATAAAATTTCATTTATTATTTTATTAAATTGTAATTTTCACCGATAACCCTAGAAATTTATTCACCGATAACCCTAAAGTTATTTTTATTACAAAGAATTATATTATAAAAACTTATCAATAATATAAAATTTCATTTATTATTTTATTAAATGTTAATTTTCACCGATAACCCTAGAAATTTATTCACCGATAACCCTAAAGTTATTTTTATTACAAAGAATTGTATTATAAAAACTTATCAATAATATAAAATTTCATTTATTATTTTATTAAATGGTAATTTTTCACCGATAACTCTAGAAATTTATTCACCGATAACCCTAAAGTTATTTTTATTACAAAGAATTATATTATAAAAACTTATCAATAATATAAAATTTCATTTATTATTTTATTAAATGGTAATTTTCACCGATAACTCTAGAAATTTATTCACCGATAACCCTAAAGTTATTTTTATTACAAAGAATTATATTATAAAAACTTATCAATAATATAAAATTTCATTTATTATTTTATTAAATGGTAATTTTTCACCGATAACCCTAGAAATTTAATCACCGATAACCCTAAATTTATTTTTATTACAAAGAATTATATTATAAAAACTTATCAATAATATAAAATTTCATTTATTATTTTATTAAATGGTAATTTTTCACCGATAACCCTAGAAATTTATTCACCGATAACCCTAAAGTTATTTTTATTAGAAAGAATTATATTATAAAAACTTATCAATAATATAAAATTTCGGTGAAAATTACCATTTAATAAAATAATAAATGAAATTTTATATTATTGATAAGTTTTTATAATATAATTCTTTCTAATAAAAATAACTTTAGGGTTATCGGTGAAAAATTACCATTTAATAAAATAATAAATGAAAATGGTTCTGGCGGAGAGGCGACACAGAGAAGAAGAGCCTTGTTCACGGAATTTTTAGATTTGAATTAAGAATTCAAGCCGCTAGGAATATCAGCGGCTTGAATTATTAATTCAAGCCGCTAGGAATATTTGCGGTTTGAATTAATAATTCAAGCCGCTGATATTCCTAGCGGTTTGAATTTTTAATTCAAATTGCAAATATTCCTAGCGGTTTGGGTAGAAATAAAAATCTTTTAAAAATCTGGTTATTTATATTAAAATTTTTTTTTTTTTGGGTAAAAATAAAAATCACGGACTAACTCAAGATTCGGAACTAACTCCTAATCTAACAAATCAATAGAATAATGAAATAGCGGGCTAACTCAAACTATCCAAAAGTTCGAAACAACTTTATTTTATTAACACAACAAATTTAAATATTTGAGTGGAATGGACAATTTTATCCTCTCATAAATGTCATTGTAGCTGTTGACATATCTTTCATTTATGTAATTATATGCTATGACATTTATTATTAATTGGTTTCCATAACAGTTCGTTCTTCTCTTCTTATTTTGTAAACCTTTTAAAAGAGGAAAAAAATCTAAAATTTCAAGCATTAAGTAATAGGAGAATGAACCAATTTATTATCTTGTTTATTATTTTTTGCGATAAATTCTATAAATAATTTGGTATATGTATTTTTATTGTCAATGAAGCAAAAAAAAATATTGCTTGAGGTTCGTTTAATTATTTATCTAGTTATATACTTTTAAATCTATATGCGTATCTAAATAAAATTGAAAGAAACAAATTATAATTCCGTTTTGCTATTATATAAATCAAACAGATGAAGAATAAATGAAGAAGATATATACTTGGACAAGATTGAAATTCAGTAATTCAATAATGGCGTTGATTGAAGAATCAATTACTTTTATGGAGAAGAAGATATTAGAAGCTCAAGGATTACATACGAGATATGAAACTATGTTTAATGAACTTATTGTTTAATTGTTTTACTTTTTTTATAAGACCCTATCATATATATCAATATATGGTAATTTATTATTTTGATTTTCACAAAAGAAAAGTAAACATAGAAGGAAATGTAGGAGACATTAGTATACATAAAAGATTTATTTTGAAACGGAAATATTTAATGAAAAGCAAATTTGTCTAAACAATTAATATATTTGAATGTGTTGTGTTAATAAAAAAATTAGTGTTATTAATATCATCACTCATTTTTTCATCCAAACACGAAATAGTGATTTACTTTTCTTACTATTTCAGAGCTAACTCAAACTTTTTGCTATTCCGAAAGAATATAAATTCAAGATTGCCGGTTTTAGTAGGCCCAAAATTACACCACTTAGTGTTTTCTTTCAGGCCCAAAATAAAAGCCTGACTATGAAAATAAAGCCCGTCGAAAAGAGAACTGGACTAGGCCCACCAGTCAGATTAGATGAACTTATTTAAAAAACTAATTACCTCTTCTGATCACCTGTTCTTATCGATAGAACGTCCCTCATTATTGATAACCTGTGCGCAGCGGCAACGAGTAGTTCTCTCTTCTGACAAAATGAGCGATAAACTGTGGTGTTAGCGATAACCTAATTACCCCTCCTGACTTGTTGATATCGACAGAAACTGTGACGTTTTTTTTTTGGGAAGAAATATCTTATAATTTATTAGCTTTTGGTTTCTAGTTTAAGATTATAATAGATTGCATTTTATGTGAGCCATATGGATATTGAATGTCGATCGTAAGGAAAATTACACACGAAATAAAATTTTATTGTGTAAAGTATTCTACACTCGTCCAGATTTGTTTTGTAATATTCTTATCTTAATTAATAAACTTAAAATAGCAGAAATCATTGTAAAGCAACATATTACATGCAAACATGATTTACGAAGAGCTTGTTTTATTTGCATGGGTAAAACAATTTAATAGCGTCGGAACTCTCGTGGATAATCCGGTCGGTAATAGCAATATCCTAAAAAATAATAATTTTTGTCGACTTATCCTCGACAATAGTACTCATTTTCACCCACACAGATAAAACAAATTTTTGTAGTATATGACAAACAATAAAAATAACTTTTAAAACTGATCACACCCTCTAAAAATAGAGCCTTTCAATTAAATTGGCTTAAGATAGTAATTTTTTTTAATTATATATTTACATGTCATCTTGTTTTTTTAAGACTAGGCTATAAATATCCTTGTTTATCTTGACACCTAAATCTTTCTCCTTCCTGTATTAATCATCAAAGCCTAACAAATTTTCAGCACCAACAAATAATGTTAAAACTAATGCTCAAACAAATACAACTCAAGCTTGAATTGTGGAAAGAGGAAATCCAATGCCCCAAGTATCTGGCCACCACAGGCCGTCCTCTAGTCCAAGTGAGTTCTTTTTCATATTTGCATTTATATTTTTTTGGAGAAAATTAGGTGGTCTGAGTCTTCAATTTTGAGATAAAGATTTGTGAATAACCACTTAACATCTTTTAACATAAAGGTGTTAAGCCTCTCTCACCTTTAAACACACACTCTCTCTCTCTATCTATATATCCGGGTTTCGAATATGCAACCTCCCATACATATAACATTGTCATTAGTTACCAGATCAAAAAAATATTTTTTTTGTTTATTGTTTCTATTATGTTCATTTTCTCATCGTAATCATTTAGTTAATTTTCTTGAAATTTTGTTTTGCTTATGTTTAAATTATTTCAAAGATTCAAATATAAAACAATAACTGAAACTTAATTTGGTGCTTAGCATTGTCCACGAGCAATTGGGCTAATCTTCCCGAAGACATTTTAGATGAGATTATGAAGATGATGTGCTATGCTGATTTTTCAACATTAGGTGCAGTTTGCAAATCGTGGCGGTTGATGTATATCAATCGCTTCTGTTTTTTTTCTCGAAGTATACCAATCGGAGTTCCAATATTATTGCTCAATGATTGCAACCAATATTCAAATTCGCGCAAGTTTGTTAAAATGAATGGAGAACTAGCAAGACACCAAATATTTATGCCAGAGGCAGCTAACAAGTGGATCTGTGGATCTTCATGGGGATGGCTTGTTCTAGGAGGTATTGATAGTATGGAAGTAAGCCTTTTGAATCTATTGACGAGGCGTGTAATACGACTTCCCCCAGTTGGCACTTTCACCAAACAGTTTACTTATGACGGTCAACCAAATATTGCCCTTAAAGGCTCTAGTTATATACGCAAAGCAATCTTATCAACGAACCCGACAATATCGAAACAAGATTGCATCATAATGGCAATAGTTGGGAAAAATCGGACACTCTCCTATTGTAGGATAGGAGATAAAAAATGGACGAATGTCGAAGGTTACATGCATTCACTTTCTGATATAATTTATTATGATGGAAAAATTTATGGCACTACTAATGTGGGTATTTTATTGTCTTTCAACATCATAGATCCAAATTCCTCCGAAATGGTTACTTTGGGACTTTCTATTGATCGCAATGACTTAAGCCGGAAGTACTTGGTCATGGTATCAGGACGTCTATTACTAGTCTATAGAACACAAAATTATAAATTTAAAGTTCATTCACTGAATAAATGTAGTCAACGTGTTCCGCCTGCTCTTTGTCACCATTTGCAATATGAATGGTTTGAGATAGACTCCATAGGTGATCAATTATTATTCATAGGAAATAATGACTCGTTCTCTCTACCGGCACGAAGGCACAGTGGCAAAGCAAACTGCATCTACTTCACGGAACATGCCTTTGGTATGGGGCAAAGTGACTTTCACAATAATTTTTTTGGTATGTATGATATTGCAAAAAAATCTACTTGGCTTTTCAACGGAAACGCTGAGAATGAACCTTTTCCATCATTTTGGATGAGCCCAACTCCATGGTAACAAGTTGTTAATGTTTTGAGATACTATATAAAATATAGCACGCGGAATTGCTATTTTATTAGAATGTTTTTTATTTGTTTATTTGTTTATTTAAAATTCAAAATGTCATCTATATGATTTCATATTGTAAGTTATCTAAATAATTTTTCTTGTTGCGAAATTTCTATTAGAAGTTATCAGTTTCGTTTTGTTTTATTTTGTGTGCTAGTAAATGATCATAAAGGCACAAACATGTCATCACAAGTTCATAACGCCTTCCTCCAACCCTCTCTACTTTTAAAGGTTACGGCAGCTAAATATATATCCAAGCACGTACTGTTTAACTCATGAAACATCTCTATTAAGTGATTATACCTTAATAAAGAATTTTAACCTAAAATAAAAAAATAACAAGTAACTCATCTAAAGGTGAAAAAATTAATTTATGGGCGGATGAATTTTATTGAGAATCCTATATCTCGAATCTTATATGGGCTGATTGGGCCTTCATACGGGGTAAGCATATTAACACTACTCATCGTTTTATTAACACAACATTTTAAAAAAAAAAAATTAGATGTATAAACAATTTTAGCTCTCTTTAATTTTTTTTCAGGTAACATATCTATTCATAATGTAATTTGTAACTTTCCGAAAAATTGAGTCATTTATTTATACTTACAAGACTTTTTCATGAGACAATATATATTATAGATATTTTGATAACATATTTTATTAATGTAAACTATTATGTCTTTGGAGAAAAATAATTCTGAATAATATAATTTCAAATAAAATCAAGAAAAATGAAATCGTGAAATTATCATTTTTTTTTGTTATATGCTTATCATGTTTTTAACCGTACGTATTTATTTCCATTTCAATTAAAAATAAATATACAGAAACCAATCAGCGCATCTCCCACGCACCCCTCTGAAACCTTTTCGTTGCATCCGCTCAAAGAATCATAAATTCCCTCTGACCCCTTTGTAATGCGTCCGCGGATCAATTGTGCATCACAAGAAACATATTAGGAATAAAGTATTTTACTTAATTTATTATTATCGATGTAATTCACAATATATATTAATTTTTTTTATAATAATGTGTTGATAAAAGAATGAGCAGTGTTAATACCATCACTCCTACACATGACAAATTTAAATCCTCCCCGGTACCGTAATAGGAAATTTTTTATAATTAGTGGATCTGGACCGTTCTTTTTAACTTAGTACGAACCTCAAAATCAAATAATACTACCCTTGTGTTGGTCTGAATTTCAAAGCGATTGAGAGTTAATCTCAAACCATAAAGTGAGGAAAATCTTTTACAGTACCGGAAATGATACTTTTCCTACACATGATATACTTGCAATATAATTTACTTTTTTTAGAATTTTCCAATCATTACAACTTCTTTAAATATTGCCTTCCTACTTCTGGTTGTGTTCGGGCACAGTTATGTTTAATTTGTAGTTAGGTTTGTAGTAAATTTCAATCGGGCGAGGCATCTTTCTAATATTGATAGAGTAGCCATGATTTTATTTTGTTCATAGTATATAAAAATTCTATAAAGTCGCTTTTTAGAACTGGACTGGTCCACAAAAAAAAACTGGACTGGGCCCACTAATCATTTTTAGATCAACGGATTACAAAAACTAATTACCTACTCCTGGGAAGTGGGGACAACTTTAATTTTCTATCAAGATTCGGATGAACAACTTTTAGATTTGCTCTGATCAAGCACACACGAATCTTGATGTCGATCCTTATCGACAAAACCCTAATTATTCTCTCTGGATTTTTATAACCATAGCAGCAGCTACTAAGTACTTTCCTCCTCTCTTTCGACAAAATCTCTCTCACGCGCACAGACTAGCACAAATGGTCGTTGTGATCCTACCCTCCGACATCAATTGGAGTCGTTGGATTCTGCATGCCCTCCGAGTGTTAGGGTTTCTATATATATACATACATATATATAGAGTAGAACTAGGGTGCTCCTAAGCTCACCAAGCCCTTTGTGAGCGCGACTCTAAAACCTATCAAATTGATTTCAAACGACATTTTCAAACCGTTAGATGTTCAATCTATATTAAAATGTGCTTGGAGACCAAATTTTACATTTTTTGGAATTTTTTTACTATTTATTAAGATGGTCTGAAAATCACTGTTTTTATTAAAATTCTGCACCATTGGAAAACAGCGATTTTCAAACCATCTTAATAAATAGTAAAAAAATTCCAAAAAATGTAAAATTTGGTCTCCAAGCACATTTTAATATAGATTGAACATCTAACGGTTTGAAAATGTCGTTTGAAGTCAATTTGATAGGTTTTAGAGTCGCGCTCACGGAAGGGCTTGGTGAGCTTAGGAGCACCCTAGTTTTACTCCATATATATATATATACTAGTCAAGTCTCCGTGCGTTGCAACGGAAATTGAAATATTATTTTAATCACTTTCTTTAGATGTGATTAATTTTTATTTGATTTCTTCATCATATATTAGTCAATAATGAGAACAAACGATAACCTGATAATATATTATTTGTTTTCACTGTCAGCAATTAATTTTATTAAAGATAATTAATTGTTAATAACTCCGAAATAAAATATCAAATCTTTTCTACTATGGCACTAATGAAGTATTATATGACATAATTTTAATAAAAGTATCAATTGTCTCCTCCCTTCAAAATTACTAATGACATGAATAAAAAATATCATGTAATTAAGCACAAATTTTATGTAGCATTTATGAAATATATATCTTGCGAACAAATTACTTAAATGCATGAAGAATGACTTGTGAATCAAGGCATTTGATTATTGACCAAAATAATTTAATTAATTTAAAATTATTTACATACTCCGCTAGTAATTAGAGAACACATCAAATTAATCTTTATAAGCAAAAATTGATTAATACTTCAAAAATAAGTACAAATACATTCTTCAATATAAATATAATTTTAAATCAAAATTTTAATGAGTTTAATATCCATTTCATCTGAGGCAGCCAAATAATAGAAAAGAAAAGAAAAAAAAATGAAATGAAAAATCAGAAAATTTTGACAGGCAGGTCAGTGCGCCAGGGCTCCATTTAAACCAACGAAATTCCATCTTCTTGACTGAACTCTCGGCCCACGAACACCTGTGTTCACTCTTGTCCGCGGCTCACGAACACTCGGTCTAGACAAACAAACCAGCATAACACAGCTGACCCCTTCGCTCCTGTGTCTCATTACTCCACTGCTCCAATTAACTCTATGTTGTTTTTGCAGTAATTTTGTAAGTTAATTGTTATTTTAGACTACTTAGATATTTGATATTTGAACACCTTATTATCTGATGTATTAGAGATGATGTTAAAGTTATGTAGTGCTTGTGTATAACAATGCAATGTATGGAATTTGTTGTTTCAACATTGCCTCATTCATTATGTACTTTATTTTTGCGACATTATTATTTTAAAGTCTTGCATTCAATCTTGAAGTACAGAAAATATTTTGAGCATTACAGTTACATAAAAAGGTATATGCTCATTTTCTGAACCAGTTAGTTTTATCATAGATCATTTCCACTAAAGTAACCTGTTACAGATCAGTACAATTAATCAAAAAAGGCTACATGATTAAATAATCTCTTTCATCATTGCCACAAATAAAAAATAAGTCATTGCCATAAATAAAAAAGAACACAAATTAACAGTGCATGTTTTCTATTAAGAATGTTGTTCACACAGTTCAAGTTTTATACTCCTATGACAAAGACATACATAAATTTTGCCAATAAAAACAGATAGAAAAACATTCACAACACTTGCAATTATGTAGTGCTTCTAAACTTTCTATTTGCTATTACACAGGATGTAACAAAAAAGAAGGAGAATCCAAATTATCAAAAGAAGAGATACCTAACAATTCATAGATAAAAAATAAAACCAAAATAATTGCATTGGTTCCAATTTTGGTACTTGGGGTATTGTGGTCTTTTTTTTCTAATAATTAACTATTCAAGCGACATCAAGTTTTCTCACAACCAAGTAGCTAACCTGAGCACTATCTCATAATTAGTAGACAGTTCATCAAGTTACTCAGAAAATAAAATGTAAATTATAATTTAGGTTTACATATCTAACCTTTTGATGCTTAGTGAGAGCTCTGCCAGAGAAAACGGGTCAAAAAGTCTAATAAAGCAATGAGTAAAGGCTTGACTGGTATAGCATACCCAGTAAGGAAAAAAGAAGTATATAGCATGTTACCTCCAGTACTCAAAGGCCTGTCAGTGCCGTCAAATTTTGGTGCTACGCTTGAGTAATAGGGATTGAATCCTGGGAATTGACATCTGAAAACATTCACACGGTAAATTCACATGTTAGAGCACTAATCACGGAAATGAAATAAAACAAGTGGAAAATTTTGCATGCAAACCCACAAAATACAAAAAAAAAATAGTAGTAAAACACCTTTATATGCTCCCTACAAACCATCAGCAAATATAATACCCTGCTTCTTTCACGTGAACTCCCAATTCTATTTGATTTCAAGGATACTTAAATTAACCAAGCTAGGCTGTTATCTCATTTTCACTCTTTGAGTAAAGCCATAGTATCATCCCTTCTTACATTTTTATGGGGAGATATATCAGGTTATGAGGTAACTCTTTAACTCTGCAGTAGTATAGACTAAATTTTAAAATTTTTAGGGGCAAGCATGAAAATTTTCCATAAATTGAGGAACTAACTAAAGCAAAAAGAAACCTTCTAAAAGGGGTTCCTTGTTTATATCTCCACTGTTCATGTTGATCTCTAAGAAGACATGTCATTGAAGGCCACATGAATATAGACAGTGTTCGATGAAATGTCGATTCATTGCCATAGATAGAAGCATAAACCTATCTCCAAAAATCATAACAAAAATAATAAATAAAGCAAAGGTCGATTTCAAAATATGCTCAAGGCCAATTAAATATATTAGGAGATACTATAATTTTCAATTCTGTGGTAGTTTTCATTAATCTAAATTTATAAAAGAGAAAAGATTTCAACTTTAAATGGAACAAATACCACAGGATCAAAAGTTCAAACTTTTAGATGATATTAACTCCAAATTACCTGAAGAAGAAACTGTAGAGGCTCTCCACAAAATCCACATATCCGAGATTTCTCTGATAGCAAGTTCACTGGATCCGGCCATGCCTATAATTAACCCCAAATTTGAGATTAAATCTATCAATGTCAATCACACAAACTTCACAGTAAAAATTAAACAATGAAATAATTTACAGGAACACCTCCAGCTTTGCTAGGGAATAAGTGGTGGAGCAATGAATGAGGGTTTCTCGACTATCTCCACCGGGTATCTCTACTAAAACTTAATAAAATTCAAGCACCATGAAAAGAACCTTAAAATGGTAGATTTTAAGGGTACTGTACAGTAGCTGTACCAGTGGTTGTCAGAAATTGGTACTTGTATAGTGGTTGCACCAGTATTTAATAGAGATTGGTATAGTGATACTTGCTTAATTTGTTTAACCATCAACTAATGCCTGTTTGATTTACTTAACCCTTTCATCTAAGGTAAATGGATCATGAACTGGTACATGATACAAATGGATGTCAAAAACAAAATGAACCGGTGCATGGTACAATTGGAATAATTATAGTGCATATGGAACTTCTTTTTTTGTTTTTTTTGTGATCTTGAGCTGAATAATCAACTTATTTGCTTCTTCAATAATTAGATATTCTGGTACAACAATTACTACCAGAGATAACCAACAATTATTTATATAACCAAAACTGAAGAAATTCAACAAGTAGAATACCTTTTGAGCCGTCCATCGAAACTCCAGAACTCTGTGTTCAATCCTTATTAATTGAATCTGCAGTTATGAAAACTTAATTACACCTCTTTCTCAGAATACATTACACTATTTGAGAAAGTTCGGATCAATATCATTCAAACTTACATGAGCTACAGCCCCAATTAAACCGTAAAGCGCAGTGAGAAAAAATCCTCCCCTGATATAAAAAACAACAATAATAACAAGCAATAAGTAAATAAAATCAGTTCAAATTGCATTTCTTGATGAACTAAAAAGGCAAAAAAAGATGTTACGTACATGTCAGACCCATCAAGAGTTATTGCTCGTTTGGCTGCTGACTTTGTCTGAAAAAACTTGTCAGTTAACAAACAATATAACTTCACAATTTCAATGTGCAAAAAATTATGGATAGCTCTTCCAGAACAACTTTTGTGTTAATTGCAAATATGTAGCAATCACACTTTGATCCCTGATATTTCATTTATTATACTTTCTATGTTTATTAATGAAAATAGTATAGTTTTTTTTCTGTTTTATTTAGAAAAGTGCAAATGCTATGAAAGAGAGATCAAAGGAGAATAACCTGTGGAAGAGAGAAGATGTACCAAAGATTTGGAATCCGGGTGTACCAAGGTCGTGGCTTACGCCTTCTCCAACCTTGCTTCTCGACCTGCCTCGAGGTTCGCGCACGAGCTAACTATAGGGAACTCCAAGCACAACCCCAAATCGGGTTGAGAGGGTCGAGCAATCAACACCCAGAAACAAGGAAAAGGGAAATCAACCCAAATCGGTTTTGTGAGAGGGAGAATATAGCACTGGGGGGAGAGAGAGAGTAGCAAAGAGAAAACTGAGAGAGAGAGGGGGTAGGATATAGAACTGGGGGGAGAGAGAAAGAAGCATCTAGAGGGAGAGGAGCGGCCTAGCCGCCTAGGTAGCAGGGTGCGCTCCAAGTCGTCGCCCGCTCAGAGAGAAGAGGCGTATTCTGCGTTGGGCAAGAAAAAAAAGGAGTACGCTGGGAAGAAATCAAGACGCGCAGAAAAAGAGAAGTCTCAAATGAAACAATTTTTATGTGGCTTTTCATGTGGCAGGTACGTTTCTAATTAAATTTAGATTTTTACACTCTTGACAACATGAAATAGATGCATAAAATCATATTTGTTTTCAAAGGCTGAGATTGAGGTGTGTTTTGATCTGCTGTGAATAGTAAAAAACAGCAAAATTTTCCAGACCACCGGATCAGAATTTTCAAAGTGGCTTAATAAATAGTAAAAAAATTCCAAAAAATGTAAAATTTGATCTCCAAGCACATTTCAATATTTAGAACATGCTGAACGGTTCGGATCGGTTGTTTGGATTTTGAAATTGCAAAAACGACTCGTTAGAACTTCGGCCGAAGTTCTAACGTTATTACATTAGCCAATCTATATATATATATATATATATATATATATATATATATATATATATATATATATATAGGACAGTGCTACGGTGCTACGCGTAGCATAGAGCCCTCCGTGCTACGGCTCACTTTTTGAGTTTTTAAAATCCTAACAGTCGATCCGAACCGTTCAACATGATATCCATATAAATATGTACTTGCAAACCAAATTTTACATTTTTTAGAATTTTTTTACTATTTATTAAGCCACTTTGAAAAAACATTAATTTGTACACAACAGTAAAATCTGCTGGACTATTGGATCAGCGATTTTCAAAGTGGCTTAATAAATAGTAAAAAAATTTCTAAAAAATGTAAAATTTGTTTTGCAAGTACATATTCATGTGGAGATCATGTTGAACGGTTCGGATCGACCGTTAGGATTTTGAAAACTCAAAAAGTGAGCCGTAGCACAGAGAGACCCTTATATACGCGTAGCATATTAGCCAGATTCTATATATATATATATATATATATATATATATATATATACATATATATATAGAGCTGGGCTATGGTGAGTTGTGAAGTAAGATGTCATTTTTACTTCACGCTCATATTTTCATTCTGAAAATCCAAACAACCGATCCGAACCGCTCAACATGTTATTTATATTGAAATGTGCTTGGAGACTAATTTTACATTTTTTGGAATTTTTTTACTATTTATTAAGCCACTTTGAAAATCACTGATCCGGTGGTCCAGAAATTTTTACTGTTTTTTATTGTTCACAGTGGATCAGCGATTTCAAAGTGGCTTAATAAGTAAAAAAATTCCAAAAAATGTAAAATTTAGTCTCCAAGCACATTTCAATATAGAGAAAATGTTGAGCGGTTTGGATCGGTTGTTTGGATTTTCAAAATAAAAATATGAAGTGAAGTTAAACGACGTTTTACTTCACAACTCACCATAGTCCATCTATATATATATATATATATATATATATATATATATATATATAGAGGTTGGCTATTCTACTTCCATAAGCATATGCCCACATATGCTTATAACTCATTTTTGTGTTTCCAATGTTCAAATGGTCGATCCGAACCGTTCATCTTGTTCTCCATATTAATATGTGCTTGGAGATCAAATTTTACATTTTTCGGAATTTTTTTACTATTTATTAAGCCACTTTGAAAATTGCTGATCCGGGTGAACAGTGAAAACAGTGCAACAAAATTCTGGACCATATGATTAGCAATTTTCAAAGTGGCTTAATAAATAGTAAAAAAATTCAGAAAAATGTAAAATTTGGTCTCCAAGCACATATTAATATGGAGAACAAGATGAACGGTTCGGATCGACCATTTGAACATTGAAAACGCAATAATGAGTTATAAGCACATGTGGGCATATGCTTATGGAAGTAGAATAGCCAACCTCTATATATATATATATATATATATATATATATATATATATATAGAGGAGGGTTCAAATGCCTCCATTTTTTGTGCCTCCACCGTGCCTTTATTTTTAAAAACTTTAATAACTCCAAATTTAAAACTTAAAAGTCAAAATAGAACCGTTGGATATGATCTACAACAATTTATCTATGTGCTCATAAAAAATTATCACATTTTGATTTTGTTTTTATGTGAATCAATAAGTTGAAAAATCAACGTCTATAAATTATCCACATTAGTCAATTTTTTACAAGCTCTTGATGACAACCAAAACAAAGAAATGTCATAATTTTTTACACGTGCATAGATAAAATAGTGTAGATCGTATCCAACGGTTTTATTTTGATTTTTTAGTTTTAAATTTTGAGTTATTAAAGTTTTTAAAAATGGAGGCATTTGAACCCTCCTCATATATATATATATAGTATGGCTAATTTTCTTCCGGAAGCATTTCAGACGAGGTGCTTACGGAGGCATATCTTAGTATTTGATGTTCAAACAACAAATCCAAACTGTTAGATGTTCAATCTATATTAAAATGTACTTGGAGACCAAATTTTACATTTTTTGGAATTTGTTTACTATTTATTAAGCTGGTTTGAAAACCGCTGTTTTCAATGGTGCAGAAATTTAATAAAAACAACGGTTTTCAAACCAGCTTAATAAATAGTAAAAAAATTCCAAAAAATGTAAAATTTGGTCTCCAAGTACATTTTAATATAGATTGAACATCTAATAGTTTGGATTTGTTGTTTGAACATCAAATACTAAGATATGCCCCCGTAAGCACCTCGTCGAAATGTTTCCGGAAGCAAATTAACCATACTCTATATATATATATATATATATATATATATATATATTCTAGAGTAGAACTAGGGTGCTCCTAAGCTCACCAAGTCCTTCGTGAGCGCGATTCTAAAACCTATCAAATTGACTTCAAACGACATTTTCAAACCGTTAGATGTTCAATCTATATTAAAATGTGCTTGGAGACCAAATTTTACATTTTTTGAAATTTTTTTACTATTTATTAAGATGGTTGAAAATCGCTGTTTTTATTAAAATTCTGCACCATTGGAAAACAGCGATTTTCAAACCATCTTAATAAATAGTAAAAAAATTCCAAAAAATGTAAAATTTGATCTCCAAGCACATTTTAATATAGATTGAACATCTAACGGTTTGGAAATGTCGTTTGAAGTCAATTTGATAGGTTTTAGAGTCGCGCTCACGGAAGGGCTTGGTGAGCTTAGGAGCACCCTAGTTCTACTCTATATTCTATATTAATTCCATGCTTGGCATTTCATTGTACAATTCTTTCTTGTGGACAAATGGTAGCACACCTCCCCAGGCCTGCTGGGTAATTATTTCCTCGTCTTTGCTACGATTCCTTAAGGGCCTTAACTACTGTTTTGTAGCCACAATTGAAATGATATATCTGACACCATTCATTACGTACGGTAGGATCGCTGCTGCTGCCTTATCAATGATTCATGCTATACTGAATCTACAATTTATTCGAAAAGGTACCAAGTTGAACTTAACAATACTGTTACTGGTCCTGATGTTTTTGTTCTCAGGCAAGCTTGGACTTTGAAGGAAACCAACCCGGCCCCATTATTGAGAAAATGAACCAAACTAGCATTAGACATCACATAATACTTATTAAAAGAACAACTTCTAATCGAAACTACAAGACACGCTTGACAAATTTTATGATAAAGAACCACTACTAGAATTTCCGCTTTTTGCAACGGCAGAAAATCGCCTTTTCCATAGGCGTACCGATGGAATAAGCCCTGAAATCGTCATTTCCATGCGCTACCGATGGAAATACTCCCGTTGCAACAACCCTCGATGGAAATAGCACTTATTTCCATCGGCGCCGTTGGAAATACTCATTTCTGAGTATTTCCATGCGCTTACAGTTGGAAAAAGGGCGCATGGAAATACTTTCACACTCGGACACTGTCTGGAGTATTTCCAAGGGCACTAACGCGGGGCCCACCTGTTTATTTCCAAGGGCAACGTCTGTGGGACCCTCCAGAGCATTTCCAACGGCAAAGTACGTGGGACCCACCCCAGTATTTCCAAGCCAAGGGAACGTGGGGCCCACATGTTTATTTCCAAGGGCAGTGTACGTGGGACCCACCCCAGTATTTCCAAGGCAAATTATAGTGGGGCCCACATGTTTATTTCCAAGGGCAGCGTACGGGGGACCCACCCCAGTATTTCCAAGGGTATATTATTTTAAATTCTGTTGTTGTTTGTGGGCCCAGCAGATTATTTGCATGGGAACATTAATTTTAATTCTCCAAGTATACCCATGGAAATACAAACGTGGAAGGAAAAGTATCTGTATGCCCTCATCCTACAATCCTCCCTTACCAATTAGGTACTCCCATAAATTCCCCATCCTACAATCCTCTCTGTACCAATTCGGTACTCCCATACATTCCCCATTAAACATTAAACCAGATAAACATAAAAACATCAATAATAGACAGAAAAAACATTCATAAATAGATTGATAACATTTAATAACTTTAAAGCATGAACATAGTATAATCATCATGCACTTTCTCCATAAATTAGCAAACTACCATTACTACAACAATACTATATATTTGCATCATTGGCACTATATATACACAAAATATACCCACTATGAGTTAACAAAAATTCACAATATATAACTTGTAAATTAACCAAAAAATGTGCACTTTTGTACATTAGAAGCTAATGCTGGTTCACGTTGAAGGTGGACTGCCCGAACCATTGGCTCATATCATCCTCACCCCTTGTATTGTCATCATTTCCAGCTTGAGTTTGATTTAGTAGTTCTTGGAAACTACCTCCCTGGTTTGGTTGCATAGGAAAAGCAAGACCCTATGTATACCACATAGAAACAGAGAAGTGTCAAACAAAGAAGATATAAACTATCTAACAAAGAAGTGTCAAACATTGATGAAGATGTGCAAAAATAAGCACAATTATAAGAACACCCTATCGCTTACAAGACAATTGTAAGAACACCCTATGTGTACCACACGATGGTTACAAGTACATTACCAGTGATCACAGGGGCATGCATGAGACTAGCATAACAGATTGCTAAAAAACCGAAACAATAAAACAAACAGATAACTTCTCTAATTAGGTAATGAAATTATTTTAGCCGAAAAAGGTAAATGCACTTTAGTTCAATTGAACATGGTCCGAAATACTTGTCAGAAACACTTGTCAGATTACTAATACTATGATTATGGATTTCCCATATTTAGAATCCATGTTTTCTGTGTTTCAGCTTGAAGAACTCAAATTGAGACTGTACCCACAATACCCACAATTGTATGAAATGAAAGCGCACATGTAAAAATTGAGCCATTGTTATCTGTTATTAAATTGAATATAAATATAAATTTTTTTTTTAAAATAAAATAAGTAAAAGTATCATTGCTATAGAGATCTTTTGAGTGCTTAGAACATAGGAGAGAGATCAGTATGCATTGAAGGACGGACTGAAACAGGAAAGTACAATACGATAATTTCTCAATACAAAGAATCACTTGATAAAAATGGTGAATCTATCCAGATTTGAATTTGGGCAATACTATGGTATCAGCTATTAAAATTGGGGACAGTTAGAACAAAGAAAATGTCTCCTGAATCAAATACAGATCAGGAATAGTCAAATATCATATAAATTGAACAATCAAATTATTTTCACTCAAATACATGTCATCAGGTGAATTAAATCAAGGTCTCATCATCAGTTGCTAAAATGAGAATCAACAAAGAAAAGACTTTTAGGTCTTCTCCTCTTAATTCAAGGAAAATGAAAAAGAGGAAAGCTAGAAACACAGAATAAGGAGAACTGAACTAAACATACTGAAGCGTTCAAGCAATCTAATCCTATTGTAGGTAGGTATGATGATATTTATGATGATATTATTAATAAAGTTCCTTCGAATCACAGAAACGTTTTGCTTTTTTTTAAAGAATTGCACCGACAGCCACTGGATTGGGTTATGGAGTTCCTAAAGAACAAATAAGAATTTGGTTTTTGAAATCGTACATTCTTGTGTTTTGTACCTATCTTAGATTGTCAGATTTGAGTAACTTATAGGATCACAGATTGTACATTGACTACCCCCTAGCTAGTCAACTAAGCTTTATTTCTCATACTTAAAGCCAATAGCTACATGAACCCTCATTTAGCGGGTTTTCATAAGTTAAATCTGAAAGCAACATTATATAACTCATTACCTGGGGAATGGGCATTTGCATAAGTGAAGCTCCTCCATGAGATGGTTGATTGGTGAGCCCTTGACCCTAAACATTATATATGCGAGCATTGTTATAATCCGTAGATCACAAAATGGAAGATGAATAAAATATACATCGTTATGTTTTGTAAAATTAAAATTGTGACCTGAAGAGAAGGAATTACAGGAACGACACCTTGCTGAGTTCCAGAACCGTTTACTCCATCCTAAAATATTAAAAATGCACATGAGGTAATGGTAGTATACAGCTATATCTCAACAGCAAAGACAACTACCAAAAAGGTGCAAACAGCCGTGTCATATCAAAATCTGTCAACATAAAAAAAATTTATAAGCCTAAATTAACTACCAAATTGGTCTTAATTACCTGAGTAGGCATTTGCGCACCATACATAGTGAATAATTGACTGAAGTATAAGTCATAAGTTGCCAGTTTTCTCTCCCTCACAGCCTTTTCCTCATCAAGACGACGATCACGGTCAGCTAAGAGCATTACCAGTTCTTCGCGGGTTTGGATTCTCGGCCCGTCATTGTTTGTCAAACCAGAGACAGAAGAAGCTGTGTGTTTCTGCCTGGCTCGGGTGGTTGCTGTTGGCACCTTGCCGTGAAGCATGCTTCCAAATCCCCGCACCCTACCGTGTCTTGATCCACCAATAGCTGTCAGAAACATGGTGCTCTCATCCATGTCAGCATTGGCTTGATCAGCCGCCATGTCCTTCACTTTTTCCTATGAGTTGCAACATATTGGAAATCATAAAATTCATATTAGAAAGCCATCAAGAACAGTTAGTTCATCTTAGTTGTTACACATATGGAAAGAGGAGACGTAAATATCAGCACTTGTTTTTTTATCAAAATTCATTCTCAGTAGCTATATGGGACCTTGTCAGAACATCAAATGATAAATTTACACTTGGGTCCCTATATTATGTCCTATTTGGGCTTTTTCTTAAAACCAAATAAACCGAACCATTTGAACACCCCTACCCATGGTGTCAACCAACAACAAATATAGGCCACATAAGCTCACAACATATTTGCAAAATTATATTTATTGTGACCTTGTTATGCACTACGGTAACAATAAATGCATATTAAAATAATACTACTTACATAAACTGCTTTCGCATTCGAGTTGGTAAAATGCAAGGAGTTGATATCATAATCCGGGACCTGTGTTCTAGGCTCCCCGGTACTTGGATCCCGAAGCCCATTACCATCGGTGTTTTCATTAGTTTCAGATCCATCCGTTGTGGTAGACTGTATTTGGATGACCACAGGTGATTTCCCATCTTCTCGACGACTATGAGTATGGAGGTAAAGTTCCCCTATCGATGGCTCTTTTCCATTTTGTAATTTTGTCTCCACATGAAAAGGAATAAACAAATATTCATAAAGGTCAGATGAATCCGTAAATTACAGATATTGTTAATTTGGGAACATTATATTTGATGAAGCTGACCAGTTTGCCAAAATGCTGGTGTGAGCTGGCTGATCCACCGTGATGGGCAACCAAAAGTCCCGACTGTGTGCGGTTTACCATGTTTTTCTTACTCAAATCTTGCCAATCCTCTGTGAAAAAAATATCGCACAAACCGTGCCAGTTGGGGTCGTCAAGGCACCAATGGGGAGTGTGGTTTTTCCACGCTTCTATGTCTCTGCCAAATTTTTTCCTGCAGAGGTCCCTGGCCTCGTGTAGCTCCTGGCTGTACCTTTTTGTTGCTATGGCCTCCATAACATCTTTGCAATGGTCTGGATCTTCCCCTTCACGGTATCTGAATTTTTTCTTAAAAACCAAAAAAAGTCAGTCTATTAAAAGTAACTCTATCTACTGTGGATAGCTATCAGTAACCAGATGTGAACTGTAGTGTGCTATTGGTTTGCTAGTTCATGTCATTTGCTTCTTGTTTTTACTGATAAAAGTGAGTGTATTACTGATAAAAGTAAGTCTATTGGTTTGCTAGTTCCTGCAATTTGCTTCTTGATGTGAACTGATAAAGAAATATATGGTACCAAAAACAAGAACTCAATATTTTTCTTCGTGGCGTCATCAAATGACAAGAAGCTTCTCAACGGTCCAGGCATGAGATTTAAGGCTAGCCTAGTGATAGAAAAGGGAAGAATCAGCCATTTGACTTACAACATTAAATAGTGTAACCCTAAGATGTAGAAATATTAAACATGATATCTTCAGTGTAACCTAGTTGCTAGCTGTACATTCAACACCTTAGAGATATTAAACATGATCTCTTCAGTGTAACCTAGTTGCTAGATGTACATACAACATCTTCCTTCTAGTGTACCCATATTTTATTGCTAGCTGTACATTCAACCTAATTGTGATAAAATCATGACATTTTGACTAGTGCAATAAATTGTGCGAGAAATTTAGTCAAAGTATTTTCTACATGACATGATTTGTGAAGGGCATCAACCTGATTTGTGACCATAACACTACAAGTTGAACCTGACATGACTTGATGGCACTCAGATTTTTGTTTCACATATTCTGATTTCGTCATTTCTCCGAGCACCTTGAGTGCATCAGAATATGTTGTTTTTAACCTACCAGACTACTGTAGTTATACCAATTTCGTGACAAAACAGAATAAATAAAAAAGCAACAATTAGAAACATTAAATCTCTAAAAACAATATATCGAGTTCTGGTTGTGTAATTTCAAGTACTCAAGTTATATTTTATACCTAGTGATTGCTGCTGTTATTTCCTTTGGTTTGCAATCACCCAACTGTTAATTGCATGTGAACTCACAATCCCCAACCGGCCAGATTATCGGTCTGTCCTCCACTACATCAGTTGATTTTCTGATCTTTCCGGCACCTCGTCCCTTTTTCTTTGGCGGTTCTGGTTGTGCAATTTCTCTTTCAGGGTCAGCATTTGAACCCTCGCCAGCCTCAAGAACCCGCTGTGAAGTACACTTTCTCTTGGAGTGTTTTTTATGTGTTGCTCTTGTAAGACCAGACTTTCTTGGAGCCATTTCTGTTGTGCCAATAACAAAAAAAATATATGTTACGTATGATACGGAACCAGCTTCAGAGCACTAAAGTTCACAGGGACAAAAGAAAACCATAGTAAAGGAAAAAATTAAGGGAACCAAAGGACTCACCATGTAACCAACTAACCACAACTCGAAACCATAGTAAAGTAAAAAAACGAGAGTTGTGCAAATGGATCGAAATGGGGTTCCCCGTCTCCCTTCTCTCTTTTGCTGAACCCACAACTCGAAACCTCTTGCCCCTTCGAATCCCCCAAATTGGAACCCTAAGAACTAAATAGAATGGTTAAAATGAATTTTTTTTAAAACGAGATACAATGAATAAAATGAAAACCCTATTGTGAATGGTCTCAATTAACAGTCAATTGTTGTACAAAGCTTCAACCCAACCAAGAGAAAGTTCAATTGCATATAGAATATTCTTGAAGTTCACCTTGATAAGTACAAACACCGTCAAATTTCAGCACAAAACACCAAGCTACCCCTTTACTAAACTGCATACTAAAATTAGCTCCTGAGCTCCAAAAATTCCAAAATTTCATGAGGATTGAGAGCATAATCCAAACAGAAACCGTGGCCGAGTCAGATCCATAAAATAAGTACCTAAAAAGCCCCTAATTTGAGCTAAATGGAGATGTCATTAAGCAAAAAAGTATGAGTGAAGTGCTGAAATTACAAAGGGGCTGTTCTTGTAATTTATAGAGTTAATTAGAATTGTAGTTTTGAACTTACGGTGTATGATGTAATGAATATTTAAATTAATTCAAACACATTGGCAGCATCTACTAGGTTTATCAGGAAAAAAAATACTCTAATGACTTGGCATTGTATAGGGTGCTTGATGTACCTTTACAGAGTGAAGCTATAGTACTATGCATAAGTGTACCTTTAAGTTATGTTTAGTTCCTGATAAAAAACTAAAACCAACTTTCTATTATTGAAATTTTTGTACTTGATAAAATAGGTGGCTAAGGAGAATAAGTGTACTTTGTCTTGATTTGTTATGTTTATAATTCGCTACTACTCATTCTATCGTAAGCAATCATATATTTCCTTTATGATATTATGAAATGCGCAATTGTCAACTTCAAAGGACAATATATCACAAGAAATCTGGTGTATAAAAATACATTTCAGATGATTCAAAAATGTTAATAGAACAAAAAAGTAAAGAAATTGAAAATGTAAAGAAATTGAAAAAATACATCAGTTTGCAAAAATATTAATAGAACAAAAAAGTATAGAAATTGAAAAAGATAGTCGCAACGAAATAACTAAAAGAATGTGTCAGTATCTAACTCCTAAAATAAAGGGTTAATTTCTTGTATATCCTCACACTCTTCTAATTTTTTATTTACCCCTAAAGACTTTAATTTATCTAATTTATCCTTTAACTCCACAAACTCTTTCTTTTTAACCCATCACATAGTAACTATGGAGTTAACCATAGTTAAATCCCTAGTTAAAATAATAAAGACAAAAATACCCTTTTCTATTTGTAAGGTAAAACTATACTATTGGCCTTATATAATCAAGTGTGATGATTTATGAGTCTATATCTGTTAAGGTTTATTGAATCTATATGAAACGAGTTAAAACAGAAGCTCATCAAATTGTTCTAAAAGGAAAAGCAATTTATAAATTTCAAATCATAAGCATTAAAGAGCAGTTTTGTTTGAAAAAGAAGAGGTAAATAAGACTGGAACTTGTGAGAGAAATAACTCTATGGGTAAAAGAGAAATAACCACGATACGAGTTAAGGGATAAATTAGATATATCTAAGTGTTGAGGGGTAAATAAGAAATTAGAGAACTCTTTGAGGGCATGTGAAAAATTAACCCTAAAATAAAAGTAACTAAAGTATCAAGTTCAATATTCGTGTTCCAGAAGTAACTAAAGTATTAAGTTCAATTTTTTTTATAAGACTGGAACAAACACTAATACAGAAGTAACTAAAGTATTAAGTTCAACTAAAAACACAACACATAGCATCTCAGTCTCAATCAATTTAAGTTAAAGTAATATCAGGGGTTACCAACTAGTTCGTATTGGAGAAGATGTTTTCGCCCCTCTTCAGATTTCCAGACAAGACATGCACCGAGATGTGCCACCAGAAGGAGAGGTAGCGAGGTGCTCAGACCAAATAAAGGGATTAGAGGAGAGGCGGTGTGTTGTGAGGGATTTACGGATTAGATGAGAGGATGTGTGAGGAGTGTGAAATTGAGGGTCGAAGTTAGAGGGAAATTTGGGCAGCCGCCTAAATATCTCCCGGTGAAATTTGGGCGGAAACATGATGTGATTGGGGGGGAAAACGGAAATGAAATCGGCCATCAAGTGATTCTCTTTCGTAGTGTTGGGAGGGAAAGCCGAAAAATGGAAGGGTCTAGGGTTTCCTTCACATCACCATTGAGATATAATCTGTTATCTTCAGGATTCAGGCTAGAGTTTGAGATTGCCGAATTGATGCGTTTTTTTATTCGTGCTAAGTTAAAAGAACGGTCCAGATTCACATAGCGGTATCAAGATGGACGCATGTATGCATCCAGAGATAATGGGTTTCCTTAGAACAATTTTCTTTCAAATTAAATGGACAGAGCGGTTTCATCTTCATGCGGCTTATCTTATGTGTTGGAAGGTCCTGTGATTATTTAATATTACGCTGCTCGTAGTCAGAGCTGATGTGTTAAATAAATCACATATAAATTAGATCTGTGAACATTTAATTTATAAATAAATTTGATTTGCACACTTGATAAATGAAATTTACACAATAATGTCTGAAGTAGCATGTTTATGAATTACTAAAAAAATTGTATAAAAAATTGAATGTAGCATAACATACTTATTGCATGAATAACACACATCCATCAAGTATCACCATAGAACATTAACTCTTGTAGTACGAGTTAATGAAGACCCGCAATTGTATGTTTGTCCGACAGTCGATCGAAACCGTTCAAATAGAAGAGTATCGCATTCATCTCATTACAGTGAAGTTGGATGAGATTTGATGTTCGTTTACCTTTCCATCAAGCCGACGGAAAATACACACATCGTATGGCCCCAATTAGTTTGCGTTGGATCGAAGGTTCGCCACATTGAAAATTCTGTTTTTATTTTATTTTTACGTACAATCTTTTCTCTTGATCATTTAAAAACTAATTTGAAATCATTTCGTTAAAGATCAATCGTTGAATTTTGATACGAAAATGAACGGTCTATAATTATTTGCTCAATTTTAAGGGGCAAATATTAATGAAATGATATGATATCAACTATAAATGAAAAGATATATTCCAAGGGTATGTTTAAATATAGAAATTATTTATTGATGATTTTAATCATATCATTTGCTGTACAAAAAACCCTTATTAGTTGGTCTGCTTATACTAGCCGTCTGATGGGTGATGAAGGGCCATACTCCGAAAATGGATGTCTCCATTATAGAGTTTTGGGCTGCCTTAACCATTTCGATGAGGTAAATTAAAATTCATTCTCCGATCCGGCGCACCCTAATTCATTGCGGATTCTTTAACAATCGTGCAATGTAGATCATACGGTCGTCATCTAAGAATAAATATTATGGTACCTCAGGTGATATCTAAGTTGGGTAGGTGTAGAGAGCGTAAATGCTCCCTGGGTCGGATGCTCTTCCTCGACGGTACCGTAAAAGATTCCCTATTACAATTAGCTATTTACGGGTTGAGATTAACTCTCAGCCGGTTTGGGATTCGTGCCAAGTTAAAAAGAACGGTTCAGATCAAGTAATTGTAAAAGTTTCCCTATTACGGTACTGCACTGGATGTGAATTCCCCTGGGACTTAGAGAGATTTTGAATCTCTCTGGGACTTAGGCAAATTTTTTCTGAAAACCAAACGCCCCACTCCAACCCGAAACAAGGCGGGATTTCGTGTGAAAACCCCATTGCGAAGGAGAAACCCGATCGTCTTCCTCTCAGCCCTCTCCTTTTACTCAACCACCCTACACAAACGCCTCTCAACCGTCTCAGCCCGCGATTGTCTCTCTCCAGCCCTCTTCCTAATACCTGCGCTGCCTCGATCGAAGGGAGAACCGTACACATCGGAGAAAGGCGGCGATGGAACCCGAGCAGTCGTCAGACACACGTAAGAGTTTAAACTGAAATCAATTTAATTTCACAAAAGTTTAGAAGTGAGGGTTTAGAAGCGAGGGTTTAGAAGTGAGGGTTTAAGACAATGGCGATCTCATCTAAAAAAACAAAAAAGAAAATCACATTGCTGTCAGTAGAAGTGATTTTTTTATCTCAATAGAAGTGATTTATGGTACTAATGGGGGCCTAAGGAAATGATTTGTAAAGGGCATCAACCTGATTTGGGACCATGTAGGAGGGAAAAAAATCGGGAGCTATTTACAAATATCTATAGAAAATTGGTGCTATTTACAATCAGGAAGAAAATTGGTGCTATAGAAAATTGGCCTAAGGAAATGATTTGAAAATTGGTGCTATAGAAAATTGGTGCTATTTATAAAAAATCGGGAAGAAAATACATTAGTCAGACTATTGGTGCTATTTACAAATATCTATAGAAAATTGGGAGCCCATTGCAAATAAAAGCTTTTGTTATGACATGTAATTATTAGAATTGGGGCAATTTGTAAGAAGATACAACTCTCAGTAGCTACGTACCTTGTTAGTGGTGCAAAACTAAACACGAGTTCTATGACACACTTCGTAATAAATGTTATAAAGAATGATTATTCGCAAATTGTGCCATTGTTTTTGAAGAATGAATCTGAAGCATAGCAAAGAAAGAAAATCATGGACATTACCAGCATGGGATTTTCCAGATATTGTGTCAGTACAGTCAGTCTTGTGCTACTAAAAACAAGTGCAATTTGTGGTATGCTGATAACCATTACTCCAATTCTTGAGTTTACTGCTTAGGAGAATCTCTTTGAACGATTCTGCAGGTAACTGAGAAATTTGTAAATTTGCTAATTTAACCTTCTAAAAATACTGATATGTTTACCTACCGTACAATCAATTCTAGATCGACACTAATATATTAGTTGGAACAAATTTGTTCTAAAATAGAGCACCACGGGAAAATGGTAATCAAAATTAAAATTAGAGAACCCTCCTAATTGCTACTGTGAAGGAGAAAGAGAGAGAGAAGGGAGAAGGGTATATTTGTCCAATTTAGTTTTAAATTAATTAAATAATAGATTGAATAAATGAATGGGGTTAAAAGAAAAGATTACAAGTTTTTATGGGGATATTAGATATTATGCTGTTTTGATGGGGAAATTGGCTATTTTTTATGGGGATACACTAGAAATTTTCCCAAAAAAATCACATTGTTGTCAGTAGAAAGGTGAAATAGAAGTAATTTATAAAAATCACATTGCTGTCAGTAGAAGTGATTTTTTTATCTCAATAGATAGAAGTGATCAATAGCAAATGCACTTTGATTAGCACTCTGATTAGCAAATGCACTTTGAAAAAACTCTTTTTTCAAATGTAGACACTGATTTTTTCAAACTCTTTTTTCAAATGTCTCCCTCAGTACTTTTCATTTATTTCATACGTAGACACTCTGATCAGCAAATGCAATTTGAAAAAACTCTTTTTGCTCCGTGCGTATTTTAAGATAACATCACCATTGTCTATCTCAGAGGACTTTCATTTGTTTTAATTGAACAAAATGAAATAAAGGAGGGCTATAATCGACAGTAAAGGGTAAATAGGAAATAACTGTAGATAGCTATCCACAGTACAGTTCACATCTGATTCTGTAGATAGCTATAAAAATAAAAAAATCTCATATTGTTAAATCTCAGTCTCCAATAAAGTAAAAAATCTCATGCAGTTCACATCTGGTTCTGTTGGGAGGAACAAAAATTAACCCGCTGTAGATAGCTAACAAAATCTCAATCAATTCACATCTGGTTCTGGTTCACGTAAATATTGGTGTAAATGTAGATAGCTATAAAAAATAACCAATATCACACCAACATCTGGATAACTGTAGATAGCTATAAAAAATAACCCGCTGTCTTCTTCTTTTTGTGTTGACTAACTGTAAAGGGTAAATAAGAAATAATTGAAGTGTGATATTGGTTTGCTTTTGTTTGTTTCAGTAAGCCTGTCAGTACAAGGTCTAAAAAATAGACTGTCAGTAGGTGGAAATTTTGCAAATCAACCCTTGTGTCAGTAGTTCTGTAATTTTGCAAATCAACCCTTTTTGTTTGAAGCCCTTTGAAATTTTCTTGACACTGTATTGAATGACATTTCAGAAATTAAGCCTATGTTTTAATTATTGCAGAAACCAATAGTATGGAGGCAGATTGCTCCCAGTTTGTTGTAGTTCAACGTCGAAAATCCCCGAGGCTAAATCCGTGCCCAAGTCCGACAGCTGCTGCCCAATCACAGCCCCTGTCCCCGCCCCCGCCCCCGCCCCTGTCACCGCAACCCGCAACCGCAACCGCAACCGCACACCACAACCAGCAACCGCAACCACAACCTGCTGCCGCAACCACAAGACGCAATCAGCAACTGTCACCGCCAGCGTCGGACCCTCCGCAGCTGTCCCACCCCCTTCTGTCACCGGCTCAAACCAAGGAGCACCCAGTCCAGCTGCCACCGCCTCAACCAGATCCTCGTGCACTGTCCCGGAAAAAAAGAAAAACTGACAAGCTGAGCACAATCAGAATCCGTGAAGTCAGGAGATCGAAGAGGCTAAATCCACTTGATGATGAACCGGGTCCCGATCCGCCGCTATTTCATGAAATGGAGGTACCGCCCCGACTGTGGTTTGGCCCAGGTCCGCCCCCCTCGTGCCAAGTCCCGGACTCGGGCCAAGACAGCTGCTGCCCAATTGAGTCGGTTTGAGACAACCGACGCACAACCGACTTGGGCCGAGACCGCTGATGAAGAGCCTACTGATGCCGAGATAGCTGCTGCCGAGACCGGGACTGATGCAGAGCCAGCTGCTGCCGAGACCGGGACTCGGGCAGAGCCAGCTGCTGCCGAGACCGGGATTCGGGCAGAGCCAACTGCTGCCGAGACCGCGACTCGGGCAGAGCCAGCTGCCGCCGAGACCGGGACTCGGGCCGAGACAGCTGTTGATGCTTCACCGGCTGATGCTGCTGCCCAACCTACTGCCCATTCACCGACTCGGGCTGAGACAACTGCTGACCAGTCCGCGATTGATGCCGAGACAGCTGCTGCCCATTCACCGACTGATGCCGAGACGGCTGCTGCGGGAGAGACAGCATCACAGCCTCGGTCCGAGACAGCATCACAGCCCCAGTCAGGAGACAGCTCACATACTGACTGGTCACCTTCTCGGTCCGAGACAGCATCACAGCCCCAATCAGGAGACAGCTCCCCTCGCACACATACTGAAGGGGTGTATACTGATGATGGCAGCATTAGGTGCCGGAACCGTCGGACCCTCCGTAGCTGTCCTGAAGCTTTTCAGGCCTGCGGGAGAGAGCTTGACGAGTCGGCAGCTCAAGAGTCGGCGGAAAAGAAGAAGCGGAAGAGAAACAAGGGGAAATCTGATGTAAGGTGTGGTCGGGGACTTGCGAAGCCTCGTGCCCCGGTGCAACCAGCTGACAGACCATACCTGATGGTGGTCGGGGACGCGGAGTTCACGTCCTCTCCATATTGCACCAAGGTGATAACCACGATACGGGTTCTAACTTTGGAGAACCTGCCGGGACCGCATAGGTCCTACAACATGTTTCCATCGCGGATTCGGCTGGTTATCCTCCAACAGTTCCTGCAGAGGTACTCATGGGGGCCTAAGGAAGACATCGGCCGTTGTCTTGATGTCTTCGAGAAGATAGCGGCGGAAGCATACATGCGTGAACTGAATGAAACAAGGCAACAGCTAACGAAGAAATATGGAACTGAGAAGGAGAAATGGAAAGAATTTCCTCCTAAGTGGTGCAAGAACATAGAAGCTTGGAAGGGGCTGTGTGATGTATGGTCCACAAAAAACTGGGACCAACAATCGGCCACCAACCGTAGTAACAGAACAAGCAAAGAGGATGAGGTCCATCATGTGACTAGTTCGAAGAGTATGTTTCGGCACAAGCAAGCATTGGTATTGAAAAACTACTGAACTAATTAGATTCATCCCTAATTTGAATTTTTTTCAACATAACTGACAAATCTTATTTTTTAAAACATCAGATTAGGGAGAACGGCGACTCTGTTGGATTGAAGGATGTCTTTGATAAAACTCACATGCGCAATACACCGGAGGGAAAGGTGTACTTGACACGGAGAGCAAAAGAGGCAGCGGTAATCCCCTTTCTTTGTTGTGTTTTAATCTTTAGAAAAATGGTTAATTTTCTGTGTACACTCCAACTCTTGCTAATTTTCTTATTCATCCCTCACTACTTCAATATATTCCATTTGCCTTTATGGATACACAGACAAGAGAAATGGGAAAAAAAAAGAGTCTGAAAATACTTAATTGTGGATAAATAGAAAAAGGATAGACAGACTTGAGGGATATATTAGATATAATGAAGAGGGTTCAGGGTAAATAGAAAACTGAACAAGTCTTGAAGGGTCAATAGAAAATTAACCCTTAGAAAAATAGGCAGAGTGTTGTAATTGGATAGAGGGTTCAATGCTAAAAACAAAAAAACAAAAAATGGGATCATATACACAAGTATAAAATTATCTCTGTTAATGAATTGTTATACAATATTTTTCGCAACAACATCTAAACTACATTAGTCGCATCTACATGCCTTCCTTGTGTGATTTCTAAACTATATTATTGTATAAACAATTATCAAATAAATTATGTCTTCGTATTTTTTTCCTAACCACTGCAGGAAAGATTTGATGCCCTTAAGGGGAAATACGGGGAACAGATGGAAGAGGAGCAAATCTGGGAGAAAGCTGTGAAAGGAGAGGACGCCAGAGGCAGGTTATTCGGGTTTGGCTTCCGGGGAAGAACCAGCAAGTCAACCCGAGTACTCGAGACAGTTGAGGCGAGCCCATCGGGTCCAACCAGGAGCACTGCCGCAGATGCGAATAGGAGTTTCTCAAATGTAGAAGTGGCACAGTTACTAGCAGCTGAACGAACCCAGTTTGCTAATGAGATCGCTGCCCAGGATAGGCGACACAGAGCTGAAATGGATGCTCTTCATAAACACCATGAGTACACAAGAGCGTGTTTTGATGCACTCTTCAGAGCAGGTGGACTGAGGCCTCCACCGGTAAGCTATTTTATAATTTAATATATGGTAGTTTACCACTAAATACTAATACGACAAGTACATAAAATAATATTTTACAATTGTTTTGTAGGAGCCGTCGTCGGAGGCCAATGCTGATGGGGGTCATAACGGGAGTGGAGGCCACCCCAACCCAGCAGAGGGCAATTCGGGAGGGGGAGATAAGAACGAACCATCAAGGGCCACCTCTGGAGGGGAAATGCAGGGCTCTTAAGGCCCAGGCTCTGTGATCCACTGTTAAACTTACTATTGTAATAAATTAATTTACTTAGGATGTGTGTACCTTGTGTTGAATTGCATTTGAAATATGTCTAACTTAGGATGTGTAGAATTCTGAAGTTATGGTATGCTTAACTTAGGATGTGTGTTGCTGTGAATTATTTGCTCTTCTGAACTTGACAGTTGGCTCAATTAAGTGTTGGCACTTTCTTTTTTAAATCTTTGGGTTATTTTGTTTACTCTGGGTTATGTTGACTGTATGAATTAAAGATTATGCGTGCAATGGGTACGCAACAAAAAATATGAATCAATTCAAATGTATAATGCCACTATTTCCATGGGTATAACGTTGGAAATACGTCATAGTTATTAACCGACTAAGGCCGCCGAACACAGTATTACTTTCTTTCGGTCTCGGCCATCCAGTATAACTTTCTTTCAGTCTCGGCCATCCAGTAATACCTCATAGTTATTTTTGAATTGGTAAAACCATCGCCAAGAGTCTCGGCCACTGTCTTTTCGACTCCTCTTTCTCTTGGAGCTCATCTCGTTGGATCCCAAGTTAACTCATTTCTTCCCAATCCAACTCATCTCGTTTCCTCTTGGACCCCTCGGCAACTGTTGTGGGGTTCGGTGAGCTAGGGCATGGTTCTCATTGATTGATTTCCTGTAAGGTTAACATATTATATTTTTCAATTTTGCATTCACCTATTTTTATTTACTGATTTGACTTGTATAGTTCCAGCAATGAAAAACTGAGTGTATTTTGATAAGGTTGTCACATAATTTGAGAACAGTCTAGAGTAAATTGCCTTGGTTTTTGTCATTTTTGACTAATTCACCTGGAGGGAAAGTTTTTAGATAGTACAATTATACCCAAATTTGTTTTTAGATAGTAATTTCTATTTTTCATTTGGGGACTGCCACCTACTATAAATTGAGGACTGTCTTGTTCAGTTAACATTAACTCTTGGAATTGTGCTTGCTCCTTTGTGTATTTGTGATTGCTCCATTTTGTAATTAACTCAAGTCTATGTTGTATAGATAGCTCATCAAATGGCAATTGATCGGGAGTGGATGTACAATGGCAGAAAAAAAGCTGGTGGAACTCTTGAACCCGAATTCGTTAAGGGTGTCGCTGAATTTATTGCAATAGCATTGTCCAAACCCTCTGTTGTGCGTCTCGATCGACAGGGCCAGAAGTGTATCCCGTGTCCGTGTACATCATGTGACAACCTCTACAACAAAGATGTGGGGACTGTCGAACTACATCTTTATCGTTTCGGCTTTTGCAACTCATATCATGTTTGGCACAAGCACGGTGAGCCACACCCCAATTCAGCTAGCTCTCAACCACACAGTCCACCAACTTTGAACTCAGCGACAGACCGAATGGAAGACATGGTAAGGGATGCCGCTCCTCAAGGATTTGATTGGAATGAGGAGACACCTACTGGAGCAGCTAAAAAATGGTTCGACATGATGGAAGCATCGCAAACACCGCTTTGGAAAATTAACTCAACGGGTGAAGTGAAATGCGAGACACACACCGTCTTATCGGCTGTGACACGTGCCATAGCTTTGAAGTCCAAACACCAATTGAGCCAAAGATGTTTTGATGATATGTTGGGTCTCATGAAAAGCACGCTTCCATATGGTGCAGAAATGCCAGAAAATTTCTACCAAGCAAAGAAATTGGTTTCGGAATTGGGCATGGACCATGAGAAGATAGATGCATGCCCTAACTTTTGTATGCTATATTACAAAGGAGCGAACAAGAAGAAAACACAATGTGATGTATGTGGGGAGCCAAGGTATAAGCCAACTGGACCCAACAAGAATGCTAAACCTATTCCACAGAGGTACTCCGTTATCTACCTATCACACCCCGATTGCAAAGGATGTACATAACCAAATCATCTGCGAAGAATATGAGATGGCACAAGGAAGGTGTGCGTCACAAAGCACCGATGATGGTACACCCGGCGGATGGTGAGGCTTGGAAACATTTCGCTCGTAAACATCCTGATTTCGCAGGAGAGTTGAGAAATGTCGTGTTGGGGCTAACAACGGATGGGTTCATGCCATTCAACTCGAGTGCAGCTCCATATTCGTGTTGGCCGGTATTTGTCTTTCCGTATAATCTACCACCTGGGATGATAATGAAAGAAGAAAGCATGTTCCTCACGCTTGTCATTCCGGGACCGAAGCATCCGGGTCGGGACATTGACATTCTCCTCGAACCTTTAATCGACGAATTGAAAAAATTGTGGTTACACGGCGAAATGACATGGGATGGGTACAAAAGAGAGAATTTCAAGATGCGTGCACAACTTTGTTGGACGGTGAGTGATTACCCGGCTTACGAGATGCTTTGTGGGTGGGGTACAAAAGGAAAGTTGGCTTGTTTTTATTGCATGGACAAGACAAAGTCTTTTCAACTCGAGAATGGTGGAAAAGCATGTTGGTTCGATTGTCATAGGTGCTTCTTGCCTCCGAATCACGCATTCCGTCGAGACAGGAAGAATTTTAAAAAAGGTAGAGTCGAGAATGATCCGCCACCGCGACGATTGACGGGAGAGGAGCTTGAAAATATAGTGAGTTTAATTGGGGAGATTAAATGGGGTAAAGAAGGAGCATTAAACCAGATTCCGGGTTATGGTCAGACTCACCATTGGCAAAAGAAGAGTATTTTTTGGAGTTTACCATATTGGAAAGACAATCTGTTGCAACACAATTTGGATATGATGCATTTGGAGAAGAATTTCACCGAAAATTTGATATACACGCTTTTAAGCATAGGCGGCAGAACCAAGGATAATGAAAAAGCTAGAAAAGATCTAGCTCTATTGTGTGATCGTCCCAACCAGCACCTAACTCCAGCCGATAATAACCCGGGAAAGATGAAAAAACCAAAGGCGCCATTCGCACTCTCTCCAGATGATAAGAAGATTGTTTTAAAATGGCTCAAGGATATAGTAAGGTTTCCCGATGGCTACGCATCCAATTGGTCAAGGTGTGTTAACTTAGTCACTGGAACGCTCATTGGGCTCAAAAGTCATGATTTACATGTGTTCATGGAGCGTCTCCTCCCCGTCGCCTTTCGAGACTTTGTCTCGGATTCCGTATGGGATGTTTTATGTGAGATTTCGGCCTTCTTCAGAGAGATTTGTGCCAAAGAGCTTGATCCAGTGAGGGTGGCAACCTTAGAAAATGATATTATCGTTACAATGTGCAAGGCAGAAAAAATATTTCCACCCGGTTTCTTTGATTCAATGGAGCATCTTGCGGTGCATGTAGCATATGAGGCTAGAATGGGTGGGCCAGTAGGGTCCCGATGGATGTATCCATGTGAAAGGTGAGTTGCATATTGCTTCTATTTGTGAACCATGAAAATATTTGTAACAACTAACACTAAACTATTGTTGCAATTACAGGCGTAACAAAGAACAACATATGAGAGTCACAAACAAGGCGCGTATTGAGGGTTCGATCGTGGAGGCTACAATTGCCAAAGAAATTGGTACTACTTCGACACACTATTTTGCAGAAAAATCTAACATTGGCCAAGAAGTTGGAACAAGTAACCGTTCGGCGGCGCCACTTTCGATATTCGATACTCCGGGCTGGTTCATTGGCAGGCAAAGACGGAGGACTCTCGATGACACGGATTTTAATGCTGCACACACCTATGTTATCCTCAACTGTCCGGAGATCTGTGAGAAGTACTTGGGGTACAATATTATGAATTTTCTTTTGATGTTTCCGAAAGTACCTATTCTAAAACCTATGGAAAATCTAATATTTGGACATATTCTAATATGCAGAGAGTTTGATACATGCATGCTCAACTCTGGAGTAGCCACAAGCACCCAAGATTTGCCAAAAGTTCGTCAAGATGGTTTTGCACAGTGGTTGCGGAAAAAGGTGATAAATTCTCGTGATGAAGACGATTACTACATACGAATGGCAGGAGTCAAGCCTAGCAAACAAGCGTACTTCTACGAAGGATACGAAGTCAACGGGTATCGATTTCACACAAAATCATGTGGGGAAGACAAGACAACTCAAAGTTTCGGTGTTTGCATCAAAGGCGAGTGGGATGCAAATGCCCCACAAATTGACTACTATGGAGTTCTCCAAGAGGTCATTGCACTAGAATATGATGCCCACACCGTAGTTCTCTTTAGGTGTGATTGGTTCGACATAATAAATGGTGTAAAGGTGGACCACGAACATGGTCTTGTTGAGGTTAACCATACTTCTCGCCTGGCAACTTACGAGCCGTTTGTATTAGCAGCGCAAGCAACCCAAGTGTGCTACCTACCATATGCATCGCAAAAGCCCGAAAGACGCCAATGGTGGGTGGCATTTAAAACAAGCCAGAAGTCGAGGTTTCATGCCGAGGGTGACGATTCAAACTTAGAATTTTACCAAGATGAAAGGCCAGATAATCCAATATCGGTCTCAGATGGACCAGACTTTGATTGGGATGGTATGGTCCTTGGAGAAAACGATTTCGAGCTAGTGGACGAAAGAACAGTGCTCCCGCCCACAACATCAGCTGCACCGCAATCAATGGCGAGAGACGAAAACCACGTAGATGAAGGTGAGCAAGAGCATGACCGGGAGCAAGAGTATCACATGGAGCAAGGTGATGAAGAAGATTGGTTATCCTACGATGATTCCGATGAAGAATATTAATTGGTAAAGCAATTCCGATGTTAGGTTTTCCATTTTAATTGGTAAAGAATTCCGATGAAGAATATTAACTAGCTTTTCTAACTTTGTTCTCTTTTTGGGTTTGTAATAGGTGTTTACTTTGAGGTGTTTAGTAGCCAACAGCTCACTGACGTGTGGGATGCACATAGTTTAGAGGTATAAATGGTTACTGCACTGTTTAGTGTACTGTTTAGAGGTATAAATGGTTACTGCACTGGTATAAATGGTTAATGCACTGTTTAGAGGTCTAAATGGTTACTGCACTGTTTAGTTTAGAGGTATAAACTACACAAGTTCACCATCATTTCCATATAAAGAAATATTAATTTAGTGTAGCCATTTGCTCGCAATAATTTTCTAAAGATGGACTGTCAAAACTACACTGTTTCATGTATAACTGTCACCGAAATCATGCCTGTTCATCACAGTTCTAGTTATAATAAAAAATTTATACTTGTCCACTCAAAAGCATGTACATCAATGGTTATTTCCATATAAAGAACAACCAATATAGTGTAGCCAATTAATTGTAATAAAAAGGAGAAATCTGCATGCCAGAAAAGGGCAAACTAGTCCATACTAAGCCAGAAAAGGACAAATCAGTGGTGCATATTTTAGGCTTCTATGTTTGCTTCCAGTAAAGTTTTATTTCTTACTTTGATTTTTACGCTAATTTTTCTAATTTAGTAACACTAATATGTTTAAAAACATATATTGCAGGAGGACAAAAGAGACATTCAAAGGGAGCTCTTATATATTGTTTTTATTTGACACAATGTTTTGTATCTCAATTAAATACATTGGCTTATTCTAAAAACCAAATTTATGTTTTCATTCTAAAATTCAGTTTATCTCAATTAAATATTGCTTGTTGCTGTGATTTATTTTTATGCACCATTTAAAGGGATATCTCAAATAAACATAAACGTTTCTGTCTCCAGGAACTTAACTTTTCCAACGGTAACCTCATGGAAATAATAAGTCTATCTATAAAATAATATAAACTGAAGAAATACAACATTTCCAACGGCAGAGTGGTTGAGTATTTCCATGAACCTCACTATAAAATAATATAAACAAATTAAACAAAACATTTCCAACGGCAGAGTGGTTGAGTATTTCCATGAACCTCACTATAAAATAATATAAACAAATTAAACAAAACATTTCCAACGGCAGAGTGGTTGAGTATTTCCATGAACCTCACTATAAAATAATATAAACAAATTAAACAAAACATTTCCAACGGCAGCCCATGGAAATAATATGTCTCCCTACTTCCAACTTATTTCCAACGGCATGGGGAGAGGTATTTCCATGAACCCTCAATAAAATATAATATTTGGTCTGTCTGTCGGGTCATAGGTCATGCAAAACAATTTCCAACGGCTGATAGGAAACATTTCCATGCGGAGACAGTAGGGATTTCCAACCGCTACTATTTCCATGAGGCTACCGTTGGAAATTGTTAATGGTGTCAGAAAAAGCAATTTCATTTCCATCGACCCTTCCTCCCGTTGGAAATAACAATTGCTGCCGTTGCAAAAAACGGAAATTCTAGTAGTGAACTATTCCTGTCAAACACATCACCAATTCTAGAGATAGAATTAGCATATACTTATTAAAGTAACATAGTTTTGTAAATTCCCCATTTAAACAACATGAAATAACTGAAATCATGATGGTCAGTTATGACAGTCAGATGCCAGCAGTGACTACTGACTGGTACGTAATATTGACGGCCAGCAGAGGTTTTCGCTACGGTGAGTCGGTGAGGATGATATATTTGATTTTAACACAGGTAATCCTTCTTATGTACCATAAAGGTCAATGTTATTTTTCTTTTGAAATATTTATTGTGAAAGAACATATATTTTCTGTCTTCCTTTCTACTTTGTATGCTTTAAGTTTTTCCATAGAAAAGATTATATTTTATGAAAAACCAAAATTCAGGTACTTTAAATGAGTGTTTGTTGTTGTTCTAAAATCCTTACTGAAAAATATATATTAGCAGGAATTCATAAATAAATTTTAAATAAGAATAAAATTAGTTAAAAGGGTTAGGGAGTAATTTTCACAAACAATGGATAGTTTATAGATTATTTTCAAAAAATCAATATTGAGGAGCTCTTTGTCACAACTCGCAAGTGAAAAGTTTCCATAACACTCTTTTGAAAATAAATGCATAAAAACTTAAAAGAGTCGTTGAAATTTTTTGGGCCCATTGTAGTATAAAGGTTTGTTGAAAATGGTTGACTTTTTGAGAGATTAAAACTTATCAATTATATGTAACAAAACATTAAGAAAGATATATCTTATAATTTAACTTCTGGATCCCTTTTGAGGTTCATAATAGATTGAATTTCACCTGTATGGAATCAATGAATTGCCTAAACGAAAAATCACACAGGGAAAATGCAGTTTGTTACCGTGTAATTTCCACGATCGTCCAAATTTGTATTCTCATATTCTTGACTGAATACTTGGTAGTAAAATTTAAAATAACATAAATTATGTCAAATCAACATGCTACATACAAATATAATTTATGAAGAGTTTATTGTTGTGATTAACATGCTATATAATAAACAATTAATAAAAAGTACTTTTAAATAGTCAGCTAAAAATAGGGTCTATTCATTAAATAGACTTCCAATAGTAAATATTTTATAACTAATTAGGTGTCATCTTACCTATTAATAATACAAAGCTATAAATATCTTTGTTTATCTTAATACCTGATTCTTTTTCCTTCCTGTATTAATTATAAACACACTAACAAATTTTAGGAGTACCAACAAATCATCTTAATGCCCGAAGCTAGTAGATCTGGACACCAGGTCGTCCTCTAGTTCAAGTAAGTTTTTTCCTTGATCGTTTTTTTTCTTTTTGGGAAAATTTGGTGGTCTAGCTAGCCTTTAACTCTGAGAAAGAGATTCGTAGATAACCACCAAACTGTTTTTTTAAGACAAAGATGAAAAGCAAGATTCTAGCTCACTTTTAAAGACGCTTCATCCGGGTTCCTTTTTTATTTTTTTCATAATAGTTTTTATTATGTTCATTTTCTCATATGAATCATGACATACATAGATATCCCGGAAGACTGGAATTTAATAAAATGCACATCTTTAATCGTTTAGTTTTCTTGAATATTATTTTGCTTATGTTTAAATTATTTCAAAGAGTCAATATAAAAGAATAACTAAAACTTTGTTCCTTAGCATTGTCCATGAGCGACTGGGCTGATCTTCCCGAAGACATATTTGATGAGATTATAAAGAGGATATGCTATGTTGATTTTTCAACATATGGTAAAGTATGCAAATCGTGGCGGTTTATGTACATTAATCGCTTCTGTTGTCTTCCTAGAAATATACCATTCGGAATCCCAATATTATTGCTGAATGCTGGAAAATCAGATTCAAATCCAGGCTTGTTTGTTAAAATGAGTGCAGAAGTAGCAAGTGACAAAATATTTATTATGCCAGAGGCAGCTAACAAGTGGGTATGTGGATCTTCATGGGGCTGGATTGTTCTAGCCAGTACGGATAGTATGGAAGTAATCCTTTTAAACCCATTCACCAGACGTGTAATACGACTTCCCTCGGCTGACACTTTCACCATAAGGTTAACTTATATCGGTGAACCTGATGTTCCCCTTAAAGGCTCTAGGTATATACGCAAAGCAATCTTATCGATGAACCCAGCAATATCTGAACAAGATTGCATTATAATGGCAATAGTTGGACAAATGAGACAACTCTCCTATTGTAGGATAGGAGATAAAAAATGGACGCATATCGTTGGTTGTTTACCAGAACTTTGTGATGTAATATATAACAAAGGAAAATTTTATGCATGTACCAAACATAGTGTCTACATCATAGATCCAAATTCCACAGAAATTTTTGCTTTGGGACTTCCTACTGGTTACTATGACATTAGCATGAATTACTTGGTCCTGTTATCAGAACGTCTATTACTAGTCTGTAGAACCCACAACTATGAATTTAAAGTTTTTTCATTGAACAAATGCAATCCGTATGCTCTTTGTCACGATTTGCAATATCAGTGGGTTGAGATAGAATCCATAGGTGATCAATCGTTGTTCATAGGAAATAATGACTCGTTCTCTCTACCGGTACCAAGGCCCAGTGGCAAAGCTAACCACATCTACTTCACCGATGATGCTTTTGGTATGGTGAAAAGTGACCTTCATAATCATTATTCTTTTGGTATGTATGATATTGGAAAGAAATTTACTTGCCGTTGCACCGGAGACGCTCGGGATAAACTTTTTCCATCATTTTGGATAATCCTAACTCCATGGTAACAAGTCGCTAATGTTTTGGAGACTATTTAAAATATAGCACGGGCAATTGTTATTTTATTAATTATAATGTTTATTTATTTGTTAATTAACTTTTTTAGTTTTGAAGTTGAAGTCAAAAAGCCACCTGTATGATTTCATTTTAGAAGTTATCTAGTTGATTCATTTTGTTGCACAATTTCTAGTTATCAGTTTCTTTTGTTTTCCCTCAGATACTTTTTTGTTTATTCTGTGTGATAGAAAATATCATAAATGCACAAACATGTCATCACAGGTTCACATTAACCCTTTCCTCTCCATGTCCCCAACCGATCGACAGACACAACTCCCTACTTTTCAAAGGTTACGGCACCTAGATATGTTTCCAAGCACCGAGTACGAAACAAAGAAGAAATTACTCAATTAAATATCTTTTCATGAAATTGAGGGGTGTTCTCAATTCCAGCCATGCATGAGCCCAAGAACAAAAAAGGCAATAAAAAGAGCAACAAATTAGAGTAAAATTTAGGATATTGATTCAATTTATAAGGTTCTTTCTCTAGTATACAATACCATATATATACCTGTAGAGAATTCAAGTGAATTACAACCATATCTAATTTCATTTTCCATAAACCATATGATGTTAATAGTCCTTCTAGTTTTATTTCACATATAGTGCATCTTAACAATTCGATTATATTTGATTCGCAATTCATGATACGATACAAAACACACTGTTTCACAATACATATCATGATTCAACATTATATCCGGAAAACCCTGAAATCTTTTAATTTCAATTTTTATGTCTTTACATTTACTTTCAATACATATATAATATATTTTCACAGAAAATATATGTTGTATGAACAACCAAATTTAATGTACGTACTTTATAAAGACGTGTATGTTCTTGATTTGAAATAATTAATGAAAAATGTCTAGTAGCAGAATTCATAAATAATTTTTAATAAGAATAAAATTAATTAGTTAAAAAGGTTAGGTAGTAATTGTCACTAACAGTGGATAGTTTAATGGGATTAATTTCACAAACAAAAGATTGAGGGGTAAAAGTTTCGGGAGTTTATATATCACCCTTTTGAAAATAAATGCATCAAAAAATAATTCATTGAATTTTTTTGGGCCCATTGTAGTGAGTCCGGCTAGTATAACATTGGTGTCATTTCGGCCTATATAACACCAACTCCAAAATCTATCGTATCGACTTCAAACGGTTAATCCAACCGTTCAAACCCTTCTACTTTATGAGTTGTGTTTACATGCAAAATTTTATAATTTTTTGAATTTTTTTAGTATCAAATCAAGCGGTCAAATGTGTGAGTTTTTAAGTTAATTTTAATGCATTCATTTTTCAAGATTTTTGACCGCTTGATTTGGTACTAAAATAACTAGAAAATATTTTTTTTTTTGCATGTAAACGCACAACTCATAAAGTAGAAGGGTTTGAACGGTTGGATTAACCGTTTGAAGTCGATACGATAGATTTTGGAGTTGGTGTTATATAGGCCGAAATGACACCAATGTTATACTAGCCGGACTCCATTGTAGTGTAAAGGTTTGTTAAATATTGTTATGACTTTTGTGAGATTAGAACTTATCAATGTTTCAATATAAATTAGAAACAATATTAGATGAACGGATTAAAAAAACTAATTACCTCATTTTTGATAACCAGCGCAGCGGCAACGAAGTACTCTGCTTCTCTCTTCTGACAAAATGACATGAAGTGACAAACTGTGATGTTTGCGATAAACCTAATTACCCCTCCTGACTTTTTTTTAAGAAAAATACGTAGGTATTGCATTACTTCTAAATAAAGTTTACAAAGTTTCCTAGAATTACAACACGATAAGATGAAATGAAAAATTACAATTATCCTACTTCAATCTTAAGGAAAAACATGTGAAAACTAGGGATGTAAAACAAAAAAACTGCTGCATCATTTCCCTTTCTATTCCTAATTCAATTACTAGTTTTAACATGATTTGTTGTGGTACTCTAAAATTTGTTAGGCTTTTGATAATTAATACAGGGAGGAGAAAGATCGATTCAGGTAATATAATAAACAAAGATATTCATAGCTTAGTCTTAAAAAAAAAGATGAAACGTAATTAATTTTAAAAAAATTACTATCTTGAGCCTATTTAGTACCTAGGCACTATTTTTAAATGAGATCTATTTTAACAGTACGTAGTTTGTAGGGGAAATTGATTATTTGCCACTCCAAAACCTTCAAATCTTAAAAATGCCATTCCGAAATTTGAAATTGTAAAAATGCCATTCCAAACTTCTTCAAATTGTAAAAATGCCACTCCAAATAATTAATGACTAAAATACCCTCCCTTCTTCTCCTCCTCTTCTTCTCCTGCCATGGCACGAATCTCAAAGCACAAAAACAGTTTGAATTCCTTTCTGCACGAATCTCAAAGCACAAAAACATTTTGTTTTTAAATTATTTGGAGTCGTCAGTTTTAATCTGGCACGAATCTCAAAGCACAAAAACAAATTGAATTCCTTTCTGCACAAAAACATTTTGTTTCTGCACGAATCTCAAAGCACAAAAACATTTTGTTTTTAAATTATTTGGAGTCGTCAGTTTTAATCTGGCACGAATCTCAAAGCACAAAAACAGTTTGAATTCCTTTCTGCACGAAAACATTTTGTTTCTGCACGAATCTCAAAGCACAAAAACATTTTGTTTTTAAATTAACGAAATAAAGTGAATGTAGGATTCCTTTCTGCACGAATCCTAAAGCACAAAAACTTGACTCTGCCACTGTGCGTATATAAATTTTGTGCTTTGAGATTCGTGCCATGGCAGGAGAAGAAGAGGAGGAGAAGAAAGAAGGGTATTTTAGTCATTAATTATTTGGAGTGGCATTTTTACAATTTGAAGAAGTTTGGAATGGCATTTTTACAATTTCAAATTTCGGAATGGCATTTTTAAGATTTGAAGGTTTTGGAGTGGCAAATAATCAATTTTTCCTAGTTTGTATTGGTTGTTATATACCTAGCATATTTTTTTTTTGAGAAATCAACAGGGATCTAGTCCCCATTTCATTAAACCGCAATTGGTTACAATTTTTTGGGTTTCTGAGTAGAAACTCTGAGCGTAAAAAAAGAAATGGGAAGAGAGAGGAAAAAAGGAAAAAAGGAAGAAAAGAGATGAAAACAGAAAGGTACAGGTTCCAACTAATTGGAACCGAGTTAAAAGAGATGAAAACAGAAAGGTACAGGTTCCAACTAACCTAGCATATGTTAATCGCAATAATAAGCTCTCTCTTCATAAATCATATTTCTATGTGGCTTGTTGTTTTGCAATAATTTCTGTTATTCTAAATTTACTACCGTATTTAGACAAGAATATGACAATGCAAATATGGACGAGTGTGAAATGCCTAACACGATAATATTAAACTGCATTTCTTGTGTAAATTTTCACTACGGCCATTCATTGATTCCATATATGACAATGCAAATATGGACGAGTGTGAATGACAATGCACTCCGGAATATTTCATTTCTTCGATTCTTCTGTACGGATGTGAAGTATGGCGATGTCCGGTATGTCGCCTTGTCTAGTCCACGTGCTTTCAGTCTCGCATAAAGTGTTTATATATACTAACTTTGAATGTGCATTTTATTCCTGACTGCAAAAAGGTTAATACTTTGCGTTATCAGAAATAAAAGTTTGAAAAATGTGGTTTATACCTACTATATATAAAAAGTGTTTATATCTAGTGAAATTGATGTTTACCTTTTGTGATAAATGAAATTCCGTTTCAGTTCGCATCATTTCAGTTTTGTTTATGAGAATTCCCTGAATCTGAACCCAAGACTTGGTCTCATCTGGCCCAAATAAACCTATTCTATTGTTCAAAATCAATGTCAGATTCTTTCGATTTTTTATTTATTTATTGCTGAGACAAATATCAGATTACTTAATTTTATACTAGTGTTTTGATATTTTTGGGTTTTTATTCTTTTCTTAAAGTATAAATTGTTAGACTCAATTATTTTTCTTTTAAAGTGTTGAAATGAAATCTTGATCAACTTATTCTTCAATTTTAATTCGCCAAGTTTGATTCCACATCGTTTACTTGATTACTCGTTAAGAAGTCATGTACAACTGCTAACCAACGACATTATATATGTCCATCATTTTATTTACGGTCCCGGTACATCCAATCATCTTTTAGATGCTATTCTCGAGAATTGAACATGCGTCACTCTGAAAAGAGATGAGAGCTTGTGCCACGCCTACGATTCCATATGTATGTCCATCTCCATCATGATTTTGCATGCACATGAATTGTATTATACTAGCTAGTAGATTATACGAGTAATATTGTGTTAACATAATTTTGAACAATTCTTTAATTTTTTTAATTAATAAAACCAAAACGATAACATTTTTGTGTGAAAGTCAATTTCTATATTGATTCTTGTGATTCCCAGTTCACATACTACATTGTTTCTAATTCTATTTCGAATTCTGAATTTCACAACCAACATTTTAACCATATTATTTCTCATGTCCCCAGAAACTAAAGAGTATTATTATTTCTCATGTCATGAGGAAACTGAGTATTATTATATCAACCATATAATTTCAAGACTGGTAGTAGTGTAGTACATATTTTGCGTGTTTGCAGTTTGACGTGTACTTTTTCAGGAAAGTCCCACTTAACATAACATTATCACATGCATGAACAAGATATTCAAAACAATTACTAGTTATTACCAGGGAGTTAGGTTCACCCAAAATGATGGAAGAAGTTCATCATCATGAGTGTATCCGTTATAAAGGGTAGTAGATTTCTTTCCAATATCATATCTACCAGTATAATCTTCATGAAGATGACCTGGCAGATTACCAAAATCTTCTCTGAAGTAGATGCAATTTGCTCTGCCACCGTACCCTTGTACCGGTAGAGCAAACGAACCGTTATTTCCTACAAACAGCAGCTGATCACCTATTGAGTCTATCTCAATCCATTCATACCATATTTCAACTTCATTAGGAATCTGCAAAGAGTGAGACGGACTTTGAACCCGAGATCTATTGAGTTTTCTTAGTGAATGAACTTCAAATCTATATTTATCTGCTCTTGAGACTAGCAATAGACATCCTGATGCCATGACCAAGTATCTCTTGTCAACACTGGTAAACATACGGGAATGAACAAGAGTTAATATAGATACCGTTTCTGTGGAATTTGGATCCATGATGTTGCAAGACATTAAACCATCATCATCGGTAGTGGCATAAAATTTTCCTTCGTAATAAATTACATCAGAAAGTTTTTGTAAGCTACCTTCGACATTTGTCCATCTTTTATCTCCTATCTTACAATAGGAGAGTTTCCTCTTTGTTCCAACTATTGCCATTATGATGCAATTTTGTTCTGATATTGCCGGATTTGTTGATAAAATTGCTTTGTGTATATAACTGAAGCAACAAAGAGGAACATCTGGTTCTGGAAAGCAGTTAAAATTCATGGTGAAAGTGTCAAATGAGGGAAGTCGAATTACACGCCTCGTGAATGGGTTCAAAAGGTTTACCTCTATACCATCAGTACCTACACCTGCTAGAATAATCCAGTCCAATGAAGATCCACAAACCCACTTGTTAGCTGCCTCTGGCATAAAGACATCGTTGCTTGTTATTTCTCCACCCATTTTAACAAACTTGTGTGAATTTGAATATGGTTTGCAAGCATTGAACAACAACATTGGAACTCCGAGTGGTATATTTCTAGGAATACAACAAGAGCGATTGATGTACATCAACCGCCACGATTTGCAGACTGCACGAAAGGTTGAAAGATCAACATAGCACATCTTCTTCATAATAGCATCCACTATGTCTTCGGGAAGATTTGCCCAATCACTCATTGACAATGCTAAGCAACAAAGTTTCAGTTATTGTATTATATTGACTCTTTGAAATAATTTAAACCATGCAAAATAAAATTCAAGAATAATAATTGATTCAACAGGTTCATTTTATTTAATTCCAGCCTTCCAGGATATATATATTATTATTCGGATGAGAAAAAGAACATAAGAAAAACAATAAGGAAATACACTCACTTAGACTTGAGGATGACCTGGTTGCCACATGCGTGGGGCACTGAATTTTCTTCTTGAGCATTGGTTTCAACATGATTTGTTGGTGCTCCTAAAATTTATTTGGCTTTGATAATTAATACAGGTAGGATAAAGATTCAAGTATATATCAAGATAAATAAAGATATTCATAGCTTAATTTTTTTAGTTAAAAAAAAAAGATAGGATGACATAAATTAGTTAACAACATATTTACAATCTTGAGCCTAATTTTGTTTAGATAAAAAGATAAACGTTTAGCATTTCAAATTCCATCTAATGTCCATAAAAGAAATCCATCCGGATTTTGAGCCTAGTAAATAGGCTCTATTTTTAGAGGACATCTATTTTAGAAGTACTTTTTATTGCTACTAAAATCAATTCACAAAGAATATAAGAAGACTATGGTTTATGAAGTTAATAAACCTCAGTAAAATAAAATCAGTAACCAAAACATATAGAAGGTACAGCAAAAAAAAAAAAACAGAGAAAAAAACGAATCTCAAATCATTACAAGTACTCAAGAAACAAAGATATTGATTAGGCTTACCTGAAAAACAAATGTGTAATTTATTCGCCAAAATAGCTCAAGGAGAATCCAAACATTAAGAAACCAAATTTCAAAGAATCAGTGGAAGAAAATTATAGATCATAAATAAGCACGCTATTTCAACAAATTATTCTGATAAGTTGTTAAATGCTAAGAAGGCTTTGACAAGCGACAAATTTAGGGGTGGAGTCAAACTTTCAAGCTATGAGGGTCAAATATGAATGCGATTAATTATATTAAAATTTTCAAGCAGCATATGGGGGTCAATTTTACTGTACCCATATAAAGTAAAATATATAGAAAATATGTTGAAAATAAAAATATCAAATATCAAATTAGAGATCAATTATATTGATTGCAGATCAATTGGAGATCAATTATATTCTTAGAAGATCAATTAGTATTAATTAGCAAATATAGCAAATCTTGTAATAAGAAAATATTTTAATAGTCCTTTAAATTATGTAGTCAATAAATAGAAAAACCATGTAAGAGATTGAAATTATTACATAAATCAGAAAATCAATTATTTTCCATACATGTGCACCCGCTCCTAGATAAATTCCAACTAAAGTTCATTCTGAGGTGAAGTATACCGGTATTGCTTAATCAACATTAATTCAACAAGGAAAATAACTAAATAAACATTAGAAATATTCTGATCCGGTGATTCTTTTCTCGTTCCCTCTTATTTGTAAGAGAATCAATCAAATTATTCCAGAAACAGAAAATATTTATCAAATAAGAGAACTTGAACAAAGGCAAATGAAACAAACAAGTGTAGAGATATGGTACAGTTGCAAATAAGGAAGAGAAATCGATGGATCCACCATTAACACGTCAGCCAATTCTGATATTTCAAAAACTTCATCTCTGCTTGCCTGAGACGACGTCGATCTGAGGGGAGAGAGAGAGGTCACGACGTGTTAGGTTTAGGTTCTGAGATCTGAGACTGAGAAACAGAAGGCCTGTTCAACTGGAAGAGAATAAGAGACTTAGGTTTAGGTTCTCATAAACAGACTCAGGTTTGGATTTGATTGGATAATAAATGGTTACTGCGCAGTGATGTTTGCTCTAAACCTTATTTAATGACAGATTTGTAATGGCGGTTCAGATTTTCATTTTGCTAAAGCCTTCCTAAAATTAGGCCCTACTAATAGGCCGGTCTTGGACCCAAGACTTGGTCTCATCTGGCCCAAATAAACATATTATATATTTTTCTTAAATCAAATTAGGTTCTTTCGAATTTTTTTTCTTTATTGCTGTTCCAATGGATTTACATTGGGTCCGGATCCCCTAAAGTAACCCCATCTTTGGGTTTTGGATAGACTGTCCGATTCGAATTCGTCGCTCCAGATTGTCTCCAGATTTGAATTCTTCATCGGGATGTGTGCGTTCACTTGAGGGATGGATTTTCACAGATTTGTATCGGACAGTCTCGATCCAAAATCCAAAGATTGAGTTATTTCATTGGATCCAAATTCCTCCCGTTGTTATCTATTTATTTAAAATATTTCTTTTCTGCTTTACCTCTTTTTCTATTCTGTATATATTGCTACTATGGATCTAGATGTGGGTTGTTTCATGGCCAGTACAGGGGCTTCCAATGTTGCGTTTACCCCTGCTAAATTGTATAGTTTGCATGTCTCATGCTGGTACAGGGTCTTTCATGTCATTTTATACCTGTTCAGCTGAAAATACAGGCTACAATGCCAGTATGTAATATGTATGTGCTTGCTTGCTGCCAATATGCCTAAGGGCCTTTCTACCAAAAAAAAAATAAAAATTATACGAGGGGAGGGATTTTTTTTTTTTTGTTGCAGTTGCTAAAAGTAAAAGTTCAATTGTTATATATACTAATTTTTTTCACTTTTAAGAAGGGTTGAAGTGAAAACTTGAACGACTGATTGATGACATAGTAGAAAAGGATGACAACATATGTAAAAAGATGTTTTATCTCCATATATATATAATTTACCATGCGCATACGCAGGTCATCTTTAATTAAATTCTAACAGTTGCATACCCATTACAATTAACAGAGCCTACGCAACTCCACACTACAACAAAAACATCAAAAAAAAAAAAGCAAGACACCGATCGAAAAGTGCACCGCCATTTATTGGCCTCACTCCTCTTCATCATCAGTAATAAATCTCCCGGTACCAGGATTAATGGCTGCTATAAAGAAAAAGATGATGTTGAGCAGCAATAGGGGCTCGATTTCATTGATTGGCACACCGGTCTCGATGTTGAGTTGAGCGAGTGCTCCTTTTCCCGTGATGACCTCTCCAATCAGGGAAAATGCAATGCCGAGCTGCGCAAGTCGTCCCACGAAGAGCTCATTCGACTTGGTAAAGCCGAAGAGAGGGCCTTCAAGAGAAATTGAATGATAAATTAATGGCATTGTTAGTCCTATATAAATTTGGGTTTCTAAAGCCAATATATTTAAAAAAATTTGAAAACTAATGTTGTATGTATTGTTAATTTTGATTTTGATTTTATGCATGTAGAAGGTTGTCGCCTCCTATAATTAATGTGTATTAGCTAGTCATGAACAATATTACCTACAATAATTTATGCTTGAGCAAAATAAAATGTGTATTTGAATAAACGAGTAATGAATGTGACATGATATTGTGGGTAACTAAACTATCTATTATTTTCCTATAATTATTATTAGAATTCATATTAGGACATTTCAATTCTTCATTACTTTCAATTTTCACATTTGATATAGAAATAACTTTAAAAAAATATATATATATATATATAAGTTATGTTAATTAAGCTAAATTTACCTCCTTCACGGAGTCCGAGTGCGCCTCTTATGCCCTTTCCAGGAGGGATGACAGCGCGATCCAACCCGGTTGCTTCGTCTACGAATCGACCACGGTCACCAAGAGCACCGATGGCGCCAAGGAGTGTGAACAGGATGAAGAAAAGCAAAAGTGGTTCAGCCTCGTAAATCGGGATACCGGTCTCGAGGTTCAACTGAGACAGTATTCCTTTTCCTGTAATTGCCTCTCCGAGCAATGATGCCTGAGTTTTGGAACAATTATCGACAATTAGTTGTGGTGAAGAACAATTTATTAATTTCTATTTCTTGCCTTTTATGAAGGAAAACAGAAAACATAAATTAATACATGTATAGTCTGCTTAATATAAGAAAAAAAAAATATAATTGAATTGGTTTATGGAAATTCAACTTACTGCAAATCCAATCATAGCAACGCGACCTACGAAAAGCTCGTTTTCCTTGGTGAAGCCGATCCCACCGGAGGTACCAAAGATACCATCTTCTACCTTGGGCTTCTCTACCTACAGAAGAAAAATATTTCATGTGAAAACCAAACATATATAGTTTGAATTATACATCAGAAGGTAGTCATCTCCATTAATTTCCAAAAAGAAAAAAATCTATACACTAGGAATGTGTCAATTTTTGTTAATTGTATTACTTAAATGTACTTCCTCAATGCAACTGGTATCTTTCGTTGCAATATCATCTTACAATTACAATGTGTACCCTTGAGTGTATAAAACTCAAGGTAAGTGCAGACTTTGCCACATAACAAAATTAATTATTGATCTTACAAAAAAAAAATTAATTATTAAACAAATTGTAAAAACCTTCTTTGTTACTGGTTTAGCTTTTGATTTGAAAATGGCGTAAACAGGGCTGTACGAAGGACGAGATTCTATCCGCCTCGGAGAGGGCTGTGGAATTGCGAGACGAGACAAGAACGAACTCGGCTCGACAGATGTGCGCGAGGCTAAGAATTGCCCACTGAGAGTGCTAGACAAGAGCATGGATTGTGCCATGTCTATGCAAGAGAATTGTACTAGATATGTGTGTTAGTGTTTGTGTGTTGGGTGTGTGTGATGGAGTGTGCTCCGTTCTATGATAGGGAAAAACTTGATGAAGGCACAAAGTCTAGTGTGCAGGAGTGAGTGTTGCACATTTATTGTTAGAGATGGGGGATAGGGTTCATGGGCTCTTCGTGGGCTCTGAGGTGGCCACGTTGGCATATGTAATCTATGGTTCTGATTTTATTGGATGCTTTTGTGATTCTATTTGGGCCAATAGAATAGGCACAAAACTTTTTCTAAGCCATGTAAATGTTAAAAAAAAATTCCAAAAAGCATAACGGGTTCACATCCGAACCTTCACCTTAATGCAATTCAATAGTTTGTCAAACAAATGCAGGTTCTATAAACTATATATTTTCTATGTTCCTTGAAATATGTATAATGTTTTGGAGGTAACAGATTTGGATTAAAGTCCGGTAATTTATTAGATCTATTTGCATTCATATCCGTTATGAGAATCTAGATCCGACATTCCGACTTAGAGGGAACCGACACCGTGGCACCCAAATGTGTGATTACACCAAAGTAAATCCAAAGAACCAATAGCTGTCTCCATTTTTTCACACGTGGCGTGATTCATAAGCATCAATTTGAAGTGTCGACAAATGAATGTGGCAAAAGTGAGACACTCCGAAATTAATGGGAAGGAACACTGCACATACAATAAGTCAGCATCACAGATTGCCACAAGGAAATACCCACAGAGAAGTTGCATCCATGTAGGGTACGGGATTCTGACATGTTGTTCCCACCTATAAGATTAAAGTTCAAGAAAATATCAAAAAAAAAAAGTCCTAGAAGGCTAGAACATTCGTTGTCCCGTTGATACTATGCCAAGCGGCGAAGATTGCGCCACGCCAGCAAAATCAGACAAGTTACTAGTGGCGTGGATTTTCTCCTATATTTGAGTGAATTATTTTTATCATCGTTAACTCAAACGAAATTATGCCGATATTTTTATTAATACTCCAAAAAAAAAACAAATTATCAAATCTGCCCCCACCCCAAACTTATTTTTATTTCTACCCCAACCGCCCGTACACTGGACGGTCCAATTTCCTTAGCGGATCGCCCAGACGCTGGGCGGTCCACTCTTCATACCTGACCGCCCAGACGCTGGGCGGTCCACTCTTCACAGCTGACCGCCCAGCTGCTGGGCGGTCCGATTTTTTTTTTATAAGCGGTCCGACCCCACTGCCCGCCCATCTCTCTCTTTCTCTCTTTTCTTCCCCGCCGCCCCGCCGCCCCGCCGCCCCGCCGGCCGAAACCTCCATCCCTCTCTCTCCCTCTCTTCCTCTCTCTCTCTCTTGAACTCTCTCTCTCCCTCTCTCTTCCTCTCTCTCTCTCTCTTCCTCTCTCTCTCCCTCTCTTCCTCTCTCTCTCTCTTCCTCTTCAAATCTGGCCCTCTCTCTCTCCTCTCTTCCTCTCTCCCTCTTTTTTTTTTGAAAAACCTGGCAGTGGCTGCCTAGGCTGGAGATTTTATTAATGTATAAATTAAGGTTTTACATCTTACAATCCAAAGCACACATAATGCGCAGGAAACTGCCTACAAGGTACAGTTCCACTGAAATGTAAACCCGCTAACACAACCCCATACATCCGAAATATGTGACTTCCTCTCTCCCTCTCTTCCTCTCTCTCTCTCTCTCTTTCTCTCTCACCCGAACCCTAATTTTCGGCCATCTCAGTGACAATCCGATTATTTTCGAGTAAGTCTCTAAATAATTTTTTTTAATTTATATTTTGTATCTTGTATTGGCATTGGAACGATTGGTAGAAATTGAATTGTTAATTATCTTGTGCGGGTTGTTGATTTTCCCAACACGATTGAATTGTTCAAAATTAGGGTTTCCAAAATTAGAATTTGTAGTTTAAGGTTTAAGGTTGACAAAACTGAAGTTTATAAATTAGGGTTGAATTGTTAATTATCGTGTGCGGGTTGTTGATTTTCCCGTTGTGATTTAATTGTTAAAAATTAGGGTTTCCAAGTTTAGGGTTGAATTGTTAAATTAGGGTTTAGGGTTGAATTGTTAAATTAGGGTTGAATTGTTAAATTAGGATTAAGGGTTGAATTGTTAAATTAGGGTTGAATTGTTAAATTAGGGTTTAGGGTTGAATCCCTAAATTAGGGTTGAATTGTTAAATTAGGGTTGAATTGTTAATTTATGGTTGAATTGTTAAATTAGGGTTTAGGGTTGAATTTTTAAATTATGGTTGAATTGTTAAATTAAGATTTAGGGTTGAATTGTTAAATTAGGGTTGAATTGTTAATTTAGGGTTGAATTGTTAAATTAGGGTTTAGGGTTGAATTGTTAAATTAGGGTTTATGGTTGAATTAGGGTTGAATTGTTAAATTAGGGTTTAGGGTTGACAAAATTGGAGTTTATAAGTTAGGGTTTATAAATCAGGATTTATAAGATAGAATCTTATGTTTATTGAAATGTAGTATGGTCAGAACTAGACGGGGACGTGCATGGGATGCCCCTCTGGAGACTGGGGAGAGTTCGCATGATCACGATGCAGAGGCATCCAGTGCAGAGGCATCCGGTGCAGAGACGTCCAGTGCAGATGCTCCCTTTGGAGATTATCCCCCACACCATCCTGACACATTTAGTCCTCTTCTTTGGACCCCACATGTCCGTCACCGTGTCTCACTTGCATCTATGGAGGTACGTTGGATTTGTATTCCTAATTTAAATAGCATTATTTAATATTACAGATAATTAGACGTTTACATTGAAATCATTGTAAAATGCAGGACACGACGATGATGACAATGAGACATCGCACCCCCGAGATACCATATGTCCGTCACCTGTTGATGGAGCAGTGCATCATGCATCTCGGGTTGTATCAGTTGGCCACCATGACTCACTGTGATATTGACCAGGCTCTCGTTTGCGGTCTAGTTGAGAGATGGCGAACGGAGACGCATACATTTCACCTTCCAGTTGGGGAGATGACAGTCACACTAGGTGACGTCAGCGCCTTATGGGGTTTACGGATAGATGGCTACCCCATCGATGGTGTCTCAGACCATCCGGACCTGATGGACATGATACCGGAGCTGCTGGGGGCCGCTCCGACGGACTTGCAGAAGAAGAAGAAGAAGAAAGGAGAGGAGGAGGAGGAGGAGGAGTACCGGTATTCCAAATACTGTATTAGTCTTGCAGCGCTCCGCAGTTACTTCCACCGGCGTAGGATCACCCCCGATACACATGACGAGCGGACCGTTCTGAGGTAATCACAAACAGTTGCAAATTAAAATATGTTATGGATTCAACAAAAAATGTAGTTATTTATGTCTCTAATTTATATTACAGGTACGTGAAGGCGTTTGTCATGGATTTATGTGGCAACGTCATGTTTGTCGATTCCAGCGGTGACGCAGTTCCGATTATGTTCCTCTCTCGGCATATCCATCGAGATGGCTCGAGGGTCCGGCGGGACTGTAGAAGGTTACGCCTCAATTCTTGACCTTCGTTGAGTGGCAAGGTGGGTGGGTAAGGAGGTGGTTGGCGACTGCCCTGTCCTTTCTCAAACCTTGGTTTCTTGGCACCTGATTTCTTCGGCATTCTAAAAAAAACTTGAAAGAATTAAAATTTCGAAATTTTTGATATAATTTGGGCTGAATGCGGACGCACTGGTGGTTAGTGCGGACGCACTGTGTACAAACAGTTCAATTTAGGTTCAATTCAGGGCCATTTCTGATATTTCCCGAGCCTAGTGCGGACGCACTGGCTCTCAGTGCGGACGCAGTGGGTACTTAACCAAATTTTTGAACATTTCGGGGCTAGTTTGGAAAAGTCCGAGCGCAGTGCGGACGCATTGGCACTCAGTGCGACTGGTCTGGTCGCACTGAAGACTTAACCAAAAAAACTGAAAATTTGGGCTGGTTAGGTTTTCCCCCAAGCTTAGTGCGGACGCACTGTCTAGCAGTGCGGGTGGTGGCATCCGCACTGGGGTAAGAATTTGAACCGATTTCACCATTTTTGGTCGATTTTTCCGATTTTGGTACCATTTTTACAGATCTAAGTATTAATTGACAAAATTAGAGTAAGGAGAGATCAAACCTTGTTGTAGATCGCGAAAATTTCGAAAAAATGCGAAGAAATCCGAGTTTTAGCGAAACGGCGCTTGAAAAACTTGAGAAAAGTGGGTTTTCGGTTTTTTTTGAAGAGGGAAAGAGGGAGAAAAGAAGAGAGAAGGGGTAGAGAAGAGAGAGGAGAGGGAGATTTTGAAAGAAAAACGAGGTTTTCGGGTTTTGGGAGAGAAAAATCGAAGATTTTGGCTTTAAAATCGAAAAGGCGCGAAGAAAAATGAAGAGAGGGTCGGTTTAAGAAGGAGAAGAAGCCGAGTGCGGACGCATTGGGCCTCAATGCGGGTGGTCATCCGCACTCGCTCAAAAAAATTCGAATTTTCCGATATTCCGAAAAAATTAAAATTAAAATTTAGCGTACCTCGGGTGCGGACGCACTGAACCTCAGTGCGGACGCATTACGCTCGGTCTGGCCAATTTTTATGATAAAACCTGTCTGAAAAATTTTCTAAGTAGGTGGTGCGGACGCACTGATGTTTAGTGCGGACGCACCCAGGTTATTTGCATGAATTTTCGACCTAAAAAATTGGCTGAGTCATTAAAAATGTAAATTTTTGAGAAAGTAAAAATAAAAGTTTAAAGAAAGAAAAGTAAAAACTTGGGTTGCCTCCCAAGAAGCGCTCAATTTTACGTCGTGAGCTCGACATGATTCGTGCTCACTATTGAGAATGTGGATCATCTAGGCGAAAACTTTCCTTCTCGCCTATGGGACTTGCATAATTAAAATGTTTGAGATGATGTCCATTTACCTTAAATGCTCCACTTTTATCGCTCTCAATCTCAATTGCGCCATGGTTGAACACCTTCCTTACCTTGTATGGCCCGGTCCATCTTGATCTCAATTTTCCGGGAAAAAGTCGGAGTCTTGAGTTGCAAATTAAAATAGTTGCAAATTAAAATATGTTATGGATTCAACAAAAAATGTAGTTATTTATGTCTCTAATTTATATTACAGGTACGTGAAGGCGTTTGTCATGGATTTATGTGGCAACGTCATGTTTGTCGATTCCAGCGGTGACGCAGTTCCGATTATGTTCCTCTCTCTGCTGAGGGACATTCAGCGGCCGTCGAAGTGGAACTGGGGTGGAGCCGTGCTCGCCCACTTATACCGGGGCTTGTGTCATGCTTGTCTGGTAAGTTTGTACAAATATTTTAATTTTTTTATTACAAATATTAGGGTTCCATATTTACCAGAAGTGCACCGCATGTCCAAAATTTAGGCGACGAACAATCAGATTGCCGGACCGCTTCTTCTACTCCAGCAGTGGTCCCGGTCACATATACCGGTGTGTCGGCCTGTTCCTCCAGCTCAGGCGGGGTTATGGACGGGAGATGACCCCGAGAGACGTCCGGGGTACGGTGCCATATGGGCTACTCCCCACACATACGAGGACACGGGCAGGGGGAGGACCGTGGGGATTTCGTATGTCCGGGGTCAGCTCCAGATTCTTCACGAGGCGAGCATCACCTGGTACCCCTATCGTCTGTTCTACGATCGGGGCCTTCTGTGCCAGCTGACATTAGAGCAGAGATATCTCTCGTTTTATCGGGGGCGGTGCGTATGCTTCTGGATAGTTGAGTATCACTATCCTGATCGAGTGCCCCGTCAGTTTGGCTTGGATGCCTATGTCCCTGATTTTCCAGAGTTGGGCGAGCAGCAGACCACCCAGCTGCACAGGTAACTACCCACTGCCTTATTGTTTGTCTATTTTATTACTTGTTCAGCCATACACGTTACTAATTAATTTATATTGCAGCACTAAACACAACAAGCCCAAAGTCGACTGGAGCACGCGTTTCTGGGAGCATTACCAGCGTGCTGCATCACCCCAGTTTCACTTATGGAACCCGCCTCTAGATCCAGATGCCCCTATGCCGGTCGGGCCTTGGAGATTGCGATATTTAGTCTGGTACCAGAGATGGGGCATGCCGACGGTTTATCTACAGGGGGACTATGGTGATGCTCTTCGACGGAGACTCACGGGTGACGGATCTAGGACTTACTTGCCTTTCGGCCCGATCCATGCTCGTTCGGTATGTTTAAATGAAACTGACATGCTTAAAAAATTGTGGTTATTTATTCATCTTCTAATAATAATAATGAAAATACATTGTGTGCAGATTTTGACCGCTATTAGAGGAGTGGCACACAGCTTGGTGTGCATGGCGAGAAAAAGTTGGCGAGCGATAGGATGTCAAATGCTCCAACACAGTGCACCGATCGTTGAGGACTCTGGCTGGGACGGGCACCTCGTTGGTATGTTGCACGATGCCGGGAGGACATCAATTGGCGCGAGATAAAAGCCCCACCACCAGATCCGGAGCAGCCTAGAGCCCCTATCTACGCTGATGAGATGCCGCCACCTCCTACAGGTAATAATATGTCATACAAATGATCATTATTAAGCGTCTCTTTAAAAGATCATTATTATTAATTTATCTTCATTTCTACAGATGATGACTCGGGTTGGGCGATCAACCAATGGGTGTTGAACAACAACGCGTGGAACGTGTACTACAACGAGCATGGAGTTCCCGTGCAGCATACCGAGGTAGCAAAAGTTCATTATTTAATTAATTTACTCGTAACTTCTATGTCTTTAATTTAACATTGTTTACATGCAGGATGAAGCTGCCGCCGCCGTTTTCTCATTGGATGACCTCTATGGAGATGAGGGTGGATGGGAGCCAGCTAGCTCCCACCGACCGCAGTATATGGAGCCCAGACAGCACGATGGCGAGGCCAGTGGGAGTGGGACCCAGACAGCTATATTTGGCACACCGCCTCTGGCCACGTATCCTCCTAATTGGGAGGCCGATCCGTGGGTGTTGCGTACACAGGCGGGGATCCATGGGGAGCATGCATTACACCTGGGGGCGGACCCATGGGCGCGCGAGGCCGTACACGATGACATGCAGGTGGATGAGGTTCACCAGAGTGATACGTCCAAAGGGTATATATAAAAAGCTTTATCCTCAAATACACTTTCGATTTAGATTGCAAGTATACAATCCTACCGTGTAGTATATTATCGGGTATCGAACCACAAGGAGTAAGATAAATACTTAATTTTCAACTTAAGATGATAAATTTCAGAAGAGAAAGAAAGTAAAGTGCAATAAAGTAAATTTGGGGGGGTTTGTACTAAAAATCCTAAGGTTGGGTTCAATACCCGAAGAAAGGAGTTTTTAAACAATGTAAAGTAAAAGAAAGACAAGTCGGTTTGTTTTCAAGGTTAAGAGAATCTAGGGGTCTTTGGTCTACAATCCCTTGTTAACTCTATTTATTCGGTATTTGCTTAAATTCATGTTCGATTTGATGAGGTTTCTAACCTAATATGTCATTAAGGGTCACTTTCATGAATTAATAACGTGTCTAAGTAATTCGGATTTCACGTTTAAGTCCTTCATCCTAACTACCTAGACCATAAGCTCTTGTTAGTCTCTCCTCTCCTCAAATATTGGTATTTCACAATTAAGTCCATGATACCAATATCCGACTTGATTTGAGATGCCCTAATTAGGGTTTGACTTCACGGTTAGGTTCTTCACCAAATCCCTAACCTTAATTTCTATAGTTCCGGCTTAGATTAAATTGGTTAGAATCTTAATCTAAACCTAAGGTATTTGCATTCATAATTTGGTACTATCCTATTGATCCTAGTCAATTTTGGTTCTTTTGAAACCAAAACGAGATGCTACAATTCAAGTACTAATTATGTATTTGACACAAATTATTTAAATCACAGAAATTAACAATCAAATCCGATAAAACAATCATAATAAAAGCAAATAATCGAATAAAATAGAATTAAACAAGTTCATGCATATTGACCTAAACCCCTAGAAAGAGAACTACTCCCTCTTGGAGGGAAACATCGCAAAGTTTGGCAAAGAATAAAAGGAAATGAAAAGAATAATTACACCCTTTGAATCTTAAACCTCTATCTTGCCGAATCTTGCTCAGGAAACCCTTCTTCTCCTTGCTTGAAAGGCCTTCAAGAATTTCTGCAGGATCTCTCTCTCTCAATTTATGGAAAATGGATATAATAATGGATGATTAGAGAGATGAAATTCTTCTCCTTTTATAGCAAAAGGCCTTGCCCAATTTAGAGGATAGTAGTGGGGTTAGTGGGTGCACTCCTCAGACTGCCATGGCTATTTTTGGCCTTCTAAAACGTGTTCCTTGTTGGCCAAAAATAGAAAAGCTCTTGAAAATGCGAATTTCTGGCTGTCTGCGAGTCCAGTGCGTCCGCACTGGAGATGAGTGCGTGTGGTTGGGGTCGCACTGGCTCCAAATCTCCTTTGGTTCCAAGTTTCCTTTTCTGGATTTTCTGCAAAATTTCATGAGTGCGTCCGCACTGGATCTTAGTGCGTCCGCACTGGCATGTTGTTTTCTGTTTTCCAAAGAATCCGAAGATTTCAAAAATAGTCTAAGTACTGAGTGCGTCCGCACTGGCTGTGAGTGCGTCCACACTGGACTTGAACTTCTGTTTTTCTGGAAGATTCTGAAAGTCGCAAAAATCGGCTAAGTAGTGAATGCGTCCGCACTGAAGGTGAGTGCGTCCGCATTACTCTCGGACTTTTCGTCTGTGAGGTCTGCGCTGCTGGAAAATCGGCTAAGTACCTAGTGCGTCCGCACTGGTGGAGAATGCGTCCGCACTGGGCAGTTTTTCTTCATTTTGCACTGTTTCCTGCATTGAAACATCGAGCGAACGCAGTAACTTGATTCTTGGTGTATTATATTCGCTTTATATCCAAAATACAAGATATTTGGTGTTATTTTATGATAAAAACTAGATCGACGGTGTATATAAAATACACCTATCACAGAGGCGTCCGCCTTCGCAGAGGGACCGCCATGCACTTACTAGGTTGGAGCTCTCCGGACCTCGCCCTCGTCGTCGCCGTTAGGGTTTTTATATTTTTTTTAGTTTGATAGGTTTCTAGTATTTTAGTTTGGATTATTATATTTCGTGTTTGGACTGTTATGTTTCATTTTTAGACTTACCATTTAGATTACTACTTTTGTTGTTTAGACTTACCATTTCGATTACCATTTAGAAACATTTAAACATTAACAAAACTTAATATAAAACTAATCAATTATATTAAAGCTAGACAATTACATAACATATAAAAATAATCGTCAATTATAAAAATATAATCGTCAACAAATAATAAATATATATCATACAATTTAATATGAAACATTCAAACAAATCATTACAACAATTTAATATAAAACATTCAAACAAATTAAAACATAAAACCCTTATAAAAAAAACAATAGCGGACCGTCCAGCGTCTGGGCGGTCAGGTATGAAGAGTGGACCGCTCAGCTGCTGGGCGGTCCGCTAAGGAAATTGGACCGCCCAGTGTACGGGCGGTTGGGGTAGAAATAAAAATAAGTTTGGGGTGGGGGCAGATTTGATAATTTTTTTTTTTTGGGTATTAATAAAAATATCGGGAAATTATGCGGGTGATGGAAACTTTCCTTTTTATATTGGCCAATATCAAAACGTTTTTTCCGGAGCTGTGGTGCAACCAATTAGTTTTTCGATTTTCAAAGTTCAAACGGTCGATCCAAACCGTTAGATACGATCTCTATATTAAAATGTGCTTGGAGACCAAATTTTATATTTTTTTTGGAATTTTTTTACTATTTATTAAGTCAGTTTTAAAATAGCTGATTTTAATAAACAGTGAAAAATGTCTGGATCATTGAAAACAATGATTTTAAAACTGACTTAATAAATAGTAAAAAATTTCAAAAAATGTAAAATTTAGTTTCCAAGTATATTTTATTATAGATTGAATGTTGAACGGTTTGGATTGACCATTTGAATTTTGAAAATGTAAAAACCGAAGCGTTTGTTCAACGGCCTAGGAACAAACGTTTTGATATTAGTCAACCCCTCTCTCTCTCTCTCTATATACATATATATATATATATAGTATTCAATTTTTTTAAGAGATCCAATTATATCATTTTATGGTGATATATCTTGACAATGTTTAGAAGTTATTTTTGTGATTTTAAAATTTAAACAGTCGATTCGAACCGTTCAATATGGTCTTCATATTAAAATGTGCTTGGAACTAAATTTTACATTTTTTGAAATTTTTAGTATTTATTAAGATATATACAAAATTGTTGTTTTGAGACAATTCTGGACCATTGAAAAACTGCAATTTTCAAAAGTTCTAAATAAATACTAAAAAAGTTTCAGAAAATATAAAATTTGGTCTCCAAGCACATTTTAATATGGAGATCATGTTGAACGGTTCGGATCGACTGTTTGAATTTTGAAATCGTAAAAATAACTTATAAACATATAGTGTCAAGATGTTTCACCATAAAATGATGTAATTAGATCCCTCCTCTCTTTTTTAACATGTTACATATATTTTTATTTTTTTAAATAAAAGATTAAATGGATACTTAATTAATTTAAAATAAATTTTAATAGAAAAGAGGAAGAAGTACTTAATTTCGAAATTTTTAAGAGGATATATGAAATTTCTCCGAACATAAAAAATAGAGCCATTGTAATTGTGCACATCCAGTATATAGAACTCACTGGCTCTGAATTGGTTTCAATAAATATGTAAATTTTTCTACAATAAATACCATAAAATGTTATGTAATTTGCATTTACAAAAGTCAAATTATAGCATTTAATAGTAAAGTCGTTTTTTAAAAAGTTATGCCTCTTTTTCAATATTTCATCTCCCACCCACAACAAAATAAATTGCTTAATTAAAAGTAATCCTCCTCATATGATCTTCTACCCTTTAAATAAAATTTTAACTTTATACATAACACCTTTTGACACTTCTTATATTTTGGTTTTTGAGATTTTCTAAATTGTAACCTGTCATAAACACAAATACAACTTCCTATGGTCATTTTTTTTTTGTAGTTTCGCAAAATTATAGAACGAACAGACCCTTTATGAGTTTTTTTTTTAAGAGAATGAAGAAGAGATTAACTGTATTACAGCTCATATTAAGAGGTAACAATTTTTGAAAAAAAATAATAAATAAAAGAATTTTTCACAGCTCCATTCTGACCATTCATCTTTATTCACTTCTTAAAATGAGAGAATTTCATATATACCACTCAAAAACTATGAAATTATGTATTTCTCCCTCCAAATTATATAATTACGTATTTATCATTTAAAATTCTAATAACTCAAATATTTACTCAATTAATCAGTGAGATATTGGTACCAAAATTGCATAACTGAAAAAAAGGATTCAAGGTAATATGAACTCCTGACTAAGACTAGTTGAGACTTGAGACATTTTTATGACAGACAACAACTGCAGGGCAAACTAAATTGCAAGGAAATTTCCTGAGAATCAAGCATCACAACAGAAAAATGAGCAAACTTAGTCATGTACTTGTCAGCCCATGGAAGGGGTGGACACGGACACGCAGGTGGAAGGCAACCTTGCCAGTGTCGGCAATGTATATACTTTGACCGAAACGCCTACCAGCTTAAGATTTTGGTAAAGATTTTAGTAGACCAGTTTTGGCTTCATGCAGTGCGGTTTTGATTTATAGTTTTAGCACGCCATGAAGCCAAAACTGTCCTGTTAAAATATTTACAAATATTTACCCAAGATTTTTCAACATTTGAAAGGCCATTCAGTAAGAATACTAAACCTGTCACAATGGATTTCACAACTCTAAGAACACACTCTCTTTACCCAACCAAGCAATAAAACAAAACACAAAATAAAATAGTAGCCCAAGTTGCTCTTTCCTTTAATGTCTCCAGCCTAATTTTTTTTTTCTTGGCCCAGAAAAGAAGTAGTAGAGCACAGTAGCCCGCAATTCTAAATCATCTTCCCACTTCCTTCCAGTCGCTATCCCAATTTTTGCTTCACCGTTCCTCAACTTTCTCCGTTCATCCAGCACTTCGCCGAGGAGATTGCTACACCGATCCACAAATTCATATTCCTTCATAATATGGTAAAAGGCTGGACAATTATGATAACAGAATTGCATTATTGTTTGCCATCTGTCTTAATTCTATGCTATTTTCTTTCATTGCAGTAGTATAAAATAAGAAGAACAATTCGTTATTTGGAAACGAAGCTCAACCTTGTTAGATATTTTTGAAAGAGGCAGGGAGAAAGAGACTAGAACCAAACTATATAAGAATAAGTAAGAATCAAATGGTGTGTGCCTTGTCTCTTGGCCCCTCCTCTTCGCTTTCACCATGGGCTTCCAAATCCCAATCCTCATTCAAATTTGCTTCTCATCGAGGCCCCTTCCTTGTCTGCCATGCGTTTCCCCAATCCAATTCTCAACCCCACATAATAACCAAAAAACCAAATCCACCACCTGCTACTAATTCCCCCATTAACATCAATTTTGATGACCTTTTTGGAAAGATTAAGAGGCCACCTCAGCAGCAAAGGAAGGGGAAGCAGCGAAAGGAGGGGAAAAGTCGGAAGGGGAAGCAGGGGGAGGCGGATGTCATTACTGCCAAAGCGGCGCTTCACAAGTTCGATAGGCTGTTGAATCCTCGAGCTGACATCCGTGAATTCAATAAGATCTTCGCTGCCTTGTTTCGCACAAAGACTTCAAGCAACCTTGTCTTTTCCCTCTTCACCCGCTTAACCCAAAATAAAGGCATCTATCCTGATGACTATACCTATTCGATCTTGATGGAATGTTGTGTGCAAACGAATCGGGTCAGCCTAATGTTTGGTTTTCTAGGACAATTTCTCAAAGTGGGCCGCAGAGCTGATGCTCATATATTCAGTTCAATACTCAAAGGCCTCTGTCGTGGGAATAGGATTGATGAGGCTGTGATTATGGTTCTTGACAAAATGCCAAAGCTTGGATGCCGACCCAATGTTGTGACCTATAACATTGTTTTAGATGGGATGTGCAAGAAAGGTGAAATTGAGAAGGCAATGGATTTCCTACAGCATATGATTTCTAAAGGGTGTGCTCCTAGTGTGGTGACCTATAGCACTCTTATAGATGTGTTGTGTAAAAAAGGTGATTTTGAGAAGGCAATGGATTTTTTAAGTGATATGATTTCTAAAGGATGTGCTCCTAATGTTGTGACCTACAATACTCTAATAGATGGGATGTGCAAGAAAGGTGAAATTGAGAAGGCAATGGATTTTTTAGGTCATATGATTTCTCAAGGGTGTGGTCCTAATGTGGTGACCTACTCCATTGTTATAGATGGGTTTTGTAAAAAAGGTGAAATTGAGAAAGCAATGGATATTTTAGATGACATGATTTCTAAAGGGCATGAGCCTGATGTCATAACCTACAACACTCTTATTGATGGTTTGGGTAAAAAAGGTGAAATTGAGAAGGCAATGGGTATTCTAGATGACATGATTTCTAAAGGGCATCTGCCTGATGTCGTGACCTATAGCACTCTTATTGATGGGATGTGCAAGAAAGGTGAAATTGAGAAGGCAATGGATTTTGTACATGACATGATTTCTAAAGGGCTTGAACCTAATGTTGTCACCTATAGCACTCTTATTGATGGGATGTGCAAGAAAGGTGAAATTGACAAGGCATTTGATTTTCTAAATAACATGATTTCTGAAGGGTGTGCTCCTAATGTGGTGACCTACTCCATTGTTATAGATGGGTTTTGTAAAAAAGGTGAAATTGAGAAGGCAATGGGTATTTTAGATGACATGATTTCTAAAGGGCATGAGCCTGATATCATAACCTACAACACTCTTATTGATGGTTTGGGTAAAAAAGGTGAAATTGAGAAGGCAATGGATATTCTAGATGACATGATTTCTAAAGGGCTTCGGCCTAATGTCGTGACCTATAGCACTCTTATTGATGGGATGTGCAAGAAAGGTGATATTGAGAAGACGATGGATTTTGTACATGACATGATTTCTAAAGGGCTTGAACCTGATGTCGTGACCTATAGCACTCTTATTGATGGGATGTGCAAGAAAGGTGAAATTGTTAATGCATTTGATATTTTTAGTAGCATGATTTCTAAAGGTCATGAGCCTAATGTTGTGACCTACACCATTTTTATTGATGGGCTGTGCAAGAATGGTGCAACTGATTTGGCACTGGATTTTCTAAATGACATGATTTCTAAAGGGTGTGCTCCCAATGTGGTGACTTTCAACACTCTTATAGATGGGTTGTGTAAAAACGGTGAAATTGAGAAGGCAATGGAATTTGTACAAGACATGATTTCTAAAGGGCATGAGCCTGATGTCGTGACCTGTAGCACTCTTGCTGATGGGTTGTGCAAGAAAGGTGAAATTGAGAAGGCAATGGATATTCTAGATGACATAATTTCTTAAGGGTGTGCTCCTAATGTGGTGACCTACAACACTCTTATAGATGTGTTGGGTAGAAAAGGTGAAATTGAGAAGGCAATGGAAATTCTAGATGACATGATTTCTAAAGGGCATCAGCCTGATGTCATGACCTATAACACTGTTATTGATGGACTGTGCAAGAAAGGTGAAATTGAGAAAGCAATGGATTTTGTGCATGACATGATTTCTAAAGGGCTTGAGCCGGATGACATGACGTATAGCATTCTAAGTGCCTTTGTTGGGCCAGATGTCTCTTAAGAATAGGTGGGCTGTGCAAGTAACGTGAAACCAGAGCTTTACGAAATAGTAAGAGTATTATTTTCTAAATTGTAACTTGCCATAAACACAAATAGCTAATAGCAAAAGTATTATTTTATAATGAACTCCTACCTCATGTTAAGGGGAGAGGGGGGTGTCCGATGGGCAGTTTAAATCGCATGATTTGAAATCTTGGATAGTTCTCTTGATTAACGGGTTTGTCAACTATATTACATTTACACCTGTATATATTAATTAATCCGTTACCTTTTCATCTAATCCACTACCTTTTCCTTTCTCGCAGTTTTCTTCCTCGAGCCAGAAATTCGCATCCGCACCCCTGCCCTCCCCGAACCACCGGCTGCAGCCTCATTTTTCTGTGCGAGGGAGAGATGGCCGTGCCGTCGCGGGAGGAGGAAATAAAGACCAGGGAGAGAGTGACAGGAGGTCGGGTGCGGCCTCCCAGAAGAACTTCGGCATTGAGAGCCGCGCTCACAAGTATTGTCCCTTCGTTCGATCTCCTTCTATCTATGTAGCTATAGCTGTAAATTATGGTGGTAACTTCTAAGATGAATTAGCGATGTGAATTTGGATTAATTTGGAGAGTTTGTTGAATGGAGATTCAGAGGACCTTCCTGTTAAAATATACTAGGACTGTAGTATACCAGCCTTAAATGGTACACTTTTTTTTTTGTGAAATCCACATTATTCGCTGCTATTCTATTATTCTGGTGGTACTCCAATTTTGTGAAATCCACACCATCCATTCTTAGAAGTGTATCATTAAAAAGAATACCTAAGGTAGCATAATTTGTTCTTATGTAGTATCTTTGTCATTTTCTTTAGTTATTAGTAGTTGTTTAGGCGAAAGTGAATGTTAAAAAAGAACAACTAGTACTGGGATTTGATTATCTTGGGGACCCCTTTTACCATTTTTTGGTACTCAAGAGGATCATCTTGCAAATCTCTCTTCTTATAATGTAACATAATGTAACAATTTGTTGGCATAATTGGTGGTAACATGCCTGTTTGGTCTGTTCTAACAATCTCTTAATTTTCCAGCAAGATGCGGCAGTTAATGCTGGACCTGCTATGTTCATATCTGGAAATGGACCAAATCCATTGATGGTTCAGGTTTGTAGAATAACAATTTGATTTTAAGTTTTTATTTAACATTTTGGTGAGGGGAATAAATTCTCATGTTCTCATTATTTCTTTTTGGCCTATCCATTTTATCCCATCATCAAGTTAATTTTACTGCATCAAGGTCGGAAGTTTCTCAATAACATATTTCTGAATATCAGGAGTATTTACAAAATCATGCAAATATTTCTAACAGATCAACTAATCAGCAACTCCAAGCGGACTTGATTGAGGAGATGAAATCGTTTCGGAGGGGAGGATATTGAATAATTTGTTGTACTGATAAAAGAGGGTACTTTTTTATGAGCAATAATTGTACTGATAATTTTGTATGTTATTTCAGAAATTATACCAGAAAATAACAAGTAGGTGTTGTATATCATTAATAAACAAAAGTTACATTTGAATAATCATATTACTAACATATAATTTCAAACCTGACGATAGTAAAAAAGGTGTAAAAGCATAACAGAAGGAGAACAACAAAACAGATCTTGCAACATCTGATTAGTTTCAGATATCCATCAATTTATGTGAACCCTCCAATTCTAACACTAAATTTAAACCAAGAAAAAAGGACAATGTATAGAAAGAATGGGAGAATTTCATATATACCACTCAAAAAATATGAAATTACGTATTTACCATCCAAATTTCTATAATTACGTATTTACCATCTAAAAATCTAATAACTCACATATTTACCCAATTAATCAAAATCTTAGATTAATTAGAGATTAATTAAGTTTAATATTATAAAGAATATAATTAATACTTGGATTAGTCCCTTCCCCTTCTACGCACAAAATTCTTCTCTTTTTGACACAACATTTCCTTTCTACGCTAAAATTTATCATTCTCTCTCGCCTCCTCTCCTGCTCCGCTAAAACTCTCCTCATCAAAGAAATGCTAGCATCAAATGGACAAAAATAAATAAAAGTTTACACATCTTACATCACACTTTAACTTGCAGATGAAAATAAATAAACTAGTTGCATAATCAGCCTAAATAACATGAATTGAAAATTAGAAATAAATCCTAAAATTAGCGAAACAGTTTCACATACCTAGTTATGTTGCTCATGTACCTATTGGAAAATAGAAGACAGTTGCTTGTATTGGGGCTAAGTTAATCCTTGATTAATTAGAGAACGTATTTAAGGAGAGAAAGAGAGGGTGCTAAGTTAATCCTTGATTAATTATAGTTTTAAGAATATTAAGCATAATTAATCTTAGTTTTGGGTATATTTGATATATAATAAAGTTATATTGGGTAAATATGTGAGTTATTAGATTTTTAGATGGTAAATACGTATTTATAAAAATTTGGATGGTAAATACGTAATTTCACAGTTTTTGAGTGGTATATATGAAATTCTCCCCAGAAAGGGGAATTACTCAAATTCATCAACAGATATTTTAAAGCCGGTGGCTAGTTGCCATTATAGGCTAGTGACAGCATCCATCTTGGACAAACCACTTTACATTGATAACCTTAATTGACTAATTAATTATCTCAAATTAGAAGGCCTCTCTCATTCTTTTGAATCATTATACCATGGCACGGTCTCATAACTCTGTGGTCTGACGAAGCACTCTGAGCAAACATCTGATCAACCTCAAGCTCCAAATCTGACATCTTTGCGAACCGGCTGTATTCGGGGCCTTGCATCAGCAAATGCCTTCCTTGAAGCATATCTTAGGATCTTTTGAAATTTATGCATCTTTCTCTTTTCCTTGTATCTCATGACCTGCGCTTCCCGGATCAAAGATCGAGATTTATCAGATGTGCAAGGCCTGGGATAAGGACGAGGGTTCCATTTGAGGCAAGGAGATGGCAGTTCAAGATGACAGTCCCATGATGTGTTTACAAAGGCATGGAATGACGAAGGTTCAAAGGCTCAATTGTGATCTTGCAAATATATTTAATTAGTGGGTGTGAAGCAAAAAACCATCACGATTTATGGTTGCCACCAGTATGTATCCGTTGGTATTAAGTGATATCAACTAGTAGAACTAATTGAAATTAGTTGAAAGTAGCAGAAAGTAGCAGTCAGTTTATTCTTCTTTTTTCACTGCCTCTAATGGAAAAAATCAGAAAACATCTATATTTCCGCTAAGCATAAATTTAAAAATTCTCAACTTAGGCACACCACCTGACATCACATAGGCTCTCACATCTGTACCAGAACGAGGTGCTGCTAATGAGTCAAGCTCGGCTCAAAACTCGGGCTCGGTTCAGTTTTGATGAAAAAAACTCGGCTCAATTTAATGAGTTTGAGCCTTCAGCTCGGCTCAAACTCGGCTAATAACTCGCGAGCTCAACTCATGCCAAGCATTAAAAAAACAAAGATTTGTAAAATTCTTTACTGTTTTGGGCCATGAGCTCAACTTGTTTACTGTTCGGTTCTAAAATCTTGTGTACTATATTTTTGCAAAAATATATGTACAACTCTCGGTATAATAAAATATTTGGTGTTTAGCATTTGTAAATATTTACTGTTTTGCAAATGCAACATTAACATAATAAAGTTTTCATAATTTTAGAATCAAACAGTAAATATTTTAGTGATAAAATAGAAGAGACTCCTTGGCTCATGAGCCGGCTCTGGCTCGGCCCTGTTTAAGTGATAAAATATGAGCCGAGTCGAGTTCAGACTTTATTTAGTTTAGGGTCTGGCTCGATACAATTTATTGAGCTGTTCAATTCATTGGCTCATGAGCCGGCTCGGCTCATTAGCAGCCTCAGGTGCACCCATTACTTTAGGACATTTAGGCATTGCAATGGGATAAGGGATACACATTATCCAGGTTTATAGTGAATCTTGACTGTAGAACAGAAGCAAGACTAACCATAAAGAAGCCTTCGCTCTCAAATTTCAGTACCGCAAGTAGCAGGCAAGTTCTTAGAACCAACAATCAAAAAATTAATTCGTAGGAACAATGGAAGAGGGCGTAAGGGTGGCAATGGGGACGTAGTTGCGGTTGTGGCTACAGCAGCGGTCAAAGTTGGGATTGAAGTAGGGATCGAAGAGGGTGGGTTCGAGCCTTCGAAGAGGGTGGCAGTATGGGTGCCTTCGAACGAATTCACTTCCTTCTGTCCAGAGAGGGAGAGAAAAAATAGTGGGAGACGGAGAGTAATTAACTGATTTAATTTGATTTTCATGAAACGATCCGTTAATCAAACATAGGATTAAAAATCCGGATCAAACAGTGGAAAATGCCCATCTCTCCCCATGTTAAGAGGTATCAATTTTTGAAAGAAAAAATAAAAGAAATTTTCAAATTACCCTTCATTTATCTTTATTCACATTTTAAAATTATAACTCGAGAGAAATAAAAAAACAGTTCCTCTTCCCTTCCCCTTAGGAGCACCATAGCTCCCATAGCTCAGCTGCATGAGACAGCACGCATGAGACATTCACCTATTAAGTCTGTGAGTTCATACATTCAAACACCAGAAAATTAGCCCCACAAATAATTGAAATTTAAAAACTTATATTTAGTAGAAAAAATGAACCAGTTATCTCCATAACATATAGCATCCATTACAAAGAAACTATCAAAAATAGCAAACGCTTACAGCAGACGGCTCACAAGTAACAAAAGACAAAAAATATTCAAACAGATTAGTTGTTGATTCACTAAGCAATGCAACTATCAAAACTGGTAGAACAAAATCTAAGAACTCTCGACAGCTGTAGGTGGGGCCAATGCCTGTCCAGGTTGACGGCCCTGAAGAGATCCTTTCCAGTTCAGAAGCTGAAATAGAACAAGATTTAGATAGAAAAAGACAGCCTATTGTAACATTAAAATAAACACAAATCTATTACTCAGTAAGACACTGGTACCAAAATTGCATAATAAAAAAAAAATATAAGACTAGTTGAGACATTTTTATGACAGGCAACAACAACTTGGGCGAACTACATTACAAGGAATTTTCTTGAGAATCAAGCATCACAACAGAAAAATGAGCTAATGACAAGCAATAGTTTCATATCAAGCTAAATTTCCACCTACTTGATCATAGTTCATGGTAAATTTGACCAGATCGACTTACTGCTACTAGCATTAAAACCTCAAGGTCTTAAACCTGAAAATTACTAAATAATACTGTAAGTTCAAAAGAACAGTAATTATAAAGTATATACCTTGGCATTGACACCGTCAGGGACAATTCTGCCCTCACTCTTGTACTTGATGTACTCAGCACGAGTGAACTTGGTGAATCCCCTGACAAAGAGAAGGTTATAGCATTAAACCCACAATCATAATAAATTTTTCAAGTATACAAAACAAAACAAAATATGTGGATACTTGGTACATACCACTTGCCACTGACAATGATCTTCTGACGACCAGGGAACTTGAACTTGGCACGACGAAGAGCCTCCTCAGCATGCTGAGCATTGTTGTCTTTGCACCTGACAGAGAGTAACACCTGACCAATAGCCACCCTGGCGCAAACCCCCTGGGGCTTTCCAAAGGCACCTCTCATGCCAGTCTGGAGCCTATCAGCTCCGGCACACGAAAGCATCTTGTTGATTCGGAGCACATGGAAAGGGTGGACACGGACACGCAGGTGGAAAGCATCCTTGCCAGCGAACTTGGTCATGTACTTGTTGCATGCAATGCGAGCAGCCTCGAGAGCTTCGCTGGACACGTTTTCCTTCTCCCAGGAGGCAAGGTGGATACAGAAGGGGAAATCATCGGCGGGCTTCCTCTTCATGCCGACATCATAGATACGGATCTTTGGGTCGGGCACACCACGGCAGTAGCGTGACTTCGGGTATGGCTTGTTTTTTATCTGACGATAGCATCTCGCCGGTCCTGAAGATAATAAAAAAGCTCACAATTGGTTAAATTTAATTTTCATTGTACATACAGCAGCAGAACATGCTATGATAATAAAGAAATACAATAGAAATTTCTATTAAGGTAGGTGCGAAAGAAAGGATTACTTCTCCCCATGGTGGAGGCGGAAACTATGAGGCGGCGCGGTGGAGATGAGAAAACCCTAGAACTATTTTCCTACCCTTTATTGAATAAGTGTGAGTAGAGACGAGGAAGAGAGACTGAGAGAGGCCGAAGCAAATCAAAGCGGCCGATCGATCCATGACAAATGTATAATGGGCTATTAATAGGCCCGACTTGGGCCCAAGACTTGGTCTCATCTGGCCCAAATAGACATTTTATATTTTTCTTGTTAATCAAGGTTGGCTTATTTCCATTTTTGTTTCCTTTATTACTGAGACAAATATCAGATTATTTTTATACGAGTGTTTTGATTTTCTTTTTTTTGACAATGGCTAAATATTGTTATAGGCAAGTTCTACAGGACGACGATTAGGCATGTGATGTTGTATGGTGTAGAATATTGGGCTACTAAAAGACAACACGTCCAGAAGATAAGTGTAGCAAATATGCATATGTTGCGGTGGAGTTGTGGCCATACAAGACGGGATTGAATTAGAATGATAATATACGTGACAGACTTGGGGTAACATTGATTGAAGAGAAGCTCGTCTAACACCGCTTGAGATGGTTTGGGTATCTCCAACAGAGGCCTCCTGAGGCACCGGTGCATACTGGAATTATAAGCCGTATCGAAAACACAAGGAGAGACAGAGGTCGGTCACGATCAGGGGCGGATACAAGATTTCTGTTAGGGTAGAGCACTAATCGGATTCAAACCCATTAACTTATCGTGTACACAATTCAACTCTGTCCCTATAACTATGTTTATTAAAAAATATGTTATAATCATGAAATTGATTGACACCGTATTGAAATATTTTTTATGCTAATTAAAAATTCATTTGGCACAGTTCAAAAAGTGAGACTATTCTCAGCAAATTAGCAAATTGAAATTTAAAACTTAGATACAAATTTAAAACTATAGGTGTGTCTTTTGCAAAAGAAGCTTTCACAGGACCTGTGACATTCCACGATTAGTACGAGTGGAGGTGGAAACAGAGAAGTTGAATGTGTTTATATAATTAAGCATACAGGCCGGGGTTTTGGCACATATATATATAGGTTTAATGGGTTTACTTAATTCTTTCTTGAATTCTTGAAGAAAATATTTTCTTTTTCTTTTTTAAAGTGTTGGTGGCATTTGGATATATTAATGGGTTATTTATATTTCAGCAGTTATTTAAGGGTAGTAAACTAATTATATGAATTGTGTGGATTGAGCATGCATGCATTGACCATCTGCGGCATGATTTGTCAACACACAAAAGAAAAAGAAAATCTAATGTGAATAATTTTCGGAAAGGTGGACTCTCTTTGGTATTTGATTATACATGTAAATTAACATTCATTATGCTTGGAGAGAACCAGTAACTTGTTAATTAGACGAACTGTGCGTCTGTATAATTTTGTTTTTAGTTTTACTTCAAACATTGCTCATAATTTTAATGCATTCATTTTTCATTATTTTTTTACGGACGCTAACAGGGTGTAAACGGATCCCGATAATCTGGTATGAATCCGCTCTGAATTCTCTTGTGAGATTGTTAATACAAAAACACTAAAGTGCGCATTTTCATTAGTCAACTAGCGACATATTGATCTAAACGAGATAGTTACTGTATAAACACTCAAGTGCGCATTTTCTAATTGCAAGCAGAAAGTTGACAGATACTAATTTCTAAGGTCAACCGCACAATTTGAAAGCAGCAAAAAAAACAAGATTCAAGCGATGCCATAATCCATGAAGGCCATAATCAAATTTAGAAAAATATATAATATGTTTATTTGGGCCAGATGAGACCAAGTCTTGGGTCCAAGTCCGGCCTATTAATAAGCCCATTATACATTTGTCATGGATCGATCGGCCGCTTTGATTTGGTTCGGCCTCTCAGTCTCTCAGTCTCTCTTCCTCGTCTCGATTCACACTTATATTCAAAAAAGGTTAGGGAAATAGTCTTTAGGGTTTTTATCTCCACCGCGCCGCCTCATCCTTTCCACCTTCACCATGGGGAGAAGTAAGCCTTTGTTTGGCACCTACCTTAATAGAAATTTCTATTGTGTTTCTTTATCATCATAGCAAGTTCTTCTGCTGTATGTACAATGAAAATTAAATTTAACCAATTGTGAGCTTTTTTATATGTTCAGGACCGGCGAGATGCTATCGTCAGATCAAAAACAAGCCGTACCCAAAATCACGCTACTGCCGTGGTGTGCCCGACCCAAAGATCCGTATCTATGATGTTGGCATGAAGAGGAAACCCGCCGATGATTTCCCCTTCTGTATCCACCTTGCCTCCTGGGAGAAGGAAAACGTGTCCAGCGAAGCTCTCGAGGCTGCTCGCATTGCATGCAACAAGTACATGACCAAGTTCGCTGGCAAGGATGCCTTCCACCTGCGTGTCCGTGTCCACCCGTTCCATGTGCTCCGAATCAACAAGATGCTTTCGTGTGCCGGAGCTGATAGGCTCCAGACTGGCATGAGAGGTGCTTTTGGAAAGCCCCAGGGGGTATGCGCCAGGGTGGCTATTGGTCAGGTGTTACTCTCTGTCAGGTGCAAAGACAACAATGCTCAGCATGCTGAGGAGGCTCTTCGCCGTGCCAAGTTCAAGTTCCCTGGTCGTCAGAAGATCATTGTCAGTGGCAAGTGGTATGTGGAAATTATCAACATATTTTGTTTTGCTGTATACTTGAAGTAGTTATTATGATTGTGGGTTTAATGCTATAATCTTCTTTTCTTTGTCAGGGGATTCACCAAGTTCACTCGTGCTGAGTACATCAAGTACAAGAGCGAGGGCAGAATTGTCCCTGACGGTGTCAATGCCAAGGTATGCACTTTATAATTACTGTTCTCTTGAACTTCACAGTATCATTTAGTAATTTTCAGGTTAAAGACCTTGAGGTTTTAATGCTAGTAGCAGTAAGTCAATCTGGTCAAATTTATCATGAACTATGATCAAGTAGGTGGAAATTTAGCTTGATATGAAACTATTGCTTATCATTTGCTCATTTTTCTGTTGTGATGCTTGATCTCAGGAAAATTCCATGCAATTTAGTTTGCCCAAGTTGTTGCCTGTCATAAAAATGTCTCAACTGGTCTTATATATTTTTTAAATTATGCAATTTTTGTACCAGTGTCTTACTGAGTAATAGATTTGTGTTTATGTTAATGTTACAATAGGCTGTCTTTTTCTATCTAAATCTTGTTCTATTTCAGCTTCTGAACTGGAAAGGATCTCTCCATGGCCGCCAACCTGGACAGGCGTTGGCTCCACCTACAGCTGTCGAGAGTTCTTAGATTTTGTTCTACCGGTTTTAATAGTTGCATTGCTTAGTGATATCAACATCTAATCTGTTTGAAAATTTTGAGTCTTTTGTTGGTTGTGAGCAGTTGTCTGCTGTAAGCTTTAGCTATTTTTGATAGTTTCTTTGTCATGGATGCTATGTTATGGAGATACCTGGTTCATTTTTTTGTTGTTGCCTAATATTAGTTTTAAAATTTCAATAATTTGTGGGGCTATGTCATTTGGAATTTGACAAGTTTTAGTATAGGAGTTGTATATAACTCATCTCTCATATTCAAATAGAGGAGTGCATCTCTCATACAAAATCAGGATTTAATATTATATCCGGAAAATATTGAAATGGTTAATTGCTATTTTTATGTTTTAATATTTAAGTGTATACTTTCATTGAAAAATTTACCCAAAAAATAAATTTCATATAAAAGATTATATTTTATGAACAACCAGAATTCCGGGACTTAATTATTTATTTTATAAATAATAATACGAAAATATTTAAAAAAAGTGTAGGGTCTCGATTTGAAATCATTATTGAAAAAATTTATACTACCGAAATTCATAAATACATTTAAATAGGAATAAAATTAGTTAAAAAAAATTAGGGAGTAACTGTAGCAAACTGAAAGTTTAATGGGGATTATTATCACAAATGTAACTGCAGCTCTTTGTCACATAACATCCTTCTGAAAATAAATACATTAAAAAATCATTGAAAATTGTTATAACTTTTGAGAAATTAAAAACTTGTCAATGGTTCAACATAGATAGGAAACATTATATATGTAGTCTCAAAGGTAAGAACACATCTGGAAGAGATCAAGTAACTTTTGGATTCTATTTTAAAGTTATTATGGTTGAATTTCACGTGAACATTATGGAATCAATGAACCGCCGTAACATAAAATTACACATGAAATGTAGTTGATTACCATGTGATGCTCGTCCAGATTTGCATTGTCATATTCTTGTCTAATTAATACTTGTAGTAGAATCTAGAATAACATAAATCATTGCAAAGTAACATGCTACGGACAAATATAATTATATGAAGAGCTTATTAATTGTGATTATGCTATATATATAAAATGCAATAAGAGTACTTTCAAATAATAGTCCTCCAAAAAAAGAGCCTATTAAATAGGTTCAATTAATTGGTGTTATCTTGTTTTTTTTTTTTTTTAGAAAAAAAGAAGGCTATAAATATCTCTGTTTATCTTGATACCTTAACCATTCTCCTCCCTGTATTAATCATCAAAGCCTAAAAAATTTTAGAGCACCAACAAATCATGTTAAAACTAATACTCAAGCTTAAATTGCAGAAAAAGAAAATCCAATACCCCAAGCATCAGGCCACCGGGTCATCCTTTAGTCCAGGTGAGATTTTTTATTTTTCTTAATTGTATTTATTATGTTCTTTTTCTCATCCGAAATAGACATATATCATGGAAGGCTAGAATTAAATAAAATGCACCTCTTGAATTATTTTTCTTATGCTAAAATTCATTCAAAGAGTCGATATAAAACAATAACTCAAACTTTGTATGTTAGCATTGCCAAAGAGCGATTGGGCTAGTCTTCCCAAAGACATATTGGATGAGATTATGAAAAAGGTGTGCTATGCTGGTCTTATAACATTTGGTGTAGTTTGAAAATTTTGGCGACTAATGTACATCAATCGCTTTTGTTTTCCTAGAAATTTACCACTCGGAGTTCCAATATTATTGTTCAATACTTGCAAATCATATTCAAATTCACGGACATTTGTTAAAATGAGTGGCGCGGAGAACTAGCAAGTGACGAAATCTTTATGCCAGAGGCAACTAACAAGCGGGTTTGCGGATCTTCATGGGGTTGGCTTGTTCTAGAAGGTACTAATGTCAAGAAAGTAAGCCTTTTGAATCCATTGACAATGTGTGCTATACAACTTTCCTCGGTCGATGCTTTCACCAGAAGGTTAAATTGTGAAGGTGATCCAGATGTTCCTCTTGATGGCTTTAGTTATATACATGAAACAATCTTATCAATAAACCCAACAATATCGAAACAAGATTGCATCATAATGGCAATAGTTGGAAAAATGAGGAGACTCCTATTGTAGGATAGGAGATAGAAAATGGACGAATGTCGAAGGTTGTTTATGAGGACTTTGTGATGTTATATATTACGAAGGGAAATTTTATGTCATTAACGATTGGAGTGTTTTAATGTCTTGCGACATCATAGATCCAAATTCTATCAAAATTGTTGCTATGGGAAAAAAACATTTATCTTACTTTGGTAGGAAGTACTTGGTGATAGTATCGGAACGTCTCTTACTAGTCTCAAGAATATTTACGAAATATTGCTTTGATGTTTATTCATTAGACAAATGCAATTCGTCTTATGATCAATGGCCCTCGTATCCCCATTACAGATTCCTAATAAAGTTGAAACACATCATAGATGGGTTGAGATAGACTCCATAGGTGATCAGTTGTTGCTCATTGGAAATAACTGCTCGTTCTCTCTACCAGCACGAAGGAACAGTGGCAGAGCTAACTGCATCTACTTCACTACTTACTTTTATGAAAATTATATTGGTATGTATGACATTGCAACAAAATTAATTACTTGGCTTTACAAGGGAAACACTCAGGGTGAACTTCTTCCATCATTTTGGGTGACCCCAACTCCATGTAACCAGTTATTAATATTTTGGTTGTATTTAAAATATAATATGGACAATTTCTATTTTATTAGAATGTTTGTTTATTTGAAGTAAAAGTTAGAAATCCACCTATATGATTTCAAGAAAAGTCGAATACGAATTAATTAAGAGCCCGTACATTTTATTAGAAGTTATCTAAACTGATTATTTTTGTTGTATAATTTCAATTATTTTGTTTTGTTTTCTCCAGTTTCTTTTTGGTTTATTTTCTATGACAAAACACAATAATTTCTCCAAAACACAATAATGACATATTTATAGACTATTGTTGATTGCTAAAATTTAATTTCTCCAAAACACAATAATGACAACTTGCATCATTATAAGAGTAGAACTAAGGTGTTCTTAAGCTCACCAAGCCTCTTTGTGAGCTTAACTCAAAAACCTATCGGATTGACTTCAAACGACGCATTTAAACCGTTGAAATCGATCTACTTCATGAGGAAAATAAATCTGCTGTGATTCTCAGGGAATCACAGGACCCTGCGATCCCATTTCAACTGTTGGTCTTTCTCGAGATGCGTGCATGAAAATTTATTTTTTCAAGAATGTTTTCGAGATCCGCGCACGGAAAAGTTTGAACCGTTGATCTCAGAATTTTAGGATCTTGCGATCCATCTCGGAATCACAGCAGATTCGGACTCACTTCATGAGTGATACATTTACATGTCAAATTTTTAAATTTTTGAACTAATTTAGTATGAAGTCAAGCGGTCAAAAAAAATGATTTATAACTAATTTAGGTTGGTACAAACATAGATGCGCCTCATTGACAAAATCAAATAGACAACAACTTTACGTACTTCAACCATCAATAAATTAATCCATTCCTAAATTAAAATTTCTATAATCAATGAATAAATGCAGGACACAAATTTGCTCAGATGACATATTGACAAATTTACAGAACTATAATGTTTATAAAATTAGCAATTTGAAAATAAAAAATTTTACAACAGAATTTCTTCTTTCCCTGATGTCTCAATGCCCTTGTAGTATGCTAGTACTTCAAGATCCCAAAGAAAAGCAAATATGGACATAAGATTGTCAAAATCAGTTTCTCTATTTTTTTTTTTCAGAATTTAATATCTATCAATTTGAAGAATGTGTTTTCAATGTATGTGAAGACATATAAATTGATACAGGAAAAGAAAGAATATATCAAGTACGTCAAGCCAAATACATATAATTGAAGTAATGGACAATTTGTAATTGGATGCGTGTTTATTTCTTCCCTTGTATCAAAAAAAAAAGATAAAAATTGAAATTTTATGAAATGAACTACCTGTTGAGCGTTAAACGGCTGATGCAAATGATCAGTACAATATAGGCAATCACTGAAATATAAATCAAAGTAACTTGATCTCAACCCAAAATATGCATCGGTAATTATGCATATAAGTGGGAATGTTGTTTCCCCTTGGTGGTAACAAATGTGTTGTGCACTTTCAAACATATGACACACATTTTAAATATTGACTACTGCCCGATTGAATAGGTAAGAAATTGAGAATATTGAAGAGAAAATGTACAAAAATATTTGTGGTTCCCCGGACCGATTCATGCATTCAGACTATTTTTAAAACTTATTTATTTTATTTTCCATGTTTTGTTATATCTGACAATTAGTATTCTCTTTAGAGTTTATTTATTTTATTTTGTATGTTTTGTTATATTTTATTTTAAATATCCTACAGTTAATGTTGGTCCAGCATATTACTTTATTTGATTCAATCTTCTACGTCTTAGATCGTCAACAATTTAAACCAGCGATTACAATTAAAACAATTAAATCTAAACTACCAACTAATTATAAAATAAAAACAATTCAAACAGACTATTCAAATGATTTAAACTTCAAAAATTCCAACAAATGTAACATAGAAAATCAAATTATAAAAAAACACAAAAAAAAACTCAATTCTGCCATATTATTCAGCGGAAATATTAGATTTGAATTTTTGTAGATATTAGTGTCATTTTTTTAATTTTTTTAATGTTATTAGTAGAAAATTCCGCATAAATAGCATGGTTTGATGTCATTCTATTAGTAGATCGTGCATAGATAGTGAGTAAAATTTTAAAATATGTACCTACTTGCATGTGAACCAACCTTTAGGGGTGTAAACGGAGCGGATTCGGAGTGGATAATGCTGATATAAAATCTGTATTTGTCTTTCAATGAACGGATACGAATACGGATACAGATAGTAAATGGATATCAAAATTCAAAATCAAATTCACTTTAAAACGGATACGGATACGGAGCAGATAATTTATGAATACGAATTCAAATACAAATACGAAACAAATTATTGTCAGATAATTAAGTTATATGAATAATTCACCTATATAATATAATACAAGTATTATAATTAAAACAAATTTATTTAAGTAATGCAAAAAAAAAAGGAAAAAAGTATTGCTCCGCTCGGGAGTACACTGTAATCAAAGTGTAATTGAACCTGTATATAATAGGGGAATCACCGGCTCTGTGTATACTAGGGGTGAGTAAATTATTCATAACTCGTACTCGTTTGTAACTCGCTTGTTAGGAGCTCGCAAACAACTTGCTCATTATCAACTCGCTCGTTAACTTAATGAACCGAGTATGAGCATACTCCAACTCACTCGTTAAAAACTGTTTTCTCAAAAACTCACTCATTAAAAACTGAGTTACATGAAATCATACCACATCCAATCCCAATTGGATCAAATCCAAATCCAACTTAGTTATACTCAGACCCAGGCACCTAGTGACCCTAACCCAGCAGATTCAAAATTCCTTCTCCGTCTACTCTATTACTCCCTTATACTCACAAACTCACAGTCCCGACTTCACTCACTCTCGCTATGGACAAGAAGATAGCTGTTTGATTTTGTTAAATTTGCTTATGGACAATATTTTGTTAAATTATGTATTATTTAAGCAGGTTGGATTATGACAATTTTTTAAATTCTATCAATGTTAATTAGTTTTTGAATGATGTATCTGAAACAAAAAAACTCGAAACAAAATTCAAATTGCCTACAAGCTTGATTTCTTAACGAGTCACTTAATAAGCACAAGTCAACTCGAATATTTAACGAACCAAGCACGAGCACAGCTGTCAACTCGATCTTATCTACTCAACTCGAATCGACTCCCTCATTAAGCAAATAAACCAAGCACGAGTATACCCCAACTCGCATCGATCTTATCTTTATGTACGTTTTTTTTTTTCATTAAATCTGTATCTAATGCAGGAGAAAAATTTCTGAATATTTGCTCCAATATTCGTATACGGTTTTTAATAAAGAATCGTGTATAAATGTAATCCAACATTCATACACGGTTCTTTATTAAAAACTATGTATGAATGTTGTAGCGTATTTTCGGGTGCACGTATATGAATGCTCCAACAATTGTACATGATTTTATTGTATGATCTGCGTGTGATGAAAAAAAATACAAATTTTTTAACATCATCGATCAGTGTCTTTCTATTATAATGTATCTTTATTTTTATTTATTTTAAGTCATTTATCTTATTTTTAAAGTATTTTTTTCTATACATATATTTCGATGAGATATTTCTTCTTAACAGACGAAGTTAGAGGGAGAACTAAGGTTAAATTTGTCTACTTAAAAGAGTCCGCTATTTAACTGCTCCTTTTAAGGTTCAACAACACATATCTGTCTTATTAACTAGCTAATAAACATTGAATGTAGTAACAAGGTTTTTCAATACCCATTTATAAAGTACAAACGCATCGGAAATTATCCGTCCGAATTCATATCCTAATTATCTGTTTAATATACGATCAATATCTAAAAAATAAAAATAGATACGGATATTATTTTTCCACTATCCGATCCGTATCTGATCCGTTTGCACCCCCAGCGGGCCATTTGACATCATTAGCGGGACAAGAAACAAACAATTAAAAGGAACCAAACAACAAAATTAAAAGAATGGTAAGAGCTACCAGCATACAAATAATTAAAAGGATCCAAAACAACAACAAAAATAAATTACTATCACATGCTGCACATGCAGCAGGTCATGTCAGTGAGCTATGGCAATTGGCAAGTTAAAAACTCACTCCCCATTGACTTTGAACCCCTCCTCCCCCAATTCCCTCGTAGTACTCTTCAGGCAGTGCTGGCAGAGAAATATCTCAGCAAACAAACCCAAATTCACATCAAGTCTCCATTGATCGAAGGTGCAAGTTAATGGGCTCTGAGAAACCCCAACTCCCCACAATCAATTTCAAAGGGTTGGATCTGAACGAACCACTTGGATCCAACTGGGAAACAGCCCGGACCGAAGTCTTGGCCGCTTTGAAGATTTACGGCTGCTTCGATGCGGTATATGACGGAGTCCAGCCAGAGGTGAATGAGGCCTTGTTCCATTCGATCATGCCGGAGATGTTTGCACTGCCGCTCGAGGTAAAGCAGACGAATAAATCAAATGTGTATATGGGTTACATCGGGCAGATCACAGATGTGGCCTATGAGAGCCTTCGTATACAAGATGCACCAAGCCCGGAGAGTGTCGAAAGATTCGCTGGAATGCTCTGGCCAGAAGGGAACCAAAAGTTATGGTAAGAATTGAATTTGGTGCAGCATTGTTGTAGTAAGATTGAGTTTAGAAGTCAGTAGATCTGATTTATTTAATATGATGTGACATTAAATAAATTGAAAGTTCTAAGTTCTAGTTTCCTTTGTTAGGAAAATGAGAACTTGAGAAGTTTGTATTTTCTAGCGTTTTGGAGGGGATTGATTTAAAAATGGATACAGAAACTATGGTTGTCTAGAAGAAAACTGCAATTGTGGTATAAAAAAAATATGTCAGGGACAAGTTTAATCTGATTCAGGTCCTCTGAATTCTAATAACTTGAATGAACTTGTGCCAGCAAAACCGTTACAACATATGCACAACAAGCCCGCAATCTGGAACAAATTGTTGAAACGATGATATTTCAGAACCTGGGCATTGAAAAATACTGCAAATCTCACCTTGAATCACTAGTTTATGGAGTGCGCCTCTCAAATTACGGTGGCCTTCCGATAGAGGAGGCTAAAGTTTCTTTGCCTGCTCACGTCGACCCAAATTTGATTACTATTGTTCGTCAAAATGGGGTCGAAGGCTTGGAAGTTTACACAAAAGATGGAGAATGCATCCGAGTAGTTCCTTCCCCAGACACTTTCACAGTTATGATTGGTGAATCGATGACGGTGAGAACTGAGAACATTATATATACTCATGTGTTCTTTTCTTTTGTTTATAGAAGTAAAAAAATTGATAGATAAAGATCTGATTTAAACACCTTTTACTTGCAATTTTAGTATTATTTCAGAATGGTTATAGAGATAAAGATATAGTTTTATCTTGGGTAAATTACTCTTTTTCATTAACTATGATCACAAAACAGTAGATCAGTTCATGTCTGAAACCTAGAAAAGTATTATCTGTATCAACTTGCTGATCGCTATTTCCAGGTTCTGACAAATGGAAGATTCCGTGCACCGCTCCACTGTGTATCAGTCAATCAGAAGAGATACTCTGCTCTGTTAAGCTCATTACCCAAGGAAGGTTACCTAATCCAGCCCTTCAAAGAGATGGTAAATGAAAATCACCCTTTGCAATTCCATCCGTTTGATGTTAACAAATACATGCAGTTCAAGTACACTCCTGAAGGGCTCAAAATTGAGAATCCTCTCAAGGTTTTCTGTGGGGCCCAAGAACAGAAAAATAATGACTGATTTTTTTTGTCTTTCTGGTTAGTTCTTTTATAAGGGAGTATATGTGTGAATCCCTTGTGCAATCAAATATGGACGTGATCTTTATTTTTTCTCAAAAAAAAAAAAAATGTGTGAATCCGTGTTAGAATTGTTCATACATTATTATCAAATAAAAAAGTACTTTTATATATTCAACAATATTGAAGGAAAGATAATTGTTACGAGTATATGTGTGAATCCCATTATAACATCACACCTAGTGCCAGTAAACCACCAAAGACTAGAACAATTTAGCTAGGCTGAATACACCCAAGTGAGTCGTGCCGTACCAGTTAAGAATACCGTACATTGGTACAGTACAGAACTAAATTTCAATGTCTTACTGTCTATATATTATTATGATAATTTGATTAAAGGATTAATTTTCTACGTATCTCTAAAGACTTGTTTAATTTATTATTTTCCCTTCTACTTTCTATTATATTTAATATACACTTTAATCTCTCCATAACACAATGACAGCTTGGGTCATTTCAATACGACGGTGAAATCCAGTAACCATTATTAAAAGACGAAGTTATACAATTGACAACCGCCGGTTATCTGATACATTATGTATAAAATAAAAGAATAAATCCAAAATATGAGAGTTAAGTTTATATAGATTATGTATAAAATTTAATGAATTTTGCAACTCAATAGAGAAGAATCAAATTTGATCGAGCAATCAATACAATAAATAACACTCTTTATCTATAACTTAATTTCTCTATTACAAAAATAATATTTGCAAGACATCTCATTTAAAACTCACTCTCCTCCTCCTTTATCTCCACACATATAAAACTTCTTTTGATGTTAAGTTTCAATGAGACTTGATTGTTTTACTTGATATTATATTTTCTTAGCTATGCTAGATAGTGTCATAAAAAATCATATGCTTCATAACATTGAGAAGAACAAAAACAAATTACTTTTGATAAAGAATTTGGAAAGCCAATTTTTTCAAAAGTGATAATTATATATAGAATATCCTATAAATATCACTTATTCTGAATAGAGTGAAAAATTGTTATCAAATAAGTTCCCTTTTATTTTCTAATTTAAAAGATAAAATTATGTGTCTAGTAATTATGTTTACAGTTCTTATAAAAAAAATCAAATTTGTCTTGAGATATGAAACAAATATATATTGCATGCCTCTAGTGTCTGTTTGATGATCGATGAAATAAGATTGTGATAGATATTATCGATTTTACATAATAAGATGTAAAAATAGCTAACCAAATTTTGATGGAAATGTATCCAATAATTTTTATTATCCAATAATTTAATCGATGAACTATTGATTACCCAATATCAAACAATTTAATTGTAAGTGAAAATTCTTTTTTCTTAGGTAAAACAATTTTAAATAGAAATATCAAACAATTTCACCTTGGGATAAAAGATTTTTTTTTTTTGAGGTGGCAAACAATAATTTGGCATATGTAACATTAATGAATATAATTATAAGAAATGATTATGTATGCATTGTGTAATGATTATTTAGAAATACATTAGAATTAAGTTTGATGAGATACTCCGAGCCGGAACACTTTTTATTACACAAAAAGGTCTTTGTTATTGTTATAGATACAAAGTAATTCTTCATTAATTAATTAAGTATAAACAAAGTAACATTTAATAAAATGACAACATTTCTTCACTCCAATGTCACAACATTTCAATCTATAATTCGAGCAAAACAACCATCCAAAGTTCTCATTTTAATACTTTTTTTAAAATTTGAACTAAACTTAGTTTCTTTCAAACAGTCATTATGCAATTTAAACAGAGTTATTGTATTTTAAAAAGTAGAATGTAATTATCTAATCTAATACAAAAGGTTGACTATTCAATAAAGCAGAAAGGAGATTATTAAACGAAATAATTATCCATTAATTTATGGAGTCGGTGCTCATATTCGTTAATTGTACTTGTAAAGTTCCAGCAGACAGCTGGGCTATTGGGCCTTGTTTACAGAAAACTGCTTATTTATTTGACTATTGTCGATTGCTATAATTTAATTTCTCCAAAGCACAATGACAACTTATCATAGCAACCCTACGGTGAACAGTAACCATTATAAAACGAGAAACAATACAATTGAGAGGGCTGCCAAAAAAAACTCGTAGTTTGTGATTTGATAGACTTTGATTCGAAAAAAAATTTACAATTAACTCGTTCGATTGAAGTTTGTTATGAAACAAATCTAACTAGTTCGGTTCGAATCTTATTCAAAACTCAAACTCAAAATGGGTATAGTTCGTTCGAAATTGGTTCGCAAACTATTTAGGTTCAAATCTCAAATTAACAAGTACCGTTCAAATTAGAGCAACACTAGTGGCTCAGTGCAAAATCAAGGTTTCATTTCAAATAGGTACAAATATGTACCTGATGTGATCAATTAAGATATAATGCAATGCTTAGTTTAAGCTATCCAATTTTCAAAAAATAACTAAGGGTGGTAAGGCTGCCAAAAAAAGCTTGTAGTTCATGATTCGATTGACTTCGATTCGAAAAAAAAAGTTACAATTAACTCGTTCGATTGAAGTTCATTCTAAAACAAATCAAACTAGTTCAGTTCGAATCTTATTCAAACTCAAACTCAAACTAGAGTAAGTTTGATTTGGTTTGATTCGTTTGCAGCCCTAATTGAGAACCACCTTTTATATAATACATTATTTATAAAAATAAAGAAATTATAAATATATGGTTTAAAATTTAGATAAATTATGTACAAAATTTAATACTATATACAAATTATTTAGTTATGAAATTGATCGGGCAATCAATACGACAAATAACACTCCTTATTTAGGAAACAAATTTGATCAAGCGATCAATACTACAAATAACGTTCTTTATCTATAACTTGTTTTCTTCATTTCAAAAATAATATTTGCATGACAGGTCATTTAAAACTCATTCACTCTCTCTCTCTCCACACATATAAATTGGATATTAAGTTTCAATGTGACTTGTTTGCTTTTCTTGATATTAAATTTTAATTAAAATATACTAGATAATGTCGCATAACAAATCATATACTTTGGACCACGAAGAAGAAAAAAATTACTTGTGACAGTAATAAATAATTTGGAGACAACTTTTCAAAAGTGATAATTATAAGACTAGGAGGGATCTAGTTATCACAATTTTGAGTTACAATAAAGTTACTATAATCATTTTCAAATTTTCAAATTTCAATTCATCGATCCAACCCGTTCAACATAATCTCCACAATAAAATGTGCTTCCAGATCAAATTTTACATTTTTTTTGAATTTATTTACTATTTATTAAGTATTTTACAAAAACTAGTCAAATTCAGACCATTGAATTTTGTACCCATCTTAATAAATAGTAAAAAAATTTAAAAAATGTAAAATTTGATCTAGAAGCACATTTTATTATGGAGATCATGTTGAATGGTTTGAATCGATAATTTGGAATTTGAAAATGTAGAAAATGATTGTGGTAACTTTGTTGTAACTCAAAATTGTGGTAACTAGATCCCTCCTCTTATAAGATATCTTATATATCCCTATTTCATCTTTAGAAAAGAGTTAAAAATAATTATCAAATAATTCTACTCTCATTTTCTAATAAAAAAGGTAAAGTTATGTGTCTAGTAATTATGTTTGTGATTATTGTAAAACATTCTAAACTTTGTCCTGAGATATCAAAGAAAATCAACAAATATATATTAAAATTATATATGAATTAATTAGAGTTTCTCTATCAAGGAACAAATTTGAAGAAGGTTGTGATTTGAAAATAGTTAGAAAATCAACAAATATTATAAACTATTTGCATATTTCGTTTATTTGTTTTTTACCACAAATTTAGCAATAGATTTCTGTTTCTAGGATGTTGTGTGATACAGAGTTGCCCGTACGTAATTATGTGTTTTTAAATTCAAATAAAATGTACAAAATTTAATATTATTTAAAAAATATTTAGTTATGAATTTGATCGAGCAATTAATGCGACAAGTAACACTATTTTTTATTTATAACTTATTTTCTTATTTTCCTATTTCATTTAATATTATCTTTCATCTTGTACTTTTTCATGTTCTACATGTAGTCTTTCATTTCAATACTGGCTGCATTTCATCTACTTAAAGTTGTATTTCATATTGTATTAGTTGTCTTTAATGTTCAACTTGTTGCCTTTTATCTTCTACTAATTGTTTTTCATCTTCTTCTACTTGTCTTTCATCTTCTATTGGTTGTTCTTCATGTTTAACTTGTTGTATTTCATGTTCTACTAGTTGTCTTTCTTCTACTTGTTGTATTTCATTTTCTTCTACTTGTCTTTCATCTTCTATTGGTTGTTCTTCATGTTTAACTTGTTGTATTTCATGTTCTACTAGTTGTCTTTTATCTACTTATTGTATTTCATTTTCTTCTAGATGTATTTCATCTTCATCTAGTTGTATTTCATCTTCTTCTGGTTTATTTCATATTATGTTAGTTGTGTTTTATCATTTTATCGTTGTCTTTCATCTTTTGATAATTCTCTTTCATCTTCTTCTGGTTTATTTCATATTATGTTGGTTGTTTTTCATCTACTAATTGTTGTATTTCATCTTCTTCTAGTTGTATTTCATATTGTTCTGGTTGTTTTACATCTTGTACTGATTGTCTTTCATCTTCTTCTAGTTGTCTTTCATCTTCTACTAGTTATTTTTCATCTTTTTTCTAGTTGCATTTCATCTTCTTCTAGTTGTTTTTCATCTTCTTCTAGTACTGGTTGTCTTTCATCATCTTCTAGTTGTCTTCCATATTTTTCTAATTATTTTTCATCTTCTTATAGTGGTCTTTATCTTCTTTTAGTTGTATTATTTCATCATGTACTGGTTGTTTTTCATGTTGTCTTTCATGTTTTTTATGTTGTCTTTCATCTACTAATGGTTATATTTCATCTTCCTTTAGTTGTATTTCACCATCTTATAGTTGTCTTTCATATGCTATTGGTTGTCTTTCATGTTCTACTGGTTGTGTTTCATCTTATTCTCGTTGTCTTTCATCTTGTACTAGTAGTCTTTCTTGTTCTACTAGTTGTCTTTCATTTTGTACTGGTTGTCTTTCATGTTCTACTGTGTCTATCATCTTCTTGTTGTTGGCTTTCATCTTATACTAGTTGTCTTTATAACTGGTTGTCTTTCACGTAATACTGGTTGTCTTTCATCTTGTACAAGTTGTCTGTCATCCCCTACTAGTGTTCTTTCATCTTCTTCGGTTGTCTTTTATTTTGTACTAGTTGATTTTCATATTGTAATAGTTGTCTTTCATCTTCTACTAGTTATATTTCAACTTGTTCTTGTTGTCTTTCAACTTGTACTAGTTGTATTTCAACTTCTTCTAGTTGTATTTTATTTTTTCTAGATGTCTTTCATCTTTTACTGGTTGTCTTTCATTTGTCCGGTCGTCTTTCATCTTCTTCTAGTTGTCTTTCATCCCTTACTAGTTTCTTTCATCTTTTTCTAGTTGTCTTTCAACTTGTACTAGTTGTTTTTAATGCCCTATTAGTTGTCATTCATCTAGTTGTCTTCATTTCGTACTAGTTGTCTTTCATGTTTCACTAGTTGTAATTCATCTACTAATGGGTGTATTTCATCTTTTTCTAGTTGTCTTTCATACAAACAAGTTGTTTTTCATGTTCTACTAGTTGTGTGTCTCTTCTCATTGGCTTTCATCTTGTACTAGTTGTCTTTCTTGTTCTACTTGTTGTTTTTCATGTTCTACTAGTTGTTTTTCATCTTCTTCTTGTTGATTTCATTGTCGTTCTTATTCTACTGGTTGTCTTTCATTATCTACTAGTTGTCTTTCATTATCTACTTGTTGTCCTTAATCTACAACTGGTTGAATTTCATCTTCTTCTAGTTGTATTTCATATTGTACTAGTTGCATTTCATGTTCTACTGGTTGTATTTCATGTTCTACTAGTTATTTTATATTTTCTTCTCATTGTCTTTCATCTTGTTCTGGTTGACTTTCTAGTTCTACGGGTTGTCTTTCAAGTTATATTGGTTGATTTTCATCTACTACTAGTTGTATTTCATTTTGTTTTAGTTGTTTTTCATCTGGTACTGTTGTCTTTCATCTTCTACTAGTTGTTTTTCATCTTCTACAAGTTGTTTTTCATCTTCTTCCAGTTGTATTTCATTTTTTTCTAGTTGTATTTCAATTTCTTCTAGTTATTTTTCATGTGCTGGTTGTCTTTCATATTGTATTTGTTGTCTTTCATGCTTTATTGGTAGTGTTTCATCTTCTTCTTGTTGTCTTTCATCCTGTACAGGTTGTTTTTCTTGTTCTACTGGTTGTCTTTCATCTTGCACTCGTTGTCTTTCATGTTCTACTTCTTGTCTTTCATATTGGTTGATTTTCATCTTCTTCTAGTTGTATTAATCTTATTCTAGTTGTATTTCATCATCTTCTAGTTGTCTTTCATATGATACTAGTTGCCCTTCATATTGTATATGTTATCTTTCATGTTCTACTGGGTTGTATATCATCTCGTTGTCTTTCTTCTTGTACTTCGTCTTTCTTGTTCTACTAGTTGTCTTTCATATTGTATTAGTTGTCTTTCAAGTTCTACTTATTGTCTTTCATCTACTACTGGTTGCATTTCATCTACTTAAAGTTGTATTTCATATTGTATTAGTTGTCTTTAATGTTCTAGTTGTCTTTCATCTTTTACTAGTTGTTTTTTGTCTTCTTCTCATTGTCTTTCATCTTATGCTAGTTGTCTTTCTTGTTTTGCTGGTTGTCATTCAAGTTCTACTAGTTTTCTTTTGTCTTGTACATTAAAGACAACTAATACAATATGAAATACAACTATAAGTAGATGAAATTCATCTTCTTCTAGTTGTCTTTCATCTTCTAGTATTTGTTTTCATCTTCTTCTGGTTGTATTTCATCTTTTTTTCTAGTTGTATTTCATATTTTTCTAGTTGTATTTCATATTATTCTTGTTGTTTTTTATCTTGTAATAGTTGTCTTTCATCTTCTTCTAGTTGTCTTTCATGTTCTACTTGTAGTCTTTCATCTACTACTGGTTGATTTTCATCGTCTTCTAGTTGTATTTCATCCTCTTCTTGTTGTCTTTCATCTTGTACTGGTTGTCTTTCATGTTCTACATGTTGTCTTTCACCCTCTTCTAGTTGTCTAATAGATTATTTCATCTTCTTCTAGTTGTACTGGTTGTTTTATAGTATCCTCTTCTAGTTGTTTTTCTTGTTTAACTTGTTGTGTTTCATGTTCTGCTAGTTGTCTTTTATCTATAACTTGTTGTATTTTCATCATTTCTAGATGTATTTCCTCTTCTTCTAGTTATATTTCATATTATACTAGTTGTGTTTCATCTTCTTCTCGTTGTCTTTCATCTTGTACAGGTTGTTTTTCTTGTTTTGCTGCTTATCATTCATGTTCTACTGCTTGTCTTTCATCTTTTACTAGTTCTCATTCAAGCTCTACTAGTTGTTTTTCATCTACTAATGGTTGTATTTCATCTTTTTCTAGTTGTATTTCATATTGTTCTGCTTGTTCTACATCTTGTCCGGGTTGTCTTTCATCTTCTTCTTTCTTGTTGTCTTTCAACTTGTATTAGTTGTATTTCAACTTCTTCTAGTTGTATTTCATTTTAATCTAGTTGTCTTTCATCTTTTACTAGTTGTCTTTCATGTTGTACGGGTTGTCTTTCATCTTCTTCTAGTTGTCTTTCATCCCTTACTAGTTGTCTTTCATCTTTTTCTAATTGTCTTTATCTTGTACTAGTTGTTTTTAATGCTCTATTAGTTGTCATTCATCTAGTTGTCTTCATTTTGTACTAGTTGTCTTTCATGTTCCACTAGTTGTAATTCATCTACTAATGGGTGTATTTCATATTTTTCTAGTTGTCTTTCATATTGTACAAGTTGTTTTTCATGTTCTACTAGTTGTGTGTCATCTTCTTCTCGTTGGCTTTCATCTTGTACTAGTTGTCTTTTTTTTGTTCTACTTGTTGTTTTTCATGTTCTACTGGTTGTTTTTCATGTTCTTCTTGTTGGATTTCATCTTGTTTGTCGTTCTTGTTCTACTGGTTGTCTTTCATGTTCTACTAGTTGTCTTTCATGTTGTACTAGTTGTCTTTTATGTTCTACTTGTTGTCTTTAATCTACCACTGGTTGAATTTCATCTTCTTCTAGTTGTATTTCATGTTCTACTGGTTATTTTATATTTTCTTCTCGTTGTCTTTCATCTTGTTCTGGTTGACTTTATAGTTCTATGGGTTGTCATTCAAGTAATATTGGTTGATTTTCATCTACTATTGGTTGTATTTCATTTTGTTTTAGTTGTTTTTCATCTGGTACTGTTGTCTTTCATCTTCTACTAGTTGTTTTTCATCTTCTTCCAGTTGTATTTTATTTTCTTCTAGTTGTTTTTCATGTGCTGGTTGTCTTTCATATTGTATTGGTTGTCTTTCATGCTTTATTGGTTGTGTTTCATCTTCTTCTTGTTGTCTTTCATCATGTACAGGTTGTTTTTCTTGTTCTACTGGTTGTCTTTCATCTTGCACTAGTTGTCTTTCATGTTCTACTTCTTGTCTTTCATCTACTATTGGTTGATTTTCATCTTCTTCTAGTTGTATTTAATATTATTCTAGTTGTATTTCATCATCTTCTAGTTGTCTTTCATATGATACTGGTTGTCTTTCATATTGTATATGTTATCTTTCATGTTCTATTGGGTTGTATATCATCTCGTTGTCTTTCTTCTTGTACTTTGTCTTTCTTGTTCTACTAGTTGTCTTTCATATTGTATTAGTTGTCTTTCAAGTTCTATTTGTTGTCTTTCATCTACTACTGGTTGCATTTCATCTACTTATAATTGTATTTCATATTGTATTAGTTGTCTTTAATGTTCTAGTTGTTTTTCATCTTCTACTAGTTGTTTTTCGTCTTCTTCTCATTGTCTTTCATCTTTTACTGGTTGTCTTTCTTGTTTTGCTGGTTGTCATTCAAGTTCTACTAGTTTTTCTTTTATCTTGTACATTAAAGACAACTAATACAATGTGAAATACAACTATAAGTATATGAAATTCATCTTCTTCTAGTTGTCTTTCATCTTCTTCTGGTTGTATTTCATCTTTTTCTAGTTGTATTTCATATTATTCTTGCTGTTTTTCATCTTGTAATAGTTGTCTTTCATCTTTTTCTAGTTGTCTTTCATGTTTTACTTGTAGTCTTTCATCTACTACTGGTTGATTTTCATCATCTTCAAGTTGTATTTCATCTTCATGTTCTACATGTTGTCTTTCACCCTCTTCTAGTTGTCTTATAGATTATTTCATCTTCTTCTAGTTGTACTGGTTGTTTTATTGCATATCCTTTTCTAGTTGTTTTTCATGTTTAACTTGTTGTGTTTCATGTTCTGCTAGTTGTCTTTTACCTACAACTTGTTGTATTTTCATTATTTTTAGATGTATTTCCTCTTCTTCTAGTTGTATTTCATATTTTACTAGTTGTGTTTCATCTTCTTCTCGTTGTCTTTCATCTTGTACTGGTTGTCATTCTTGTTTTGCTGCTTATCATTCATGTTCTACTGCTTGTCTTTCATCTTTTACTAGTTCTCATTCAAGTTCTACTAGTTGTTTTTCATCTACTAATGGTTGTATTTCATCTTCTTCTAGTTGAATTTCATATTGTTCTGCTTGTTCTACATCTTGTCCTGTTTGTCTTTCATCTTCTTCTAATTGTCTATCATCTTCTTCTAGCATTGGTTGTCTATCATCCTCTACTAGTTGTCTTTCATCTACTTCTACTTGTCTTTCATCTTATTCTAGTTGTATTTCATCATGTACCGGTTGTTTTTCATGTTTTTACAAGTTGTCTTTCATGGTTTGTATGTTGACTTTCATCTACTAATGGTTATATTTGATTTTTCTCTAGTTGTATTTCATCTTTTTATATTTGTCTTTCATATGTTATTGGTTGTGCTTCATCTTCTTCTCGTTGTCTTTCATCTTGTACTGGTAGTCTTTCTTGTTCTACTGGTTGTTTTTTCATTTCTACTAGTTGTCTTTCATGTTCTACTAGTTGTCTTTCATGTAATATTGGTTGTCTTTCATCTTGTAGAAGTTGTCTGTCAGCCCCTACTAGTTGTCTTTCATTTTGTACTGGTTGTTTTTCATATTGTACTAGTTGTCTTTAATGTTATACTGGTTGTCTTTTATCTTCTACTAGTTATATTTCAACTTTTTCTGGTTGTCTTTCATCTTATACTGGTTGTATTTCAACTTCTTCAAGTTGTAGTTCATTTTTTACAAGTTGTTTTTCGTCTTCTAGTTGTTGTTTTTCATCTTCTTCCAGTTTCTTCTAATTGTATTTCATTTTCTTCCAGTTATTTTTCATGTGCTGGTTGTCTTTCATATTGTACTGGTTGTGTTTCATCTTCTTCTTGTTGTCTTTCATCCTGTACATATTGTTTTTCTTGTTCTACTAGTTGTTTTTCTTGTTCTACTAGTTGTCTTTCATCTTGCACTAGTTGTCTTTAATGTTCCACTTCTTGTCTTTCATCTACTACTTGTTGATTTTCATCTTCTTCTAATTGTCTTTCATCTTCTAGTGTTTGTTTTCATCTTCTTCTGGCTGTATTTCATCTTCTTCTAGTTGTATTTCAAATTGTTCTGGTTGTGTTTCATCTTGTCCTAGTTGTCTTTCATCTTCTTCTAGTTGCCTTTCATCTTCTACTAGTTGTTTTTCATCTTCTTCAAGTTGTCTTCATCTTGTACTGGTTGTCTTTCATCTTGTACAGGTTGTCTTTCATCTTCTACTAGTTGTTTTTCATCTTTTTCTAGTTGTATTTCATCTTCTTTTAGTATTGGTTGTTTTTCATCCTCTTGTAGTTGTCTTTCATCTTCTTCTAGTTGTCTTTCATCTTCTTCTAATTGTATTTAATCATGTACCGGTTGTTTTTCATGTTTTTACTGGTTGTTTTCATGATTTGTATGTTGTCTTTAATATACTAATGGTTACATTTGATTTTCCTCTAGTTGTATTTCATCTTGTTATAATTGTCTTTCATATGCTATTGGTTGTGCTTCATGTTCTACTGGTTGTGTTTCATCTTCTTCTCGTTGTCTTTCATCTTGTACTGGTAGTCTTTCTTGTTCTATTGGTTGTATTTCATTTTGTACTTGTTGTCTTTCATGTTCTACTAGTTGTCATTCATGTAATATTGGTTGTCTGTCATCCCCTACTAGTTGTCTTTCATTTTGTATTGGTTGTTTTTCATATTGTACTAGTTGTCTTTAATGTTCTACTTATTGTCTTTCATTTTCTACTAGTTATATTTCAACTTGTTTTGGTTGTCTTTCATCTTATACTAGTTGTATTTCATCTTTTTCTAGTTGTCTTTTATCTTTTACTGGTTGACTTTCATGTTGTACGGGTTATCTTTCATCTTGTACTAGTTGTTTTAATTCTCTTGGTTGTCTTTCATGTTCCGCTAGTTGTCATTTATCTACTAATGGTTGTAGTTCACCTTTTTCCAATTTTATTTCATCTTCTTCTAGCTGTCTTTCATATGCTACTGGTCGTTTTTCATCTTCTTCATGTTGTATCTTCTTCTAGTAGTCTTTCATTTTGTACTGGTTGTCTTTCATGTTCTACTAGTTGTGTGTCATCTTCTTCTCGTTGGCTTTCACCTTATACTAGTTGTCTTTCATTTTCTTCTTGTTGTTTTTCATGTTCAACTGTTTGTTTTTTATCTTCTTCTTATTGCATTTAATCTTCTACTGGTTGTCGTTCTTGTTCTACTGGTTGTCTTTAATCTACTACTGGTTTCATCTTCTTCTAGTTGTATTTCATATTGTACTTGTTATCATTCATGTTCTACTTGTAGTATTTCATGTTCTACTAGTTTTTTAATATTTTCTTCTCGTTGTCTTTAATCTTGTTTGGGTTGACCTTCTAGTTCTACGGGTTGTATATCATCTCATTGTCATCTTGTACTGCTTGTCTTTCTTGTTCTACTAGTTGTCTTTCATCTACTACTGGTTGCATTTCATATACTTATAGTTGTGTTTCATATTGTATTAGTTGTCTATGTTCTACTTGTTGCTTTTCATCTTCTACTTTTTGTTTTTCATCATCTTCTCGCTGTCTTTCATCTAGTACTGGTTGTCATTCAAGTTCTACTAGTTTTCTTTTGTCTTGTACTAGTTATCTTTCATCTTCTAGTATTTGTTTTTCATCTTCTTCTAGTTGTATTTCATCTTCTTCTAGTTGTATTTCACATTGTTCTAGTTGTTTTTCATCTTGTACTGGTTGTCTTTCATCTTCTTCTAGTTGTCTTTCATCCTCTACTATTTGTTTTTCATGTTCTTCAAGATGTATTTCATCTTCTTTTAGTTGTATTTTATCTTATTTTAGTTGTCTTTCTTCTTCTAGTTGTCTTTCATCTTGTAAACCGTCTTTCATGTTCTACTGGTTGTCTTTCATCATCTTCTAGTTTTCTTATAGATGTATTTCATCTTCTTCTAGTTGTTCTGGTTGTTTCATGTCTTTCATCTACTACTTGTTGTATTTCATCTTCTTCTAAATGTATTTCTTTCTTTTCTAGTTGTATTTCATCTTCTTCTGGTTTATTTCATATTATACTATTTGTGTTTCATCTTCTTCTCGTTGTTTTTCATCATCTTCTTTTTCTAGTTGTGTTTCATCTTCTTCTCGTTGTTTTTCATCTTGTACTGGTTGTCTTTCTGTTCTGCTTCTTATCATTCATGTTCTACTTCATTTCTTTCATCTTTTACTAGTTCTCTTCAAGTTCTACTGGTTGTTTTTCCTCTACTAATGGATGTATTTCAACTTATTCTAGATGTATTTCATATTGTTTAGGCTGTTTTACATCTTGTACTTGTTGTCAAACTTCTTCTTTTTTTTTCATTTTCTACTCGTTGTTTTTCATCTTTTTTTAGTTGTATTTTATCATCTTCTAGTTGTATTTCATCTTCTTCTAGTACTGGTTGTCTTTCATTCTCTTCAAGTTGTCTTTCATCTTGCACTAGTTGTCTTTCATGTTCTACTTGTTGTTTTTCATCTACTACTGGTTGTATTTCATCTTCTTCTGGTTGATTTTCATATTGTTCTGGTTGTTTTTCATTTTGTACTGGTTGTCTTTAATCTTCTTCTGGTTGTCTTTCATCTTTTACTAGTTGTTTTTCATCTTCTTCAAGTTGTATATCATCTTCATCAAGTTGTTTTTCGTCTTCTTCTAGTTGTATTTCATCTTCTTCTAGTTGTCTTTCATCTTGTACTGGTTGTTTTTCATATTCTACTGGTTGTCTTTCATCCTCTCCTAGTTGTATTCATCTGCATGTAGTTGTCTTTCATCTTCTTCTAGTTGTATTTCATCATGTACTGGTTTTTTTTCATGTTCTACTGGTTGTCTTTCATGTTCTGCATGTTGTCTTTCATCTGCTAATGGTTATATTTCATCTTCCTCTAGTTGTATTTCATCTTCTTCTAGTTGTTTTTCATATGCTATTGGTTGTCTTTGATGTTCTACTGGTTGTGTTTGATCTTCTTCCCTTTGTCTTTTATCTTGTACTGGTAGTCTTTCTTGTTCTACTAGTTGTCTTTCATGTTCTACTTGTTGTCTTTCGTGTTCTACTGGTTGTCTATCATCTTCTTGTTGTTGGCTTTCATCTTTTACTTGTTGTCTTTCTTGTTCAACTGGTAGTTTTTCATGTAGTATTGGTTGTCTTTCATCATCTACAAGTTGTCTGTCATCCCCTACTGTCTTTCATTTTGTACTGATTGTTTTTCGTATTGAACTAGTTGTCTTTCATGTTCTACTGGTTGTCTTTCATCTTCTACTAGTTATATTTCAACTTGTTCTGGTTGTCTTTCGTCTTATACTAATTGTATTTCAAATTTTTCAAGTTGTATTGAATCTTCTACTAGTTGTCTTTCATCTTTTACTGGTTGTCTTTAATGTTCTATTGGTTGTCATTCATCTATTAATGGTTGTATTTCATCTTTTTCTAGTTGTATTTCATATGCTATTGGTTGTCTTTTATATTGTAATGGTTGTTTTTCATGTTCTACTAGTTGTGTGCCATCTTCTTCTCATTGGCTTTTTTGTCTTGTACTAGTTGTCTTTCTTTTTCTACTTGTTGTTTTTCGTGTTCTACTAGTTATTTTTCATCTTCTTCTTGTTGAATTTAATCTTGTATTGGTTGTCGTTCTTATTCTACCGGTTGTCTTTCATGTTCTACTTGTTGTCTTTAATTTACTACTGGTTGAATTTCATCTTCTTCTAGTTATTTTTCATATTGTACTAGTTGTCTTTCATGTTCTACTGGTTGTCTTTCATGTTCTACTCGTTGTTTTATATTTTCTTCTCGTTGTCTTTCATCTTGTTTTGGTTGACTTTCAGGTTTTACTGGTTGTCTTTTATGTTCTATTGGTTGTCTTTTATCTTGTACTAGTTGTTTTTCAAGTTATACTGATTGATTTTCATCTACTACTGGTTGTATTTTATCTTGTTGTGGTTGTTTTCATCTTATACTGGCGTCTTTCATCTTCTTCTAGTTGTCTTTCATCTTCTACTAGTTGTTTTTCATCTTCTACGAGTTGTTTTTCATCTTATATGAGTTGTTTTTCGTCTTCTTCCAGTTGTATTTCATTTTCTTCTAGTTGTCTTTCATATTGTACTGGTTGTCTTTCATGCTTTATTGGTTGTGTTTCATCTTTTTCTCGTTGTCTTTCATCATGTGCAGGTTGTCAGTTTTTAATGCTCTATTAGTTGTCATACATTTAGTTGTCTTAATCTTGTAATAGTTGTCTTTCATGTTCTGCTAGTTGTGTCATTCATCTACTAATTGGTGTATTTCATCTTTTCTTCCAATTGTATTTCATTATTTTCTAGTTATCTTTCATATGCTACTGGTTGTCTTTCATATTGTACAAGTTGTCTTTCATATGTTCTACTGGTTGTCTTTCATATGTTCTACTTGTTGTGTGTCATCTTCTTCTCGTTGACATTCGTCTTGTACTAGTTGTCTTTTGTCTTTCTTGTTCTACTTGTTGTTTTTCATTTTCTACTGGTTGTTTTTCATCTTCTTTTTGTTGGATTTCATCTTATACTGGTTGTCATTCTTGTTGTACTGGTGGTCTTTCATGTTCTACTTGTTGTCTTTAATGTACTACTGGTTGAATTTCATCTTCTTCTAGTTGTATTTCATATTGTACTAGTTGTCTTTCATGTTCTACTGGTTGTATTTCATATTCTTCTAGTTATTTGATAATTTTTTCTCGTTGTCTTTCATCTTGTTCGGGTTGTATATCATCTCATTGTCTTTCTTCTTGTACTGTTTGTCTTTCTTGTTCTACTAGTTGTCTTTCATAATGTACTAGTTATTTTTCAAGTTCTATTTGTTGTCTTTCATCTACTACTGGTTCCATTTCATCTACTTATAGTTGTATTTCATATTGTATTAGTTGTCTTTAATGTTCTACTTGTTGTTTTCATTTTCTACTATTTGTTTTTTCATCATCTTCTCATTGTCTTTCATCTGGTACTGGTTGTCTTTCTTGTTCTGCTGGTTGTTTCTCATCTAGTGCTGGTTTTTTTTTCATCTACTCGTTGTCTTGTACTAGTTGTCTTTCATCTTCTAGTATTTATTTTTCATCTTGTTCTGGTTGAATTTTCATCTTCTTCTAGTTGTATTTTACATTATTCTAGTTGTTTTTCATCTTGTACCGGTTGTCTTTCATCTTCTACTATTTGTTTTTTATGTTCTTCAAGTTGTATTTCATCTTCTTTTAGTTGTATTTCTTCTTCTAGTTGTCTTTCATCTTGTACTGGTTGTCTTTCATGTTCTACTAGTTGTCTTTCATGTTCTACTGGTTGTCTTTCATCATCTTCTAGTTTTCTTATAGATGTATTTCATCTTCTTCTAGTTGTTATGGTTGTTTCATGTCTTTCATCTACTACTTGTTGTATTTCATCTTCTTCTAGATTTATTTCATCATTTTCTAGTTGTATTTCATCTTCTTCTGGTTTATTTCTTATTATACTAGTTGTGTTTCATCTTCTTCTCGTTGTTTTTAATCTTGTACTGGTTGTCTTTCTTGTTCTGCTTCTTATCATTCATGTTCTACTTCTTGTCTTTCATCTTTTACTAGTTGTCTTTCAAGTTCTACTGGTTGTTTTTCATCTACTAATGGATGTATTTCATCTTTCTTGTAGTTGTATTTCATATTGTTTAGGTTGTTTTACATCTTGTACTTATTGTCCTTCTAGTTGTCTACTAGTTGTTTTTCACCTTTTATAGTTGTATTTTATCATTCAAGTTGTATTTCATCTTCTTTTAGTACTGGTTGTCTTTCATCTTCTTCTAGTTGTCTTTATCTTCTACTAGTTGTCTTTCAGATTCTAATAGTTGTTTTTCATCTTCTTCCAGTTGTATTTCATTTTCTTCTAGTTGTATTTCATTTTCTTCTAGTTGTCTTTCAAATTCTACTGGTTGTCTTTCATCTTGCACTAGTTGTCTTTCATGTTCTACTTGTTGTCTTTCATCTACTACTGGTTGATTTTCATCTTCTTCTAGTTGTATTTCATCTTCTTCTGATTGTATTTCACCTTCTTCTAGTTGTATTTCATATTGTTCTGGTTATTTTTCATCTTCTATAGCCTTGTCTTTAATCTTCTTCTGGTTGTCTTTCATCTTTTACTAGTGCTTTTTCATCCTCTTCAAGTTGTATTTCATCTTCTTCTAGTTGTCTTTCATCTTGTACTGGTTGTCTTTCATGTTCTACTGGTTGTCTTTCATCCTCTTCTAGTTGTATTTTCACCTTATTCGAGTTGTCTTTCATCTTCTTCTAGTTGTATTTCATCATGTACTTGTTGTTTTTTATGTTCTACTGGTGTCTTTCATATTCTGCATGTTGTCTTTCATCTACTAATGGTTATATTTCATCTTCATCTTTGTATTTCATCTTCTTCTAGTCGTCTTTCATATGCTATTGATTGTCTTTCATGTTCTACTGATTGTGTTTCATCTTCTTCCCGTTGTCTTTCATATTGTATTGGTAGTCTTTGTTGTTCTACTAGTTGTCTTTCATTTTGTACTAGTTGTCTTTCAAGTTCTACCGGTTGTCTTTCATCCTCTTGTTGTTGCCTTTCATCTTGTAATTGTTGCCTTTCTTGTTCAACTAGTAGTCTTTCATGTAATATTGGTTGTCTTTCATCATGTACAAGTTGTCTGTCATCCCCTACTAGTTGTCTTTCATTTTGTACTGATTGTTTTTCATATTGTACTAGTTGTCTTTCATGTTCTACTGGTTGTCTTTCATTTTCTTCTAGTTATATTTCAACTTGCTGTCGTCGTCTTTCATTTTATACTAGTTGTATTTCAAATTCTTCAAGCTGTATTGAATCTTTTCTAGTTGTCTTTCATCTTTTACTGGTTGTTATTAATGTTCTATTGGTTGTCATTCATCTACTAATGGTTGTATTTCATCTTTTTCCAATTGTATTTCATCTTCTTCTAGTTGTATTTCATATGCTACTGATTGTCTTTCATATTGTACTGATTGTCTTTCATGTTCTACTAGTTGTGTGCCATCTTTTTTTTGTTGGCTTTTATCTTGTACTAGTTGTCTTTCTTTTTCTACAAAAAAACTGGTTGTTTTTCATTTTCTTCTTGTACTGGTTGTCGTTCTTGTTCTACTGGTTGTCTTTCATGTCCTACTAGTTGTTTTCATGTTCTACTTGTTGTTTTTAACCTACTACTGGTTGAATTTCATCTTCTTCTAGTTGTATTTCATATTGTACTAGTTGTCTTTCATGTTCTACTGGTTGTCTTTCATGTTCTACTAGTTTTATATATTCTTGTCGTTGTCTTTCATCTTGTTTGGGTTGACTTTCTAATTTTACTAGTTGTCTTTCATGTTCTATTTGTTGTTTTTTATCTTGTACTAGTTGTTTTTCAAGTTATATTGGTTGATTTTCATCTACTACTAGTTGTATTTTATCTTGTTGTGGTTGTTTTTCATCTTGTACTGGTGTCTTTCATCTTCTTCTAGTTGTCTTTCATCTTCTACTAGTTGTTTTTCATCTTCTTCTAATTGTTTTTCGTCTTCTTCCAGTTGTATTTCATTTTCTTCTAGTTGTATTTCATTTTCTTCTAGTTGTATTTCATTTTCTTCTAGTTGTATTTCATTTTCTTCTAGTTGTCTTTCATATTGTACTAGTTGTCTTTCATGCTTTATTAGTTGTGTTTCATCTTCTTCTCGTTGTCTTTCATCCTGTACAGGTTGTCTGTCTTGTTCTACTGGTTGTCCATTAATTTCTACTTATTGTCTTTCATCTTGCACTAGTTGTCTTTAATGTTCTACGTGTAGTCTTTCATCTACTACTAGTTGATTTTCATCTTCTTCTAGTTATATTTCATCATCTTCTAGTTGTATTTCATCATCTTCTAGTTGTCTTTCATATGCTACTGGTTGTCTTTCATATTGTACACGTTGTCTTTCATGTTCTACTGGTTGTATATCATCTCATTGTCTTTCTTCTTGTTTTGACTTTCTAGTTCTACTGGTTGTCTTTCATATTGTACTAGTTGTCTTTCAAGTTCTACTTGTTGTCTTTCATCTACTATGGGTTGCATTTCATCTACTTATAGTTGTATTTCATATTGTATTAGTTGTCTTTAATGTTCTACTTGTTACCTTTGATCTTCTACTAGTTATTTTTCATCTGCTAGTATTTGTTTTTCATCTTCTTCTGGTTGTATTTCGTCTTCTCTAGTTGTATTTCATATTGTTCTGGTGTTTTTCATCTTGTACTGGTTGTCTTTCATCTTCTTCTAGTTGTCTTTCATCTTCTACTAGTTGTTTTTCATCTTCTTCAAGTTGTATTTCATCCTTCTAGTAGTATTTCATCTTGTACTGTCTTTCATGTTCTACTAGTTGTGTGTCATCTCCTTATCTTGTACTAGTTGTCTTTCTTGTTCTACTTATTGTTTTTCATGTTCTACTGGTTGTATATCGTCTCGTTGTCTTTCTTCTTATTCTGGTTGACTTTCTAGTTCTACTGGTCGTCTTTCATATTGTACTTGTTGTCTTTCATGTTCTTTCAAGTTCTACTTGTTGTCTTTTATCTACTTTTGGTTGCATTTCATCTACTTATAGTTTTATTTCATATTGTATTAGTTGTCTTTAATGTTCTACTTGCTGCCCATCTTCTACTAATTGTTTTTCATCTTCTACTAGTTATTTTTCATCTTCTTCTCGTTGTCTTTCATCTTGTACTGGTTGTCTTTCTTGGTCTGCTAGTTGTGATTCAAGTTCTACTAGTTTTTTCTTTTATCTTGTACTACTTGTCTTTCATCTTCTAGTATTTGTTTTTCATCTTCTAGTTGTATTTCTTCTTATTCTACTTGTATTTCATATTGTTCTGGTTGCTTTTTATCTTGTACTGGTTGTCTTTCATCTTCTTCTAGTTGTCTTTCATCTTCTACTAGTTGTGTTTCATCTTCTTCTAATATATTTCATCCTCTTCTAGTTGTCTTTCATCTTCTTCTATTTGTCTTTTATCTTCTTCTAGTTGTATTTCATCATGTACCGGTTGTTTTTCATGTTTTTACTAGTTGTCTTTAATGATTTGTATGTTGTCTTTCATCTACTAATGGTTATATTTGATCTTCCTCTAGTTGTATTTCATCTTCTTATAGTTATCTTTCATATGCTATTGGTTGTCTTTCATTTTCTACTGGTTCTGTTTCATCTTCTTCTCGTTGTCTTTCATCTTGTACTGATATTCTTTCTAGTTCTACCAGTTATATTTTATTTTGTACTGGTTGTTTATCATGTTCTACTGGTTGTCTTTCATGTAATATTGGTTGTCTTTCATCTTGTACAAGTTGTCTGTCATATTGTACTAGTTGTCTTTCATCTTTTTCATGTATATTGTACTACTTGTCATTCATCTACTAATGGTTGCATTTCATCTTTTTCCAATTCTATTTCATTTTCTTCTAGTTGTCTTCATATGCGACTGGTTCTCTTTCATGTTGTACTAGTTGTGTGTCATCTTCTTCTTGTTGGCTTTCATCTTGTACTAGTTGTTTTTCTTATTCTACTTGTTGTTCTTCATGTTGTACTGGTTGTTTTTCATCTTTTTCTTGTTGGATTTCATCTTTGTACTGGTGGTCGTTCTTGTTCTACTAGTTGTCTTTCATGTTCTACTAATTGTCTTCCATGTTCTACTTGTTGTCTTTACATTTACTATTGGTTGAATTTCATATTGTACTAGTTGTCTTTCATGTTCTATAGGTTGTCTTTCATGATTTGTATGTTGTCTTTCATCTACTAATGGTTATATTTCATCTTCCTCTAGTTGTGTTTCATCTTCTTATAGTTGTCTTTCATATGCTATTAGTTGTCTTTCATGTTGTACTGGTTGTGTTTCATCTTCTTCTCATTGTCTTTCATCTTGTACTGGTAGTCATGTTCTACTGGTTCTCTTTCATTTTGTACTGGTTGTCTTTCATGCTCTACTGGTCTTCTATCATCTTCTTGTTGTTGGCTTTCATCTTGTACTGGTTGTCTTTCTTTTTCAACTGTTTCTCTTTCATGTAATACTGGTTGTCTTTCATGTTGTACAAGTTGTCTGTCATCCCCTACTAGTTGTCTTTTATCTTATTCTAGTTGTCTTTCATTTTGTACTGGTTATTTTTCATATTGTACTAGTTGTCTTTTATGTTATACAGGTTGTCTTTCATCTTCTACTAGTTATATTTCAACTTGTACTGGTTATCTTTCATGTTCAACCGGTTGTTTATCATCTTCTTGTTGTTGACTTTCATCTTGTATGGGTTGTCTTTCTTGTTCAAGTGGTTGTGTTTCATGTAATATTGGTTGTCTTTTATCTTGCACAAGTTGTCTGTTGTCCCCTACTTGTTGTCTTTCATCTTGTATTGGTTGTTTTTCATATTGTACTAGTTGTCTTTCATGTTCTACTGGTTGTCTTTCACCTTCGTCTAGTTATATTTCAAGTTGTTGTAGTTGTCTTTCATCTTATACTAGTTGTATTTCAACTTCTTCAAGTTGTATTTCATCTTCTTCGAGTTGTATTTTATTTTCTTCTAGTTTTCTTTCACATGCTACTGGTTGTCTTTCATATTGTACATGTTGTCTTTCATGTTCTACTGGTTGTATATCATCTCGTTGTCTTTCTTCTTGAACTACTTGTCTTTCTTGTTCTACTTGTTGTCTTTCATCTACTACTGGTTGCATTTCATCTACTTATAGTTGTATTTCATATTGTATTAGTTGTTTTTAATGTTCTACTTATTGGTTTTCATCTCCTACTAGTTATTTTTCATCTTCTTCTCGTTGTCTTTCATCTGGTACTAATTGTCTTTCTTGTTCTGCTGGTTGTCATTCAAGTTCTACTAGTTTTCTTTTGTCTTCTAGTATTTGTTTTCATCTTCTTGTAGTTGTATTTCATATTGTTCTAGTTGTTTTTCATCTTCGTCTAATTGTCTTTCATCTTCTTCTAGTTGTATTTTATCTTCTTCTAGTTATCTTTCATCTTGTACTGGTTGTCTTTCATGTTCTACTGGTTATCTTTCATCATCTTCTAGTTGTTTTATAGATGTATTTCATCTTCTTCTAGTTGTTCTGGTTGCTTTATGTCTTTCATCTACTACTTGTTGTATTTCATTTTCTTATAGATGCATTTCATCTTTTTCTAGTTGTATTTTATCTTCTTCTAGTTTATTTCATATTATACTAGTTGTGTTTCATCTTCTTCTAGTTGTCTGTCATATTGTACAGGTCGTCTTTCATGCTTTATTGGTTGTGTTTCAACTTCTTCTCGTTGTCTTTCATCATTTACATGTTGTCTTTTATGTTCTACTGGTTGTCTTTCATCTTGCACTAGTTGTCTTTCATGTTCTACTTGTTGTCTTGATCTACTAATGGTTGATTTTCATCTTCTTCTATTTGTATTTCATCTTCTTCTGGTTGTATTTCACCTTCTTCTAGTTGTATTTCATATTGTTCTGGTTGTTTTTCATCTCTACCGGTTGTCTTTTAATCTTCTTCTAGTTGTTTTTGATCTTCTACTAGTTGTTTTTCATCTTCTTCAAGTTGTATTGCATCTTCTTCAAGTTGTATTTCATATTCTTCTAATTGTATTTAATCTTCTTCTAGTTATCTTTCATCTTGTACTGGTTGTCTTTCATCTTGTACTGGTTGTCTTTCATGTTAAACTGGTTGTCTTTCATTTTCATATTATACTAGTTGTGTTTAATCTTCTTCTCGTTGTCTTTCATCATGTACTGGTTGTCCTTCTTGTTCTGCTTCTTATCATTCATGTTCTATTGCTTGTCTTTCATCTTTTACTAGTTCTCTTTCAAGTTCTAATGGTTGTTTTTCATCTACTAATGGTTGTTTCTCATCTACTAATGGTTGTTTTTCATCTTTTTCTAGTTGTATTTCATATTGTTCTGTTGGTTTTCCATCTTGTACTGGTTGTCTTTAATCTTCTTCTAGTTGTCTTTCATCTTCTACTAGTTGTTTTTCATCTTTTTCTAGTTGTATGTCATATTTTTCTAGTTGTATTTCATCTTCTTCTAGCACTGGTTGTCTTCCATCATCTCCTAGTTGTCTTTCACCCTCTTCTAGTTGTCTTCATCTTCTTGTAGTTGTCTTTCATCTTCTTGTAGTTGTATTTCATCATGTACTGGTTGTTTTTCATGTTCTACCGGTTGTTTTTCATGTTCTGCATGTTGTATTTATCTACTAGTGGTTATATTCTATCTACCTCTAGTTGTATTTCATCTTCTTCTAGTTGTCTTTCATATGCTATTGGTTGTCCTTCATGTTCTACTGGTTGTTTTTCATCTTCTTCTCGTTGTCTTTCTTGTTCTACTGGTTTTCTTTCATTTTTTACTGGTTGTCTTTCATTTCTACCTGTTGTCTATCATCTTCTTATTGTTGGCTTTCATCTTGTACTGGTTGTCTTTCTTGTTCAACTGGTAGTTGTGTCTTTCATCTTGTACAAGTTGTTCGTCATCCCCTACAAGTTGTCTTTCATTTTGTACTAGTTGTCTTTCATCTTCTACTAGTTATATTTCAACTTGTTCTGGCTGTCTTTCATCTTATACTAGTTGTATTTCACCTTTTTCCAATTCTATTTCATCTTCTTCTAGTTGTCTTTCTTATGCTACTGGTTGTCTTTCATATTGTACTAGTTGTCTTTCATGTTCTACTAGTTGTGTGTCATCTTTTTCTCGTTGGCGACTTGTACTAGTTGTCTTTCTAGTCCTACTTGTTGTTTTTCATTTTCTAATGGTTGTTTTTCATCTTCTTCTTGTTGGATTTCATCTTGTACTGGTTGTCGTTCTTGTTCTACTAGTTGTCTTTCATGTTCTACTAGTTGTCTTTCATGCTCTACTTGTTGTCTTTAATCTACTACTGGTTAAATTTCATCTTCTTCTAGTTGTATTTCATAGTGTACTGGTTGTCTTTCATGTTCTACTGGTTGTCTTGCATGTTCTAATAGTTGTTTTATATTTTCTTTTCGTTGTCTTTCATCTTGTTCTGGTTGACTTTCTAGTTTTACAGGTGGTCTTTCATGTTATATTGGTTGTCTTTTATCTTGTATTAGTTGTATTTCAGGGTATACTGGTTGATTTTCATCTACTACTGTTTGAATTTTATTTTGTTGTGGTTGTTTTTCATCTTGTACTGGTGTCTTTCATCTTTTTCTAGTTGTCCTTAATCTTCTACTTGTTGTTTTTCATCTTCTACTAGTTGTTTTTCATCTTCTTCCAGTTGTCTTTCATATTGTACAGGTTGTCTGTCTTGTTCTACTCGTTGTCATGCAAATTCTACTGGTTGTCTTTCATCTTATACTTAGTTGTTTTTCATCTACTACTGGTTGATTTTCATCTTCTTCTAGTTGTATTTCATCATCTTCTAGTTGTCTTTCATATGCTATTGATTGTCTTTCATATTGTACATGTTGTCTTTCATGTTCTACTGGTAACATATCATCTTGTTGTCTTTCTTCTTGTTTTGGTTGACTTTCTAGTTCTACTAATTGTCTTCAAGTTCTATTTGTTGTCTTTCATCTACTCGGTTTCATTTCAGCTACTTATAGTTGTATTTCATATTGTATTAGTTTTCTTTATTGTTCTACTTGTTGCCATTCATCTTCTATTAGTTGTTTTTCATCTTCTTCTCGTTGTTTTTCATCTTGTACTGGTTGTTTTTCTTGTTTTGATGGTTGTCGTTCAAGTTCTACTAGTTTTCTTTCATCTTGTACTACTTGTCTTTCATTTTTTTAGTATTTATTTTTCATCTTCTTCTGGTTGTATTTCGTCTTCTTCTAATTGTATTTCATATTGTTCTGGTTGTTTTTCATCTTGTACTGGTTGTCTTTCATTTTCTTCTAGTTGTCATTCATCTTCTACTACTTGTTTTTCATTTTCTTCAAGTTGTATTTTATCTTCTTCTAGTAGTCTTTCATCTTATACTGGTTGTCCTTCATGTTCTACTGGTTGTCTTTCATCCTTTTCTAGTTGTCTTTGATCTTCTTCTAGTTGTCTTTCATCCTCTTCTGGTCGTCTTTCATTCTACTGGTTGATTTTCATCTACTACTAGTAGTATTTCATCTTGTTCTGGTTGTTTTTCATCTTGTACTATTGTATTTCATCTTCTACTATTTGTTTTTCATCTTCTTCGAGTTGTATTTCACTTTCTTCTAGTTGAATTTCATTTTCTTCTAGTTGTTTTTCATGTGCTGGTTGTCTTTCATATTGTACTGGTTGTCTTTCACGCTTCAATGGTTGTGTTTCAAATTTTTCTCGTTGTCTTTCATCTTGTACAGGTTGTCTATCTTGTTATACTGGTAGTTTTTCAAATTCTACTGGTTGTCTTTTATCTTGCACAAGTTGTCTTTCATGTTCTACTTGTTGTCTTTCATCTACTACTGGTTGATTTTCATCTTCTTCTTGATGTCTTTCATCTTCTTTAAGTTGTATTTCATCTTCTTCGGGTTTATTTCATATTATACTAGTTGTGTTTCGTCTTCTTCTCGTTGTCTTTCATCATGTACTGGTTGTCCTTCTTGTTCTGCTTCTTATCATTCATGTTCTATTGCTTGTCTTTCATCTTTTACTACTCTTTCAAGTTCTATTGGTTGTTTTTCATCTACTAATGGTTGTATTTCATCTTCTTCTAGTTGTATTTCATATTGTTCTGGTGGTTTTACATCTTGTACTGGTTGTCTTTAATCTTCTTCTAGTTGTCTTTCATCTTCTACTAGTTGTTTTTCATCTTTTTCTAGTTGTATTTCATATTTTTCTAGTTGTATTTCACCGTCTTCTAGCACTGGTTATCTTTCATCATCTCCTAGTTGTCTTTCACCCTCTTCTAGTTGTCTTTCACCCCCTTCTAGTTGTCTTCATCTTCTTGTAGTTGTCTTTCATCTTCTTCTAGTTGTATTTCATCATGTACTGGTTGTTTTTCATGTTCCGCTTGTTGTCTTTCATGTTTTGCATGTTGTCTTTCATCTACTAATGGTTATATTTCATCTTCCTCTAATTGTATTCCATCTTCTTCTAGTTGTCTTTCATATGCTATTGGTTGCCTTTCATGTTATACTGGTTTCTTCTCGTTGTCTTTCATCTTGTACTAGTAGTCTTTCTTGTTCTACTGGTTGTCTTTCATTTTCTACTGGTTGTATTTCATGTTGTACCGATTGTCTATCATCTTCTTGTTGTTGGCTTTCATCTTGTACTTGTTGTCTTTCTTGTTCAACTGGTTGTCTTTCATGTAATATTGGTTGTCTTTCATCTTGTTCCAGTTGTCTGTCATCCCCTACTGTTGTCTTTCATTTTGTGTTGGTTGTTTTTCATATTGTACTAGTTGTCTTTTATGTTCTACTTGTTTCCTTTCATCTACTACTAATTATATTTCTTGTTCTTCTAGTTGTATTTCACCTTCTTCTAGTTGTATTTCATATTATATTAGTTGTCTTTCATCTTCTATTTATTGTCATTCATATTCTACTAGTTGTTTTTCAACTTTTTATCGTTGTCTTTCATCTTGTTCTGGTGGTCTTTCTTGTTCTACTGGTTGTCTTTCATGTTCTACTGGTTGTCTTTCATCTACTACTGGTTTATTTCATTTTTTTCTAGTTGTATTTGAACTTGTTCTGGTTGTCTTTAATCTTGTACTGGTTGTTTTTCATCTTGTACTGGTTGTCTTTCATCTTTTTATAGTTGTATTCCATCTTCTTCTACTTTTCTTTCATCTTATATTGGTTGTCATTAATTTTTTTCTTCTAGTTGTCTTTCTTCTTCTTCTAGTTGTATTTCATCTTGTACTGGTTGGTTTTCATCTTGTACGGGTTGTCTTTCATGTTCTGTTAGTTATTTTTTATCTTGTTCTTGTTGTTTTTCATGTTGTACTGGTTGTCTTTTATCTTCTTCTAGTTGTATTTCATCTTGTATTGGTTGTGTTTTATGTTTCATCTTGTACTGGTTGTCTTTCATGTTCTACTAGTTGTATTTCATATTCTACTGGTTGCTTTTCATCGTTTACTAGTTGTTTTTCAATTTGTACTTGTTATCTTTTATGTTATACCCGTTGTCTTTATTGTTCTACTTGTTGTCTTTCATGTTCTAATATTTGTCGTTAATCTCCTTATTATTGTATTTCATCTTTTTTAGGTTGTTTTTATCTTGTACTAGTTGTCTTTCATGTTATATTGGTTGTCTTTCATCTTCTACTAGTTGTATTTCATCTACTACTTATTGTATTTCATCTTTTTCTAGTTATATTTCATCTTCTTGTAGTTGTATTTCCTACTGTACTGGTTGTCTTTCATGTTCTACTGGTTATGTTCATCTTCTTCTTCTTCTTGTCTTTTATCTTGTACTGGTTGTCTTTCTTGTTCTACTGATTGTTTTTCATATTTTACTGGTTGTCTTTCATCTTGTACTAGTTGTCTTTCAATTTCTACTGGTTATTTTCAGCTTATACTACTGGTTATATTTCACCTTCTTCTTGTTGTATTTCATCGTGTTCTAGTTCTTTTTCATCTTGTAATTGTTGTCTTTCATTTTCTTTTAGTTGTATTTCATCTTCTACTAGCTGTTTTTCATCTTCTTCTAGTTGTATTTTCTATTTTTCTAATTGTATTTTATCTTCTTCTAGTTGTTTTTCATCTTGTACCGGTTGTTTTTCATGTTCTATTGGTTGTATTTCATTTTTTGCTAGTTATATTTCGTCTAATACTTGTTGTCTTTTATTTTTTTCTAGTTGTCTTTCATGTTCTACTAGTTGTATTTGATTTTCTTCTTGTTGTCTTTGATCTTTTACTAGTTGTCTTTGAACTTTTTCAAGTTGTTTTTCAAAGTGAATGAGCAATGACTGAAACATTACATACTTGGAGAACCAATCGGTGAGAAGACGAAGATATGCCTCACTGAGCCCAACCACACTAAAATAAAAAAGGGTCAAGCTCGTGACCCAAACTCGAGCGCTTCAGGCAACTCAAGTTCCTTATTCTAAAAATATACGCATATTTCTTATTCTCGTTGGTTGGTAAGTTATACTCACGATTTCTCTAAATAATTTTAGATTCTTACGACCGTAAAAAGAAGATTTGTTCTCGACTGTGAAACATTGTTACAGACCGTAATAATAGAGTTCTGCATCAACATGAAAAGATACCTCCAACAAATTGTGAGTAAATTCTTATTTCTCTTGTTGTGTTTCTTACTCGTTTTTATTCGATAGCATAGGGGACAATGCTAATTTCAAGTTGGGGGGGGCCTAAAAGAGAAATTGTATCTTACGATTTATTTATATTTATCGTTATTTATTTTTGTGTGTTGTATGAACTAATTTGTGATGATGTTTGGATTTTAGATAAAATTTTGAATTTTTGTGCTTGAATTTGTTATTTATTTTTTAAAATTTCTAAATATGTGTGCACACAACGAAATATTTCACAAATTTTAATGTTCGAATTTGAAGGAAACAAAGCTAGGAAAACTTATAGGAAATTTCGAACTTATTTGGAGAACATTTTCTTTCTTTTGAACAAAGTGGATCAATTTTAATAAAGTTTTGTAAAATTTGAAAAAAAAAACTGCGGTATTTTGATAAATGTTTTTTTCCTTTTCTTTTTGTTATAGTAATTACAGCTTTAACTATTTGGTAAACAAAATTAATAATTCACAATTTTAACTATTAAAATGCTCACTAATGCATTCTCAAATAACAAACTAATTAATCACGCCACTAATCAAATTTTAACTATTTTTTTTTTGATAAAAGTGGTATATACCACCTGTTTCATTAGAAACGGATTGGTCTGTACAAGAGTGCCTAGAGGAAAGTTCAATATAGCAACAACTGATTAAGAGAATAACAAAATCCCACAAGCTGTGAAGCAGCTAGGAGATATCTAAACAAAACTAAAGTTTGCTAAACAAGTCATGCAAAAAAACAATAAGAGCATCATACAAAAATAGTAATAGTTCATAAGAGAGAACTAAGAAGCAACAGAGGAAGAGCTGGTATGGGTAGTGAGGTCAGAAGAATGGAAGAAGGCAGCAGCTCTGTCTCTTAGTAAGTCAGAGAGGTCTGGCCCTTCTAATCCAAGACATGGTTCTTCCTCTGAATCCTAAGTATCGTCTTCCGCTTCCGATGTATCTGTCCCCGAGGGGATTATAATATTGCCTACCTGAGATAAATGTGTAACATCCATAGGTAGAACCAAAGTTAATTTAAAAAAAGACTCATCGGAATTAGATTTACACCAAAAAGAAGTTAAAGAGATAATTTGAGAACCTAATGAAGCAACAGATGGTATTACATCATTGTTGAAGCATACTTTATTTCTAGTTAACCACACTATCCAAATAGTAGCTGATCTAATTAGTTCAATTAATAGGCAATCCTTAAGAGGGATCCATGCATCTAACAACCACAGATCATTGATGGTATCACAATTAAAGACAAAATTATTATGATTAGCTATCCAATTCCATAATGATGAAATGAGATGGCAGGTGACAAAGAGGTGGTCAATGGTTTCTAATGAATCAAAAAAATGGCAGGATTGAATCCCATTCCAGCCCTTTTTAGCTAAATTATCCTTGGTTAAAATTTTGCATTCCTTAACTAACCACATGAAGATCTTAATCTTAAGAGGTATTTTTGATTTCCAAATGGTAGTATGAGATTTATCTTTGAAGCCCCCAAATTCTAACCATTGGTACAAGGAGTGCACTGTAAATTGGCCAGAAGGATTCCATCTCCAATGTATCTTATCAGGAATGGTGATATCAGTAAAAACATTGGAGTAAGAAAAGGTCTTAAGTTGTTGCCACTCAATTAAAAGTATACCAGTTAATTGCCTATTGAATTGAATTGAGATAGATGAAGGAGTAATAGCCCTAGATACTGAGATTAGAGGATCTGAAGTGATCCTAAAAAGATTGGGGAAAAGGCAGTATAAAGCACATTCTCTAAACCAACGATCTAACAAAAAAGAGGTACTATGTCCATGTCCTACAAATCTATTAATTCCTAGATCAACTATGTATCTAATTGATTAATACCTAACCAAAAGAAAGAACAGTGAGAAATATCTAAAACTGAGAGACTATATTTATCAATTAAGATGTCTTTCCATTTGCCAGAATAAGTAGGATCCTTAAACCTGCACCACCATTTGACTAATAAAGAAATATTCATTCTTTCCAAATTAAGTATACCTAGACCTCCCTGATTTTTTGCAAGGCATACTTGATCCCATGCCACTAAATGGTATTTTTTCCTAAGGGGTTAGCACCAGACCAAAGAATTTTTTTTCTAATTCTATCAATTTTTTGTCTAACATTGACAGGGAGTTTGTAAATTGAAAGCCAATAGAGTGGGATGGCTGAGAGCACAGAATTTAACAAAGTAACTCTACCACCTAAGGAAAGTAATGTGCCCTTCCAAGATTGAAGTTTGTTTTCAATTTTTATAACCAATGGTTCCCAATATGTTGTACTAAGTTTCTTCCAATGAAGTGGAACTCCTAAATAAGTAATAGGTAAAGAGGATAATTGACAACCTAATTGGCTTGCAAAAGCATGAGCCATATCATTGGATATATTAAGAGGGATTAAAGCACTTTTATGGAAATTGATTTTTTAACCCTGAAAGAGATTCAAAGCCAAGTAATAAGAATTTGAGGTTTTCAATCATCAAAGGGTTGGCTTCAAGGAATAGTAAGGTGTCATCTGCAAAGTGCAGATTGAGAGTCTTATAGGAGTGGTTAGTACTTCCTAATCCAGATATGAGACCTGCTGATTGGGCTCTATTTAGAATTTTATTTAATGCATCAGCTATCAAATCAAAGAGAAGAGGTGACATAGGATTGCCTTGCCTAAGGCCTTTCTTACAAGGAAAGTAAGCTCCCTGGGAACCATTAAAGGAGATACAAGTTCTACCACTAAATAAAATATCCTTAATCCAATTAATAAAGAGGGTACCAAAGCCACGAGCAGCTAGAATTTCTAATAGAAAATCCCAGTTAACCTTATCAAATACTTTCTCAAAGTCAAGTTTGAGAAGGATACCTTGTTGTTTACTAAGTCTTACTTGGTGTAACACCTCATGGGCACAAACAATATTGTCCGCTATTAGTCTACCTTTGATAAAAGCTGCTTGGGAATCGTCTATTAATGGATCTATGACCTGAGATAATCTATTGGTTAAAAGTTTGGTAATTAGCTTAAAACTACAATTAATCAAACTAATGGGTCTATAATTCGTAATTGAGGGGGCATCTGACTTCTTAGGTATGAGGCAGATAGAGGTTAGATTTAGTTTAGAAACATATAATTGTCTATTGTAGAAAGATAAGAAAAGAAGGTTGAGATCAGATTTGATTAAATCCCAATAAGTTTGGTAAAATAAGAAAGAGATACCATCAGGGCCAGGGGCTTTAGATGGGTTGCAAGAGAAGACTGTAGTTTTGATTTCATCTATTGTAAAGCTTTGTTCAAGAAGGGATTGCTGTTGGGGTGACAACATTTTTGAAGGAGACCAAAGATCAGGTTTTAAAGAAAGAAATCTGTCATCTGAAGTACCTAACAGTTCTTTAAAGTAAGATGTAATATGAGTTTGTAGTACAACAAGGTCAAAGACTTGTACTCCATCGATTTCTAAAGATAGAATAGTATTCTTTTTCTTCCTAATATTGGCTGTTAAGTGAAAAATCTGGTATTAAGATCTCCCTCTAAAAACCATTTAAGTCTAGCTCTTTGTTGCCAATGTGATTCCTCTTCTTGATAAATTTTATATAGAGAGGATTGGCATTCTCTCCATTGTGCAAGATCAGAAGGAGTGAGTGAACCAGAATCTTGGAGCATTTCAAAATAGTCAATTTGTTCCATGAGAGTAGACTTTTGTCTTTTTCTTTCTCCTTAGAGATTAGCATTCCATCCTCTTAATTTTTGTCTTAAGAATTGGAGTTTAAATTTTCATGAATTGCCTAGGTCTGATTCCAATGGAAATGCTAACCACCAGGAAGCTATCAAATCAGAAAAGCCCTCTTGAGAAATCCAAGATTTTTCAAACCGAATAGTGTATCTAGAACTAGTAGATATAGAGTCTGTATGTAGTATAATTGGATTATGATCAGAATATAATCTAGGTAAAGATGTAACTATAGAGTTAGCATAGTGAGTTAGCCAATCATGGGTGCACAAGAATCTATCTAGTAGAGCTTTGGAAGAGGATGTTAGAGATCGTGCCCAAGTAAATTTTCTATCAGAGATGGGGCATTCAATTAAATCGAGATCTAAAATTAAATCATTGAATCTATTGCTAAGAATGTAATTGTATGAAGGGCCTTGTTTTTCTGATCTATGTCTAATTATATTAAAGTCACCAAATAAGAGCCAAACAGGGGGGCCTAGGGTGGGTATAGAACGAAGTTCAGTAAAGAAAGCACTACGTAAACTAGATCAAACAGGACCATAAACTATTGTAATGAGTCATTCAAAATTTTCTGATTTATTTTTTATGTGAGCAGTAATGGTAAAATCCCTAATCCAAGTATTTAATATCCAAAATTTGGATTCATTGATGCCTAATAACAGGCCACCTGAAGCACCTAAAGAGGGCTTGGGAATCCAGTAAGAGATAGTAGAGCTGAGGGCATTTAATGTTCTAGTTTGAAACAGTTCCTTTTTGGTTTCCTGGATCCCCACAATATCAATGTGTTGGTAGAAAAGTAAATCTTTGAGTGCCCTACGTTTAGTAGAAGATCCTAAACCTCTGGCATTCCAACTTAAGAGATTAACCATTAATGACCTGAGTATCATCTAGAGGATTATAAAAAAAGAAGAGGTCGTGAATCTACTGGTTTAGATGAGGGGACTGAGGGCTTAGAAGAAAGAACATCAGAAAATGAAGATAGAAATCTAGAATGAGAAAGAGCTCGTAAACCTGTAACTGCATCTAATTTCTCCTTCTCAGAGGAGCCTAAATGAAAACCGCTAATATCATATAGTTGGATAAGCTTCGAATCAGATAGGTGTATATAAGGAAAAGATGAGATAATAACATTACCAGAACTAGCCCTCGATTTGCCTTCTTTTTTCTTGGCCGTGCCTTCCTTAACCTTGAGACGGAGGCTGTGTCTAGCTTCTTCAGAGGCAGTTGGCTGTCCTTTACCCCGATCCTGAGATGGTGGTGCTGGTCTGTTAGCTGTAGCCGGAAGCTGAGGGTTTGCAACCGTGACCGTAGCTGGTGTCGGATCCAGTGCTGCAGGTTCTGTAGGTTTCTCTGATGGAATCTCAGCTGAAGCAATCAGTGTTTCAGGTGGTGGAACGGTCTCAATGGCAGGGACAACATCAGGTTCAGTTAACTGCACATGTGCTGGAGCTTCTAGGGTAGGAGGGCCATCAGGGAGAGGATCAAGGTGCGGTAGGGGAGATTCTAGTAGTACTGGAGGTTTCGGCGGATGATCTAGCAGAATGAGAGGAGGAGTAGTAGGATTTGGCAATAACACATCAGAAGGGGGTAGAATGGTTAGTGGCTGGGAAGTAGGTGGAATTGGCCGGGCTAGGTGATAGGTTTAATTTATATATATGTTCGGTCTGGTTTTTATCACACAATAGCACCAAATATCATGTATTTTAGTATAATATAGGATTAATTACCCCTCAAGTTACTGCATGTGTCTGTGTGTAATTCGCAGGAAAATAAGAAACAGAAGCAAAATGCAGACGCACAGCCCCAGAGTGCGGCCGCACTCGTCACTTAGAAGAAAAAGCAAGCTCCAGACAAAATGTCCGAGAGGAATGCGGACGCACTAAAAGTTGGTGCGGACGCACTTTCTACTTAGCCAGATTTTCCAGAAGAAATCCAGCAACAGAGAAAACAGAGTGCGGACGCACCTGACCCGCACTTGACCCGCACTCCGGACTTAGAGAAATTCAGATTTCTGAGTGAAGGAAGAACAGAAAAGTCCGAGAGGAATGCGTTCGCACTGGGAAGCTGTGCGGACGCACTCAGCACTTAAAGAGAAAATCAGAGCACAAACCAAAACCCGTGCGGACGCACTTGGGCCGCATTCAGCCTGAAAACTACTATTTCGGAGGATTTTCTATTTTCGGCACTTCAGACCACGACCCAAATGTGGGGAATGGAAGGTGGAAATGTGGGGAACACGTTGGGACAGATTTAGAATGATTCCCCACGTCCATATGCTCCAGATCTACTATAAAAAGAAGGAAATTTTTTCTCCATAATCATCACCATTCTAAGAGCATCAACAACAGGAGCATTCAAGAGGAAAGAAGGCAAATTCTCACAGCAAACGCAAGGAAGACTAAGGTTTTTTATTAGAGAAGGGTGTATTCTATTTCTCTAGTTAGTTTCTCTTTGTCTTTACTTATTTTGTACTTGAATTCATGATGTATACTTGCTTCTCCATGAGAGGCTAGTTTCTCTCTAGGGGTTTAGGTAATGTAGCATGAACTTGTTTAATTCTATTTTACTCGGAGTTTAGTTTTTATTATAATTGTTTGATTTGATGTTAATTTCTGTGATTTATTATTTGTGATATTCCATGATTTGTGCTTGAATTGTAGTTATCCTGCTTAGGTCTTTTAGACTCAAAGTATATTAGGATCATATATGATAGTACAAATTGTTGTGCTTGAATTGTAGTTATCCCGCTTAGGTCTTTTAGACTCAAAGTAGATTAGGATCATATAGGATAGTACAAATTGTGATCGCAAATACCTTAGGATTTGGATTAGAATGGACAAATTTGATATCCAAACTGGAACTATAGGAATTAAGGTTAGGGTTTGGTGAAGGACTTAATCGTGAAGTCAAAACCTAATTAGGACACCTTAGAATAAATATCGATATATACTTTGGAGCATGTGACTTAAATATCCCTCTAGGTTAGTGACAGCCCTAGAATTCGAGGAACATTAATCCATCCATCCAAAGTATTTGTATCAATATTTGTTCCAAAGGCTAACATAAGTTAGAAACCTCGTCATAATCAAACATGAATTCAAACAAACTGAGTAGATAGAATTAGCAAGAGACTGTGGACCGAATACCCCTAGACTTCTCCAACTTGATTTTCACCCGACTTTTAATACTTTTTGTTACGAAACTTTAATTTTCCTTCAAAACGAAATTACACAAAACCCCCCTTTTACTTTTATTGTTTAGTTTTAGAAGTAATTTTCTTTAATTAAAAATTGGTATTTCCCTATCTCCCTGCGGATCGACACCTAAATACTACGATCGATAGGTTGTGCGCTTGCAACTAACCTATTTATTGAGTACGAAGGTTTATAAATATTAAAGGCAAAAAGAGTACAAAATTCCTATATCTAAAATACTCAACACTAGGGGAGGGGCTATGTCAGTTGGAGCAGCTGGGATTGGGGATAGAGGGGGTGGTTCGGGAAGATTTATGGCGTGAAGGTGGATTGGTTGGAAACTTGAGATTGAGGTGATTCGAGGTGGAGATGAAGAGCGGGATCTCGTCTTGTAAGAGAGAAGTGCTGGCTACGAGAGTATCCCCATGGGAGAAGGAAATCATCATCTTCTACAATTGTCTGAATCAGGTAAGTAGACATCTCGCCATTTGTATCGGTAAAAATTAGGTTGCGACAAGCGGGGATGACTTCCTTGTCAGGAACGGCAATTTTGATGCGAGTATGAGCTAGGCTGGTGTGCTCCAAGGAGCGAGGGTCTGTGTCAACCAAGATTCCGCCAAGATCGCGGGCCAGTTGACTAAGTTCAGGCTTACGCCAGAGATCGTGAGGATAATCGTAGATCTGGACCCAATAGTTTTTTAGGCTTCGTCCATTGTTGAATCTGGTGAACTCGTATGCTTGAACAGGGAAAGGGATATCGCCAAGAAGCAACTGACACTCTCAAAGCACCGCATTCCGCCATTCAAGGTCAGGCGGTGCGATCAGGTATTGATTATTGGGAAGCTCACGTGCTATCCAAGTCCAGTGAGGGATAGGGAAGAGGCGGTGAAGGTGAGCTTGAATGTATTGAGCTCCGAGATTGCGTGAATCAGTAAGGACTACACCTTGTGAGAGAGAGTTACGAAAATGAGATGTGGCCTGGGTAGCATAGTATCTCATTGGAGGGAGGGTACTGGCTTCGTGTAAGCGCTCAGGGGTCGGGATTGGGCGTGGGAACATGATGATTGGAGGTAGGGTTTCAGCTGAGAATGAAGGAGGTTGAAGGAGTGTAGAAGGTGTTGTTTCTGGTGGGGGAGGTGGAATTTTAGGGGGAGGAAGCGGTTTAAGTAGGGGTTGTGATGAAGAGCAAGAGGAAGCTCGGTGGTCGGTTTTCTTGCATTTGAAACAGATGAGGGAGTTACGGCAAGAAACAGTATAATGGCCCTGATCGCCACATTTGTAACAGACAAGAAGACCTTTGTCGGATAAAGAGCGTAACTGAGCCAGTTTGATTGAGACAGGATTTTTTGCAGGGGGGAGGTGAAGGGTGGTCTTGGAGAGTACGGAAGGGCTAGGACGAGGTAAGATGGGTTGAGATAGGATATCGGCCCGGATGACATCTGTATAGGAGGGGCGGGGATAGGGCACAGAAGATCCGGTAGTAGGCGGCAACCAAGGTCGATTGGGTATCGGATTAAGCTGAGGGATAAACGATTGTGAGTAGGTCACGGGAGCCGCCTGGGGAAGAGAGGACGATGGGGCAGAATGTGAAGGTGGAGAGGAAAGATGAGGACCTTTGGATGGGAGCAGGGAGACAGATAATTTCTCCAAAGAACGGTGAAGATCACGCAACACCTCAGCGATGGCATTTGCTGAGCCCATCAGAGAAAACGGGCCAAGTTCTTGATAGATGAGCTGATTCTTGAAAATCCGGGGAAGCTCAGCCCAAGAGAAAAAATCGCTGCTTTTTTGAGCTATGTGTCGCTGAGGTCTCCAAAGTTTAGACAATTAATGTTAGACATACCTGCATCAAAATTAATACACAACATATACAATTGTAGAGATATATTTGAAAATATATTTTATCTTTTAGTTATCAAATCAAATTTTTGTTTCTCTAAAGAAAAAAACATTCTAATTTTTAAATTTTAACTATTTAAATACTTACATTACTATCATCCTCGCTATCATTCTCATCTCCTTGGTCGATCATCAAACAAATACAGGACCTATCAAGATTTAGATCCTCAACATCATTGAATTCGCCATTTTCATTCTCACTATGGAATTGACCAAAAAAATGTAGGTTTTGTATATTATCAGGTCAAGAAATTGACAAAAAAAAAAGTCCAGCATTTTATTTGACCCCATCCTCTGCATTAATTAACTCACCATTTGAGTTTAAATCCGGTCAATTCAGCCCATTCATGTAACGCAAGGGGCTCCTTTATGATTCATGCTAATATTAAACGAACGGATCAGATTTAAACTCAAATGATGAGTTAATACATAGGATATGAATTAGATCAAGAGAGAATTTTTTTAGAAACCATAAATAAATAAATAAATTTACGAAACCAATTTGATTGGTTTGATTTTTAAAAAACCATAAGTACTGAGTTGTCTGTTCGGCACAAAACATAATTTTTTTTTACGTGTCGAATAGCCTATTCGACACAGATTTTCATGCAGAACAGTGCAACTTTGGTCTAATGCCTCTGTGCCGAATAGACTAGTTAACCAGTTTAAAATTTTATATTAGGAGTGTATGACTGTATGAGCAATCACACCAGTAACCAATGTATATTTTACATGTTAATTAAAATTCAATCTATATCTAATCAAATAAAATTTAGTATTTATTATTTTTTCGTTTCAAAATAATCAGATTGACCAGATTGCTCACACCAATCTGTATACTCGCCATTATCAAACAATATGAATTCGGTATTGCTATTGGATCTGAATTGTTAAACTAAAACAATAAATAAATTAGGTGCAATGAATTAGGTGATATAAATAAATTGAGTAATTGCTTGGGGCCGAGTTGCCTACTCGGCACGTAGGTATTTTTTTCTTCACCCGAACAGCTTACTCGGGACAGAAGGAGAGGAGATTTTTATGTGGCCTTAAGCTGAAAATTTGTGAAATATTGCTCGTGCTGAATAGCCTATTCGGCAGGTAAAAAAAAATTTGTTTCGTGCCGAACAGGTAACTCGTTACTTATGATTTTTGTAAAAATCAAACCAATTAATTTAGTTTCATAAATAATATTTTTTTTCTTTATGGTTTTTAAAAAAATTTCATCAAAAGAGGCTCTCTCAGGAGAAAAAGGATCAGATCGAATCTGGCAATGTCCGAACTGAACCTGCACATGACCCAGACCTTTTTTAGCTATTTATTAAAAAAAATAGAGTAAATGCTTGAAAGTCGGTAATATCATGAATTTACATCATTTGAGATATCTCATATTTTGCGTGACTTTTTGAAAAATCTCAACCATTCAAATACGTTCAGCACAAATTCAAAGCTCAAATAATACTGACCCCTACGCTATCCCCCGAATAGACACCGGAGATATCGGTCACGCAAAATATGAGATATCTCAGAGGATACGCACTCTTGAAAATAGGCATAAACCTGATTTCATTAATGAATCAGCTAATCAAGCGATCCTTACAAACAAAATGCTATTGGGCGGTAAAGACTGCCCATCGGACCGAGTTTGGGATCGATAATGGAGAGGGTTCTGTACGGTGGATCTTGAAATGGATAATGTCAAATTCGAATTTGGTTGGATGGATATCGAACTCGGATCGTTTCAGATTGATTATTTTCGAATTCAGGACACTTTTGAATTAAAAATAACTATATAATTGGTACGGATTTTATCGGATTTTAGACCGATTTTAGCACGGTCGATTTGCATGTCGAATGATTTTGGTTATAGGGTTATATTGTTTAAAGATAATTTGAATGTTTGGATGCAGATTTCGGATACAAATTGGACAGGTGGGGCTGTGTTCGGCTTGCGTAAAATTAGATTTCGATTACTTTCAGATCCAAATAAATGTTGAGTGCAGTTGCTTTGAATCGATTATTTTTAGGTTTTGTTTGATTTGGAGTTGAATAATTATAACTCGGATCATCCAAGTTCGAATCTTATTTTTTGGACCATTCTTGATAAGTGTTCAAACATATCATGATCATTCATGTATTTATTCCGTAATTTCTTTTGTGAATATATTATTACTGTATTCAAAATCTACAATTTATTGTATTTGATTCCAAAAGGCTTTATATTTTTTTTTTATGAGCAAAGATGAAGTATAAGAATAGTTCAGTGTAGGGGTGCTCATCGGTTCGGTTAAAACCGAAATAAAATAAACAAATTAAAGTTTTATTCGGTTTTCAAAAATAGAACCGAACCGATCAAACTAAACTTACCAACCGATTAAAACTGAACCAACCTAAATTTCTATTTGATTTGTTCATACGAACAAACTGAAGTATATTAATTTGTAGTATGTTACTGAACACCATTTTATTATTGATCTATTAAATAACTTATAAAGAGAGCACATTGTAGAAATAAATTACAATAACTAACCAATGACATGTAAAATATTCTAGTATTTCTACTTACATTACAGAGAGCACATTAAAAAATATGCACCAAAACATACATAATTTTTGGCTTGATCCTAGGGATGATTGATTTCAGCACCTCACCGAGTTATCAAAACATACATATCAAGTATCTCTGGAACACGAATGCAATTGTTGGAATTGCAGAAATGCCTCCAAACTTAACCAAGCTAACACTGTTTCTCCTATCATTTGAATGATGATCCAATGCCGAAACTTGAGATGGTATATGTTTGACTTTGTGCCATTCCTCCCCCGACTTGTTCTCAATTTTCGACGGGAGTTGTCCGTCAACTATCTTCAACACCTGTAGGTCGGGAAGAGCACGTAAATCACGGCAGCAAGTAATCAATAAGAAGGTACTTGAGCATGGGGAATGCTCCGTACTCCACCTTCCATTCCTTTATTTTATTGACATGATCGACTTCCAGACTTTGCAGTCAAGGGAAACCTCCATACGAGCAAACTATGGTATCCGCCTCAATGTGAATGGAATTCAGCTTCAGACACTTCAAACTACACAATCTCTCAAGTTTCGGCATTGGATCATCATTCAAATGATAGGAGAACAATGTTAGCTTGGTTAAGTTTGGAGACAATTCTGCAATTCCAACAATTGCATTCGTGTTCCCTGCAGAGAGATACATGGTATGTATGTTTTGATAACTCGGTGAGGTGCTGAAATCAATCATCCCTCTCAGAAGTTATGATAAAACCTTAATGACAAGCCAAAAATAACACCAAAAAACACCTCAAAATTCAGCACTGGCTAGCAATTCCTGGAAAGTAACTATGCATTTTAAAATTAACTTCAGCCTTCAATAATCAATATTAATTGGAATAAAAGAAACAAAACAATGTCAAGCTATGCACTGACAATCTTGTCATAGTAACTACGCACTGACAATCTGATGAAAAGAAACAAAATTGAATTCAGCCTTCAAAGTTGGGATGTCTATATTGACCTAGACATATAACTTCAGCCTTCAAAACAAAATTATAAGAAACCCAATTAGTCACATAAATTACATTAAAATCAGAAGTAAAAAAACTAATAAACCAAAATATTCACAAGGTTGAATGAATAACTGTATGCCAGGTTTTGGTATCATGAAGGTCAAGTCCATACCGGTCCGGTACCAGTGAATTTCTTCACTTTTTCTCTTTCCATCTGTGTGGGGTTATGTCTAGAATCTAAATTCATAAATTGACAAGAAAAGGCAGGGTATTGGGTCATACTCTAACTAATTATACATGGATCAATTCATGATAAATTGACAACTCACTCTAACTAATTATTGGTCACATAGGTAATGTCCAAGGGAAAAAGAAAAGCATGTGAAGATTAATAAAATGGAAATTTGACATTAATCACATATTCCTGAACAACAGCTAAATATTCTAATGAGATAAGGTCAGGGTTGAATTAAGAAAAGTTCATAATTTTTTTTTTCCGAAACAGCAAGTCAGATCAGACAATCAAATGAATTTTGCAAGATGAAACAAAGGATTGTATTATTGGAGTACTGTTATAAATGAACATGACATTTCACACAAGCTTTTATAGTATATAACCTTTGGTATGCCCTTGGAGTACTGTGAGAGGGGCTGACCCCTGGGATTCGACGATTTGACGGTGCGCGACAGCAGTAGGCTTGAGATAGAGTTCGGCGATTTGACACAGAGAGGGTTGGAGGTCGGCGGGTCGCGAATGGAAACGAGTGACAGGGAGGCTTAACCCTAGGGATGTTCGGTCGGTTCGGTTAATATAAGTTTTAAAAATTGAAAACTGAACCAAACCACATAAACCGAATAATATTAAAACTTGAACCGTTTTAATTAAATCGAAAAACCGAACCATTGGAACCAAACTTTTCCGGTTTTCCGGTTCGGTAAACCGACACCGATGAACACCCCAGTTCAGTGTTGTGAAATTAATCATATGGTTCAATTATTACATAATTTTATATTCAATTATTTTTTTATTTTAACGGGTTCAAGTCGAATTCGGATGTTAATTTTTCAGACGGGTTATTACATTCAAGTCAGATTTTGTCATATTTTCTAGAGCACGGTCTAATATTACAAGTTCGAAGCTTATTTTCTTATTCACTCATCTACATTAGTATAATTAAAAAGAGAGGGTTCAAATGCTTTATTGTGTTTCATATTCTTTATCTCTATTTTTAATGATGAAACAGATGATTCAAACTGTTCAACATAATCTTATTAAAATGTGTTTGGAGATCAAATTTTATATTTTTTGAAACTTTTTTTGCTATTTTTTTTAGATAGACACAAAATCAGTTTTAGGACTATTCAGAAATAATGATTTTATAATTATCTAAAATAATAGAAAATATTTTTCAAAATATATAAAATTTGATCTCAACACACATTTTAATAAAGAAATCTTATTGAGCAGCTCAGATTGCTTGTTTCAACTTTGAAAACAGAGATAAAGAATATGACACACGATAAGGCACAAAAGACATGAGACATTTTAACCTCCTCTTAAAAAGAAATTAAAAATAATTCTTAAACATTAAATTAAAATTAAATTACTTTTAATTTCTCAAGATATATCTCATTCAATTAACTTTTAATTGCTTTTAGCAGCAACATTAGCAATTATTACTAAAAACAGTTAGAGAACCAATAGAACCAGTTAAAAATCAATTTCTTCAAAAGAGATTTTTCTAAATTAAAAATTACGCCAAAGATGCTCTCGTTCCACCCATAATATTAGGAACACAGCGAGGCTTGTCCAACAGGAAGTGTGTTTGCCCCCACAAGAAAGACCCATAAACACTTCCTTTTTCTAAAAAAATAAACACCAACTCTTATTCATGTAAATACCAATCATTAACAAACAAAAGGAAGTGTAACAAAACAACTAGAACATTGTTTGACTATTAAGTAACAACCTTTTGCAAAAAATATTAACCCTTAACAGTAGAATATCTACTATGCATTAACATATCTAATCAAATTTGTGTAAAAATCACAAAACTAGAACTGCAAAAATCCCAAAATCCCAATACTTTTCAACATCTAATCTGTCATCTCAGAAATTATTTAAACCTAAAACATGACTCACCACAACAACGCACTCCATTATTGGACAAATTTTGATACGCTTTGCTTGTTATAAGACCAAGATCAAAGTCCCAAGTATAACAAAACAAGAGAGAAGGATATTTTATCCCCATAACCGGCTAAAAATGCCTTTCTTGTCTTTCTTCATTCTGTTCTCTAGAGATGTGAAGTCTATTGAATTGTAAGCAATGTCAAGTGCATTCGGGTTGCATGCAACTGAGGTGAATGCTGGAGGGAACTTTTCAATTCTTGGCACAGTTTTTGAGCCAGATTCACCCATCGCCAATTCATATTCATCTAGCATTTCCATGAGAAATTTCTCCATCTGAAAATAAAAAAGGAAAATTATTGTTTTCATCTCAAATTTCACAGAAGTAAAAGAAAGTATCTGAGAAGTGTAGGGGAGCACCTAAACCCTAAACCCTACACTTGGACGTTACGAAAGTAACGTTTTTGTTAGATTTGAAAATCTAACGAATTCATTATTCTATATGACATTAATTTATTATTTTTTCTATTAATAAAAATTTTGGGATGAACACCCCAGTTCAGTGTTGTGAAATTAATCATAATTGAACCATGTTCAATTATTACATAATTTTATATTCAATTATTTTTTTTTATTTTAACGGGTTCAAGTCAAATTCGGATGTTAATTTTTCAGACGGGTTATTACATTCAAGTCAGATTTTGTCATATTTTCTAGCGCACGGTCTAATATTACAAGTTCGAAGCTTATTCTCTTATTCGCTCGTCTACATTAGTATAATTAAAAAGAGAGGGTTCAAATGCTTCATTGTGTTTCATATTTTTTATCTCTATTTTTAATGATGAAACAGATGATTTGAACTGTTCAACATAATTTTTATATTAAAATGTGTTTGGAGACCAAATTTTATATTTTTTTAAACTTTGTTTACTATTTTTTAGATAGACACAAAATTAGTTTTAGGACTATTCAGAAATAATGATTTTATAACTATCTAAAATAATAGAAAATATTTTTCAAAATATATAAAATTTGATCTCAACACACATTTTAATAAAGAAATCTTATTGAGCAGCTCGGATTGCTTGTTTGAACTTTGAAAACAGAAATAAAGAATATGACACACAATAAGGCACAAAAGACATGAGACATTTTAACCTCCTCTAGGAGTTCAGAAGTTTGTAGCTTTGATTCACCAACTTTATGCAAACAATACCTGATACCTGATTGACTCTAAACTTGCAATTTAAGTGTACCTTGCATTTTTGAAGTTAACTAATGCTGTTTGCCAGTTCTTATCTTGCTCAAACAACAAAGTGCCCTTCATATAAGATGCATAAGCCTGACAAACAGAATTAAAAAATAAAGTTAAGCACCATGAATAATTACCTTGAAGATGTATAAGAAGAAGGGCATCAGTTTTATGAAAAGCAGATCAAAGCATCCTCCCACCAAAAGATCAGGGTACCATGAGTAGAAAGCACAAGTCTCCAAAGTAAAGAGAAAAAAATTCAATTGGTAGGTAAGGCATGACAGTTACAGTTGGAAGTTTTAAAGCAGGAACCAAGTGCTGGTACAGTGCACCATATACACAAGTTACATACCAGTACGGCCTCTTTCTGTATGGCACTAACAGCAAATCAGAAAAAGAAAAAAAGGAGATGGTGGATGGTATTACCTCAGCTTCTAGAGAGTCCTAGAATCTCCTCTAACAGAACACAACTGTGCGAAGAGTGTAGCCCACTTAACAGCCTTTCTCAGCCTACCTAGAAGGTAAATTCTTTGCTTTCCATTTGGTCCATCTGGTAACCATCTCTTCTCCATTGCATGACTCCATGCTCTCTCCGCCATGCACAAGACAATATGAAGATACCTAATTATATAATCTTATGTCAGATGTGTGTGTGGGAGAGATAGAGAGGGAAAACTCTCTATATGAGAAAGGAGCCTATATACCTGACATCAGTCACAGTTGCCTCTGTCGCAGTTCTACGTGTAAATTTGCCACAGCCATGCAAGAACTTTAGTGACTTGTATAGCCGTCTTAATCTTGCAGTACAATATTTCCTGTAATGCAATTCATGATGCTTTCAGAATAGAATGTAACATACAGAGAAGAATAATTTACTCGAGCAAGAGGTAGAAGAAATCAAAGTAACTATATCTCATGTAGTCACTATGCCTCAACCGTGTTGCATGTGAGCAGACTTCAGCAATTGCAAAACTGTGCAAGTTGGTGCATTTTTTCATAAATAGAACTCAGATCAGTTCCCTACTCCCTAATTACCTAAAGAGCTTATATTTAGGACCAATTGACAAAAAGGCCGGGCAATGAACAAAATAACACTCAGTACACTTTAGATTCACGAAACAAAGCGTAACCTATTTCGTAGGAGTTCAAAACGCGTAAAAGATGAGAAATAAATTAATCTCAGTTTCTGATTTGGATGCAAAGATAAGGGGGTAGAACTCACTGTTGATTTGAAACTTAGGACCGATGTGCTTCTCCTCATCGATCTCCATTGCCGAGAGGCCATTAGATTTCGACATTTCCCTAATCAGAAGTAGATCGAATCTGTTCTTCCTCTACAAGTTTACAGGTCAACACCTGCACTAATTGTATCACATAAAGTTCAAATATTGAGGATAACTGATCTATTAGTATATTTTTTTTCAAGATTCAAGAGAATCCATTACCTTAGACTTAATGTTAATTCAACTACAAAACATCATCTTAGTGTCTACATCTGTCAAAAACAATAGTAGCTGATTAGAAACTTCAAGATATAATATATACTCAAGTAACATGTGAAAAAGTTAAAAAAAAATTTGTGCTATGTAGGCGTTTGAACTTGATAATTCTACTGTTCAAATAAATTCTCATTCTTTAAATCATAAACTAAATTCTAATCAAAGTTCCCCAAATCCCATCTTAAGAAAAACACATATACACTATTAGATTCAAAAGAATTAATAAAAACATGCATCTATTAAAACACCGAAACCAAATCAAAAGCTAACATCAACAAACATAGATAAAGAAATGAGACCCTTACAAAAAATTAGAGTGGAGATCGAGTTAGAGATGAGAAATTGAGGCTGCTCTAGCTTTTATACCACCTTCTTCACCGAATTAGAGAGAGAGAGAGAGAGCGCGCGGGAGAATGGGACGACACACTGGGTCATTTGGGAAGATGGGAAATAACGGGTTGAAAATGGAAGTCGCATTGTCGGAGTTATAAATTTTCTTTTCATTTTTTAATTTATTGTCAAAGTAATAACAGTCAACTGTCAAGTAATGTCTCCTCCTTGATAAAAACATAGAATTTATTTTAATAATTTTTACGTTCTTTCTTGTTGGCCACCGCTTAAATAACATAAGAAATTTGTCATATTTGTTCCTGATGTTTTTCTTTTATGAGCAAGGTTAAAATGTACATTGGTTTTGTGTCTAACCATACTTCGCATCTTTATTTATATTTTTAAAGTTCAAAAAATTAATTCTCAACATGATCTTCCTATTAAAATGTGTTTAGAAATCAAATTTTATATTTTTTTGAAAAAAAAATTACTATTTCTGTAGATAGATACAAAATCACTGCTTTGAGACTATAAAAAAATAGTGATTTTGTACCTATTTAAAAAATAGTAAGAAATTTCAAAAAATATAAAATTTAGTATCTAAGTACATTTTAATATGAATATCATGCTGAGCGGTTCAGATCGACTGATTGAACTTTGAAATAGAGATAGAAATGTAGGATATGATTGCGATACAAAACCAATATTGTATTTTAACCCTACTTTTTTTTATATATAGGTTCCTGATACTCTTTGTTAACAACATCTTCAATATAATAAGTTTAATATGTGTTGTACGCGAATTAAATTTTACTCTATTTATTACGCCATAATATAATCGATGTCTTAGATGAGTTAGATGAGGAGGGTTCCAATGCCTCATGCATTTTATATCTCATCATATCTCATATTTTATATTTTCATTTTTAAAGTCTAAATTGTCGATCCGAACCGTTCAACATGATATCCATACTAAAATATAGTTGGGGATGAAATTTTATATTTTTTGAAATCTTTTTACTATTTTTTAAGATGGGTAGAAAATCATTGTTTTTGAACGGTCCAAAAACAGTGATTTTGTACTCATCTTAAAAAAATAGTAAAAAAATTTCAAAAAAATATAAATTTTCATCCCTAGACTTATTTTAGTATGAATATTTCGTTGAACGGTTCAGATCAACAATTTAGACTTTGAAAATAAAAATATAAAATATGAGATATGATGAGATATGAAAGACTGGAGATTTTAAAACCCTCCTCGTCTTAGATATATCCATATCCAATTTAATTCACATTTCAATTGGACTTTCTCTATAATGGTGCACGATCTATTTAATATTTACTTCAGAAAACATTATTAAGAGTTAGGTGGAACGACACAATTTTGAACATTATTTTTTCTGTATTTAGTTAGTAAGTTCTTTTGTATACAGAATTACTATAAAAGCTTCTATCCAATTTGCGTATTTTCACAATTGATAATTACAAGGTTAATTATCCCTCTTTTTTTCAATTTAAATCACAAATGAAAAATTCTCTATGAACAGAATGAAACAATTTTATAATTTTATTTCTCACACTTGACTCGCTGGTAAAAAAATTTAGCTCTGTCCGTGTATGTTATCAGTTACTTGAGGAGATGCAAGTCATGTAACTACGTAAGCAAACTGAACGGAGGTTCTATAGAGCTTTGGACCTGCAATTTAGGACAGTAATGTAATAGATTATAAAAATATATAATTAATTATAAGCATCAAAGGTTCTATAGTGTAGTGGTTAGCACTCCAGACTTTGAATCTGGCGACCTGGGTTCGAATCCCGGTAGGACCTAAAATCTAAATATATCATTTTTTTTTATTTCTTTTAGGGTTTTAAAAATTTCACATTTCCTTTCGTTTTAAAAATTACTGCCTATATTAAAAATGTATTTCTTACGTGCGATTATTTTGTTCGTTACTTATACAGCTGCCACGTAAACCTAATTTATTTAGGTTAGCAGAAGAGATTACGAGAAATATTTGTTAAAACGGATTGGGTCAAATGTCAACTTCTATCTTTACCAATATAGTCTTATGAATCTTGAAAAGAACTTATAGTCGACCAAATTAAGTTCAAATGTCTAAAAATAATTTCATCATATTTTTAATTTTTAATTATTTAATAACAAAAAAATTAAAACTCAATATAAAATTAAAACTTGTAGATGTGCCACATTATTTTTTATACTTAGGCATAAAAAAATTATTATTTTTAGTTTTGCCTTTATGTGACTAATATGTACAAAAAATAAATGTCCATAAATTATCTGCATGAGTATATTTTTGTAAGCTCTTAATGTCAATTAAAATAAATTTTAAATGTCGTAATATTTGACATATGCATGAAGACAATGATGTATTTTTTGTTACTTGTTTCATTTTCATATTAGAGTTTTACATTTTAAGTTATTAAAATTAAAAAAGGAACATAATGGAGGCATTTAAAATTTTCAAAATAGAAAAGATGAACCATATTCCACTTAATAAGCTACTTCTCTCCATTTCTCTCGGAGAAATCATGAATAATTTTCTTTTTTCTTTCAACTTGTTATGGAGACAATAATGCGAATTAAGCGGACAATGATAAAAGAAAAATGGTTGTCTTTTTCATAATTGTAAAGAAACTTTATTAGACTTTAAAGAAAAAGAGAAATTAAAGATCGTAAAAAGTGCTTTTCATTTTTTTGGCTCTTAAAGAGAGTGGTGTGTCTGTTTTCATAATTGTACAAGACCCGAAATTTTTAATTATACTATTTTTTTTTAAATAAATCAAAACATTCAAGTTTATGAAAAATTCGAATTCTATCCAGACTACACCGGCATTCTGTGGCTCTAAAAATTGGGATCTGCACAATGACAATGCAGTTCCAGCCAAGGAGATGAACAAGGGGCCACGTGGGAATATCTCAAAGAAACAGAGCGGCCCAGTTAAACTTTTTTTTTCTTCTTGTAATGTACATCCTCTCTGAGAGATCTCAAAGTTTGAGTAGACAAAAAAAAAAAAATTTGAAGCCACTCTGACATTCTGTGGCCTCTTGATTAGAGCCGCATCGGTATTGTGTGGAATCAGTTTTTGAGACCGCACAATGCCTGCGACCTGAATATTTATCGAATTAGCTCAAATTTGAGATGATTTGGTTTATTTTCTTTTTATGCTATAAATAAAAATTTCGGGTACAAGACGAGCCTTTTTTATAATGCGCTTCCAAGTTATTTTGCTTTTTTAGATAACATCCAGTCATCTGTTGCCAACTCAGCAGACAAGTTAAAAATAGTACAAACAGCACGTACTTATAATAAATAACATGAACGGTGGTCCCTTTTTCTCTTTCCTCCTCCTTTTCTTTTCTTTTTAGTTCTTTCTTCAGTAATAAAATCAGTCAAAAATTTGCGAAAAGAAAAAAAGAAAAAAGATGACCACTGGATCAACAGCAAGCGCAGGGGATTCTAGAGTGGAGACGATTGCACGATTGGGGCAATGGAGGATCGATACTTTCGGGCCTTGTTCGTACCGCCGATCTGATTCCTTCAGGCTTGGAATTTGGAACTGGTAACATTTCTCTCTCTGTAAATTTTCTAATGTGGTCCTGTGAACCGAATATAAAAATATTTCATTTTGGGTTCCCGTTAACATCTCTATAAGTGTATTTGTGCTTTGCTTTGACTTCAATTCGGAACCGATACTTCGATTCAAGTGTAGTCTGTGATGTAATTGTTCTAATTAACATGATTAATAATGATTGGTTAAAATTGTGTGAAGTTACCTCTCCAGTTAGTTACTGTTCATTCCCTTGTATTGGTATTATCTTTCTTTGAGATTATGAGCTGCACTGGATATCCATTTCTGTTATAAACCCTTGTGAAAATTGCACAAATAGGTACCTTTCTGTGGAGAAGAATCGGGTGATGGTGGTCAGGTTGTACCCGGAGCCGTGCCGACTGGCCAAGGAGCAGCCTCCCTTGGCTCGATTTATGCTTCGCGTCTCCAACACAGCACCTGGTCGCCGCTGCTGCGTCTCCCCTGGTACCTGACACAGTTGCTGTAACCATTTTTTTTTTTAATAACTGGAATGGTGTTTATTTTCTCAGAAAGATGTTTAATTTTTGTTTTATTTTATCTTCCAGTTCATGAGAAAGTATTGCGCGGAAGTGATGACTTTGTCTGGCAAGTAGATTCCATGTTTCATGGGCGTTTCACAGTTGATGTAGAGTTTCTAGACCTCAAAATCGCCAGTATAAATGTAAACTATTTCCCACTTCTATTTAACATATTTTTTTTTAAAAAAAAATTGTTCTTGATTTAGACTGGGGTAAAGTACCAGCCTACCATCTCATTCCTGTGTGAATCTACTTTGAGTTGATCTAATTAATTGTTGGGTATGATGTAATGTAAGGATCACCAGTAGTCTGTGATCTAATTATAAGAAACCAGTACCAGTCAATGGTATTTCAACTAAAGTAAAATTTGTAATATTCAACCTAAGTAACCATTCACATCACAAAACAAATTTTTTTTTTTACTCAAAAAAACAAGACACAGCATAATTGAGCACTTTAGCCACTGTTCTCCAGCATTGGTACCAGTGGTACCACCCTCTCTTCCCAAGCCAAATTTCCAGCTAGATTAATGCCTTGAAGTAGAATAAGATCAAGGTCTTCAGGCATCCATTGCTGCATTTGAGCGTGAGTGAGCTCATTCAAATTACCTGCCCAATAAGACAATAAGGAGAATTGTGAATACCATATTTATAGTGGTAATTAAAGGTTTATTACAAAAAATTAAAGCATTCCTCATTATCCAAATGCACCATCAGAGTGCACTAAGTATAACCAAATTTTTTTTTTTTTATTGATTGCTTGACAAGGTCCCTGAATATAATATGATATCCTCAAAGTCCCTCAAATGCTAGTATAGTTCCTGACAAGCCCCCATCCAGAACCAATTTTTTTGTACAAAGGGACATATAAAAAACAAATGATCTCTATCTTCAGGTATGTTAGTATTATTGCACAGGAAACAGTAATTCTCACCTACCCAAACTTTTTTACTCAAATTTGATTTAGTAAGAATTTTATTTTATCCCTATGTGTGCATTTCAATTCTAACTATCAGTTCTTTTTTCTTAATTTCCCAACAACGTATTGATGTTTATGTACTGATGACCTGAAGGACATTTTCCCTTTCCTTTTGTTTTTTTTTAATAGAAAACTACTGAGAATTTATGGGTCCTTTTGCACATTTTATCTAGGGAGGCGAACCAAGTCCAATATGGCCTGACGAAGACATGCTACAACCTTTGGCAAGCCGAAGCAGCCTTCGATGCCTCTCGCGCATGCTCTCAGAGTCGATCCACACTGATGTGACGATTCGCACATCCGACGGGGATCTGCGGGCCCACAAGGCGGTGCTCTCGTCGACCTCCCCTGTCTTCGCGAGCATGTTTTTCCATGATCTCAGAGAAAACCAATTGTCGACCATAGATATCGATGACATGACACTTAGTTCGTGCTCCGCTCTCCTTGGGTATATTTATGGGGACATTGATCAGGGTGAGTTTTGGAAGCACCGTGTGGCACTGCTGGCTGCGGCTGACAAGTATGACATAGCAGATCTGAAGAGCTGTTGTGAAGAGAGCCTGGTTGAGGATATTGGGTTGGGAAATGTGCTGGAGCGGCTGCAGGAAGCGTGGTTGTATCGGCTTGCTGGGCTCAAGAAGGCGTGCATGAGTTATCTGTTCGAGTTCGGGAAGATTCACGATTTGAGAGATGAGATCAATGCATTCTTCAGGCAGGCCGATCGGGAGCTCATGGTCGAGATGTTTCACGAGATACTTGGTGTTTGGAAATCTATTTAGATGTTGTAACTTTTGAAAGTAGAGAGAGAGTTGTATATTGTTTGTATATCTAACAATTATTTTGTGTATAATCAGAAATAATAGCATGTTTGCGTGATATATATTATCGTTTAAACAAATTTGTTTATTGATGTTGCCTGTGTAAGTATGTATGTGCACATACAACAGAAGAAATAGTTACCAATGCCTTTCAGATATTTGCAAAGTTCAAGCAAACCGAAGAACAAAAAGAAAAAAGAAATAGTTGAAAGAAAGTGTGAAACAAAAATAGTCAGGTTAATTAGCTAATGTTCCAATAAAGTGTAAAAGCTCTTTTTAGTTTTTACGCAATTTTTTTAAGGTAAAGTTAGAGGTAAGCTTTTAGTATTTTCAACGGACTTCTCATTCTAATTTTGAACTTGCGATCTCCCATACGAAAAATACAACCTTTGTCACTAAACCAAATACGTACAACCTTTGTCACTAAACCAAATACGAGTTATTTTGTACACAATTTTCTTTGTTTTTAACTAGACAAAATTCCTTCTTTTATGTGAATTCTAGGTTTTCACCCACTATTTGAAATACAACGAAGGAAAAAAGAAAAGGTTTCTAATAAAATGGCACATGTAAACTGCATGTTACTTTTTACAAACATCAGCCACTGTATCCGTACATGCCATATTTTTCATGTCTTTAATGAACACACAAGAGTATTATGCTAATTTGAGAGAGATATTATGGTATTTTTTTTATTATTGATCTATAAATTTGGCAACCGCAGCAAAAGGAGAATTGATCTCTGGATTTACTATCTTATTATTTTGAAGGCCCATGGACCGTATATATATATCTATCATTTCTTTGGACAAGCCCTCGTTTATTTTGCAAACTCGCAAGACATTTCAGAAGGCTCTTGTCAGTTTATTCCATGTGTCGCTTTATATGATTATATCCATGAGAAAATTTATTGTAGTTTAAAGATGTGTTCAAATTTTAAACAAAAATATGAAAGTTGAATAAATATCCAACATTAAAAGATTTTGGAATCTCTTATGTATGGTTTTTGTTTTTTTAGATTTTAGATAAAAGCCCAATCAAAGAGAACTGCAAATCCCTGGATATTGTCGGGTTGATTTTTTCAAAAAAACATAACTTGCTCATATGTCATGAATAAGACAAATGTGAGTTTGTTCATGCATTAATTACAGTCATAATTTGTCAGGGGATAAGTTTATTTATCAAACGATCTTCTTAAATATTACATTTTTTTAAACAGCGAAGATAGAACTAACTGAACGATTTGACCAGTATTATTCTTGTTTCCGCCAGTACATAAAGAAACTTAACAATATTGAGATGTCATTTTCAATCTCACTATTTGGGCGTGTTACCATTAAATATAATCTGTAGCATTTTCTTTGTTGAAATATTTCTATAGAAAGTTAAGAAACCATACAATTGAAGCATTGTCATTTATTATCTCCGTGATGCCATTTTCCATTGAATATCTAGTTTTTCAAAAATTATCTTTTGATTCGAGTAGGAATTTTTTTTTTTTAAGAACTATAAATCTAGCACATGTTCAATTTTAATAAGAGATATCTAAAAATATTAATAGAATTAATAAAAGCTTTTATTTCAAAAGAGAAAGGATTTTGACCTCTTGTACATGCAGCAGACTGCAAAAAGGCATGCTGAACATAATATTACAAAGGAGATGAGTTATGGTGAGTTCTAAAATATAATTTCTTACTTCACATTTAAATTTTAAATTTCAAAGTTCAAATAGTCGATCCAAACCGCTCAACATGATCTCCATATGAATATGACCTCACTCACCTCATAGACCAAATTTTAAATTTTTAGAATATTTTTAAATTGATAGAAAATCATTATTTTTGAATGGTCCACAATATTTTAAAAACAACAAATTTTTACCTATCTAAAAAAAATAATAAAAAGTTTCTAATAACCATCAAATTTGGCATCCGGTGACATTTTAAATATTTTGAATCGACTGTTTGGACATTGAAATAGAGATATGAGCATCAAGTAAGAAGGAGATCTTACTTGACAACTCACCATAGCCCATCCCATCCATATTAGTAGTACAATTTGCTAAGAAGAAACAGTGAAGCAGCTGGCAGATTAAATGCCATAATCAGATACAAATTCCATCATATATTCATATGCTTCAGAGAAAAAGAAAAAAGAACAAAAAAAGAGAGGAAATAAATCAAAGCCACTTGCATTATTATAAGTGCCAACATGACAACTGTCTTCAATTTGATTGGACAGGAATTGAACCATTCTCTTCACACCTATTAAGCTTACAATAACAGCAGCTAAATTATGAATTACTACTTGGGTCCAGAACTTATGGCATAGTCTAAATCATTTATCAAATCCTCTACATCTTCTATTCCAACAGAGATTCTGACAAGGTCTTCAGTCAATCCTCTAGCTTCACGAACTGATGCCGGTATACTTGCATGTGACATGAAGCATGGCAAGCTTATTAGTGATTTCACACTCCCTGCATTACACAATATAGAAAATGGAAAAAGTTATGTAAAGAAGCATATTTATAACTTGCTATGAGAAAATATGATCTTATCGCCTGGGCCCTCAATCAAGACTTGTAGCACCATAATAGCAGTCATGATATAACAAAATAAAAATGAATTTAATAAGAGCTCAAATTTCAATACCAAAGCTAACGGTGACATTGAAGTACTTCGTATTCTCAACGATATGCTTTGATAGAGCTAATGAACCCGTCAGAAAACTTAGCACAGAACCTGCTCCCTTTGCCTGAAAGCCCAAGAAAAAATATAAATTAATAAAAAAATGAGGTGCCATGCGACATTTTGACATATTAACCATATGAACAAGCAAACTACTTCATTTATTTATTTTAATTGGTTCCACTTATTTTTTCTTAGAACCTGAGAAAAATGTAAAGACCGGCCAGGATGTCCAGGAAGGCCAGCATAGTTCACTTGCTTTATTCTTGGATGAGAAGATAAAAACTCAGCTATTTTCTGAGCATTAGCCTGATAAAAATCAAAATTACTTTGTTAACACGGCATTTTAAACCCTATAAGCATGTACAATTGATATTGGTGATATAATCACAGCATTGTCGCCAGGGGCGGAACTAGAAAATTTAGACTGAGGGGGTTGAAACTTAAAAATGCATAGCGTGTTGTCACTCGTATTTGAACCCAAGTCTCCACAACCATAAACTGAAATTATAACCACTAGGCTACAAGCACACATTTGATATTTTTTTTTTTGGGGGGGGGGGGGCTGAATTATATAAAAACTTGTACAAAAAATGAAATTTCAATTAAAATTTCTATACACATGATGAAATTTTTTTTAAATCACGGGGGTTGCTAAGTACCCCCTATACTACCTTAAGATCCGCCCCTGATTGTTGCAATTATACAACCAAACTAACAGCATATATACAAAGGAATTAAATTTTGATGATTTGAGCTATAAGGTTTACAGAATCAAGCCAAAGGCATCTTGTTGCACTAGAGCGTGAATTGTCTTTTAAATAGTATATCATATCATATCATACCATATCCACAAATACACACACAAACCTGTTGTTTCTCAACTCGTAAAGCCATGGTTTTGATTCCTCGCAAACACAGCCAACAGTCAAAAGGAGCAAGACCAGTACCTACTGCATTTTGCAGAAAAGCAATCTCTCTGACCAAGCTGTTAGTGTTCAAAAAATTTATAACTTAGCACAAGTTTATTCAGTGAACTTACAAATTATCAAAGGTAACATCTATATGCTGTAAAATAAAAGATAGTATTCACATCTTAAAATCTATTCACCTGACGCATCCCTAAATCACCATCTGTTTCCTCACTTACAGAACTGATAGAACCACGAGGGGCAAATTAGTCATCTTTTGAAGAAAAAGAGAACCGGTAGAGAGGTATGCTGTCATTTAGGGGCATACTCATTTTTGTTTGTTGAAGCAAGCATGACATCTCGTTTACAGGGTATAAATAAATGGTGCTCTGAAACTTCTCACAATTATACATGAAATTACCCCCAAACTCAAGAAAAGAAAAAAAGTAACACACACACACAGACCTTTCGCCCTTGACAGCAAGTATTCCAGCCATGAGATCACTATGCCCAGCTATAAACTTAGTTGCGGAATGCATCACAATATCTGAAAAGAAGAAAAATAAAACTTTAGTATTTGCTTTTCATGCTCAATTTCCTTTTCTAAAAAAATGAAGTACCGGCTCCAAGCTCCAAAGGCTGAGAGAGAACTGGAGACATAATGCTGTTATCAACTAACACTAGAGCTCCATGTGCATGTGCTATCTCTGAGATTCTCTGTAAGAGAAAAATAAACAGTAGTACAAGGTTTTTGATCATTTGTATTGATGAGCATTCTTATAAGTAGCAATCAATTTTAGAACACTACGAGTAGGGGTGTTCAATGGGTCTGGTTTATTTAGTTCTCAACCAAACCGAAAAAGTTTGGATTAAATGGTTCGGTTTTCGGTTTACATGTATCGGTTCAGTTGAATTTTTGAATTACTTCAGTTTTATATTTGGTTCGGTTTAGATTTTTCAAAACCGAGAAGACCAAACTGACTGAACTCTCTATGGTTCAAATCCATGCTTCGGTTTTGGACTTAAAATGAAATATTTTTTGGTATTTGTGTATGTATTGAGTTTTAACCTTTTAAAATTTAATCTCTCTTATTTCAGTTCAACCGAAATTTACTTTGGTTATTTTGGTTCGGTTGTTATTCGGTTGACAAGTTTAATTCAGCTAGTTCGGTTATATTTTTCAAACACCAAATAAAATTTTGGTTTGACTATTTTAATTTGGTTTTAACCGAACCGACCCAATGAACACCCCTTACTACGAGTTAAGAGCAAAAAGAGGTTATTACTCTTATATCAGTGATTTGTTGACGGGGGTTAGTTGGACTCTCAAGCCACACCAGCCTTGTCTTGGGGCCCACTGCAGATTCTACCTCGGTAATATTTGATGTCTCAATTCGTCTAGCATAGAAAAATAGATACATATTGCACTTATGACTTGATTGTAAGGATATTGTAAAGAAGGTGACCAGACTAACTTTACCACAACTCCAGTCCTTGGAACCACTTGCGAAAGAAGCCGGTCGGACCCACCATATATGTCCTCTCCGGCCACAATCTCCTGACCTAAGATTAAAACAACAGCAGAGGGATCTATCAAGTCTGAACTCTGAAAGGATTGTATCATAATAAAAGTTCTTTGTTAGATTTCTAAAAGTTTTAACATTAGACTCTAGGATGAAAAGAAAAATGTACCATTTTCTAAAAGTTGAGTTACAGCAGCAAGAGCGGCCATGCCAGTAGCGAAGCAGAAAGCTTGGTCGGCCTTCTCCAACTTAGCCATTAGACTGATCATAAGAAATTATTTATTACCATGATATCAAGAAAAGAAAATTCCACCAAAAATAATCAAATTGTTGTTAAAAGTCCACGAGGTAACAGGTGATAGATACAAAATAGATTTCTTTAGAGGGCAGATTGAGAAAATATATGGTTTGTAAATGAAGGATGGTTCATGATATAATGAAACAAGTGGTATGACATACCACCTTTTTTTTTCCCAAAAAAACAAAAATATGCAGTTAAAAAACCTTTGGAGTACATCACGAGTTGGGTTGCCACTTCTGGTGTAGTCATATGTACCATAATCTGTAGCTGATGGCTGAAAAATATTACATTTATCAAAGGAAATTGAAAAATAGCAGCAATGTCAAAATAATTTTAGATATTTCATGTTCTTTAGGGGTACACAGAATTTCTGAAATACCTGTTTAAAAGTGGCGGTTTGGTAGAGAGGAGTGCTCAAAGCACCATAAGGATCAAATGAATTCTCAAAACTAGTCAATATGGTCGATATACTAGGCTCTTTCCTCTTCAAATCTGTAAAAAGTTTGTGACAGTTTTATATGAGCTTAAGCTCCACTGGCAATAGTAGTCAATTAGCAACAATCACTGGGTCGTCTACAATTACAACAAGACTGATCCCCAATTACAAGAAAAGATTTCTAGATTTTATGGTATAAATTGTTGAATCTGTTTTGAACTTACCAAAATAGAGGAGGTTGCATATTAATAATAAAAGATTTACTGACCGGATTCCAGTGGTGACCCATCTAAGCAATCCGTAACCCCATCCGACAATGCAGCGATACTTAAGTCTCGATCTTTACCTCCTTCCCGTATCAATTTCGATGTATCTGATCCTGCTCCGCTAGACACACATAACCTTCTCTTGGGAAGTGAAAAAGAGGTACTTCTTTCGATCGGAAAAGATATATTGGATGAAATGGGGCCACAGTTTGGACTCGGTGCGAACAAGGAACGGAGGTGGGTAGTAGATGGGGCGCCACTAGCCATGGTGATTGACTGATTGGTGAGGTAGAGCTCCAACTAGGGTTTATGATTTTTATTTAAAACACAACTGGAAAGTGGAAACGTTAGGCAAAACTTGTGTCATTAGATTCAATATTAAAGAAATTATTGGCCGATCAGGAAGATTATAGATGTATTTAAGTGAGTTGTGAATGAAATGAATTAATTGAGTTGAGTGAAAGTAGACAAAGAACGAAGTTAATATGAATAAATCATATATCACCGAAATTTTTATTTATAACATTTTAAAAAAATAAATTAATAAAATAACCATCGTTTTTGGTCAATTCTAAATCTAACACGGCCGCAGAATGCCGGAGCGGACCCATATGGGGGGTACCGCAGAATGCCGGAGCGGTCCCCAGCCTATATAAGGGGCCGCTGGGTTCCGATTTCATATCATTTCATTTGAAGTTTCAATCCCTTCGACCTCGGGTAAGTTTTCTTCTTCTTCTCTAGTTTTAATTTTTAGTGTAGAGTAGTAATTAGGTTTAGGTTTAGGGTTTAGGGTTTAGGATTAGGGTTTAGATTTAGAGTTTAGATTTAGCATTTAGAATTAGATATTAATTTAGGATTTAGAATTAGAATTGTACCCAAATTTAATTAGAATTGTACCCAAATTTAATTCGATTGTACCCAAATTTAATTAGATTGTACCCAAATTTAATTAGAATTGTACCCAAATTTAATTCGATTGTATCCAAATTTAATTAGAATTGTAACCAAATTTAAACCGGACTTTGACCAAACTCTCATATTTGACCAAAAATTATCCAATACAACATGAGTACCAGTAGACCATCCTCTAGTAGACCATCCTCCAGTAGGGGTACACAGCATGCTCCTACAGCCACGCCATACGAAATGTCTCAGTACATCGAGACAGCATTGGCGGATGTTCCGGGTATCCGGAGTCGCACCGACAGGGTCAGCGACTTCTTGTGGTATCCGAATGCGGAGCATCGGATTTTAGAGGCTGCCACTGGGGTAAGTAAATTTGTCATATTTATAAATTTGTCATTCCGAATTTTTGATGAATGAACTTGATCTGATTATTTAATTAAATGCAGGGTTTGGATGCGGTTACGGTTCGTCACAACCGCCAGCATCGACGGTACCAGCCGGCGTACGGGGGGATTTTACGCTCGATGGGATTGTACCAGATATCCCAGATGGCCGAGGAGAATGCTGACGAGGGTTTATCTTCTGGCCTCGTTGAGCGATGGCGTCCCGAGACGCACACCTTTCATCTCCCCCATGCTGAGATGACAGTCACCCTACAGGACGTCAGTTGCCTGTGGGGTATGACCATTATTGGGGAGCCGGTCACGGGCGTCGAGTACGGAGATTTTCGTGCATTGTGCTTGGAGCTACTGGGTATCCCGCACGAGGATCTCCAGAAAGAGAAGAAGAGAGGTGAGAAGACTGTGGTCTCGCCCAGCTGCATCAGCTTGGCAAAGCTGCGGGCGAGATTCCAGGTCTTTCCGGATCGACCAGATCAGGTATTTGCTTGTACAAGATTTAATTTAAATAGTATTATATTTATTTTCTTGTAAGTAATGTTCTAATTTAAATCTATAACAGGTGGTTATTGACCGATATCTACGCGCCTATATTTTGGAGATGATCACCTGTCGGTTGTTTCCGAATTCGCATGGAGATCAGGTGCGGCTGTGTTACCTCGAGCTTCTGCGCGACCTGTCCACTGCGGGTAGGTTCAACTGGGGAGGTGCCACGCTGGCATGCCTATATAGGTAAGAAACACCTTCTTATAAATATTTTCAAATATTTTCAAATAGTATACATCCAGGCAGACGACTCTGCATCCTCCGCAGATACTGACGAGACGCCACTCTGCAGGCGGGGTCGGGGGTATAGGAAGAAGAAGGCGAGGACGGTGTTTAGTCCAGAGCCGTAGATTTTCATTTGTTGTACTGTTAGATGTTTTGTTAGATTCTTATTTGTAGTATTGGTAGATGTTTTGTCAGATACTTATTTATTTAGTTGATTAGTCTCTTGTTTGTTTGATTTTATTGTTATTTATTTATTTTGTTGATTTCATTATCTCAGAGTACACAAAAGAATTTCAAAGAAACCACATATCTAAAATATCTAAAATATTTCAAACCAACGACATATCTAAAATACGATACGACCAAAATCAATTTAAACAACATTCGAAACTAAATTACAATTTTGTATTTCTAAAATAAAAAATAAAGGGTCCGCTCCGGCATTCTGCGGCCCCAGGGGCCGCTTCGGCATTCTGCGGACCCATATGAGGGTCCGCTCCGGCATTCTGCGGTACCCCCCATATGGGTCCGCTCCGGTATTCTGCGGCCGTGTTAGATTTAGAATTGACCAAAAACGATGGTTATTTTATTAATTTATTTTTTAAAAATGTTATAAATAAAAATTTCGGCATATATCATGAGTAGAACTAGGGTGCTCTCGAGTTCACCAAGTCCTCGGTGAACTCAAGTCCAAAACTCATTGGATCAGCTTCAAACGACAAATCCGACCGTTGAAATCCGTCTACCTTACGAGTGATGCGTCTACATGCAAAAATTTTAAATTTTGAAATTAATTTTGCATAGAGTCAAGTGGTCAAAAAATGTCAAAAAATGAATGCATTAAAATTAATTTATTAACCTTCTAATTTTGACCACTTGACTCTATGCAAAATTAATTTCAAAATTTAAAATTTTTACATGTAGACGCATCACTCGTAAGGTAGACGGGTTTCAACGGTCAGATTCGTCGTTTGAAGCCGATCCGATGAGTTTTGGACTTGAGTTCACCAAGGGCTTGGTGAACTCGAGAGCACCCTAGTTCTACTCCATATATCATATTGTGTTAAAAAAACATAATTTAATTTGAATAAAAGAGTTTATTGAGAATTCATTAAAAATACAATATAGCTTTTGAAGTGTTTAATTACGACTTTATTATTATTTAAGAATTACTTTTATGCTAACGAGTAGCTAGAATCATATAATAAAGTGAGCCAAACTAATACTACATATATATAAAAGTATAATTGTTTATTTTCTTTGATATCTCATGGTAAAATTCAAAAATATTCACAACAACTATAAAAATAATTACTAGGCCCATAACTTTATCTCTTTTTTATTATTATTATAAACTAAAGTAGTCTTATTTGATAATGATTTTTAACTCTTTTTAACAAATAATAGTTTGTACTATTTACATAATTTATAAGGTATTTTAAGTAAGAATAGAATAAGCCATTCAAAACACTCTTTCTCTCGCTTTCTCTTTCTTACCACACACGCAAAACTTCTTTTGATATGGAATTTCAATGAGACTTTTTTTTTTCTTGATATTAAAATTAAGTACAAATATGATACTTCATGTCATAAATAAATCATATGCTTGAGACCATCAACAAAAAAAATCATAAAAAGATGTATTCATTAATTTTTTTTTTAATACTATGCATATTTACAAATACGTAAAACAATACTAAAAGAAAATTAACATTTTTATGTCTGATTGTATATGTCAACATGAAGTCGACAAATATGTTGCTTGATATGTTTTGTCACAAACTCTTCAGTTTTTAAAAATGAAGTTAAAAAAACTACTAAACATTTTTATCAAAAGAGTAAATTAATTAATATTTAATGTCTTTAATTGTGGTATTATCTATTACTGTGATTTCTCTCACTTCCACTTTTTTTCTCTTACCTTTATGTCCGTTGTAAATCCAATATTACTACTGTATTTTTATATTTTAAAGATAAACTTTTGGTTGAAGTGATTAGAGGAGCAGTCCTTTGGACTATTTGGTTAGAGAAAAACCAAGTATGTTTTAAAGGTACAGTTCCTGCCAATGAGAAAACTTTAGGTTCAAGGATTATTTCTTTCACTAGCTTTAAAACAGTAGTGGTTATAATCTAAGTTTAAGTATTATATTTCCCTCTGATGTTAAGGATTTGTCAGATTCGTTACAGGATCCAATAGTGGACAACCCAGATTTGCAACAGGCAGAGGAAATCTTGGTGGCTATGGCAGAGGTCGAGGAATACCGGTAGGATTTTTTTGGAGATTACACAGGAGCATGTTGGACATGGCAATCTCCATTCTCCAATGTCTGACACGTACTAAATGAAGATGACTCTATTGATTGGGATTTGTTGGATGATTAGTTTAGTGCTCTGTACGTGATTCTCTGTGTTGTTTGGTGGTTATTTTGTGTGCTTTCTAGCTAGCTAGGTTCTGTTTTGTGGATATTTTGTGTGTTTGCTAGGTTTTGTTTAGTCAGTAGTTTATGCTTGGTATTATGTGTTATACGTAACTAATATACTGATGATCATGTTTTGGTACCTATTTTAAGTATCAGAACTGATCTTGTCTGATTTCTAATAGAAATTGATAGATTTAATCCACTACTTTTCAAAAATAAAATATATAGTAGGCTATTTGCCTCCTACCTCAAAAAATAATCCTAGGACTTGCTATAAAAAAAATTGAGCTTTGCATTTTTGGACAATATATCTACTGAAATCATTTCTCATATGCATTAAATGCATCTAAACATAACAAAAAAAAAATTATTGTGGACACGGATATTTACGAACTGCAGTTTATTTGTGTAGTAATTTGAGTTGTTTTTATATAAATGTTTAGAAAATAATATTAATTCATTAATTAATCATAATTTTTTTTTCAGTTCTGATGGATAAGTAGGGGTGTAAACGGATCGGATACGGATCGGATAGTGGTAAAATCATATTTATATTTGTTTTTATTTTTCGGATACGGATAAGAATCGGATAGTAGATGAATACGAATAGGGATCGAATATCTATTTTTTTTATAATAGTGAATAACATAAATTTTTTCATAATATATATTAAACTATATAATATATATTTACTATTTGAATACAGATAATTATAATTTAAAATCATATTCGTATCTGCAGCTGCATCAAATATATCCGTATTTAATTTCAAGGACGGATAATATCCACCGTTCGCACCCTATAAGACGAGGGGTGGATATATTGGACACTCATTATCTTTTAATAATGTTGATTTCGAAATTAACGAGGAAATACAACATTTTTTAACTGGATCAGTAAGGAGATGTTGCCATTCAATTCTTCAATTACATATTCATTCAATGTAAATATTTTGACTAGATACCTGTTGGTTGGCAAATGGCAATTCATTCAACCAATTTCCGTACGATCTTCCATTGCAATGACCTGTGGTCTATTGGGTAGTGGATGTCATGTTGAGAGAAAATGGGTATATATTACGTTTCATTTCACCAAATATTATGTGTTACGCGTTAATTAGGCCGACACAACCTTGTGGGACCCACAGCTGCCAAACTCCAGCGTTTGCGGGGTCCGCTTTATCTCTCTCTCTCTTCAAAGTTCAAACAGATATTTACCTATTTTATCTCAATGTTACATTTACTACACCGTAGGCCACAGGTTAGCGACAAAGAAAATCATATGGAAGATTAGTTGAATGAATTGCAAAAGATTAGTTACCCATTTTAAAAGTTATAATGAGTTGCCAATTCATGACTCGTCTTAATGTCTTATCTCAACTTTATGACTCGTCTTAATGTCTTATCTCAACTTTACATCCACTACACCAGAGGCCACTGGTTAGCGCCAAAGAAAATCGTATGGAAGAATAGTTGAATGAATTGCAAAAGATTAGTTACCAATTTTAAAAATTGTAATGAGTTGCCAATCCATGACTCGTCTTATCCAATAGTCTTGATTAAAAATGATAATTAATGGAGTAATACAATCTCCTAAAACATTTAATATAGAAACTGCTAAATTTTCTACACAAATAAACTGCAGTTTGTAAATATCCGTGTGAAAAGTTGTTATGTTTAAATACACTTAATCCATATGAAAAGTGATATCAGAAGATTGTTCAAGAATGTAAAGCCCGATTTTTTTTATAACAAATCCTAAGATTATTTTTGAGGTAGAACTTAGAAGGAAAATAGCCTACTTTATATTTTATTAAAATTAAAATATAAAAATACATTAGTATTGATATTTAGTTATTTACAACTGATATATAAATGTATGAGAAAAAAAGGTAGGAAGTGAGAAAATCACATGAATAGATAATACAACAATTAACGACCTAAAATTGTTAAGGGTAATTATATCTTCCCCCATCTATCCATCCCCCATTTCATCCCCCAACTAACTAACTACCTTTTCTAACTATAATTCAAAATTCTAACTACCTAATGGCCCTACAAATTAATTATCCAATTTTCTCCATTTATTTCTTTCCTCTTTCTCCCTCCCTCTCCCACCTCTCCCACCTCTCCCTCTCCACCTCCGCCTCCACCTCCGCCCGCCTCTCCCACCTCTCCCTCTCGGCCTCCCTCTCCCACCTCCACCTCCACCTCCGTCTCCCACCTCCCGCCTCCGCCTCCTCTCTCTCCCACCTTCGCCTCCGCCGGAGTAGATCCATCACTGTCGACCGCCGGGTCAGATCCGCCTCCGCCGGGTCAGATCCGAGTTATTTGCAAAGAACAAAGCTTCATTAATGGTGAATTAGAACAGTGCGTACTAAGTACATATGGATGAATACTTAATGTTTTAGAGATGAATACTTCAACGTTTATGGATGAATACTTAATATCTTAGGCAGAAATACTTTAACTTATATGTATGAATACTTGATATCTTATGGATGAATATTATTCGGCTGCTCTTGTAAAGTTAATCGAGGTATACTTGATACATTAACTATTTACACTTACACGATGAGGATGAATACTTGCTTAATGCGGGATGAATACTTGCATGACGAGGGTGAATACTTGTGCAACGGACAACTCGAAAGTATGTCATCATGGATCTCATTTGAAAGAGAAAATTATTTAGAAAACATTCGTGGTTTTAGATTTGCAAAATTCCTCACAGATCGTCAGAAATATTGGTTAGATTGAACGGAGAAAAAAAAACCCATCTCTAAAAACGTAAAAAAAAGATGAGTGATTGATGAGGATGAATACTTGCTTAATGCGGGGTGAATACTTGCATGACGAGGTGTGAATACTTGTGCAACGGACAACTCGAAAGTATGTCATCATGGATCTCATTTGAAAGAGAAAATTATTTAGAAGACATTCGTGGTTTTAGATTTGCAAAATTCCTCACAGATCGTCAGAAATATTGGTTAGATTGAACGGAGAAAAAAAAACCCAATCTCTAAAAACGTGTAAAAGATGAATGATTTATGTGTCCAAATATGCTTCTATTGCAAAGATGAATACATTTATATAGATGGATGAATGCTAGTTGTGTTACAGATGAATATTTTTTTTGCAAATTTCTAAAATGAGCTGAAGGTAGTTAGAAGTCCCCCACTTAATTAATGCGCTGACGGTTATGCGGTCCCCCACTTAATTAATGCTCTGACAGTTGTGCGGTCCCCCACACATGTTGTGTGTCCCCTACTTTCTTGTTGTAATATATCCAAATATGTTTCTATTGCAAATGTGAATACCTTCATATAGATGGATGAATACTAGTTGTGCTACATATGAATACTTCTGCAAATTCCTAAAATACACTGACAGTTATAAATTCTAACTAACTAACTAACTACCTTAATTAATGCAACTGACGGGGGATGAAACGGGGGATTGTTCACGGGGGAGAGCTAGGCGGACCCAATTGTTAATTAGTCTACTCTTTTAATAAAAATGTTTATTAGATTCTTTTACTTAATTGTTTTAAAAACTAAAGAGTTTGTGGCATAACATATTTGCCACTTTATGCTGTCAGGTATCAGACAAAAAAAACATTAGTTTTCTTTTACATATTATTTTACTTATTTGTAAACATGCATAGTTTTAAAAAAAAATATGGAATACGTACATCTCTTACTTAAACACAAAGTTTGTATTATTAAGAAGCATACTTTTAATTTCGATGCTAAAAAAGGTATATTCCCCAAATTTTATCTCTATAATTTTAATTTCTAGTTATATCTTACATATGATCGAAAGATATTCATATGTAATTTTATGTGTATATAAGTAGATTTTTAAGATTTTAATACATAAGAAGCTTTATAAGATATTCATATAATTATCTTTTTTGAAAAATTGGCTCTTCAAATTTTTATTGTTGTCAAAAGTAATTTATTTTCTTTCTTGATCGTCCGAAGCATATGATTTATTTATGACATGAACTAGCTATTTTTACTAACAATTTAATATCAAGAAAAAACAATTATCATTGAAAGTGAATATTGAAACAAGTTTTGAGTGTGTGGTAAGAGAGAGAAAGCTAGAGAGTGTGTTTTGAATGACTTGTCATGTAGTATTACTTTATTCTTACTTGAAATATGTTATAAATTATGTACATGATACAAACTATTCTTTGTTAGACAAGAGTTAAAAATCGCTATAAAAAAATCCACTTTAATTTCTACTAAAAATGAGATAAAGTTATGTCTCTAGTTATCGTGAATATATTTGAATTTTACAATGAGATAAAGTTATGTCTCTACTAAAAAATCAACAAACATATTTTTATATCAACAAACATTCATTTTAACTAATTGTTAGTTTGATAGACTGACAAAACCTTTGAGAGGAGAGAGAGATTGAAGGAGAGAAACAAAGTCGAAGCGAGGGAGTTATATAAAAACAATTAATAAACGTGTAACTTTGCCACTAGTGATCAAAGATTTTCGAATAATATCTATACTATATCCGAATTATTTTTTCAGTACATGTTAGAATTATTTGCAAATTTAACAAATTATACAAAAAATATAATTTATATTTATACAATGAGTCATAAAATTATGAAATTTTTTATTTATATTTATAAAAAGAGAAGAGTTCCAATACCTCATTTTTTTCATGCCTCATATGTACCTCAGATTTTAAATGCACATATGAATTTAGCAATGAGATTCTATTTGTATTAATTGAGATCCTATATAAAATATAATTAGTTATTTGTATTAAAATGAGATCCTATTCTCAAATTACATTTGTGTTATAATTGAATTATACATTATATATCCTTCTTAATTATCCTGAGTCATGAACTTGTTATATGTTAGTGACCAAAGTAACAAATTTAGAATTCATGAATAATTCAGCTATATCTAAAATTTGTGATTCGAATAAAATATTAATATAATTCGAGAATAGTTCATTATTATACAAAGTAAATAATATATTACAATATTAATATTTATACAAAATGAATAACGTTATTAAATTTTTAAGAATAATTTGAGAAAAATTTCGTGTTGTTCATCGTCAAGTTAAAAAATCCAGGGAGAATTAAAAAAAGTTCAACTAATAACAGAAACGACTCAAAATCTCGTCAAGTGACAAAATATAATTGAAACTATATGGTAACAACAATGATGGAACAAAAAATCTTTATCAAAATCTCTAGTTTTGTCATTTGCATGCATAAAATCCCAAGTCTGCATCCTCGCACAGTTTGAGTTTAGTTTCGGGCTGTTCTTTGAAAATCTGAATCAATTCGGCTAACGTCTGTAATGCATGAGGTTTTTTTAATATTCGTGCGTATTTATATTGGACGGTTCAGATCTAAACTCATAATTTGAGTTAATTTAATTGGAGGATACGAATTCTCAAAGTCCAGCTTGTTTGACGTGATAGTTTCTTTTGAGCGTCATTTCTGTTCTCAATAAAAACATTCATTGTTTTCATAGGCGCCTCTGCCGATGATATTACATATTAGTCTTGCCATATTCACACAATGCAGAGCAGATTCAACCCATATTCACAGACCAAACTTCTCATGAGAAGCACCTAAATGGTTTCATCAAGCGTCTCAAGAAGTATTTATGCTGTCTAATTCATGCAATTTCTATTCTTCAATTTAGGTGATTAATTGAGTGTTGGGACTAATAATATTGGGATTTAGATATGCCCCAATTTCAACATGAGGTTCTGATGTCCTGTTCACTATTGAACTGCTATTTCTTCGATTCATTTAATTTATTTTTCTTTTGATAATAGAGCGTTAATTTATGGACATCTAAAAAATATCTCTTCTGTTAAATACTTTTCACATACTAAAAATTCTATAAATGAATGCTTGCCACCGTAAGATGAAAAATATATTCTATATATTACCCTAAAAAATATGGTAATATCTCTCATACATTTCCCCAGCCTTTCGGTCAGAAGGAAAAAACAAAAGTATGGGATACCTTTTTGGTTGCATTTCTCACTTTCTACTGCTATAAATGACATTTTTGGATTTGTAGGAATAAATGGAAAAAAAAATAAAAAAAAATGAAGTTTATATTTAGTTGCAACATAGAGGTCGTTTGGTCTCAAGGAGCTTTTCCCATAGACAATGCAAATCTCTGGGCTCTTGATAATGAGCAACAACATAATTCTCTTTGCATCCTTCAATATTTATATTATCTTCTTTTACATACTTTACATCCACACCCCCATTTTTCATGTTATCCACCCAGATGCCCATTGCCACATCCTCTAGCTTGAACATCTGCATAATTAATTATTCTTTCTTAATTTGTTGAGATTTCAAAACTATATAAAGAAAAATTAAAGCATGTTTGTACCTTAAGAGAACCACTTTTATGTTGTTCATGGACCATTTTTGCAATATCATGTGACACTACATAGCCTGGTCCATGGGCCCATGGAGGGTAACTTTCTTCTTTCCATTCCTTTACAAAAATAAAAACATTTTAATATATATTAGTAAAGAAAATTGAAAATCCAATATCAAACATGTATGTATAAGCACTTGATTTAAATTAAGAGAAACACTGTGAATTTAGACTAAAACAGGGGAAACAGAAAGTTAAATGGTGTATTTTTATGCTTTATTAATGCTAAAATAATGATAGTTGAAATTTAGAAAGAAACAAGTTACCTCGGTTGTGATGTACCACTTGCTCTCAATATTTCTGTGTGGCCCTGAGTCGTCATTTATGCGCCCGTACAACAATCCATTGGTGATATTCATTTTCTTTAGAGAAGAAAGAATACTGTCAACACGAATAAATGCATCATCATCTGTCTTCATCACGTAACTAGCCAATACCGCATCTGTCTGGCATACAGTGTACCAATAAATGTTCAAAATTCAAAAAACAAATGATATATTAAATTTCAATTAAAAGTTAACTGTACCAAAAAAAAAATATTACCCCGTAAATGCAAATAGCAATAGTTTTCCATGTTATTAAACCATAGTACTCGACGAATGGTAAAATTTGAATATCACCATATGTTGTTGCCTCATTCCAGAGCTCCTCATTTACCACTCCATTTTTATGCTTCAGAATATGAAAAAGAAAAGGATAAAAATGATGTCATGAAACCCAAAAAATGAAATACTATTTCAATATAGAATAATATTTAAAAAAAAAACATCAATTGGTACATTTCAATTTTTAATCCTGTAAGTTAAATAGACTTTCTGCGTCGTGAACAATGATGAATTACAATATAATTAAAGAAGAAAAGTTCGTACCAGTCCAACAAAAAACCGTACCACAACCCTTCCAGACCTTACATCTTCATATTGCATCCATGTTCGTCGAACTGCCATCCTTCTTTTAAAATTGTTGGCAGTAGAAACAACACCAATAAAGAGATCAACTGATTTATGTGGAGCAATTTGGGGGGACTTTAGCATTTCCAGGTCTACGATGCTTCCGACCTTCTCTGTTGTCGGCAAGCCGCTTGCTATGACAGATAATAGCTTAATATCTCCAGATATTCTCACATTGCTAATAAGCCAAGGTTCGAAATTCTAGCAAAAGATAATATTGCATAAAGTTGTGATAATACTATGAGAGAGGCTATGGTACTCTGCAAATCGCAGATCGGTCGATGCTATGGATCGATATCTCCATTTTCAAAGTCTAAACATGATCTCTGTATGAATATGTACTCGGAGACCAAATTTTACATTTTCTATAATTTTATTACTATTTTTTCAAATAGGTTGAAAATCACTATTTTCGGATGGTTCAAAATCTTTAGGTCGGGTAATTTTCTACCTATCTATAAAAATAGTAAAAAGGTTCTAAAATTGTAAAATTTGGTCTCCAAGTACATTTTTATATAGTGATCATTTTGAACAGTTCAGATCAAATGTTTGAACTATTTAAATGGAGATATTGATTCATAACACGAACCATTCCGCGCTTTACAAAAATACCATAACCTCGCTCTAATACTATTTAAACTTGCCATCATTAAGAAAACATTCGAAACAAACATTTATGAAAGAAAACATACTGATCTGTACGGAAATGAGGTTATATGCCTGCCGTCTACAACCATGTGCATCCCTTCAGCACCAATTCTAAGAACAGAAATGGCGAGGAACCCTTGCTTAAAAGGAAAAGCATTTTTACGCTCCCCATCATTCATTTTCATGTGCAAGGACCTCTTTGTAATATTATAAAAGTTCTTGTCCTTCTGAGAAAATATTCCTTTTCCTGTCCTATTACCATTATCTCTGCACATTTCTAATCCGTCCACTGAAAAAAAAATTAAAATAATAATTAACTATATTAAAAATACCAGAGGATAGAGGCATGTGTTAATGCACTTTTAGACCTCTGTCAAAAATATTTAATTTTTATGAATCGCAGTTCATGGTACGAAAACCACACTGGTAGAAGACTTGTATCAATTCACATATTAATTTATTTTTATTATTGTTGGTACTTGGTACCATGCTTAGATATATATATGACAAACATTTATAACTCAACCCGAATATGATACTGGTTCTATGGTACTAGACTACTAGTTTCAATTACCTTTCTCTTCGCTGTTAGACTCCTTGTCAGAGGGGCACCTTACCTCGGGGCCCCATTCGCCAGTTGGTGTCCATGTGTTTTGCACAATCACCGGATCTTCTGTGACCTTATCCCCAAGCAATCTCACATTGTAGTGCAGAACAACAGGCGGATCAGGTTCGCCAGGTAAGGTAGACCCGATAAGCTCAATCTTAAAACTACCATAGAGTCCTCCAGGCGTACCAATCACGGCTAGAGAGGAACCCAACACCATACCACATGGTAATTTTAAGTAGAATAAATTGTCATTAGTAAATACAAGTCTGGAGGAATTCATTTCTCTTGTTGAGTACGGGCATTGTTCCTTCTTGTCAGTACCCGACCCGTTAAGAGATCCCTGGTTTTGATTTTTTATGTGGTTTTTTAAAATTGACCATGCAAATCCAGCTTCTTGCATGGCTTCAATGGTTTTTGGTAAGCTGTTGGAGAAATTTAACAAAGGATTTAAAATTTCCCAAGTGTGAAGTAACCCGAGTTGCACGTAAGTGAGATTACTCGGTACCGTGAGGTTGGCTAGAAGTTGTTCAGTTGAAATAACTACAAATGGTGATGAGTTGATTTTATTTTGAGGTGGATTGGGTGCAATCTGGAGTGTCCATTTTAGGGTTTCTGTTGAGTTTCTATATAGGATGTTTCGGAGTGATTTTTCGGCTAAGGGGTTATCTATTATGATATATTTGAGAGTTAGTAAAGTGAATAAAATTATGAGCACTACACTTCCTGACCATCTCTTCATGCTCCGAAATTAAACAATTAGATATCAAATTGTGATGAGTTTCCTGTAAGCAATGAAAATTAGTCATAATATTAATTAACTAACAAGTAATGGTACTACTGGAAAGTACCAAAATTACATTACTGTACGAAACAAATATTATTAGTTTAGTTCATATTTTATTGCAGTTATAAACCTGAGAATTTGCTTTTCTCAGTTAAACCCTTAAAAGGAACCTTTATAAAATGATGGGAATTCTGAATTGATTACACAAAAGTTCTTTTTTCTGGTTATAAAATAAGTAAAAGATAGAACTTTTGTTTGTTAAACACTACGTATCTTCAAAACGAAATATCCGGGTACATGAGTATAAAATTTAAAAAGAAAATTAAAAATTTCATGAGAAAACCAAAGACATAACATATCACAAAAAAGGTCCTAGGAAAATACTTACCAGAGATGATTATAAAGGAAAATAAAATAGTACTAGTATATCACCATTTTTATCTCTAAATCAAACTGTGTACACCATTCACACCAGTTCAAACGATGGATGTCACTAGAGAGAGAGAGAGAGAGAGAGAGAGAGACTTACTTGCACAGTATTTCCAGAAAAGAGAAGAAGCGCAAGAGTTGCTTGACTGGAAAAATCAAATACAGAGAATTCGTTCGTTCGTTCGTCAAAAAAAAAATTTGATGTTTCAAACTATAAAAAAAAATTCTTCACCATCGAAATTCTCACGACTTTTCTTACAAGGTAAGGTCTCTGGGTTTATGTAACGACAGTTAAAAGGAAAGTAGAAAAGAGTAGAAAATAAAGGTGGGGTAAGGGTTAGAGGGACTCGAGGAAAAGAGAGACTGAGAGAGCGCGCAAAGTTCCTGGCGGAGACCGGACTTGATATATTTAACGGGACTTTTCACAAAAGAAAATCTTGTTAATATTTGACTGAACCTGTTCTTTGACCGTTCAGTTAACACCGTGTTGAAATATAGGGGTTCATTGGCCCCTTGTTAGTGTACGACAAATCTGTATCCGTCATGGACCAATTTTTAATAAGCAAATTTGACGAGAACACTTCTCAGGTTATTGAGTTTTACGAGACGGGAAAGATGTTTCATGTTTCTGTAGTGGTCCCCACATAGTCGACATTTATTACTTACGATGTATCTATTAATAATTTATCCGTTATTTTTTTTGGAAAAGTATTAAGGATGACTACACGTTGAAATCTCGATATAATAATAAAAAATAAAAATAAACGTGACAATTATAACTAAGCACAACAACAGTGTTCCTAAAGTTCAACTTGTCAAAGTCCAACAAACCCTGCCAGATAAGCTCACGATTCAAATTTGAAACCGTGACCCGCTTCAGCACCAACTTATTAACAGACCTGACACAGAGACCATCCACAAGCGCCTTAATTAGCCAAAGTAGTAAACCTAGCTCCCCAACCCGACGGCACCAACCAGAAATCTGCAAACCGGGACCGACCCTTCAGAGAGTGGGACTGGTTGCAGGGGAAGCAGATCACAACATGAATCGGGTTGACTGAGTAGAGGTTCCCTACTGATAAGTGTCATCGGGTGAAGGATTCGGTATGATTCCCGAGTGAGCATGCGTTGCAGTCGCGTGGAGAGGAGATGAACTGGAGAACTATCTCGAGCAAATTTCGAAGCACTTCCTCTCTGACATGTCTACTGTTTGAAGGTGTTTTAATTTATCTATATTTTGAAAGATTTGACAGTAGCTGCCAAGGGTCACAGGCTCACAGCGTGAGGGAATGAATTTCAAATTTAAACTTTATTTTTAAAGATCGTTAAAATTGTCAACATAAAGAACTGTGGAGTATATTTGGACATATAAAATGTAGTATATTTTTTCAGATTTCTAAGAATGTTAGTATATATTATTTGTTAGTAACATGAACCAAATGGGAATCAGAAGATATTCTGGTCATTCTGAATTTCATGTTGATTGATCATTTTAAATTACAACCCGGCCCATATTATTGTATGGATCTCCTTTTCTCCAGGATTAATTAGGACCCGGCCCAAATCGTATCTTCTTTCCCAATAGATCCAATTTCGGCAACAATAAAAAAAATCATGATAACGATGATTTCTTCCTCATAAATAAAATCATTCAAGAGATTTTAAACAATGAAAAAGTAGATATAAGATAAATGTTTAAATCATGTTAACCCATCTGATGATCTGATTAATTTAGACAATATTATTTTTGACATGACACCAACACTAGTGCAAAAAAAAAGGTGAATAAGTAGCAAACAGGGCATTTAGACCTGATATAAGCACATGACCGGTAAAGGGCCCAAAATGCTGATATTGTAATCCCTGGTATTGTACCACATATTAGACTAACAATTAATAAAAATAACAGGACATTTAAATTTTACAATGATATCCATGGTACTAGCTTCCATTAAAATAATCATCAATCTCCTATTACAAAATAAACACCCTTATATCTACTTGAGAGTAAATTATTTAATAAGAACATCCTCATTCCTCAAAATTCATTAATGATCTGAACAACTGAAGAATAAGTACCCGTAATGGCCGCGAAAAAACCCAAAATAAAAATAAAACAAATGAGTGCTAATTCGGCCTTGCGGCATCTCCCGAGACCAATTATCTTCAAATAACAAGCACATGGCAGCAAAAAGGAAACGATGATACTTAGAAGCGATCCGACAAGCGTCATAAGGTGCCCGAAAAATGGTACCCCTAATGCTATAATAACAGTGCTAAGAACTAGTAGAGTTCTATTTAGGTGTGAAATTGATCTCTTGTGGTGAACAAGTAACTTCTCTTCTATTGCGGCTGCCACTGGTGCGATCATTAGTGCATATTTCGAGAAGGGGTTAATGAGTGTGGTGTATATGGCTATTTTTGAACTTAACTTTCCAACCGGGAGGTTAAGCGTCACTTGCGAGTTTATGTCATCACCATACATGAGGTAACCTAGAATCGCCATTAAACCATAGTTTAGGCTGCAGAGAGCAAAGCATACAACCAATACCTAGAAAAAACAACAAACAGTAACTTCAATAAAAATTATAAATATATAATTGTTTTTTTTTATGGTTGACGGCGAACTGCCGTCAACAAATATATATATTAGGAAAAAGGGGTAAAAAGTTTTATTTACATAATCCTACAACTAATCACCACTCATGACTTCAATATAAATATATAATTGTTGTTGAGCATCACCAAGCAGATTCAATTGATATAAATCAATTGTTTGAAACTAACAAAAAAGTTTTTGAGACATACAATGCAGTTCTGGTAAATACAAAATAGTAGGTTCCATAACCAAATTAACTAGGCTTAACTGAATTCATATCACCTAAGGTAATATAATATTTCTATTTAGATCCGGAAGAATCCGCCCAAATATTAAAGGGACCCCCATGCATTTCACCTCAGGTCGGATTGGCCTGGATTCTGATCAAACGGTCTGGATCTAAACAAAATTATTTTGTTACCTTAGAGGATATGGACTCGGCTTAACTAGACTTTCGTTGCAACTGTAATTGAAAAAGGGATAGACATTATACAATGGTTTCATTTTTTTTAAGTATGCTTAAAGAGGAGGTCCTTGTGCATTACTTGGTTTTTTTTTATTGTCTAATAAATTGCTTGTTAGTTCTATCTCTTACTTGACAACTGACGAAAATATAAATTCAGGTATACCTTGGAAAACTTGGCTTTTTCCTTCATGGAACTACGGAGTGTAGGAAAAAAAGCATGGCCGCAGTAACAAAATGCGTAGAGACCCAGTGCCGTCGGCAATCCCTTAAAATTTATCATTCTTCCTTTTCCATGAAATCCAACTCCATCAAAAATTGCTGCCCAAAATACACAAACAACAACAATCCATGACGCGAGGACCCCACCGGCAGAGATATACGCCAACAAATCAAGCCTTCTTAGCCATGTCGTCGGCAATACCGCAACTGCTACTATCAATACAAAAAGTTGCTTCCCTTCCAAATAGAAGTCTCCGATTTTGACACTTGTGTTGGGAAATAATTTGTCAAGGTTGTCTCCTTCCAAAATTAGAAAACCGATTGCCACTAGGTAGAGTTCCAGGTACATGAAGATCGATACAAGTAGTTTACCAGTAAAACCAAATGCATGGAAACCGATTTCCGGGTAAGTTCGGATAGCCGGGTTCGCATCGATGCATCTTTGCAAGAGAAGACCAGTATAGCAACAAATAATAGAGACTATAAATAAGAGAATCAGGCTTAACCAGCCTCCTTGAGAGAGCGCATAGGGGATGGATAACAGCCCAACTCCTGAAAAAAAAAATGCATTTAAATAAAAATATAAAATAATGCATTTCAACAGAACTATGAGGTGCATGCAGAGCAACTCCTGTAGATGGTTTTTGGGTTTGTTCAAAAATATAATCCCAGGAGCATGTGGGTCAAATTGTACATTAAAAGTAGTAAAATATATAATTAAATGGGACAATTTGTCAAAAATTGACCCTTTTGAAACTTTATCAGTCTAGTGCAAACAGTGCAGGGTTTGAATTGTCACAGGAAGCAATTTGAGAGAGAGAGAGAGAGAGAGAGAGAGAGAGAGAGAGAGAGAGAGAGAGAGAGACCTGACAAGGCATTGAGGCCATTGAAGCAAGTTTTGGCAAAGGTTGCAGTACTTACACCCTCACCTTCTCTGTCTTCTTTGAAACTTTGGAGAAGAGGCTCTTGGTATTTATCCATTAAAATTTGATGGTGAGGCAACTCAGGCAAGGGGTTTGTTTGTGTCTCCGTACAAACCCATTTTGCCATTATTGCTTTGTGTTGGTTTGATAATTTCACCAGTCACCGCCTCTTATTACTTTCACCTGAGGTAAGGTGAGGTGAGGTGAGGTGAGGTGAGGTGAAACAGAGAGCACTGCCTCTCAGTCACAGTCACTTTTATTTATATAGTATAAATGCTCAATTTGCGGAGCCTATTTTGTTTTTTATTCCACATTTATTTTTGTCTTTACCAAACATATATAAATAGATAAAACGAACAAAACATGGTACTTTTTAAATTGGCATGTGCAATTTTTAATTATTTCCCGATTCAACCATGTCAGAGTGTCAGACTATGTTCTCAGTGCCTGCCTCAATTTTCTGTATTTATACCAAATTTACTCTCAGTAAAACTATCTTATTTTTGTTCGATACTTGTTACACAATAATTAATGAAAATATATACTGTAATGATATTATAGGAATGGAATGAAATATGTTGTAGTTGGTATCCATATATGCATATATAATTGAAGAACAACAAAAATTGACAATCTTTGTTATATTAAACAATCTAATTTACTATCATCCTATTAATTTTTCTATTGCAATATAAAAAACAGTAAGAATTTTTTATATAAAATCACTGTTTTGGATGATTTAGAATATATTCAAGGATAAATTTTATAGGAGGTTACTAAACTTTGTTCTTTGTCACGAATTGATCACTCAATTTTAATTTGTCTTTTACTAGTCACTAAACTTTGTATTTGTTCTAATTAATTACTCCGTTATTTCACTATGCAGATGACACTATTCTTTTCCTGGCTGCCCAGGATGAGAATATTGAATCTGCATGGTGGGCAATGATGGCATTTGAGGCTTTATCAGGGATTAAAGTCAACTATGACAAAACTGAGATGTATCCTATCAACATAGACCTCCACACTTCACATTTTAATCAACTTTTTAGATGTCAATGGGGACAGTTCCCTATTACATACTTAGGTCTTCCTTTGCATATCCAAAAACTTGCAGTAAGAGATTGGCAATTCTTAGTAGATAAATTAGAAACTAGATTACCAAGTTGGAAAAGTCAACTTCTATCTATAGGAGGTAGGGCTACATTATTGAATTCAGTTTTGTCTTCCATACCTGATACGTCCTATCTCGGGAGATGAGGCCGTATGGAAGTTTTTGGGCTGGGCTGGATTCGTCCTGCCAAGGAATGGCAGGCCGAGGTGTGGATCGAGTTAGGAACTCGGGATATTTGATGAGAGATTCGGACTCTGACCTGTATGATCTCTCTCTTAGTAAAAATTGCGTCCCCCGTTTCATGGGAATCACTGCCTTATATATCGTCCAGCCATAACTGCCATCTCGGGCGTTTATGGAGAACGTGGGCAGTTATGTCAGCCGTTACTGGGACGTGGGCATTAAGCTAGCCGTTTCCCGGCTATCCCGTATGTCGGTTGACCTGGGCCTATTTTGAGGCTCTGGTTTGGGGCCGGCATATTGGGCCCCGGCTTAACGAGTTTTTGGGCTTTTTCATATGACGTCGGGTTGGCCTTGTTAAGGTCCGAATCCCAGTCTTTCATGGCCCAGTTTGGAACAAGTAAAAGGGCCTGTGGAACATGGCCCTATCAATACCTTTATATGCTCTATCAGTATTCCAAATTCCTACCACAGTTATTGCCCAAATAGATAAAATTAGAAGGAGGTTTTTGTGGCAAGGTACAGAAAAGAAAAAGAAATATGCTTTAGTAAATTGGAAAACTATTTGCTTAGCTAAACAATTTGGAGGAATGGGGGTTTTAGATCTTAAGGATATGAATAAAGCATTGTTACTAAAATGGTGGTGGAGGTTTAAAAACCCTGATTACAATGCTATTTGGAAAACTATAATCTTACATAAATATGTTGAACACAATACCTCTCTATCCCCCTTCTGGAAGTGTGTATCTAATCTAGAACATTTAGGATCTCTTAGTGTCCAATATCAGCCATGTCAGCAATCACAATGTAAGTTTTGGGAAGATATATGGTTTAGAGATTGTTCCTTAGCTACTAGATACCCAGAAATATATAGGAAATGTAGTACTAAACACATAGCTTTTAGTGAGGTTATTAATTCCCAAGGATTGAGGGTACAATTTAGAAGACCTCTAGAGGGAATGGATTTGGTAGACTGGACTGAAATTCTTCATCTCATTAGTACTATTTCCTTTACAACACCCCAAGATCAACTAGCTTGGAGATGGACTCATACAGGGAAGTTCACTACCCACTCCTTATACAATTTTTTAAACTTTAGAGGTGTTATACCTACCAACACTGAACTGATCTGGTGGACTTTACCTATACCCCCAAAACTCAGGATTTTTATGTGGTTGACTACACATAATTCTATACTTACCAAAGACAACCTAACTATTAGGGGATGGTCTGGGAACCAAACTTGTCAGTTCTGCTCTGACAATGAAACCATTACACATCTGTTCCTCACTTGTACTTTAGCTCAAAGAGTATGGTTTTGGTTAGGGAAAAGTCAAGATGTGATGACTAGCTGGCATTCATTTGATGATATCATTAATTTTGCAATGCATCTACCAGTTGATGAAAAAATTGGCTTCCTATTGGTTCTCAGTGCTGTCTGCTGGACAATATGGAAGCATAGAAATGACAAATGTTTTAATCATTGCTTTACTAAATCAGCTAGAACAATTATATTCCTAATTAAATCATTACTTGGTTATTGGGCAGGCAATGTCAAGCAAAAGGTGAAACAAGCTGTAGATGAATGGATGCCCATTATGGAAGACGCAATTCCTCTGGCTCAATACATGCCGTTGGAGATGGTGATATACCAGCCTCCAGTGATACCTGATTAGAAGATGAAGCCCATTGACTACCAATTTTTGTACTTAACAACTATAGTTAGCATCCTCCTCTGTGGCTTAGTTATAGCCTCTTTAGCATATTTTTGGTACTTAGATATCACACAGGCTTGGTTTATAGCTTGGTTGCTATGCATTCTCGGTTGCTTCTGTGGTATTAATATTTTACATTTTGGAACACTTCACTGCTGAAAACAGTGCCTTGTAATTATGGTTATATGTTCCAATGGAACGGGCTTATGCCTCTTTTATAAAAAAAAAAAAAAATTACTCCGTTATTTTTTTCCATCAAAAAATTGACAGAATCCGATGTGGACTCCAAATCATCATATATGATAACTTTGTGTAAAATTTTTTAAGACAAAATATTTCTCATCCACCATTTCTCAAATTCATCTCCACCATCAACTCATTCTCTAATCCAGAAACTGAAAGGTATATCTTTCCTTAAATTCAATTTAATCCCAATCTTTGTATGAAAAGTTCGTCACGCGTCAAAACACCCACAATGAGATGACCAAAAAGAAGATAAATCTTCTTAAATTTGATAATCCCACTTTCAATCTTAATCTCAATGCCATAGTGAATCTCAAAATGTGTTCTGGAAAATACTTGAAAATGACAAAAGACAAGTCACATTCTTAAAATTCACTCCATCTCAACTAGATTCAACCCAGTAGTACTGAATTTGCTTACTAAATTCTATTCCAGAAGAGTCTGGATTTGATTGCATAACTTATTCTAAATTTATAAAATACCCATTTTACCCTTTATTAAAAACATATAAAACCTATCAGACCCAAATTTGAATCTGAACGGTTCATCTACTGTCCAAACTGCTTTTAGATCTCTGCGCGCAAGATCGGCACAAATCTTGACGCGAACACACGCATATTGAAGTGACATGCACAGATCTTAATGCGATGCGTGCGGATCAGAATTGCTTTAAGACCCGTGCATGCTAGATCAACACGAATATTGAAGCGATGCGCACATATGTTAATGCGATGCGTGCGGATCGGACAATAGAGGAACCCCTTCCGATTCAAATTTGAGTCTGGTGGGCTTTTATATGCTTTTAATAAATGGTAAAATGGGTATTTTAGAATTTTAGAATGAGTTTTAATATAAAAGACAATAAAATGGGTAAATTTGTGAGTTTTTAAAGTTTAGAGGGGAAAATACGTAATTTTGAAGTTTTTTAGGGGTATACCTAAAATTCCCCTTTTAAATTTATGATCTTATCCATTTTATCATTCATTAAAAAAATAAAAACTAGTAGTATTTTTCGGAATTTAAAATAGATTATTTTTTTAGGACAAATAGATTATTTCTCTACTTTTGACGCTTACACAATCATATATCTAAATGACACTATATAAGCGTCAGAAGTAGAGAAATGACCAATTTGCCCTTGAAAACTGTTCAATTAGTAGACTAATATTTGTCTAAAATATGCTACAATTTTTTTTAATGAAGGGTAAAATGGGTATTTCATAAATTTAAAATGAGTTATAATAGGAAAGACATTAAAATGAGTAAATTTATGAGTTTTTGAAGGTTAGAAGGATAAATATGATATTATGAATTTTAGAGAATAAAATATGTAATTTTCAAGTTTTCGAGGAATACACGTCAAATTCGCCTAACTTTAAATAGCACCATAGAAAATCAAGAAAGGGAACCTTAGTATTATTAGTGATGTATATGTGTTTTGATTTTTGTTTTTTGGATAATTTTTTTGAAATAACTAGAAGAACTAGAAAATGTACAATACTTTTTATGAATATTAAACTTGAGAAATTTGACTCAATTTTTTTATCTTAAAAAGTACAACCGACATTTTCATGGAAAATTGTCAAATTGGATATTTTCACAACTCCCGTCCGTGAGGCCACTCCATCGAGTCAAAGACTGCCGACATTTTTATTAATATCCAAAGTTTAATAGAATTTAATTATTATACTCAGAATTGCCAAAAATGTCTAAACAGGCTATAAAATGGCATGTTTACTTTTCTTTTTTTTTGGAGACACTATGAAGAATAATGAAATCTAACACTGAAAATTCAAATTTTTTGTTTAAATTATTTGTTAGATTACTTCTTTTGATTTATAATTACTATATTTATAATAAAATACACTAAATTACTTGAAATTATGTTGAATTACACTATATTACATTAAATTATGTTGAATTACATTACATTACGCTAAAATACACTAAATTACGGTAAATTACATATGAATAGGGACGATATTTTCACTGAAAATGCGAAAAACGATGACGAAACTTCAAACAGCCATAAAACGGCGCTCGAGTGTCCGATTTCAGCAAATGACCACTTTTCGGAAAGCTTGTGAAAATACGCATGCATCCGTGGGGGCTATCTGCATTTCAAAATTCAGAATTTCCAAAAAAATAAGGGAAGAGCCCCAAAATTTGAGTTGAAATTTTCAATTAAGATTTTTATTTCTATTATTCAATCTAAGTAGCTCAGTAAATTAGTTAATTTTTATTTCTATTATTCAATCTAAGTAGCTCAGTAAATTAGTTACATAATGAACTTGTAGAATACCAATTTTTACTATTTTTCGAATTTTTTTACTATTTTTAATGATTCATGAAAGATGACACAAAATCGATCTACTTTAGCGTAAGTTATCGTATTTCAGCATAATTAGCGAAGTTATTGTAATTTAGTGTAATTCAACATAATTTATTGTAATATAATGTAATTCAACATAATTTCAAGTAATTTAGTGTATTTTAGTATAAATATGGTAATTATAAATTAAAAGAAGTAATCTAACAAATAATTTAAACAAAAAAATTCAAATTTTCAGTGTTAGATTTCATTATTTTGCTCTTTATAGTGTCTCTAAAAAAAAAAAAAGTAAACCGGCCATAAATTGACCGGTTTACGTAAGCCGGCCATAAATTGACCGGTTTACGTAAGCCGATCATTTTATGGCCGGTTTGGATATTTTAAGTGAAAATCGAGAATTCTGAACATAAATATTAATTTATAATTAACTTTGGATATTAATAAAAATGTCGGCAAAGACTGCAATGCTCAGTTTAGGTGAACTTTTTTTAGTATAGAATTATGGGAATTGGTGCAGGTAGCTAATCTAGGTCTTGGTATTATCTTCACAGAATTTTTTATTTATAAAAATAATATTACAATAATAAAGTCTACACTTCGGTAGTAGTGTTACTATAAAAGTCTAGAGTTAGGTAGTAGTGTTAGCTAAATAAATTGTAACTAATTGGTATGATCTGCTAGTTTTTTTATTGTTTCCACATTTTTTTACCGGCATCTGTTTCCACTTTGATTTGTTTTTTGTTTTTTATGAGATCCACTTAGATAGGTGATCGTGTAGGAAAGCTGTTCATTGATTCGTGCTGACACATGAATTACAGTGTTTCATATAAATGACAATAATAAAATAAGCACATTTCTCTTGGGACATGGAATTCTTGTCTAAGTACCAGAGGTAGAATTATAAAATTCAGACTTTTTTAATCTGGCACTAATGTCAAAACAAATATCCTATATCTACAGATAGGAACCGAATCCTCTGCCCACATAACGCAGGAAAATCCTGCCCACATGACACATGGCATCTCCTTTTATCTCATTAATGAAGATCTTTATATTTAATTAATTTATTATGGATCTTTCTTTTCTTCTTTCATCTCTCTTTACGTTCCATTTAACAACTAATAAAAAAATAACTTTCTGAATTGTTCCCTTGTATCTCTCAACGGTGTGGAGTTTTTCTCCAGTTTAAAATAATACTATAACATAAACATCAACTTCATCATATTTACATATTACAGTTTACAAAAAGCTCATTGTAGCTATAGCGTGTTGAATTTAATATGCTTATTTTAATTTGTTAATTTTAGATATTGACAATTAGTATTTGTAGAAATTAGAACCATATTACGAGCTTCGTTCTAAAATAAAAATACTCATTGAAATAAAGGCTTTAATTTTTAAATTGAGACAAATACTAATAAATAAAATATAACATAAAAAATATATAATTTTTTAATAGATGATCAGACAATAAATAATCAATTTTATGTATTGAATTTGGTAATAAATAATTATAAATTAAAAATAAAATAACCGAGTTATACCATTAAATAATTAGATATACTACACACATTAGTAATTGATCGAATAATTAAATTTTAATAACTTAATTTGTTTTAGATGAAGTATCAATAAGTAACATTCTGATTATTTTGTTACAAAAATTATTTTTGTTCATTTTTGAAAATCTATTTATACTTAAAATCTTACAGTTCAAATTATTCTACTCCAGTGTCAGAAAGTAATTTTTTTAGTTCTTGAATGGAAGGTGAAGAGATGAAAGAGAAAGAAAAGATGCACAATAAATTAGTTATACATAAAATCCTCATTAATGAAAATGAAAGAAAATGTCATGTATCAATTAGAGATTGGCTAAATTTAATGGTGGGCAGGAAAATCCTGCCCTGAGGATTTGACATTTAATCCCAGGATATTTTCCACATTTAATCCGTAACTTGCCCCGAGAGTACTGAAATCTGAATTATTCATGAATTATTCGCAAATAATTCGCGAACCATGTTACTATGGTCTCTAGTCTCTACTTTACATCTACTACTGCATTACTCATTGTCAGCGTCACAAAAGAAATATGAGACACAATAAGAGGTGTACAGGACCGGATCCCTAAAGTAATTCCATTTTTGAGTTTAGACGTGTCTGGTACCTATTTGGGATAGAGGCCAGTATTATTTGAAGGATTCAGGCTCTTTAAGATTCATATTAAAACATTTTGGACAGTCTGGATCAAAACTCAAAAATTGAGTTACTTCATGGGATCCAAATTCGAGGTGTACTGGGTTCTTATTTGTATCATTTTTATCAAAGATTGAGTTACTTCATGGGATCCAAATTAGAGATATAAAAAATCAATTTGAAGAATTTTAATGTAATGTCAAATACACATATCGTCGAATTTTCGGATCAAGCATCAGTATTATATAAAATGTCGGTAGTTAATCACAAAAAAGGCCCGTTATTAAATTAATATTTATGATATAATACACTTTATCGATTTAAAATTAATGACACGTGGACTGAACTCCAAAAGATTAATTGAATGAATTGCAAACAAACTAATATTGATCTAGTCTTTATATAGTTAAAACGAATGAATTTGTAATTGAAGAATTGAATAGCAACATAACCTTACAAAATGTTGTTTTCCTCATTAATTTGGAAATCAACATAATTAAGAAGCATACTTTGTCTTATCCACCATTAATTATTGATTAACAATCATAATTAATTAATTAGTAATATTATTCCCTAAAACATTACAGAAGCTGCTAAAAGTCTCCGGACACCAATCCCCGGATTTACGAGACTTCAATACTAAATCCTATAAATTAATGCAATGAGTTCTGCAAACATAACTTTCTATTACTGTGTGGTTCCAAAAACTTCCACTTTAACCTCCACTTTAACAACTTTAACTGCTTTGGCCGGGACCACTTTTAGACCTTTGACCATGACCACTTGGACCACATCTAGAAGATCTCTAACAGCTTTCAAAACTAGTAACTAACCGGGATCACTTTAAAATTCTGTAAACACTTAAATTTTTTTCAATTTTTTTTTTCAAATTTTTTTCAATTATTTTGAATTCTGTAAACCTTATCACATAACTCTGTAGACAGTTTCGTTGAATAATATAAACTGGTTAAAATTTCAAATTTCAATTTTTTCAATTTTTTTTAATTATACATCTAAATGCTTCTTTTCATTTTTTGAATTATGTAAACTTTATCACATAACTCCGTAGATAGTTTCATTAAATATTGTAAACCGGTGAAAAAATTTCAAATTCTAATTTTTTTACAAAATTTTATTTTTTTTCAGTTTTTTTAATTCTACATCTAGATGCTCTTTTTATTTTTTTGGAATTATATAAATCTTATCACATAACTCTGTAAACTTAAATTTTGAATTCTATAAACCTAAATTATGAATTATGAATTTTATCTTTTTTTGATGTGTTGCATTCAAAAACTACAATTTTATTTTTTGAATTCTATAAATCTTGTTGTAAAACTCTATAATGTGATACTCTATATATTGTAAACATAACAACAATCTCAAAACACACCAATTATTTTGTCTGACAATGAGACATAATTATTATCACTAGAATAACTAAATAAGTCATATAACAGTATAAAAAAATGAATTGAAAATAAAAAAATACACATATTTTCACCAAACATAACATTTATTACAAATCAAAGCAAACATAAAAAAGTCTAACATAACAATACTTATCATTTAGCACCGCTTCCACCAACAACCGACAATCCAAAGACACCATATATTTTTGCTCCTGCTCCATTGATTTTACAAAATCCAATGCTTCCCATAATGTATGAATTTTGTAAACCTAATGCACGAATTCTGTAAACCTAATATATGAAATTTCAAGTGTTTAAAACCTATAATAATATGTCAAAATTTTGTAAACCTCAGTCAAGAATTTTGTAAATCTAATGCAAGAATTTTGTAAACCTAACGAATGAATTCAAGTACAAGCATAAACTCCCCTAACAGAAAACCATGCTTTGTAATATAGAAAACTATATTGAATCGAAAAAAAAAGCAAAGTGGTCATAAGAATTAAAAAGAAGGCATGATGGCTCTATGTAATAGACAGTAGACCAAGCAATGTTCCCTCCAAATAAGCTATTTTAAAGAGTAGTTAAACGAGATAGAAGAAGAATCAGAAAAAGAAATGAACTTATTATATGCCTCTCAGCGTAATTTTATTAAGAAGAACAATATATACATATTTGACCCTCAAATTAGTGAAAACATGACCAACCGAAGCAATAGCTTATGCTTCCATACACCAGCACACAAAAATTGAATTAAACCAAATTAATTCTCCGTTTATGAGAATATTATAAGTGTACGAGTTAGGAACACATTTCATTTAATTCATTGAAATAAATTAATAAATCCATTTTTCCCTTATTAAGCATACAATAGATCAGTAAATCAGTATGGTTCAAACAACATGATTGATTTGAAGATACACAAAATTTAGAAATTGATGTGAATTTCAAATAGCGTACCTTGAATTCAAGAAAATTGATGTGAAATTTCAAATAGCGTACCTTGAGCTCTAAGTCATGCAAATATTGTAATGATTCCCAAAGGTAATAACCCGCAGACAGTCAAAGACTTTCGGCCGATAAGCATAATTAATACTGTACTGAAACTGATCTAAAAGTAGTGTTCGACAATCATGACTTAGAGCTCCTTAGTGCTCTAAGGAGTCTTAAGCTCATTGAACGAGTGCTTCTTTATTAAGCTTAATGCTACTTTCTTAGTGCTCCTTTTGCCCACCTTTTTTAAGATTGCCCAAGTTTTTAAGCCATAGTTTCACATGACTTGAGCATTTTGTCAAATTTAAAGCTTTCTTAAGAAAGTTTTTTGAGTAAAGATTGGAGATCAAGCCACCAAATTATTTAATACTCTTATTATTACAACAAAAGATTTCTCCCATCCGGATTTCGAACCCATGACCTTTCACATGGAGGCCATGTGCTTTTGCTACTAGATCAAATGCTAGTTCTTCTTTCTTAAGAAAGTTACTTTTCAACTTTATTGCCGAACGGGTGCTCCTTAGTGCAGCTTTAAATATAAGCTTCATATGGTTGTTGAACACTATAAAAAATCTTGGCCGATAGAATGCGCCATGCTCTACCAGACCTTATTTCTCTGTTTCAGACGGCTTTTATTAGAGGTAGGCTCTGGTTGAAGTTCTGTTCGAAAGATTGATAGATGTTTTAATTTTTTCTTTGTATAATTGCTTGATGCAGTTTACTTGATGCATGGTTGGTGTAAGATGTACTAAATATGTAAGCTGTTTAATAAATACCATTAGCAGACACTGCCAAGGCTTTCAAACAAAAAGTCAAACTGTATCTCAAAGAAGTAGCTGTCAGGAGTTTGATTCAGTAAAGTTGCATAGGGCATCAAAAAATAAAAAAATTACGCAATTTTGCATGCTTCTCAGTTTGCAATTAATAAAAATAAATACACATAATTTTTTTTCCAACAAATTTCTTTATTCCATAATTTTTTTTTTCCAAATTTCTACATTTTTTATAATAATTTTATTTTTCAATTTACTAACTTAAGTTATTAAAAAATAGTTAAGTGACTAGTGACATAACGTCTGTTTACGAGATAACTTGATTATGAGTAAATAAATTTGTAAGAAAATAACACAAATGACACAATTTTTCTACATGCATTTTTTCTAAAATTAAAAAAATTATATGTATTGCTGTAGAACATAAAAAAAAATACTCTTGTAAAAATGTCATTCAATCTATATTCTAAAAAAGAAAATTAAAACCCTCTTTCTGTGTATCACTTATTAATAATATTAAGTGTATATATGTATCACTTATTAATATTATTAAGTGCAATAATACAAATAGAGGAAGATTCAAATACCTCATGTCATTCATACTTTATTCATTTCTTATGTCTTTATTTTTGCATAAAAAACAATTAAAGACCTATTGTCTACTCTTTTAATAAAAATGTTTTAATAATAATAAGAAATTTTATAATTAATACTGCTAATTGCAAGGTCTAATTCATAATTTTCCCATCTCCTCCTTGTCAGTACTCTTTTAAGAATGTTCTTAAGTTCATGTCAATTGACTACATGTTTCTTTCTTTCTTTATGCCTTCTTAAACTAAATTGTGTCTCGTACAAAATGGTGTCAAAATTAAGGTTTTCAGTAAAGGCCTGAATTCCATACACAATAGCTGTAAGGAACAGTAGTGTGCCTTATTATACCCCTGTGACCTGTCTACTCAATTCCAACCCAGAATCGGCACAAGAATAGAAAGCAAATCGGACTGGTACACAGAGCAAACATAGTTACAAGGGCAATTATGGAAATTTGGTCTAAGGACAATACTGGAATAGTATGAAATAATTCCAGTATTATTTCATAAATTAATTTTCACTTGCATTGCGTTTATAGGTGTTGTTTTGCTCATATTTTCAATTTCATCTTAATTAATAAATGATTAATAAGTAAGAAATTAATTAATTATAGAATGCAACACAAAAATTAATTGCTATTAGCAATAATATCACAAAATGCAGTGGTTGGTTAATTGGAAAAGAAAAGGGACTGCATCAGATCACAAGTTCCCAAGTCCCAACGCCTTAGTTTTTTAGCGAACTAGAGACTGAAGCTGTTATCAGAAATTACAAAGGGATAACAAGTCTCATAACGCACGTTTTGATATGAACCATAATTTATACAATCAGTTTAGGATGCAAAAATTTAAAATAACAATATGTTGGAGTAAGGTTATGGTACTTTGTAATATGCATATAGGTATGTGCTATAGATCTAGGGGTGTAAATGGAGCGAAGATAATGCTATTATATCAAATTTATATCCATCTTTTATTGAGCTGATACGAATACGGATATGGATAGTAAATATATGTCAAAATTTAAAATCAAATCCACCTTAAACGAATACATTCGAATATGGATACAAAATAAATAATTATCAGATAATTCATGAGTTATATAAACTTTAAAATATAAATAATAATTAATAAAATTTACATATGAAAATAAATGAATAATTAAATATGAAATATCTGTATCCTAAATTCGATCCATGGTAGAAACAATGGCCTTCAAATCTGTCGTGAAGAAGAAAAATTAAGTAGCCTTCAAATCACCTCCATTTATACAGAAATGAAAATAGTATTTCTTAACCAAAATATAAAGAATGGACAAGTCCATTTAATTAAAAATGGAAACAGTATTTTCCGATATTTTTATTAAAACCCCCAAAAAAAAAAACAAATTATCAAATCTGCTCCCACCCCAACTTTATTTTTATTTCTACCCTAACCGCCCGTGGGCTGGGCGGTCCACTTTTCCCACCTGACCGCCCAGCCCACGGGCGGTCCGCTAGTGTTTTCTTTTTTTTTTTTTTTTTTAGAGAGAATATGAATATCAAGATGCTGAATTCTTAACGCTAAAAATTCGATTTTTTTTGTAAATATTAGTTAGATTACTTCTTTTAAGCATATTTATACTAAAATACGCTAAATTACTTGGAATTATACTAAATTATGTTGAGTTACACTATATTAAGTTAAATTACACTAAATTACACTAAATTACGCTAAAATACTGTAAATTACATATGAATAGGGACGATATATCTTCACTAAAAAGGCGAAAAACGACGACGAAACTTCAAACGGTCATAAAACGGCGCTCGAGTAATTTCAAGTAATTTAGAATACCTTTCCTATGTTCCTATGTTCAAGTAATTTACAATTTAGTGTATTTCAGAGTAATTTATGTTAAATTTAGTGTAAATTACTTGAACATAGGAACATAGGAAATGTATTCTAAATTACTTGAAATTATGTTAAATTACGTTGAGTTACACTAAATTACTTTAAATTACACTAAATAACAATAACTTCGCTAATTATGTTGAAATACAGTAAATTATGCTAAACTACACAAAATTACGCTAAAATAGACCGATTCTGTGCCATCTTTCACGAATCATAAAAAATAGTAAAAAAATTCCTAAAATAGTAAAAATTGATATTCTACAATTTCATTATGTAACTAATTTACTGAGCTACTTGGATTGAATAATAGAAATGAAAATCTTAATCGGAAACTTCAACTCAAGTTTTGAGGCTCTTCCCTTTGTTTTTTGGCGATTCTTAATTTTGGAATCCGGCATCGCGGGCACGGACGCATGCGCATTTTCGCAAGCTTTCCGAAAAGTGGTCATTTGCTGAAATCGGACACTCGAGCGCCGTTTTATGACCGTTTGAAATTTCGTCGTCGTTTTTCGCCTTTTTAGTGAAGATATATCGTCCCTATTCATATGTAATTTACCGTATTTTAGCGTAATTTAGTGTAATTTAACTTAATATAGTGTAACTCAACGTAATTTAACATAATTCCAAGTAATTTAGCATATTTTAGTATAAATATGCTTAAAAGAAGTAATCTAACTAATATTTACAAAAAAAAATTGAATTTTTAGCGTTAAGAATTCAGCATCTTGATATTCATATTGTCTCTCTAAAAAAAAAAAAAAAAAAAACACTAGCGGACCGCCCAGTTGCTGGGCGGTCAGCTATGGAAACTGGACCGCCCAGCCACTGGGCGGTTAGATATGCATAGTGGACCGCCCAGCTGCTGGGCGGTCAGGTGGAAAAAGTGGACCGCCCAGTCCACGGGCGGTTAGGGTAGAAATACAAATAAAGTTGGGGTGGGAGCAGATTTGATAATTTGTTTTTTTTTTTGGGTTTTAATAAAAATATCGGCAATATTTTTTAACCAAAATATACACAATTTCAGACGCAAAAAAAGTTATCCACTAAGCAAGCCAGGTGTCAAAATATTAAAGGGGAACTGAGAAGCGGCCCTATGTTTGAAAAAGTAAGACAGGCCACGTGCATCGTCCAAAAAAACACAAAGTCTTGACAGAGCAGAGCGAAAAGGAAAAAAAATATTATCTTTTTATCCCACAACTAAAACTGAAATGAACTAGGCAATCCCCAATAAAGACTAGCAGCGGAAACATGTTTGCTGCTGTTTAAACCGGGTTGAGATCCCCTAGAGTAACTCAAAATTTGAGTTTGGATCCGGACAGTTCAATCAGAATCCTGATCAAGCCCGAATTGAAATTTACGGGACTCCTTTGGGTTACTTCGAGTTACTTTAAGGGTGGTCCAGATCCAAACTCAAACTTTGAGTTACTTTAAGGGATTCGAATTTGCTTAGTTCACCTCTACCTAGCTTGCATGACAGCGTGGCAGACTGGACCCAATTTGGACCCAAATAAAAAACAAAAGCCAGCTCAAGGAAGAATCTGTAGATGGTCTAACTTTTTAATAATACTGGAATAATGTGAAATAGTTTCGAATTTGACTCATTAAATATAAATGTATGATTAAAACAGGTAATATTGATATATGAACTCGTCCAGTATTGCACCAATTTGAAAAATTACCTATTATATATTCATAATTCATCATAAATATTTCAGAGATATCATGTCTGTTTGTGCGAACCAAAGGAGACAATATTAAGCTATTCATAATCTATTTTTAAATTTCCTGATCTCAACCAAATTATTTCAACCAAAGTTTCCTGATCTCAACAAATTATTTTCTGATCTCACAAGTTCATAACATTCGTAAATTTAATCAATCCTGACATTACAACATGCGGACGACACGACAATCGTGGCAAATGCAGATCTCACATGCTTGATAACCTTGAAGTTGGCGTTGCGTATCTACACATCGATTTCGGGTTTGCATGTCAATTATGACAAAAGTGTTTTTATTCCGATTAATCTGAGTGAAGATAAAATTCGGTTGGTGTCTCTAGTGTTGGGATGTGCTCAAACAGAAATGCCAACTCCATATCTTGGTATGCTTTTATCTTGTAAAAAGCCGAGTAGACATGATTTTATTTCGTTGTTGGAAAAAATGCAAAAAAAATTGCAAGGTTGGAAAGGAAAGTTGTTGTCGAGGGGAGGTCACAATTAATTAACTCGGTTCTTAACTTCAATGCCAATTTATGTCATGACTTGTTTTTTATTGCCCAAATGGGTTATTAAACAAATGGAGAAGTTGTGCCGGAACTTTTTGTGGGGGAGGAATGATACAAATGGCAAAGCGGTGTCATTATTAAATTGGATAGCGATTTGTGTTCCAAAGAAATATGGTGGTCTAGGAGGGCCGAATTTGGAGGTTAGAAATATTTCTCTTTTGTTGAGATGGTGGTGGAAGGCATATCAGGAATCGCACGGTTTGTGGGGGAAGCATAATTCATAAGATTAGAAGATTGAATTTTCGGTCTTCAGGACCTATCATATGGAAGGTTGGTGGCTCCTTTTTTTGGCAGAATTTATTCAAAATTAAGCACTTGTTTCATTGGTCAGCACAATGGTCAGTCAGGACGGGAATTAAAATCTCTTACTGGTATGATTCATGTGATGGAGCTCCAATACAGTTTTTCAAAGATGGAGGAGTGAGATCGAGATATCGAACTATGTCACTTCGAGAGGCATATGAGTTTGCTTTCAAAGATTAAGATGTTGACATGGATGATTTTTTTATTGAACAAGAGGATTCCTTAATCTGGAGGTGGTCTTCTTCAGGTACTTACTCATCCGGTTCCTTCTATAAAAATATCATGAAAGGAGGAAAGATTCGTTGGGGATTCATGGAGGTCTGGACATGCTATGCGCCGGTCAAGGTCAAAATTTTCGCATTCCTTGTTCTAAGAAGAAGGCTTTTAATTCATGATATGACGTTAAAAAGGGTAATGATGTGTGATGAGTTGAGATGCCCCTTATGCAGTTGTTGTATGTTGGAAATCACGTTGCATTTGATGTTTTATTGTGAGTATTCGACAAGAGTATGAGAACACGTTCAAACTAGAATTGGCCAAACTTTGTTGATACGGGGTAACTCCGTCACTCAAACATGTGTTCGGTCATCAGCTGCTTGTGCGGGAGGGGCAAAGGGAAAGAGACTGTGGGCGACGAGATTTATGGTGGTGTTGTGGCATGTGTGGAAGCAGAGGAATGAAGCGATTTTCAGAGGTACTGTAATACCTCTGAATATACTCACAGATAAGATTGTGGGAGAGATGGGACTATGGGTTCGGTTTTGTAGAGGAGGTTCAACAAATCCGAGTGTGGTGTTGAGTACAGGATTTGCAAGATTATAGGATGCTTTGATGTTGTTGTATGTAGGATTGTGATGCAAGTAAATTTTCTTTTCATCATTGGTAGTCTCTACCATAGTAACATGATTTGCGTTTTATTCGCGAATAAAACGTTTTTTGAAGGTTTTCGAACCGAACAGCGAATAAAACGGTTGATTGAATTTTTACTGATTTATTCGGGAAATTTGTGGCTCTGTGTAAATGTGTTGCTCCGTAGTCCATGTACACCCATTGCGGGGCAGGACCCACCACGTGGGTGAGGCAGGAGCACATTTTTTGAATTTTGAAAGGCATAGGGGGGCCAACCATGTGGCACCATCTTCAATTAAATCAAATTTTTAATTAAGTAATTTCAGTTCATACTTCGTACAAGAGATTTTGAATGCGAAAGGAAAGAAAATAGTATTATACAGCATTTCTCAAACTTTTTTTTACTCCAAATTTTATGAAAAAAAGTTGAAAAATAAAAAAATTAAAATAAGTACATGTACATTTATTTTGGAGTTTTTTTCTTTTGCTTTCTTGTGGGACCGAATTTTTTCCGAATTATACCCGAATTATTTCCGAATCACAAATTTTTGACTCCGCCGAACCGAACCCGAATAATTAATTTGTTACTATATATGGTCTCTACCAAGCATTTAAAGATAAAAAATAAAAAAAATAAAATATTCCATGCATGAGAGAACTCAAATCATTTCATTGTAGCTTTATTTCAATTATTATATCCTATATATAAAATTTATTTTTAATTTTTATTATGCATACTTCTACAAAAAATTCAATTCGGTAGCATTCAATCCGGCTTGCTGATTTGGATTTACCAAACTGGATACTTATGTCAATCTTAGTTTCAGAAATATAGTTTCCACAAACTGAATTTATTTGCCAATAGCCTAATTAACAAAATAAAATCGAATATCATGTGGCCACATGCAAATCAATTGAACAATTCCCTCAACTGAAACATACTGATAAATGATTCCTAAATTAAGTACCAGGCAGTCTAAACAAAAGAATCAGACAATATGTTATTCATTAAAAATTATAATCAAGCACCACGCAGTACTAACATAATGACACATAATGATTTTCATCAATTAAAAAGGTTTATGTAACACGATTGAAAAAAACTTACCAAGAGGCAAATTAACAGAGCTCAATGTACAACGTACGTATTTATTATGAATAAAAAAAGCACCAAGAGAAGAAAATAATTTAAGCACACATCATCAAAATGAAACCACAATTATTTTACACCAGATACGTTCTCAATTTGCATTGCTTATGTTTTATGCAAAATTAGTTTCACTTAACCATCCATGCGAATTATACAACGAAGGCCCTCTCCGGCGAGCATGAGCTCAAATGCCTTGTTTATTTCAGAGAAAGGCACGCTGTGTGTAATGAACTTCTCCAATTCCAGCTCCTAAAAACAAAACAAAACAAAACAAAACAAAATCAAGCATGCAAATTAGGAAATCTATCGAAAAGAAAGTGAAATAAATTCATGTTTTAGAAAAATAAAATATAAATTGTATACCCCATTAAGGTATTGCTCAACAACAACAGGGAGGTCAGTCCGGGGCTTGTAATGGCCATAGAAGGTTCCTTTGAGTGTTTTCTCGGTGAGGAATTGTATAGGATTAGTCTTGAAAACGGCATCTTTGTGCGGCACACCGACAAGCACAGCCACGCCCCATCCCTAGAGTGATGGATGTTAGACATAAGGATACAAATATTTTAATTGAAAGCAGTGATGTAATATATATGGCAAAATTGAGTACGTACATCATGAACACATTCCAATGCTTGAATCATAGCATTGATGTTTCCAGTGCACTCAACAGCCCGGTCAACACCGCCATTAGTCATCTCGGCAAGAACCTAGAGCAGAAACCAAAACCAGATTACAATTTATGTTAAGTTTGTAAAATATATAGCTTTAATTATATTAATATGAAAATTACTGTTATAGTTGCTAACCTCTTGCACAGGCTTTGTGTGTTCAAGTGGATTGACAAACTCAGTGCAACCAAATTTTTTAGCTGAAGAATCAGAAGTTGTGCAATTCGGTAATTAAAAATATGTTAACCAACTATAGTGCTTAAATGATGTCCAATGGCAATGTTTTGTACCAGTTTCAAATCTATTGGAATTCAAATCAACACCAATGATCCTGGAAGCTCCTGCAACCCTGGCTCCTTCAGCAGCCTACTCACAAAATTATAGATATTACCAATTATATATGGAATTCCAAAATTATCAAATCTGTTAAGAAAATGAATTAAAGAATAAAAGGACTTACGGAAAGTCCAACAGCTCCTAAGCCAAAGATTGCAACTGTGGAACCTTTCTTTGGCTTTGCAACATTAACAGTGGCACCAAAACCTTAATAATTGGAAGAGAAGTATTTTGAATTTTTTATTATTCAAAAACAAAATGCAAAAAAATGATTGAAACCAAATTAGATGCATACTAACCTGTACAAAAGCCACAGCTGAGAACACAGACTTTGTCGAGTGGAGCCTGTGGGTTGATCTTTGCTACGCAACCAGAATGTACGACAGTGTACTCACTGAAGGTGGAGGTGCCAAGAAAATGGTAGATGGGCTGGCCGTCGACAGAGAAGCGGGCCTGGCCATCACTTATCATGACCTTGCGGTCAGGATTGATGCGCAGGAGTTCACACATGTTACTTTCTTCTGATTTGCAGTGGGCACACTCCTTGCACTCTCCTGTGAACACCGGGAGTACATGATCCCCTGGTGCCAAATCTATTACCCCTTCACCCACGCTCTCCACAATTCTGTCATTAAATCAGTCATTGTAGATTTGTAGTTCAGACAGAGATGGAAAAAAAAATCATGAACATTGTGCACTGATTATTTTCTTGGGATTGATCATGTCACAAAAACTTAGATTATTTATTTGAATAGTATGACCCAACTACTAGTACAAGGAAAGCACAATGCACTTAAAGATTAATAATTAGTATTTTGAGTTCAATGCTGAGGTAATCTCAAACTTAATTTTTAGCTTTTAGAAATTTAGGGCCATGCTATCAAGTGGTTATCTAAATATTATTTTTTTTACAGAAAAATAAAACGTTGGAGGAAAGTGCATATGTACCCAGCAGCTTCATGACCTAAGATCCGAGGAAACACAGGTGTTTGTCCCTGAAAAAATAACAAAACATCTTCAGTTACAAATTATTTTATACAATTCAGTAGAAGGGAACAAGCTCCCAATCAGAAACAGTAAAAAGGAATTACAAGTAATACTAACCTTGGCTTCCCAAAAGTAGAGATCGGTGTGACAAAGTGAGGTGTAGAGAACCTTAATGCGTACCTCCATGGCTTGTGGCGGGGCCACCTCTACTTCTTGTACTACCAGTGGCTTCCCTGCTTCCCATGCCACCGCAGCTGTACGCAAAATTTTGACAAATTATTGGATTAATTTGCAAAGTGGTAAATAACCTTTTTTCCTTTCTAATAACTTGGGCCAAAATTTTGATAATTTCAAATAGCACAAATAATAAGATAATGTGCCATATGACCAGTGAAACCTAATCCTAGGCACAATTTCTAACATTCAGTCAACCAATTCCAAGCCATTTATTCTAAATTTTCTCCAGCAAACATCATATTTGAGTAATTTCGAAAAAAAAAACTATGAAAATTTGTTGTACAAACCTCTGCATTTGATAACCTTCCCAGCAGTGCTTGCCATTTTAAGCTAACTGATTAGAAGAACGCTCAGAAAATGTATGTAGCTTTTGTTAAATCTCTCAAGTGATTGCAGATGGAGAGATATTGATCGGAAACATCAAATATATATAGCTTGAAAGTCAAGGAGCATTCGCTGCGAGGTATGGGTTTTGACTTTTTACCCGCCACGCTGTTCAACTGCCCAGAGGCTCCTAAACTTGAGCTGGCCGCAGATTGCCATAAACCAGCTTTGCTGTGGTTTTGGAAGACCGGGTTTATTTTTCCTGATCTTCTGTGGCTGTAGTTATGTTGTTTTTTTTGGAGTGGTCAAATTGGAGGCAAAAAAAAAATCTTACTCGAACCAAGAATTTATGTAATTGCAGATAATTCATTATAGAAATGATACAAGTTTTATTTTAAGAGTTAACAATGATCTCGATATTTTTAATTTCAATAATTTAGTCGGTCGCAAAAGTACGATACAATCTTCTTATTTTTTATGAATATGAAATGAGAGTCAAAGTTTTAAAATTATCTTTAATATACACTGAATTTTGAACAATTGACCTCCTATATTGATAGTAGCGTCTTTTTAATTGGAGGAAATTGATTCACGATCAATATTATTAAAAAAATTAAACAATTTTGTAGATTAATTTTTGCATGATCTGTCTATTTGGTGGTATTTTTTTTTACTTCTGAAAATTTTATTTAATGCATTTTTTTTTTGCCAGATAATGTTCGAAACGAAAAGCCTTTAATTAAGTCCCCAATGAAGCACCTGTTATATTTATTTACAAGACTATAGGCAACGGAAACCCCTGTTCCTAAAAAAAAAAAAAAAAAAAAAAAAACTCAGTGACAAATCAATTTTGACGATCCGCCCACTGTTTTAGATCCTGGGATTTTACTCTCCTTTGAATTAGCTAACATTGTTTTCTTTTTTTTTAATGTTAGTCCCGCGGATTACGTTGTTCTCCTTAATTAATCACTAAAAGACAAAATAAGATGCTTGACTGATTTGTCCTATGAATTAATATTTCTTTTTTGTCCTATACGATGGATGTTGTGGTCAACGCCCTATGCGATTTCAAGTCGACGGATATTTTTTTCTTTTTTTTTTTTTTTTTCAAAATCATGCTAACGGATATACTTTCTGCAACGTGCTACCAGTTTTGTTATCCAGTAGAGATGCATCAGAAGCCGACAAATCCACAGGATAGTTTGCAAGTCAATCCCACTCTACACACAGACACACGCCCGAAATTTTTATTATTACCATCTAAAAAAATCCGAATTAAATGAATACCATAATGTTGGGAAGCTTATCAATACTACCATCCTTGCTAATTCAGTTCGCGCACCAAATAAGCTGGTGCGCGGACTGGATTGGCGCACCAGGTGGTGCGCGGACCTGGTTAGCGGACCAGCTGTTCTGCCTATTAAGGCACCACCTCAGGTTACTGTGTTTATTCCATTCGACGCAAGGCAGCAGGCAACAAAGTGCATTCTCGCAAAGACCAAAGAGCTTTTTCACTCTAGTCTTTTTTTAATTATTTAATTATTTTTTTAATTTTTTGTAAATTTATTAAATATTAGGTTTGTTCTGTAATTCAGGTAACTATGATTGTAATTGCTTGTTATTTTGGTGATGAAGTATTACAAGGGCCCAATGGTGCTTATTACAGTATCCAACCCCAGAAAATGTTCAATATCGGCCCAGATTTTGATTTCAGTGGTATAACTAGGGAAGTGTACCAGGAACTTCGTATTGATCCTAATTATTACGAACTGGTAATTTCCGCCATGATTAATATTGGCCAAGGCAACCAAACATGGTTCCAACAGCTCCCTGTACTAGACGATAGCAATTGGGGGTTGTATACCCAAATGACATTGAATTTGACAACACCTTTCAAGTTCCTAGAGTTATATGTGGTTGCCAACCCCAGACAGAACCCTAGACAGAACCGTAGACGGAACCCTAGTCAGGCATGGATCAGTCAGTGACAGGTCCTACTCGGGCCTTAAATTTAGCGGGTACTAGTCGGTCCTAGTCAGTCCCCATCCACGGGGGTCGGTCCTAGTCAGTCCCCATCCACGGGGGCCGGTCCTAGTCAGTCCCCATCCGTGGGGGTTCGTTCTAGTCGTTGCCGATCTCGGGTTCCATCCTCCAGCTCTAGCCGGAACCGATCTGAAATCCCAGAACCATGTTATTATACTGACAATACAGACGAGGATCCTGAAGAACGGGAGGCAGAGGAAAATTGGGATGCTAGTGACGACGGTGGGCAGACAGTAGATCACAGTGACGAGGAAGACAATCGTCCCGTGCTGGGTATGCGAAAGTGGCCGATATTGGGTCGTGGAGAGAGACACCCGTTTCCAGCTTTTCATGACACTTCGGGGTTTCAAGAGGCTGACCACATTTTTTTTGCGGGTTCAGAGGTTTGTTTTTGAACTTATATGAATTTTTTATTTCTTTGAAAATTTAATTATTTAAATTTTTTGAATTTTCAATTAGGTTGGAGAAAGAACAATGGTTTCTGAGAGGATGACATACAACGACAAGGATCAAATAAAAGAAAATTCCACCATTGGCACATAGAGAAAAATATCGAGATCAAACAGACACACAACGACACAAGAAGGTTGAGGTTTAAGTTCCAGAGCGACAAGTGCAAGTGGGGGTTGGTTGCGAGGGCCACAGGCTTTGGTAATACTTGGGCCATCACGAAGAATGAGGTACCGCACACATGCCACGCAGATGCATCCAGGTCAGATCATGCGCAGTTGACGTCCTCTATGGTCGCCAACTGCATAAAACTTTCTTTGTAAAAAAATGCTGATATTAGTATCAGAGCTATCAGTGACCTGGTTGCTGAAAGGTATGAGGGCATCGTCCCAAAATACAACAAATTGTGGCGTGGTAGAGAGTTAGCGATTGCCCGGGCATTTGGTAGTTGGAAGGGGTCTTACGGGCTTATTGTCCCTTTGTTGGAGGCAATAAAAAGGGCAAATCCGGGAACTGTGTATGATGTTGTTTCCAAGCCTTCAGAAAAGGCAAATTACCGGTATTTCATGAGGTTGGCATGGGCATGGGGACCGTGTATAGAAGCAGTAGGTCACCTCAGATTCGTCTTCAGTATCGACGCATGTTTCTTGTCAGGTAGGTACAAGGGCAGGTTGTTGATTGTCACCGGATATGATGCGGAGAACCAGTTAATCCCACTAGCATTTGGATTGGTAGAGAGCGAAGAGTTTGAGAATTGGATGTGGTTTATGAAGTGGGTGCGGGAGAATGTAATTGGTCCGAATAGGTTCATGTGTGTGGTCTCTGACCGGCACAAGGGCATAAAAAGGTGTTCATTCAAGATGATCTGGGTTGGTCAGAGGAGAACGGGCAGTGTGCCCACCGGTTTTGCTCTCAACACGTGTTTGAGAATTTTGGAAAACACACTCAGGATAAAATTGCTTCTAAATTCTTCAAGATGATGGTTAAAAAGAAGAAGCGAAGAAGATTACAAGATGGCCTTGATGCAATCGGAAGGCAAAATCCTGATTGGTTGACATACTTGGATACATGTGGCAAGTATAATGAAAATGAAGAGGAAGAACCAGCTAGGCCATGGAATGTTTATCAAGCTATGGACGACGGAAGTCGTTGGGAAATAATGACCAGTAATGGTTCTGAATCGTTGAACAATGTCTTCAAAATTTCACGCAGGTTTGTTATTCACAATTTCCATAGTTTACAATTAATGAAATATTTTGGGTTATCTTTATTTTAACTGTAAATTGTAATTCTCGTAGGTTACCGGTTGCTGCAATTATTAAGGAGACGTTTTACAAGTGTGTCACATAGTTCGTTCAAAGAAGAGAGAAGGCCGTGCAATGCCAACAAGAGGGTTAACTTTTCTCCACTCGTACGCACTTGAAGCTGAACAAGTACATCACGAAGACTAACAAAATGAGCGCGGTTGCATTCAATAGATCCGGAGAATTCATGGTGACATCACATGGTGAGAAAATCTCATTTGACATAGAGGCAAATAGGTGTACACGTTCCGAGACTGTAGGTACAAGGTCGTTGTGAAGAACGACCATGAGATGGAATGCTCTTGTCAAAAGCCTCAGCTCACCGAAATACCATGTGTTCATGTGATGGCAGTGTGTCATATAAGGTACAAATGTGTGTTAAAATTTCATAATAATCTTGGATGATGAAACTTACAAATGTGTGAAAAATGTAGGAACTACGATCCAAATGTCTTCGTAAATTACTATTACAACATTCAAACGCTTATCGACACATAGAGTAGAGAATTCCACGTGTATGACAATCAAGGTGATTGGCTGCCGCACGAAGGGGATATTTTAACGCCAGAGCACCGGTTAGTGAAGTTAGACCGGAGAAGACACAACCGGATCCCAATGTGGATGGACATACTGGAAGGAAGGACAAGGGGTCACCAGACCAACAGAGCTACCCTCGAAAGGAATGCGAGAAGGAGAAGGGATGCTAGGAACCGTACCCAATAATGTCATGGTTAGGGCTTTCTGTTTATTTATTAAGGTTAGGGTTTTCGGCTATGTATTATGGTACAAACTTTTGGTTTTGTATTAAGGTTAAGGCTTTCGGTAATGTTTTATGTATTGTGTGTTATGTTTAACTGTACTATGATTGCGGAATATGTATTATTGTGTGTTTTGTGTTATGTTTTATGTATGGTGTGTTGTTATGTTTTAATGTATTATGTATTGCGGATATGAGATCTAAAATACGCAACATAAGAAGTAATATGAAAATAACTTAACAACTATCATCAGAACTATACCACGTAAGATAGGCATTAATACACCACGTAAGATAAGGCGTAATAGGCAGAACAACTGGTGCGCTAACCAAGTCCGCGCACCACCTGGTGCGCCAACCCAGTCCGCGCACCAGCCTATTTGGTGCGCGAACTGAGTTAGCGAGTGTGGTAGTATTGATAACAGACCCAACAAGGTGGTATTTATTTAATTCGGATTTTTTAAGATGGTAACAATAAAAATTTTGGGACACACGCCCACTTGGCCAATGGCTGGGAGTACAACTGGTAACAAGGTGGTATTTATTTAATTCGGATTTTCTAATGTAAACATTTGATCCAACAACTTTTGAAAATTTGGGAGTACAACTGCGGTGGCATGGGAGGCAGGGAAGCCACTGGTCATACAAGAAGTAGAGGTGGCCCCACCACAAGCTATATATGGAGGTGCGCATTAAGATTCTTTACACTTCCCTTTGTCACACCGATGTCTACTTTGGGAAGCCAAGATTAGTATTACTAGCAAAAAAAAATTCTTCCTCTCATTAGAAGTTGTTCCCTTCTGTTCAAATTTATGGAAATGCTCTGTTTTTGATTCAAGTGATTCTGTTATTATTTCAGGGACAAACACCTGTTTTTCCTCGGATTCTAGGTCACAAGGCCGCAGGGTACATATGCAAAATTTCCTCCAACATGTGTTTCTTGTTTAAGAATTTAATCCAAATTATTATGCCTTTTCTTAAAAACAACGTAACATTTAGAATATCCGCCGAAGATCCAGTAAAAATTACTAAAATCAGAAAATTGCTTTCAAAATATTTCCTGTTTTCATTCAAATTTCACAATACTAAATTATTGTGTTTCAGCACCTTCTATTATTTTATAAAATTAATTCTTAGGCCAAGCTAGTTCAATAAACTTTTCTCTAATTAAATTTGGATGACTAATATAAATAATGACAGAATTGTGGAGAGCGTTGGCAAGGGAGTAACAGAATTGTGGAGAGCGTTAGAAAATTACTTAAAAATAAATGATTATCTATGTCAGTACAAATCCTGCTATGTGGTTCTAAATAATTGCTCTAGATTTGGTTCACTTGTTGTTTGCTCTCAGTTCTTGGGTTTGTTATATATGGTGTCTGATGTGTTTTTGGTTATGATTTTTTCATTATTATTTTTGTTGAATTAGATATATAGGTTAACCGTTTTCAAAGTAATGCGAAATATTAATTATGTGCAGTCTGTTGTTCACATTGGAGATTAATTTCGTGTGTTGCCATGGTATGGTTCGTGCAAAACCAAATTTTTTTTTTGGCGAAGTATGCAAAACGAGTTTCAGTATTGTAGTTAGGGTCGGAGCCAGACTTTCAGACTATGGGGGTCAAACGTGAATGGGAGTCAAGCATATAAAATTTTTCTACTGCGAATGGGGGTCAATTTCACACTATCCATAATATTTTACTTTAAACTATATTAAAATAAAGTATAAATAAAAAAAAAAATTCAAAATGAATGGGGGTCAATTGACCCCCATTCATTGTATGTAGATTCGCCCCTGACTGTAGTGATAAATAACGTGTATTGATTGTGCATCTACACAACTATAAGTCTAAGCATGTTTTTTGAGACTGTAGTTGAGGGTAAAATTACAAGATCTTGGTTAAAAAATATAAAATTAATTTGGTATCCTACATGTTGAACATTTCATATCAATTATTTGAACTTTAAAATATAGAGAATGTGAAGGGCTTGGACGAAAGTCTCTATCCCAGTACTTGTATCTTAACCACTCTCATTGATCATTGTATCTTGGAGAAAGGCCTACGTGTTGTACAGACTTCACATGCTTGATCATTTTTGCTTCTAGCTAATCATAATAAAAAGTTGTAGCGGAACTATGTACAATTGAAAGGGGCGGCTTTAATTTTAATTTTTGTCCTTTACATTTTTTAATTTTTATAGAAGTTATTATTATTAGTCTCATCATAAAATAAAATTACATGACACATATTCATCTAGCCGTCTCTATCTCAATGTTTCAGTTCCGCCTCTAATAAAAAAAATAATTCAATTTGTTATATCTCATATATGTGAGCAATATTTTTTTAATATTAACAAATATGACATTTTAAGTAACACATAACTATTACCTATAAATATATATTTATTTTATGTGAATAACACAATATTCATAGTTTGTATAATTATAAAGTTATAAATTCTCAGCTGCCATATTATTGAAAAACAAATTAATTCATTTAATAATTGGTAAATTTTAATTATCATTTAACTAATTACAACTAAGATCTAGTGATTTATTATATTAAGCAAGGATATTCTTAAATAAATAGATAAGACTTCGAAGTAAACGTCTGTTGTTTTCCTTCGTAAAATACTCCGCGTAGGTTGATTCTCCGTAAGCGGTAAGCTTGGGCTTTGAATATTACAGATTTGACCATACCAATGACAGCATACGGGACGTTACAAACTTTTAGTCAACCAAACCATGATTCAAACATAAGATGGTGTTCTTTTGAGAATAATGTTTGTGAGGCTTTTCATGTTGCTAAAGAAGGACCTTTTTCAAATTCAAGCAATGTCACAATCCTAGTAAAGATTATTATTGTCTCAAAATTGATTAGTTAAACAAATCTGCTGGTTAGTTGTTCCTTTTGCACAAAATCATGGTTACACAAATGAATTTCAATTTTCATAGCTTATGATATTAATCTCTAATTCTCTATGACCAGAATGGAAAATCACACTAGCCAATACTGCCAATGCCACGTAAAACCAGCAATAAGAACTAGGTGCATGCAAAACCAAGAGCTGGTTTCGGGCTACCCAATTCACAGCCTTCATTGTTTATAATTTTCAGCGCACGACAAAATTTTGAGTTGACATTGGTACTGAGTTATCAGCTTTCTTTAAAACTCACATATATAAAACCCAGAACGAAAATTCAGCACTTAACACTTGATATATATATATATATATATAGAGTGGCTAATATCAAAACGTTTGTACCAAGTCTCTCGTGCAACCAAGTTGTTTTCGGGTTTTCAAAGTCCAAATGGTCGATCCGAGCCGTTAGATGTTCAATCTATATTAAAATCTGCTTGGATACCAAATTTTACACTTTTTGGAAATTTTTTTACTATTTATTAAGCCACTTTGAAAATTACTGATCCGGGTGAACAGTAAAAACAGTGCAACTAAATTCTGGACCATGTGATCAGCAATTTTCAAAGTGGCTTAATAAATAGTAAAAAAAATTCCAAAAAATATAAAATTTGGTTTCCAAGCAGATTTTAATATAGAGATCACATCTAACGGCTCGGATCGACCGTTTGGACTTTGAAAATCCAAAAACGACTTAGTTGCACAAGGGACTTAGTGCAAACGTTTTGATATTAGCCACTCTCTCTCTCTATATATATATATATTTTGGGTGAAACCACTTTGATATTTTCATTGCACAAGAATAGCAGCGCTCAGTTTTCTAAGTCCGGCAGGTTCGGATTAGGGACAAAGTTAAAAAAAAAAAATTAAGGGTTCTATATTTTTATTTTATGAAAATTATGAAGATGATAAATAGTATTAATTTTTATAAATTAAATTTTTTTAACGACTTAAATAAATAATTTTAATTTATAGAAAGACTTATTAGTCCTTTTTACCTTCAACTTTCCTCCGCTTCTAATTCGGATTCACAACAATTGGGACACGTACTTTTTCTTATACATCTTCATCTTTATAATTGCAAAAAAATACCTATATGTTTCTTAGATATAAACCTAAATATATTTCTTAGCTAAATTATAATTTGTTCAAGTTCAAAATTACGCAATAAAAATAAATGTATGTATAATCAATGGACGGTCTTCTGCTTTATGAAATAACAAAAGTTTCAATATCATTAAATACCTGTCAAAAGAACTCAAATTTCTTGACACTTTATTACATGTTCTGATTATGTGGCATTGCCAATTGTCCTAAACGAACAGCACATAATGATTCAGTTAAATTGCCTTGGGGGTTGTTTCGGCCCATACTTGAAATTTGGGAAGAACTTGAAATAACTAGGTCTCCAAGTAAATAAGTAATGTATTCGGCCCATTCTACCATGCGCCAGGCTCTGTTAATCTTTAAGCCCGTTGGGTTTATTCAACTTTTTTTTTATTATTATTATTAACGTTGTGCTATTTATGTTTATGTCATTGTCTGATTGACATCAAGGTGATGCAAGAGTACAAGACCAAGCCAACTATTTTGAAATTAGATGCAGAAACAGAGAGCACGTGGGAATTGAATTTTTCCTCCGAAACCACCTTGTATCAGAAATGAGATATCGCATAAATTCTATAAAGAAATGAGATATTGCATAAATTCTATAAATGGGTACAGTAATATACAAAAATATACGTGGAGATTATTTTTTAACTATTGAAAAAATCACTACTTTCGGATTGTCCAGAATAAATCAAGTGATACAACTGAAGAGGACCCTCCAATAATTGATACAACTGGAGAGGACCATTATCCTGCTTTCACTACAATAATTGTTCATTAATGTGCTTATACTAGGGCTGTCAAAAAAGCTCGTAGTTCGTGATTTGATTGACTTCGATTCGAAAAAAAATTCACAATTAACTCGTTCGATTAAAGTTCGTTCTGTAACAAATCAAACCAGTTCAGTTCGAATCTTATTCAAACTCAAACTCAAACTGGGTATAGTTCGTTTGAAATTGGTTCGTGAACTATTTAGGTTCAAATATCAAATTAATATGTATCGTTCAAATTAGAGCAACGCCAGTGGCCCAGTGCAAAATCAAGGTTTCATTTCAAATAGGTACAAATAGGTACCTGATATGATCAGATAAGATCCAATCCAATCCTTAGTTTAAGCCATCCAATTTTTAAAAAATTAACTAAGGACAGTAGGGCTGCCAAAAAAAGCTCGTAGTTCGTGATTCGATTGACTTCGATTCGAAATTTTTTTCGCAATTAACTCGTTCGATTGAAGTTCGTTCTGAAACAAATCAAACCAGTTCGGTTCGAATATTATTCAAACTCAAACTCAAACTAGAGTAGGTTTAATTTGGTTTGAATTGTTTGCGGCCCTAGTTTATACTACTGTTTCAACATGCCTAAGTCACTGGAGCCAGCTGCTGTTGTTCTGTTTCTCTTTTACTTGAAATGCTTCATCTCTATATACATCAGCTGAGTTGATACTTCTTGTGCCAGCTGCTGTATATCTTTGTCAGAATCTCTGAATATTCTCGCCCCCCTCTTCCTCCATAGGATGAACTGTGTGACAAGCAATATTCCCTTTGATTTGGCACTATGCTTGCTATCAGTTAAGGCGTCTGTGTAACTTACCAATATCCGGTTGGCTCCACTATTGAGCTCAGTTTCTGTCAGTAGTTGCGCATATAGGGCCTTAGCAAATATGCACTGCTTGAACATATGATTGACCGACTCAACTTGCCTTTTACATAAAACACACCAGTTTGGCATAATCCATCCTTTCTTAATTAAATTATCCAACGTCAGAATTCTGTTCAATCTCATAAGCCAACCGAAGACCCTCATTCTTGGGGGTATTTTTAGCTTCCATATTTTAGAAATTTCTGACTCGATTGTGGGTCCTCGGATCAATGATCGGTAAGCACTTCTTACTGTAAATTCCCGTTTACTGTCCCACCTTCATGTGAGTTCATCTTGTGTCGCCTCATTGAGTGTGTAAATTGACAAGATCTGAAGCATCTGTGTCAGCTCCATTTGCGTATCAATTGAAATGTTTTGCCTGAGGAAGGTGTGTTGTGCTTGGTCTGCCATTGCCTGTTGAAGGGTGATGTTGGTATTTATAACATATGTGTATAGGATTGAGAATCTGTGTTTGAGTATGCCCTCTCCCCAATCTTGCTCTCAAAAACTGATATTGGCTCCGTTTCCCAGTATGAATGTGACAGATACATTAAAGAATTGCCTTAATGTCCTTTCTGAATCCCGTGCATGTTGAAAAGTAATTCAAATTGATTACAATTTTCCCCAGCATAAAAACTGCATGGGTTATGTTAGGCATTGGTTATTTTAAGCGTAGTTATTTTAGAACTAGTTAGCGTAGTGGTTAACTATTTTTAGCATGTTGTGTAGTGAGTGCTTAATTTAGGCAAGTTGTGGGTGTTTATTTTAGAAACATTGTATTGATTTAAGTACTGTAGAACTCTATGTAATTGAGTAAGAGAGAAAGAAAATAAAGTGTTATTTCTGTTCAGAAAAATATTATTCTCTCTTCAATATTTTGCATACTGGCACAAAGCAGTGCAGTATTGCTGAGTTTACCCCAACAGTGAAATAAGCTGATAGGTCTGAAATCAGCCGGTGTCAAAGGCACATCCTTCTTGGGTATGAGAACTATGTAGGATGTATTTAGAGGCCCTAGGGATTCTTGCTTTTTGAACACCGAATTAAAACACTCATAAAAATCTGGTATTAATACCTGCAAGAATGCTTTGTAAAATTCCCCCGTATAGCCATCCGGCCTCGGGCTCTTACCGTTCGGCCATTGCTTTATTGCATATGTAATTTCCTCTACTGTGATTGTTCTTCCAAGGTCATTTAGGTCATGTGTTGTTGGATATAGACTCTCTCAGTTGATACTCGGGTGCTGTGTTGATTCTTTACCTATTAAATCACAGTAAAACGTGAAAAAGGCTGCTGCCTTATTGTGTTGATCAGCATGTTGCTGTCCATTGAATTTAATGGTTGAAATTGCACTTCTCCTCTTTGCATTTGAGGCCAAGGCATGGAAATACTTTGTATTTCTGTCTCCATCCATTTCCCACTTTGCTTTTGCCCTTTGCTTCCACTTCTCTTCCTCAAACCTTGACAGTTCCGTGATTCTTCTTTTTATTATGCATGTGATTAATTTTTCTAAGGGCGTAAGAGGCCGCATCTCATATACCCTATCTCTCCAAGTTATGAAATATGTATAACCTTTTTCATTTGGTTTTTTTACAATTTTCAACCTTATTTTTTATCTATTTCATCTTTTGCCCTTTTGTTTTAGTGCTCAACTGTGTGAGCAATTTTCTTGTGTTTTTAGGTGGTGGTTACCACTCTCATGTAACTGAAACCTATATTTCAATAAAAATGAGGGTATGACTCCCATTTCTATTAAAAAAAAAGTAACAGGCGTCCCGATGCCATGAGCAAGTAGTTCCTACCAAATACATAATATTTATAATTTTCATATTTCCCATAACAACAGTTTCTATGGAATTTGGATCTATAATGTTGCAAGACATTAAAACACCCCAATTGTCAGTGCCATAAAATTTTCCTTCATAATATATAACATCGCAAAGTCTTGGTAAACAACCTTCCACATTCGTCCATTTTTTATCTCCTATATATCCTACAATAGAAGAGTCTCCTTATTTTTCCAACTATTGCCATTATGATGCAGTCTTGCTCTGATATTACAGGGTTTGTTGATAAGATTGCTTTGCATATATAACTAAAGCCATCAAGAGGAACATCTGGTTTACCTTGACTATTTAACCTTATGGTGAAAGTGTCAACCGAGGGAAGTTGTATTACACGCCTCGTCAATGAGTTCAAAAGGCTTACTTCCCTACCATCAATATCTTCTAGAAGAAGCCAGCCATATGAAGATCCACAAACCCACTTGTTAGCTGCCTCTGGCATAAAGATTTCTTCACTTGCTAGTTCTCCATTCATTCTAACAAACCTTCGTGAATTTGAATCTGGTTTGACAGTATTGAGCAATAATATTGGAGCTCTGATTGGTATATTTCTAAAAGGACAACAATCGATGTACATCAATCACCACAATTTGCAGACTGCACCAAGTGTTGAAACATCAATATAACACATCTACTTCATAATCTCATCCAATGTCTTTTAGAATATTAGCCCAATCGCTCGTGGACAATGCTAAACAAACAAAATTTGAGTTATTGTTTTATATCGACTTTTTGAATGAATTTAAGCATAAGAAAAATAACTCGAGAAAAATAAATCTCACTTGGACCGGAGGATGATCTGGTGGCCAGATATTTGCGGCATAGGTGTTTCTTTTCCACAATTTAAGCTTGAGTTTTATTAACTTGAGCATTTGTTTTAACATGATTTATCGGTGCTCATAAAAATTGTTAGACTTTGATAACATAGGGAGGAGAAAGATTCAGGTATCGTGGTAAATATAGATTTTGATAGCCTTGTCCTAATTAAAAAAAAAAAAAAACAACAAGATGATACCTATTAATTATAAAAAATATTTGCTATCTTGAGTCTATTTAATAGGCTCTATTTTTAGAAGACTATTTGAAGGTACTCGATCTTATTGCTTTTTATATAGCATGTTAAGCCCAATAATAAGCTCTTCTTCAATTATGTTTGTCCTTAGCGTACCTGTTGCTTTACAATGATCTATGTTATTCTAAATTTAATTACAAGTATTTAGACAAGAACATGACAACGTAAATCTGAACGACAGCAAGATTCTTTACTCGAATAAAGTACATTTTCTGTGTAATTTACATTGTTGCATGCAGTTCATTGATTCCATAATTAAGGTTAACATGAAATTCAATCTGGTATGAACTTTAAATAGAATCCAAAAGTTAATTAGTTATAACTTATAAGATATCTCTTCCAATGTTCTTCCGAAATTTTTATTTATAACATTTAAAAAAAATAAACCAAATAACCATCGTTTGGTGAGATTTCGAATTCTAGCACGGCCGTATCGGCATTCTATGGACCCATTTCAACGGGGCCGCAGAATGCCGATGTGGACCCATTTTTTTTTTTCAATCCCGTTTTCAAACTTTGCTGAAATTTATTGAGTCCGCAGTTTCAAATTTTTCAGACTTTGCCTTGGCACGGATTCCTAGACATCAAAAAAATATTAAAAAACTAAAAATTTGAGTAAATGTCGCGTGTGGCACGGATTTCTAGAAAACTAAAAAATATTAAAAAACTAAAACTTTGAGATATGCCGCTGCTTCGGTGTCTCGGTAAAACAAAAAAAACAAAAAAAAAATGGGTCCGCAGAACCATTATGCGGACTCAGTCAGGGGTCCGCATCGGCATTCTGCGGCCCCGCTGAAATGGGTTCGTAGAATGCCGGTGCGGCCGTGCTAGAATTCGAAATCCTACCAAACGATGGTTATTTAGTTTATTTTTTTTTTTAAATGTTAGAAATAAAAATTTCGGATTTTTCTTAAATGCTAAAACCTTTGAGACTATGTTTCTTATTATCTATGTTGAACCATTGATAAGTTTTTAATTTCTCAAAAGTCATCACAATTTTCAATGAACCTTTGATACTACAATGGACCCAACAATTTTCAATAAATTTTATAATGCATTTATTTTCAGAAGGGTGTTATGTGGCAATAAATCCCGTTAAACTCTTCATTTTGTTACAGTTACTCCCTAATCTTGTTAAATATTTTTTATTCTTATTTAAATGTATTTATGAATTATGCTACTATATTTTTTCCAATAATGTTTTCAAATTGAGAACATGCACTTTTATAATTTTTTCCAATTATTATTTATAAAATAATGATTAAGTCCCTAAATTTTTGGTTGTTAATAAAATATAATCTTTTCAATGAAAATAAATTAAAGTATGCAGAGTTAAATTTGAAAACATAAAAATAGAACTGAACCATTTCAACGTTTTCCGGATATAATATTGAATACGGAGTGATTTTGTATCATGCAAATATCGTCGTATTTTGAATCGTATCATGAATTGTGAATCAAATCGAATCGAAACGTTAAGATACATTAAATTAGTCTCAAATAAAACTAGGACTTTTAACATTATATGGTTTATAGTGAATGAAATTAGAATAATAGAGACTATAGTGGTCTAAACCCGTTCACGACTTAACTGCTTCTGCGAAGATATAAAAAAACTTATTTCTCAAAATAGTAGACTATAGGTCTTTAATCGTTGTAGTAATTATTTTTGTGATCTTTTTCAATTTTTATATACTTTTCTCTTACTTTTTATCTGCAACAAATAAATTACCCAGGTAGTTTATGTTTATAATTTTAATAAAATTTATACTAGGCGACTACCTCAAAAAGAATCTTAGAATTTATTATTATTTTTTTAAAGTTAGTACGTACTACAAGAATGGGACAGTATCTGCGAGGGTATACCGACAATATCCGCGAAGGATGCTGTCAGTATACTCTCGCGGATACTCCTGTCGCTAATAGAAAAAACACATTTCTGTCAGTATACCCTCACGGATAGTCACTTTTTACCCTCGCGGATACTGTCCCATTAATTCTTGTAGCGTAGCTTTAAATGCCTACTAACAATTTCATTGATAAAAAAATGTATTTATAACAAATCAAATGATTCTAATTCCAAAATCTATTCTATTATTCTCACAAAATCCTCTATACTACTACAATCTTCTAACCTACTTATATACACTCCTTAGAACTTATTATTAAAAATTAGATTTTACACTCTTGAATAATATGCTGAAATCACTTTTCATATGAATTAAGTGCATCTAAAGGTCAAAACCTTTTTTTTTCATTGTAGACAGATATTTACAAACTGCAGTTTATGTGTTGAAAGTTTTGCAGTTTCAACTAATATTAATGTTTTAGGAGATTATATTACTGCATTAATTAATTATGATTTTTATTCAATACAATTGATAAGACGAGTCACGGATTGGCCACTCATTGTAACTCTTAATTATGTTGATTCAAAATTAACGAAGAAATACAACATTTTTTATAGGTTTAGTAAGGATATGATTCTATTCAATTCTTTAATTACATATTCATTATAACTATTTTGACTGGATTAGTAGAAAGGAACAAAAAAAAAAAATCTTAGGCAAACAATCAATTATAACCGTTTAAAATAATGCATATTGGTCCGTACTATGAATCAATATCTCTATTTTTAAAGTCCAAATGATCAACGTATGCATTTTAATTCATGTTAGCTTGATGCATGCATTTATCAAGTAGTATGGAAAAACATCTTGTAATGTATTTAAGCAGAAAATAGATTATGCTTCAGCTACAGTATCTACTCGTTACGGAATTTTAGGTGTCAAAGTGTGAATCTCTTATAGTTAGTCAAAAAAAGAGATGTGTTTTATCCGAAACGTACGAAATTTAGTAAATATAGTAAATGCAGATGTAGTAGGAGTTGCAAACCGGACGGGACACAACTTGGTTTTGGAAGATATATATGGCATCAAAAGTTTACGAGCTGGTCGTGCTATAATCGGACAATTCAATCGTCCTAGGAACTAGAGCATCAGAAATTACAAGTCAGAGCATTGAAAATTATAAATTAAAGTATTGTTTTTTATTAAGTATTAAATTAATTAGTTAATGGGTTTAAATCCGATCGATATTTTTTTGCCCCCACATGAAAATCCTAGATCCGCGTCTCAAAGCGTATTTTAGTCATCCACAACCCGATAAAAAAAATTGAGAAAAAATTACCACCGTACGTGCTGCATTCATTACCACCAGTAAAATATTTTTTTCCTTTTTTAACATAGAAGTTCACATACACTAGTATCAAACTTAAAATCTAAAATTATACTTCATACCACACAAAACAAATTGTATGCATAATATGATCGATCAAGCAAAAAAAAATTTCAAAATAGAAATTAAGTAGAAACTATTGTGCCATCTCAATTTTCGCAGCCTTAATTTCGTCCTCGTCATCCATGAATCTCTTCCAGAACCAGTGTTGTTTCCAGACCCTGTCAATCATCTCATCTATCGGTATATTCTTGGTCTCAGGCAGGAAGAAGATGACGAATAAACACATGACCATGACCCACGCAGCAAAAAAGAAAAAGACGCCAGCACGCATGGTGCATAGCATCGAGAGGAAGGCCTGGGCTATCAGGAAGGTAAAGAGCATGTTGGAGCTTACTGCGAATGAATAGCCGGCTGTCCTGGTCTCTAGAGGGAATGTCTCGCTGGGTATCAGCCAACCGAGCGGACCCCATGACCAGGCGAAGCTCATCACATACAAGCATACAAACACCACAACCCATAATGCAACACTCTTAGGCAGGTCTCCGGTATCTTTCAAATCTATTGTGAGAATAGCACCAATGGCAACCTATATGCACAAAATGGTTAGAATGGTGATCTCGAGGAAAAAAAATAATTCGAGTTTTAAAAAAATCGTTTTACAATATATATATATTATTTGGCAAAGTAGAAATTTATTATTGTATTTCTTGTGGTATATTGTTGTTGTGATGATACATTTTGAATTATGTACCTGAGTGACAAGCATTTGAACGCAAGCCTCTAGGAGAAGCACCCTCCTACCAACCATATCGACCGCCACAACGGAGACAACAGTCGACAAAACATTGATTGTTCCAACAATTGCCGAAGACATCAATGAGGCATCACTCTTGAACCCAACAGTCTGGAACAAAACCGGGGCATAGAACATGATGGCATTGATGCCGGTGAACTGTTGGAAGACTTGCATTACAATCGCAATCACCAGTTGAGGTCGAGACTTCCTCTTCATGAGGTTTCTATACGGATGTTTCACTTGTCGTGCCATCTCGCTGGCGAGTACAAGTTCCTCATACTCAGCAGTCACATTGTCGACACCTCTAATTTTCTTCAAAGTATTCAAGCCTTCTGTCAGTTTCTGGCGTTCGATCAGGCTTGTTGGGGTTTCGGTGATAAGCAAGGAACCTACGAACAGAAGTGCAGCCGGGATTCCAGCAAGGCCGAGTGCAATTCTCCAACCATGAGGATGGATGTTTGCTACAAAGTAGTTGATGAGATTTGCGAATAGGATGCCGATTGTGACATTCAACTGGAAAAGGATGTTAAGGGCACCACGGTACTTCACTGGTGCCATCTCTGACAAAAAGAGAGGAGCAGCCTACAATATTTAATAAATTGATGTTCAAGTTTTTGATATAGAAGGCTGGTTTTGTTTAACTAGATTACAGCACCCCTCTTAGTTATGCAAAAAGTAAGTATATAAAACTAATATTTAGTTTTCTTTTTTTTAATTAACCTATTTATTATATTATGTGAAAATAGCATAAAGCATATATATTAAGAAATTTTCAATAGGATTGAGTAATAATATTATTAATGTCATATTCATTACCTTAAATCCAACACCAACAACGAACAAATTACTTCTAACAAAATAATAACTTACCTGATTTGCAAATCCAACACCAATGCCAAGTAAAATCCTCCCAAGGATAAGCATTGTGAGGTTCATAGCACCCGCATTCAAGGCAACGCCGGCCAAGAAAAAGAGCGAGGCCATTTGCAATGTGAGCTTACGGCCATAGTTGGAGCATGTCCTGGAGGCAACGAAGCTCGCCACAAGAGCAGCCAGGTACAAGGAGGAGGTGAACAGTTGGAGGAACTGGTTGTCATACTTGCAATAGTTGTTCTCTTTCGCATGGTGCTTTTTTGCGTACACCGCGGGGAAGAACTTCAACAAGAAGTCATCCATTGATGTAACTCCACCTAATTAATTATGAAAATAAACAAAGCAACATTTGAGAAAAATCGCTTGCTGAATTTGGAAATGTGTCAAATTCTACAATTTCGAACTAGTACCAGTATCAGACCTTATCATTACTGACCCACTTGATCATAGAGAAAAAATTTCAAAATAAAAGAGAAGGCAAAAAAACACCGAAAACAAATAAACACAGAAATGTGTATGAACTAAGTCAACTAACCTGAAATGCCGATATCATAACCAAACATCAATCCACCTGTGGCAGCAACAACTGCACAAATAATCACATAGTAAGTAATTTTCCCTCCAAAATCGAGAGCATTGCCATTGGAGATAACAACAGCAGGCATTTTGTTTGTCTTATCTCTCTCACTCCCCTCTGGCAGAAAGAAAAGAAGAACAACAGTGTAGATCAGAGGGATTAGAAGGGCTTAGGAGCAAAACCAATGAAACTTTTATATTTATAGAGCAAATCAGGTACATATGACAGATGGTGTCACGCGGCGGATGCAATTATTGTGTCAAGATCTTCTTAGAGCATTGCTAAATATAGAATATGTGTTAGTTTAGTGTGCTAAATTAACGGTTTTATCTCTATATTCTGACAAGGCAATTTTTCTTTGGAATTACAAAGTAGTTATTAAGTTGTGTTATATCTGAATGCATTTGCTCTGAGATGACATTGACCAATAAAATTTCAGACTTTTATGCTATACTATGTGTTCAAATTATAGTATTTGAATGTCATGGATTAGGACCTGTTGAGTTCTCCTTTGGTGATGGATGGAAAGCTCAATTAGTTAATATTTCTATTTTCGTATATTATACCAATTTATTGTTGGTTTATTCTCTTATGTTTGGCATGTTGTTTGCTTGGAATCTAGTTTATTAATGAGTTGGCTTTGGATTTTTGATTAAACATTGATGTCTGTAATATGTGAAAAGACAATTCTATGGACTGCACTGGTGAAAATTAACCAGGATATCTACCTATTTGTTTTTTTTTCTTTACCTCATATCTTAAATTCTCCTTTTCTTTCAATTCAACGCGGGAATAATTGGACTGGGTTGTCATACTCTTATAAATGTAGTATTCTTGCATTTTTATACCATTATAGTATGTCATAGTTTTTTCAATCTTACATTTACTTGTGCGTTGTTTTAGAGCAAGACATTATGGGAACTAGATTTCTCACAAGGAGAGTTTCACAATGATGATGAGATAGTTCGTCCGTCTCAAGGCTAAATTCAAAGTAGTATGCTTTTGTTAACTTTCTTTCAAACCCACTACTGGTACGGTATACTATGCACTGGTTTTCAAGTTGATGTTGTTTATTTTGGCAACAATTATTATTTCAGTCAGTAACAATGCATTATATTTCATCAAGAAAGTTACCAGCAACGTAGAATTATTTAAAGTTTCTTTTCCTGCTTTTTTTTTTAACTTGTGTTCCAGTGCTTTCCTTCAATGAAGCATTCAACTTGTCCACCTTTTTTTTGGTCATCTTCATATTCCAAATTCAGTTGCCGAAATGTGATACTTCTTACAGAATTCTCTGTCTTGGAAGTGTGTAGACCATAATTGTTTAAACATTTATTGTAGATATATATATAGGTGAAATGTTTATGCTGGTATCGCTACCCCTAATATTGATCTATGAATACCATTGGTGAATAATAAAGGCTTCATACAATTTACATCAGCGCACAGGAAAAGCACTTGCGCGACTTTTACCTCCTACCTTGAAGACATGAGTCTCTTATTTACTTAGCTTAATTATATCACTATATATTATTACAAAATCTCTAGCATAATTTGTTTTGTCAATATTTAGTTTTGATTAATAAAATATAATGATATCATACACTCTAGTTGTAGTTTGCAATTTTAGAATTTTGTGAGATATGAACTGGCACTCTATGAATCTTAAATAATTAGCTATCAAGTCCATTTGAATCATGAAAAAGAACGTTATGACCAATGAACAAATGTGGTTGACGAACATAGTTTATGCACCGCTAATCTAGCGGCTTGTCGAGCATTTGACAAACACCATCCATTTCAAATAGGATTTGCCCCGTGGACACACGAGCAATCCAATCCATAGGATTTCCTTTTCCTCTTCCCATTCTCACTTTTGTGTGGGTTTCTCCGTAATAGGAAGATCCGCGAGAAGTCTTAGTGTCTTACCCATATCTTATCATTTCTTCGGAATTTCCCGTTCCCCGTTCTAGTACGATTGAATTGTCCGATTATAGCACGACGCGCTGCTTCAATGGCTCGATATGAAAGATGACCAGCTCGTAAACTTTTGATGCCATATATATCTTCCAAAACCAAGTTGTGTCCCGTCCGGTTTGCAACTCCTACTACATCTGCATTTACTATATTTACTAAATTTCGTACGTTTCGGATAAAACACATCTCTTTTTTTGACTAACTATAAGAGATTCACACTTTGACACCTAAAATTCCGTAACGAGTAGATACTGTAGCTGAAGCATAATCTATTTTCTGCTTAAATACATTACAAGATGTTTTTCCATACTACTTGATAAATGCATGCATCAAGCTAACATGAATTAAAATGCATACGTTGATCATTTGGACTTTAAAAATAGAGATATTGATTCATAGTACGGACCAATATGCATTATTTTAAACGGTTATAATTGATTGTTTGCCTAAGATTTTTTTTTTTTGTTCCTTTCTACTAATCCAGTCAAAATAGTTATAATGAATATGTAATTAAAGAATTGAATAGAATCATATCCTTACTAAACCTATAAAAAATGTTGTATTTCTTCGTTAATTTTGAATCAACATAATTAAGAGTTACAATGAGTGGCCAATCCGTGACTCGTCTTATCAATTGTATTGAATAAAAATCATAATTAATTAATGCAGTAATATAATCTCCTAAAACATTAATATTAATTGAAACTGCAAAACTTTCAACACATAAACTGCAGTTTGTAAATATCTGTCTACAATGAAAAAAAAAGGTTTTGACCTTTAGATGCACTTAATTCATATGAAAAGTGATTTCAGCATATTATTCAAGAGTGTAAAATCTAATTTTTAATAATAAGTTCTAAGGAGTGTATATAAGTAGGTTAGGAGATTGTAGTAGTATAGAGGATTTTGTGAGAATAATAGAATAGATTTTGGAATTAGAATCATTTGATTTGTTATAAATACATTTTTTTATCAATGAAATTGTTAGTAGGCATTTAAAGCTACGCTACAAGAATTAATGGGACAGTATCCGCGAGGGTAAAAAGTGACTATCCGTGAGGGTATACTGACAGAAATGTGTTTTTTCTATTAGCGACAGGAGTATCCGCGAGAGTATACTGACAGCATCATTCGCGGATATTGTCGGTATACCCTCGCAGATACTGTCCCATTCTTGTAGTACGTACTAACTTTAAAAAAATAATAATAAATTCTAAGATTCTTTTTGAGGTAGTCGCCTAGTATAAATTTTATTAAAATTATAAACATAAACTACCTGGGTAATTTATTTGTTGCAGATAAAAAGTAAGAGAAAAGTATATAAAAATTGAAAAAGATCACAAAAATAATTACTACAACGATTAAAGACCTATAGTCTACTATTTTGAGAAATAAGTTTTTTTATATCTTCGCAGAAGCAGTTAAGTCGTGAACGGGTTTAGACCACTATAGTCTCTATTATTCTAATTTCATTCACTATAAACCATATAATGTTAAAAGTCCTAGTTTTATTTGAGACTAATTTAATGTATCTTAACGTTTCGATTCGATTTGATTCACAATTCATGATACGATTCAAAATACGACGATATTTGCATGATACAAAATCACTCCGTATTCAATATTATATCCGGAAAACGTTGAAATGGTTCAGTTCTATTTTTATGTTTTCAAATTTAACTCTGCATACTTTAATTTATTTTCATTGAAAAGATTATATTTTATTAACAACCAAAAATTTAGGGACTTAATCATTATTTTATAAATAATAATTGGAAAAAATTATAAAAGTGCATGTTCTCAATTTGAAAACATTATTGGAAAAAATATAGTAGCATAATTCATAAATACATTTAAATAAGAATAAAAAATATTTAACAAGATTAGGGAGTAACTGTAACAAAATGAAGAGTTTAACGGGATTTATTGCCACATAACACCCTTCTGAAAATAAATGCATTATAAAATTTATTGAAAATTGTTGGGTCCATTGTAGTATCAAAGGTTCATTGAAAATTGTGATGACTTTTGAGAAATTAAAAACTTATCAATGGTTCAACATAGATAATAAGAAACATTATACATAGTCTCAAAGGTTTTAGCATTTAAGAAAAACTATGTTGCATGGATACGGGTACGGGTATTGTATCGGATACGATACGGATACGGCGATACGGTAATTTTCAAAAATCAAGGAAACGATATGTTTATTATATATAATATTATTTTATTATTTAATTATATTTATATGAATCAAATGGAGCAAAATAATACTACAGCGAAATATATGTTAAATATGATAAGTACTCCATTACAACAACAACATTACATTGGTATAGTGGTAGGGGCTATGGTTGTTATGCCTACTTCCCTGAGTTCGAGTCACGGCTTTAGCAAAAATAAAGTGTTAATTTTGGCGCGGTGCACGGTGGACCGCGCGGTATCCAGGGGCTTATCTGGCCGTATCCGGGCGAGTCAAAGGCGTATCGGCCAAGTAAGGATACACCACGGATACGTATTGGTGCCGTATCGGGCGCGTATCGGTATCCGATATGTGTCCGATACCGATACTTCGCCTATTTAGACGTATCCGTGCAACATAGCTTATAACTAGTTAACTTTTGGATTCTATTATTTAATGTTCATACCAGATTGAATTTCATGTTAACCTTAATTATGGAATCAATGAACTGCATGCAGTACTAATGTAAAATTACACAGAAAATGTACTTTATTCGAGTAAAGAATCTTGCTCTCGTTCAGATAGATTTACGTTGTCATGTTCTTGTCTAAATACTTGTAATTAAATTTAGAATAACATAGATCATCGTTAAGCAGCAGGTACGCTAAGGAGTACCTTCAAATAGTCTTCTAAAAATATAGCCTATTAAATAGACTCAAGATAGCAAATATTTTTTTATAATTAATAGGTGTCATCTTGTTTTTTTTTTTTTTAATTAAGACAAGGCTATCAAAATCTATATTTACCACGATACCTGAATCTTTCTCCTCCCTATTTTATCAAAGTCTAACAATTTTTATGAGCACCGATAAATCATGTTAAAACAAATGCTCAAGTTAATAAGCTCAAGCTTAAATTGTGGAAAAAGAAACACCTATGCCGCTAATATCTGGCCACCAGATCATCCTCCGGTCCAAGTGAGATTTATTTTTCTCGAGTTATTTTTCTCATGCTTAAATTCATTCAAAAAGTCGATATAAAACAATAACTCAAATTTTGTTTGTTTAGCATTGTGCATGAGCGATTGGGCTAATATTCCAAAAGAAATATTAGATAAGATTATGATGAAGATGTGTTATATACTTATATTGATGTTTCAACACTTGATGCAGTTTGCAAATTGTGGTGATTGATGTACATCGATTGTTGTCCTTTTAGAAATATACCAATCAGAGCTCCAATATTATTGCTTAATACTATCAAACCAGATTCAAATTCACGAAGGTTTGTTAGAATGAATGGAGAACTAGCAAGTGAAGAAATCTTTATGCCAGAGGCAACTAACAAGTGGGTTTGTGGATCTTCATATGGCTGGCTTGTTCTAGAAGATATTGATGGTAGGGAAGTATGCCTTTTGAATCTATTGACGAGACGTGTAATTCAACTTTCCTCGGTTGACACTTTCACCATAAGGTTAAATTGTCAAGGTAAACCAGATGTTCCTCTTGACACTAGTGGAAAAACGCACATCAGGGTCGGTTAAAAACGCACATCAGGAACGGGCTACAGGGCGACACTGACCCAGCTGTTACAGATAGTTGGACTAATCAGTGTCGGCTAAATAACCGATACTAATATTCCTCAATCAGGATCGGTTACCGTCAGCCGATACTAAATCCCTCAATCTGGATCGGATCTTTTCCAAAGCCGACCCAGATTACTATAATCTAGGGCGGTTCTTTATTAACAGGCGATACAAATTATACTAAATCAGTAACGGTTCTTATTAAAAGGCGATACAAATTTTAATCTGGAACTGTTAATGAAGAAAGCCGATACTAAATCTCTTTAACTGGAACGGTTTAAGTAGACAGGCGTTCCTAATTGTGTGAATCAAGATCAGGTTTTGTAATAACCGTTCCTGATTGTGTGAATTTATTTTAAAAAAACATTTTTTTATATTTTGGCCGGCTACCATATTTTTGCTGGCCTATATGCAAGGCATAAATTATTACAACCAGAAAGCAGAAAGCAGAAAATTGCTGGCCTATATTTTGGCCGACTACCATATTTTCACATTAGACATAAATTAAAACCAGAAAGCATTAGACATAAAAATTATTACAAATCAACACACATGTATTGCAGTTTTCACATCCTAAATTAAAACATGTTGTTCACACCCTAAATTTTTTACAAAAAACACATACTAAATTGATTTACTTTTTTCATCTAATACTTCCTTCAAGAAAAATTTACCCCACACTGTGCGAATGTTGTCGATGCTTGTTGCGTTATAACTAACGGGGAAATCCTGCATTTTTTAGAGCATATAAGAGCACGATTAATTGCATATTTTTGAAGCAACTATGCATACCTTTGCATAACTGACGGGGAAATCCTTCCGTGAATTCTATATTTCTATATCCCAATTTTTAGGGGAGTGCTTCTAGCAGTACAGACGCAGTGTCAGTCTGAAAAAGAGAGGCACCAAAATAAAAAGCAAAAGACATATCACACACATATATATATATAAACACAGGCAGTTCAATCACTGAATGCCATAATATATATGACACCGTGCAGAAATGGTGTATGTATGTATACATGTATACTACCTTCTGTAAAGAGATGGTATATATATACATACATGTGATGTATAATTATATGAAATGCATACTTTTCCAAATGGGGAAACAAGCTGATGCAATGCAGTTATTCTATCCCCTAGCTTCTCCTTTCTCACCTGAAAAAAAAATAATGAGAAGAGCAAAAAGTTAAGACTTTCATAGAAGTGTTAAATATATTCCTCTCTCTCCTCTTTATGATGATCACCTAAAGAACTAAGCTTCTGATGTGACTAAGATTTGTTGCACATTTTAAATATGGTTCAATTAATACTTCAATGTGCCCCCGAAATTGCTTGTCTAATAAACTTGCTGATAAGTGGTAATATATCTTACTAGTTACAAAAACAAAAGTTTATGCACTAGACATTATATATATTTTTCTAGTCACTAACAAAAATATACATTTTATTTTAGCACACACGAGGACATTAATGGCAAACTAAATTAAGTTAGAAATAAGCACACATCTAAATGAGGATATAATTGTAAGTGACATTTGAACTCAAGCAGCTCGATTGTCAAAGGATCCTATTGGTTCAGTTTCTTGTTAAGAGCATAGATAATATAATTTGTCCTGTATTGGTCATAAGTTGGTCAATGAGGAAAAAATTTCGGTTTCACCAAAAGGTACCTCTTGTCAACAAGGTCAGTCTTGTTACCCACAAGAACAATAATGACATCACTCCCCCTCTCTGTGCGCACCTCCTCGATCCACTTTGATGTGTTCAGAAATGATTGTCTACCTGTCTCATTGTATGAAACAAATTAGTTAAATTTATGAAATTTACTTATAGAAGTTGTAGACAGAGGCAGCTGAGAAGTCAGAACTGTAACAAATGAAAAATGTCAAATTATCTTTTATTTATTTATTTATGATATGATAAGATTTGCTAGTTCTTTCGTCTAAGTACTTAATTTGAGGCTTAAATATCAACACCGGTCCAAAAAATGGAAAAATTCTATTGCAGGTGATGTGCTCTACCAGTTGGATATAGATCTATGATAACTATGATAACTATGATAGTAATAATAGAGACTTATTATTTACCAGAACTTTTGATGTGCTTTCGTCTAAGTACTTAATTTGATGTGCTTTCGTCTAAGTACTTAATTTGATGTGCTCTACCAGTTGGCATCCATGTACATTTTCAACTATGATAGTAATAATAGAGACTTATTATTTACCAGAACTTTTGCACTTCCGAAATCACAGATCTTGTAGCATACATAGCCAATTTGTGGACCGATTGCCTAATTAATTACCCTAAATGATGTAATGTTGTCCTTCAGTGCTAAAAACGATGAGAAACAAAATATATATCAGAAAAATCAACAAAACTGTACCAGGTGCGAAATGGAAAAAATCAAAACCGTACCAGGTGACCTCCAGGTGCTAAAAAATCAAAATCGTACCAGGTTTAATTAGGATTGAGTGGCATTTAGCATTTCACATACAAAAATCAAAACCGTACCAGGTGCGAGATGGAAAAAACCTGGAGATGGAAGCACCTGATGTAATTAGACTAAACATGACCATAACTAATATGTAATTAGACTAACAGCACCTATATTTTATTAAGTACCAATTACATTTTGCTTCACCAGGGTGACTGTAAATTATCTAATTGATTCGTTGTTCTTATTTACCATAAAGGACAGAAGCAAGTCAAGATAGAAATTGAGAAGAGTACAAAGAATTAAACCCGAATGCTGTTATTGGCTCCAACAAAGTACTGATCGATGGTCTTCAGCCATCCCACATCATCGTGCGAATGCGGTACCAGGTGCACATTCAGCTTACCAGCCACTGGACCAGCAGTTGTGTTGTACCTGATATAACTACCAGCACAGGTACGCACCAAGACCGTGAAGCATAGTACAACGGCGAGATGGCTGCTGCGCGGATCAATTCGGAGCGAGGTGCGCCGGAGAGAAGCGGCGACTAGAGTGACCTCCAGGTGCGGCAGAGCGAGGTGCGGCGGAGCCGCCCGCGAGAGAGAGAGAGCCCGAGTGAAAAGCTCTAGCTTGGCGCAGAGAGAGAGAGCCCACGAGAGAGAGAGAGACCCCGGGACTTGAGCGCGAGAGAGAGGGTCTGAGTCCGAGAGAGATTTCAAAATGAGATATGAACCCTACCTTAATTCGCTCAGGGTATATCTGGGGAGGGAGAGTTATTAGGATCGGTTATTTAAAAATCCGTTCTGAATACGTGAATACGGGATCCATTAGCATCAGCTATTAAAATAACGGTTCCTAATACCTATCAGGAACGGTCCTAATACAACCGATATAAAATACTACTAATCAGGAACGCCTCTTTATAAAACCGATCCTATTAAGACACAATCAGGAACGCCTCTTTATAAAGAACCGTTCCTGATTTGGCCAACACTATCAAGAACGGATTTTTAAATACAACCGTTCCTGATAAGTGAAATCAAGGTCGGCTTTGTAATGTGCCCGTTGCTGATAGGTATCCGTATCGGTTAGGGATTAAATCCGACACTGATGGGGCGACACTAATTGTACTTTTTCCACTAGTGTGATGGCTTTAGTTATATATTCAAAGCAATCTTATCAACTAACCCTGTAATATCAGAGCAAGACTGCATCATAATGGCAATAGTTGGAAAAATAAGGAGACTCTCCTACTATAGGATAAGAGATAAAAAATGAACGAATGAGGAAGGTTCTTTATCAAGACTTTGCGATGTTAGAAAATTTTATGGCACTGATAATTAGAGTGTTTTAATGTCTTGCAACATTATAGATTCAAATTCCATAGAAATTGTTGTTATTGGAAATATGAGAAATTATATATATTATGTATTTGGTAGGATGATGCTAATTGTCACTTGTTAGAAAAGAGTTAAAAGTCGTTATCAAATAAGTCTATTTTTATTTTCTAATAAAATGAAAGATAAAATTATATAACTTGCATGACAAATCATTCAAAACTTATTTTCTAATAAAATGAAAGATAAAATTATATAACTTGCATGACAATTAAATCATTCAAAACACACACGTACAGACACTCTATTACCACACACAACACTTCTTTGGACATTAACTTTCAATGAGACTTGTTTTTTTCTTGATATTAAATTTGAAGTACAAATATGGTAGTTCATATCATAAATAAATCATAACCATTAAGAAAAAAATAGTAAATTATTTTTTACAATAATTAAAAAAATTGAAGAACCAATTTTTCAAAAGTCATAATTATATAACTTCCTTGTTAAAAAAATGATTACAGATCATCTAATTATATACTCAAATGTTAAAGATCTTCTAATATTCAAAATAAAGCAACATATGAATGTCTTCTCGTCACATATAAGATATAGCTAGAAATTAAAATAATATAGCTAGTACAACATAGCGAACCTAAAAAGCTAATAATAGAAACATAAAAATACAAAAGTGGATTTTCATTGATATGTCCACATTATAAAATTCAGAAATATTTACCACAACCATAAACACAATAACTAGATACAAAATTTTATCTTTTATTTTATTAGAAAATAAAAAATAGACTTGGGATATCTTCTCCCAAGCGAAACAAAAAAGAGAAAAAGCAAACCCTAACTTAGCAGCCACCGCTCTTTTCTCCTTCCTCCATATCACTCTATTCCGCTCCACCCGTTCTTTCTAGTCTTCACCTCCGACATAGTGATATCCCCCTCTTTCTCGTCTCTATCTCCTCTAGTGGAGAGGAGAATGAGGAAGAGGGGAGGGAGCCAAGTCGAGCGGAGCTAATCGGAGCCGAGAGTGCGGTATTATCGGAGCTCGAAACGTAGAGTCTTTACCTCAATCTCGATCGGAGCACGGCGGTGAGCAAATCCATCTGTCGGAGCGCGACGGCTACCAGACGAAAGCGGATCCGGTCGCGAAGAGAGATGGATAAAGAGGTAATAGGTGTTTAGGAGTGTCAATAAGTAGAATTAGTTGATTAGGATAGTTTACATTATTTTATGAGAATAAATGAATTTAGATCTAAGAAGGGGACTTGTTGTCACACGTTTTTTTTATCAATGAAATTGTTAGTAGATATTTAAAGTCACTAGCTTTAAAAAAATTGACTTAGTAACAATTTTTTACTCTTTTCTTACAAGTGACAATTAGCAACATTCACATAATTTATAAGATTTTTAAATAAAAATCGTATAATACTTGCATGACAAATCATTCAAAACACACTCTATCTCTTACCACACACAAAACTTCTTTGGACATTAACTTTCAATGAGACTTGATTTTTCTTTATATTAAATTTGAAGTACAAGTTGTTAGTTCATATCATAAATAAATCATAACCATCAAGAAAAAAAAGTAAATTACTTTAGACAATAATTAAAAAATTGAAGAGCCAACTTTTCAAAAGTCAAATTATATGATTTCTTTGTAAAAAAAATGATTACAGATCATCTAATTATATTCAAATGTTAAAGATCTTATAATATTCAAATAAAAACAACATATGAATATCTTCTCGTCATATATAACTAGAAATTAAAACAATATAGCTAAAAATTGGAGAATGTACGATTTTAAGCATAGGAATTAGAAGTCTACTTCTTAATATACATATACTTATTCAATGAAAAAGGAAATTTGAAAACTATGCATGTTTACAAATAAGTAGAACAATAAGTAAAAAGAAAAAAAACTAATATTTTTTTATTAGATCATACATGCCACCCTAAAATCAGAAAATGCGTTACTTGATTTATATTTTACGTTTAAGTAAAAAATTAACAATATTATTAAAAGGATATATAGACAGTAGGTAATTAATTGTTGTATTATCTATTAAAGTGATGTTTCTCACTTCTCTCTTTTCTTTTCATCCATTGTAATTACTATATATAGTACCCTGTATTTTATATTTCTAATTTTAATAAAATTGATAAAAGGCTATTTGCCTACTACCTCAAAAAGAAACCGGGGACATATTATAAAAATATTGGGTTTTACATTCTTGAGCAGTATATTGAGATCACTTTTCATATGAAATAGGTGCATCTAAACATAACAATTTTTTTGTTTTCATTCTAGCTAGACAGGGATATTTACGAACTGCAGTTTATTTTGTGCAGAAAATTAAGCGGTTTCTATATTAATATTATAGGAAATAATATTACTTTATTAGCAAATTATGATTTTTAATCAATAAGTAATGATGGATAAGATGATTAATGGATTGGCCACTCATTATAACTCTTAATTATGTTGATTTCAAAATTAATGAGAGGAAATACAACATTTTGTAAGGTTATGTTGCTTTTTAATTCTTCAGTTACATATTCATTATATTTAACTATTTTACTAGATCAATTAATCTTTTGGGTGGTGTTTGGTTGTGGACTAAAGCTAATGAAACCTAACTTAGTTATTTCAACTTAGGCCGATCTAAATTATATTATTCATGTTTAATTGATGTCTAAAGGTATACCTTGACTTAAGTTGTTCATTGTTTGGTAAGAATTTGGTGGTTAAAGGCATGATTTTGATATTACAAATTATTTTGTCTTACAAAATTTGTAATATCAATAATAAAACTATTCTTCTATTTTTTTATTTTGATTGAAAAAAAATTGTACAAGAAAATGAGTTATGTACAAATTAAAAATATATTGGGTTGCTAAACAAACAAATTATTTATTTGTAGTACAATTTCAAAAAATATTTTATTTAATTATTTTTTAGATTGCATATTTTGTTAATTTAAAAAGTTAAGCTATTTAAAAAAATATTGATTTTGTAATTGATGATGTTATAAGTTTCTTTATGCTTCATGGAAACAAAATTAATTGCTTATTTTACATTAACTTAGAAGTGATTGAAAATAATAAAAATAATGAAAAGTTAGGTCATATACTTATTAGTTTAGGTCAAGTTAGACTAGTCTAAATGTCGGCTTATTTCATCTTAATCTGGCTCAATTAAATCACATTTAACAGAATAAGTGACGTCTAAAGTTCTTATTTCATTGTTTAGTTCACAACTAAATATGACCAGTTCAGTCCACGTATCATTCCTCTTTTGTCTTTTTAGTACGACGCATAATAGAGATTAGTTTTTATATTCAAAAGATATAGTGTATTATATCATATATATTAATTTTAATAATGAGCCTTTTTGTGATTAACCACCGAGACTTTACAATAAAATTCTTCAAATTTATTTTTGATATTTCTAATCTATAATTGAAATTGTCTCAACATCTTGAATTTTTCCTTTCGATCTGTGATCAATAGTGTAGTGGATGTAAAGTTAAAAAGAGAAGAGGGTAAATATTTGTTAATTTCACCAAATAATCAAATATTAAATGAATAACTGCAGTAAACCCTGTGACATCTGTTTGAAGAGAGAGATATATAGTGGGCCCCGGATGGTTGTCTTGGAGGCCCAATCAACGCATGACACTGTCAGGTCATGTTAATTTCCCAACATTTGTTGTTACTCATTCTAGATAATTTTGTGTGTTAATCCTTATTTTCCTCGTAATTTTACGCAGCACCACGACTTACAAAGATATTTTGCAGTCTTATCCAGTGACCAGTGTCTCCAAAGTTTTGTAAATTATAGTTGCATGTACCCAGGATTTACACAAGTAAATGGCGATTTTTTGTCTATAGAAAATATTAAAAAAGAAGAGAGAAATATAAATAGTACTAATAAGTAGAAGAGTCGGTAGAAATTCTACTGATATAAAGTTTGAATTAGTTTGAATCGGGAGAATTCCTACCGATCAAAATCAAATTGTTTTTGTTATTTTCTCTATTAAAATATAGAAAGTCTTTAGAAAAATAGATGAAGTCCTTCTAGTATATCTAAATTTTAAGATATTTTATCTATTTTTTCAAAAGTATTTATATTTTAATAGAGAAACAAATACTAGTTCAGTAAGAATTCTACCAATCCAAATTTTTTGATCGGTAAAATCCTACTTATCTTTCTACCCATTAAATTTTATTGGTACTCTTTTTATTTTTCTCTCTTCTTATCTAATATTTTTTATAGAAAAAATCTCGAATAAATAACGCTTTTTTTACTGATGTTATTTTGGTAGCTTATTAAATTAAGCCCTAGTCTATAACACAATTCGGTCACAAATGCACAACCTTACCATGTAGTAATACGGGTTGTCGAACCACATGGAGGTATTGGAAGTCCGAGCTTACAAATTGTCAGTAATCTAGATCAAACGAATTGAGATAGAACAAACAAAATCCTTGGTGAATTTCTAAAATGTATGATGAGTAGTGATTATGCAAGAGATAACAAAAATGTTATAAGATGAATTTCTAGGGTTATGGGCAGGGGCGGAGTCTGACTTTCAAAGTATGAGAGTCAAATTTGAATGAGGGTCAATCATATAACATTTTTGTGCTCTGAATGAGATTTAATTTTATAGTATCTGTAACATTTTACTCTAAATTACATAAAAAATCATGTATAAATAAAAAAAAATAGAGGTCAATTGACCCATACTCTGTTAGTGGGTCCGCCCCTGGTTATGGGTACTTATTGTGTTTATCTATCTATTTTTCTAATATTTGTGTTGTAATAAATTGAGGAGGTGCTATCCTAATTAAGGTAGATACTTGTACACTTTTGTGGATTCGTGCCGTATTTTAATCAAATGGGTCTCCTGTTTTCGTAGCTTAATTACCAGTTTTAATTTAAACCCAATAAGTTCTTTGATAACTCGTGTTTTCTCCAAAGACCTTTTGGATTAATTTTGTAGCTTCGAGTATCTAAGTTTATTTATGTTTTTTCGGATAGTTAAATTTCTTCTTTCTTTCAGATCATCATTTAATTTACCTCAGGTCGTTTGTAAACCTGTAACCTTTCATAAAGTACTTCTAATTTAAATGTACCCTTTCAGTCTCAATTTAATATTAATGGATCCCTTTATGAACTTTAAAATAAATTAACAAACACAAAACATACATTGCCTTCCATAAACTTAACACAAACACAAAACATATTTCAATTCAAACAAACAAACGACAAGAAACAAATAAATAAGAGAAATAATTACGATCTTTTTCAATATAATCATCACGTAATAAATCAACAAAACCTAAAGTCATCTCACGCTCCCCTTCCAGTTTACCTACTACTGTACCAGAGTGAATATGATCTCCACCAGACATACGTAATGCTTTAGCTAGTACACGGAAATGCATACCATGGTTTTTCTGTCTATCAATAACTGCATGCATTGCGCGGTGGATGTGAAGAAGTAGACCATTATCACGACAATAAAAAGCCAAACTAGTATTTGCAGTGAATCCCCCGGTTAAGTAGTCATGCATTATGATAGGAGCTCCCAATTCTCTAGCAAATGCTGCTCTTTTGAGCATTTCTTCAGATGTACGGATCATTGCATCAATAGCAATAAGCCCTGTTTGAAGGGGCTCATATACAGAACGCCTCGAAATTATACCAGGCGCAGGGGATTCAATTAATCGGGATTCAGAAGATACAATTGGGCCTCTTCCATCAATAGGTTGAGCCAAAGCATTTATAACACGACCTAAATAAGCTTCACTAACAGGTATCTGAGCAATTCTTCCTGTTGCTTTTACAGAACTTTTCTCTTTTATCATCAAACCATCACCCATTAATACAACGCCAACATTTTTTGATTCCAAATTCAGAGCAATACCTATTGTACCCTCTAGAAATAGGATAAAGGTTCTTTTTTTTTTTTTTACTATATTCAAAGTCCTTCACCGTACTTTATAACCAAAACTCATAAAAAGAAAATATCAATTCCAAATCCTGTACCTCAAAAAAAGGCAGGATTTATATCTCGATCGGGGAAGAGAAGGGGTAAATCCCATATGACCCAATATATTTGACAAGTCGCACTATATGTCAAGCCAAGCTTTTCGGTTCGGTTCTAGGACGTTGAAAAGATACTTTTGGTATTCCTAATATTCCAAAAATTGAACCAAAAAATGCATATCCTTTATTCACTTCAATAAGGAAAGGTGAAAATCCATGATTTCTTGTCGATTCAAAAAAACTGTAACGAAGGGATTGATTGATCATTCGAATGATCAAAAAGTATCCATTTATTCTCCAATAATGCAATCTTCCCGTTGCGTATTTTCTTATTCTCTATCTTCTAAATTCTTGTGTTGAAGTTCTTGCGAAAGCCTCATACCTCGTATTTTGCCTTGACCTTTCGGCTCCTAAAAGTTGAAGACTCGGATTGCGACTGCCGCGTGTGCTATGCTCGATTCGTATGAAGAGATGTGATGTAACAAATAAATTCGTACAAGGAACAGAGGTAATGAAGGAGAGGAAGGGCCAAGGGACCGAAGCCCCCTGTGTGGGAACCAAAACCAGAAAAAGCTCTAAATGAGAATGTCTTGATTGTATTTATCAAACCCCTTTATTAGCTGCCGTTCTCACACCAGAGTGATAACTTAATGATTCATGAAAGATTCGGCAGGATTAAAAATTCGTGATTCGACAATAATTCAAATATAATTCAGAATTATATATTGAAAACAAAAATAAAAATTGCGAAAAATTTGGAAAATTTTTGTAAAATTCGGAAAAACTTCGGGGAAACCGAATAATACCCTAATTAATTCGCCAACAGTTCAAATTCGAATTATTCACAAATCTTATTACTATGCCCCACACTACCCAATAATGGAAAATATCAAAATAAAAAATCTTCTTAGTCTCTGATTGGTGCATGTGAAAGCAAGAATTGCATAATTGGCAAGATGTGTTGCGCACTTGATTTGAGATTGATGAACACATCGGACCAAATTTTGGAGTCATGGGTGGCGTTTCCGTTCATGTGCACTTGATATGAATGAATATTGAAATGACACACACAAATATTAAAAGGTCGTGCACATATTTTGAAATAAATTAAACAGAAGTGTTGCCCATCAAATTCAAATTCAGTCGTCTATCAGACCTATTCTCCCTTGGATGGAAATTATTATCAGATGCGTGGATCCTTTTATTAATTCGCATATGCATTTTTTATTAATGTGAAATGTTCAGTCTCTCAGCCAATCAGATACAAGGGCAATATATGGCCGACAATATATTTTCATCTTAAGATAGGGAAATAGAGCATTCCGCGCGCAAATTAAGGGCTCCGCCAACTCAGTTCTTGTACAACTTTTGTACACATGTATTCTTATGATGTCGCGCTAATCTGTAATAAATTAATAAATAGCGCAGTGTCCTATCTCTTGACAAAAAGAAAATAAAAATACAACAAAAATATGGAAATCAATATTGATTTTGGGCCTAAACATGTATAAAATAATATTTTAGGCTTATCATTACCGTCCATTTTGCATCTAAGGGAGCACAAATTACGATCAATGCCAAACAACTAATAATTTGATATTTATTAACAAAAAAGTAAATTAAATAGCAGGCATGCCAAATGGAGGCCCAATAAGCCCATATAAGATTCGAGATATAAATATAAATCGGTGATCAACCACCCCAGGCCCAATAAGCCCATATACAATTAGAGTATTCGCAGTGTCCAACGGCCGAGAATTAGGCCACAAGTGTACATATCAAGAGTCGTTCCATAAATCAAGGTTTTCACCATTTTTGACCTTTGAGCGAAGGTACTGTTGTTTCTCTCTCGCCACATTGCCCAAGCCCCTGCTGCCCATAATGTCTCTCACTGCTTCTTCTTTGGTTCTAGTGTGGTTCTATGGCCCCACCAAACCTGGAGCATGGAGGAGCAGTTCGGATTCGACATAGGAATATTCATGTGAGCTAAAAGCCCTCTTCAGAAAGTATTTGAGAATGGACACAACCATAGCAAGTGATCCCTGGTTTCTGGTTGGTTATCTCCACAAAGTTTGTAACCCGGTTCAACAGGACAGCCCCTATTGATGAGCACTTGCTGAGTCAAAATTTTGTTTTGTAGGAGGGGCCAAAGAAAAAATCTTACTTTTCGATGGGCTTTCAGTTTCCACAGTGTGCTCAGATATTCAATTTTTCACATTTAGTTGTGTTTCTTATTTGTTTTTATTTAATTGGGTTAGGATTCTTATATAGGTGTAATAACTTAACAAAGATGTTTCACGAGATACTCGTTTGGGAACATATTTGAATGAAAGTAGAGAGATTTGTGTACGTCGGTTGGGGACTTGGGGTTGGCGGAAGGGGTTGTGAATTTCCGATGACTGTTTGTGACTTCATGATATATATATGTTTATTAGCACAGAAAATAAACCAATTAGAAGAAACAGAAGGAAACAAAAGAAAATGATAGAAATTGTGTAACACAATAACAATAAGTTTAAATTCTAATTCTAATAAAATGTTAAGGCTCTTTGTATATATTCAACTTTTATTGATGATCAAATTATATATATAGCCATATAGGTGGTTTTCTAACTTTTACTTCAAAAATAAACACATAAACAGCCAAATAAAATAGCAATTGCCCATTCTATATTTTAAACAATGTCCCCAAAACATTAATAACTAGTTACCATGGAGTTGGAGTCACTCGAAATGATGAAAGAAGTTTATCCTGAACTTTTTCGTTGTACAAGGAAGCAGATCGATTTCTTTGCTATATCATACATGCCAATATAATGATTATGAATGTGAAAGGAACGACGATCTGTGAAGTAGATGTTGTTTGTTCTACTACTGTGTCTTTGTGTCGGTAGAGAGAACGAGCCATTATTTCCTACGAACAACAATTGATCACCTATGGAGTCTATCTCAACCCATCTATGACGTGTTTCAACTTTATTATGAGGAATCTGCAAAGACGGATTGCATTTGTCTAGTCAATACACACTAAGGCTATGTTCCCCATATACTGCTGAGACTAGTAATAGACGTTCTGATGCCATGACCAAGTAGTTCCAACCAATGTCAGAATAATTATATTTCATCATAATTACCATAGCAACAAGTTCTATGGAATTTGGATCTATGATGTCGCAAGACATTAAAAGTTTAAAACACCCTTCTCGTTAGTGCCATAAAATTTTCCTTCATGATGTATATATAATATCACGGAGTCCTGGTAAACAACCTTCCACATTCGTCCATTTTTTGTCTCCTATCCTACAATAGTAGAGTTTCCTCATTTTTCCAACTATTGTTATTATGATGCAATCTTGCTCTAATATTACCGGATTTGTTGATAAGATTGTTTTGCATATATAACCAAAGCCATCAAAAGAGACGTCTGGTTTACCTCGGTAATTTAAGAAAGTGTCAACAGGGGGAAGTTGTATTACACGTCTCGTCAATGGGTTAAAAAGGCTTACTTCCCTACCATCAGTATCTTCTAGAAGAAAGCCAGCCATATGAAGAACCACAAACCCACTTGTTAGCTACCTAGATCTGGCATAAATATTTCGTCACTTGCAAGTTATCCATTCATTCTAACAAACTTCCGTGAATTTGAATCTGATTTGCAAGTATTGAGCAATAATATTAATTGGAACTCCAACTAGTATATTTCTAGAAAGACAACCGTAGCAATTGATGTACATTAACTGCCACGATTTGCAAACTACACCACATATTAAATATTAACAGAAAACACTCTTTTCATAATATCATTGAATATGTCTTCAGGAAGATTAGCCCAACCACTCACGAGCAATGCTAAACAAACAAATTAAGTTTGAGTTATTGTTTTATCGACAATTTGAATGAATTTAAGCTTAATAAAAATAACTCAAGAAAAAAAAAATCAAGAGGTGTTTTTTATTTACTTTCAGCCTTCGAGGACATGTCATAATCCATATGAGATAAAGAACATATATAATAGAAAAAAAAAAAAATCAGGGAAAACAATCTCACTTGGACTAGAGAATGATCCGGTGGCCAGATCATGTTTGGGGCGTAGGTGTTTCTTTTTCCACAATTTAAGTTTTGAGTTTTATTAACTTGAGCATTACTTTTAACGTTGTGTACTTACAATATGTTAGGCTTTGATAATATAGGGAGGAGAAAGATTAAGATATTGATGTAAATTAATATAGATTTTCATAGCCGTGTCTTAATTAAAGAAAAAAAAACAATATGACACCTATTAATTAAAAATTATATTTACTATCCTGAGCGGCTGAGCCTGTTTAATAGGCTCTATTCTTAGAAAACTATTTGGAAGTACTATTATTCCTTTTTATATATAGCATGTTAATAACAATATTTTGTCCATAGCGTGTTGCTTTTACAGTGATTTCTGTTATTCTCAATTTTAATTACATGTTAACATGTGACAACGTAAATCTGGACGAGAATGAAATTCTTTTACATGACTAAACTACATTTCCTATGTATTTTTACATTATTTCTGTTCATTGATTCCATAATTGGTTAACATGAAATTCAATCTATTATATATGAACTTCAAATAGAAACCAAAAGCTAATTAGTTTATAAGATATCTCTTCCAAATGTTTTTCTTACATGCTAAAACCTTTGAGACTACATATATATAATGTTTCTTATTATCTATGTTGAACCATTTATAAGTTTTTAATTTCTCAGAAGTCAATGAACCTTTGATACTACAATGGACCCAACAATTTTCAATAAATGTATTAATGCATTTATTTTCAGAAGGGACGTCATGTGACAAAAAACTTTTATTTGTGAAAATAATAAGTAAGCACTTCAGTTTGTTATCCCCTAAGCTTTTTAACTATTTTTATTTTTATTTAAATGTTTTTATGAATTCTGCTATTATGTGTTTTTCAATGATGATTTCAAATCGAGAACATAAACTTTTTTAATTTTTTCCTATTGTTATATTATTTATAAAATACAATTAAACATTTCATGTTTTAGCAATTTATGTCGGTTTACCATCGGCAATATTATTATTTTACTCATGCGGATTGTAACTCGTGTATGCCTATTAAAAGTTCTCTTTTATTGTATTTTTTAAGTTAATGTAAGAAATTTAATTATTTTTTAAGGAAAAAAATCATTTTTGTTAATTTCTATATCAATATCTATTAATATAGCTATATTTTGATCCATATTAATTTATGTGTAAAGCTTATACACCTCTTAATCACACTAACCTCTACCTCTGTTTTTCACACATGCAAGAATACAATATGGGCGATCTTTTATTCCAATAATCATTGATAGAAGAATATATATATAGAGAGAGAGAGTTCGGCTACGGTGCTTCACGAAGTAAAGCGAGTGTTTTACTTCACACTCATATTTTGGATTTCAAAGTTTAAAATGTCGATCCGAACAGTTCAAATTGATCTCCATATTAAATTGTACTTGGAGACCAAATTTTACATTTTTTGGAAATTTTTTACTATTTTTTAGAATTTTTGAAAATTGTTGTTTTTGATGGTCCAGGATTTTTTGAAAAACAGCGATTTTAAAAAATTCTAAAAAAATAGTAAACAATTTTCAAAAGATGTAAAATTTGGTCTCCAAGCACAATTTAATATGGAGATCAACTTGAACAGTTCGGATCGACGTTTTGAAGTTTCAAATTAAAGATATAGACGTGAAGTAAAACACTCGTTTTACTTTGCGAAGTACCGTAGCCCAACTCTATATATATATATATATATATATATATATATATATATATATATATATATATATATATATATATGATAATTAACGGCAAATCTTCTTCAAAAATTAATACTTCAGCAGGCCGTCACCGTTGCATCTCCACTCGTCCATTATTGATTTTATTTGCTTGCTCTGCTAATTAATTGGCATGGCGCTTAATTTTTCAAAAAAAATATTAATTTAATTTTATTATATCTTCTATTTTATGATTAAAAAATATTGCGTGAAAATGATGACTTGTCTAATAAGTAGATTCCATGTTTCATGTATGTTTCATGGTTGTTTTGGTCTTTCTATAACTATGTATAGATTTCCAGTATCAGAAAGTATTCTCAGTATTGTTGAGTTCAGATCCAGTACAGTATTCTACCATGTATAATGAGATCTTCATAAACATAAAATTTATATTTGTTGATTTTTTTTTTTATATATCATAGTAAAATTAATGAACATTTACAAGCACAAGCACAATTACTAAGCACATATTTCTATCTTTTTTATTTTAAAATAAATGTAGATTTATTTGATAATTTTTTTTTATTTTTCCATTAAAAAGTGATAGGTAGCCTCATTCACATAATTTATAAGATATTTTAAATAAGAATCCAGTAATATTTGCATGACAAATCATTCAAAACACACACTCTCTTACCCCCACATGCAAAACTTCTTTGAATATTAACTTTCATTAAGTGTTGCTTTTTTAATTTTCCAAATTAAATTTTAAGTACAAATATTCCAATTATGTCGTACATACATCATATGCTTCTGACCATGAAGAAAACAATAAATAATTACTATTGACACTAATAAAAAAAATTGAAGAGCCAATTTTTCAAAAGTGATAGTTATATGACGTCCTTGTTAAAAATAAGAACTTTTAAAACTACGCTGTTACAAATTAGTCGAACAATAATTAAAAAACTAACATTTTCATGTCTGATCGTACATGCCGAAGCTGGCAAATGCATTACTTAGATATATATTTTACAAGTCGGCAAATGCATTACATCGCAAACAATAAGTTAAAAAAATAACATTTTATTAAAGAATAACTAATAGGTCTTTAATTGTTGTATTATCTATTATTGTAATATATTTTACTTCTCTCTTACCTTTTTATCCGTTGTAATTACCAATATACCCATGTATTTAAATTGTTTACTTTTATAAAATGTGTACTAGACTATTTGCCTGATACCTCAAAAGAAACTTGGGACTTGTTATAAGAAAATTAGGTTTTACATATATTGTTGAACAATATACTAAAATCACTTTTCATATGAATTAACTATTAAGTATATCTAAACATAACAAATTTGTTTACTTTTCATTATGCACACAGGTATTTACGAACTGCAGTTTATTTTTTTAGAAATTTTAACATTTTGTTTACATTAATGTTTTAGGAAATCATATTACTTCATAAATTAATTATGACTTATTATCATTTCTCATGGATAATACGAGTCATGAATTGGCCACTCATTATAACATTTAATAATGTTGATTTTGAAATTAGTGTGGAAATACAACATTTTTTTACTAGATCAGTAAGGAGATGTTGCTAGGGGTGTTCAACCGGTCGGTTCGGGTCAAACTGAACTTTTTTTGCCGAACCGCGGTTTGAATCAAATTTTGAAAACCCAACTGAACCGACCGAATTAAAATTTCAAACCGATTTAAAACCGAACCAATTAAACCAATTTAAACTTCAGTTTGTTCGGTTGAACCGAATACAAACATTTCAAGTTACAAATAAACATTTCAAAACCGGTTGGTTCGGTTCAAACCGATTTGGATAATATTTTTGATAACCACACAAGCCGTTTTTTGATAAACCAATCCATTATAAACCACACAAAATAAACCGATGCATTATAAACCGATCCATTTTTATTAAACCGGTTGGTTCGGTTCAAACCGATTTGGAGATCTCAAAACCGAACCGAACCATTTAAACCGAACTTCTTTAAAAACTAAACCGAACTGAACCATTTAAACCGAACAACCGATCCAATTAAATCAAAAATTGCCAGTTCGGTTTAAAACCGAATAAACCGATCCATTTGAACACCCCTAGATGTTGCCATTCAATTCTTCAATTACATTATATCATTTTTTTATTGTATTTAACTATATGTTGACTAGATCAATATCCCTTTGTTGCAAATTGCAATTTTATTCAACTAATCTTTTGCAATTCATTCATCTAATCTTCCGTTCGATCTTTTGCGCTGACCTGTGGCCTATGGTGTAGTGGATGTAAAATTGAGAGAAAATGGGTAAATATATGATCTCATTTCACCAAATATTGAATGACAAACTGCAGAAAACTAATAGAGATATAATGGGCCCCGCATGATTGTCTCGGCCCAATCAACAGATGACACAGAAAGGTCATGTCTCTCAGGATTTGTCGTTTACCATTCCAGATAATTTATGTATTAATCCTTATTTTTTCTAATAATCTTCACGGACCATGATTTACACAGATATTTACATTCTTATATAAAGAAACATTAAGAGTGAGTCTATGATACTATGCATATGACGGGTTGGTCCGTAATACGAATCAATATTTATGTTTTCAGAATTCTAATTGTCGATCCGAACAGTTCAACATAATCCCCGTATGTATATGTACTCGCAGACCGAATTTTATACTCTTTAGAAAACAAATTTACTATTTTTTAAGATAATAGAAAATCACTTTATCTGAAAATTCTTGACCATCCAAAATCAGTGAATTTCTACCTATCTTAAAAAATAGTAAAAAAATTCTAAAAACTATAAAATTTGATCATATTTATATAAAAATTATTTTGAACTGTTCGGATCAACCGTTAGAATTTTGAGAACAAAAATATTGATCTGTATTACGAACCAAATCATAATATGCAAGTACCATAGACTCACTCTTAAAATTTCTTTCCATTTATTATATTTCAAAAGATCCATTTATTTATTTCAAAAGAAACTTTAAATTTTTAATTGAAGCAAATTAAGAAAATGTACGAGAAGGTGGGAGTGTTTTTTACAGCCTTATCAAATGGCTCGAAATTTTTGGCAATTATTGTTGTTTCTACAGCATGTAAAATTTTCGCTTTCTTATTGAAGAAAATGAATCGATTATGTAGCAAGCATATTAATATAGTCACTTTTTTTGGAGGTGGATAGTCATTTAATGTTTAACTTTTATTTTTAGTACTTATATTTAACTTTTAAAAGTTCTGTTTATAATCTTTTAAAATGTTACTCATAAGTATTTAAACATCTGCCTGCAAGTATTTAAATTATAAATATAGATAGTTTTAACTCGTTTTTGTTTTCAAGCCAAAAAAGAAAGATTTCTTTCACCAATTTTTTTTCCTGTGATCATTCTCGTCTATTTTTCTCACGATCCGTGATGAATTTTTTAAATCGAAAAATGCAAATATTTTCTACTTGATTTTCTCTTTCAAATGATATCCACAAACAAATACTTTTTTAAATAAAGAGTGAGCCTATGGTGCTATGCATAGCACGGATGGCTAGTGTACTACGGTTCAATATGGTACTTTTTAAAATTCTAACGGTCGATCCAACCGTTCAATGTGATAATCATATGAATATGTACTTGCAAACTAAATTTTATATTTTTTCAAATTTCTTTACTATTTTTTTAGATAGGTAGAAAAATCAGTGTTTCCTGAAAATTCTGGACCATCAAAATTCTACCTATCTAAAAAAATAGTAAAAAAATTCGAAAAAATATAAAATTTAGTTTGCAAGTACATATTCATATGGTTATCACATTGAACGGTTGGATCGACCGTTAGGATTTTAAAAAGTACCATATTGAGCTGTAGTACACTAGCCATCCGTGCTATGCATAGCACCATAGGCTCACTCTTAAATAAAAGTCCTTGAGCACTTTAAATTCTCAAAATTTTAAACTTCAATGTACAGCTATTTAAACCTCTGATATATATTATTTAAACTACTACATTTAAGCATCTCTAATATCTTCCATATAAACATTTTCAACTTACCATTCATAATTCTAATAAAATATTCAATGATCACATCTTCTTTCAACTCCTTAAGGCCCATTATCATTTGTTCATCAGAATGCCTTCAAAGATAAAAATTTCCTATGCTCCAGCCACGTTTCCTATATGCACCATAAATTTTAAGTTATTACAAAAAATTGTTGCAAAAAATTATAATTAGAACAAATTAAGCCTATGTAATGGGGAGTCCACCCCACCAAAAATAGTTTGTGCTAACGTGACATCACTATTCTCAAGCTCCACAATAAAACTAAAGTCTGCCAAATAAGTATTAAGTTTATGCATTATTAGTTAGTAAAATAAATTAAAATATCATTGAACCATAATAGTGGTGTTTTAAAAATATTCTCAAATATTCAATAGAAATATACCTTGTATAGTATAATATTTTATGGCTTCAAATCACAGTAAATTACATACTTGTCTAGATTTGTTACCTAACGAAGATAATCCAACCCTGCACCCCATGAGCAAGTCAATGTCATCTCTCATATCAAGGTGGTTGAAGAAAATGAAGTTGAAAAGTCCGCAAATTAATATGCAATTTCTAATATTTGCTTCCACGTTAGGGATATGTTTTAAGAAAGACCTACTAACTTCACAACATTTGAATTGTTGAAGCTACAATATTTCAACTCAATCAAAATATGTGACTAAATTTTAAAGAATTTTTTTTTATGCGAGTGAGAAGCTACAATCATATAGAATCATATAATAAAAAAAGACCAAACTAATACTAGATGCATAAAATATATATTTATTGATTCTCTTTGATATCTCAATATAAAATTGAGAATCATTTACAATAACCACAAGCCTAATTACTAGGCACATAATTTTATCTTTTTATTAGAAAATAAAAATAGACTTATTTAATAACAGTATTTAATTTTTTTTCTGACAAATGATAGGTAGCACCATCCACATAATTTATAAGATATTTTAATAAGAATGGAGTAATGTTTGCATGACTAATCATTCAAAACGCACAAACACTCTCTTACCACATGCAAAACTTCTTTCGATATTAACTTCTCATTAAGAATTTTTTTTTCTTCATATCAAAATTTGAAGTACAAATATTCTAGTTCATGACATAAATAAATCTTATGCTTCTGACCATGAAGAAAAAAAATAAAATTACTTTTGACAATGATATAAAAATTTAAAGAGCCAATTTTTCAAAAGTGATAATTATATGACATCCTTTTTAGAAAAAATGATTAATGGACATCTACCTATATATTCAAATGTTGGAAATCTTCTGATATACATATAAAAGCAACATATGAAATATAGATAGGAATTAAAACTATAGGGACAAAATTTCGAAAATGTACGTTTTTTTAGCATAAAGAATAAAAGTATGCTTCTTAATAATACATACTTAATTTATGTTTAAGTTAAAGATATATTCAATGAAAAAAGAAATTTGAAAACTATGCAAGTTTACAAAGAATTAGTATAACAATAAGTAAAACAAATTAACATTTTTTTGTCTGATCGTGCATTCCAACTTAAGTCGGTAAATGTGTTATATACGTTACAACATTTGAGTAACCAACAATCTTAGGACTTTTCTCCTAACCAACTGTGCTACCTTTCATTTCCAAACAAACATTTTTATTAAAAGAGTAAACAATAGGTCTTTAATTGTTGTATTATTTATTACCTGTTATATTCCTCACTTCTCTCAATTACCAATGCCCATGTATTTTAAATTTTAAATTTAATAAATTTATACTAGGCTATTTGCCTACTACCTCAAAAAGAAACTTAATTAAAACTTGTTATTAAAAAAATGGGTTTTACATTATTGAACAATATACCGAAATTTTTTTTTTCATATGGATCAAGTGCATCTAAACATAACAACTTTTTTTTTATTCTAGACACAGACACTTACAAACTGCAGTTTATTTTGTGTAGAAAATTTAGCAGTTTTCCATATTAATGTTTGAGGAAATAATATTACTTTATTAGTTAATTATTATTTTTAATCTATAAGGATGGTGAGACGAGAAATGGATTGTCCACTCACTACAACTCTTAATTATGTTGATTTCGAAATTAATGAAGAGATACAACATTTTGTAAGGTTATGTTGCTATTCAATTCTTCAATTACATATTCATTCTATTTAATTATTTTGAGTTTTTGACTATATCAATATCCGTTGATTGACATTTCATTCAACTAATCTTTTGGAGTTCAGTCCACGTGTCATTTCTCTTATCTTTTTGGTACGAAGCATAATAGATAAGTTTTAATTTTTAAGAGATAAAGTGCATTATATCTGAAATATTAATTTAATAACGGGCCTTTTTCCAATTAACCACCAAGACTTAGTGTAATTGTGATGTTTAAAACGTAATTCAACGTATTAAGTACCTTGAGTATGTATGACATTACAATAAAATTATTAAAATTGATTTTTGATATCTCTAATCTATAATTAAAATTGCCTCAGAATTTTTTTCTTTTGATCTTCTGGAACGCTGATATGTGATCAATGGGGTAGTGGATGCAAGTTAAAAGGAGAAGATATGTAAATATTTGTTCATTTCACCAAATATTGAGAATTATTAATGAATAACTACATAAAACCCTATCTTTTTTAAGAGATAGATTATAGTGTACCTCACATGGCTGTCTCGGAGGCTCAAACAGAGAAGAAAATTTGTCACACGCCGTGATCAATCACGTCACGGAACGTCACGTTACGTCACGTGAGTCGATTACGTAACGTGATTCGCGTATCACGTGATGTGATCATTTCGTGACGTGACCGTATTTGAGCGAAAATTACACGTCACGTCACGTCACGCGAACCAGTCATGTCACGTCACGTTACGTGGTCATGTCACATCACGCCACGTCACGTTACGGTATGAAACATAGAGTATCCAGCTTTTTCTAGTTAATTTTTTCTTTGTACGCATAGAGTATCCATATTGCTCTTATGATGAAGGTTTAGTTATACCGGTACTCATGTAATACTGATTTTATTTTCTCTAGTTTAGTCCAATGAATATATGTAATTTGAATTTTTAAATTAATATTAGATATCCAACAGCCTTTCCTAAAAAAAAAATTTGCAACATTCTTTACTTATTTTATAATATTTATAATTTTCATATATTTTGATATCTTTTTTCTAAATTTCAACAATTTAAATTACAATTTAAAAAAAAAAGTTTCACGTGATTAATTTACGTCACGTCATATCACGTCACGTGTGGTCATGGCGTGACTATACGTGACATGACCATTCGCGTGATGTGACCGTCTACCACTATTTTAATCACATCACACGTGATCAAATCACGGTGTATTTGTCACGTTACGTATTTCCTTATGGCCAATCAACGCATGACACAGTAAGGTGCTGTCTCCCAAGATTTGTTGTTTCTCATTCAAGATAAAATTTTGTGTATATATCTTTATTTTGCCCATAATTTTCACGCAACACCATTATTTACACAGATATTTACAGTCTTATCCAGTGTCTCGAAATTTTTGTAAAATATTGTTGTTCCTAATCCTACAGCATGTAAAATTTTCGTTTTCTTATTGAAGCTAGAAAAGGAATCTATTATGTAGCAAGCATATTTATATAGTTATTTAATTTTTTTTTATAAGCACATTGAAGAATAAAACTTTTTTTTTTTTTGCAAAGCACAGTATTTTTTTCTTTCATTTCTCGTTTTGTATAGGACACTAAAACGCCCAAATAATTTCATCTTCTAAGAGTTTAATCATAAGATGATTGAAGATTATATCAAAAAATTTAAATATAAATTTTATTTTATTTTATTAATTTAAGAAACTTTAATATTTCAAGCTCTTAGCTTATTTATGTTATTTTTTAAGTTTATGTAAGAAATTTGAATATTTCATTTAAAATCCATTTTTTATTAAATTCCTATACTCAAACTCTTTAATATTTACCTTATGAAAGAAAGTCAAAGTAATATATTTCTCTTTTGATCCATATCAATTTATATGTACACTTTATATGAATTTTAAAGAAAAAATAAAATCTATAAGAGATAAATAAAATTTTAAAAACGATAATTAAGAACTCTCATCCGATTAACTACATAGCATGAACTTTTCCTTTCAACCAGATATTTATCTCGGTACCAGGAAATTTATTACTAAGAAGATAGCTGTCATTTTTACCAGTATATTAACCAAACATGAATATTATAGAGAAGTTCCCTTCCCAACTGGACCTTGACCATTAGATATTCAACATTTTGAATAATCAAACCAACCCTAATATTTTAAAATATATCAATTGACTTCATTGACCGATTAGTTTTTTTTTTGTCCCGTTTGGTATGCTGATAATCCCATGAATTAAAGAAATTCACTCTGGCTTATTTCTATCCTTCACCTTAATTTTTCTTTAATTAAAATCATTTGGAGCTCCAGAGCTAAAACTACAACAAACCAGTCACACACTTGTGATAAACAGGAATATTCCTCTTTCCAAAAAGGTAAAATAAATCAGATGAAATCATTGATTGACAAATTATTGACAAATAAATCAGATGAATAAGAACTAATTTGTACTTTCCATATCAAATTTTCTAATCTCCAATTATCATCTCCCACTATTGACAACACAATGGGTAAGTGATTGACACATGGGGAGTTGGGGGAGGGGGTGGGGGGGTTCATTATTGCCTTCAGCACTAAGGAAAAGCTTACCCCAATTACAATTATAACTACTACATTAAACTAATACCATCAGAAGAGAGGTTACTTTCATGGAATTGAACAAAGATCAATCAGAAAAATATCAGATATAAAGTAACACTTTTTATTGGTGGTCCACTTTAAGAGTAAAACAAGTTAATTACATGCAATCCATGAACGGCAATGACATTTGCACTTTTAATTTTAATTGATCAGTTATGCAACCCCAACTTGAATTTATTTTGTCACGGATGTGAACCATATATATACTTCTTTAGAACACTAATTAGTGCTTCATGAATGTTTATCTTCGGTAGATTCAAATCTTCTAAGGATATACAATTCATATTAAATTCTAAATAGTATTGTTGGTAGACCTTTTTGCTAAAGAAGACATAAATTTATGATTAATCATTCAGTCTCTATTTCTGAACTCTGTCATGCTTTGACACATGCCTTGTTTTTAGGTGATCAACTTGAAACATGCTAGATAGAACAATAAAAGATAATTGCCTACAAAGTACTAATTAATTAATCTAAAAAGGATGTCTCCAAAATCATTTCATGTTTATGAGGGGCACATGTGAAAATGTTACTGTGCTTAAAAACACCCTATGCTCCACTTAATACTAACACAATATATGTCCTCTCCACCTCTTTTCTCCTTCCCTTACACTTTTGCTAAGTTATCATGAAATAACAGGCCAAAAGCACACACTAACTGTCCAGTTCTATAGTGAGAGAGTTAGAAAACGATGGAGAAGTATGAGCCAGTGAGAGAGATCGGGTCGGGGAATTTTGGTGTTGCCAGGTTGATGCGCAACAAACAAACACGTGAGCTCGTTGCCATGAAGTTCATCGATCGTGGCCACCGGGTGATGATTATTTTCTAAATAAAGTGCTATTTCTTTGTCATAGTATTGCTCGAGAAAATTTTGTCACCCGCAGTAACTTGAATTGTTCTGTTTCCTCAGTTCATATTAAATACAATAAGATTTTATAGAGAACAAGTGAACAACTTGCTATCTCAAATATAACTTTTCTTTTCCTAGTAATTTTTGTTTTAGATGCCACTAAACTCTGATTAAATAGAAAAACACCAAATATTTCTTGTGGCTTGGTAATTAAGTACCGTGTTTCTTCTCATTTGTATAATTAAATTTCATCTAGCTTGGAATTACATAGAAATTCTAATTTGAAGCATCTTAGTGCATTAGATCATTACTATGTAGTTGTACTCAGGTTAAACATAATTATTTTTATATCACATATTTCTTCATTTATTTTTATTTTCTTTCTACTGACTCTTTTTGTTGGCTTTAATTTGTTAGATTGATGAGAATGTGCTCAGGGAGATAATAAACCACCGCTCTCTCCAGCATCCAAATATTATTCGTTTTAAGGAGGTGTTGTTCTTTATCATATATTATTATCTTTTATAAATAAATGTCACAAGCTAAAATTTTCTTCCAAAAAGAGTCATTTGTTATCAAAGTAAGAATATTATGAAGAAGAAAGATGGGGTTGTGAAATATTAGTGCTTATATTGCAAGCACATACTATTGTTTCAAACCAATATAGTTGTATAATATATATATTTTCGCAAAAATAAATATAAGAATAAAACATATAAATATAAATTCTTGGGATGCTATAATTAAACCTTGGATTTACATGAATGTCTCTATATGTTGATATTTGTTCTGCATAAAAGAAAAATGTCTAACAATTTGAAAGCATTGATTGTGATTGTGATATTTCCATAAGAGCTATCTACAATCATTTCATCATTGTAGTTTTGCATTTGTAAGTACACTAACCACTCACCTAATTAAAGAGCTAATCCAAAACAGGATTCAAAGCCTTATTTTTTCTTTAATAACAATTCAGAACTTTTTTTTAGCAATCTTATCCAAAACACCAAATGGATGTCCTACGCTTAAAACCCATGTGCTAACTAAAATGTTGGATACATGAATATCTCTGAATCAAGATAATTGTTTCATAAAATTGCCGGGGTGTCCGATTTGGCAACGGATCAAATTCAGTCAAATTAATGTTCCATCGGAGCCGTTTAATCCACATTAAAATCCATACAAACAACTTAAATATTTGTGCATATTAAGTGCATATACATTTTAATGCAAATTTAATGACTCCGACCGGGTATAAGACTGAATTTTGATCCGATGTTCACCGGGACGCCCCTTGACTCCTTATTTTATAACAAAAATAACATGGTGATGCTATTGATCACTGACTCCATATCCTCTAAGGTAACATGATATTTCTGTTTGGATCATGGCCCTCCGATCGAAATTCGAGCCAATTCAACGTGAAATGCACGGGTCACTTTAATAATTGTGCGGATTCTAATTGGACAGTCCAGATCCAAACAGAAATATTTTGTTACCTTAGGTGATAAGCATTCCTTGATTACTTGGATACACTGCTTTCAATTTTGGTACTTCTGAGAACCTATCTAAAATTAATGGATACCCTAGTCACTCACCAATAGAGTTGCTCAAGCAAAATTGAAGAGCTTCTATCTTTTTTTAAATTATAATTTAGGTGGTTCTAACACCAACACATCTAGCAATTGTAATGGAGTATGCTGCTGGTGGGGAGCTCTTTGAGAGAATTCAAGAAGCAGAGAGATTTTCCGAGCCTGAGGTTTTTTAATTTTAAAAATAAAATTTGTCATAAAAATATCAAATTAATCAAAATTAATTGAAAATAAATTGATTTTTCTTGTTACTTTTTCCTCTTGTTATCACAGGCAAGGTACTTCTTTCAGCAGCTCATTTGTGGAGTCAGTTATTGCCATTTCATGGTAAAAAAAATTTATTTAAACCTAAATTACTTGCAGAAAAAAAAATTCTCGCCCGGACCAAATTGTCTAGGGTTCGTCCACCAATCAGAGGCTGCCACACAGGGGTGGAGCCATATGGGTCCAAGGAGAGGAATGTGCCTATCTTATTTTCCAGTTCCACCCTTGCTGCAAGTAATTTCTATATTTTCTACCCAATTTGCACATGTGGCAGGCATGCTCTGATTGATGAGCGAGCCTTGAAAATTTTATCATTTTTTGTTTATTAAAGAGTTTCCGTATACTTCAGTATCTTTTAGATATTATTTTTAAGAATTAAACATATGTCTCGGTGTAGAGAAATGATGGCTTGTGTCACTGCACTAAGTCTGTAGTTTTATCTTAGAGGATATATAGTTAATCAGACTCTTATTTATAACATGATTAATAAAAAATATATTTTTTTCAGAATATTTGCCATAGAGATCTGAAGCTTGAAAACACTCTCCTAGATGGTAGCCCAGCACCAAGGCTAAAGATTTGTGATTTTGGTTATTCTAAGGTGAACTACAACACCTCAATTGTCTTAATTAGAAATGATTTTTTTGCATTAGTAAAACAGGAAAGCTTATTGCCATGTTATTAATTACGTGCAGTCGTCGGTGCTACACTCGAGGCCCCGAAGTGTTGTCGGAACTCCAGCGTATATCGCACCGGAAGTGTTGTCACCTCGTGGGTATGAAGGGTATGAAGGGAAGGTTAGCATTTTATCTGTTCTTACCTTTTCTCTTATGTTTTTTTTTTCTTATTTTTTTTAAATCTCAACATTTTTACATTAAGAGGTTTGAATTTTTGGAGTGTACATATTTTTCTTTCAAAAGTATAAAGAGAAATGCTCATTTTGTTCTTCACAAACTGTTAAAAAAAAAGTTCCTCTTTTATAATTTCTTTTCATCTTGGTCATGTAATAATCTCATTTCTTTTAACAAAGAAAATATGACTGTAATACCTTGCTAAGATTCTAAAATCTTAACTAATATTTTTAAGAAGATACACCTGAGAGGCTGAGAGATAAAAACTAACAACATACTAATACTAATGCTCAAGAAAAACTTTTAATCAAACTAAGTTTAAACTGCTTCATAGATAAAAACTTTATACTTTATACTTTACACCTATTTGCAGCCTTCATTAAAATATATCAATTATTACTTTTGTCTCTTTGTTGTCTCTTGGATTTTTGTTTGGTTTTATTGCGCCCCTATTTACAAACCAAAAGATACATGTCATTGGACTTTGTAAAGTTGTCTCCCCTGTCATTTTCTGATTCTTTTACTCAATCATAGCATTAACAGCTATCAGTTAATTAATCATCTACCTAAATTGATAATCAATATTTATGATGTTTGGTTCCCACTTGCATTTTACTTTACCATCTCTATTGTTTTGTTTATTAGAATGAAACTGTGTGGTACTATAATATTTACAGCAGAGCTCATGCATCTTATGTCAAATCCACAACTACTATATAAATGTGGTAAGAATAAAAGACATAGTCACCATCAACCCTACCATTGTGGATAGTAACACTGTATAACTGGGAAAATTTCTACTTACACCCCTGTAAATGTTTAAACATCTTACATACTTTACATAAAATAACAGAGGAAAAACCCTCAATACTTGGTTTTATCATTCCCTATTTTTAGTTACTCAAGTAAAGACAAATGTTGGGGTAACTTGGTAATTTGAAGAGATTTGACATGACAATTATTTATTGGGTGTGTGTCTTTCCATTTTTTTTATTAGCTGTGAGTGCCGATGCTGATTTTTTTTTATTCTAGCCTTGAAAAAAAAAAATTAAAAATTGTAGTATTATTTTTTTCAAATTTTCAAATATAAAGGACTGCATTGAATCATTGGGGCTCATGAGCCGCAATGAACAGTTGCGGCCCAGAAGGGGTGATTCATTGTGGCTCAGGTATGCCTTTATTTTTCAATTTCTCTACTTCTCATAGTGCCGCTGAACAAATAAGCAAATCCGGGCCCCAATAATTCATTGCGGCTCGCCCCTTTTGAACCGTAATGTTTCATTGCAGCCCTTCTATTTTTGGAAATTTGAAAAAAATGATGCTACCGATTTAATTTATTATTTTTTTAATGCTATGAATAAAAAAAATGGGTCCCCATGCATTGGCATCAGCGTAATGTGGAAAAAAAAATTAATCAGAGCATTATTTTCACAAACTTTTTTTTTTGGCACATGAGTAGAGGTGCTACTTTTATCCGATTACCCGGATTTGATTCAGAACCAAACCGGATCCGATTAATTTGGATAGGATATGGTTTAAAAAATATAACCGGTTAAATAATAGTTACAGTTACAAAATTAATAATTTAATATCTGACTTGGATCCGAACTGAAACCGATACTGTAATGGATAAGATATGAATTTGATTTAATTATCCGACCCATAACCGAACCCAACCCGATATCTGTATAAATACCCGATAAAATGATAATATCATTTCTTTATAATTATTTAATATAAACACATATATTAATAACTATGAAAAAAACAATCATTTGTAGTATTTTTTAATTTCTTGAATGAAATTTATTGCTCTTTTCGCACAAATTATTGAAATCAAATGTCATGTTCACCTTTTGCCTATTAATTTTCAAAGCTAATTAATTCATTTCTTGATCTCTTTATCTACCATGTATCTACCTTTCTGCACGGATTATTGAAATTTATTGCTATCTTCGCTGATTGAAACAAATTGATATTAATATTCTATTTCTGAATTTTTTGAACCATATAATGAAATCACATCTCCAATATTTTACTTTCTAAAGTTATCTCACTTTCAATCTTTTGGAGCATATTTTATTTTATATTATAATGATATATTATGTGAGATGTTTAAGAAATTATAATTATATTTAACGTAAAGTGTTTCTCAAATGCTTGTGAGTTGCGACATGTACCCACTCCGGATCCGAACCGGATCCGATAATTCATAAACAAGTTGTGGGTATATATCTACCCGGAACTGAAAGACGGGACCCGAAATATCTACGGGTAGATAGATATCCGAATCCGGATCCGATCCGATTTGAAACAAATAGTATCGAAATTCAGACCCCAAACACTTTTAGGATACGGGTCCAAATATGATAATATCCGGACCCTACCTGACCCGATAGCACCTCTACACATGAGTACTACACCAGATATCTTGAGATTTGACGAGTTTGGATCTCCTAAAGTAACCCATTTTTTTAGTTTAGATTCAGACCGTCAGATTCGAATCGGGCCGTCAAATTAAAGGGTGCACTCCAACTTAGACTGGATTGATCCGGATTCAAATTGGACAATCCGGATCTAAACTAAAAAATTGGATTACTTTAGTAGGGGATCTTCTTCATTTGGTTTAATTTAGTTAAGATATCACCATTAATTCGGTTTAATGTAGGCTGCAGATGTATGGTCATGTGGGGTAACCTTGTATGTGATGCTAGTTGGTGCATATCCTTTTGAAGATCCAAGAGATCCAAGAAATTTCGGGAAAACAATCTCAGTAAGTTCGGAAATTTCTATCGCTCGCGGAAGTAAAATACATCAACTTCTTTTGTTTTCCTTTTCTTATGATTTTTGTGTGTATTTTGTAGAGAATTAGGTCAGCAAAATACAAGATACCTGAAAGGGTTCATATCTCTGACCACTGCAGGAATCTCATTTCACGCATCTTCGTTCCCAACCCGGGAAGGGTATCTTTCCTTCATCCCTAGAAATTCTTTTCAAACATCTCAATTTTCTGTTAAAATCTTAATGGAAACAGCATTTTAACTACAAGATGAATATTTTATCTCTGTACCTAGCAAATTTTTATCAATTTCACAAATAAACATTTGTATTGACTACTAAATTTCTCCATATATCACAAAATCAAATATTTACAAAAGAAAAGACAATTATAATTGAGTGAGGCTCTGGTAATATGTATATTACGGATTGACAGGTACTATGGATCCATATTTCTCTTTCAAAGTTCAAAAAGTCGATCCGAACCGTTAAACATAATCTCTATAAAAAAATGTGGTTGGTAACCAGATTTTATTTTATTTTTATAAATTTTTTACAATTTTTTTAAAATAGGTAAAAAATTACTGCTTTCAAATGGTCAAGAATTTTTAAATCAAGTGATATTCTACCTATCTAAAAAAATCACAAAAAAATCACAAAAAAAAAAAAAATTTGGCCTCATATTTTCATACGTAGATAATGTTTAATGGTTTGAATCGATTATTTGAACTTTGAAAATATAGATAGCGATCCAAAGTACGGATCTATTTGTAATATGCATGTTACCATAGCATCACTCATATAATAAACATAAAATATATGTTAATATTTAAATTTTAATCCAGCTTTTCAAATTCCAAATATACAGAGGATCACAATGAATGAAATAAAAAGCCACCCCTGGTTCTTAAAGAGTCTGCCGAGGGAACTAAAAGAACCAGCGCAAGCGGCGTTTTACAGAACAAACAACAGTCAAGCGCCAGCATTCTCGGTTCAAAGCAGAGACGAGATATGCAGGATAGTACAAGAAGCTCAGACCATACCAAAGGTACAGTCCATCCCCGGTTACGGTTGGGGCTTCAACGACTCAGATGATGATGGTGAAGAGCAAGAGGAGGAGCAGGAGGAGGAGGATGTGTATGATCGGACAGTACGACAAGCGCATGCAAGTGGTGAATTTGACATCGGCACATTGCACATATAGTAAACTGTGAAGAAAATGGTTGTGCTATCAGGTTGTGAAATCAGGTAATGTTTATGTATGCATGTGAAGTAACAATATTAGTACTAATGCAGTTTCTTTAGCAAAACTGGAACTATGTATTAGATACTGGACAAGCTTCTCTCAGCATGTAAGTTAATTATGGAAAAGAGCCATGTTTAGCACAAATTTTCTTTTGGGTAAACAATAGGAGTCTAGCTCCCATTTTGTATTAAACGCAATTAGTTACATGTGTCTGAGGTTATGAGTTGGAACCCTAACTGAAATTAGAAAAAATTAAAAGAAATTAAAAGCAAAAGAAAATGTTTAGCGCTTTGAAATATTTAAGAGAAGCTACATGTGATAAAATGTTTGAGAAAATGTTTGGCACTTCGAAAATATGATATGATTTCCAAATAAGTAGAGCATACAATCAAAAAGCCGTATCATGTGAATCATGGATTTAGCACAGCTACCTTCTTTTCGTTTAAAAAAAATGATTTTCTCATTATTAAAGAAATATTTATGAAATTAGAAACTATATAGTTTTACTTTTTTCTGAATTTAAATGTACGGTTCAGATATTGAGATAGGTTTAAAGCATGGATTATTGAGGCATTATAAGCCTTTTCATTTCTTTTCTAATATAACAAAAATTGGGAAATCCCACAATGTTCTTTTGTATTCTTTTCTTTTTGTTCTCTTCCAGGCTTTGATCAATTCATACGCATATCAAATTTTGTTAGTTTAACAGATACGCATATTATGAACATTAAGAATGTCAGAGTTACAAAAGAAAAACAGAATGCAAAGAAAAGAATTAATAACCAACAAAAAAATTTGCAAAAATGAAACTACCTTTTATCAAAATTTAGAAAGAGAGATGCTTCTTTATCTTTTCTTTTATCCTCTTCTTTTCCCTAACACTAATTACATCCTTCTTCCTCTCCAACGCTTGACCTAAACTCCAAACAGATAATTACAAGGTCACCTAATTGATTCACTTTCTTTACCTAAATTAAAAAAGAAAATGAATAACTCAAGGCATCATATTCTTTCACCTGCTTTCAAAGACCAAACTCATCATCACTACTAATCGAAACCACATCACTATCATCATCGTCGCCATCCTCATCCCCTGCGTCGGCCATCATACCGAGCAAATCATGTGCTGCACCAAGATCCAGATCATCAACATCATTGAACTCGCCATCTTCATTTTCACTATCGCTATCTAAAAGGTCGATATCCTCATCGTTGTCACTTTCACTGAGGATGTCGTCAGAGTCATCAGCAGCAGCCAGGTCGAGCATTGCGTTCATGTCATCGCCGTCTGATTCCTCGTCATCAGATTCCTCCTCTTCAGTCTCACCACCATCGTCAGGGTCAGAATCATCATCGGCTGCTCGCCGCCGGCCGACCTCGTAGAGGCGTGCCGAGGAGAACATCTCCTCGTGGTCATCCATTGCAACTACACCCACGAGTGAGTCAGCGGGGTCCACTGCCAGGTCAAGCACGCAACGGTCCACCTGCAAAACAAGTGGTGTCAATAGAGATCTTTACACTTCTTTATTTCTTAAATGGGAAATGACAAATTATAATTTATGGGTTCAGATTCTTGAGTAAGACAATTTTTAGAAATGTGAAGCAGTGCACAGATAAAACCAGTCAGTCCTGTTTCTTAATAAGTAAGACAATTCCGAGCTTCAAAAATTTTGGAGTTTGGGTACTGTTTTGGTCACTTCTTGTTTTCTATTACAAAAGAAGAAAAAAAAAAGAGGAAGTGGTGGTAACAATCTATGCAACTATGCAACATATTTCTCCATACCTGGTTAGTTGCAGTTTTCAGAAAATAATTATAGGAATGTTGAAAAAAAAAAACATGTGAGTTCAAAATACAAATGGTTCCAAAAAAAATAAAAACACTGAAGTTACCCCAAGATAAAGATAAGAAACATAAGATTTGTTAAACAGGATTAATAATAACTCTTCCATAATTGCACGTCCCAAAATGACAAACTCAACTTTAGTACCCCTCATTGAAGAAGACAAAAATAACCAAGTGAACTTACTGCATTACAACCATCCTATTCAACCCCATTGAAAGGGACTCCCATCAATCTACCAGACCACAATAAGTTGCATACGAAGAAATGCAGAACCAAACATTGGAATGCAAAGACTAGAGAGTGAGGCTATGGTAAGATGCATATTACACAACAGCCCCGCTCTATGGTAATCTCAACTATTCAACATGATCATCATATGGAAATGTACTTTGCAGACCAAACTTTATATTTTTTTTTTTTTTACTATATTTTTAGATAGGTAGAAAATCACTTGATTTGGAAATTCTGGACCATCCAAAAAGCAGCAACTTTCTACCTATCTAAAAAAATAGTAAAAAAATTCAACAAAAATATAAAATTTGGTCTACAAGTACATTTTGATATGAAGATTATGTTTGTCGGTTCGGATCGACTGTTTGAACTTTAAAAATAGAGATATGGATCCATAGCACGGGTTGATCCGTAATATGCATATTACCATAGCCTCTCAAAACTAGAAGCTAAAATCAAGACCACAGCATATAGTAGAGACATGGAAAAAGGTAGAAACCTGGACGGTGGCAATCTCAGAGTAGTTGGAGGAGTCAATGGTGCGGAAAGCAGGGAAGAGCGGGTGGCGCACACGACGGGTTTGAATCGCTGATGACATGTCCTCCAGGTTGCGCCGCAAAATAGCATAGATCACATCTCCTGTTCCGTTAAATGTTATCACCGTCTGATCCAGAGATGGCACGCTCCTTAACAGCTTGAACTTTCTCAAGTCCCACACCTCCGAATTCAGTATTACCTGTCATGACCACCAAACTACGTTAGAATTCAGTATAAATAAGGGGTATTCACTGGGTCCGGTTTATTTGGTTTTCAGCCGAACCAAAAAAGTTTGGATTAAATGGTTCGGTTTTTCGGTTTAAATGGATCGGTTCAGTTTGATTTTTTAATTACTTCGGTTTTTTCATATTTGGTTCGATTTAGATTTTTTAAACCGGAAAGACCGAACCGACCAAACTCTATATGGTTCAAATCCATGCTTTATATATTTTGGTTTGGATATTTTAGAACGTCCAGGGGCGGAATTAGAAAATTTAGATAGGAGGGGCTAAAATTTAAAATACATATGCATGACTGGGACTTGAAGCCATGTCTTCACAATAACAAATTAGAATTACAACTACTAGGCTACAAGCACACATGTGATAATTTATGAGAGGGGTTGAACTATATAAAAACTTTAAGAAAAATAAAAATACAATATTAATTATTTCAGGAAGGCCCAATTCAATTCTCTTCAAACTTCTGAAAATAGATACATAGATAAATATTCAACATTCACCTCATTGCCAGCAGGATGGAAGCCACCGCCACCATAATCTGTGAACTGGTCGAACCGGTGTACTGCACTGGAACTGCGCCTATCCCACAAGACCCCATTCCACAAAAGCATATCATCACAAGGACTAAAGTGAATAAGCGATGGTGCATGATTTTTACCCGAACCACCACCACCACGACTTGCCAGCCCATTATCTGGCAACCTAAGCTCCAAGTTGCATGTTTGCACATCATACAACAATACCTCCTTTTGAGCCTGCTCTACTGAAAGGGCAGCAAAGCGTGCACCAGAATGGCTGAACCTCGCAGCTTTACACCCATCAAATGAGTGAAGGGGCCCACCCGACATAGAATATGCATCCCACAACCTCACTTCATACTGAGTAGAAGAAAGTACATGCTGGTCTGCTGACTGAACTAGGGTAACAAGGGTCTGGTGAGCTGAGTGTGACTCCACAATTTTACCGGAATTACAATCAAAAATCTTCAACTCGCCAGAATAATTACCAGTAGCAATTCGGGATGAGTCACCTAGGAACGTCATGCATGTCAGAAGGGTGGCATCATCACGACAGGTACGACACGGCCTGAAACGGCTGTAGATGAACTGTCTGTCACGACGAGGGCAATGAGCAGCATTGAACTGCTTCTTTATCTCCCTTGCCGTCATTCTTGCCGTCACATTGGTTGGTGCACCAAGAGCACGGCTTGGCTCAGGACAAACATGTGGTTGTAGGAGAGAGAGAGGTGGTAAGGTCGTTATAGGGGTAGGGCACTGCCTATGCTGGTGCTTTAGGTACTGTACCACTAGAGAATCTAGTGTCATTCGGTCGCTGTTACCGGGTTGCATGTCAGTTGAGGCAGGCACAAGATGAGATGGTGTGGCCGTACCAGTCATCAGTATACCTGGTATGCCAGGAGTGTAATTTACATCATCTAAATTATCCACAGGTATACTGTTGAAATTTGCACGGCCAGAGAGGTTTAAAGATGTAGGAGACACTATTGGGGGAGCATCATTCGGTCTGCGAGTGGGCCCCGGCGTCTGGCAAAGTGGTGACCGGTATGAAATGAGATCTGCTGTTGCAACCCTCTTAGTAAAAGTTGGCGTTAAAGAGAGGGAATCTTTTGATTCATTGAATTTCCTTTTCATCGGCAAAACTATAGGGGATTTATATTGGGCCTCTGTGTCAGCAATGGAATCAGGTGCTGCAGCAGATGAGGATTCTGTAGGTGGCTTCAAAGCAGCATTAGATTTGGTGTTAGAAGAGAAGACCAAGGGCTTCCTTTTCAGGGCTGAATCAGACCGTTTGAAGGTGATGTCATCATCTGGTGACACGGATTTTGATGCATCTTGGAGGAAGCTGCTATTGGTACGGCTCAAAGGCCATTGAATCGGGAGAGGAGGAGGTTCCTGAAGTGATGTCTGGTGAAGGGGGGGAGGGGGACCTGATCCGCTACCTGAAGAGGGGAGGGGAGGTATATCAGCCTCCTTCAATAGTGCGTCGGCAGTTGATTTTAGACCTGATGCTTGGAGATGCTCATGTATCAATTGCAACAACTCCCTGTAGAAAACAAAAACACTCAAGTGAGTTAGGCACTCAAATTTATGAAATTATTTTCATCCCGCTTTGGTAACAACGGTACATTGTGTGAGGATCAAGGTGAGATTGTGTACTGGCTTAAGAGTACCCCAACAAAAGTCTGACCATCCCCCACAAAATTGAAGAATTGGGAGTAAAAAACATAATCTGCAAAAAGAAAATACCACAAGCACCCCTAAAAAATATTAGAAATTAAGCCTAATGCCTTGCTGTTTCTCTCAACACAAAATAAGACAAAGGCAGGATACTTTTTGAGTAGTATTTAGAACTTCAGAAAGGAGGGGTATAGTTGACATTTCCAATATAGGGACAGGATATTTCTGACTTTTTCAGAAAATTACAAATTATGGTAAAGGCTGATTTCACACCTGGAATGATAAGAAATTGGAGTGGCAGCAGCAATGGCCGCTCGTTCAATCCGCCTAAGAGCGGGGGCTGCAGCATCAGTGGCAGCAAGAGTAGTAGCCTTTCCTGAGTTGGTGAGAATTGCGATAAGCTCAATAGCCACATTGGTGAGCTCTTTTTGCCACCTGCCCTGGTCACCCCCTGAAGGCTGCCCGGTTGAGTCCCTAATGAGTTCTGATAGCTTCTTCCCCACCTAAGAAATGGAGATACAGAGGATTTATTATTAAAAATTATGGGACTTCTTTTCTTAAAAAAAAATATTAATTTATATACAGTTAAAATAAGGAGGGTTCAGGTTTAGGGTTTAGGGTTTCTAGCCTACCCCAACTTGTTTAAATAAAGGCCTTGAAGAAGAAGAAGAAGAAGAAGAAGAAAGTTAAAATAAGAGAAAGACAATTACAAGTCTAAGAATTGTCTTGTGTCCAGGATACATCCCACTAGAACAACGAGTGTGTACTATTTGCTTGTTTGAATGAATCATTATATATAGGCCAAAGCAAGGGCAGTTAGGCAATTGGCTACAATTAGAGAGACCGTCATGTGTGCTTTTGCACATATGTTAGAGAGAACGTCATTGTACTTTTGCCTATATACGACTCATGACCTATTGTCAACTGCACAAGAGATGGACTACTTCCCACAAATTCTTTCTTGGTGCAGTTGACATGAGCCGTATATAGGCAAAAGTAGCGGCAGTTTGGATGAATTGGCTACTTCCAAAGCAATTACAAAAGATGGCAGCAGCTGTTTGTATGATGTATGCAAGCAATATTATAGCTTAACAAATTTCATGTAACACACATGACGTTCCTTTTCTCTGTCCTTAACATCTCAAAAACAGAAAAAAAAAAAATACCTGCAGCTTAGTCAATATATGTGCAATTGTATCGTCAATTGCAAGCCCCAGCAGCACCCGACATGCATGGGCGCGAATCGATTCAACAGTGCCAGGTGGTATGATCACGCGAGAATTCAACAAATTCAAGAGCACTTTTATCCCGTTATTAGCCCTTACAGCCTCGCGGGCCTGACGGTACCCCTGCTCAAGCTGCGCAGCAAGTCCCGCACATCCAGCACCTGAACCCAGAGTGATCCGGCGGTCCCCCACCAATGCTGATGTCACTGCTGATGTATTGGTATTGGAAGGGTTTGATGTGCTCTTGTCTGATGTAGGAAGTGAAACAGGTGGTGCATTATTGCTAGAAGGTATAGCGGAGGGCTTGTTGCTGATTGAAGGAGGGGGACACACGAGGTTTATTAATACATTCAAAGCCGGTCGAATTACCTGGGGAATCATGATAATAAATAGATAAATATGACTTAAATTTTCTAAATGACTTCAGAAAGATAAATCATAGTTTTCTTCTTCTTCTTTTTTTGAGGAAAGTAGGCTTTGCCTACTTAGAATTTTATTGATAATAAAAAGAGAGTTACAAGGAGTATATGTATTGAGAGGGGAAACAAAATAAAACATAAAAATAGAGAAGAGAAAGAGAAAGAAACAACACTAAAGTTAAAATCACATTCCTAGCTAACTAGCCTAATATCCCTTAAAATACTACAAAGTGTTTTGGCTAATAGTGAGTAACCAACAATAATAATTTATCAAGAAAGAGTGGAAGACGGTTTGTGTAGGATGGTACAAGATATTAGAGCTAGGCACTCAAGCTAAGTAAAGATAGATAAATTCGAAGAAACTTATAAACAAAAATAGAACCATTGAATTAAACTGTGCATCACAACAGAAGGAGATAGAAATTAACCTCAGGATCCACATAATTAGCAGCATGGGCAGCATCTAGAATGACGGCCATGCCGACACGATTGTTGTTTAATTGTGCAGTAACAATTAATTTACGAGTACATGGTACAAATGTCACTATATGAAGGATGCCAAATGCATACTGCGCCATGTCATGTAGGTATCGCTCTACCGGGGGTGCCTGTACAATGTCATAAGAAATTAAAGCTCCTTAACAAAATAAAACAAGGACAGGAAATAAAAACTGAAGGTAGCGTGGAATGAGAAACAAATAGTAATAAATGCAGAGCGGTATACCTGACACAACTCCAACAAAGTAATATGGCCATTTAATGCCAAGAACCGATCCACCACAGGCCAGCGGGCCCGAACCAGATTTGTGCCGAGCTTTCTATCTCTCTGTATTTGTACAAACACAGCATCTATTGCCTCACTGCTGATATCCAGCGGTTTGTACACAGACCTGGCTCCTGACCCACTCCGGGCCCCGCCACGTGTGCCTTTGTTCGGTCTCAGATAATCCACTAAGAGTAGTAGGTGGGCACGAAAGTACTGTCTTAAAGCAACACAAGTGTGGTATGCTATCTGCTTCTCTGACGTCGTCAGTACTTCTGGATTAGGATTAGGAGTAGCATTGCCCCCACCTGATCGGACAGAGGCAGCATTTTGAAGAATGTTGAGGAATTTCTGAAGGCCTTCTTTCGAGTCAAAGGAGTCCAATATTGCACGAAAGACAAAGGCTGACCCGAAAAAAATTGCTGCATTCTTTCTAGCTGGGTCTTGTTGGCATTCGAGCAGTTGAAGGGCTAGCTCAACCACGCGGTTCACCACATCAGGTGGCAACGCAGAAACACGCTCCATGATACCCTGTAAATATGTTTTAGGTTGGTTTTAGATAAAGAAGCATTGTTTTCAAAAGGTTGGTTATAATTGTATTAATAACCTTGTCCCTACCCCCATCCACCCCCCACAATAAAAGAAAGACAAATATCAATTGGGGAGGGAATTAATTGTTCTTTAAGTCAAGCTTTCATTATGAAACTAAGATAAACTTTCCTAGGGATTTGCTTTATTCCTTGGAAAGAACTAGCATCTTGTAACAGAATTCACCACAAAATTAAGGCCCATGTTTTATTTTGGAGTGAGGCTATGGTAATATGCATATTACACAACGGCCCACGCTATGGACTCATATCTCCATTTTTAAAGTTTAAGAAGTCGATCTGAACCGTTTGACATGATCTTCAAATGCAAATGTATTTTTTTTTAGATAGGTAGAAAACCACTTGATATAAAATTTCTGGACCATCCAATAAACTGCGATTTTCTACCTATATCTAAAAAAATAGTTAAAAAATTCTAAAAAATATAAAATTTGGTCTAATTCATTTTGATATGAAGTTTATATTTAATTGTTCAGATCGACTGTTTGAACTTTAAAAATAAAAATATGGATTCATAGCACGGGTTGATCCGTAATATGCATATTACCATAGCCTCACTCTTCTGGTTATCATTTATGGTTGCCTACTACACTATATATACTCTTACTCACCTGAAGAGAACCAATGGTGAACAAGCACAATGACAAACCCACGAAAGTATGAGGCAACCTTCTGACTTCTAGAAGCTTTTGGATTCCACCACGGTCCACAAACAGAGCTGCAAATTTTTTGTGTGCACCAAGAGCATTAATGAGCTTGAGCACCTCGGGCAGTAACAGTGCAACTGTCTCCTGATCCTTGTTCGTGCGTTGCAATAATGCAAGACACACGTCAACTCCCTTTTCATGCAAGATGGGCCCCAGTGCCTCAACATATTCACCCAGAATTTCAAGGCACTGGATACAGTATATTTCGCGAAGCTGACAAAGGGGTTCCTGATCAAGAATTGTGAAGTCCTCTAAAGCTGCATCCTCGCTCGTGTCTTCAGGTTTTGGTTCATCAGGCCTAGTGTTGGATTGATCAGAGCTGCACAATGCAGAGATATCAGCACAAAGGGATTATTTCAGATTATCAAAAGTAAAACTGGCCACATCAGACAAATGTTTTCCTCCTTTTATAGGTAAATAATTTTTCTACGGTTATTTTCAGAGAACAGCTTACCGAGAGACATCAGTTGACATGGCAGCATCAACAACAGTAGATGCAGCCTCATTAGCTGCGGCCAATGCAGCATCTTCATCATTATTTTTCTTCCAAACCTAAAAACACAAACAAATAAATTAAATATGAATCTGCAAACCATAACCATATTCCCACCAAATAAAAATTTCACAATTCCATTTTCTTAAAACACAATAATTTTCAACAAAAGGAATAGCCTAGAGACCACAACTCAAAAACAAGTGAATTACTAAAAGTATATGGATCCCAGTATCACATCTGATACTATACATAAGCAGAAGGTAGGACACTTCTCAATATCTCAATATATGATTATATACTTTTATGCTTTGAATTGTTTTCAAACAATATACTAATACACATTCTGAAGATTAAGCAACAGACAATCTGGCAATACTATTCCCTATTAACATTGAACAATTATTAATTGTGTGCACAACCAATTGTGTGCTGGCCCTAAGCCTGCTTCAAAACTTAAAGGTTTCAGATTATCTGTGGCAGGAAATAAAACATACGCATATCCCACAGAATCCAAGACCTTATTTCCGAATGAGAGGTGTAGTTAAATAAGATACTCCATCTGGCATGTCAGATACGAATCATATACATATCATGTGTGTATCTGTATCAGATACGTATCAAATACAGGTACTATAGGAGTTTACCCATATCGGGGGTAAGATATAAAGTGATGAGGTGAAGTGTAAAAGGTCAAACTCAGGTATTAACAAGGTTCTAAATAGTATTTAGTGTTTTAGTGTGATAAAGTGCTGATAAACCATGATACCAGTATATTGTTTAGACTAATTTACCAAGATTTTAAAACACCCAATTATCAATAACACATATATAAACACATATATAACCATAAATAATAAACATAATTATTATGCTAAAAAGGATATACCATACTGTCCGTACTTCATACAGTAAGTAGACTATAAATGCTTCTATGATTTAAATACTACAGAATCTCAAAATTAAACAATAACTAGCTTGGTTCAATGCTGCATCAACTTAAAATTAAACAAGCACTAGCATCGTTCAAATACTAAAAGTACTCTCATATCAAATTTTGTGGATGACAAGTAACAATAAATTTAACTGCTATATCAGAGCAATAATACTGCACTATCATCCAAAAGCTAAATCTTGCTATTCAAAAGCTAGGGTACCACTAATAAGACAAGCAAAGTACATTCTTACATCAGGTTGGTAATGGATTTAATGAAGAAACGACACAAGCTCCATTCACAAGCATAATGAAAACAATTATGAATTATCTGATTATTACCTCCAAAGCAGCAGTTTTCACAAACTCAGCTGCAGCATCACCGGCAGCTTTAACTGCCTCGTAAGGCGCACCAGCTGCCTTGGCCTCAGACTCCGCTGCTCCAATAGCTCTCAAGACAATCTCTGAAATATCCTTTGATCCAATTACACAATCTCTCAGCCTCTCATCATTGCTTTCACCACAGATAGACCCAACATTCGAATCAACACTGCCCAGAGTCTTTTTCGAATCAAAGTTTCTTTTATTAGCCTCCTCACCCTTTCCCAATGACCTGTCTCTCAACCCACGGTTCGAGCCCGGTGACATCAGCATTCTCTCATTACCTAAAATGCCTTCACCAGCCTTCCCTTTACCTCTGTTCTTTACTTTTCTAATCCTTAGTGAGTTCTCATCAGCTAATTGCCCTTTCCCCTCAAGTACCCCCAAATTATTTGTAACATCTCCATGTTCTTCTGATATGTCACGCGAACCAACCATCTCTGGTGAAGAATCAGTCAACTCAGAACTCAACAAGTCACCATTTGCATCCCCTAACAGTCTTGGAATGGTAACTTTGTCAGAAATTTGATCACCTATCCGTAATTTGACCCTGGCATCATCCTTCACCCGGACAGAGACACCTGCTGGAGGGAGTGTAGAATTGCCTTTTTGACTTGATGTGGCGTCTCCAAGTACTCTTACCCGTAAAAAGTGCATCAGCTTTGCTGAAACACCTAATGTCAAGATTTCTTCTACCAGCGGACCGTCACTGGATTTAACAGGAAAAAAACAAAAATTCTTACTATGAAAGGCAACATTTTGCTTTGCACAACTGACACTTCACTCTTTGATTTTAGTAATTAGATGTATTCAATTCTGATTAAATACTTTAAATTAGGTTTGTAGAAACACATCAGCTATATCCAAAACAATTAATGAATAGTTCCAAGACATAGGATTATTACCCACTTAAAGCAATAGCAAGAAGCCCAACAGAATAGGTTCTCAAGAGCTCAGCATCAGTCGGTTTGTTCTTCCCCAAGTGCTTCCAGTTGCTTTCATTTGCAGCACCAGAAGTGGCAACATCATCCATCACCCATTTTTTTATATTATCCAAAACTGCATCGTCAAACACATGCGGGAACTGACCAGTGGAAAAACAAATAGTCTATCAGATTGCACTGTTAGCTTATTTCCTATAATATACTAACTACCCACAAATTATAAAGTTTATATTAGTATATGCAATTTAAAAGATATAAGCTAGTTCTCTAGAAAGCAAAAGGTAGAGTAACTGGTGTACATGAAAATCCTAGGTTACATGTTAAGACAAAGGAATTAAATAAGGGGGTAAAAAGGGACAAATAACAAACCAGCCAACCAGAAGAGCAGATAATGAGTAACCGAGCAGCAGCTGAGCTGATGCTGACTGGACATCGGTTCTCTGACAGAAATTTTGAGAATACCAATTCGTAAAAATCATCATTATCCTGAAAAGATGAACATAGAGAATCGTGAAGCAAAAGAAATACTAAATTTTATACATATAATACATTATAATCGAAGTTTAATCCCTAACCCGAATTATATTAGCTAGTTTCCCAATGGTGTGAGAGCCTCTTCCATTGTTGGACAGAGAATTCGACTCCTTTAAGTACCTAAGAGGAGACAACAATTTGGGATTAGCACATAGAAACTTTGAATTAGCAAGTTGTCACATGAAGTTATCAAAAATTAGTAAAGATGAAAGGTGTTTATAATCATGGTTTTGTTCACCACCTTAATTTTTCAAATTAGCAAAAGCTCACTTACTCAGTAGTAAGAAACATACCACTATTTGAAAACCCAACAATAATTATAAAAAAAAAACACACACACACACACATTGATAAGAAATTTGCATATATCCCCAAAAATCTCCGCAAATTCCCAAGATTACACAAAAAAAGAATCAGTACCTAGCTTCATGGGACTCGAGCAATGATGCAAGGCTATGAATAAGCTTAGGATTAGGGTTTGCTTGGGTCTCTAATATTCTGTCCATCAATTTCTGTGCTTTCTCCACTGCCACATCGTCCACCTCATCTCCTCCTCCGCCGCCGCCTCCCTCCGTCGCTACCGCAGCCTCCGCAGCGACTGGAGGTGCCGGTTCAGTCATGGCTCTAGAAATTGTACAGTGGTAGATAGGAAGTTGAGAGAGAATCTAGGGTTAGCGTTTTTCAATGTTCGCAAAAAAAAATTAAAGAGAGGGAAAGACGGAGAAGAGAAGTTCGCTTCATTTCTAAACCTAGAGCACTCTCGCCTCTGTGGTATGATGTACCGCAGGAACGATTTAATTTTTGTTCAATTATTGAATGCTCCGAGAGCACCGATGCACCTATGATGGTAAAATGGGTAGTTCGGTATAATCCATTCCAGTCTGTTCTATAAGAAATGTTACCTTATATTGTTTTAGTTTTTCAATATAATATTTCTAATTTTTTAGCTTTATTATGTATTTTAATTTTTTTACTGATATAATATACTTTATCAAAGAAGTAACGTGTCTGACGTTTTATTTTTAAGTTGTGTATGACACAAAAATAACGTGTCTGACGTTAAAAAAATAAAAACAAGAGACCAAAACTTGTCACAAAGTAACTTAATTTTTTTTATATCACCAACTTTTTATATCATTTATATTTTTATTTTACAAGTGTATTTTTATTTTAGAAGAGTAAGTGTTACTTTTATTTTTATTTCACTAGCTAGCATAAAAACTCATGAAATTAGAGTTATTATCTTATTTTTCTTTCAGGAAAAGATTTCAAATGCATTAATTTTTATGTCTCTGTTGTGCCTTAATTATTAAAATTTTAATAACTTTAAATTTAAAACTCAAATGTTAATATAAATTCGTTAAATACGAATTATATCATTTTTCTCTATGCATATGTAAAATATTACATCATCTTAACTTTGTTTTGATTGGCATCACGAACTTACAAAACATTTTTTTTGTAATCTTCACAAGACTGGGAAGAACTTACAAAACATTGATGGGGATAATTTTTTAATGTTGATTTTTGAACTTATTTATTCATATAGAAATAAAATAAAAAAAAGACATTTTTGATGTGTGTAGAGAAAATAATATATATTGCATCTAACCGTTTTATTTGGATATTTGAGTTTTAGAATTTTAATTATTACAATATTTAAATTTTATAAATAAAATATGAATTATTAATAAAATTTGAGTTCGTGAGACCATAATTTGTGGCTGTTGTACTAGTAAGGAAATATGTTTTTATCTTAAAATGCTTACATTTATTTGTTAAACATGGGCAATCTAATCTCTCCAAAAAAGATAGAATTAAGACATTATCATTCAAGATTTCAATTTGTTATTAGTTTAGATGTCTCCTTTTTCCAATAAAATAGTTCATGAGCATGAATATTTTCTAAATATAATTAAGAATGTATTAATAAAGGTTTTCACAAGGTGCTTTGTTAGGGATGTAGATAACAATATACAAGCGCATATCAAGGACAAGCCCTGGATACATCGGGAGCATGCCGTACCAGTAACACCGCCGCCATTGTTAATTGATGTTGCTCTCCGAAAGGGTCCAAAATGTACTGAAAACCCGGCCTAATATAAATTAACCACATTCAATGAGCAGTAATAGGCCTAGCTATTCAATCAGGCCCAGTATTACTAAACAAACTTTAAAAAAATATATATACATTAAATCAAAACAGGGAATAAAAAGGACCGGTTCTTTTGGAATTACTTTTCCATTTTGGGCTTAGTAACAAGTCCAACTTATTCCTATTTTTTTTTTTTTTTTGTGGATCCAGGGATGAAATCCTTGTTTCAAAATGTTCCAGATTTATTGGTGACAAATAATTTGCTCCTGCTTTTGTTTTACAGTAAATGCTTGCCATTTTCCTTCAATTTATTTTTTTATTCATATAGACACATAAGAGAATTTCTAAGAGAGCTCTATATATGACCTCTAAGAGGTATTCCACAAAATAAATTTATATCTTTGAGTGTATGTTCCGATATATTATATGGCTGTCGACGGCCAGCCGGTAGATTTTTTTTAGGAGCATTAGAAACAAATGCATCTCCATACCTTTAACCGAAAAAAGAATCTCATTGATCAATATCCAACAAACATGATTATTACACCACCACTTGTGAATTTGAGATTGTGTGTGTTTGTGGTTCTCCTGCAATTTAGGGTTTCAATGTCACCGCCAACGTGCCCCACCATTAAAGAAACCACAATGCACTATAAGAGAATATTCCAGATATAAATCCATCTTTAAACTATATACAGTAATTGCAACATGACCTGTGATTAGTACATGAATTTAGAGTTTGTTTTGAACTTGTCATTGTCAGTGATAGACCACCTCTCAAAATCACAACTGCTACTTCATGCAAGTCATTTTCATGAAAGAGGGCATAGATAAATTAGGTCTAGCTATGATTATGCCAGCAAACCGGCACCGTAAAGAAGAGACAATGCTGAGTTACAATTGGTTCATCGGAAAGTTAAAAAAGTAAATATATGGAAACAAGAAATGAAATTTGCTTATGCAGATATCTTCTAAGGTTATTGTTTGCTTTGACAGAATAAATATTTCATGTAGGTGCATGATTGTCGCTATCGACTGATTGCCGCCATTATTTTGTACATGACAAATGAATTATGAATTTATAGGAAATGATGGTTTTTATTTCACATTATATTTTTACTTTTCTGAAGTCAATCTTTACTGCAAAGTATGTATAATTAATATACAACTGGAACTGAGAAGTGCTTGAATGTCACTTTCACTGTGTTATCTCTTCTCTTGTAATCCAATTAAACAACAAATAAAGTTGAATGCACTATAACAGCATTGGGTTGAAATTTTGTGAGATATCTAGAAGTCTCATAACCATAACTGAATTCAGACTTAACAGTACTATAATAACAACCTTTTTTAATTGAACTTTAAGTAAGCATTGTATAAAAATAAAACTTCACATGTATGTGTGTGTCAGTGTGTGCAAGATAATGAACTCATCATTCCAACTCATTTTATAATTACCAATCTCTCTCAGATAACACAACTTAATTAAATACAGAGAAATGGTAGTTTAATAGATCAATGAGATTAAATATACAATGATGAACTACAGTGAAATGTTAGTTAATCTGATGGCAGTTTTCTGGTAATGAACTTGCCGAGTAATTAAAGAAATGGATCCTGAGGTAAAAACTTGTACAATTTGGCAGATATACGATGCATGGTAATACATTAGACTGACAGCATAAAAATACGAGTTGTACGATGTTGTCGAGAGGCATTTTGAAATGAATACACAATTAGACTAATGTCATACAAGTTACACATGACTTTACAATTAATGCCCCTAGCAAAGTTCTCACATTAGTCATCTAAACTTTTCTTTATTATTCAACATAAACATAATAACCACAAATAATATCAACTATCATCTCAAGCCTTTCAATTAATCAAGCGGGAAAACTTGCACGCTTGACGAACCCAACTCGTCAGAATTAGACGAAATCAGACTATCAAGAAACTTCCAATCAATTCTTTGACTGCTTTGTTCTTCACTAATCGAGTTCATCATGCCATCAAAACCATTTGACAAACTCGGGCTATCCAATTGTGGCATTTCTGTATACTGATCCAGAAAAATTTGCTTCTTCTGGAGTTCTCTGGTGCAATTCAAGGATTCTCCATGTGTTGCTGATTCTTGGTAAGAAAGCATAGAGTTGCAAGGTCTAGAGAAGTTAGCTTGGTTGTAGCAAAATGGGTTAAAATTGTTGTAATATGGCCTTTGGTTCGGTATCGGTTTTTTAAATGCACGGCACACCACCCATCCTTCTTCCTGAAAAGTGATTTTATTCATACATCAAGTTATATTAGTATGATTTGCATGCGTCTTTTATAAGTAACTAGAAAGAAACTAATACATTTGCACTAAATATATACTTGATGGATTGTAAGCTAGGAAATTAATTAAGGAAGTGGCGTGGGACTACAAACTTAAAAGAGGATCAATCTTTTTGTTTTATTGGAGGAGAGATTTAAATATTCAAAAGATTTTACTCAAACATTTAAAATTATATAGGTAATGATGATGGTGGAACATGGTGGTGATGAATTCTTAACAAAAGAAGGTTAACACATTTATATATTTTGCAATTATATGTCTAACAATGTATATATCATGTTATAATTGTTATGCACATTAGAGAAAATATAACTTGCCTGAGGTGGTGCATGTTCGCCTGATTGGAGACGATACTCGTGCATGATCCAATCACTCTTTCTCCCGTTTGGCGCACGCCCCTTGTAGAACACAAGTGTTTTCCTCATCCCTATGACCCTAGAATTTGAAACCACCGGCTTGTCACGGCCCGTTGCTTTCCAAAACCCTGCTGTTGTTGCCCTGTTAGTACGGGTCCCGCTTGGGTATTTGCGATCCTTGTAACTAAAGAAGTACCATTCACTTTGCTCTTCATGGCCATGTTTGCACCTCTCTACATTCAAATTGCACCATAATCATCCATTAATCCATCTATATACATATAAGCATCATTTACTCCTTAAAAAACATATTATATATATTGGAAGGATATGCACTTTACTTTTGTTTTGTGCAATCTCAGATCTCAAGGTGGTTTAAACAAATTTGGTAATTATGTTATAAACTTAATTTCCCTCCAAATATATAAAACGGAAATCATATTAATCTCATTATTGTCTTTGTATCATGCATAGATAATCAACAAAACTTAATAAATTACCTTGCAGATCCCATGGCTCTATGCGGTAGAGATCGACGTCCCGGATTATCTCGAGATCAATCTTCTGCGACGTGACCTTGCGCATGAGATAGTAGCCTACAAGCTCTTCTTCTGTGGGGTGAAACCTAAATCCAGGTGGTACACAACAATTCTCCTCTTCCATTGCTAGCTAGTGCAATCTCTGAAAGTATAGCTTCTTTTATGTTAGTGCTTTGAAAGAGAGAGGTGTGGGGTATAGAAGCCTTTAGAGCCAAAAAAGGGAAGGAGATCTTAGGTGTCATACCTAGAGCCCACACACTCTGCTTGTCTTTTCTCTCTTTTATTATAAAATTGCACAATTTTTTTAATTCTAAAAGATGTGGTTACTATTTATTCTGAACTTCTAATTGAGTAGTTTTATGTAAATGTTAGAAAAAAAAATATTTATGTAAGAGATCTTCACTTCATTTGCCTTGGAATAATATTTGTAACCATGCACCAAGGTTGATATCTGATGGTCTGAAAAAAAATGCAGGGACAAATGAATTGAAATCACATATTCCTAATTAATTACATGTATCAAATCCAAAAAGTTCAGAATTGTAACTTTTTTGATATAAAAAGGGACTGTACGAATAAAAATAAAGTAAGGGGAGACTAAAGACAGCAAGGGGTTCTATACAAGTAAACAAGCAGAGATCAAATGGGCCCTTTAGAGAATCTAGGAGCACTCATGCAAAAAATATGCAAATTGCACCATATCTATATCATGATTAGGTCTACTATAGTAATAATGTCACCGTTGTAGAAACTCTACATTATGCTAGTTTTATTTCACATTGTGAGTGGTCTCCTATCTGCAAAGTATATCAGAGGGGAAAGGAAGAAAATTTTACTTAAACACCCTCCAAAAAGTCTTGCACATAAATATGCAAGTCTAGTATATGAATACCTTGGTATATGTAGTTTTAAATATGATTGTCTTCTATATTTTTCACTTGAAAATAAAAATGCCCAAAAGGAATTTTTTTTAGTTAAAGAGCCAAATTATATTATTCTAAGCTTGGAAGGGTGCATATATGTATACTATTACATTATTCAACCATCATGGTATACAAAGTTTTCCTTCTTACACCTGCTAAGTTTTCCTTCTTACACCTTGCAAAGGCCATGGTGTAAAGTTCATACCAAAAGGGTACAAGTTTAGACATGTATAGTGGAAGCTAGGTTGTGTCTACATGTTTCTTTGAGTGTACTTCAAAACTAGCTGGCTAGGTACTTTCACATCCACCACCCCTATACATAAAATATTATGCTATATGTCCTGAATGTATGTAGCTCATCATGTGGCGATTCATTGTGAGATGGACACCAAAGGAACTAAAAAATAAACATCGGTGGGTCCGGGTGTCAGTGGCTCGCTACACAGCCACATTTTTTTTTATAATTTACACAGTATTCAAACTCAAAATGCATACAACTCAAAAAGTAGCTAAAGGTCACCAGACTCACCACCAATGGTGTACATTGTTGACAACTGTTCAAGTTTTCATTTTTATTTTATTTATATTGTCATTTAATTTTTGGCGAATTAGATATCGCGACTCAAAATCATTGTTGTTGGTGTGTGTGATAATGGACCGTAAATGAGCCGAGTTTGAGCGAGTTACTCTTAACTCGTGCTCAGCTTATTTAGTTAATAAGCGAGTCAATTCGAGTTGTGATGGTAATAACGAGCTGTAAATCTAACTCGAGTTCAGCTCATTACCAACTCGAGTTGGCTCATAACTTGTTTATAACTCGTTTGAACAATTAATTTAGTTATAGTTATATACTAGTAAGAGTTTATCTAAACACAAACAATTCAAATAGCTTAGCAAGGATTTATATAAACACAAACAATTCAAATATAATTAACAAGACAACTAACAATACAAACAATTCAAACATCAGCTTAGGAGTCATTTAGAAGGACATGGGATTTATTGTGATGAATTTTGTGTAACTCAAGTTGTTAATGAGCAAGTTGGGGTATGCTCAACCTCAGCTCATTTATTAAACGAGTTAGCCAACTCGAGTTGGAACTGACTCGAGTTGTAAATGAGCGAGTTATGAGTTTGAGCGATTTTGTACAGCCCTATGTGTGAGTATATTTTATTAGCAGAATATATTTTTGGCTCACTTGCTCTTTGGATTGACCTCTTTTCTTAATTTTAGGGGCAGAAGTAAAATGAATTTGTTCAAAAATCACAAGAGATAATTTAAGAAAATAATAACTATAAGCACACAATTAACACTTAGCATTTCGTAATTCTAAAGCAATGAACCTAGCTAACCTAGCAATTAATGAGAACTACTATGCACATATATATACAGTTGTTAGAACCTAGCTACCATTCCCAAAATTCTTCATATAGTGCTAGTCATCATATATAAACCAAAATATAAGAACTTGCTTTTGGTTTAGTGGTAAAGGCACATGACTCCCGTATGAGAGGTCATGAGTTCGAAACTCACAAAGTGAGAAAATTCTCTATATTAATACATAGGAATTTGAAATGTGTTGAGTGGTTTGACCTCCAACTCATATTTCAAAAAAATAAAATATATAAACCAAAAAATAAAATAAAATAATTTTGAAAACCACTGAACCAAAAGAACAAAATTAATGATGCTTATGAAGAACTCATAATAAGAATTAATTAACACTCACCAAATCAACAGTAATATCCAGGCAGAGTAGCTAGAGATGAATACGTGGACTGGTGATCAGGCCTGAGAAAATGTTTGCTTTGTACTTGAATGAATTAATAATGAATGATTAAGAGAGCATGGGACCTTTGTATATATATATATAGATTACATAGTGGTAAGTAATGGAAGCACATAATTAATAAATGCGTGTAATCACATTGATAGTTACATGTGTAATTGTTTATATCCCCATCATGAAGTGCGCGTGCGGTCGCCAAAGTTAGAAAGGGATAGATTTTCTACATATCTTTTTTATTTTTTGGGTTATTTTTGTTCTCGATCTTGATGATGTATTCTATAGATCCTACTGAATAATTTGATCTACCAACTAAATTGTCAACTTGAAGCACATATCTGTTTTCATCTAAATATATTATCAGTGCACCTAGGGACAGCTTAATTAGATACATAATTAACCACGACAAGTTGTTGATTTGGGAATCCCGTTTGATTTAAGGCACTAATTGTCACATTTAGTAAAGTAATAAAGATATTGTTATTCATATGAGAGGTTGTATATTTCAAATTTAGTACTAAAATAATTTGAGAGTTTTGACTCTCATCTCATGCAAAAAAAATAATAATTGTGACTTGACTCTTAATCTACTTCAAAAAAAAAGTGACGGATTTAGGAGCTAAGGTAATTATCCTCAATGCAAAAACTCGCAAGTTTGAAATTCAACGCCTACACTAGAAATAATTTGAGGATTTTGACCTCATCTCATGCTAAAAAAAATTGTATATATATATGTACTTAATTATAGTATGTTCGAGAATCAGTTTTTGGTCTAGTGGAAAAAGCAATGTTCTTTGTAGAAGGGTCGCATGTTCGAAATATGAATGGAGGAATCCCTTGTGTATATTAAATAGTTGGATAGCTTGATCTTCAACTTTTACTCAAAAAAAAAAAAAATAAGTTCAACAAAATTGAATTGGAAACATGTTAAACTCGAGCAAATAGATTTAATTTGATCCTACCTATATTTATACATTTAATTAAATAGAGCTAAACTCAAGCTAAGAATTGAAGCTTCGAACTCTTGAACTTGGACTGACCCAAACTCTTCATAATTTATCTTGTATTTATTTTCATGTTATTTCTAAAAATGAAATGTAAAACGTTTAATATAATTATTATTACATAGTTGAAAATTATTTATTTAATATTTTATGTTATATAGTAGATGCTTCAAATTAAATAAAATGTAGGTATCGAGTTATTGTACTTAAGATCGATCGACTCAACCATTTAAAACCGATCGAGCTCATACTTAATTGTACTCAACCTATGAAGATACTAATCAAACTCAGAAAAATTCAAATCAAATGCAAAGTGAGTCATTAGCTACAAGCTAAACTAATAATTCTACAAATTATATATTATAACTAGGTTGTTAGCTAATGCTAATCAAACTAATGATTTTGTGCCAATAAAGTCCTTGCATGCTCTAATTACTTTTATGAAACATCATCCTCCATAGATCATTGTCCGAAATTTTGATTGAATAACAATATATAATTATGAGAATAAGTTGTTCATATATTAGCAAAAATAATGTCTTTTATGTGAAAAATTGCAAGTTTAAAACTCAACTGAAGAATTTCTAATAAATATATAAATTGGAAAATTGACCTAACCGCCCCAATCTTTACTATAAAATAATATATAGTCTTAATAATGCATGAATAACTAACTATCCTTTTTGGTTTCACGAGAATTCAACTTATTTTTGCAGATGATTTCTAGACATGCACATGCATGTGGCTATTTAAATTGGCTAGTTTTAGGAGAGGATTAATATATATTTTGCTAGATTTTTTGAGAGAAAGAGGAGGTGGTCTATTTGGACGGCAGAGAGAGAGAGAGAAAGGAGAAAACCCTCAAGCCACTACCACCCCCTCCATTACTACTGCCGCTATTTTGTATTGCAAGACTTTACCTGCTTTGAACACAAGTTTGATCATTTTTAGCAATTTATTTAGAGATAAATGCATTGGATTGGATCTTACAGTGCCACGTGTCACATTCACGTTCGTCATGTTCTATTCATTGGTCTAGAATATATTTTCCCCAAACGTATATATATATGACTATAATTTAGAGCTAATATATATCTGAAGGCGGTGCCAAGATTTGTAATCATTAAGATGGAAATATTCTACAGTGAGTCATAATTTTATAATTTTTTAAAATTTTAAGTATATTTTTTTTTAAATTGAAAAAATATATATAACAGAAGTATATTTTGAAATTTATTTGAACAGAGAGGCAAGTGTTTGGTTCTGGTTTTATGTGGCTATATATATATATATATATATATATATATATATATATATATATATATATGTCCTGTATATCAAGTATATTAATTGTAGTGATATATTTTTTCACAGTAGAGATCTGAAAAATAAAGTCTAGCAATGACTAGATTGGAGCTTTAATATGAGAGGTGTGAGATTGAGTTATATATGTGTCTATATGCTTGTTATAAAAAAGGTTAATTGATTAAAAGTGCTTAAAGTATCAGTATTCTTGCGGATATTTTCATTGATAATAGTGATATCTTCGGAAATAGCAATTTTTGTCGATTTACTCTCAGCATTAGTTATTTTTTTGCCTCGCAAATAATCACATATTGTTGTAAATTGTTATTATCTCAATCATTCTTATTTGAAAGGTATATATGTACTATATATTTAGAGCATGAGAAAATAATATGTATCACCCAAAAATAATATTTTGATAGCGTATTTATTTAATGAATTAATTTTTTGTTCATGTGTTCAGGTAATTGATCATACTTTGAATGTAATTATATGAAACAAAAAAAAGAGGTCATAATTAGAGTTCGTTAATTGAAAGCTCCTGCAGTAAGTTATTTAAGAGCATCTACATCCCTGAAACTATCAGAGTTTCTAATCTGATGTGGCAGTTTCTAGACCAGTTTCAGGGATGTATACCAGTTTCTTATTTAGCAACTGTGCTCAATAATTTCTTAATAAGAAATCGTTTATAAACTGTGAGTTGGCAAAATGATTGGCTGATGTTTGCTGAAATTTTTATTTTATTTTATTTTATTGCTTATGTGGCATTTTAGAAACTCTAAAATTAGTTTCAGGGATGTGAACCTTAGAAACTCCATAGCCTATAATTTCTAAAAATTAGTTAATAGTTACTTAGAAACTCTAAGAGTTTTAGGGATGTAGATGCTCTAATACACTAAATAATTATATCTCAGATATCTAGAAAAATTAGGGAGCTAAATTAAAGTATTTTTCATATTGCTTCAAGTTCTCACAAGTGCATTCATTTAAATATATATTGTCACGTTAAGAAAATTTTATAATAAAATTTCAATCATTTATTTATTTAGAATGTTTCAAACGGAATCGAAATCTGATCAACGAGCGAGGAATGAGAATTTAAAACATGTTAAATAGGTTTATATTGAATTTTAGAATCTTTCGGACCATTGATCCATCCTAACACGGATCGCGAAGCACCCTCTTTGATAAACCCTACCCCTTCTCTCTTCTCCCGTGAGTGTGGTCGGCCAAAGAGAAAGGAAGAGAAAGAACGAGAGAAAGAGAGAGAGAGAAGAAAAGAGAGGGAGAGCTCCGAAATCCCATCGGATTGCGCCACCGTCCGGGAAATCGAAGTTGAAATCGAGAGGGCAGCTGTGAATCTCTCCTAGCCCTTCCTTCGGTAATTTCTCTCTTCCCTTCTTTGTTTGAAAATCCGAGATTTCTCGAATCCGCGGGTTGTTCGTTTTAAACCCGAGATGAGTGTTAGAATTGATTGAACCCTAACTCCTTTGAGCTTCTTATCTCTCGTTTACCTATTTTCTACGCGATTTCATCTCCTATTTTGGATTTCCCCATTCTAGGGTTTCGATGCCGAATCCCGAATTGAAACGCGGCATTGATTGGTTAGGTTAGTCCGACCAACTAGACTTGTTATCGGTAGGGTTATCTCTTGATCGGGAAAGGTTAGAACATGAAATGGTTAAATCGAGGTTTCGACCAAATTAGGGTTACACCAACCGACCAACCTCATTGATGCGTAAACCAGAATAGCGAACCAGTACAGGAATATGACCTAATTGGGATGATATACATGGAATGTAGGTGTAGGCTCGGTTGAGCAAAGGTTTGCGGGACATTCCGAGACGCCTGATCCGTAGTCACGTGGTACGCCTATGTCAACAGGTGCGGGATTCTTGGACTTGTTTGATAATTTATATTCATGAATTAAACTGCTTCTAAATGTCATGTTGAACTGCTTGATTGATTGCATAATCGTATTGTTTGAATCATACGCATAAATGTATTAATTTAGAACTGATCTGTACTGAAATCGCCTTATTGCGGGCCGCAACAACTCCCATTACGGGCCGCAATAAACAGTGTAGCCCTAAAATAGACTGACCAACTCTCTGGAGCACTTGGTTGCGGGCCGCAACAACTTCATTACGGGCCGCAATCAACAGTGTACCTCAAAATACCGATTGACCAACTCTCTGGAATAATTGGTTGCGGGCCGCAACAGCTCCATTACGGGCCGCAATAGCTCCATTACGGGCCGCAGTAAATGTCGCAGGACAAGATACTCTCTGGAACGTTTTGCTGCGGGCCGCAACCACAGATATTGCGGGCCGCAATAAGAGTCTGGAAAATGGGAATTAGGGTTGGGAACTTCCGAGTAATTAAGTTGCGAGTCGCAATAATCCCTTTTCAATCTGAAATGAATATTTTAGTTGTATTTGCATGTTGAATGGTATATCGTTTGTGTGTGTTCTTTTGTGTTGGAAACTACGATCGAAAGTCCCCAATAATTTATGACTATCTAGGATGGTCGGTAACGTTTCGAAGTCAACGCTGGGCGATGACTCGAAACCATGTGCACATGAGGAGAATTAACCACTGCTGGGCAGTGATTGATTCAGATCAGTCAATGCTGGGCAATGACTGATCGTGACGGAGACTTTGGGTGACTGTGAGGAAACGATGAAATGGTGTCATATCCAGTCTGGGACAGGAATGACAGTTCGGTTTGACGTATTGTGAAAATGACGATTCTAAACTTATTGCATACGAATTCTTTTTATCTAATTATGAACCAGACCTTAGTTAATGGTTAAGCCAAGCACTGCGGATGGGTGTCAGATAAAGGGTCCAGCTGGTGGGCCATCTGTAGGTGTCAGTGACACTGCAGATGTGGGTTGGATAAAGGGTCCAGCTCGGTGGAACATCCGTAGGTGCTACCAGCTGTAATAAAATGAGTTAAGCCAAAGATATGTGTGTTTGAGATTCATCTTGGAAATTCCGTAACTTGTGTTTCATTTGGAAAATTGTTGTCGATCATATGTACTTGCTTTATTTATGAATATGCATATGTCTGCACTGCTTTTGTATGGTTTCATTTCTGAATATAGATTTTGATTGCAAGTCCAATAATCTAAACTGTGGCAAATTTCGCACTGAGAATTCGTTCTCACCCCCCCCCCACCTTTGGGTTATTTTACAGGTTTTGAGGCGTCGGGTTCTGGAGAGGCACGCGAGTTGTAGACCCTTGGTAGTTGCTTCTGTATGGCCTAATCTACCTTTTTGTTGTATAGTTTAGGGTTAGGCCTGATGGTTAGTATCTGTATGAGATACTTTTATTGTATTATACTTTGACTAGACCGTGTACCTATCCTTATGGATTTATATATATATCTATCTTATACTTAGGGATATGCTTGATAGTAGTTAAATTTGCGTATTTGGATTAGATGGGTAATCGCCTTGTAAACATACACGGTTTGTATGTTTACGGCAGGGAACTGTTGCGAACCGTGGCTGCGGGATGTGACATATATATATATATAGGCAAATTCTTCTATGGACATAAGGATCTATTTGTAAAATGAGCATATTTTTATTTTCAAAGTTCAAACAGTCGATCCGACCGTTCAACATTATCTCCATATTAAAATGTACTTGGAGGTCAAATTTTACATTTTTTTGAATTTTTTTACTATTTATTAAGATGGGTACAAAATTCAATGGTCTGAATTTGACTAGTTTTGTAAAATACTTAATAAATAGTAAACAAATTCAAAAAAATGTAAAATTTGACCTCCAAGTACATTTTAATATGAAGATAATGTTGAACGGTCGGATCGACTGTTTGAACTTTAAAAATGAAAATATGTTCATTTTACAAATAGGTCCTTATGTCCATAGAAGCATCCCTCATATATATATATATTTGTGTTTTTATTCTCCTCGGATACAATTATATATATTCCTTGAAATAAATTTAGATAAATAAGGTGCCCAACACAATTCCTCTTGCAAAGTAGTATATAAATTTTGAAGTATGAGATGAAAATTAAAAACTTTAAATTATATTTTGCAGACCCTAAATTTCGAACATATTATTATTTATACGAAGGATAATATTTTTCAACTTTTAAGGTTGTGCTCTCTATATAGCTAAAGGTTATATTATTTGAGAACTAGTACTTGATCTAGCAGCTAAAGATAATGCTTTATGTTCAAGAGGTTACATGTTTGAAATTCTGATGACTATAATATTTAAAGGTTAAAAATTTGCTGCTCATCTTTATTTAAAAAAATATATTTGAATGATTGTGCACAAATCCGAACTTTTCTCAAAAGAATTTTTTTAAGGCTAGGCATGGATACCTAGGTGCTGATTGTGTTATATGATTAGTAATTAAGAACAAAAATATTAATTATTCTCATTAATTTAGTTTCATTGCTTGGATTTCAAGACAGTTACTTTGGATATATACAATATATATATACAAGATGAGTAGAACTAGGGTGCTCCTAAGCTCACCAAGCCCTTCCGTGAGCGCGACTCTAAAACCTATCAAATTGACTTCAAACGACATTTCCAAACCGTTAGATGTTCAATCTATATTAAAATGTGCTTGGAGACCAAATTTTACATTTTTTGGAATTTTTTTACTATTTATTAAGATGGTTTGAAAATCGCTGTTTTCCAATGGTGCAGAATTTTAATAAAAACAGCGATTTTCAAATCATCTTAATAAATAGTAAAAAAATTCCAAAAAATGTAAAATTTGGTCTCCAAGCACATTTTAATATAGATTGAACATCTAACGGTTTGAAAATGTCGTTTGAAGTCAATTTGATAGGTTTTAGAGTCGCGCTCACGAAGGGCTTGGTGAGCTTAGGAGCACCCTAGTTCTACTCTATACAAGATATATACAATCACCGTCTGTTTCTTATTTTAAGGAAAAAAGGAATTGATTTGGGACCCACTGCCTCCTTTTGTTGTTGAGTTTGTTCATGTTGAATTCTAGGTTGGTACAAAGAGATTTTAGATCCGTACCTGAAGTGTACACCTTGCCTGCCTTGAGAAAATTTTCTAATTGCGTTGCTCCTTTTTTATATAGAACTAACTAATTAAGCTAAATTTAACAAGGATATTTGAGATTCAGAAAATTATAAAATTATGTATCACTCTTAAATATTTCTCCTAATTTCTATGTTTTTTTAGAAAAATTATAAAAAATAACTTAATATTCAAAATAATAATAAAATTGTATCTCGCCTTAAAATTGTATCCCCTCCTACTTTTTTGCTATGTCCCTGTATTTATCAGTACATGTCAAACACTTAATTAAAGTGTTCAACAATACATTATGTTAATTATACGATCTCATTGTAGTATATAATATATAATCTTTTAAGCCAAAAAGATATACTTAGGAGTCAAAAACATTATAATATAATGTCACACACTAATTTTTTTTTTTCAAAATATGCTTCTATTTTTATGATTTTTTAGAAAAAATATTAAAATATACTTAATATTTTTTAATATACATAAAATAAATTATCATCTTAAAATTTTGTAACACCCTACTAAAATTTTGACTCCATCTTGCCGAATAATGATTATTTTTAATGAATATTGTATGCAAAATTTAAGGGGAAAAAAACTATACATTGAAAAAAGTTGTCTTTTATTCCTAAAAAAAAAAGGCATGGGTTAATAAAAGCAAGGATCAGCACCAAGATTTGCCAATATGTCTAACCAATCTAAAAAACAAACAAATTGATGTGACAAATTAAAACATAGCTTTCCACAAAATCATATGTAGTTTCCTAAAGTGCAATTGTGCATCTTTGAACAAAAACAAAAAGAAGTCTTCTAATAAGACAAAGGCGTGACAAAAAAGAAGCTTTCATGGATTCATTTCATTTCTGAATCTCAACTTTTGTCATCTTTCTAGAAACTTCTCTAATATATTAGTACACATATTATTTTGGAGCATATTTATAAAATATTTGAAAATATCTGGACCTATGAATTCAGTGTATGATCACAGCTTAGCAAGGCTTATTCCAATTAATAATTAAAAATATAATGATTAAAATAAGGATTTCTTCATTCTTGCAATTGCAAAGATGATTTTTTCTTACCACACCAGTAGTTTAAGTAATTATTATAATTAATTGTAAACTAAATTCATGTTACAACTAATTCTAATCTCAATTTGTGAAATCCATTAAATATTTTAATATATTTTGTAAATCTTTATAATTCATTTTCTTAAATCATTGTAAATACCAATAGAAAATGCTGATGTGCAACTTCAACAAGATTGACATTTAAACAATCTTGCAATTTAAATTCTAATTTAAGTATTGTTTGAAGATGCATCAACAATAGTGAATTTCAGACTGTTAAAATTTTAATCACTTAATATACAATGAAATATATACTAAAACTTATTATTTTTATAGACATGATATGTACATTAGATCGATCTGTCTATAATGTTGAATTTTAAACTTAAACACTTTATTTATAAAAATTTCACGATTTCTAAAAAGAAATATCAAGATCGAAATATCTCCCTCTATATATCAATTCATCAAATGTATATGTACTCCTTATTTTCAGCATAGAAGACTCAAATAATTGACCCTTAAAATTCTAGTACTATTTAGACTTTAAAAATTAAAAAGAAAAGAAGATAAGCTTTGTAGTGTTTTTTTTTTTATACTTTAATCTCATGTTTTGTAAAGCCTTGTCAAAGTAACATCAGATACAGATCCGGTCATAGTATTTTATTGGATTTAACACCGCCCATTTTATGAGCAAACTTGTTGGGAAAAATGGGGTGGCGTTTAAGTTATAATAAGATAAATTTGATTTGTTCTATACTTCTATTAGTGTGTGTATAGTGTATACGTTAGATATATATATATATATATATATATATATATATATATATAATCTGGCTAATATGCTACGCATATATAAGGGCCCCTCCGTGCTACGGTTCACTTTTTGAGTTTTCAAAATCCTAACGGTCGATCCGAACCGTTCAACATGATCTCCATATTAATATGTACTTGCAAACTAAATTTTACATTTTTTAGAATTTTTTTACTATTTATTAAGCCACTTTGCAAATCGCTGATCCAATGGTCCAGAAAAGTTTACTGTTGTGTACAAATTACTGTTTTTTCAAAGTGGCTTAATAAATAGTAAAAAAATTCTAAAAAATGTAAAATTTGGTTTGCAAGTACATATTCATATGGAAATCATGTTGAACGGTTCGGATCGACCGTTAGAATTTTGAAAACTCAAAAAGTAAGCCGTAGCACGGAGGGCCCTTATATATGTGTAGCACCGTAGCACTGTCCTATATATATATATATATATATATATATATATATATATATATAGAGTATGGCTAAATTGCTGCCGGCAGCATTCTGGCCAGCTGCTGCCGGGGGCAATTCGGTCATTTCCGGTGTTCAAACAACAAATGTTTTTATATAGATATGTTCTAAATATTAAAATCTACTTGGAGACCAAATTTTACATTTTTTGGAATTTTTTTACTATTTATTAAGCCACTTTGAAAATTCCAGATCACATGGTCCAGAATTTTGGTGCACTGTTCACCCGGATCAACCAATTTCAAAGTGGCCTAATAAATAGCTAAAAAATTCCAAAAAATGTAAAATTTGGTCTCCAAGTAGATTTTAATATTTAGAACATATCTGTATAAAAACATTTGTTGTTTGAACACCGGAAATGACCGAATTGCCCCCGGCAGCAGCTGGCCAGAATGCTGCCGGCAGCAATTTAGCCATACTATATATATATATATATATATATATATATATATATATATATATATATCCATTGAAAAAAAAAATAGAAAAAGCCTGGTCCTGGAGGAAATGATGGATGAGGTACTTTTTTTTGGGTCGGTTTGTGGGGCCCACTCGTCTCCTCCAATCAACTTTGCATGCCTTTGTGCTACCAACAGCTTCTAGAATTTCCTTTGTTGATAAAAAGAGATCAGACAGCGGTTCGTGATTTTTATAAAAAAAATCTTTGGATGTCAATATGTCATGTCATTAGTTTGTAAATTGGTGTTGTGGTGTCGTTTGGATTATCTGACGGGTCAGATATCGAGATTAAGTGAAGTATTTACGTATTGTATCATGATTAAAATAGTATGGATGATCACAGTGTATTTCTATGTGGTAGTTATGTGGCGACAATCACAGTGACAAATCAAATAGTTCGGGTTCGGTTCGGCGAGGTCAAAAATTCGTGATTCGGGTATAATTCGGAAATGATTCGGTACAACAAATAAGCAAAAAAAAAAAATCCAAACAAAAACCGTAAAAAAAAAATTTGAAAAAAAATTAAAAAAATTCACGTTTTTTTCGCGTTTTTATCTCGAATAATTCGTCAACGCGTGTTTTATTCGCAAATAAAACGTATTATACGTTTTTCTGCGTTTTATTCGGAGTTCGGTTCGGTAACGTCGAAAAAACGAATTATACGCGAATTATACACGAATCTTGTCACTATGGGTCGACAATACGTGATTTGATGTGATTAAATGTGAGGTGATTGATTATGTTAGTTAAGTTTAATTGTAATTAATTATTTAGAACTTCAAATTTGTTTAAGAAACAAATAAAAGTATTGTTAAAAATGTGAAAAATTGTCAAAATTATTGTAAACATAACCACGTGACCACATTTTGTGTTAATGGCATGATCATACCAAATCATATTTTGTATTTTGTAATTTTTTCAAAAGATAATCACGATATGGAACACACAGATCACGATATATATATCGTGTTATGTCATGACGGAACCGTAACATATTGTCATAATTTTTTTTACATCCCTAGCAGCCACCGAACCATGGCTAAGTTTAAAAAGGAAATTATAAAAAAAATAACAGAGAGAGAGATTTGTGCAGTCTCTTGCAAAACACTCCAAAATATAACAGGAAGTGTTACTAAAAATGAATGGAGAGAATTAATTTCTGAACTTGTATCATTCTCTTGTGAAGTTACTACAGTAACTTGCCTAATTATCAAATTACTATATCAGTGTTCAACAGTGTAATACAAATGCACTTTTATCTTATGCCAACTGACATGATATCCCCCCCCCCCCCCAAGTGCTTAACATATTAAATCCTTGAGGTTAATCCAGGTGCTCCTGCACCTTCCTAAATATTTTTTTTCTTTAATACAATCGTTAGCCAGTTTCTGCCGCTAACTTTAAAAAAAAATTGTAAACAAGTATAAGTTTGATGTGCCTCCATATCCAATGGTTTTATTTTGACTTTTAAGTTTTCAATTTTGAGTTATTAAAGTTATTAAAAATGAAGGCATAATGAAGACACAAAAAATAAGGCATTTGAACTCTCTTCATTTAACAAATACTTGATAATCATTTAAGTATTTACATATGTTCTGAGTAGGGGTGATTAATGAGCGAGCATAAGCGAGTTGGGTTATGCTCATGCTCGTTTCATTAGCTTAATGAGCGAGTTGCCGAGTTGTTTAAAATACATCATTCAAAAACTAATTTTCATTTATAAAATTTAACAAATTGTCATAATCCAACTTAATTAAACAGTACATAATTTAATAAAAAATTATTCATAAGCAAATTTAACAAAATCAAACAACTATCTTTTTGTCGTTCTCACGGCTCTACATGTCACATCTCAAAGCTATCTCCTTGTCACATACCTACAAATTTGCATTATCAAAACAATAATAAAAATGTAGAATTTAGAAATATACAAATTAAGAACTGTACAAATCCAGATTGGTGTATTAATGATCAAATTTTGGTTATATTTTGAGACTAGTGTATTGATGAGTATGGCCCAAAACCAAAAAAAATTAAGGAATAGTGCATTGAATGGGAATTGTAATTCTACTTGTTTTAGGAAAATTTGCAAATTCTTAATATTATTTTTCTGGATATACTAACAGCTATTAAAGAAGTGGATTAGATGTGGCAGAATTTATGTAACTCAGTTCTTAATGAGCGAGTTATGAGCGAGTTGAGGTATGCATGCTCGGCTCATTAAGTTAATGAGCGAATTGTTAATAAGCGAGTTATAACGAGTTGTTAATGAGCATTTACCGAGCGAGTTATGAGTGAGTTACGAGTTATGAGCGATTTACTCACCCTTAGTTCTGAGAATATGTTCTAGATGTTCAAAATCCGCATACAAATTTCTCGTGATATTAAAATAATTTGGTAACTTAATCCTCAACTTTACTCAAAACTATAAATTACTACATTTGTCAAATGTCAATTCATAAAAATGCAAGTTCAGATCACGGTATCAATTTCTGGAAACTACTATAAAATTGTTCTGTCCATTGTTTACAAAATTACTTTTATTTATGGGTAATTTTGCAAAACTTATGTAGTCATGATTGCTGGTAACTAATATGCGAAAACCGAAATGGTTCTCTTTAGATTAAATGAACTGAAATGATAAAAAAACAAAATGGTTCTCTTTTCAGAGTCTTGTTTGTCTTATTTTGCAGATCGAAACCAAATTAAGAAAAAAATATAGTACTTCTCAACCAAACCTAAATTAAATAATAACAAGAGATGACACAACTTGCATGGTTCAATACCAAAGCAAGCAAATCAAATACAAATGCACACTGATGGCATGTTCTCTATAATGGTAATGCATCTGATCGATACCAGCAAATTGGTACCGTATTTTTCCAATAGTTTAGCTTCCACTTCCAGACCAAAAATACAATTTCTTCAAATGAAAGAACGTCGTAAATTTCAACACCATTAGAAAAGGAAAAGCTATCAAGTACTGAAAAAAAAACCATTGAACCATCTATAAAAAAGAACAGATAAAATAGGAAAATGGAACATTTTTTCACATACAAGAAGGTACCAAAATATATCATCTTTTATATTAGAACAACAGAAGAGTACACATCCCCAAAATTTCAACTATACTGCTAGGTTTAATAACTGTGGCATTTTCTGTTGAGCAAATCTAACCAACATCTGAAAGATCAAATACAAAAATAGAACCCTAAATGATAGATTTGAACTAACAGAGCAAAAACTTAAATCTAGGCCCAAATCAATTGAGAAACATATTTATTAGTCCTTTGTTTGATAAAAAAAAAAAAAAAACATATTTATTAGTCCTTCTTTGCACGAGCCTGCCTGGCACGGTGCCTTAATTCCGCTCTCTTCCATCTCACCATCAAACCACATAGTGTGATCAAAGTATTGACCTAAATTTTAGGAGAGAAAACATCACAATACAAAATAAGTTGTGTCAACATTTAAAAATAATGAACATTACCTAGTGTTGATTTAACATTAGTGAATGCAAACTTCATTGTTTCCATAAATACCCCCAACAGCCTTACTAGTCAAAAGGATACCGCATAAATATCTCGGCTCTGAGTTGTTGGTACAAATATTAGGACATACTGGTGCCTTATTAACAGATCACTGACGCATGCCAGTACAAGTACTGGTAAGTAACTAAGTTTAGTTGCCAGTACCAACTGATGCTATCTCTCTCTCTGCTCACTATTCTAACTGGGGCACCAAAATAACATTTTGGATCAGAGTTTAATTACCAGCATGTATTGCCATGGTGCACCACGATTTTATGATCTGATAATTCGTTAGCTAAGAGTATATATGGACAAAACAAAAATTGTAAAACAAAAGAAAACGTACCACAATAAGGACGGTAATAAGAATAAGTGGGCCCGACCAAAGTACTGAAATGAAGACCCCACTTGGATCAAAATAATTCTGACTCGAGAAACTTTTCCAATTCTCCCCCAAGAAGGTATTTATCCTCTCAGCCATATAAACCCCAACAACTACAATTCCACAAAATAATACACAAATTAGCAGCAGTACACGTCACTTGTTATTCAATATATTATTGGGGGAGTCAACGACAAGTTATAGCCAAACTAATTAGTTTGGTATCAGCGATAACTGGTCACCATGTGGTAGTGCCAAATTTTTTGTAATTACTAATTATTTAAAGGAAACTTTCTTCTTTACTTCTTCGGTTTTCTAATCTTATTTTGTGACTGAAATCAGCAAACAATCATCAAGTACTTGAAGTAAGTATCAAAATGGAATTAAAAAGGTAAAAGAAAATGAAGAGAAGGGAATAACTTACAAGCGAGAAATGAGAGGAAAAGCTGAAAATTCACTCTTCTCCTAGAAAAGATTACCACTAGCAGAAGAACCACATAAAATGTTAACAAGCCGATCAGCCATGGCTCCTAGATAATCAGAAAAATTATGGCATCAATAAATTTAATTTTTCCCTGGTATTTTCTTGACATTATCAAATTAGGAGTTTGCTGTTTTTTGGATTGATCCAATCCCACATCATTCCCAAAATTTAAACAAATAAATACATTAGTAGATAAAGGTCAGCTTTCTATTGAGTTAATTTGACAGTATAAACTTCTATATCTGTACCTTTTTTCTAAAAATGTTATAAGATCAATTAAATTTACTTTCTAGTGTGTAACCCCACCCCCCCCCTCTCCCCGATTGGACAATATCCTTCCACATCAACTAATAGACCGAATTTTCATCTTCCAAAGTCGTACGCACTAAATTCAACAATTTATTTCTGTGACAGTGGTAAAGTACGAAACTTTGATGAAAAAAACTGGAGTGTAAGTAAAACAACAAAAGAGAAAATGAGAGAGCACCTTCCAATCAATGGCGTGGAAGAAGCCGAGGAGATTATCAACGGCTGGTGCGAATCCGGATCGGAGCTCGGACGAGACGCGCTGGAGCAGATCCGACACCAGATCGACATGCTCGTTCATCGCCACCTTCACCTCCTCCACAACTTTGTACACCTCCTCCATTTCTCCCTTCTCTGATTCTGATCTTGTACGAGAAGGAGAAATGAACAACTGAGATCTGAGAGAGCGAGACCCAGGAAGGAACGTTATCCGCTGCGGAGTCCGCAGCCTGCGGTTCTTTTAATCTGGTCATGGTCCGTTAGTTTTAACTTTGCACAAATCTGAAAGCACAATAATACTGCCTCCTCCGTTAGCCCGATCACAAAGCGGCTGAGAGTTAATCTGGTCCGTTCATTTGCTCCGCACCTGCGGAGTTTTATAGAACTCCGCAGAGGATAACTTCCCCTGAGGAACTGAGAAGGTGCAAGATATGTGCTTAGAAGACGGAATTCATATCACCGACGGTACCGTAAAAGGGAATCTTTTACAATTACTTGATCTGGACCGTTCTTTTTAACTTAGAACGAATCTCAAAGCCCAATAATACTGCCCCCTCAGTCAGCCCGAATCCCAAACCGGCTGAGAGTTAATCTCAAACCGTAAATAGCTAATTGTAAAGGGGAATCTTTTACGGTACCGTCGAGGATATGGATCCTAGAAGACGAGAGCAAGAGACCATAATTCTTGAAAGGTGGGACCCAAAAGTCAGTGGAACCTGCAATACTGAAAAGTGGGACCAGAAAATTAAGGAAAATATGTACTCTGGGGTAACATAATATTTCTCTTTATATATAGACCGTCCGATTAAAACCCGGACCAATCCGGCTCGAGGTGGAATGCTCAGGGTCCCTTTAATACTCGTGTGGATTCTGATCGAACAGTCCATATCAAAACATAAATATTCGGTTGCCTTAGGTGATTCGAATTAGGGGTGTTCATCGGTTCGGTTCGGTTAAAACCGAACCGAACTAGGCAAACCAAAGTTATAATTCGATTTCAAAAATAAAACCGAACCGAACCGATTTAGTATTGCAACCGAATCGAACCGAACCAAAGTTTTATTTCGGTTTGTTCGGTTTAAACCGAAATATATTATTTTTTTATTTAAAGAAATTGATTTATAATAAACCGAAGTATATTAAGAAATAAACCGAGGTATTAAAAAATAAATCGGAATATTAAGAAATAAACCAAAGTATTTAAAGCAATTGATTAATAAATAAACCGGGGTATTAAGAAATAAACCGCGGTCCGGACCAAATTCATAATATATAAAATTTCGGTCGGTTCGGTTATTTCGGTTTTCAAATTTTTCAAACCGAACCGAACCGAAATTATAATTCGGTTTTAAAAAGCAAACCGAACCGAACCATTAAACCGAAAAAACCAAACCGTTTAGTCCGAACTAATTCGGTTCGGTTCAAAATCGATTAAACCGGACCCAATGAACACCCCTAATTCGAATTGTTTAGAAGGTGCGAGTGCTTCGAAGAAGAGAGAGAAAACCATAATTCCTGAAAGGAGGGACCCAACAATTCAGTGGTAGCAGACCCTTTGGAAAGTGGGACCAGCAAAATCAAACGGTAATGGGTTCTATAGTGGGCCGAAATTAAGTTTTGCTTGACACTAAAATAAGGACTTTTTTTCGGCCCGCTTTTCGGCACGGTTTTTTTCTTCAATTCGGCCCATATACCGTAAGTCCGGTTAATTTCATAATTGTAAAGTTCAGTTCAACTTTCACTTAGTTTGGGAAAAAAATTAATCTTGATTTAAAAAAATCACGATTAGAATTTCAAATTGTGGTTGTAAATATTGTTTTATTGATTTTAATATCACGATAGTGTTCTAAAACTTTGGTGGGAGGTTGAAACTTTGTTATGTTAGTTTTTGAGTTTTATTAATATGAATTCTAGAGTTTTAATTCAGTTTGTACAAAATAGAAATTCTAGTCTTCAAGTTTTTAAACTCAAATTTGAATTTAATAAATCAAGCCAAAATGTTTGGAAAATAGAAAAAAAAATTATTGACATCTTGTTAATTTCATAAATTAGTTGTGTACACACGGTCGTGACCCATTTACCAATCTATATTTGGATCTTATAGCTTTTCCATTGCATATAGTAACACGGTTAGGAAAGTTTATGTCTAGAACAAGGTCCTCCACATCATCTTGAGAAGGGTCTGCCACATTTATAATTTGTGTTCGAGACGACACAATAACTTGAGTCTCATTAATAGGTGGCGTCATAATAGCTTGAAGATCTACAATTTGGGAAACAAAAAAAAGAGGTTATTAGTAAAGGAAACAAAAGTAATGTAAACAACAAAGGTCTGGAAAAAAGAATCTGATTTAAACATAAGTAATGTAAAGAACCTAGGTTATTTGTAAGATTAAACAAGGATCTGAAAAAAAAATCCGATTTAAACAAGAAAAAAATGATCTAAAAAAAGGTTTGAAGATTGAATAATATTCAATAGGTTTGCTCACCAATAGCTTAAGTAACAAGGTTCTAGAAAAAAAGAAAAAATATCAAATTTAAACACAGGTAATGTAAAGAATTGAGGTTTTTTGTAAGATTGAACAAAGGTCTGAAAAGAATAATCTGATTTTAACAAGAAAAAATGAATGTGAAGAATGGTTAAAGATTGAATAATAATAATTAGGTTTGCTCACCAGTAGCTTGATTAACTAAAAAAAAAGAGCAAAAAAATACGATTTAAACAGAGGTAATGTAAATAACAGAGATTATTTGTAAGATTGAACAAGAGTCTAAAAAAATCGACTTTTAACAACAACAAAATATCCGAAGAAGGTTAAAGATCGAAGAAGGGTCAAAGTAACAACCAACCCAAGATACAACCAACACACAGTCAAGCAAGGAAAAAACAACAACCCGCGCGAGACAACCATATAGTGAATAACACACGACAAGGCATCATCAAGCACAACAAGCAACAAATAAAAGAGGTGCTTAAGCATTTACCCGAGAGACACAAATCGCAGCAAGGTTAGGAGAACCGGCTGGTACCAAGTTCGTCTCGCCAATAAAATGGTTCAAACATGATCAGAGTCAAAATAATAATGATTTACGTAGGGTTTTGGCTTAGGTTTTGCATATTTTCTCACACTTATGTTTAATTAATTAGAAAAAAGGCTACTGTCACCCTTCTTTATGTTTTATTGCAGAAAACAAGTTTTGGGACTATTTTACACCAAATGGAGCTAGAATCAGGTCAATCGGATCAGCGACGCTCATCGACTAAGTCTTTGTTACGGTCCGTATTGCCTAATACGGACCAGGCCTAGCACAGACCAGAAGATAGCGATGGAAGCATTAAACCCTAACCGTCAAGGTCCTAATACGGACCGTATTACCCAATACGGTCCGTATCCGAAGGCGTCTCTTAGGGAATAACCGCCGACAGCTGTTTTCAGATCAGTTTCTTAGCCCCTACTCAACCTCTACACGTCCCTCCACTCCTATATAAGGCCCCTGGGCAGAAGGAATAGTTATCTTTGTAATTAGGGTTAGATTTGATTAAAGAGAGAAGAGATGAGTGCTTGTAACGATGCCGTTCCGCGGCTAAGTTCCTTTTCTTAGGGCTAGGCAGTAAACCTTGTTACTCTTGATGTTTTGATATATATATTTCTGTTGATTATGATTTCTTGTTGTTGAAACAAAATGCTTTTGTGATTTACTATCTCTTCATCTAATTTCAATGATCTAGTTTGAGTCTGTTAGAGTAGTGACAGTACTTTAATGGTAAGAGAAACTATTTGTATGAATTCGCCTCGTTGAGATTTATTAGGTTTATGTGAAGAAAACCTTAGCGGGGAAACCATAAACCAGACCAACAAAATGCGTACCAAATTCCATCACTTGCGTAAAGTAAATCGCAGTGATCTTTGTAGTAATTTGGGGTATTTGAGAGATCAGACATTTGCGTAAGGTAAATCGCAGTGTCCTATGTAGAATCTCGGTGAAAGATCTGTCATTCTTGCGTAACATAAATCGCAGTGACCTATGTGGTGTCTTTCATTAAACAACAACAGGAAATCAGACGCAACAGGAATATATTGTCAAGGCGGATTGAGTGGCAATGATGTGCCGAAACCCTAGGAATTCTCATCTCTGTCTTTATTTTAATTACTTTTAATTGCTTCCTAATTTACATTGATCAAAACAACATCTCTCAATTTACAAATTTCGTCTAGCTTTTCGAAAGATTGTGATTCGATCGCTCAAAGCATTGAACCAATATTTTCTGTGGATCGACCTCGAATATACTACTCGATAGGATTGTGCGCTTGCAGTCCTAACCGATAGCATTTCCGAGTTTATAAATATTAAAAGAAACATTGCTCTCTTTTGAGTGATCAAAACATCATATTTTAAATGCAAATATTTCAAAATTTTGCAACCTAATTGCTAATTAACTGAATGGAAAACTGGATTATCTGTCCTTAATGGCCGTAAGACAATCAATAACTTCTTCAAGAAGAGGCCTACTCTCCCTTGCTTCCATTTTACAGCGAGACACTAATTCAACAACCTCCGTAACTTCTTCCAAAGGAACTTGATCAGCTATGAGGCTTGGGTCCATTATGCAGCTGACATAATCAAGGGTGATCATTGGTTCCATTTTCTTAGGCTGGAGGTCTCGTCCCATGACTAAATCTAAGAGAATTGATCCAAAGGAGAAAACATCCTTTCCTAGCGTAACAGACCCTGTGGCATTATAAAATTTAGTAATTATTAAAAATTGTTGTAAGAAATATTAGAATTTATCATACTCTTTTTACCATTGTTGGCAATAGCTGGGTCCATGTAACCAAATGGTCCAAGAAACTTTTCCTTTTTTGTAGTCGCATTGATGTTGCCTTTCTCAATTGTCACAGCAGCCCCAAAATCTGCCATATACGAATTAAGTTCCTGCATATTTTACAAAATAAATTAAAAATCTCATTGAACCATTACAAAAGATTCTCTAAAATAACATAACTGTGCATACCTCATGGGTAGGCATATCGACACCACAAGCATTTATATTAACACAACATCTTTACAAAATTTAATGTATGAACAATTTTAACCCTCATTAAATGTCCGAACTATCATATTTTTTCATAATGTAATTAATATAAGTGATCATGAAATTATTTGGTTTCCATAAGTGCTAGATATTTTTTCCTTTTTTTTATATCATGCATTCATGTAAAATCAAAAGCTACATAATTTCGTTGATCTTTCCTTTTTCTCGTGGAAATATAGCTGCATAATTTACACTAGAACATTTAATTCAATTAAGGTTTTAAGCAGTCAAGTCAAAATACGTATTTAACTCTCTTTTTTTTAAAAAAATTTGATATTATGATAGACTTGCTTTAATATGTGATATATTATCAAATATATTTTTTAATTTTTATATTTCTTTCTCTCAATTTTGATACTTATAATCTATAAGTCTATTTTAATTAAAATTGTTAGGAATTTTTTTGTTGATGTTTTGTAATTAATTTATATTTGTTAATTGAATAGATGGATCAATCCTCTAACTCACCGGAAGAAAACCTTGAAAATCAAGTTTTGAATTATGCAAATGAAAGCAATCAACTTCTTAATTTGAAGTTTGAAAATCGTGATGATTTGCTTCTTGTTGTTCGTGATTTCTATGGTGCTAAAGGCTATGTGTAACAAGTCGTGGCTGACGATCAAATAAATTTGTTATTTTGTAGTGTTTTGCTGTACTTTTAATTTATTATTTTAATCATAAGTTGAATGTCAAAATTATTCTTGATAATTTTCATTTAATATGTTTTTTTATATATAAGTAATCATATTGTTTTCTTAGTGTTATTGCGTAAAAAAAGAAGATAAAATGTTAACAGACAAAATAATTTTTTTTATAGTAGATTGTTAAAAAAAATTTGTGAAGGTTGATAGGTTTTAATAATATAATAAAATCAATTCACTATTGTAATTCTCTTAAAAAATCTTAAAAGTTGGATTAAAATAAATAATGAAAACTTATTATACGATAACATAAAGTTTATAAATAGATTTTATAGTAACTTTTAAGGAACAGATTTTAAAATAATACACGAGGGAAACATATTTTAAACAAAATAACATACTTTATAAAACACAACTTTTAAGGAAAAATAATTATGTGGTAATATATGAGAGAAAATCAGATTTTAAAAGAAATATTTAATGAAGAGTAAAATTGTCCATATTGTAAAATATTTTGATAATGTTGTGTTAATAAAAAATTGAGTTGTTTTAATATCATCACCCATACCTCATCCATTAGTATATTCTCGGGCTTCAAATCTACATGAATAACACTCGTCTCCCCTTCTATTTCTTCCTAGAGATACCTTATCCCCTCTAAAATTTTAACTGCTATTTCTAGCCTTTCCTTCCACGGTAGTGGAGGATCTGCGGCATATTCTCCCTCTATAATTATTATAATTTTATTTTAGGACATACATCTTTATAAATTATAATAATGCATGAGTACCGTAGGGCTCGCTTACTCATTTATCACAAGTTACCAACTCCTAATTATTTATTAGATCGTATTATAAAATGAAAGGTTTAATTTGACAAAGTTTGTCATATCCCTTGTCAGAGGGGTTTTGGGGGCAAAATGCCATATGCATAAGTCAGGCAATTTGAAGAATGAAAAAAAAAAATGATTTGATTGAAACTTTTAAAAATATTAAACTTACTTCTAAAGATCAATGCATCCAAACTATCTCCCCTCATATACTCATAGACAATATAACGATGGTTTTCTTCAAAACAGTAGCCAATGAATCTGACAAGAGTCTAAAAAAATCGAAGTTAAACAACAACATAATATCCGAAGAAGAGTTAAAGATCGAATAATATTCATCTACTCACCAGGTTGACTTTTTTTGTGTAGAAAAACATAAATTTTGAACGGACAGAATGAAAGCAGTCACAGTTCCAATCAGCCATTTCGGGTATGATTAAAATTGATATCATAGAGAAGTATAAATATATCTTATATATTTATTGATTTTCTTTGATGTCTCATGACAAATTTCAAATACATTTATAAGAATCATAAATATAATTACTGGGCCCATTATTTTATGATTTTTAATTTGAAATTGAAATTAGGTTTATTTGATTAAATTCTTTTTCTTAAAAAGTTTGCTCTCCAAATTCTGTCTTCTTTTTCTTGGTGATATGGAGCATATAATTTTTTTATGACATTATCTAACATAATTTAAATAAAATTTAATATTAAGAAAATCAAGCAAGTCTCGTTGAAACTTAATATCCAAAGAGGCTCAATATGTTTTTTTTGAGAAAAAAAGAGGCTTTATATGTGGGGAGAGAGAGGTGAGTGAGTTTTCAATGACCCGTCATGCCAACATTACCTTTGAAAGAAAGAACACCAAGTTATAGATGTTTTTTTGTCATATTAACGGCTCCAAATCTGATTCATTTCTTTATTGGAATGCAAACTTCCTAATTAAATAATTTTATTCTTCTATTATTTTACATAATCTATCAAATATACGGTAGCTGTCAATTGTATATTTTCTCCTTCTAATAATAGTTACTCACTGTGGTATTGAAATGACATAAGTTGTCAAGAGAAATTAAATTTTACCAATTGATATTAGTCAATAAATAAGCATTTTTCTCTAAACAAGATCTAATAATCCAGCGGTATGCCAATTAATGAATCAGAGCACCAATTTCATAAATTAATGGCAACACTGATGGAGTTGTTTCCTTTCATAAATTTATTAAGGTTTAAATTATTTGCACGAATCGTAATACATATCTACGGACGGTTTGAACTAGACTTTGAATAAAATTAGTCCAGAGCCTTTTAGACCCGAAATTTTTATTTATAACACTTTAAAAAAATAAATTAATAAAATAACCATCGTTTCTGGTCAATTCTAAATCTAACACGGGTGCAGAACACCGGAGCGGACTCATATGAGGGAGGCCGCAGAATGCCGGAGCGGACCCCCATATGGGGCCGCAGTATGCCGGAGCAGACCCGGGTCCGCAGAATGCCAGAGCGGACCCTGTTCTTTATATCCCGAAAATGACAGAGAAATTTCATTCCACACTCTCACACCTTCTCTCTCCTGAGTTAGCTCTCTGATCTGTAAGTTTTTTCTCTCTTCTTTTAAATTTTTATTTTTATTTCAGTAGATTAATAATTTAATTAGAATAATTAATTTAGCAATAATTAAATTAGCAATAATTTAATTAGAATAATTAATTTAGTTAATTTTTAATTGTAGGTTTTTTCTGTATTGAATTGGAAAAATGGCTCTTATGGTATCCATCTACACTGGTGGGGATGTTTATTTAGTTAATTTAGTTAATTTACTATAGTATTGCACCTGTGACAGTGATCCCGGTATTGCCGGGTACTGATTATTTGGGACTTAAATCAAGTATATGTCAGAATTTGGGGTTGGATCAGGGTCAGTATGACCTCAAAATTGATATGACTCATGGTGTATTAGACTGATGGTGTATCTGAAGAAGAAGCTAGAAGCCCATGAACTCTTTAAATATTTCAGTCAAATGAAATGGGCTTCTAGCTTCTTCTTCTTCTTCTTTTTTTTAAATGTAATTAGAGTTCATCTTTTTCGCTTATTATTTTAAACATGTATTAGATGCATATTTGCACAATAACTTCATGAGTCTCTCCCAAGTCCGGAGCATTTCATACCATATGAAAATACGAATTGCATTTTCTGATTTTCTTCATGTTATATGCATTTTCTAGCAATATGCCATATAAGTTGAGCTCACATGTGTTCATATTATGTTCTTATTAGCTATTTTTTCAGTCGTCCAACATATAATTAAAATCAAATAAAAAGTTTTTTCTGATATATCGAGCAATTAAACTTAATTGAAATATCTAATTTAAAAATAAAATTCCCCATTCAAAATATCCAACTCAATTTAGATTAATGAAGTATTGGAGGAAACTAATGCACTTGTGCAGCGTCCCTTCCCCCTAGAACTCCATGGTACACTGTAGCAGTAGTTCCTCTCCGATCGGCGGCTGGTCCATTATAGCATTCATAATCATCTCTCTGGTGAACCTAATCACATGGTCCGGAAAGACGATCTCTAAAACTAGTTCATCTCCACCACTTCATGGTCTGCCACAACTGGAACCAGCGACACCATTATGTTACCTTGAAAAAACATTGAAACAAAATAAAAGTTAAAAACAGATTATTTGCATTGTTTTTTTTTGGAGAAAGTCGATAGGCATATATTACAACAGAAAGCGTTTGTTACATTTGATTTACATCAACAATATAAAATGGGAAACATGCTCCTATCACTATATTACAAAATTCCCCTTGAAAAAAAACCAGTAAAGAAAAAACTGAGAAAACAGGAAAGTGATAAAAAGCAGAAAAAACTAAGTTGCTGCGATGTACATAAAATCACAGAGGCATTATAATGTGAGGTTATTTATTTGTATTTTCCAACAGTAAAAAGCCTCGAAAATTAAAATTAAAATCTCCTCCTACAATAAAGAATATCTTACGGCAAAAGAAAACAGAGATGAGCAAAATAAAGGGACCTCATGGGAGAACTTTCTTAAAAAAACAGAGATGAGCAAAGAAAAGGGAATCATGGGAGATTTTCTTAAAAAAAACAGAGATGAGCAAAATGAAAGGGACCTCATGGGTGTCATAAACTATACTGTCCAATATGGCACAACCAGAGAAAATAGAAAGAGTCGAACAAAAGTGAAAGATGAAGACACCAAATATAAGGTAATTTAACAGTAGCGAAGAAGAACAAAAAATCAAAATAAAGAGTCCCACAGTAGAAAGAAAGTTAAGAGACCGTATTTCAAAAAAACTTGCTAATAAACTTTCTCCCACAGTAGAAAGAAAGTTAATCGACCGTATTTCAAGACTTCAAAATGCATAACAGAGAAAGTTTAAAGAAAATGCAAGATCCATTATAAACAATAAAACTTTACCTTGCTGACCACCACCGGCTTGCTGATCTCCAGTAGGCTAATCTTCGGTGCGCTGATCTCCGGTAGGCTGATCTCCGGTAGATGAACACAAGCTTCGGACGGTCTTAAGTAGGTTCCGCGGAGACAAAGAGGCGCAGAAAGCCATTTGCAATCTAACTTCTTTTGCTAGGTCTAAAAGATGTTAACAGTGGTGCACGGAAAGAGAGAAGAAAAAAGAGAAAATAGAAAGGGAGCGGAGGTGACAGAGAGTAGAGAAGCATTTGAGAGACATATATATATTAGGTTAATATGTCCAAAGGTCTAGCTAAATTTTATGGAGAGTCGAACTTAGACCGTCCGATGTGTGTTAAGATTCTTGTGAATCAATATATAAACTTAATATATTAAATGATCTTATTAAACTAAACCGTACGTTTGAATTCTTATACAGATCGGATGGTTTCGATCCCGCTTCGGATGAAATCTTGTCCAATGCTGTTTGCACAAAATTCCCACATTATTTAGATGGAACAAAAAGCACCGGAGGGCTTATCCTCTGAAATACCTCAACTTTTGCGTCACGGACGAGTACGGATTCTATTCGGGGATAGCGCAGGGGTCAGTAGTATTGTGCTTTGAGATTTGTGCAAAACGTAATTGAACGTTTGAGATATTCCATATGAAACACTCAAAGTTTGAGATATCTCAGAGAATTTGAATTCAAAGCGGCGCTCACTACAGATATCACGTCAAACTGGTTTCTCATTTTCTGAAGGATACATGCAACGACAAAATTGAAAATATTTGCAAGATCTTCTGTGCCAACAAACTTGACGATTTATCTAAACAATACGATATTTATCTAAAATTATTCTTAAAAATTTAATTCAATTTTATTCGTTTTGACAAATATTAATATTTTAATATATTCTTTGCATTATAAAATAATTAACTATTCTTGAATTATAACTATTCTAAATTTGTCAGTGTTCACTAACATATAACAAGTTCCTAATTCAGAGGTAATATAGTTCAGACGGTTTGAACTTGACTTTGGATAAAATTTGTCCATAGCTCTTTGCACAAAATCCAATTCCTTTTTTAATTAAAACACACTAAATTGTTTACGTTGATTTTTTCTGTTAAGCTCTGGTTTAATTGGGAGTTTATTATTAATATGTAATTATTTATATAATATGCAATATTTTTGCTATTTCGTGAGCGTTACATTACTTTTCATTATTTCCTTCCTGTGTTTCAGTTTCTCCGTTCCTAATTTATCAAGAAAAAGTTGCATAATTATTAAAATATGTATCTGCCTTCCAATATATTTCTTAGCACATGAACTTTTGTATGATTTTTACGAGTTCGTATACTTTTTTAAATTGAGAATTTCTATTGTGAAAAAAGGACATAAAACTTAAATTCGGGAACTTTTTTTCTTAAGGATTCAACACTTATAACCTAAGAGTGCTGGTTTTTCACTTATAAATCATAATCATTTTCAACATAATTGGAAATTATCTCATCAGACTTACATTTAATGTAGTTCTACTTAATCATTATACAATGTATACATAATCACTTATTATAATTACATTTCTTGATATTGCATTTACAAAATTCTTTAATAACTTTTGTTTATGTCGCAATAATCACCTTAGTTTACTTTAGAGTAAATTGAAATTGTTTTCTACTTAAAAAAAAATCATCACTCAAGATCAAACTGTTTGATAATGGGTAATCAATAGTTTAAAGGAACAAAATTGGTTTGATTTCCTTAAAAAAAAATAGATATTTGTACATCTAATTATAATTAAGTAAATAGATAATTACCCATAAATTAATAATTTCCTTTGTTATCTCTCTGTAATATTAATGTGGACTAAGATAATTTGTTTTGGAAATGTTTTTGGCTTAGCGCCATATGCAACTAATATATTGATAAAGAAAAAATATTTACAGAATTTGGACTAAGATAATTACCTTGCTTTTTGTTGTAACAACTTTGACAAAGACAGCCCAAATGTAACTAAGTTTTTTTTTTTTTTAATCTGTTGTAGTTGTGTCACTTGTGTGTATGGACCAATAAAAATATAAAGAAAAGAAAAGAAAAAAGATAGACCAGTTTACATTTGCAGCAAATTATTTCTAGACAACTTAAGATTGGGTTAGAAATTTTGTAGAATTATTGCATCAGAGTTATTACGTAAATGCCGATTAAAAAGTTAAAATTGTCTACTGTAGAAATATTTACAATTTAATTAATTATTTTTGTTCAAATTATAATCATAGAGATATATCAAAGAGAATCATTAATTCATATATAAGTTTTTACCCACCTCTGAAGTTCTTTTGTCGTTAAATTTTTCGATATTTTTATCTATTTTGTATTAACTTTTTAACTTAATGTTTAATTAATATTTATTAATAATATCAAAAAGTTCTCTCCGCGCGCATAACTTCGTTTTGAGTTATTAATGATGATTAAAATAAAATAATTCACTCAAAAATATAGGAGAAAATCTGTGCCGGTAGTAACTTGTGTTATTTGACTGTCGTGGCACAATTTTAGCCGCTTGATATAGAATAGAACCTATGCTGTGATTATTTGATTTCGGAGTGTCTCACTTTTGAGTTTTGACACTTTCATCTGTCGACTCTTCAAATCGATGCTTATGAAAGAATTTTTTTTATAAACTATAATTAAAAAAAAAGAATTTTATGAAACTAATATGATTATTTTTTTTTACAAAGCCATAAGAACTGAAATGCCATTTCAGTCCGAACCTTTTTTTTTCGGACCGAAATGACAATTTAGTCCGAAGTGGTTCTCTGGACCAAACTGCCATTTCAGTCCCACTATTTTTTTTTAAAACCTGAAACAACCTCTTCTCTCTTCTCTTCTTTCTCCTTTCTAAGCAAATATTTTTTTCTGATATTTCTAAACTGATATGTCCTATCTTGGGGAGATGAGGCCGTATGAGAGGTGGACTGGGCTAAATTCGTCCTGCTCAGGAAAGGCAGGCCAAAGTGTAAGTGGAGTTGAGAACTCGGAGGGGTTTGGAGATATTCGGACTCTAACATGTATGATATCTCTCTTAGCAAAAATTCGGTCCCTGTCTAATGGGAAGTCCTGCCTTATATAGTCTGATCATAACCGCCATCCCGGGCGGTTATGAGGGACGTGGGCAGTTATGCCAGCCGATCTAGCGGTTATCCCGCATGTCGGTGGCTCAAGCATATTTTCGGGCTAAGTCATTTGAGGCCGTTTATTGGGCCCGGTTTAGTAGGATTTTGGACTTTTCGTATGACTCCGGGTTGGCCTATATGTGAGGTCCGAATCCCGGGTCTTTCGTGACTCAGATAAGACTAGTTAAAGGGCCTGTGGAACATGGCCCTATCATAAACAATTTATAAACAAACATTTCTAAACAATTTATAAACTGACATTTTGGTCCGGGCTAAAAAAAATATTGGACCGAAATGGCATCTCGGTCAATGGATGTTACCCCGAAAGCTTCATATTTACCCTTCTAAACTTCAAAAACTCACAAATTTACCTATTTATTGGCATTATGAATTTTAAAGGGATAAATACGTAATTTTGAAGGTTTTGAGGGGTATACATGAAATTCTGCCTTCAACTAATTGTTTGATCGTTACATTTTATTTACCATATCGTTTGATGATGTATTATTTTTTATTTGCAGATAGCTCGGTCGCATAAGGTCCTGATAAGGATCATAATTAAAAATACGTTAGATGTTGATACCTGTGATATTTGATTACCATATCAGGATCAACTTTTTTAAAATAGTTTTGGAAGTTTACCAGGTAAACTTGACTTGGGTTATGTTTTGTGTTCCAGAGTCGTTTGTTTTGTTTTTGCATTCAATTTGTTATGCTGTTTAATCCAGGAATTTTAATTGCAAATATTACCCCAAAAGTTGTTATTTAAACATATATAAAGGCTGAAAACGGATCTGGAAATATCCGTCCGAATTCGGATAATTTTAGAATCCGGATGAGGATAAATATTTCAACTCAACGGAGCGGATATCCAAAATCATCTAAGAATGAAGGACCCGCTATACTCTCCAAACCCAGAATTCGAACCGCTCTCAGCTCTCTCCAACTTAATTTCACGGACTTTACGGCAGAATTATATACTCTTGGTTCGGTTTAGTCCATCCCTTGTGGGGCTAATTTCAAATTACATATCCGGACTGTTCGCCTTTTGATTAGATGAAATTTTCACGTACAGAGGCGCGTACAGCTTTGACTCAGATCTTCCCTTCTTGCCATGTAGCGCACGCCATCCCATTGCCCGGGTAGACGGGTAGTGAATTATCATGCGGGCCTTATCCCGGCCACAGTATACTACTCGGCTTGATGAAATATTAATTTGTTGCTTTTTCTGTGGCACTTAATTTAAGTGCAAAGTCCACTGAAATTATGTTGCTGCATTTACTTAAATTATTATCTAACTTAAAAATTTTATTTATTTTTATATTTGAATTTTTTTAATTAGTATATTATCTTAAAGTTTATATAACTCAATTATCCAACAATTATTTGTTCTGTATTCGTATTCGAATCCGTATACGTATTCGTTTTAAGACTGATTTGGTTTTAAATTTTGACATCTATTTACTATTCGTGTTTGCATTCGTATTCGTATCCGCTCATTAAAAAAGCGAATATAAATTTGATATTAGTATATTATCTGCTCTGAATTTGCTCCATTTTCACACCTAGGTATCATACATCATAACATACTCCATCCACAATGACATTGAAACACTTGAATTTCATGATGTCATGTACATCGATATATGATGTCATGCATATTGATATATAGGCTACAAAAATAGACCACTATCCGGAAAGGTAAAAAGTGTTTATTTCCTAGAGTACACCGAAAAAGTAATATTTTTGAACGTATCGGTATTACCGACAGAAGTATCGGCGAAGATACCATCGGCAAAAACACTTTTATCCTCACAGATAGTGACAGATTCTTATAGTATTATGAACCAAGTCAATAACTAGCGCTTAATATACATACTATATATATCCTGGACGTGTAACAAAGTTGTCGCAGAATAAGCATGCATGTTAATAGAAATTTTAAGAAATTTTTTTCTAAAAATATCAACAAAATTTTGTACCATGGTTGAAGATTTTGTCATTAGCGTATTCGTATAAACTCTCTTGTACGTAGCAGCAGTAAGTTTGTTTTGCCAATTAAAGATGCAGCTAATTAAGTGATGTCTCCCTCATATCCTCATCAAGACATTTTCAGAATTGTACACTGAACCAATTGAAATTTTATTTTTCACTTTTCTATTTGCTATCTGGTCAAATCGTAAATACTTTCACGTAGTTTGCCAAAAAAAAAAATAATCTTAATTTTAAAATCACGAAATCACACGTCGAAACGGAAGTCCGGATATGTTTTGTGGTGTTAGTCCCACAAGTGATGAAGAGAGCACATTGGGTGAGTATATAAGCGCTTAGGTTTGTTGATAGGTTGACTAGAGAAAACCGAGAGAGGGCAGAGGAGAGAGAATGCGTTTCGGCTCCTAGATAAAGTTTTTATTTTAGACAATGGGTTACGGAATAAAGGAATATCATTCAGGAGATTATCCGAAACCTGTTCTTTTTAGCATACTAAATAAAAATCTGGATTTGAATTCGTTTATCGAATTCGGATCTGGGGCGAATCCGAACGGATAAATCGTGATCCGTTTACTATGTCATCAAAAGTAATATCTACAATTCTACATGCACATTATACATATCATTACAATAGATTTCATAACACCAGTGTTGATGTGGATTTTTGTCTAAATTTTATTCTAGTGATAAAAGAGGACCAATTTAGGGTAAATTAGAAATTTTAATTCTAAATGATACATTTATAACTTTAAAGATGAAAATAGAAGGATTAGAATATCTTGATAACAACTCATCTTAACGAGGCAGCAAGGGATTAAGTCTCTTTAAGACTTAATTAGCTTCTTTTAGCTTCCTTAGTCGGTTAATCCTGCCGAACACCGATTCCTTAGCGCAGATTAAGAACACCTCATTTAGCCTCTTTTTGCCCAAATCTTAATCCTCTGCCTGAGCCTTAAGGCACCTCTACCATTTCCTTTAGCTTCCTTAGCTTTCACTACGGTTAAGACAACTGAACATCAGTTTCTTAGCGCTCCTTAAGCTCTTAATTCTTTGTTACCGAACGGCCGCAACGATCTTGAAAACGTTTTTCAAGTTTCAAGATCATGTCAATTTTTTAAATATAGAAAAAAATACAAATATATTTGTCTTATAAATTAGTTGCGTATTAATTATCATACAACTTAAATTACATTTAATGTTCCATTAAATACCGTTAAAAATGTATAGTTGAAAATTTATGTTATATATTGAAAGGTAAAATTTATGCTAAATTTCATCATTAGTCATGTAAATTATACTTTATTTGTTGGAATTTAAAATATAATTATTTTTTAATAGTTGTCAAAATTATCAACTACATCTAGGGCTGAAAACGGAGCGAATTCGGAGCAGATAATGCTAATATTAAATTCATATCCACATTTTAGTGAGCGGATATGAATACAAATACGGATAGTAAATGGATGCCAAAATGTAAAGTCAAATCCACTTTAAATAAATACGGATACAAAGCGGATAATCTCCGTATTGCGCACATGGAGCAGAAATAAATAGTATGCTGGACGTGTGTTAGAATGCATGTATCCTCTGCATTAACTCAAGAAAAGCTTTTGAGTTAATGAATTTCAACCATCTGATTTTAAACGAAGCCAATCCGCCTCCTGCCAATAACATAGGGGCCATTTAATATTAGTACGGATCTAGTCCGTGCGAATCTTAAAACAGATCGGATGATCAAGATGTATTAACTCAAAAGATTCCCTTTTGAGTTAATGAGGAGGATACGAATTCACGTGTGTTATGGGTTAGTTCCACAATCAGTATTCAAGTGAAACTGAAGCCGATATATAACACTGCAGTATAACCAAATTTATGTAAGTCGAGAAGCAGAAATGAGGATTACGTAAGGTGCGTGAGCGGATACTTCAAATTTTTGAAGCGGGTACGATCCGGATATATCCCAATCTGTTGGGCCATTTAAAAAAAACAACTTTGATTACATTTTTTTTTACAAAAACCATAAAAACCGAACTGCCAATTCGGTCTGAAGGGATTTTTTTTTTCTATACCGAATTGGCAATTCGGTCAAGCTGTTTTTCACCGGATTGTAGAAAGAATACCAAAAAAATGGGCCAGACCGAATTAGTAGTTCGGTCCACTTTTTTTTTATGCCTAGATCGAGTTGCCAACTCGGTCTACATATAAAAAATCACATATTTTATTGTCACATATTTTATAGATCCAATTGCAAAATATTTTATTGTCTGGAATTAAAATATGTAGATAAAATAAAGATATGTGATTAAAATATGTAGATGCCAAGAGCCGACATTTTTATTAATATCCAAAGTTAATTAAAAATTAATATTTATGCCCAAAATTTCTGACTTTCGCCAAAAATGCCCAAACCGGCCATAAAATGGCCGGTTTACTCTTTTTTTTCTTTTTTTTTTTTTTAGAGACACTATGAAGAGAAAGATAATGAAATCTAACACTGAAAATTTGAATTTTTTTATTTAAAGTATTTGTTAGATTACTTTTTTTGATATATAATTAGCATATTTATACTAAAATACGCTAAATTACTTGAAATTATGTTAATTACACTATATTAAGTTAAATTACACAAAATTACATTACATTACGCTAAAATACGGTAAATTACATATGAATAGGACGATATCTTCACTGAAAAGGCGAAAAACGACGACGAAACTTCAAACGGTCATAAAACGGCGCTTGAGTGTCCGATTTCAGCAAATGACCACTTTTCGGAAAGCTTGCGAAAAGACGCATGCGTTCGTGTTGGCTATGCCAGATTTCAAAATTCAGAATTGCCAAAAAAACTAAGGGAAGAGCCTCAAAACTTGAGTTGAAGTTTCCGATTAAGATTTTCATTTCTATTATTCAATCTAAGTAGCTCAGTAAATTAGTTACATAATGAACTTGTAGAATACCAATTTTTACTATTTTCGGAATTTTTTTACTATTTTTTATGATTCATGAAAATGACACAAAATCGGTCTACTTTAGCGTAATTTTGCGTAGTTTAGCGTAATTTACTGTATTTCAGCATAATTAGCGAAGTTATTGTAATTTAGCGTAATTTAGTGTAATTTAACATAATTTATTGTCATATAGTGTAATTCAACATAATTTCAAGTAAATTAGTGTATTTTAATATAAATATGCTAATTATAAATCAAAATAAGTAATCTAACAAATAATTTAAACAAAAAATTCAAATTTTCAGTGTTAGATTTCTTTATTTTGCTCTTATTAGTGTCTCTAAAAAAAAAAAAAAGCCTCTGGACCGAATTGCCAATTCGGTCCAGAAGGAATTACACACAAGTCCACACAGAAAGATACGGGAACTGTGAAAAAAGACCATACCGAATTGCCAATTCGGTATAGAAAAAAAAATCTCTTCAGACCGAATTGACAGTTCGATTTTTATGATTTTTGTAAAAAAAAAGATAATCAAGTTGTTTTTTTAAAATTAATTATTTTAATTACGTTTTTTTAAAAAAATTCCTCAACCTTTACCCGGCACTATTGTCATTTTGAATGCCCAGGAACCTACCATTATAACCATCAAGTCAAGCCCGCCTTTATATACCTTTATAATCTACCTTTATATGCAATATCCGAATATCCGTACAGATACAAATATGACATTGAATTTTAATTATCCGTATCTAAATAATAATATATATACTATATATTTTAATATATATTATGATAATAATTATGTATATATATATATATATTTAAAATTCTATCTGTATCCATATGTATCTGTTTGATATCCGATTCATATCTGTATCCGTAAAAACAAAAAAAATACAGATATAGTTTTACCACTGTCCGATCCGTTTGCACCTCAGTCTTCTTCACCTAAGATTAGGTTTGGTGGGGATGGTTAAGGAGGAAATGGAGCCCAGTACTACCATAGTGACATAATACACGAATTATTTGTGTTTTTTTTTATTTTTAAATTTTTTTTTTTAAGTTTGTTTTGGGGTTTTTTTTTTATTCCTTGTTGTATCGAATTATATCCAAATTATACTCGAATTATAAATTTTTGACCTCGCCGAACCGAATCCGAATTTTTAATTTGTCACTGTGGTACCTACTACACAAGCACCTACTACACTCTACACAGCGTTGGTGCATCTCCAATTCCTTAAATTTCCGAATCTATTCGGATTCCACATCTACCTCAGGCCAATCGATGGAGGCCTCTACACTCACCTCTCCTTCGCGCTCTCTTCTCTCCAACCCCACTTCGTCTCGCTTTCTCTCTCACTGCATCTCGCCCAAATATGTCTCCTTCTCCCAGTAAGCTAACAAATCGAATTTTGACCAAACTTGATTTCTTTGCATTTTAGTTTCCAAATTCAGTACGGATTTTGATCAAATTTTCATTTTTTGAAGATATTCCTTATTCAATTAAGTATACAAGTTAAGAGTAGTAAGGAAAGTTCCTATTTTTTCTTTGAGTTTTGTGAAAATTATTATGGTCATATAATTATTATGGTAAAAAGAAAAGAGAAAAAAAACATATCCTAGAGTTATTACATGAGTTAGAATTAATAAGGGACTATAGACCACTAAATAATTCTGAAGAAGAACAGTTTATACACCTCACACAACAACTAGATACTATATATCAAGAGGAGGAAGATCAATGGAAACTGAAATCTAAACAAAAATGGTTAGAAGCAGGAGATGCTAACACCAAATACTTCCATGTTTTAGCTACCCAAAAGTCTAAAAAAAATAGGATTAATGCATTAGAAATCGATGGACAATTAACCCAATCTCTCTCTACAATTAAATCCCATATAGTGAGCTATTATAAAGATCTCTTAGGCACACCTGGTTGTAAATTTGCTACCCTAGCCCCTGATTTTTGGGATTTGGAAGATAAACTGCTAAATATAGAGAAATGGGAATTAGAGAGGCCTTTCACTGAAGTTGAACTTAAACAGGCTGTGTTTGCATCTGAACCAACTGGTGCCCCTGGCCCAGATGGGTTTACATTTCATTTCTATCAGTTTTTTTGGGATTTAGTTAAAGATGACCTGATGCTTCTCACTCATTATTTTTATGAGAACTCCCTTGATCTACATAAAATTAACAAATCTTGCATTTGCCTCATACCCAAAGAACAAGATGCAACCAATATTAAGAAATTTAGACCTATTAGTTTAGTTAATTGTAGTTTTAAAATTCTTTCTAAGATTCTTACCCATAGACTAGAACCAGTCATGTCTAGATTAATTGATTCTAGTCAAGCAGCTTTCATTAAGAATAGATATATTTTAGACAATATGATAGTTAGTCAAGAAATTCTACATTCTTGCCAACAAAATCAGCAACCAGGGGTAGTCATCAAAGTGGATTTTGAAAAAGCTTATGATAAAATACATTGGGATTACCTGCTAGAGGTGTTAAAAAGTAGAAACTTTGGAGACAAATGGATTAAATGGATCACTCAATGGTTGTATAGCTCACAGTCTTGTTTGACCATTAATGGGGAATTAACTAATTATTTTTACTGCAAGAGAGGGGTTAGACAGGGGGATCCTTTATCCCCTTTCCTTTATATATTAGCTGCAGACACTTTAAGCAAAATTTTCAATAAGGGTAGAACATCAGCAGTAATTACTGGTCTAGGTCCTACCTGTATAGATCAAAAAGCAATTACCAATTGTCACTATGCAGATGACACTATTCTTTTCCTGGCTGCCCAGGATGAGAATATTGAATCTGCATGGTGGGCAATGATGGCATTTGAGGCTTTATCAGGGATTAAAGTCAACTATGACAAAACTGAGATGTATCCTATCAACATAGACCCCCACACTTCACATTTTAATCAACTTTTTAGATGTCAATGGGGACAGTTCCCTATTACATACTTAGGTCTTCCTTTGCATATCCAAAAACTTGCAGTAAGAGATTGGCAATTCTTAGTAGATAAATTAGAAACTAGATTACCAAGTTGGAAAAGTCAACTTCTATCTATAGGAGGTAGGGCTACATTATTGAATTCAGTTTTGTCTTCCATACCTTTATATGCTCTATCAGTATTCCAAATTCCTACCACAGTTCTTGCCCAAATAGATAAAATTAGGAGGTTTTTGTGGCAAGGTACAGAAAAGAAAAAGAAATATGCTTTAGTAAATTGGGAAACTATTTGCTTAGCTAAACAATTTGGAGGAATGGGGGTTTTAGATCTTAAGGATATGAATAAAGCATTGTTACTAAAATGGTGGTGGAGGTTTAAAAACCCTGATTACAATGCTATTTGGAAAACTATAATCTTACATAAATATGTTGAACACAATACCTCTCTATCCCCCTTCTGGAAGTGTGTATCTAATCTAGAACATTTAAGATCTCTTAGTGTCCAATATCAGCCATGTCAGCAATCACAATGTAAGTTTTGGGAAGATATATGGTTTAGAGATTGTTCCTTAGCTACTAGATACCCAGAAATATATAGGAAATGTAGTACTAAACACATAGCTTTTAGTGAGGTTATTAATTCCCAAGGATTGAGGGTACAATTTAGAAGACCTCTAGAGGGAATGGATTTGGTAGACTGGACTGAAATTCTTCATCTCATTAGTACTATTTCCTTTACAACACCCCAAGATCAACTAGCTTGGAGATGGACTCATACAGGGAAGTTCACTACCCACTCCTTATACAATTTTTTAAACTTTAGAGGTGTTATACCTACCAACACTGAACTGATCTGGTGGACTTTACCTATACCCCCAAAACTCAGGATTTTTATGTGGTTGACTACACATAATTCTATACTTACCAAAGACAACCTAACTATTAGGGGATGGTCTGGGAACCAAACTTGTCAGTTCTGCTCTGACAATGAAACCATTACACATCTGTTCCTCACTTGTACTTTAGCTCAAAGAGTATGGTTTTGGTTAGGGAAAAGTCAAGATGTGATGACTGGCTGGCATTCATTTGATGATATCATTAATTTTGCATTGCATCTACCAGTTGATGAAAAAATTGGCTTCCTATTGGTTCTCAGTGCTGTCTGCTGGACAATATGGAAGCATAGAAATGACAAATGTTTTAATCATTGCTTTACTAAATCAGCTAGAACAATTATATTCCTAATTAAATCATTACTTGGTTATTGGGCAGGCAATGTCAAGCAAAAGGTGAAACAAGCTGTAGATGAATGGATGCCCATTATGGAAGACGCAATTCCTCTGGCTCAATACATGCCGTTGGAGATGGTGATATACCAGCCTCCAGTGATACCTGATTAGAAGATGAAGCCCATTGACTACCAATTTTTGTACTTAACAACTATAGTTAGCATCCTCCTCTGTGGCTTGGTTTATAGCTTGGTTGCTATGCATTCTCGGTTGCTTCTGTGGTATTAATATTTTACATTTTGGAACATTTCACTGCTGAAAACAGTGCCTTGTAATTATGGTTATATGTTCCAATGGAACGGGCTTATGCCTCTTTTTAAAAAAAAAAAAAAAATTACATAATGTGGTTTGTGCAGGGAAGTTTTATTTTTGTTAGAAATAAACTGTTTTTAAAAACTTACAACTCATATGCATAATTAAATTTGTGCTTCGTGCAGATCTTGGGAGAAGAGGATAAACCTTGAATTGATCAGGGTCATGGCAAGTTCACAAAATGGTACCGAGCCAATCGTGCCAGTTGATGACTCGATCAACCCAAGGGTGAAATCTCTGAAACCATCAAAGACTATGGCAATTACAGATCATGCAACTGCACTTGTACAAGCTGGAGTTCCTGTAATCCGACTTGCAGCTGGTGAGCCTGATTTTGATACACCTGCTGCCATCAGTGAGGTAATAACTGTAAATTCTTTATCCAATTTTGGGTAATTTTTTATATCTAATTAGGGAAAGTAATTTGACTTGCAATAGCTTAGATTATGACATGTACAAAAATAGTTACAAAAACTAAAATTAATTTTTTATTTCTTTTTGATATTTTCCTCCTATCTATTTTTGGAGAAGACAAACAGTTTTATTTGCTGTGTTGTTTTATTTGTTTTTTGTAACTCCTTTTGTGTGTTTTCTCAGGCTGGTATCAATGCAATAAGGGAAGGTCACACAAGGTACACTCCAAACACCGGTACAATCGAGCTGAGAAAGGCTATTTGCCATAAACTCAAAGGTAAATTTCTGTAGTTTATGTTAGGGTAAAGTAGTCATATACTAATAAAATTTTGCTACAAGTAAAAATCAATTCAGTATAGTTGTAGTGACCTTTGTTTTAAATTCCTCCAGCATTTATCATAATTATGTATTTTGTGAAATATCAGAGGAAAATGGGTTGGACTACACACCAGATCAGATAATGGTTAGTAATGGTGCTAAACAGTGTTTTATGCAAGCGGTATTAGCTGTTTGCTCACCTGGTGACGAGGTAAATATTTTCTGTTACATTTTCCTTTTTTTGATAAATTGGATACAAATCCACAGATTTCATTGAATCACCAAGTGTTTGAAGGAGCTAAATACCAAACCACTGGTACCACTCCCTGATACAGTATTCAAGAAATATTACAATATTTTCTGTTACATTTAATATTCTCTTAATTGTAGCATTTGTCATAGTTTCATGAACACCCTATAAGCTTTAGAGAGGGGAAATGCTTTCAGTTGAGAAAAAAGCACCATATTTCCATCTCACAACTATTTCCCATCAAAATAGACCTTTACTCTATATAACCCTTTCTAATGGTACACCTTATTTATGTACGTCTTTGCTAATAATGTCACATACATTAACAAATCTTTTAAAGTTCATATTTTGTGTATCTTACTGTGTTATCATAGTTCAGACTCTATTGCAAAACACAAAGGAACCAATTGGAATTAATCCTGTAAAGAATCTATGCTTTGCATATATCCTAACAATAAAATGATCTAAAATACTGTTGTAGTCTTAACCAAAACAGAAATAAAATGAATTCTTTTTCTGTTAATCCTCACTGATTTTCTTTAGGAATTTATATAGGTATTAAATGTTTTTTGCAAAAAATACCAAGTATCTATAATTTAATCATCGACAAATGAAAATGTCGAATCTTCTAGGCTTTAATCTGAAAACTGTTCTTTCTTAACTTTTTGTAGGTTTTGATTCCTGCCCCATTTTGGGTGAGTTATCCAGAAATGGCCCGGTTAGCGGATGCTGAACCTGTTATCCTCCCCACTGACATATCTGACAATTTCTTGCTCAATCCCGAATTGCTTGCCTCTAAAATAAACGAGAAATCAAGGCTTCTTATTCTCTGCTCACCTTCAAATCCTACTGGGTCTGTATACCCAAAAGAGCTTCTAGAACAAATTGCTGATATGGTCAGGAAATACCCCAGACTTCTGGTAAGTTCTTTGATGGTTCATTCAATTTTTCTGGTAAATTCTAAAATACGTTGAAGTTGCATTTCATGTTTGCCACGGAAATAATCAAATATAAATATTACTTTACCTTTAACTTGACAGGTATTGTCTGATGAGATATACGAGCACATTATATATTCACCAGCTAAACACACCAGCTTTGCATCTTTGCCTGGAATGTATGACAGAACTTTGACCGTCAACGGATTTTCAAAGGTAAATATTTTAAATTTTGAAAAATTAACATGTACTGGTTATTGCCGACATGCTTATTTGGTTTTGTCACATGATATAACAGAAAAGGATGGCAAATAAGGATGCATCATGCATGAAATTTTATATTAACCAAACAGGAACCTCTTGTATCATGGTTTCGTCAATATGTCTTTGGGGAAAGATTTGTGTAGTACTCCAACATATTTGTTTTATTTTGTAGGCATTTGCGATGACGGGTTGGAGGCTCGGATATCTTGCATGCCCGAAACATTTTCTTTCTGCATGTGCAAAAATTCAAAGTCAGGTACCCTCTCCCACTCTCTCTCTCTCTCTGAGAAATTAGGTGCTTTGTGCATATCTTAATAGGATTAGATGACAATTTTTTATATTTAGGGGTATGCAAAGCACCCTTCATTTTGCTGGGTCACACGTAAATTTGATGCTTTGATTATATAATATATAATTTTTTTTAAATGTCAGAACACTTCTGGTGCAAGTAGCATCTCACAGAAAGCAGGGTTAGCAGGTCTGAACTTAGGTTATGCCGGTGGTGAAGCCGTTGCAACTATGGTTAAGGCTTTCCATGAACGCCGGGATTTCTTGGTCAAGAGCTTCAGAGAATTACCAGGTGTTAAGATTTCAGAACCCCAGGTACTAATTTAAAGTAATTCTTTTCTGCTTTTGTTAAGGGTCAGAATTAATGAGTTCCCTTTTGGTTCTGTTTTTTTTTTTTTTAAATCTTTTGGGGGGTTCTGGACTGTAAGAGCAGTATCTGCATTTCCCATTTTCTAGATCAAAATTAGGAGATTTCGAGAACTTCAGCAGTCTACTGAAAAAATAAATTCCATTATTTTATCAGTTACCACATTATAAAAGTAGCAAACACAAAAAAACTTAAAAAGGTCAGGAAAAAAAACAGGTTGATTCCTTACATGGTACTAGGCTATGGAACCAAATGATTGATTTCCTCAACAATCATAACTATTTTACTGCAGAGGTTACGTAGATAATGAGTACATTCTTTTTTTTTTTTTCTATGTTTATAGTATTTTGTTACAAATGCAGGGGGCATTCTACCTATTTATCGATTTCAGTGCTCATTATGGGTCTGAGGTTGAAGGTTTCGGCACTATTAAAGACTCTGAATCTCTTTGCCGTTTCTTCCTTGACAAGGCTCAGGTTCAGTCCAATACATCACACTTTGATTTATCTTTAAACAAATTCTTTAAATGTTTTTTTAATGATCTTTTTCTTATTTTTGGGAACATTTCCTGATAGTTCGTATGCCCCAACAAATCCATGAGAAATGTGCCTCTTCATTGTTTATTAAATTGTGTAGACTCTTCCGTCCCGTTTGTTCATATATAAGAGACCTAAAGCAGAAGGGTAATTTGATCATTCTTTTAAGCAGAGATCTGAACTGAACTATCAAGCTGAGTGCTTTATAGAACTATGTAACATAAATGCCTATGCAGATATTTCTCAAAAAATTTGATTTTTTTTTTATTTTATTTTTGGAAAATATTTTAATTGTATTAGGTTGCGCTTGTACCGGGAGACGCATTTGGTGATGATAAATGTGTTAGAATCTCTTATGCTGCATCTCTAACAATGCTCGAAGCTGCGGTGAATAACATAAAAGAAGCCATGACGTTTCTCAAGCCTCCTGTTGCTGTCTAATAGATTATTAATTAGAATTTTGCCAAATTTTTAGCCCCAAAGCGGCTGTGGTCTTGGTTGTTGTTGTTGTAATATGTTGTAGTTAAGGTTTGGAATTATTTAGGCAGCATATATTGGATTTTGAGTGAGCAGGATTTTGTAATTGTTTGCTCATGAAATAGTTGTAGCTTGGTCTTGCTTAAATTTAACATGAATATTTTTTATTTGAAATATATCCTATGCTATTGTAATTTTGCTGGTTATGAAAAGAAACGTTGAGTTATATCAATTCAATATACTGATTTCTATGTATCTGCTACCAATGTCCAAAATATACTCGTGTATGAGCTTTCTATTTTAATTATACCGAAGGAAAACGAAACGTAACATAATTTGATCTGTGACTTATCAAATGATGACAACATGGTGTAATTGATATTGAAAAAAATATCAGAAAAGATACTACAAATATGTAAATATTGCAAAATAAATAAATAAATAATGTTGAAATTTTGTGTAACATGATGTGACGTCACATCAGTTTGCATGATGTGCTATTTTTTATCATATGTAAGTTACATGATCGACATACGTGACGTCACACGTTGTGCTCTACCCATAATGTGTCATGACAAAATAAAAAACGATATGACTCATGACTAATTTCCTTCACAGTTTAATTATATTATCCTGTTGCATAAAATCTAAGTCAAAGATCCGAAAATGATCTCAACAAAACTTGGTTTTAATTAGCAGCTCGCTGTCACCACATCTTATTTTATTTAGCCGAAAAAAAGGAGGGAAAGAAGAAAAAAATTGTTCACAATTTGTTAAGACAAAAGGCCGGACTCAAGACAGATTATACCCTGTTGCGGTATACCAAGTCCTTTATGATTAATTAAAATAAAACAAAAAATCATTAGAACTCCAAAAATACAAATTACATGTCTTCATTATTAGGTTTGGCGCATGTCCAAGAGGCAGATCTCTTAATCAAGGGTTTCATGGCCTTGTCCTCTTCTAGAGAAATCATGCCAAGGTGAGACGGGTCTTCGAGCAACATTTTCGACACTAAATACCCTGCAATCGACCATGTCTGGAATTTCCGTGCTTGTTTGCCGACGTACCGGCCAAGTGTACCGTCATAGTATTCTGGCCAGCTATCCTTCTGGAGCCGGGACTCAGCAAGCTCGATGGCGCGTCTTGCAATCTGAGGCCGGCCAGTCTTTATGCATGCTGCTGTGAGTAGCCATAGAAGCACTAAAAAGTAAACGAGAAAGAGAAATTAGGGTACAAATTTTGCATCTCTAAGCAAAGCTAAAAAATTATAAACATGCCTGAAAATATGTCTTTAAAATCAAATTTCCTACATCAAATGATAAACAAACTATCACACTCCAAATATTTAATTAAGTGCCAACAATGCTGTGGTTAAGAAAATAGCTAGACATGTGAAAAAATGTCACTGGTTATGCATACTTTCAATTAGAAAGAAAAACTCGAGAACTTGATTGTTTTGTAAATACTAAATAGAAACAATAATAGATTTTTTTCTCATTTATTAATTACTGTATTCATTGTTAATGACTGCATGAGGTGGGTTTGTTGATCATACCCTATTTGAGTAATCAGGGGTGTAATCTGGCAATTCTTTGTTAATGAATGCAGTGGGAATATTTGATTTCCCCAAGTCATATGTAGTAGACAAAAAAGAGATCTTGAGTCACAGATTCTGTATTTTATCTAAGAGCAGGGTTCAAATGCCTCATGGCTTTCATACCTCAACCGTGCCTCACATCCTTATATCCGCTTTCAAAGCCCAAACAGTCGATCCGAACCACTTAACATGATCTCCATATTAAAATGTGCTTGGAGACCAAATTTTATATTTTTTTTGGAAAAAATTTACTATTTTTTTTAGAAAGGTACAAAATCATTGTTTTTCAGAAAATTCTTGACCATCCAAAAACAATTAAATAAGGGGGTCTCAAACCCAATTTCAGCCAAAACCCCCCAAAAAATAAAAACGTAAAAAAAAAATATTGTTGATAACAAATTAAATAAGGGTCTCAATTTGCACACGCCATCATTTTAGCATCTCACCACAAGAATACAAGTAGCAAACTTTATTAATATTACCTGGCCAGGATCCGCCATTATGGTAACTCCAGCGGGTGTTCTTAGGATCACAACCGGTGACAATACGCCACTCATGACTTTCAATGGCGGGGTAAGTTATTTTAAGGGGCACCTCTCCTATGAGCTCCTCCCACCGCTCCTCCATGAGGTCCATTATCGCCGTCGACTGCTCTGGTGTCGCCAGAGACGACAAGATCGCTATTAAGTTGCCCAGTGCGAACCACCTGAAGTCCATTCGGGCCGGGCTCACATTTCCTGTTGTTGCTTTTATTGTTAGAAAAGTAGTGTTGTTCCTATGAAATGTTTTTCTTTTTTTATTGTGTGTATCTGTGTCGGGGTGTAGGAGAGTGGGTGGGTGGTATGACTCGGTACAAGGTATGAATATTTGCTCTGTAAGTATCTCATTACATGCATATGGGTTAATTTGTTTTATATATTTTATTTATATTTTTCCCCTTTGTTGGGGTTGGATATTGGGAGCGGTGGGGGGGAGTGCCGGGGTTAAATGGATCTGTTACTAGCAAATCACTTAAAAATACCTAAATGAGTGAGGCTATGGTACTATGCATATAGCACAGATTGGTCCATACTACGGATCAATATTTTTGTTTCCAAAGTCTTAACTAGTCAATCTGAATCGTGCAATGTGATCTCCAAATGAAAATGTACTTGCAGACTAAATTTTACATCTTTTAGACTTTTTTTAATATTTTTTTAGATGGGTAGAAAATCACTACTTTTGAATGGTCTAGAATTTTTAGATCAAGTGATTTTCACCAATCTAAAAAAATAGTAAAAAATTCTAAAAAAAAATGTAAAATTTGATCTACTGAGTACATATTTATATGGAGATCATGTTAAAAAGTTCAGATTGATTGTTTGGACTTTGAAAATGGAGATATTGATCTATAGTACGGACCATTATGCAGATGCATAGTACCATAGCCTCACTCTACCTAAATTGACCATACAATATGGAGAAGCGATTAAACAAGGTGGTGAACTCGGCAGAAGTGAGTATATTCGGTACCATAATAAGGTTGGATCCAGGCAGTAACAAAATCCCACAAAATCATTTAATACCTATGAAATAACCGCCTCGACAAGGCATGAAGTCAAAGACCCAATCAGGGATAGAGTCAGGAATAACATTGAATTTGTTTACGGCAGTGTGAGAATACTCCTCGGTCTTGTACCGGTAAATGTCGTTTAACTGCTGGAAGTCAAGCCAGAAGTAGCTCCTCATGTGATAACTCAGCGCATGTAATCTCTTTATGATTCGTTCGACGAATTCCTTCCCCTCTGCATCGTGTTTCAACATCAGAAGCGCGCATCTCAATGACATAAAAAATAAGGCTTGGATTTCAATTGGGTATCCATAAATGCCCTGAAAAAAAAAAATAACAAGATATTAAGATAATAAGATGGTATTCTGACTTACTGACGAGAAGCTGCTTCTTATTGTACCACTCAATTGGATGTTTGGAATTTCACATTGTATTGATTTTCGAAGGATAAATAGTGATAAAGCACCAAGTCCTTCCCATTAAAAAAAAAAAAAAGAGTTTTACTAACATCAGCTATAAATTGCATTCCAAGAAGGAAAGAATTGCATATAACCCCACAAACCAAACCTCACAAAATCCTTACTCATTACAAAACATGGTATCCAAAAAATGGGATCATCTCTCATTTCTCAGTATGGTATCCTGCATTTTCTAATAGCAACAAAGAATAATCCACCCTAACATAAAGCGAAAGCACACTTCAAAAGAACAAGAAAAAGAAGAACTTACAAACAACCAAAAGAATAAATAATTATGAGTGAGGCTATGGTACTACGCATAGCACGGATTGGTCCGTGCTACGCATCAGTATCTCAATTTTCAAAGTCCAAATAGTCAATCTGAACCATTCAACATGATTTTCATATGAAAATGCATTTGCAGACTAAATTTTACATTTTTGATAATTTCTTTACTATTTTTCTAGATAGGCAGAAAATCACTACTTTTGAATGGTCTAAAATTTTTAGATCAAGTGATTTCTACCTATCTAAAAAAAATTAGTAAAATAAATCTAAAAAATATAAAATTTGATCTACAAATACATTTTCATACGAAGATCATGTTGAACGGTTCAGATCGACTATCTGAACTTTTAAAACGAAGATACTGATCCATAGTACGGACCAATCCACACTATGCATAGCACCATAGCCTCACTCTTCTAGGAATGAAACAAGGAGTTGTTACTCTTACTCACCATCCTTCGATCAATCATAGAACAACCATCGGCACAGAGCAAGGTAGGAAAGGTGTCAAACCCCTCAGATAAGCACAAAGCGAGAATCAACCTCATCCCCCTCTGGCAATCATCGGTCTCAGCCAGAGACATATCCCCTGTGTGCTTGGTGTATGCCCTCAGAAGTATAATCCACCAGAAACCCGAATCAACAGGCGCGACCCGCCCGATAGCACTCTCCCCGAAATCCGCTATGAGAGTGTCCTTCTTGCGGGTCAGGTTATGAAGAACCTTGAAGGAGGCCGGCATGGCACCTTCACCTAGTTTGAACCGGTCAACATGCTTCTCCCAGCCTTGCAAATGAAGGGTTTTTAGGAGGAAGTTTTTTACTATTTCGGGTTCGTTATTCATGAGGAATGCTAATGCGCTCGGTACGAAGTCACGCACAAACACCTGGTGTGCATGGAGAATTAGTGTTGGAAGCTGATGCTTCAATGTATGAGTTAGGATAAATATGCGTAAATTAAGACTTAATTGTGATGGTAGATAGTAGATCATGAGGTCTATTTTTTACTTGAGTATGATCTTTTGGTACTTATGATAGCATATTGATGCCAGTTTTACAATTTGTAAGCCTAATTTCTTTTTTAGTTCTGTACTCAGGTGCTTAACAACACAAATAAGATATGAATCAAGGCTAAATAGGTTTCATTTTATATGTTTTATGTTTCTTCATTTTATTTTCCCTTCCTCTTTCATACTAAGGATTATTTTGCAATTTTTTTTATGAAATTCATTTTACAAATCTTAAGATTATTTCTTTCTTTCAGATTTATTTTTCTTCTTGGGTTTGTTTGGTACATCTTAACAATGCAGGCCAAATTACACTAAGCTAACACTTTCTATTTCAGGCATATTTGCAAAAGTAAGAATGAACAGCTACACAAATAGGTTTTAGGCTGAGGCTTAATTGCACAAGCAAGAGTTAAATAGATTTGAGAGGATATCATATACCTAAAACTAACTACATATAGAAAAATCAAATAAAAGATATATATAATTATAATTACCTGATCATAATTCAGAACCTCCTCTGAGGCATGATCATAGGCAGCAATGGTCCCCACTGGCTGCTCATTGAAATACACCATTGATCTCCTGAGTGCCTCCCAGGCCTCACCCACCATGGGATGGGGATCAAATGCCTCAGTTCGGAGCGACGAAGGGGTCCCGATGCCTGACGACCTGTACCCTGGTGAGTACAAGCTATCATAACTCTCCAGCTGTCGCACATTTATTGTGAGTTCGCTGAAGGATCTCTCATCAAAGGACCTCTTTCTCTCTATCTTTAGTTTCGGCTTGTCTAAGAGTTTTGCCAAGGCAAGGTCATCGGCATCGGCCGCCGATGTGGTGGGCCCCACTTTGGAATTCACTGGACGATCCATTGATTGGAGAGACTGGTGGGTTAATCCTAGGTAATGATGCTGGGCCAAAAGTGTGATAGTGTTATTTAGGTACAAGAGGGATTGTGCATTTATATCTCTGGTTTATCAAATTAATTGCATCATTTTGTAGATGATACATAGAATTGCACAGCTAGGAAATAGGACTTGCCCAAAAGTCACTTTCAGAGATTTAAGGGTTGACCAAACAAATAATCAGTTATTCATTAAGAAATTACACAAACAACACATAACATCAATAAAACCCATGGTAAATGTTTTAATTAACCATCAATTATTTTCTCTCCCGTCATTGTTTTCAATTGGGTGCATGAGTGCATTGAAATGGAAACTAGACAGAAATAATTTTGTAGATATATCCAGTAAATCTAAAAAAGGAGTAGATAGCACATCAACCAGCCAATTTGCCTTCAATACTTGCAAATTTTTAAACAGAGAAAAGATAAGAATAAGAATCAAAGGGCAAACAGTCCGCTAAAACTCATCAATTCTAACTTAAATCCACACATTTTCACAGAAAAAACTTGGCGAAATTCCCGATGTGCAGTCGAGGAAAGCATACCTAAAGATATCAGTTGAAACTTTTCACCAATTTTGAAGGAGATCCCGATTGGATAATGAGAGATGAGAGAAGAAAGAGAGGAGGAGAGAAATGTGTTTGGTGGAGGTTTTATAGAGGGTTAATTAATTAGAGGTGTGTTTTATTTCTTTATAAATGTAAGTTTGGCTTCTTTCTCTATTTATGCTTTGGTGTCCGTGGAAATATAAAAATTTGTAAATAATAGGAAAGTTATTTGCTGGAGGAGCAAAAAATAAAGAAAAAAGAAACAAAAAAACATGTCATAATTTCTTAGGAAAAGGGAGCAGTCGAATATCAGCTTGTAACCGTTCAATTTGCATCAAAATTCGCATGACATCCTTAGATTCACGTGAGAAATTTTTAATATAAATTATATACAAAAATCTTGATGCATATCGAACGATTACGACTAAGTATTAACTAAATTTAATCCAATGCTCAGATTGTCCCGGTTTTATTTCTTAGACTGAGGCAAATGCTTATTTGCTAGAAAGTAGTCAAATATTATTTATTTTTCTTACAAAATATATTTTTTGTCTTCTTACAAAATATATTAATTTGACTATTTAGACAAACGTATGTTGCTTGTTCGTACTAATTTTGCTTGTTCGTACTAATTTCTTCCCCCGGTTTTGAGTTGCAAATAAATGAAATCAAATATAGCAAGTAAGATACCGTCCAAAATTGTGGACCCAATCTTATCCGAAATGATTTTTACAAATAAATATTTGGATAATAGCAAAAGATACGAATAATATAAGCACGGTAATATCGCCAAAGAAATGCTAGATTACCAAAATTGACAGAATCCAAATTTTATTAGCCTTCTAATTCCATATTTGTACTCTTTACAACACAAGAATTTTTTTTTTTTTTTGAGAAGTGGGTGAAGCCACCGATTTTATTAATATCAAACCATTCAAACAGGATATCAGTACCAAACCACTGGTACATGGTACCTAACAAATGACAAATGTACAGGTACATATGTAAAGTTATTACAAAGTTCATATCATGCCATCAGTCACATATAGAACAAAAGAGCATGCATGAAACAAACCAACACAATACTGAAGATATAATTTACAATTTCGCACAAATGTCCTGAATTAATTTTTTTCTCCTCATGAGGTCCTTTGATTAGCAAATTTAAATTCCATTGATTGCGACTTGATAATTGATACTACTTATAATGCGCTATAATGAGCTATCAAATTGGCATCACACAACCTTTTAGAAAATATTTCTAGTTATTTGACATTTTCATTTGGAGGAAAATGACAGAATATTCCAGCCTTGTTTTGACATGTTTTCTTTTGATCATACTTTGAAAATTTGTATAATTCATTTATTAAATCTAATTTACTTCCTCAATATTATATTATAAAGGAGACAAAATTTTAAAGGGTAATTATATCTTCCCCATCTATCTATCCCCCATTTCATCCCCCAACTAACTAACTACATTTTCTAACTATAATTCAAAATTCTAACTACCTAATGGCCCTACAAATTAATTACCCAATTTTCTCCATTTATTTCTTTCCTCTTTCTCCCTCCCTCTCCCACCTCTCCCACCACCTCTCCCACCTCTCCCTCTCCACCTCCGCCCGCCTCTCCCACCTCTCCCTCTCGGCCTCCCTCTCCCACCTCCACCTCCGTCTCCCACCTCCCACCTCCGCCTCCTCTCTCTCCCACCTCCGCCTCCGCCGGAGTAGATCCATCACTGTCGACCACCGGGTCAGATCCGCCTCCGCCGGGTCAGATCCGAGTTATTTGCAAAGAACAAAGCTTCATTAATGGTGAATTAGAACAGTGCGTACTAAGTACATATAGATGAATACTTAATGTTTTAGAGATGAATACTTCAACGTTTATGGATGAATACTTAATATCTTAGGCATAAATACTTTAACTTATATGTATGAATACTTGATATCTTATGGATGAATACTTTTTATTTGTTTGGTATGCACATATGTTTGTAATACTCTTGGTACATTAACTATTTACACTTACACGATGATGATGAATACTTGCTTAATGCGGGATGAATACTTGCATGACGAGGTGTGAATACTTGTGCAACGGACAACTCGAAAGTATGTCATCATGGATCTCATTTGATAAAATTGTGTAGAAGACATTCGTGGTTTTAGATTTGCAAAATTCCTCACAGATCGTCAGAAATATTGGTTAGATTGAACGGACAAAAAAAATCCATCTCTAAAAACGTGTAATACTCTTGGTACATTAACTATTTATACTTACACGATGAGGATGAATACTTGCTTAATGCGGGATGAATACTTGCATGACGATGTGTGAATACTTGTGCAACAGACAACTCGAAAGTATGTCATCATGGATCTCATTTGAAAGAGAAAATTGTGTAGAAGACATTCGTGATTTTAGATTTGCAAAATTCCTCACAGATCGTCAGAAATATTGGTTAGATTGAACGGAGAAAAAAAAAACCATCTCTAAAAACGTGTAAAAGATGAGTGATTGATGTGTCCAAATATGTTTCTATTGCAAAGATGAATACATTTATATAGATGGATGAATGCTAGTTGTGTTACAGACGAATACTTTTTTTGCAAATTTCTAAAATGAGCTGAAGGTAGTTAGAAGTCCCCCACTTAATTAATGCTCTGACAGTTGTGCGGTCCCCCACACATGTTGTTTGTCCCCTACTTTCTTGTTTTAATATATCCAAATATGTTTCTATTGCAAATGTGAATACCTTCATATAGATGGATGAATACTAGTTGTGCTACATATGAATACTTCTGCAAATTCCTAAAATACACTGACAATTATAAATTTTAACTAACTAACTACCTTAATTAATGCAACTGTCGGGGGATGAAACGGGGGATTGTTCACGGGGAGAGCTAGGCGGACCCTTTATATTATTCCCTCCCTCATCTTGAGTCTGCATCCTCTAAGGTAATAGAATATTTGAATTTAAATTCAGATGGTCTGATCAAAATTTGGGCCGATTTGACCCGAAGTGGCATATACGGGTCCTCTTTAATATTCGTGCAAAAGCATATTAGAGAGTCTGAATTTAAACTCAAAATTTCTGTTACCTCAACTGATATGAATTCCCTCACCTTTTCTGTTACCATTTGTTGTTTTTGCTGCCCCAAACAAATTGAGTAAAAAGTCATTTCAAATTCAGCATAACCACACAAAAAAGTCCATTCTTCATTCTATTTTATTGCCAAAAACATATAAAATTAATGTGACTTAGCTCTGAAGTCCTTTTATATTGAGAAACCTTTATTCAAAAGCTAAGCTTGAGTTTGAAATCTATCTTGTCCCAAAAGATATTTTAATTTGGCATGTAACTCAGAATTGGATAAACATACATCACTTTCAATAGCCCCTTTTCAACCTTTCTTTTTCTCCTTCTTGACTATATTTTATTGAACAAGTAGGCGGCTTGCTCTAAATTGTTTGTATATATTTTTTTTCTTTTACTTGATGTTGATTTGAGGTCAAGAGTTTCAACGGTCAAAATTTTAAGCTCCCCATAAAATCTAAAAATAATGCTATAATTAACAAATTCAGAATAATTCAAAAATTGGGTTTAAATCCTAACCGTCCGTTATAAATTAGCACGAATTTTAAAGATGTCTGTTTTATTAAAATTATCCCTTGAATTCCAAATCAGACTTGTTTTTTTTTCAATCCAATTTAAAAAAAAAAAAATAGAGGATCCGGACCCAAAATTTAACGGATCAATTTCAAATTACTTTTTTGGTGGGTGAGGTTGGTGAATGGAAATTCAAATTAATAAACAGAGATACAAATCAACCATAAAATTAATGGTGAAAAGGTACTTAAAACATACATAAAGAAAAATGGACCAACCAGCTGATCAAATTTTATATTCTTAGCTTGCTGTATAAACAAAAATATTATATGCAACACAAAAAAATGATATATTAAACAATTGTGAACGTGGGGTCTTTTATTCATGTCTAGCTTCCGAATGAAAAAGGTGCACCGACAGATGTAAAAAATAATCAAAAATCGTCATAATAATTAATACAATTATTGTGTGATTAATATAACTAAAAGGTGAGTGCTGAATGTTGAAGAAAAGTAATAGCTTAGTTGCCATAATAAAATAGAGAGGCCAACAAAGTCTAATTCAACAGTTATCTTCAACATTCCTGTTCTTTCTTCGGATGAAGTACGATTTAATCCTAATTACCATAACTTTTAATCTTCCGTCATGAAAAAATATTATTTTGTCCACTAATAATTGGAAATTTGAAACTTCAGAAGAAAAATGTGAGTTCTTGGTCTTGTATAATTCTTAATGTACCCATGCAAAAACATTATAAAATATTGAGGCATTGAGCTAAGGTCAAAAGGTGAAATAATCAACCGCAGGGGCGGACCCACACACAGCCAGTGGTGGACAGGCTCCTCCCTAGATTTTGAAATTCAGTGAAAAAATACGGACCCGGTACTACTTTGCTCCTCCCTGAAAATTGTTTTGCTCATCTCTGAAACTGGAAAGCCCGTTAGACCAGTCCAAAAGCACTGTTAATGAGAAACTTTGTTTGTTTTATAGAAATTTTATAGAAATTTATAGATCCAGACCAATTTTGTTGTTTTTTAATATGTAAAATGATATTATTTTGTTGTTTTTTTATTATGTATGAAATTTGATAGATAGCAGAGAGAGAGAAGTGGAAATAGAAGATGAATATTTGAATTACTGTTTCATTGCTATTTCATATGAATGTATTACATCGTCTTATATAGACTGCCTCAATTATTCTAACTAAGGTATAAGGTGGGTTAATATCTAACCACAACGTAACAATACTGGTAAAGAAATCTGTTACTAACAAACATATGAAAATAGAAAATATCTCCAGTGAAATGAAATACTGGACAACTCCAGTGCATATCATCTAATAGCCCCCCTTCAAGCTGATGGGGCAGGAGCAAGAGTCAGCTTGGAACGCAGCAAAAGAAAGCGCGGAGCCGGAAGAGGCTTTGTCATGATGTCGGCCAATTGATCACGAGAGCAAAGAAAGCGCACACAAAGCTCTTTAGAAGCAACTCTCTCACGGATAAAGTGGTAATCAATTTCCACATGTTTCGTACGAGCGTGAAACATTGGATTCGATGCTAAGAAGGTGGCACCGATATTGTCGCACCAAAGAGTAGGAGAAGAAGAAAGAGGGAAATGGAGCTCCTGGAGAAGAAATTGGACCCAAAGTAATTCTGTACAAGAAATGGCAAGGCATCTATACTCGGCTTCGGTACTAGACCGAGAAACCGTCGCTTGCTTCTTAGCGCTCCAGGAAATGAGGTTGTGACCCAAAAATATGCAAAATCCGGATGTAGACCGGCGGTCATCAATACTACCTGCCCAATCGGCATCCGAATAGGCGTGTAAGGTGGGGGAAGAATGAGAAGAAATGAATAAACCATGATGTAAAGTCCCATTGAGATAGCGAAGAATTATTTTAACCGCTGACCAGTGGTTGAGAGTCGGGGAATGCATGAACTGTGAAACTTTGTTTACGGCAAAAGAGAGGTCGGGTCGGGTCAATGTAGCATATTGCAAGGCGCCGACTATGCTGCGAAATAAATGTGGATCCTCAGAAAGGGGACTGTCAGCTAGGAAAAGAACAGAACCAGTAGCCATTGGAGTGTCACATGGTTTAGCATTCAACATATTGGATCGGGTTAGAAGGTCCTTTATGTATTTGGTCTGTGAAAGGTTAATGCCATTTGGAGCAGCAGTGACCTCTATACCCAAAAAGTAATGCAAATTACCAAGGTCCTTGATTGCAAACCGATCATGTAGCTGAGAAATGCAAGTAGAAATGTGACCCGAATTGCTGCCTGTTATCACAATATCATCCACATATACCAAAATAACGGTAGTGTGATCAGTAGCATGAGAGATGAAAAGTGATGGGTCATATTTGGAAGCAAAAAATCCAATTTCGAGCAAAACTGCACTAAGCTTGTGAAACCAAGCACGGGAAGACTGCTTTAAGCCGTAAAGAGCCTTGGTTACGAGACAAACATGGTCCGGTTTAGCGGGGTCAATGAAGCCGGGCAGTTGGCTCATAAAAACTTGCTCATCTAAGTCACCGTGTAAAAATGCATTCGGCACATCAAGTTGCCGAAGTTGCCAATGAGAAGTAACAGCAATAGACAAGACAAGGCGAATAGTGGTGGGGAGTACCACCGGACTAAAAGTATCAAAAAAATCGATACCTTCGGCTTGGTGAAATCCTTTAGCAACCAAACGAGCCTTGAACCGCTCAATAGATCCGTCAGCATGTCGCTTGACCTTGTAAACCCATTTGCAGCCTATTACCTTTTGGTCAGGGGATGGAGGAACTAAAATCCAAGTTTGATTCTTAGCAAGAGCATCAATTTCGGCTGCCATGGCTTGACGCCATTCGGGATGGGGATTAGCCTGTGTGAAAGAGTTGGGTTCGGTCTGGAGAGAAGTCATTAATGCCATATGATTAGGGAATGTCCGAATACGCCTTGTGTTATCCCTGGTTCGGGTGATCATTGGGTGTAAAGAGGTATTCGTAGCAATAGGAGTGTTCTCTGGAAGAGGGGAGGCGTTGTTGGCAGGAGAAGAAGGAGAAGTAGGCTGTGGAGAGTTAATGGGCTGATGTATAGGAGGGGTATTGGGCCGAGAAATAGGAGGAGAGTTGGGCCGAGAACTAGGAGGAGAGGTGGGCCGAGTAGGAGGGGTATTGGGATTCGGCTGAGAATTGGGCTGAGGTGAGGGAAATGTATTATTGGGCTGGGAAGGTTGCTGTAGGCTAGATTGAAAAAGAGAGAGTGAAAGATGTTTCTGTGGTGCAAGATTAAGGTCAGGGGAATTAGACAGAGAAGAGTCTGTGGCAATGGTGGTTCGAAAAGGGAAATTTTCTTCGTCAAACTGAACATGACGAGAAACATAGATTTTGTGAGTGGAAAGGTGAAGACAACGGTAGCCCTTTTGAGTAGTAGAGTATCCCAAAAAAACGCATGGGAGAGCTCGAGGCTGAAGTTTGTTGTCGTTATAAGGCCTCGTATAGGGAAAGCAAAGGCACCCTAAGACCCGAAGAAATGTGTAAGATGGGGTCTTGCCGAAAAGGGTATAGTAAGGGACATTAGAAGAGTGAGAGGGTAAGATATTAACAAGGTAAACAACACTTGAGAATATCTCATCCCAAAATTTTGTGGGAATGAAAACATGAGTCATAATGGCAATTGCAAGTTCAATAATGTGCCGGTGCTTCCGTTCGGCAATTCCATTTTGCTCGGGGGTATATGGGCAAGAAGTTTGGTGTATAAGGTGAGGGAAACGGTTTTGGATTGGTTTGAATTCTAAGCCTCCATCGGTTCTCAAGGTTTTGATTTTGCAATTAAGTAAGTTTTCAACTTGCTCCTTAAAATTGGCAAAAATTTGAGTGACCTCACTCTTTGCTTTCAAAAAGTAAATTCATGTAAAACGCGAGAAATCATCAACAAAAATGACATAATACCGAAATTCATTAAAAGAAGAAATAGGAGCGGGTCCCCACACATCTGAGTGAATAAGTTCTAAAGGTGAAGAAGAAGTAGAATGAGAAGGTAAAAAAGGCAATTTTTTTATTTTGCCATGCAACAGTCATGACAAACATTGATCTTATGAGAAGTACAAGGTAGTGAATTGGAATTTAAAATTTGTAAAGTAGTATATTGAGACGGATGGCCTAGTCGAGCATGCCATGTGTCGGCCGATGCACGAATTCCTAGGTAAGCTTGAGGAGATGTAGAGACAAGAGGCGGCAAAGAGATGTAGAAAAGTCCTCTAGTACATGAAATGTGGAGGGGAGGGGTCTTGTGATGAAGATCCTTTAAGATACAAGAAGATGTAAAGGATAGAGTAAGATGAGGATTGTCAAGTAATAAACGTGACAAACTAATAAGATTTTTAGAAAATTGAGGGATATGTAGTATATTGGTAAGAGAAATATTTGTAGTAGAGAAAGAGAAATGAGAAGAACCGATGTGTAAAATAAGGAGACCCGTACCATTTCCTATTTGAAGAGAGTCGGTACCGTCATAATTGAAGAATGAGGCGAGGTTATTGATGTCATGGGTGACATGGTGAGTGGCACCTGAGTCGAGCACCCAGTCAGCAGTGAGTGGTGTGGTAGCAGGTTGGGCAGCATAGGCATGAAAGGTAGTTGCAGGAGCAGAGGCTTGAAAATTCTTCTTAAATCTTTTGTAGCAAATATCAGCTGTGTGACCCAGTTTTTGACAGATTTGGCATTGGGCTTTAGATTTAGAAGAGGTGGAGGAGTTCGGGTAAGTGGGTTGAGGTGGCAGAGATCCAAATTGAATGGACAGAGATTGGGCTGGAGGTCGGTTGGGCTGCTGAGGAGGCCTGGAGATTGGGCCTGAAGAGTTTTGGGGATAGCGTGGACCAGGAGATGGTGAATAACGGGGCTGAGTGTAGAATGGGTTAACGGGTCTGTTTGGAGCATAAGAATACGGGTTAGCGGGTCTAGCAATAAAGGCCGCCGGTGAGAGAGGAGGAACAACGGATTGCTGACCTTGGAGCAAGGATTCGTAACTGAGAAGAATGCCGTGAAGATCGGCAAAGGGTAGAGGATCATTCCTGCTAGAAGCTGTAATGCCGAAACAAAAGAATTGAAATCAGGGCCAAGTCCGCCGAGCACTGCGGTGACGAGATCATCGTCAGAGATGGGAGAGCCAATGAAAGCCAGCTCGTCAGCTAATCGCTTCATCAAGTTGAGATATTCGAGACAGGATAAAGATCCTTTATATGTGGATTGGATCTGGCGGCGAAGATCCATCAGGCGAGCACGAGATGAAGCTGAAAAGGATCGATTGAGACTGGTCCAGAGATCGGCGGTTGTGAGACAGGAAGCAACCTGTGCTTGAATTGTCTCTGTGAGAGAAGAGCGAATCCATCCGAGAAGCAACTAATCTTGGCAATCCCAATTGAGACGAGTCTCATCAGGTGCTAATGGATATGAGGCAGGAGCTTGAGTAGCATCAAGAAATTTAATGAGGCGAAATCCATGGATAATTGGAAGAACCTGAGATTTCCAGGTTAAGTAGTTCGATTGGGTTAATTTTGTAGCAATAGGATGAGTTATGGAGACAATAGAATCAGGTTTGGGCGGAAGAGGTGGAGGAAGAGGTGGTGGAATCTGATTCCCTCCTGGATCTTGATCAGTAGCCATGGCGCAAGCCTTAAGGCTCTGATACCATGAAATTTGATAGATAGCAGAGAGAGAGAAGTGGAAATAGAAGATGAATATTTGAATTACTGTTTCATTGCTATTTCATATGAATGTATTACATCGTCTTATATAGACTGCCTCAATTATTCTAACTAAGGTATAAGGTGGGTTAATATCTAACCACAGCGTAACAATACTGGTAAAGAAATCTATTACTAACAAACATATGAAAATAGAAAATATCTCCAGTGAAATGAAATACTGGACAACTCCAGTGCATATCATCTAATAATGTAAGACTATACGATTTTTATTGTTTCTTATATGTTGATTGTTTTTTATCTAGTTTTCGATTAGTTAATGAATTTGAACCCAATAAGCTATCTTAATCCGATTCCTGCCGCTCCCTGACAGAAATTCTGCGCCCTCCCCTGATCAACCGTGCAAATTAACCACAATTGACAAACTCTAAATTGTCCAATATATGTGAATGCGTTATTTTAGAATGTCAAAAATCATAATATTCTGAGTCATTATATTATATACAGTGTCAAAAGGTGAAATAATCAACAGTGCAAATTAACCATGATGATTTTTGACTTCTTGATTTTTTTTTATTAAATGAACTACAAGTTTTCCTAGTTTATCGCATAAACTTAATGCAAGTTTAGATAATTTTTATACAGTTTATAACGCAATGGAAAAATATGTAGAGAAATATATATAAATGAATAAGTGATATAAAACTAAAAAAACTTGTTTTTTTCTCCAATAATTTCGCAACTAGTTTATATCTAATGATTGAAAAGGCTCATAAAGCACTTACCATATTGCTTCTTATATTATTTGACTGCAAAATTCTTTAGAAGTTACCCTAGTAAAATCTGAACTAATTACTAAGATTAAAAAAAAAGGTTTGTGTAGTAAGTTCACACAATAATAGTACTATAAGAACTAAATTCAAATTATGTTAAATTGAAAGAGATGGCAGCTCCAACCTCCAAGTCTCCAAGTCCGTATTTCTTTTTCTCATATGAAATTTTGATTTGAGGTCAAGTATTTCAACGGTCAAAATATTTTAAAGCTCCGCCTAAAATCGCAAAATTAAATGCTAAAATTAACGTAACGGATACCTAATTACTTCGCTGGTTTTGTGTGGTTTGTGAATACAAAATCAAATTTAAATATATACACGTAAATAATAATGTTAATTAGCAGACTTGATGAAAAGAAAAAGAAAAAAAATGGACCCAACACTACGGTCTAATATTATTATTATTTGCTTGGTATATTAGCAGATATATGATACGCAAGATCAAAATGGAAATTATAATATACAATAAAAAACATTGAGCAATAGTGTTCAACTATGTATTCTTTAACATAGTATAATCCCATTCGAATTTGATAACTGTAGCTTTTCAACGAAACAAGGGGGCCAACAAAAGCAAAACAATTTCTTTCTTTCTTTCTTCATTTTATTATTATTATTTTTTTTTGCATTATACGCATGCGTGCTGACTAGGGCTGCACAAAAAATTCGGAGTTCGTAATTCGATTCAAGTTTGATTCGAAATTGAGTTCATTCGAAATTAATTCAAACCAAACTCAAACTAGATCTAGTTCGTTTGAAATAGGTTCGCAAACCAAACTTAGTTCGAAATTAACTCAAACGTGAACCGTTAATTTCCGTTGATAATGAACTTTAATGTTTTATTTATGATAATATTTGGGTTTGTAATAATTCTAAGACTTTGGTAATTGTTCTGTACTTCTATTGATATTTAGATTATACTTTGAATACTTTGGATATTTGAAAACTTCGGTGATGTTGCTCCTGTTGGCTATTTGGAAAACTTTAGATTCTGTGATTGTATTGAACTTTGATTGATTGTACTAAACTTTAGTGTTTGATATAAATTTTGGTATTTGTAATGATATTTGATATAAACTTTGGTGTACTGTGTAATTAGAATTCAGAATACCTGAGTTTTTATTGAAGTGCTGTAATTTCGAACTATGGCCTAGCCATAAGTCATAACTCGTAAGTCGTAACAAAGTTCATAAAAGTTCGAAATTGAGTTCATAAAAAATTTGATTCGAAATTGAGTTCGTTCGAAATTAATTCAAACCAAACTCAAACTGGAGGTAAGTTCGATTCGGTTCGGTTCGTTTGCAGCCCTAGTGCAGACAACTGGAGCGCCTTCATTAAGTGTGCATTCAATTTTAGAGAGAGCATGATTACATTTTTAAAACATAATATTGGTGTTTTTTTTTTAAACAAATCAGTATAGAGAAATAAAAATTTCAACAACTGAAATGCAGAATGCTCGATGTTGGAGTCAAGAAAAGAAAAAGCCAGAATAACAGGCCCATGAGAGAATCTGGTCAGAAATTGGGTAGGGGTGTTCATCGGGGCTGGTTTATTTGGTTTTTAACCGAACCGAAATAGTTTGGTTCAAACGGTTCGATTTTTTCGGTTTAATTAGTCCGGTTCGGTTCAATTTTTGATATAGATCGGTTTCTTTAATATGGTTCGGTTTATAATATCTAAAAACCGTAATAACCGAACCGACCGATTTCTTTAACATTGGTATTAATCTTTACAGTGGTACATGGGTATTAATCTTTACAGTGTGGTACATGGGTGGTTTCAACTTGTGAATTTAATCTTTACAGTGTGGTACATGGGTGGTATAGTGGTACAATATTTCACATTATTGCTGAATTTATTATTTACAGTGTATTAATCTCGACTTGTGAGCTGTAAATACCTTGTTTTATAACAATCTCAACTAAACAATGGTTTGTTCGGTTTGTAAACCGAACAAACCGAAATTTACTTTGATTCGGTTTTAATCGGTTGCTATGTTTACTTTGGTCGGTTCGGTTCTATTTTTAAAAACCGAAATAAACTTTGATTTGCCTATTTTATTTCGGTTTTAACCGAACCGAACCGATGAACACCCCTAAAATTGGGTGCCCAATTAGATTTTGTGATATATTTTTTTAAATTTTGTTAAAGTCTAAACCATATTTTTGTCTCTTCTTTTATTTCAACAGTAAGAAAAAGGGAATCCGGGAGACCATGTCCAATCAAAGCCATTCGATCCACATCAATCCGTGCAAACCAAGTGCACACGAATCTTGAAACGGATCTAACAGCTCAACCGGACATCCAACCGAATTTGGACCTGCCAAATGCAGACACCCGAATGCATCCTTCATCCTGTCAAAATCGTTCATCGAAGTTTGATAGCTCAGAGTTAGGATGGTACCATCTCAGCCGTCCATTTCAATCCAACCCGAAAACCTTAAACCTGAGCCGTACAGATTGTACAGATTATGCGGGAATGACAAGCTGTATTCCTCGAGAGGATATAACAACAGAATTCAATTCAACCCCTCAAACTGATTTTAAAAACAAAATTTATTTAAAAAAAAAAATAGTCACCAAAGGCACCAGTTCTATTGCATGAAACAAGTTTACAACTCATAAAAATTAACAACACACTCTCTAATCACAACCACCAATACTGATGCAACATCATATCAGAGTATCAGACCAGCAAGAAACAAACCCACTAACCAGGAACCAATCCTGGTACCAACCAAAAGCCTATAACAGTATACAATAAGCACCCTCAGGTTGTGCTACAAAGTGGTGAACAGCCCCTGACACATGTTTAAGAAGGTCCATATTAAAACCAAATTAATAAGATAGGCGTTACCCCGAGAAAATATGTTTAAGAAGCTGATGGTTTTAGATATTTCAGAGTGCTACCTATTAGATCATATGCCAAAATGTCATATGGATATGTGAGCTCTATAATCTAGAGGAATTAAAGGGTTTTGTGGTTGGCAGCGTGGGAAACAAACACCGATTATGCCGGCTAGGTGATCTCTCAAATTTGATTAAAGCTTAGTAAGCTCAACATTAGAATTGTATCAATATGCCAAATGCTCGCCGCCAAGAGTAATGCTGAGGTTACTAAGCTTAAATCAAATTTGAGAGATCACCTAGCCGGCATGATCAGTTTTTGTTTCGCATGCTACCAACCACAAAACCCTTTAACACCTCTAGATTATAGAGCTCACATATCCGTATTGGCATATGATCTATATATAGCACTCTGAAATATCCAAAAGCCTCAGCTTCTTAAAAATGTTTTCTCGGGGTAACGTCCGTCCTATTAATTTTGGTTTTAATATGGACCTTGGTTTTTGTGGTAATTTTTCCAAATTATGATAAGCCCTGAGGTCTAGTATTATCAAGACATAAACCTCGGTACGATACATATAATCTTGCTATCCTGCTACACCCGGCATCAAAACCTCCAGACCCATTTCAGTTGCATACCCGTACCACTTCACATCTTTTGGTACCGGCCCGCAAGGCGGTACCAGAACCCAGCTCATGTCTCTCACATCAAACAACAGTACCTTATTAGTCAAAGAATTGTGCAAACAAACCAACCCATCCCGATCCACTGCCTCAAAATGAAACAGCCAACAGCAACTGCCTGTAAACCCCTCAAATACCTCCTCAGTTTCAGATAAAATGGAGATCTCCCTCCACTCGAGAGACTCACGGTTCTCACCCCGATTAAGCATAAGAACCCTTATTGAGGTCATAACCCCTACATCCTCAAAACCCGAAACCAAGTACAAGTTCTGATCGTACGAGAATATGTGTGAGGACATCATATTTTCTGGCATGGGTATAATAAACTTCCATGTATGGGAGATTAGGTCGAATTGTAAAAGCTGATCTGGCAGGTAAGCGTGCACGTACAATGACCTGTTTATCAATGCAGTGTTGCCTAGTACTACAAATTGGCTCTGGATTTCATCAGCAGGGACCCAATTCCCGAGTCTAGAGTCATACACCTAAAATTTTGATTTTGTAAGATGGAGTTAATTAAAATTGAAGCTCAATTTATAGGTAAAATCACAAAATTGAGCAGCAGCAATTGCCAAAGGAAGCATAATTACCCCCAATCTTAGATTGAAGAATTCTAAAGAACAAATTTTGGAAATAAAATCGTATAGCAATTTTTACCTGAGAAAAGACGCCGTATTTCCATGAGCTAGCAGCAACGATCTTGAAATGATCTGACGAACGAGGAAGAGCCACGTCAGCATCAGGTATGACAGCCAGCACATACGGATCTCCAACGGGGATCATCGGAGGGATCTCCTGAGGCGGAAGGCGGGAGAACATACGCAAGGCTACGAGAGGCGATGATACAGTTGAAGGGCCTCCGTTGTCAGCTCCAGTGGGAGGAAAGATGCAGATCGCGAGGGAGGAGGAGGTGGCAGAGGGGCGAGAGAGGGAGAGAGGGGAGTGGGAGGAGAGAGGGAGGGAGATCCAGCGACGGGAGGAAGGGTGGAAGGAGATGAGGGAGGAGAAGGGAGGGGAAGCGGGAGAGAAAAGGAGGAAGAAGAGGTCAGGTGGAGGGGAAGGGAAGGTGGGGGAACGGAGGAGGGAAGGAAAGGTACGGGAGACGGAGAGGAGGGGGAGGAGGTAGGAGACTGGGAGGAGGGAAAGGATTCTCTCTTGGAGGTGGATTGGAAGGGAAAGGAAGGTGAACGGAGGTGAATCGGAGGAGCACATTGTCGTTGTCATTAGATGGAGTGGAATGGAGGAAACGAGGAATCAAATATAAAGAAGAGACGAGAGAGACACTGAGAAGATGGATTCCCCATTCTCTGAGGTAACAGAATATTTGAGTTTAGATTCCCGACCGTCCGATCTGAATCCGGACTATCCGGTCCGAGGTTGAATGCACGTGTTCTTTATTATTGATGCGGATTCTGATCGGACGGTCCGATCTAAACTCAAAATTTAGGGTTTCCTCAGGTGAATTGAATTCCTGAGATGCATGGATTTGAATTGTACTGGCCTGCAATTTGTGGGTAATTTCGCCAACATAATAGAATTTGTCAACATTTCTCTTTCTGAAGTTAGAAATGTCAACACAACTGATCATCTTCTGTGAACAATTTTTTTTTTTTCATATGATCATCTTGCATTAACTAATTAAAATTCAATAGGAAGAAGGAAAAAAAATTTCAGGTTACATATTTCATAGAACTCAAACCCCCTTTCATTTTCTACTGAACGAGTGTAATTTCACTTCAATTTCGTTCCAACTATCTAGGTCAAATCTTCATTTTACTCTTCCATGCTTCAATTGAATTTCGAGGTAGGAGGAGAAAGACAGCTCTAGGTAATATTCTCATCAGAAAGCGCACTTTCTCCCAAAATTAAATTAATCTGTAAGATAGATATATTTCTGCCATTATATGTGTTGTTCGACAGAAATTATACATCACTGTATTAAATAATCTCCTTCAATTTTCCATTTACGAATCTGGTTCAAGATGGATTTAAGGTATCTAAAATATGTCAACAGAGTAGGTCTTCAAATTTTCTTCCCAAAATGTACCACCCACTTAGAAATGAGCAAACCATGCTCTACATTCTTACACACTGTGACTTTTTCTATTGTCAAACTTCATTAAAGACTGAAATAAATCGACAACATAAAAAGGGGAGGACGCGTTCTGTGACATTTCTCATTTGAAATTGAGAATTTGCTTCTCTCTTGCTTTCATGTTTTCTGTTATTGAGTTCATGTTTTTTAATGCATTTCCATAATTCATTAAATTTTTTATGTACTTCTTCACTTAATTTGTAACATGGATACATTACACCTCCAAATCAGGTACCAAACCGAGTTGCATTGTGATTCTTCGAAGTTGCAAGAAAGTTAATCCCTGTCTGGTACGTAAATTGTTGTTTTCAAGTTTTTCAGTCTAATTTAGTCGAGTTGCATTTCTGATCCATGGTGGAATCAGAGATATACACAGTAAAAAAATACTTTTGATTTTGAATTTTTAGGAACATTTGTTCTTCCAACTTCTGTTTGAAGGCCTAGTCAGATCTGCCGAAATTTTTATTACTAGCAAGAAAAATAAAAAAATATCGAGAATGAGGAAGAGTTTTGCTGAAATTTGACAAATAACAAAAACGTGATGGTCTATAATGTCCAGGTTAGTTAAAAGATTATCTCTTAACTAAACAGTAAAAAAATGAAAAAACATAATCCCTGAACGTCTTTGTCTATCACGGCTAGAGAGGCAGAAAAAAATAAATAATAAAACTCTGAATTTCATAGTCTATCACAGCCAGAGAGCTGAAAAAAAAAAAAAAATTCCATTACGACCAGAAAAAAAAAAAAAAAAACCTGCACCTTACATTATAGAATAAAAAAAATATTCTACTTTTGCTTCGCAATCCCTATATTTATTATCAAATTAGTAGCAATAGGGACATAGTCTGACAAAAGAAAAGTTTTGGGAGCATTCATTTATTCAGATCTCCCCCTCCAAGAAGTTTAGAGTTGACTGACATAGAAATGCAGACTATGCAGTAGAATTAATATTAAGTTATTAACTACTCTTGATCGCACGATTGCCACTGGAAATAAGGCACAGAAGATCCATATTTACCTTTTGCCGAGGACGAATTAATGCCATACTAGACGGTGCCGTAACATCGAACACTGTGCTCATATCCTCTCTGTTTTCTTAAGAACTGGAAGATTCATTTCAAGTGAATTCCCTACAGAAATTCCCAAACTGGAGACAAAACTACAGAGCACAGACGCATTCATTTGAGAAGCATATGTAAATTGATGGTTCATGGAGGGCACGAGTGCAAGATGGGAACCAAAAAATACGTCCAAGTTTTTTTTTAACTGGCCGTGATGGACAAAAACGTTCAGTTTTTTTTTTCCAGCTCTCTGATCGTGATGGACTATGAAGTTCAGAGTTTTATTATTTGTTTTTTTCCGTCTCTCTGACCGTGATGGATAAAGACGTCCAGGAATTATATTTTTTCGTTTTTTCGATGTTTAATTAAGAGATAATCTTTTGGCTAAGCTGGCCGTGATAGTCTATAATGTCCTCTGGACATTACAGACTATCACGTTTTTGTTATTTGTCGAATTTCGACAAAACTCTTCTTCATTCTTGATATTTTTTTATTTTGTTTGCTATTAATAAAAATTTCGGGATGATCAGAGGTGTTTTTTATCCAATTAGGTTCATTTACGATTTTTATCTTATGTCCAAACTGCTCTCCTTTCTGATATTGGAGCACTAGGATGTTACAAGGGCATCGAGACGTCCGGTGAAGAAAACTTCTGCTCCTTTTTTTTTTCAATTTGACATTACTAATTTCAATCGTTATTTAGTTAATTCAGTAAATTTGTTTCTTTTCACTTGAACAGCTGACTTTCCCAGTCTTTAACCTTCTAATGTGCTGAGACAATTTGATAGTTCCTATAATCTAAATATTTTCTTCCTTTAGTTGTCGCTGAAGTTTCCTTCATATGTTTTCTTTTGCATGTAGGATTTGGTTTATCTCATGATTCAGAGGCTTTACTTCTCGCTTCTCAACACTGTATAGAAATAGTAATCTTAAGATCTTCCTCAGTTTCCTACTTTCATTTCCAATGTATTTGTAGTTTACTTTGTCCCTTTCTCGAAAGTTAAGATTTTATTTCCGATTTCCATTGCCCATTTAACCATTAGAGAGAAAGATTTTGCAGCAGCTCCACACTTTGAGCTTACTGGACTTCTTATTCCAAAAAAGAAACAATTTACTTGTCTTCCAACAAGAAAATTTACAAAAGAGATGGATTGAATTTTATGATAGATTGAATCACGGCACCGGGCACAAACTACACATTTATTATGACGTGTGAACTCAAAGCCAAGCAGGCCAACCTTTCTTTTACCGGTTTGTACTTTCTTCTGGTTTTGCGGTACTGCACCTGACTGGTATAAAGTTAACTGGATTGTTAGCTTTGACAGTGTTGTAATTCTTAGTGCACACACCTAATTTCGTTGGAACTTTATTCCAAGCATCAAGGATCTGGTCGGCGTGGGCTGTAAGCTTACCAGAGTACCATGTAGTAAGAAACTTTTCATTTATAAAAGTAGGATAAAGTGACATAGGTGTAAGACTAAATAAATTACTCCTTTTACATATGCACCTCATAGTTTCTCCATTTTGTTGAGCTTGCGTGAAACATTGCTGGTGTTTATTAGTGTCTGCCGAAATGATGGTATGGCCAGATATAATCAAATTTTTACTACAAGATAAGTGATAATTATAACTGATTTTTTTTAGGAAAAATTTCTAGTGTACCCATCAAAACTTTCAAAATAGCCAATTTTCCCATCAAAACATCTTAATATTCAATATACCCATAGAAATTTAACTTTCTTTCTTCCATCCCCTTTTATTCATTAAATCTATTATTTGATCTTTTCAAAATTTAAAATGACAAATATACCCTTCCTTTCAAATGATGAAAATGTCCTTAGAAGTGAAAACACCATTGTCCTTAATGAGATCACAGAGCACCATTGTTCTTAATGATTGACTGCTAGGATTGAAAAATTGTTTCAATTCTTCGAGACAGGACAAAAGGATTGCTTTAATCCTTAATGAGGAGTGGAGGCCTACTGCTAGGCGCGGCAAAAATCAGGGTACTGGTATGGTACCGGTTGCTGACTGGTACCGGGTTCTGACTTGGTACAGGGAAGTGTTTGAGTTTCTGTTTGTTTCACTTTTGATGGGGTTGCTCTCGCAGAGAGTTGTAACACTGCCTTATGGTAGTACTAATTTGATAGCCACCATCAATATTTTCAAAGAAAAAAAGGAGCGGAGGCTTTGACATGAAAATGGGTATTCTCACTATTAACGACTAATTCAATTACCGAAAGTAAGATATCAGACAACTATATAATACCTTCATAAATGTGGCTGGTCTATACTAAAAATTAATAGGGTTCTTGAATTGAAGAATTGCTTCAATTCATCGAGACAAAGGACAAAAGCACAGTTTCTCTAATACAGAGACCTAGACTTCTCATGAAAAAAAATCAATATTATGACGATACCGAAAAGAAACATGATTTGTGACGAATCAAGAAAGTATGCATTACTAATCAATAATCATAGGGAGCGGCATATTTTTTGAGAGGTAATATATGCATAGTCATTCCTGGTACTGAAGATGATATTTTGATGATATATGATTGGGAGGCGATGTTTACTTGCTTTTCAGTCGAATACTCGAGATGAATGAAATTCTCGTTGATATATGCTTTTGCTTTATAAGTATAAGGAGAAACAAAGACGCAGATACAAAGGATCATTCTTCTAATATTTTCCCTCACTTGAGAACTGGAAAGGAGATACGAAGGAGGTAGGAACTTAATTACAATTTAAGAAAATTTCCTGATCGGACATATGAAGTGTAGATTGATACAATATAAGGAGGAGAAACAAAACGCAGAGGTGAAGATTGATTTAATTCTTCTAATTCTTTTTAGTTCAATGAATCAAATCATAGATCAGGTCAAATGAAGGGGTATATTTGTCATTTTAAATTTTAAAATAATTAAATAATAGATTTAATGAAGAAAAGGGGATGGAAGAAAGAAAGTTAAATTTCTATGGGTATATTAGATACTAAGATTTTGATGGAGAAATTGGCTATTTTGAAAGTTTTGATGGGTACACTAGAAATTTTCTCTTTTTTTAAATGTTAGATCTCTAATTTGCTATTAAGCTATTCACAAGAACAAAAATGTGAGCTCAATTGAACAATACTATGAGTTTGAACTCAATTAAATGTTAGATCTCTAATTTTCCCTTTTTTTTCTTTGCATCATTTAATATGAGTTTGGGCGGGATGTAATATTTTGATTTTTTTTTTTTTATTTGTTTCTCCGCAAAACGTTGATCATATATTAGACCACCGTTACTTCTGAGAAACATAATATAGTTTTGTAAATAACTAAATACTAACGGTTTTTTTTATAATTATATCAATTAGCAATTAGCACAAAAGAACAAAGATATCTGGCCTTCATACATTTTAGATCAGAACTTAATTTTATTTTAACTAGATCATTTCATAGAAAAACGGTAATATCGTAGTAAGATGACATGTTGGTTTGATTAAAATAAACAAAAAAAATTGGTTTTTGCAAATAAATTTAATGACCACAATATCGAGCAAAAATTCCGACTTTTTATATGTAGCATTTAAAAAAATATAAAGTTATGCCATCAAATCAGAAATATTTCTATTTATGATGGCAAAAATATGACGTTTAGAATCTGGTGAAATGCTAGCAAACATTGTTTCGCCATATTAAAATTTTTGAAATAGAATTTCACTAGTGTTTCTTGCAAAATGCCATATTTATCAAGTTCGAAAATACTTTCGCCTCGTTCCGAAACGATAAAAATATGTCATGAATGAAAATATTTATAATTTCACGACACAATTTTCATTTTTTCATTAAAATTACTAATAAAAAATCAGCAAAAATTTGGTGGCCTGAATAAAAGAAAAATAAGAAACTACTCTTTGTTTTTTAACTAATTGCTAGGTAGCTCTCACTTTCTTTCTTTCTTTGTTATTTGACAGGTTTGGCATTTTTTGCGAGCAAAGTTAGAGTGTGATGTGCTCACCAAGAGGGTTTGGTGAGCACAACTCCAAAAGTATATCAGATCGGCTTCAAACGACGAATCAAAACCGTTGAAATCCATGTACTTCATAAGTGATGCATCTACATGCAAAATTTTGAAAGTTTCGAATTCATTTGCTACAAGGTCAAGCGGTCAAAGAAATAATGAAAAATGAATATATAAAACAACTTATAAAATAACTTATAAAAGGTTCATTTATTTGACCGCTTGACCTTGTAGCAAATGAATTCGAAACTTTCAAAATTTTGCATGTAGATGCATCACTTATGAAGTACATGGATTTCTATGATTTGAATTCATCGTTTGAAGCCGATCCAATACACTTTTAGAGTTGTGCTCACCAAACCCTCTTGATGAGCCCATCACACGCTAGTTTTGCTCTTTTTTTTGCCCTCCGCTAGAATCCTGATGCTCTTGTTTCTCTTTATTGAGCATCACATCACATGTAGTACAATAATATGATTCATATCTATCTATACATCTCTGTAGGGGGTCCCCATCTCCACCAACCGTAAGTTGAAAAATATTCCTCTGGTTTAGAACATTTCCAGGGCCCATCTAGATGCTCTATAATCTACACGCTTGTGAAAAATATATGGCCGGATTATTTTTTTTTTAACACTATAAGTTTGTCACTCCTTGTATGTTTAATTTTTTAAAGAAAAATATTAAATATGGAAGTCACAAAAGATTTTCATTTAGGTTTGAAACCTATGACTTCTTCAGTTCTTGAACAAAGAGAGATATTTTGTCAGAAGATGGAATGAGTTAAGAACAGGGGCAGAAAAATTGAAATTATTTTGTGAGATGTGTTGGAACAAATTTAAACAAAATTTGAATAACATCAAGATAAATTAAAATATAAAAATAAATAAATAAAAAATTATATTATATTATTGTGATTGTAAGACACTGTTTTTAAGCGTGTCAAGTCTTTCTACATGTAAGTTTTTTGAAATCGTTATCAAGAAAATTTGAAAATATCACTTCTTAGAACACGATCATAAAAATAACTAATGAAAGAGCGTGTATCAATATGATATTTAGGAATAGAATTGAATAATGATTTGATCAATTGTATTAGGGAATATTTTTAGTAAATAGTAATATGTATTACTCAATAATAGGCAATCTGTGTATATTGGAATATCCTGCGTAAACAAATGTACAAGATAATGTCTGATTTTGATAGAATGAAATGAATATATATAGCATTAAATATGCGATATGGAAATATATGGCCGGATTAAATGTGAACAAAGCCCGGAAAAGCCCGGAAGGTACTTGAACAAAGCTTGCACTGTTGCCAATTTTATATGGACATTACTAATCAACAGGTTTTTTTTTTTTGTTTTGTTTTGTTTAGTAGAATTAGGGCTGCAAACGAACCGAACCGAATCGAACTTACCTTCAGTTTGAGTTTGGTTTGAATTAATTTTGAACTAGGTTTGGTTTGAATTAATTTCGAACGAACTGAATTTCGAATCGAACTCAATTTCGAATCGAATTTTTTACGAACTCAATTTCGAACTTCTTCGAACTTTGTTACGATTTACGAATATCCAAAATTTTCCAAATAGCCAACAAAGTTTTCAAATATCCAAAGTATCAAAGTACAACAGAGGGAAAGTCGCAGCCAACAGCGGTTGATCTTTCACTTGGTCCGACCTTATATCTAAGGTATCGCAACCTCTAGAGTTTGGTATCGCAATTCGCAGCCAAGAGAGAGAAACTCTAGGGTTTGGTACTTTGGTATCCCAAGTTTGAAACCAACAAAGAGAAAGTCGGCTAGGGACTTGGCTACAGCGATTATGGCTAGTTTTGTTTAATATTTCTATTTGAGTTTTGTTGTTGAATTTTTCTATTTGGGTTTGTAGTTGGACTGGGCTTTTTGTTTTAAGAAATAATTTTCAAAAGTCAGAATTGAGGGCAGCCTTATATTTTCATCAGCGAACATAAGTTATCAGCGGAAATTAACGGTTCACATTTGAGTTAATTTCGAACTAAATTTGGTTTGCGAACCTATTTCGAACGAACTAGGTCCAGTTTGAGTTTGGTTTGAATTAATTTCGGACTAAGTTTGGTTTGAATTAATTTCGAACGAACTCAATTTCGAATCGAACTTTTTTCGAACTTTTTCGAATCAAACTTGAATCGAATTACGAACTACGAATTTTTTGTGCAGCCCTAAGTAGAATCAATCACTTATTAGTTATTAGTCACTAGATTATACAAAAATTCAGCAGATATATTTCAGCGATGCTAATCGCACCATGCAAAATAATCAACTTCTTATACTTCTTTCGTGACAATCGCATACTTCACACTGTTCGACGGGCTTCAGGTCCACCAATTGAACCGTCCATATCCTCTGAGGTACTGGATATTTCTGTTTATATTTGAACCATCCGATCAGAGTCCGGACCAATCCAGACCATTCATGCAGATTGTGGTTGGATGGTCTCATGGTCCGGATCTAAACAGAAATATTCTGTGACCTTAGGTTATATGAATTCGTAAGCTGCCTGCCCCTTGACATCTGTGATTATTTTATTTATTTTATTCTAGGATCGCAGCGGAACCCAAAGTAGGTCGGACCAAACAGGCAACAGCGCTATATTATAGATAGTAATGACGTGGATTGGTCATCAAATTTTTGACCTCATGTAAAAATAAGTTGACTTTTCAATCGAGACTGCGAGTTCACCGGGACCACTTGATTAGCATTATCTATTTATTTATCTTTAAAATTTTAATTAAAGCTTTATTATGGAAGCTTTCGTGCAAGTTATAGGAGATGAGCTATCAAAGTTCCCAATCATTAGCCCTATTGCTGTTCAACAAGCCTTGAATAGTTGTTTCCTTCTACTTGTAGGGATAATATCAAATAAATAACAACAAATACTCTTTTTCTCGGTGTTGTTGTGATTTTGTCTGTGTTCTATGTGGAATTAAAACTACTTTGTTAAAATTTATACTCGTGCGTAGGAGATCGTGAGGTTAAAATCTAGATTGAATTATTTTTATGAACATTAAATAAAAATTTGAAAGTTCAGATTTCTATCTTTCTATTTCAAAAAATATCACAAAAATAACTTGTTTACCCACAAAAATCATTATCCTTTTAATTGAACTCAGATTTTTTGTCGGGTTAGGTTAGTAGAGTTTCTGGAAGCACCTTAATTAATTGATATTGCTGTCAGTTCTAAGAATGGTAATTTGTTGGGTAATTAATTTTGCATACTAATTAAACTAGATCCACATCGTCCGTCTGCTTTGAAATTCGTGCTAACATCCATTTGACAAACCGTTTTATAAAGAGTGAGGCTACGGTACTATGCATAGCACGGTTTGGTTGGTGCTACGGCTTAATATTTGAATTTTCAAAATCCTAACGGTCGATTCGAACCGTTCAACATGAAAAATAAATATGTACTTATATTTTTTCGAATTTTTTTACTATTTTTTTAGATAGGTAGAAAATCACTTGATCTGAAAATTCTGGACCATCCAAAAACAGGGATTTTCTACCTATCTAAACAAATAGTAAAAAAAATCGAAAAAATGTAAAATTTGGTTTGCAAGTACATATTCATTTTATAATCATGTTGAACGGTTTGGATCGACCGTTAGAATTTTGAAACCTCAAATATTGAGCCGTAGCATGAACCAATCCGTACTATGCAGAGTACCGTAGTCTCACTCTTTTATAAAATCAAGGATTTAGACCCCGCGTACTTGAACGAAAGCATATATTATATTTTTCTCTTTGCATCATTTAATATGAGTTTGGGCGGGATGTAATATTTTGATTTTTTTTTATTTGTTTCTCCGCAAAACGTTGATCATATATTACACCACCGTTACTTCTGAGAAACATAATATGGTTTTGTATTTTTTATAATTATATCATGTTTGATTCAGCTAGCACAAAAGAACAAAGATATCTGGCCTTCATACATTTTAGATCAGAACTTAATTTTTATCTTAAATAGATCATTTCATAAAAAAACGGTAATATCGTAGTAAGATGACATGTTGATTTGATTAAAATAAACAAAAAACTTGGTTTTGCAAATAAAGTTAATGACCATTATATCGAGCAAAAATTATGAATTTTTTATATATAGCATTTAAAAAAAAAATTAAAGTTATGCCGTCAAGTCAGTAATATTTCTATTCATGATGCCATCAAAAATTTAAATTTATGGCATCAACTTTCATTTTTTTTTTCCTTTAAATTACTAATTAAAAAATCAGCAAAAATTCGGTGACCTGAATAAAATAAAAATAAAAACTACCCTTATTTTTTTAAATAATTGCTAGGTAGCTCTCACTTTCTTTCTTTTTATTTGGCATTTTTTTGCAATACGCTAGAATCCAGATGCTCTTGTTTCTCTTTATTGAGCATCACATCACATGTAGTACAATAATATGATTCATCATCAACACATCTCTGTAGGGGGTCCCCATCTCCACCAACCGTACAAATATTCCTCTATTTTAGTACATTTCCTGGTCCATCTATATGCTCCACAAAAATTACAAGCTTGTGAAAAATATATGTGCCGGGTTAGTTTTTTTTTTTTTAACACCATAAATTTGTCACTCCATGTATGTTTAATAATTTCAAAGTAAAATTTGGAGTTCAAATCCACTTAATTGTTTAATATTTACAAAAGAAATTCATTTAGGTTTGAAACCTATGACTTCTTGAGTTCTTGAACAAATAACATTCCTTTAGTCATTAGTTCAAATTAAGAGAGATATTTTGTCAGAAGATGAAATGACTTAAGAGCAGGGGCAGAGAAATTGAAATTATTTTGTGAGACGTGTTGGAACAAATTTTAACAAAATTTGGATAACATCAATATAAATTAAAATATAAAATAAATAAATAAATAAACAATTAGAATTATATTACCGTGATCGTAAAACACTGTTTTTAAGCGTGTTAAGTCTTTCTACACGCAAGATTTTTGAAATCGTCATCAAGAAAATTTAAAAATATCACTCCTTAGTACACCATCATAAAAATGACTAATGATAGAGCGGGAATGTATCAACATAATATTTAGGATATAATTGAATAATTATTTGATCAATTGTATTAGGGAATATTTTTAGTCAATAGTAATATGTATCTCTACTCAATAATAGGCAATCTTTGTATATTGGAATATCCTGCGTAAACAAATGTACAAGATAATGTCTGATTTTGATAGAATGAAATGAATATATATATGAGGAGGGTATCAAGTTACAATAAATTTGAGTTACAACAAAGTTACAACAACCATTTTTTTCATTTTCAAAGTTCAAATCGTCGATCCAAACCATTCACCATGATCTCCACAATAAAATGTGTTTGCAGATCAAATTTTACATTTTTTTGAATTTGTTTACTATTTATTAAGTATGTTACAAAAAATAGTCATATTCAGACCATTGAATTTTGTACCCATCTTAATAAATAGTAAAAAAATTCAAAAAAATGTAAAATTTGATCTGCAAGCACATTTTATTTAGATAATCATGTTGAACGGTTTGGATCGATGATTTGGACTTTGAAAATGAAAAAAATAATTGTTGTAACTTTGTTGTAACTCAAATTTGTTGTAACTTGATCCCTCCTCTCTCTCTCTCTCTATATATATATATAGAGAGAGAGAGAGAGAGAGGTGGGCTATCATGCTTTGAGAATTAAAGTGTCGTATTTTCAATTTCAAAGTTCAAATAGTTGATCTGAAACTTTTAACATGATCTCCATATTAAAATGTGGTTGGAGATCAAATTTTACATTTTTTGGAAATTATTTATTATTTCTTTAGAATTTTTGAAAATCATTGTTTTAATATGTTTAAAAAAATGGTAAAAAATTCTTAAAAACAGTGATTTTAAAAAATTCTATAGAAATAGTACAAAAATTCCCAAAAATGTAAAATTTGGTCTCCAAGCACATTTTAATATGGAGATCATGTTGAAAGTTTCGGATCAATTATTTGGACTTTGAAATTAAAAATACGGGCGGGACATAAAAAATAAATATATATATATATATATAGAGTGATGCTACGGTGCTTTGGAAAGTAAAGATGGTGTTTTACTTTCCGCTCATATCTCTATTTTCAAAGTTCAAATAGTCGATCCGAATTTCTCAACATGATCTTCATATTAATATGTGCTTGGAGACCAAATTTTACATTTTTTGGAAATTTTGTACTATTTTTTTAGAATTTTTGAAAATCAGTGTTTTTTGAATTTTTTTGTTATTTTTTATTTAATGAAAAATTGTGATTTTCAAAAATTCTAAACAAATAGTAAAAATTTTCCAAAAAATGTAAAATTTGGTTTCCAAGCACAAATCAATAGGAAGATTATGTTGAGAAGTTCGAATCGACTTTTTGAACTTTGAAATGGAGATATGAGCGGGAAGTAAAACACCCTCTTTACTTCCTAAAGCACCATAGCATCACTCTATATATATATATATATATATATATATATATATAGATTGGCTAATGTAATAACGTTAGAACTTCGGCCCGAAGTTCTAACGGGTCATTTTTGCAATTTCAAAATCCAAACAACCCATCCGAACCGTTCAACATGTTCTCTATATTGAAATGTGCTTGGAGACCAAATTTTACATTTTTTGGAATTTTTTTGCTATTTATTAAGCCACTTTGAAAATTCTGATCCGGTGGTCCAGAAAATTTGGTTGTTTTTTACTGTTCACCGTTGGATCAGAAACTTTCAAAGTGGCTTAATAAATAGCAAAAAAATTCCAAAAAATGTAAAATTTGGTCTCCAAGCACATTTCAATATAGAGAACATGTTGAACGGTTCGGATGGGTTGTTTGGATTTTGAAATTGCAAAAACGACCCGTTAGAACTTCGGCCGAAGTTCTAACGTTATTACATTAGCCAATCTATATATATATATATATATATATATATATAGGTGGGCTATCATGCTTTGGGAATTAAAGTCCCTCTTTTACTTCCCATCCGTATCTTTAATTTCAAAATTCAAATAGTCGATCTGAAACTTTCGACATGATCTCTATATTAAAATGTGCTTAGAGACCAAATTTTACATTTTTTTACTATTTCTATAGAATTTTTTAAAATCAGTGTTTTTAAGAATTTTTTACCATCTTTTTAAACATATTAAAACAATGATTTTCAAAAATTCTAAAGAAATAGTAAATAATTTTAAAAAAATGTGAAATTTGGTCTCCAAGCACATTTTAATATGGAGATCTTGTTAAAAGTTTCGGATCGACTATTTGAATTTTGAAATTAAAAATACGGACGATAAGTAAAAGAGGGACTTTAATTTCCAAAGCATGATAACCCACCTCTATATATATATATATATATATATATATATATATATATATATATATATCATTAAATATGCGATATGGAAAGACTATAATAATGCAAGTTAACTCATAAAACTTAATTCGTAAAATATTGAACAAGGCAAGAGACAAGAGTGAGTCTCATCAATTCAACTTTTTAATTTAAAAATTCACGGGACAATATCAATAAAATGGTTGGTGGTTTTAAGATTCGTACTTTAAGAATCCGGACAATCCGAATTATCCACATGCCAACTCAAAATTTAAAATATTTCAAAAAAGGTGAACTCAGTAGTCAGTAGACAACAACAGCTCAATGAATAAAAATTGACATTTTACCGTATAATGAATTGACCAATGCTCTATATTGAATAAATTTTATTTAGTTTTTATATAGAAGAAGAAAATCAAATTATATATATTAATCAAAATGAGAATACAAGCATATATTTTTCAAAAATGAAAAGTATGAGTTTTATACTATTATATTACAACAAGCGGATAATTTGTTGTTTTGTGGCTAGAAACAGCCGACATTTTTATTATATCCAAAGTTAAATACAAATTAATAAATATACCCAGAATCTCTGGATTTTTCGAAAAATGTCCAAACCGGTCAGATTTGACCGATTTTTTCCATTTTTTTTAGAGACATTATGAAGAGCAAGATAATTAAATCTAACACTGAATATTCAATTTTTTTGTTTAAATTATTTGTTAGATTACTTCTTTTGATTTATAATTAGCATATTTATACTAAAATACACTATATTACTTGAAATTATGTTGAATTACACTATATTCATTAAATTACGCTAAATTATGTTAAATTATGTTGAATTACGCTAAATTACACTAATTTCGCTAATTATAATGAAATACGGTAAATTACTCTAAACTACACAAAATTACGCTAAATTAGGCCGATTTTGTGTCATATTTCATAAATCATAAAAAATAGTAAAAAGATTCCAAAAATAGTAAAAATTAGTATTCTACAAGTTCATTATATAACTAATTTACTGAGCTCCCTAGATTGAATAATAGAAATGAAAATCTTAATGGGAAACTTCAACTCAAGTTTTGAGGCTTTTCCTTTAGTTTTTTGGCAATTCTGAATTTTGAAATCCGACACCGCGGGCACTGACGCATGCGTATTTTCGCAAGTTTTTCGAAAATGGGTCATTTGCTGAAATCGGACACTCGAGCGCCGTTTATGGCCGTTTGAAGTTTCGTCGCCGTTTTATCGTTGTTTTATCGTCCATATTCATATGTAATTTACCGTATTTTAGCGTAATTTAATGTAATTTAGCGTAATTTAATGTAATATAGTGTAATTCAACACAATTTCAAGTAATTTACCGTATTTTAGTATAAATAAGCTAATTATACATCAAAAGAAGTAATCTAACAAATAATTTAAATAAAAAATTTGAATTTTCAGTGTTAGATTTAATTATCTTGCTCTTCATAGTGTCTCTAAAAAAAAATTGGAAGAAACCGGCTAGAATCTGGCCGATTTGGGCATTTTTCGAAAACCCAGGAATTCTGGGTATATTTATTAGGGATCGACTAACAATCCCCCCATTCAGTCCCCTAAACGTTCCCCTAACGGTCAAAGTACAACTGTCAGACATCTATTAACACACATTAATTCACATACAAAATGGAAAGTATTCATACCTAAGATATCAAATATTCATATACAATTCATCAAGTATTCATACCTAAGATATCAAGTATTAATTCACATACAAACTGGGGACCATTACTTTTCGGGGGCAGTAACTGTCAGACTGCATTGGGGACCACAACCAAAAAGTCACGTGGATCACACCACTAGTGCTACATTCATTGATTAAATTAATTCACATACAAAATAGAAAGTATGAATACCTAAGACATCAAGTATTCATATATAATTTATTAAGTAGTTAAAAAAAAACTGGACACAATAACTACTCATCTTTTACACGTTTTTTAAGGTGGTTTTTTTTTCTCCGTTCAATCTAACCAATTTTTGGGACGATCTATGAGGAATTTTGCAAATCTAAAATCACGAACGTGTTCTACACAATTTTCTCTTTCAAATGAGATCCATGATGACATACTTTTACACGTTTTTCAAGGTATAAAATATTCATATATGGAAAGTATTCTCCCAAAATGGAAAGTATTCATATCTAAGATATCAAATATTCATATATAATTTATCAAGTATTCATACCTAAGATATCAAGTATTTAAAGAAAAAACTGGACTCATCAAATATTCATATATGGAAAGTATTCATACCTAAGATATCAAATATCCTTATATAATTTATCAAGTATTCATACCTAAGATATCAAGTATTTAAAGAAAAAACTGGACCCATCTTTTACACGTTTTACACGTTTTTCGAGGTGGTTTAATGATTGACAAAGTTAGTTAGAATGGGGGACGTTTAGGGGACTGGAGTGCGGGGGACAACATCTTTACTCTATTTATTAATTTGTAATTAACTTTGGATATTAATAAAAATGTCGGTAGAAACAGTTGCTACTAATCAAATATATAAAAAAATATTAAATTAAAAAGGTTTGACTCAACTTGTGAGTTATCTGGAGTATAAATGTATAGTATAAGATGACATGTTAATACAGAATCAAATACATGATTTAATTAATTAATTAATCTGCAATTAATTAGTCTCTTGATTAGGTAAGAACAAGACAACATCTTCTTTGCTTGTTGCCTATTTCAGAAGAAAAAGAGAGAGAAGCAACCCTCGACACAGAAAGAAAGAGAAAGAGAGAGTGAGAAGGAGAAAGAGGAGGAAGAGAATGGATCCTGACCCGCTACTAGAGCAATCGGTGCCGTTGATCGGAGTAGTAGATTATCGAGGCCGTCCTGTTGTGTCTCGCGCCTTCTCCGGCGGATGGCGTGCTGCCTTTTTTGTTTTAGGTAAATGAAGATTTATGAATTCCAGTTGTTAGCATTTTTCTCATGGAATATTGAAGAGAACAAAGGAGAAACATGTTTTGTTTTATCAATGGCAATGTTTTTGCTAGGACAGCACTAATTGAGATAGATAGTGTTCTTTTATAAAGTAAAATTGCTGTTTTTTTTTCTCATGAAATGTTGAAAAGAATAAAGGAGAAAAATATCTTGTTTGATCAATGGCAGTGCATATGCTGGGACAGCACAAATTGAAAAAGATTTTGATTTTTTTTTTAAAGTAAAATTGCTTGCTTTTTTTTAAATCATATGAAATTTGAACTCCATTTTTTGTTTGATCAATGGCAGTGCATATGCTGGGACAGCACAAATTGAAAAAAAATAGTAAACAGTTTCAAAATCATATGAAATTTGAACTCCAGACATTTTAATGGAGATTATGTGAATGGTTCATATCAACTATTTGCACTTTAAATTTACAAAATATAGACCGAAAGCAAAACAAAAGCTTTACTTCAGCATGGTAGCCATCCTTGATTTTGCATATAAAAAGCACAAAATTGAAAATTTATTTTTTGGTTCTTCCTTTATTGTAGGTTTGGAAACTATCTTAAGATTTGCATATTATGGGATATCATCAAATTTAATATCATATATAACCGAATCACTCGGGCAATCAAATGCCTCTGCTGCTGCTGCTGTCAATGCTTGGTCAGGCACTTCCTCAATGCTACCTCTTTTAGGTGCATTCCTTGCTGATTCTTTTCTTGGTCGATATCGAACAATTGTTATATCTTCGTTTCTTTATATTATAGTAAGTTTTCCCTCTCTTTCTTCTATTTTTGAAACTAACTAAGAGGTAAAGTATTTCATTTTTTAGGGGGTTTCATATATATATATATCCTTCAAAAACTCCGATACAACAAAACATACAAAATACGTAATTTCAATATTTTTGAAGGACATACATAAAATTCCCCCTTTTTAAAAATATCCTTGCTGATGTTAAAATAATGAGAAATTATAATGCGAAACCACATAAATAAGAAATTATATCTTTATTGATTTGGGTACCATTTGGTTCTTGATAAATGCGATAACCATGTGGTTGATGCGTACATTCGTACACGCATTGACCGCGAGAGAGACAATTTTTGGGTAGACTCGGTCCATGAATTATATCTTATATGTAGAGTTCGGATTTTCTCCAAGTAGATTAAAATGCTTCATTATTTTTTGCCCCAATCATATCTCATATATTTTTATCTTTATTTTCAAAGTTCAATCAGTCAATCAAAAATCGCTCAACGTGATCTTCATATTAAAATATGATTAAATATCAAATTTTATATTTTTTTGAAAATTATTTACTATATTTTAAATAGGTACAAAATCACTTTTTTTGGATGGTTCAAAATTTTATGAATAACAGTCATTTTGTGCCTATCTAAAAGAACAGGAAAAAGTTAAAGAAAAATATAAATTGTTTTCAAGAGCATTTTAATATGAAGATATTGAGTTGTTCGAATCGACAGTTTGAACTTTGTAAACAGAGATAATAATACGAGGCACGATTGGAGTACAAAAACAATAAAAGATTCTAAATCTACTTATAAAACAAATCGAGAGATGAATTACCGGTCGAAAATATTACATAAATGAAATACAACTATGACACAACATTTATAAAGCATCAAACCCACTATCAGAGTCATGAAATCCGATAATTTCCCTTTTATTTTAAAGAAAACTACTTCGAATATTCATTTTTGATACAAAGATTTGTGTATATTTATTCATAAAAATGATAAGCAAATTCCTCATTTTTTAAATATAAAATTGTCATCCGAATTTCGAACTTAAATATTTAACTTTTTTCATAAAAAACTGTCGTTCGTATTTCAAACTTACAATCTTCTACGTAAAAATATTGTCAATAGATACTAAATTAAAAAAAAAATCACCAATAATTTCCTTTTTCAATCGACCGTATTATAGGCTTTCCACGTTATCCAAGCACGTGACCAAAGACCAAACATGACATCGTTTTTTTTTTTCTAGTAATTTTTTTCAAGTCACCCTGATTGGTGAGAAAACTTGTTGCTCTAGCAAGGCTTTGAAATTATTAATATATTAAACATGGTCTAAATGTTAGATATTATAATAGCTACACTACGTCGCATCATTTTTGGATGTGGATTGACTAAAATGAGAATGATATGACCATTAATTGATTATAATCAATAAAGTATTAAAGCAAGGAGATAGCAGTTGTGTTAACGTGTCAAGATTTTTTTTCCTATAATATTATAATTAGGATGATTAATTATATTTAATAGTTTTGTGCAATCATTTATCACAGCAAAAACAGACTCCTTTGTAGGAACAGTGATGTTGAGATGTTACTTTTGTTGGGGATCATAAAGGCCAAACAATTACGCCTTATCTAGAGATCAAACAATTACATCTCATCTAGGGGTCAAACACTTACACCCCGGGGAAGAAGAAACAATCTCCATCTTAAACCTAAGGACCGTCCTATGCCAAAGATACCCGAAAACATAATCTTAAGTGCGGAATTATACCTGATTCCATGCCGTTTGCCATGGAATATCCAAAGTCTTGAGAAAGCCGTCTCCGTGAGCGCGAGACAAGTCTTGAACGGCAAGAAGTCATTCTCGCCTTTGTGATTGGGTTGTGGATTAGATCTTCCAAAGCAACAAGATACGCCCTTGAGAAATCCTCTCCAATTTCCTTATGGATCTCTCCTCTCAATTCTTTAATGGAGGAAGAAGGGAGAAGGCACTCAAAATTCTGTCTAAGAATAACCTCTTTCCAGAAATATGAGTTGAGTTGGTTATCTTGTGCCTTGGGGACCCATCCTTATATAGTATTACATATCTGGCGCCGCGAGTGCGGGTGCACTGGGTCGCACTGGGACTCAGTGCGTCCGCACTGGGTTGAGACGCGTCCAAATAACTACTTTTCTTTTAGCCCCAGATTTTTTCTTAAGTCCTGAGTGCGTCCGCACTGGTGCCCAGTGCGTCCGCACTGGGCTCGGACTTTCTTTCCAGTTTTTACACTGGATTTCAGAAAATCGTCTAAGTCCTGAGTGCGTCCGCACTGGGCTCGGACTTTTCTCAGTTTCTGCACTGAACTTCAGGAAATTGTCCAAGTCCTGAGTGCGTCCGCACTGGGGCTCACTGCGTCCGCACTGGGCTCGAACTTTTTCCAGTTTCTAAACTGAAGTTCCCAAAATTTGGCTAAGTACTGAGTGCGTCCGCACTGGGGCTCAGTGCGTCCGCACTCAGGGTTCTGAAAGCAGTTTTCTGTATTTGTAAATCTCAAAATCAGTCCATCAATGATTTGATCTTTGCCCAAATTGTTCTACACATTTATGGACCACATCCTATTGAATACATAGATTGTCTAATGTCTTAATTCTATATTAGATCACTTTAATTGTGACAATCATATTGACAGTATACAATTCATAATTATATTACATATATGCTCAACGTTGGATATATGATCCAACAATCTCCCACTTGAGCAATATGTCATACTCTTTTAATTATGTATTGTTAACCTTATGTGCGCACATACTTTTCTGTCATCTTTATGTATTCCCAAACCAATTCCGTCCATTAATTACATTAGCAAAGGACTAAAGCGGCTTTCGTCACATTTATATTAGTCATGACTAGACCATCAATAATCTCAGTACTAACATAACCAAATGACATGAATCATGATGTGGATGTGTAGCATAGAAATTACACGCAATTGTGATCTTACTGTGCCAATTTCTAACTGAGTCTCCTACTTAAAACTTGAAACTAAATTTCATAAACTTGTTGTAAAATGCAAAATTCAAATAAACAATTCGCAAATCACATACTCAATTGTGAGGTCAAAACCAAAAATTAAACATAGAGTGCATATAATAATCCCTTTTGCAATACCATGCATATAACATAAATTACTTGTTTTCTGTCACAAGTTTCATATCCATAATTACAATAAGTAAATAGAACATTGAAATAAACAACCAACAGACTCCCACTAAAACTGAATTTCCCTAACAGAAATTACACCCATATGAGCAACATGCTCTTCAAACTTATTGGGTGGTAATCCTTTAGTAAGTGGATCCGCTAACATGGAGTCTGTCCCTATATGTTCTATGGATAACTGGCTCTTCTGCACTCTCTCCTTTACAACCAAGAACTTGATGTCAATGTACTTAGATTAGACGAACTTCGGTTGTTATTTGCGTAAAGTACGGCTGAATTATTGTCACAATACAATTTTAGTGGTCTCTCAATAGACTCCACTATACGCAGCCTAGTGACAAAATTGCGTAGCCATACACCATGATTCGATGCCTCATGACATGCTACAAATTTTGCTGCCATTGTGGAAGATGCTATAAGTGACTGTTTAGCACTCTTTCATGAAATAGCCCCTCCAGCTAACATGAAATGTAGCCGGATGTAGATTTCATGCTATCTTGACATCCTCCAAAATCAGAGTCGGTATACCCAATGACCTCTAGCTTGTCCGATCTCCGATACGTGAGCATGTGATCTTTTGTTCGCTTCAGGTACCTCAAGACCCGTTTGGCTGCTTTCCAATGATCTAAACCTGGATTTGATAAGTATCGGCCCAACATGCCAGTGATGAACGCAATATCCGGACGCGTACACACTTGCGCATACATGATGCTCCCAACAACTGAGGCATATGGATACTTTTGCATTACTTCCTTTTCTAAAGGATTCTTTGGACATTGGCTGATACTGAATTTGTCTCCTTTTGCCACAGGGGTATTTCCTGGTTTACTGTCTTGCATGCCATACCTTTTCAGGACCTTTTCGATATAATTCCTTTGGGATAAACCTAACATACATTGGGTTCTATTCCTCAGTATTTCAATCCCTAGGACAAATGATGCATCACCAAGATCTTTCATCTCAAAATTTTTCATCAGAAATTTCTTAGTCTCATGCAACATATTTATATCATTGCTGACAAGTAATATGTCATCTACATATAAAACCAGAAACACAAACTTACTCCCACAGAACTTGAGGTATATACACTCATCCACAAGATTTGACTCAAAACCAAATGAGATAATCACATTATGGAATTTGTAGTACCACTGACGAGACGCTTGCTTTAGCCCATAGATGGATTTCTTAAGTTTGCACACCATAGACTTTGCATCTCCCGACACATAGTTTTCTGATTGCACCATATAGATTGTTTCCTCAATGTCACCATTGAGAAACGCAGTCTTAACATCCATCTGATGAAGCTCTAAATCGAAATGCGCAACTAATGCCAATATAATCCTTAAAGAGTCTTTCAATGAAACTGGAGAGAAAGTCTCTTTATAACCGATGCCTTCCTTTTGTGTAAAACCTTTAGCGACAAGACGAGCCTTATATTTCTCCACATTACCTTTCGAATCCCTCTTGGTCTTAAATATCCATTTTGAACCAATGGGTCTCGCTCCTTTAGGTAATGGGACAATTTCCCAAACGTCATTGTCGGCCATAGATTTTATTTCCTCATTCATGGCATCGATCCACTTGCTAGAATTAGAGTCTTGCATGGCTTGTTGAAAATTTATGGGGTCATTTTCTAACATGCCAACATCAAACTCATATTCTTGAAGGTAAACTACATAATCTGAAGATATTGCAGACTTTTTCTCTCTAGTGGATCTTCTTATTGGCACTTCTGAATTTTCTTGAGGGTTTCCAGCATTGTTGTCAACAACAATCTGGCCAACAACAGCATTCTCCAGAATTTCTGGAATTTCACTTTGTACTGTTTGATCTTGTTGAGTTTGGTCTTCAATAATGGTTTGATTTTCGACAATTGTATTTTGAGTTAAAATGGGTTCAATATCCACAAAACTCTTAACACCTGTGGGAATATTTGCATACTCCTCTTCGAATTCATCCATTATTGTATCTCCTCCCGCAAACTCAACATCCTCAAAAAATTTTGCATTTCCTGTCTCAAAAACTGAATGTTCTGTAGGATTATAAAACTTATAACCCCTTGATCGCTCGGGATACCCAATAAAGTAACAACTAATAGTTCTTTCATCCAGTTTCTTTTCATGCGGCCTATAATGCTTTGCTTCAGCTGGACAACCCCACACACGCAAATGTTTTAAATTAGGCTTTCGCCCATTCCAAATTTCGCATGGGGTTTTGTTAGTTGCTTTAGTGGGCACTCTATTTAGGATATGTGCTGCAGTCTTTAAGGCTTCACCCCATAGATTATTTGGTAAAGAAGTGCGACTCATCATACTTCGTACCATGTCCTTAAGCGTTCGATTGCACCTCTCAGAAACACCATTCATTGCCGGCGAACCGGGCAATGTATACTGAGGCACAATGCCGCATTCATCTATGAAATGTGCAAAAGGCCCTTTACATTGTTCACCTGATCCATCATATCTGCCGTAATATTCACCACCACGGTCAGATCGAATAGCCTTAATGCGTTTGTTAAGTTGTAACTCAACTTCCGCTTTGAAATTTTTGAACATGTCAAGGGCTTGAGCCTTTTCCTTAATCAAATATATGTAGCCATATCTTGAATAGTCATCTATGAAACTAATAAAATACCGTTGACCATTTCTTGTGGCCGTTGGAAACGGATCACAGATATCGGTATGAATTAATTCCAAGACTTCCGAACACCTTTTGGCTTCATATTTTCTTAAATTGGTTTGTTTCCCTTTTATGCAATTTATACAATCATTAAGATCTGAAAAATTTAAGGGTTCAAGAATTTCATTAGACACAAGTCGTTCAATTTTGCGTTGAGAAATGTGATCTAATCGTTTATGCCATAATGAAGCTGACTTTTCATTTGTTAATTTTCTTTTCTTACTATTTGTATCCACATGCAAAGCTTCAATATAAGAACTTTGACATCCAAAGAATATAGATTATCATAAACAGAAAGAAAACCAGAACCAACTTGTTTTGAATCATGAAACAAACTGAAATTTCCATTTCCAAAAGCACAAGTAAATCCATACTTATCTAATGCAGAAATTGAAATTAAGTTACGTCTAAAAGACGGTACAACAAAAGTCTCATGCAAATTCAAATAAAATCCTGATTTTAACAATAATCTATAAGTCCCAATAGCTTCCACCTCAACTTTATTGCCATCGCCTACAAAGATGAATCTCTCATCATCACTTGGCTTCCGGCAATTTAGGCAGCCCTGCAAAGATATACTTATGTGAGTAGTTGCACCTGAATCTATCCACCAAGTATATCTAGATACAGAAGATAAATTAACTTTCGTACAAACCATAACAAGAGATGTACCTTTCTTAACACGCCAAGCATGATAATTCTGGCAATGCATCTTCTTGTGTCCAACTGCACCACAGAAGTAACAGGCACTTTCCGATGCGGCAACTGATTTGCCCTTATCCTGTTTCTTGTTGGTGTTCACTGCAGCATCCTTATTATCCTTATTCTGATTTGATTTCTTACGCTTAGCCGATGGCTTTAATTTGGAAGTTGTAGCAAAATGGGCACTTTTTGTCTTCTGTTGTGAACATGGGAGATGAGTTCATTGAGTGGCCATTTGTCCTTTTGACAATTATAGCTCACCCTAAACTGTCCAAAGTGTGCAGGAAGATATATCAATGCCAAGTGCACTAAGAGATCATCAGAAATCTCCAACTTAAGTGCCCTTAGTTTTGAAACAACATTAGACATCTCCATGATATATTCCCTAATACTTCCCTTATCTTTATATTTCATTGAGACAAGTTTGGTCAAGAGTGTACCAATTTCAGACTTTTCATTATTGACAAACCTTGTCTCAACTTCGGCTAAAAATTCCTTAGCATTAGTAATCTTATCAGAAATCGAGCCTCAAAATGCCTCTGGAATGGACCTTTTCATAATCATTAGACTCACTCTATTAGATCTGTCCCACTTTTCCTCAACTCTCTTTTCTTCAGGAGTTGAGGTAGCAGTAATTTTGGGACAGTCAGTTCTGAATGCCAAGTCTAAATCCATGACACCGAGAGTTATCATAACACTCTCCTGCCAATACTTGAAATTGGTACCATTTAACATCGGAATGTCTTTTAGGCCAGTAGTAATGCTAGCTGAAAAATTCGAACAAAAGACACACAAAGCAAACACGATTTAGCAAAAAATCTTAATTTATAAATTATATTCAAATAAAAGGCTAAACTATACCATTATTACCAAAGTATCGGTTTCCATTAATTGATTACCGGAGGGCAACAAATTAATTTCTTATGATACTTTGTCGCAATAATAAAGTATTGATGATTCATTAACATATCGACAACATGCCTTCCGGAGGGCCGACATTATGACATATGTATAAAACATAATAATCATCATCACACTTTAATATCACTTAATTGTACATAAAACTTTAACAACCATAATCTTCCGGAGGGCCGATATATGATTGCTTCAATTAAATGTACACTTAATTTCTTTTTATATAATGAATCTAAATTAACTTTGTCAAAAGAGGCACCGGAGGGTACAATAATGACTCAATTAATTTAATTCAAGATATATATAACTTCAATGCCTTTATAAGAATTATAATTTATACCTTAGCCATAAAACAAAAGTGCAATTAAATAAATAAATAAATATATATATATATATATATATATATATATATATATATATATATATATATATATAGAGTGGCTAAGGTCAAAGTGGTATGACCAAGGCCTTGGTGCTACAAATTAGTTTTTGCAATTTTAAAGTTCAAATAGTCGATTCAAACCATTAGATGTTCAATCTATATTAAAATCTGCTTGGAGACCAAATTTTACATTTTTTAGAATTTTTTTACTATTTTTTTGAGCCACTTTGAAAATGGCAGATCCTGGTGAACAGTAAAAACAGTGCAACCAAATTCTGGACCATGTGATCAGTAATTTTCAAAGTGGCTTAAAAAATAGTAAAAAAATTCCAAAAAATGTAAAATTTGGTCTCCAAGCAGATTTTAATATAGAGATCACATCTAACGGTTTAGATCGACCGTTTGGACTTTGAAAATCCAAAAACGACTTGGTAGCACCAAAGGCCTTGGTCACACCACTTTGATCTTAGCCACTCTCTATATATATATATATATATAATTGCATCATAATAACTGCATTTTTAATCTCAGAAATTATTCTCTAACTTTTCAGAGAGTTGTGCGGCCCCCACGAAATTTTGTGCGGTCTGCCAAATTTAAAAAGGTATTTTGTGCATCTGCATCAAAAACCGTGCGATCGCATCAAAATCCGTGCGACTGTATCTTTGTCTGAGTAACTGAAAAAACTGCTTTTATTATGCTCAATTAAGACACGATCTAGAGAGATTTTAATAAAAGATTGGAAGCACCTTAAATAGCCTTTCAAATTTAGAAATTATTCTAAATTTGTAAATTATTGTTTCAGAAAATTTATAAAAAATAAATTTCCCAAAAACCCTAATTTCATAACTGCCCAAAAAACAGGAATTTTTCAGGATCGAACATTATTTGATCAGAATTTTGCGATTTCAAGTGGAAATCTTCGAGCAAACCCTAATCAAATTAATAATTTAACTTTTAGGCAATCATGATCTTAAATAAAACTTTTGTGCTCTCCAAACTTAAATTTTCAGATCAAGAAAATCAAGAAAATCAACAAAAAACAACGAAAAAATCATCAATTCCAAATTCTCTCTAGATCCTTAAAGACCTAATCCTTCGGCATAGGAAGGCTCTGATACCACTTGTTGGGGGATCATAAAGGCCAAACAATTACGCCTTATCTAGAGATCAAACAATTACATCTCATCTAGGGGTCAAACACTTACCCCCCGGGGAAGAAGAAACAATCCCCACCTTAAACTTAAGGACCGTCCTATGCCAAAGATACCCGAAAACATAATCTTAAGTGCGGAATTATACCTGATTCCATGCCGTTTGCCATGGAATATCCAAAGTCTTGAGAAAGCCGTCTCCGTGAGCGCGAGACAAGTCTTGAACGGCAAGAAGTCTTTCTCGCCTTTGTGATTGGGTTGTGGATTAGATCTTCCAAAGCAACAAGATACGCCCTTGAGAAATCCTCTCCAATTTCCTTATGGATCTCTCCTCTCAATTCTTTAATGGAGGAAGAAGGGAGAAGGCACTCAAAATTCTGTCTAAGAATAACATCTTTCCAGAAATATGAGTTGAGTTGGTTATCTTGTGCCTTGGGGACCCATCCTTATATAGTATTACATATATGGCGCCGCGAGTGCGGGTGCACTGGGTCGCACTGGGACTCAGTGCGTCCGCACTGGGTTGAGACGCGTCCAAATAACTGCTTTTATTTTTTCTTAAGTCCTGAGTGCGTCCGCACTGGTGCCCAGTGCGTCCGCACTGGGCTCGGACTTTCTTTCCAGTTTTTACACTGGATTTCAGAAAATCGTCTAAGTCCTGAGTGCGTCCGCACTGGTGCTCAGTGCGTCCGCACTGGGCTCGGACTTTTCTCAGTTTCTGCACTGAACTTCAGGAAATTGTCCAAGTCCTGAGTGCGTCCGCACTGGGGCTCACTGCGTCCGCACTGGGCTCGAACTTTTTCCAGTTTCTAAACTGAAGTTCCCAAAATTTGGCTAAGTACTGAGTGCGTCCGCACTGGGGCTCAGTGCGTCCGCACTCAGGGTTCTGAAAGCAGTTTTCTGTATTTGTAAATCTCAAAATCAGTCCATCAATGATTTGATCTTTACCCAAATTGTTCTACACATTTATGGACCACATCCTATTGAATACATGATTGTCTAATGTCTTAATTCTATATTAGATCACTTTAATTGTGACAATCATATTGACAGTATACAATTCATAATTATATTACATATATGCTCAACGTTGGATATATGATCCAACAACTTTCAATAAATTAAGTGATGTTAGGTAAAAAAAAAATAGACTTTTATTTCTTTATTTTACTTGTGTTCAACAAATTCAAAATATTAAAAGAATGAAATTGATTTTATTTCAGCTAATGAAAAAATCACTCTTTCACAATTTCACCTCCCCATAAATAACGTGATAAAAAAGGCTGGAGAGAAAGTGCAAAAAAGAAGACTTAACTGCATATTCTATTTCAATTTTTTTTTTTTTCATCTTTTTACAGTTTCATCTAGTTCCACTCTTGTTCAGCTACTATTCCATCTCTGTTCCACAATTCCATCTATTAAATATTGACACAAGATGGATGAACAATAACCGATCGAGTTAATTATGATGACGTACAAAACAAGATAACATAATTAAGGTTATCGTAGTATATATTTGGTAAAAGAATTAGCAGACAATACTTTTAATTGGAAATTAAAATACAACATAAACCTCTTTGGAGCCCAAAATATAAACTATAGGCTTTCAATAAAAATTGACTAACAAAATATAAGTCGGCCCATAGACTAACCTAATATTAAAGGAAAAATTGACTACTAACCGGCCCAAAATATATGTGCCTTCTTCTATTTCTGTTGAGATATATGCATTTATCATATCTTACATAATTGTACATATTGATAAAATTAAATTAATTTCAGGGCTATGGCATGCTAACCCTCTCAGCCGTGCTTCCATACATGCGACCACCTACATGTACCGACGGTGCCACGACGGATTCAGCCACCTGCAGACCGTCATCCTTCCAAATAGCCTTCTTCTACATCTCGTTATATGTAGTGGCATTCGCACAAGGTGGCGATAAGCCGTGCGGTGTGGCCTTTGGTGCTGATCAATTTGACCCGAATGACCCAAAGGAGTGCATATATCGTAGCTCCTTCTTCAATTGGTGGTACTTTTGCATGGCTATCGGGATTAGCGTAGCAGTTGTGGTGTTGAGCTACGTGGAAGACAATGTCGGTTGGGGGCTAGGGTTCGGCATCCCTTGCCTCATCATGGTTGTCTGTCTTGTAGTTTTCTTGGCTGGGTCAACGAGGTATCGGCTCTACAACCCAAGTGGGACAAGCCCGTTTGTGCGGATCGGTAGTAGCTTTGTTTTACTTGTAAGGAGTTGGCGTGCGAGCTATGGTCCAGTCGAAGCACGCCGTGAAGTTATTGAAACCAAGTAAGAACATTACAATTCTTTCATGAATTTAGTTCAATATTTTTCACAAGAAGACATAATAATAATGATAATAATAAGAAAAAAAAAACACAACAACAAAAATAGACTAAATTTAATATTTTAACATCTAAGCATTCCTTTATGGAAAGTTATACGTCTTAATTACATGTGTGCAATGTTGGTGTCTAATTAATCCTTGATCCATGGCAACTTATACTTAAAATTAACATGTACATTTTTCTTTTACAACACTAGATCCTTTGCCATGGAAGAAAGCGGATGCGAGGACAGCACCGAGAAACGTATCGAGGAAGCAAAGGGGGTGCTCCAACTGCTCCCAATTTGGATGACATGTCTAATTTACGGTACAGTATTTGCTCAAATTTCAACACTGTTTAACAAGCAGGCGAAAACCCTAGATCGATCGATCACCTCAACTCTCGAACTACCTCCTGCGGCAATTCAAAGCGTTGGTAGCATGGCCATCATGGCTTTCATTCCTGTCTATGATCGGATCCTTGTACCAGTTGCGAGAAAATTCACAAAACACCCAACCGGCATCACAATGTTACAAAGGATTGGTATCGGCATGGTGATCTCGGCTTTGACCGTGGTAGTATCGGCCCTCGTCGAAACAAAGCGGCTAAAGACAGCACAAGATTTCGACTTAGTTGACCAACCAAATGCCACAATTCCTATGAGTTGGTGGTGGATGGTACCACAATACCTACTAATTGGAATTGGTGATGTGTTCACAATTGTGGGTTTACAAGAATTCTTCTATGATCAAATGCCAATCCATTTTAGGAGCTTAGGGTTAGCTCTCTACCTAAGTGTTATTGGCATAGGCAGCTTCATCAGTAGTATCCTCATTTCACTTATAGATAAAATAACAAGTGAAAATGGAGATAGTTGGTTTTCAAATAATTTGAATAGAGCTCACCTTGATTATTTCTATTGGCTTCTTGCCTTTTTGAGTATAGTTGAGTTGGTGCTCTTTCTATACTTTGCCAAGGGTTATGTGTACAAGAAGAAATGCCTTTGATTATTTATTTCTTATGTGTTATTTATTTTATTGAAATTGGAAGCGAAAAATTTACTGTAATATAATTTTATTTTAAGAAAGACCAAAAAATATTGATACGTATAAATTTTTTAAATATTTAATTGATAAAATTACAAATTTCAATTTATAGGAAATGTTTCCATCTTTTCCCTGTTCGCAACAAAGCAACATGCGGCTACACATAGCAACATTGCAAAGGCCACAAAAAATTCACATTCCATCCTCATCCTTTTCAAATCAAATTTGTAAAATAAAATGGTACTATAAAATTTATAGATAGAGATATATCTTATCTTAATTCTGAATTTCTAATGCATCTGTTATCTGGTACTAAAAATTATTTTAGTGCATTTCATTATCAATTCATGATTAAGATCTCTCAATGACATTTTTATAAAATTTATAGATAGAGATATATCTTATCTTAATTCTGAATTTCTAATGCATCTGTTACAATAATTTTGTTCAAACATGGTTTTATATCCGTGATTTGTTTAGACTTTGAAACAAAATAACATTTTAAACATGATTTTATAAGGAATCATTGCATAATTTTTTATTGTAATCCCTCTGTGAGGCTTTGGAGGCATTTTTTAGCCTTTTTCTAATTAAACCCTAATGTTTCTGTTATTGGACCCGTTGGAGCTGCTGGTAGCGTGAGGAACCCAGAAGTGAAATGTGGCAACATAATTTTAATTGATGGATTAGTATAATTATGTGAATAAGTCTATTTTGAATTGTATAATTGTACATAAGCAAGAGGTGACTTTTGTAAATACTTTTATTAATCAATGAATTGTCAGGGACTAATGACTCTGACCTTAAAAAAAAAACATTGAAGAGTGTTGTGTAGTTGCTGGTGTATGTGTGTATCATGAGTATATGAGATTGAAAAACCGATTGAGATGTAATTAATTATGTTCTGTTGATGTGTTCATTCTCAGTTCAATGAATCTTAATTGTGTCATGGAAAATGTAAAGAAGCTATATATTAGCCAAGTATTTAACTTTGCATACTGTGTTCATTGCTTATAGAATTTCTTCTAGTTGTTATTTGTAGCTTAATTTGTTCCATGTACGTAAATTCTTAAAGGATTTATAAATAAAACAAAAAGGGATTGTTTCGCATTAGTTTGCAAATATAGCCGTCTCCTTTGTGTCCTTCTCCACCAAATTCACCTCTCTCCAAGATCCTCTCATGAAAGCAGTAAGAAGTGAATACACATGATTTTTATCTTTTTTCAAATAAAAAATCAGCATATTTTATAATAATGGTTATGTCATATGTATAGCAAGTCAAACAAAAATAACAATTATTCAAAACACACAGAATCAATTGATCAAATTAACAAAGATGAGTGTCCAATAGAAATTAATGTTCAAATAGTGCAAACTTTAGTGTAAAAAATCAGCGTACAATCAAATTAGAAGATTAATGTGCCAACCCGAATCGGTTAATGCTTCAAAATAGTACAGATAATTAGTACACAGAGAAACAATAGCATGGATAAGTAATATGTCACTGTATCAACATTATCCACTTCATTGGATAGAAGGAATTAATAGAGAATCATGAAATTCGAGGTTCCATCACATCACGTGTACTAAGCACCATAAAAAGTTATTGTAAGGAGAACTTTAAAAGCGTGATAATTTTAAAAGAAATAATAATAATTGTATTATTATTATTATTATTATTATCATTTATATTATTATTATTATTATTATTATCATTATTATTATTACTATTATTATATTTTTTAACAAACATGACCTTATAAATTTTTGATTGTGCTATTCTTAAAATTTATCAGTACTTGAGGAACAAACTAGTTATATAAATATCATCTGACTAATCTAATCACCATCAGTCTCTGCCAAGAATTCAAAATTAAGTAAACTAATCAGCCCCTTTTTCTTTATTTTTATTAAAAGTGTTATATTCCATCAAAATATTTCACTTTCTTTTAGTTTTAGATGAATATTTTTATACACATCATCTTTTTTATAATTTATCATGTCACATTATTTATGTTTTCAATTGTCCGATTTATTAATCTCTTCTTATTTATTTTTATCTAATGACTCATATATCATATTTTTTTTCTCGTCATTTAAATAAAATATATATCTTATATATCTAACACTTAAGGGATGCATTTGATACATTCCTCTGCATGATATTAGCAACTAATTGTCTTATTTATCATCATATATCTTTAGAATTTCAAACAATAAATTTGTTTTTGTCCCAAATTTAATGGATATAAAAATAATTTTCATAGCTATTTTCATAACAATTTTAATGTGATATAAAACCGAAATCCGGCTCTCATGTAGGAGGTCATAGGTTCGAAGCCTACAAAGTGGGAAAATCCTCTATAATATATATAGGAATTTGAAAGTGTATTGTGTGGCTTGACTCCTAACTCATGATTTAAAAAAAAACCGAAGTCCGGTAAATAATTATTGGATCCCAGTGAAGCTAGTTTTTAATAAGTACAAACAAAGACCAAAGAAAGGTGACTTTTAAAAGACTCGAATCAGTCACAGATAAGTCAATTGGCGTATTTCTCCCTCCAAATTCTTGAAAACCAATCAGTTAGAAGAATTTTCATTCAAAAACTATAAATTAGCGTATTTCTCCCTCCAAATTCTATAATAACGTATTTATTCTCCTAAATTCTAATAACTCAAACATTTATCCACTTAACTAAAAACTGAAATTAATTATGTTTAATATTTTATAAAATATAATTAATTACTATAATATGTCCTTCCCTTTCGGCTGAATCACTCCCGCCAAAATTTTGTTCCTTCCCCTTCTCCTGCATCAAACGATCTCCTCATCTCTTCCACTTCATTTGTGCCAAAAACTATTGATCGCTCTCACATTCTAATCACCTGTCGGCTCTCACACTTCATTTTGTTTACTGTGAACTAATTCTGAATTTGGCGCTTTAGCATTTCGCTGACCTGTAAATCAGACTGTCAATTTGTAAATTGTGTCAGATTGATTTGGTTAGAATCACTTTGATTGTTTACCACATTTGGGATGTGTGCTTCAGGTGAGTAATAGCGGGCTTTCGACTAATTTCAAAATACTGGTTACTGATATTTAAGCCTAATCTGGTAGACTGGTACGTTTGCTTAAAACAACGAGGCTGTTTTAAGTGAGTCCTTGAACATTGATTGTTTTCTCTAATAAATAATTTGTTTATTTGTTTAAGTTTTGGGTTAACTTAGATTAGAAAAATTATCATCTTGGAGGTCAATATCAGTGATAAGAATACCATAAAGATAAGGACTAGGTAGAAAGGCTATCATCAAACAGCAGGGCTACCATCTCTGTCTCTATTTGTAACTTACTAATCTTTAATTAATTGTAGCTTTAAGAATATTAAACATAATTAATTTGAATTTTGGGTGAATTGGATATATATTAAAACTATATTGGGTAAATATGTGATTTATTAGAATTCAAAAGGGTAAATACATTATTATAGAATTTGGAGGGAGGAATAATTAGTTTTATAGTTTTTGAGGTGTATACATGAAATTCCCCCAAAGTTAAGTTTCAACAGTTATCTGGCGTATAGAAGTTTAGTATAACATGACATGCTAATACAGAATCAAATGCATCATTTAATTAATTTATTAATCTGCAATTAGTCTCTAGGCAAAAATAAGTCAACAACTTCTTTGCTATTTAGGTATTTCATTACCTATTTCAGATGGAAAAGAGAAAGAAGAGACCCTCCATAGATAGAGAGAGAGAGAGCTCCTTGGCAACCACTGCCAAGATTTTCGAAGAGCACCTAGGCAGCCCCTGCCAGGTTTTCAAAAAAAAAATAAGATTTTCAAAGAGAGAGAGAAAGAGAGAGAGAGAATGGATCCTGACCCGCTACTCAAGCAATCACAGCCGTTGGTCGGAGTAGTAGATTATCGAGGCCGTCCTGTTGTGTCGCGCGCCATCTCCGGTGGATGGTGCGCTGCCTTTTTTGTTTTAGGTAAATGGAGATCTTTGAATTCCTGCTGTTAGCATTTCTCAATGGCATTGCTTTTGCTGGGTAGCACAAATTGAGATAGATATATTTTTTTTAAAGTAAAATTGTTGTTGCTATTGCTCTTTTTTTCATGAAATATTGAAAAGAATCAAGGAGAAATTTTTTCTTTGATCAATTGCAATACATTTGCTGGGACAGCACAAATTGACATAGATTTTTTTTTTTTTAAGTAAAATTGCTTCTTCTTTTTTCTATTTGAAATTTCAAGATCTTTTGAGAAAGTGAGGTGTTGAGAACTTCAGATGTACATTCAAATAATTGCCACCGAATGAAAAGGTTTTTACAGCTAAAGTATTTAATGTCTGATTTGGTAGTATTAAATTATTATTCTCAAGTGAGCTAAATTAGCATTAACCAGAATTATTTATCATTTTTTTAAATTACTTATTGATTTTGGAAATTAAATAAGCACAAAAATGGAAAGTTATTTTTTGTTCTTCCTTATAATACTAAATTTATATTGGTTTTCAAATATTGTACGTAGGTTTGGAAATTACCTTAAGATTTGCATTTTTTGGGATATCATCAAATTTAATATCATATTTGACCGAGTCACTCGGGCAATCAAATGCTTCTGCTGCTGCTGCGGTCAATGCTTGGGCGGGCACTGTCTCTATGCTCCCTCTTCTAGGTGCATTCCTTGCTGATTCTTTTCTCGGTCGATATCGAACTATCGTTGTATCTTTACTTCTTTACATCATAGTAAGTTTTTTCCTATCTTCGCTTTTTTACATCATAATAAGTTTTTTCCTCTTGTCCTTCTATTTTTTAAACTCTTTGTTTAACATAGTTGCTTTTTTTTTTTTAAATGAGAAATTATACACGAAACCACAAAAAAAAAAAAAAATTATTGATTAGGGCCAGTTTTTGGATAGACTTGGTTTATCAATTATATTTATTTATGTAGAGTTTGGAGTCTCCGTGAGTATACCTAGGTAGAAAAAACCGAGGGTCGAATCTCAGGTGGGAAATATTACATATCGAAATAAAACATTAAATTTATAAAGCATCAAACCCACTGTCACTGCCGTGATTTTTATTTTTACCCAAAAAAAAATATATTTTAATATAAATAACCAGGTTTTTAAAAGATTTTTATTTCTACTCAAACCACTAGGAATATTTGTGGTTCGAATTTTTAATTCGAACCGCTAGGAATATCAGCGGCCCGAATTCTTAATTCGAACCGCTAGAATTCCTAGCGGCCTGAATTCTTAATTCGAACCGCTAGGATTCCTAGCGGACTGAATTAAGAATTCAAACCTAAAAATCCCGCAAATATAATTCTTCTCTGTGTCGCCTCTCCGCCAGAGTTTTTTTTCATTTATTATTTTAATAAATGGTAATTTTTCACCGATAACCCTAAAGTTATTTTTATTACAAAGAATTATATTATAAAAACTTATCAATAATATAAAATTTCATTTATTATTTTATTAAATGGTAATTTTTCACCGAGAACCCTAGAAATTTATTCACCGATAACCCTAAAGTTATTTTTATTACAAAGAATTATATTATAAAAACTTATCAATAATATAAAATTTCATTTATTATTTTATTAAATGGTAATTTTTCACCGATAACTCTAGAAATTTATTCACCAATAACCCTAAAGTTATTTTTATTACAAAGAATTATATTATAAAAACTTATCAATAATATAAAATTTCATTGATTATTTTATTAAATGGTAATTTTTCACCGATAACCCTAGAAATTATTCACCGATAACCCTAAAGTTATTTTTATTACAAAGAATTATATTATAAAAACTTATCAATAATATAAAATTTCGGTGAAAAATTACCATTTAATAAAATAATAAATGAAATTTTGTATTATTGATAAGTTTTTATAATATAATTCTTTGTAATAAAAATAACTTTAGGGTTATCGGTGAAAAATTACCATTTAATAAAATAATAAATGAAAAAAAATCTGGCGGAGAGGCGACACAGAGAAGAATTATATTTGCGGAATTTTTAGGTTTGAATTCTTAATTCAATCCGCTAGGAATCCTAGCGGTTCGAATTAAGAATTCAGGCCGCTAGGAATCCTAGCGGTTCGAATTAAGAATTCGGGCCGCTGATATTCCTAGCGGTTCGAATTAAAAATTCGAACCGCAAATATTCCTAGCGGTTTGGGTAGAAATAAAAATCTTTTAAAAATCTGGTTATTTATATTAAAATATATTTTTTTTTTGGATAAAAATAAAAATCACGGCACTGTCAGGGTCATGAAATCCAATAATTTTCTTTTTCTTTCTGAGAAAAATTAGGGGTCTGAATATTTATGTCTGACATAGAGATTCATGTATAGTTATTTAACTATTTTTCTAAAATAATACGGAAAATAAAATTTTCAATTTTTATATGCAAAAGTTGTAAGTAATTGCTGGTATGATGTAAGAACTAGTATGTTGTATGAACTCAGCTGTGAAAGTCGGTATCATTTTCTGGTACTTCTTTTCAGCTTGTGATTTTATATATGAAATTAGTGGCTATACTCATTTTTATTCAAAAAAAAAATTTCAATTTTAAATATTCAAAAATAAAAAAATTTATCTTAAATTTCTAACTTACAACCATCCACACGCATTGAATATTATTTTAGTCATTAAAACTATTTTTCACCGATAATTTTCTTTTTCAATCAAATCAAAACATCTCTTTTATTCACTGGCCGTATTCCATAGGCTCTCCACATCAACCAAGAATGCGACCAAAGACCAAACATGATATCGTTTTATTTATTTTTTAATCAAGTTACCGGTTGGTGAGAACTGAGAACAATTATTGCTCTAACATGGCTTTAAATTATTAATACATTAAACGTGGTATAAATGTTAGATATTATAATAGCCATGTTACATCATTTTTGGATGGGATTGACTAAATTGAACTGATATGAGCGCTAAATATTATTATAATTAATAAAGTATTAAAGCAAGGAGATAGCTGCAGTTGGGTTAACGTGTCCAGGTATATTTTTTTTTCTATAATATAATAATTAGTATGCATCACATGCAAATATATATAACCACATTCGCTGTCATAAACGGATGCATTTGTAATTTAATTTTGCAAGTGGACAGTTGGAATAGGATGATTAATTATATTAAATAGTTTTGGAGTGAAGCTATGATAATATGCATAGCTAATATTGGGTACTATGAACTAATATTTTTATTTTCTTTAAGTGGGAATTTCAAGTATATCCCTCAAAAGTTTTAATATTACATATTTATCCCTCTAAAATCAGTAATTACATATTTATCCTTGAAAATTGTAGAAACTCACATATTTGTCCAATCTAACTCTATAACATATCAAATATCTCCAAAAATAATTAAATAATATTTTTTAAACTTTAAAATTAATTTATAATATTAATTAATAATATATTGACCATTATGCCCCTTCGTTTCCGTCTTTTTAGTCCGCCTGAGTTCTCTTCTCTCTAAGACGTCAAACCTCTCGCCTCTCTCTCCAAACGAAGATGGAAAAATTAAAGCAACGAGGGGCGACATAATTTTATGAGAGGGGAGGCGACGAGGGAAGATGGGGAGAAATCTGTGATTTGGCACGTTTGGAGAGAGAGGCGGGAGGTTTGGCGCCTTAAAGAGAAGATAACTCAGGCAGACTAAAGAGACAGAAACGAAGGACATAATGGTCAACATAGTCTTAATTAATATTGTAAAATAAATTTTAAAGTTTAAAAAAAATATTATTTAATTATTTTTGAAGATATTTGATATGTTATAGAGTTAGATTGGACAAATATGTGAGTTTGTACAATTTTCAAGGATAAATATGTAATTATTGATTTTGGATGGATAAATATGTAATATTGAAACTTTTGAGGAATATACATGAAATTTCCTCTTTTTTTAAAGTCCAAATAGTCGACCTGAACCACCGACATTTTTATTAATATCCAACATTAAATAAAAAATATTAAATATATCCAGCTTAGCTGCCTATTTTTAAAAATGCTCAGACCGGCCATTTTTTAGCCGTTTGGATTAAAAATTCGTACCGGCCAAAAAATAGCCGGTTAGTTTTTTTTTTTTGAAATATTTGTTAGATTACTTCTTTTGATGTATAGCATAATTATACTAAAATATGATAAATTACGCTAAATTATGTTAAATTACGCTAAATTACGCTAATTATACTAAATTACACTAAATTATGCTAAATTATACTAAATTACGCTAAATTACACTAAATTTTTTTAAGTCATTTCTCTCATTTCTAAAGCACATGTATGTTGTACATGTATTTCTCTAAGACATCTCTCATAAACAGGCAAGGCTAGGACAATGGATAAAGCAAGAGATACGATATCTTCACTGAGAAGGCAAAAAACAACGATGAAACTTCAAACGGTCATAAAATGGCGCTCGAGTGTCCGATTTTAGCGTAATTTAGTATAATTTAGCCGTAATTTAGTATAATTTAGTATAATTTAGCGTAATTAGCTTAATTTAGCGTAATTTAGCGTAATTTGCATAATTTGACGTAATTTGGCGTAATTTGGTGTAATTAGCATAATTAGTGTAATTAGCGTAATTAAGCGTAATTAGCATAATTTAGTATAATTTACGTAATTAGCGTAATTTAGCGTATTTTAGTATAATTATGCCAATTATACATCAAAAGAAGTAATCCAACAAATATTTCAAAGGAAAAAACCTGACCGGTAATTTTTTGGCCGGTCCGAATTTTTAATCCAACTTGCAAAAAAATAGCCGGTTTGGGTATTTTTAAAAATACCCAGCAAAGCTGGATACATTTGATATTTTTTATTTTATGTTGGATATTAATAAAAATATCGGCCTGACCATTCAACATGATTTTCATATGAAAATATATTTGTAGATCAAATTTTATATTTTTTAAAAATTTTCTACTAATTTTTAGATAGGTATAAAATCACTACTTTTGAATTGTCTATTTTTTAGATCAAGTGATTTTCTACCTATCTGACAGTGATTTTCTACATATCTAATAAATATTAAAATATTTTTTAAAAATGTATAATTTATTCCGTGAATACATTTTCATATGAAGGACATGTTTTATGTTTCAGATCGACTATTTGAATTTTGAAAACAAATCTATTAATTCATAGTAAGAAACCAATATGCGTTATGCACAAAACCATAGCCAATCACTTACTATCACAGTAAACACAGGCTCCTATTTAGGAATAAACAAAACAACTGCCTCTTTTCTTATATTAAGCACATAGATGTCCTGATTCGCTTAACGACTGTGATCAAAAGATAAAAATATTTTGGATTGAATATCAGCCCTCCAATCAAACAATCTATATTTTCTTTATTTATGCATCTTTTTGATAGTTTTCTACGTGTAGAAGTATAAATCTATTTAGACCGGTACTCTCCACATTTCTACGTGTAGAAGTATAAATCTATTTAGACTCGTACTCTCCACATGTAAATGTCATGATTTCTCCATTTTTTTCGGAAACTTTCCTAAACCCCCATTATTTGATTATCGAATACTCGATTTTTTTATTGGTTCCGAATTCTTTTCATTTTTAAAACATTATTTAAGGATACATATCCACAGTAATTGTTGCAATTCTTGAATTCGTTGTACGTCATTTAAGGATACATATCCACACAAATAGTAATAATTAGGATTACATGTCCACATATAATAGCAATAAGGCTTACAAATCCACATTACTAGCAAATATTATACAAATTTTTCTCATTCCAATCTATTTTAATATCATTCACAAATATTTAATTATTCTTTTCATTGATCTATTTTTTATGAAAATATATATGTTATTTTCTATGAGATTTTTTTTGTTCTTTTATAATATGTCCTCGTTGCAATGCACATGCATAATACTAGTAACATTGATGCATTTATAATGTCATGTTTGGTTGTGGAGTAAAGTTACTCCGGATTAATCATGTTTGGTTGGACCTTCGTAGAGTAAGTTGATGAAGAGAGATAAAATTATAAGGTGAATGTTACTCTAACCGCGGGACCCATAGATGGAGTAAGCTACTCCACCTAAAGAGGTGGAGTAATTTACTCCGGATTAACTCTAATGTTACTCTATTTTAATCCTTCAAATTTACTTCTTGTTTGACTGCTTAAAAATTGAGTAAAGAGTTTATTCCACCACTTACTCCACAATCAAACATGACCATTAAAATTTGATAAAATGTCCATCAAAATTAATGTTGAGATGTTACTTTCAGTAAAGAACTGTTCGGTAAAAAAAGAAATAGACTTTCATTTTTTTAATTTTGCTTGTGTTGAATAAATTCAGAATATTAAAAGAATGAAATTGAGTTTATTTCAGCTAATGAAAAAAGGCAGGAGCTAAAGTGCAAAAATAAAAGATTTATCTGCATATTTCCATTTCAATTTCATTTTTCGACTTTTCATAATTTCATGTAATTTCATTCTCGTTCAGTTACTATTTCATCACAGTTCCACAATTCCATCAATTAAATACAGACATGAGACATGCGACGGATGAACAATAACCGATCGAGAAAATTATAATGACGTACTAAACAAGATAACACAATAATTCCACTGCACCCTTTTTTGGTGCACCTAACGTGCACCCAAAACTCATATTTTTATTTTCAAAGTTCAAATAGTCGATTCGAACCTTCCAATGTGTTCTTCATATTAAAATGTGCTTGGAGACCAAATTTTACATTTTTTGGAAATTTTTTACTATTTTTTCAGAATTTTTGATTAAACTAAACAATAATTTGAAATTCAGCAAAGTGATGATTTTCAAAAATTCTGAAAAAATAGTAAAAAATTTCCAAAAAATGTAAAATTTGGTCTCCAAGCACATTTTAATATGAAGAACACGTTGGAAGATTCGAATCGACTATTTAAACTTTGAAAATGAAAATATTAGTTTTGGGTGCACGTTAGATGCACCAAAAGAGGGTGCAGTGGAACCCTCTTGAAGAATTACCGTAGTATAAATTTGGTAAAAGAATTTGCTGACCAAATTAATCAAGGCCCAAAATATATGTATCTTTTTTTTTGATTGAAATATATGCACTTGTCATATCTTACATAATTGTACATATTGCTAAAATTAAATTAATTTCAGGGCTATGCAATGCTAACTCTCTCAGCCGTGCTTCCATACATGCGGCCACCTACATGTACCAGCAGCGACACCGCCAACTGCCGACCATCATCTTTCCAAATATCCTTCTTCTACATCTCGTTATATCTAGTGGCATTCGCACAAGGAGGGGATACGCCGTGCAGTGTGGCCTTTGGTGCTGATCAATTCGACCAAAATGACCCGAAGGAGTGCATATCACGTAGTTCCTTCTTCAATTGGTGGTACTTTTGCATGGCTGTCGGGATCAGCGTAGGAGTTGTAGTGTTGAGCTACGTGGAAGACAATGTCGGTTGGGGGCTAGGATTCGGCATCTCTTGCCTCATCACGGTTGTCTCTCTTACAGTTTTTTCGGCCGGGTCGACAAGGTATCGACTCTACAACCCAAGTGGGAGAAGCCCGTTTGTGCGGATCGGGAATAGCTTTGTTTTACTATTAAGGAGTTGGCGTGCGGGCTATGATCCTGTCGAAGCACACCATGAAGTTATTGAAATCAAGTATGAAAATTAAAATTATTTCATGAATTTAGTTCAATATTTTCTCAAGAGGACATAAAAATAGTGATAATGATAATAATAAAAAAACACAACAATAATAATATACTAAATTTAAATTTTTTAACATTTAAGCAATCCTTTATGGCAAGTTATATATCTTAATTACATATATTCACAATGCTGGTATTTAATTCATCCTTGATTCATGACAATTATACATAAATTTAATGTACAGTTTTTTATTTACAACACTAGATCTGTTGCCATGGAAGAAAGCGGATGCGAGGATAGCACCGGGAGATGTATCGAGGAAGCAAAAGGGGTGCTCCAACTGCTTCCAATTTGGACAACATGCTTAATTTACGGCGCGGTATTTGCTCAAATTTCAACATTTTTTAACAAGCAGGCGAGAACCCTAGATCGATCAATCACCTCAAGTCTCAAACTACCTCCTGCCGCAATTCAAAGCCGAGATTACCATGCCGATACCAATCCTTTGCAACATTGTGATGCCAGTGGGGTGTTTTGTGAATTTTCTCACAAACGGTACAAGGATCTGATCATAGACAGGTATGAAAACCAAGATGGCCAATATGGTACCACAATACCTACTAATTGGAATTGGGGATGTATTCACAATTGTAGGTTTGCAAGAATTCTTCTATGATCAAATGCCAATTCATTTTAGAACCTTAGGGTTAGCTCTCTACCTAAGTGTTCTTGGCATAGGTAGCTTCATTAGTAGTTTCCTCATTTCACTTATAGATAAAATAACAAGTGAAAATGGAGATAGTTGGTTTTCAAATAATTTAAATAGAGCACACCTTGATTATTTCTATTGGCTTCTTGCTTTTTTGAGTATAATTGAGTTGGTGCTCTTTCTATACTTTGCCAAGGATTATGTGTACAAGAGGAAATGCCTTTGATTATTTATTTCTTGTGTTATTTTTACTTTATTTTTGTCTAGATTAGTATATACTATATGGCCACTTTGATTGACTTGTAAAAGAATGAAATTATTTTTGTATTTGTATGATAATAGTTAAATTAAATTTCTACTGTTAAAAGCTTTTTACAGGCTCATGTAATAAGTAATGAAGTCTGGGTAAATTGAGAGGAAAATATCACAATTTTATTCAATAAATTGAGGTGTCCAGTTTCCATCTTTATAGGTGACAAGTGATAGGTTTTTTTTTTTTTTTTTTTTGAAATTCCATGGTAGAAGCTACCAGGAGTATTTGCATTAGCAAGTGCAGCACAGCACATCGATCAGTATTTATAATTACATCAAACATAGGACTAAAACAGTGCCCTAATCAAAATGAGTAAAAATGAGATAAAGTCTCTCATAAAAAAACCCACATCAACAGGATATAAGAAACAATTAAAAATAAGCCAAACTACCAAGTAATCTACTGAACTTGCTTTAGAAGAATTTTCCTCCACAAATGAAACTCACTTGTAATCCTTTCTACCAACATTTCCGGTGGCAGAGACTTTCCTCTGAAAATACGCTCGCTCGTTCCTCTGTTTCCAAAGTGCCCACGTTGTACACATAAACCACAGAGTCCATGTCTTTTCCTCACTTCTCCTCACATTTGTTCTTCTCCTTCTGATCTCCTCAATAGATGAGTGCCATGTCTGCTGGACCGTCGCTTCCCGCTTGCATATTTTGACACCCAACAAGTGATAGGTTTATAATACAAAATTAACCACATAATATCAATAAAAAAAAAATGAAGTCAGTTTGAAACATCTTCCTGAAGTTACAAATTACCTGAATTCATGGAGCCGACATTTTTATTAATACCAAAAAAAAAAAGAAATTAACAAATTTGCCCTTACCTCAGATTTTTTATTAAAACTACCCTAACCGCCTCACGTGGGGCGGTCCATTGTTATGAACAGACCGCCCCCCAGTGGGGTGGTTCGCTAACTTTTTTTTTTTTTTACTGTTCATACCGAACCGCCCCACGGTGGGGCGGTTTGCTATGAACAGTATTTTTTTTTTTTGAGACAATATGAATATCAAGATGCTAAATTCTAGCGCTAAAAATTCGGTTTTTTAAAATATTTTTTAGATTACTTTTTTTTATGTATAATTAGCATATTTATACTAAAATATGCTAAATTACTTGAAAGTATGTTAAATTACGTTGAATTACACTAAATTACGTTAAATTACGTTAAATTACGCTAAACTCTAAACTCTAAACCCCAAACTCTTATTTTGGACAATTTCTAAAATCCTAAATCCTAAAAATTACCGTACATTAAATGATTTACAATTTTCACATAACATATTTATAAAAATTAGTGATATTTAAAAGAAACCTAAGGCCTAAACCCTAATTTCTAAACCCTAGTTTTTGACTTTTTTATTAATAAATATACCCACGTTAGCTGGGTTTTTTGTTAGATTACTTCTTTTGATGTATAATGAGCATATTTATACTAAAATACGCTTAATTACTTGAAATTATATTAAATTACATTGAATTACACTAAATTACGTTAAATTATGCTAAACTCTAAACCCTAAACTCTTATTTTGAACAATTTCTAAAACCCTAAAACCTAAACCCTAAAAATTACTCTAAACCCTAACTTGTATGGTAGTTTTTAGGGTTTAGGGTTTTAGAAATTGTTCAAAATAAGTGTTTAGCGTAATTTAACGTAATTTAATGTAATTCAACGTAATTTAACATAATTTCAAGTAATTTAGCGTATTTTAGTATAAATATGCTAATAATACATCAAAAAAAAATCTAACAAATATTTTAAAAAAATCCGAATTTTTAGCGCTAGAATTTAGCAACTTGATATTCATATTCTCTAAATAAAAAATAAAAAATAAATATACTGTTCATAGCAAACCGCCCCACTGTGGGGCGGTCTGCTATGAACAGTGGACCGCCCCACGGGGGGCGCTAAGTAGTTTTAATAAAAAATTTGAGGTGATGACAGATTTGTTAATTTCTTTTTTTTTTGAGGTATTAATAAAAATGTCGGTTCATGGAGCCACTTGGAAAGAATGATCTGCAATCATTTTTCAAGGAAAAGAAAAATAAAAAAATAAAAGCAATGCGTCAAAGAAACAAAAATGGTTGTTGGAGGAACCATCCTGTCAATCTGTCATGGTCCATACTCTAATTCTATATTTAAAAAACAATTAAAGCAAAAGAAACCTATGCGAATTTTCTTTTCTTTTTTTTGTAAATTCGAAATAGTTTACTTCTCAAAACATTTTTCTTCATCTTCTCTTCAGCTTTTTTTTTTAAAATTAAAGTAAAAATATAATCAAGTAATCCTTTTCTTTTATCAAGGTTTAATCATTTTCTTTTCGCACAATGCAAACCTTTGGAGAAAATAGAAGGGTCTTCGTGTTTATTCACACGATTTCGTACAATCTTCTCATTATGCGAGGCAAATTCTAATTTTACCTCTTTCCGATCAGAGTGTTAATATTTGTTGGAGAATCCAATAGAGTTCTTGCAAGTTGCAACACAGTCACAAAGGACTGCAAAAGACATGTGGCTGCACATGGCAACATTGCAAAGGCCACAAAATATCCACATTGGGGATCCTCATCCTTTTCAAATCAAAGCATCACGACTTCACAAGTCACAACTCCCAACACTGCCAAGTTGGTACTTATAATTTATACTATTTTATAAATGAGGAGGGTTCAAATGCCTCCATTTTTCATGCCTCCACCATGCCTCCATATTTTAAAACTTTAATAACTCAAAATTTAAAACTTAAAAGTAAAAATAAAACCGTTGGATATGGTCTACATCATTTTATCTATACACGTGTAAAAAATTATGATATTTCAATTTTGTTTTGGTTGTCATCAAGAGCTTGTAAAAAACATACTAATGTGGAGAATTTCTAGACGTTGATTTTTCAACTTATTGATTCACATAAAAACAAAATCGAAATGTGATAATTTTTTATGAGCACACAGATAAAATGATGTAGATCATATCCAACGGTTTTATTTTGACTTTTAAGTTTTAAGTTTTGAGTTATTAAAGTTTTAAAATATGGAGGCATGGTGGAGGCATGAAAAATGGAGGCATTTGAACCCTCCTCTTCATAAATAGAGATATATCTTAATTCTAATGCATCTGTTATCTTGGTACTATAAATTTTTTTAGTGCGCTTTCATTATGAATTCATGATTAAGATCCCTCAATGACATTTTTGTCATTCAACCCCTCTGTCAAAGAAGGAAAGCATGTTATAGGTAATTTTTGAGATGGACAGGTGGGAAGAAATATATTAACAATTAAATTTATTTTTCTAATGTATCAACTAACGTCAATATTAATTGAAGTTCAAAGAAATATTAAATAGATCGTATATTAATTTAGTTTAATATGAGATTAATTTATTGATAATCACATGTCGATAAAATAAAATAGTTAACATATTAAATTGTTCCATAGACAACCAATAATATTTTGAATTATCTAATTTAATAATGGCATGTCCAAGTCATAAAAAAAAATACTATAATTTTAATTTTTAATTAAAATATGCATTGAGTTTATTGCCAAACAAAAGTGATGTCAAAATAATTTTTTTTAATTATTTTTTTTTCTCAAATCACCGACGAAAGATTCCTTTGTTATGAATTGAAAAGTCCGTAAAATTAGTAACTTGCGATAGATTTTGATGTAATATATTGGAGAATTCTTAACTGTATTTTCTTTATGCAAAATAAGGTAAAGACTTGAATTGCTATTAGAATCAGTAATAATCACGGTGTCGGTCATTTATTTCTTTTTATTTTTTGTTGAGATCAAGATGAAAATCAAGGAGTGAGGCTACGGTACTATGCTTAGCACGGATTGGTCCGTGCTACGGCTCAATATTTGAGTTTTGAAAATCCTAACGGTCAATCCAAGCTGTTCAACATGATTATAAAATGAATATGTACTTGCAAATCAAATTTTAAATTTTTCGATTTTCTTTACTATTTTTTTAGATAGGTAGAAAATCACTGTTTTTGGATGGTCCAGAATTTTCAGATCAAGTAATTTTTTACCTATCTAAAAAAAATCGAAAAAATGTAAAATTTGGTTTGCAAGTACATATTCATTTTATAATCATGTTGAACGGTTCGGATCGACCTTTAGGATTTTGAAAACTCAAATATTGAGCCGTAGCACGGACCAAACCGTGCTATGCATAGTACCGTATCTAATTTTAAATATTCATAAAAATAGTTCATTCAAATGTGCTACATACAAGATATCGTTCTAATAACTAAATTTTTAATAAATGTTACAATGAAAATAAACATTATAATGAAGTAATTCATAACTAAAAGAATTTAATGTTAAGAAAATATAACGGATTGGCCACCCATTATATAATCTTCGTCAATTGTTTTTACCACTGTGATGAATAATATAATTAGAATTTAATGATTAATTTATTCATTAAAAGAAGTTACATACAATATTTTACTGAATTGATGTTCTAAAACATTACTTAGCAACTCATACAATGTTAGAGGTTCTTGCAAATTAAGTTCAATATTACCGTTGAATTTTTGAACCGCTGCTTAGAGAGGATTTAAATCTTATAAAGATTTGTAATTAATGCAGAAATCTTGTAGAGGTGCATTATCTTCTGATTTTTATTTTTTAATTTTTTGCACTTGATATTTTTTTTCTAGATTTTTTTTAATTAACTATATTTATCCAACAATACTGACTTTACTCATTTATTTTCTACTTGTAGAAATTAAACAAGGTTACAGTCCTATGATCATATAATCTACAGGTGTCAATATTTGGTAGAATTATTATCTACACTTCTACAGACTACGGATGACAAGATATATCAAGTGTGCAAATAATTATATATGTTTACTGCCCAGATCAGCAAGTTTGTTTTCCATGTGACAGAATACCGTGTGGTCACATTTGTGCTTGACCTATTTTTGGGACCACAATTCCACAAATCCTTTCTTTTGTTGGGCGTTTAAGTTTTGACACAAAATAGTACAGAGAATTAGTACACAGAGAAACAATTGCATGGATAAGTTAATATGTCACTATATCAACCTTATCCACTTCACTAGATAGAAGAATAAAGAATATTACGAAATTTCAGGTTCCATCACATCACATGCCGACATTTTTATTATATCCAAAGTTTAATACAAATTATTATTTATGCCTTGATTCTGAGCTAATTTCGAAAAATGCCCAAACCGGCCACAAAAAGGCCGGCTTACGCCCCTCTAAGTCGGCCATAATGTGACCGGCTTACTCTTTTTTTTTTTAGAAACACTATGAAGAGCAAAATAATGAAATCTAACATTGAAAATTTGAATTTTTTGTTTAAATTATTTGTTAGATTACTTCTTTTGATATATAATTAGTATATTTATACTAAAATACGCTAAATTACTTGAAATTATGTTGAATTACACTATATTAAGTTAAATTACACTAAATTACATTACATTACGCTAAAATACGGTAAATTACATATGAATAGAGACGATATGAAAAGGTGAAAAACGACGACGAAACTTCAAACGGTCATAAAACGGCGCTCGAGTGTCCGATTTCAGCAAATGACCACTTTTCGGAAAGCTTGCGAAAATACGCATGCGTCCGTGCCCGCAATGCTAGATTCTCAAATTCAGAATCGGCAAAAACAAAGGGAATAGCCTCAAAACTTGAGTTGAAGTTTCCGATTAAGATTTTCATTTCTATTATTCAACCCAAGTAGCTCAGTAAATTAGTTACATAATGAACTTGTAGAATACCAATTTTTACTATTTTTGGAATTTTGTTACTATTTTTTATGATTCATGAAAGATGGCACAGAATTGGTCTATTTTAGCGTAATTTACCGTATTTCAGCATAATTAGCGAAGTTATTGTAATTTAGCGTAATTTAACGTAATTTAGTGTAATTCAACATAATTTCAAGTAATCTAATGTATTTTATTATAAATATGCTAATTATAAATCAAAAGCAGTAATCCAACAAAAAATTTAAATTTTCAGTATTAGATTTTATTATTTTGCTCTTCATAGTATCTAAAAATTAAAAAATTAAAAAAAACAGTAATGGCCGGCTTAGGTGGGGTCGGCCACAAAACGAGTAAGCCGGCCATTTTGTAGCCGGTTGGAGCATTTTTCGAAATTAGCTCAGAATCTGAATATAAATAATAATTTGTATTAAACTTTGGATATTAATAAAAATGTCGGCATCACATGTAACAGGCGCGATATTCTTATCAAAATTTATTTCAGTTCCTTTAGTATAGAAATAAGATATTTTTCAGCATGAGGTGGGTGGTACGTTAATCCTAAATGACCGAAAATTTGTTTCTGTTTCAGTCCTTCTAATTGTCTAAAGAAAACAAAAATTAAAGGGTCCGCCTAGCTCTCCCCCGTGAACAATTTCCCGTTTCATCCCCCGACAGTTGCATTAATTAAGGTAGTTAGTTAGTTAAAATTTATAACTGTCAGTGTATTTTAGGAATTTACAGAAGTATTCATATGTAGCACAACTAGTATTCATCCATCTATATGAAGGTATTCACATTTGCAATAGAAACATATTTGGATATATTATAACAAGAAAGTAGGGGACAAACAACATGTGTGGGGGACCGCACAACTGTCAGAGCATTAATTAAGTGGGGGACCGCATAACCGTCAGCGCATTAATTAAGTGGGGGACTTCTAACTACCTTCAGCTCATTTTAGAAATTTGCAAAAAAAGTATTCATCTGTAACACAACTAGCATTCATCCATCTATATAAATGTATTCATCTTTGCAATAGAAGCATATTTGGACACATCAATCACTCATCTTTTACACGTTTTTAGAGATGGTTTTTTTTTTCTCCGTTCAATCTAACCAATATTTCTGACGATCTGTGGGGAATTTTGCAAATCTAAAACCACGAATGTCTTCTACATAATTTTCTCTTTCAAATGAGATCCATGATGACATACTTTCGAGTTGTCCGTTGCACAAGTATTCACACCTCGTCATGCAAGTATTCATCCCGCATTAAGCAAGTATTCATCCTCATCGTGTAAGTGTAAATAGTTAATGTACCAAGAGTATTACACGTTTTTAGAGATGGATTTTTTTTTGTCCGTTCAATCTAACCAATATTTCTGACGATCTGTGAGGAATTTTGCAAATCTAAAACCACGAATGTCTTCTACACAATTTTATCTTTCAAATGAGATCCATGATGGCATACTTTCGAGTTGTCCGTTGCACAAGTATTCACACCTCGTCATGCAAGTATTCATCCCGCATTAAGCAAGTATTCATCCTCATCGTGTAAGTGTAAATAGTTAATGTACCAAGAGTATTACAAACATATGTGTATACCAAACAAATAAAAAGTATTCATCCATAAGATATCAAGTATTCATACATATAAGTTAAAGTATTTATGCTTAAGATATTAAGTATTCATCCATAAACGTTGAAGTATTCATCTCTAAAACATTAAGTATTCATCCATATGTACTTAGTACGCACTGTTCTAATTCACCATTAATGAAGCTTTATTCTTTGCAAATAACTCGGATCTAACTCGGCGGAGGCGGATCTGACCCGGCGGTCGACAGTGATGGATCTACTCCGGCGGAGGCGGAGGTGGGAGAGAGAGGAGGCGGAGGTGGGAGGTGGGAGACGGAGGTGAGAGACGGAGGTGGAGGTGGGAGAGGCGGGCGGAGGCGCAGAGGGAGAGGTGGGAGAGGCGGGCGGAGGTGGAGGCGGAGGTGGAGAGGGAGAGGTGGGAGAGGTGGGAGAGGGAGGGAGAAAGAGGAAAGAAATAAATGGAGAAAATTAGGTAATTAATTTGTAGGGCCATTAGGTAGTTAGAATTTTGAATTATAGTTAGAAAATGTAGTTAGTTAGTTGGGGGATGAAATGGGGGATGGATAGATGGGGGAAGATATAATTACCCAAAATTAAATTTGCTTCTTTATATGAAATCAAAATTTTCATACAATCCATCTATTATCATATATTATATGGTACTTGACAAAGAGCAGACCGGCTCATACTATGAATTTATATCTCTGTATTTAAAATTCAAACAGTCAATCTAAATCACTCTATATGATCTTCATATAAAATTATAGTTGAAAACCGGATTTTACTTCTTTTATAATCTTGTACTATATTTTTAGATAGTTTGAAAATTATTACTTTTAGATAGTCTATAAAATTCTAAATTAAGTGATTTTCTATTTATTTTAGAAAATAGTAAAAAATGATAAAATTAACTTCTAGTAAATTTTTATTTTCATATCAAAATTTAATTCTAATTGACTGTTTAGATATTGAAAATGAAAATATCTACGAATCGATTTGAACTTTGTTACAAAGTACCACAGTCTCACTCTTGTTTTTATATTATTTCCATAAATAAATAAAACAAATTAAGACTATGATGCTTTTCAATGTACACTTACCAAGTTTGTTTCGATGCAACTTACATCAAATTTGTGTCAAAATACGCTGGATGAAAATTGAAACATATCTAATGATTGTTGTATCAAAGCACACTGTATAGATATACATTGCAAAACAACGTAACCTCACTCAATAAAAAATTATGTATTCTTATGTCGCATTAAATTCGTGCGTGATTTATAAGCATCAGGAGATGTAATTACGAGGAGAAGTTATTACAGGGACAAGAGTTGCTTTTTTTTTTTTTTTTTTTGTTGCCACAATTGCCCGTAGGCAAAGAGTTACTCTATTAACAAACAAGACGTGAAATAATCAAATGCAATGGTGTTAATTTTGTAAAATAAGAGAAATTGTTACAATAAAATAAGTATCATAAAAGATTAAAAAAAATTAGATAAAGAGTTATTTATGTATCAAACGCAACCTAACATTATAAATTGTGTTGATATTAATCTCTCAAAATATAAATTTAATAGTGATAAATGTATACGTTATCCTCACTCTTTTCTTTTATTAAAAGATTATGATACATTTCAATATTTTATAGATACTATATTTGATAATTGAACTTGTGTCTTTTGAATTTGTCTCACAGCACTAAATTCACAGTGAGTCTGTACTTTTTTAAAAGGCATTTATATTTCATGATAAAAGTGTTTATGCTATACGTTATTAGAATTAGAACTTTCTAGAACCGCATTTTTACTCATTCGACAAAATCTTTAACTTTGAATTTTTTTTTATGATAATTTATAAAAATAATGTACTAAATATAAACACTTTAGAAATCATATATAAATAACTTTTACGACAAGTATAAACCCACTTTCATAATATCAGGGTTACAAATTTTTTTATATATATATTATTGTTCTAGATTTGGTCGTTCCATTGCCACTTCCTTCAAATACACAAACAATATCATCAAATATAAGTTCAGTAATTTGAAAAGGATAAATTAACATCTAATGACCAAAAATGAATAACATATAAAGTTCAATGACTCGAATAATTAAAATTTTACGTATTCTAAAAATATATCAGAACTTGAGAAAATATACTAGTAATATAAATCTATGTAAGTGAAGAAAATTAACATTTTGTTTCTTTTCATTAAAAGTACTCATTTCATCTAAATATTTCACTCGCTTTTTTTAAGACGAATATTCGTAGTCTTTTTATTTATTTTTATCATATTTTACGTCCATCATTGTTTCTGATAATTTATCGCTCGTAAAAAAGTTTTGGGCTTCCTGTTTTTTTAATTATATCACGTCATCTATATTCTTACCTATCCGATTTATTTATTTGTTTCTATTTATCTTTAATCATATCACGTCATTGTTTCTGATTATGATTCTCAGTTCTCATTGAAAAGAATATGTATATGACAAAGCAATTTGTATTTTTTAGTATCATATATGCTTTTAATATTTCCAACAAAAAAATTACCTTTGTCCCAAATTTATTGCATAAAATTTATTTTCCATTACTATTTCGTTTTAAAATTTTAACATTTTTCAATAGATTTTGTTTTCTCTAGTATTAGATAGCTGAGTCTAGTTTAGATAAGTACAAACAATGACCTCTCAATGACCAGCTCACGATCACAGATAAGTCAATTGGTCAATTTCTATTTCATGACATGTAATTCAATTTTTGTATGTACGTATTTATCAACTAAATATTTTTTACCAAAGTATTTATTTCCCTATAAAACGATGGAAATTGGTAGATATTTAAGTGTTTGATGAAAAGGAAATGTTTTGGGGACTTTTGTGAAAACCAACATCTTTTGCATTGCAGTCCTCCCTGAAATGGGCTTATATTATTTTTAGTCCATTTTTCTGATACTTTCCATTTTTAATAATTCGGAGGTTAAAACAGTAAAAGTAGAAATTTGTAGGGACATCGAAATATCGAATCGAGGATGGATATGCTCGAAACCGCGACCTGAACCGAACCACCTCTTCTCTCTCTCTCTCTGTGATGATCATGGAATCTGATGTTTCAATTCTCTCTATACTCTTCGGAGCTCTTCTTTCAATTCCAGGTACCATTTATCAATGTTCGTGTTTAGTAAATTAAAAAATTTCCAAATTTCATACTAAATTCTCGTTTTCAGCGAATTCTTTCTTATCCGTTATGAAAAATCTTTCCTTTCTAACGCAGTGCTCTCAAATTGCAGAATTGGAAGGTGTATCATCCAATAGATTTCTTTCTTGATTAAAGATTTGCGGATATTTTAAAGTTGAAACTAACTAAGAGTGTTTACTTTTACATAATCAAATTGCTCGAGTAGAGGTTTTTCTTTCTGGGTTTGAAAAGGGGGAATCATGGCTTTCGTAAAGCTAAAAAGGGGTTTCGTGGAGTGGTATCTTCTGATTTTCTTGATAAATCTATGCTTAATGGTGGATTTGGTTTCTTCCAATGTGGTGCTAATGGGGAACAACCTCACCTTTTCATTTAATGATGTTGAAGCAAACTTTGGTAAGTGATGTCAATTTCAATTTCTGTAGTATTTTTTTTCTACAAATATTTGTTCTGTGATAAAAATTGTTAATTCATTCACTCAAAACCTCAATGTTACCCTAAAGCACTTTTTATTCTCCAAATAACCTAAAGCACTGATTACTGCCTTATCCATCCAAATCCCAAGAACCAGGATACAGGGTAATTCACTCATTCTGGTAATTTAATAAGTTATAGAGCAGGGATGAGTAATATTTCGAGTTTGCAATTTATTGGTATACCAACTTAAATTGGTTCACTTGTTCTCAGACTATTTGTTTCAATTTAGTTCTCCTTCAATTTGTTTATATTTATGTAGTTATTTTTGTAAAATTTGACAGCCCCTGCAGTAAAAGGGTCAGGCATATGTGGTTCGATTCAGATAGCAGAGCCTCTAGATGCATGCCATAAATTAACAAATGAAGCACAGAAAGGTCATGGTCAAGCTCTCCCATTCGTCCTTATAATCAGGGGAAATTGTACATTTGATCACAAGGTCAGAAATGCCCAAAATGCCGGATACAAGGCCGCCATAGTGTATGATAATGAAGATGACGGCGCTTTAGTCTCAAGTAATCAATCCCCTTTTTCCCTTTTACATTTTTTGTGGTGTGGCGATAAGCCGATAAGCATGAAATCTGATATCTAATTACGGCCAATATGTGCTCAGTTAATAAAATTTTCTTTTAGTATTGTTGGGTCTACACAGCCTGTTCCAAGCCAGGAAAAAGGACGAGAGTTGTGATAGACGTGGTGAGCCAACGTAAAATGCAGCCTCTTATGGAAATGAACCTCATGGCATTTAGATGTCAATTAAGACCTATCAGCCATGAATCCCTATATAAAATGTACTTCAATCTAATTCTCATGCACCGTAAAAACAATTACAGTGGTAGGTAGTTCTAATTACGGCTAATATGTGGTCTCAGTTAATAAAATTTTCTTTTAGTATTGTTGGGTCTCTTACAAATGAGAAATGCTTGATGTTATTCACAAATATAGTACGTGTTTCCAAAACAGCCTTGTTTACATTTAAATGTACTTCAATCTTATTCTCATGCACCGTACACAAATTTACAGTGGCAGGTAGCTCTAGTGGCATAAAGATATATGCTCTATTTGTCTCCAAATCCTCTGGAGAAACCCTAGCTCTGTATGCTAATCGCTCAGATGTTGAAGTGTGGATCATACCGACATTTGAAAACTCCGCATGGTCGATCTTGGCAATCTCCTTCATCTCCCTTCTCGCCATGTCAGCGGTCTTAGCGACCTGCTTCTTTGTCAGGAGGCACAGGATAAGGAGGGAGAGGACAGGGCGGGACACGGACGTCAGAGAGTTTCACGGCATGAGCAGTCAACTGGTGAAAGCCATGCCAAGTGTCGTTTTTACAGTGGTGTCAGAGGAGAGTTGTACTGCCAGTACCTGCGCCATTTGCCTTGAGGATTATTGCGTCGGAGATAAATTGAGGATTTTACCATGCCGTCATAGTAAGTTCTGAATTATAGTTTTATCTTTATTCCTTGATATTTTATTTCTTGTTAAAATAGTCTCGCAGTTTAATTTTGCGGAACAGTCGATATCTTCCCTTTCCATATTCACTGTAATTTCTTATATTGACTTATATCTTTTACTTATTTTTATTTTGTAATTTTAAAGTCTGAAGTCATAATAGGTTTTGCTTTCTTAAAAGCATATACGTAGGAATTGAAAGTTCTCTTACTAAACTGCACTGGTAGAGTTCAGTTCCAGGCGCGACTTGAATTGTAATGCTAATTTTTGATACGCACTAGCATCCATGTTTTAATCAAAGTACAAGCTTTCATTTTTAAGTACTTATTCTTTATTTGAGGGAGAACAAAATTTAAAATTTGTGGACTAAATAAAATTCTTGTTTTGAAATGTCTCCTTCACAGAATTCCATGCGATGTGTGTGGATTTGTGGCTCACCTCTTGGCGAACCTTCTGTCCAGTTTGCAAGCGTGACGCAATGGCCGGGTCGTCATTTCCTCCTCCCCCTACCGAATCTACCCCTCTCCTCTCCTCCCCTTCCCAATCCTTCCACTCCAACCTCTCCTCCTCTCACTCCATTCAAATTGCCCGTCCCCCTCGTTCCCAATCCATCTCCCGCACATACACCCCTATTTCTACTCCATCCCGAAACCCTAACCCCCTTCCTAGACATAATTCTCCTTCCCCTTTTAACTCGTACCATGGAACCCCCCGCCGTCAGTCTCCTCCGATTTCCATCAGTAGAAGCTATGCAGATTTCCGTGGCATGTCAAGCTCCCAAAGTTATGCAGACTTTCATGCCATGCAATCGTTTCACTCGTATCGTGGGCCCAATGCATCATCCATTCACCTCGCATCACCTCACTCTTTAGGTTATGTGCCTTCGTCGTCACCGATCTACAACAATCGATATGCGTCCCCATATAATGTCCCCGGGTCGAGCATCAGCTCCTCAGGGTATCTTGTTGGGTCATCGGGCCTACCGCAGTCGTATCTGCGGCACGTTGAGTCCGGCACAAGTCTGTCTGGGATGGCATCTGCACAGTCACTGCCTCAGTTGGGGTATCTTGTGGGGTCATCGGGCCTACCTCAGCCTTATCTGCAGCATGTTGAGTCAGGCACAAGCCTGTCTGGGATGGAATCTGCGCAGTCACTGCCGGGGTGTTGAGTGGTCCATTTTTTAGGAACTGAAGCATTTTGTGTGAAAAAACTATCCCGAGAAGTACTCAAGATATTGCTTTGTACATGCAAAATCATGAATTAGTACCCAAGCATTGGGTGCATTTTCGGAAAAGAGGCTGGTTTGCATCTAGGAATTGGAAGTTTGATTCGATAATGCCGGATAATAACTTGAATATCTGATCTTAGGTGAGTTGAGGTTTTGCGGCTACTGATTATTTTGTTGTGTTCCGAGTGTATGTATGTATTGTCGGCGTTGTTTGAGTAGCCTTTTCTTTTCATGGTCTTAGATAGAGATATTTGATTTGTTTGAAGACCTTGATAGACTGTTGTTGCTCTTGTATTTAGTTTTAATATATTTGTAGTATTTTTGTGCATTTTTTGTTCTGTGCTCGTCGTTAATTCTCTTGTAGTCTTTTAGTTAATTTTTTTGTGCATTTAATTTATTTCATAACAATAGTTTCATTTCAAGGTACCAATAGCAATTGTACTATATATTTAGTAGGATTATTATACTTATCAGTTTCCCCCCTCCAATTACCTCCGAATGTTTTGGGTCAGCTTCTACGAAAAGCCGAATAAATTTGTTTGTGCAACATCTGTATGTGTATTTAACTATTTATGCAATAGGGGAAGAGTGAGGCTATAGTAAGATGCATATTATAGGGTGAAGTGCGCTACGAAATCCTGACTGTTTGATTTGTATTAAGATCAGTGTCATCAGAGGTGCTGAACCTGATACTAATAGAGCGGCTCTGTTAGATTTTGAACAAAGGGAATTATGTTTCATTTCGTTGTTTCTTCTATACAACAAACTTGTGCCGACAGCCCATTAGAGCCCGATCATGGCACGGATTTTAGCACAAAGAGGACAGTCCGAATTTCGACTTGGTTAAAAACATGTGCTAACTGGTTCTAATTGTAATAGACAACAGTGTGGTATCCGCATGCATCACACAATAACCAAAATGTGTATTACATAAAATTTAAGTATGCACTTTAAAACGTACGAAAGATTTTGAGTAAGAGACGTCTAGAAAGTTGATACATGGAAAATAATATCAAGACTTCTATTAAATAACTTTCCAGATGTACCTTAAACACTAAACTCCCGTGAAAGAAGACGTTTGACGTGATATAGAGTCGGGTATTAATTACGAACTGAAATCTTCTGGACAGATCCATAGATTTCAAGTTTGATTCCTTTGTTTCTCGTTGCATCATGCTTTGACAAGAAAATCTACCTGATAACACTTTTTTAAATCAGTCTGACTAGCTAGCAGGCAACGGTTAGTTATTCAACTAATCGCTCATCCTTGTACATTGTAAAAAGACCTAAAACAATTATGGCTGATATCCAACCTTGCCATAGAAAATAGCTGATATGAATCCTCACTAAAATCACTTCAAATTAAACAAAATATTACCCTGGGAAAAGGGGGAGAGAGACATCTGAGTTCTTTATACTACAATTAGCAACTAAACCTCAAGTGAGGAAAATTGGTTACATCTACAACGGTGCTAATCTGAAGCATCCATGTGAACCCCTCACCAATCAACTCGAGGCCAGCTGGCGTTCTCTTCATAAAGAATAAAAATATATATTCTATGATTCTTCTTTTATGATTCTTCTCTTTCTGAAGGGCTTCCTTGAAGAGCTACCAGGAGCACTGTGGGCTTGGCGTCTCTCTTCCTTCCGGTTATCTGCCTCGGTAACCGTGCGCCTCATGATGGCTGCCTTGTATACCGGTTTAGGCAAGTGTCTATGCCTGAAACAATAAAATTGTAATGTTCAACTCCTGCATATATGTGCTTGTGAGTTCAAAACCAATAGAAAGATTACGTTAATATGAGAGAGAGAGACTGACTTGACAATGCGTCTGATCTCAGGTAGATGCTTAAATCGTGCCTTCAACGCATCATTGTATTCATGCTTCTTCTTCTCTCTAGGTAATATCTGAAATTATATACTATACCACATTAGCATTCTGGCACATTGACCTGGTAATCATCTCCATCCATTTTTGCCAGATTGACACTCATTTGGGTGTAATTTGAGACCCTTAACTCTTGATGAAAATCCAAAGATTAACCGAAATAAAACCCTTAAGTTCTTCAATTGAACACAACAACATCAAGAGAAAACTAGAACTGGGCTCAAAGTTAATCCAACGGGATTCTATACTGATACAGTAAACTACAGCGGGTCAAATCTGGTATCAACACCAAACTGATGCTCAAATAATGCAATTAAAAAAAATATCACATACAACTCCCAGTTGTTCAGAGGCTTTTGACTTCCAAATACGAAGGTTTGTGTCATCACTTCCAGATATTACGTATGAAGCATCACAGCTGTATCTTACAGAAAACACCCTACAAGTATACAATATACCATAGTTTTAGTCACAAAGCCCAAAGTCTGTAGAGCAAAGCTAGGGTGTGATGTGCTCACCAAGAGAATTTGGTGAGCACAACTCCAAAAATCTATTGGATGACTTCAAACGATGAATCCAAACCGTTGAAATCCATCTCCTTCATGAGTGATGCATATAGATGCAAACTTTTTAAAATTTCGAATTCATTTCGTACAAGGTGAAGCGGTAAAAAAAATGATGAAAAATGATACATAAAACAAATTATAAAATAACTTATAAAATATTCGTTTTTTTTTTACCGCTTGACCTTGTACTAAATGAATTCGAAACTGTAAAAAAAATTCATGTACATGCATCACTCATGAAGTAGATAGATTTCAACGGTTTGGATTCGTCGTTTGAAGCCAATCAAATAGACTTTTGGAGTTGTGCTCACCAAACCCTCTTGGTGAGCACATCACACCCTAGATTTGCTCAAGTCTGTAAAATTTGCAATAATATTATTATTACTTCTAAACTCTTTTATTCTTTTCTCCCTCCTATGTTTTTTTTTATTATTTTACAATAAATAAATCCTTCTGTACTGACCAAAGGCAAAGGAGTATTGCTAAATCAAGCCAGGAGGTGAAAATGGCAAATTTCAAACTATTTTTTGCAGTAAATAAATAACACAATTGGGGGGGAGGGGGGAAGAGAGAGAGAGAACCTTTGCATCCGCTTGGTATGGTAAATCTCACGACTATGATCTCCATTGTGATTGAAGATCCTAACCTGTAAAATGTCAAGTTAAAAACTAATTGCCAAAAGGTACTAACAATATTGAATATCTGAAATAAGAGATGGGAGAAAAATTTACAGTTCTATCATAAGAGCCCGTAACGAATTCACGGCCTGTAGGAGAGTAATCCACGTCCATCCTAAAACCATTTCAATACTGATCAACTTGGTTGCCAGTTGGACAGCAAAGGAGGGGGCAATAAAAAGTATACAAATGGTTCAAAAAGTAATTTCTATACTCACACGGCAGAGACATGATCCCTGTGCACAACCTTGGCCTCATCAAGTTTCCTTGCGTCAAAAGTGTAACAGTTGCAATCTTCATTTGCCTGTAAAAGATTGTTTGAATATAAAAATATGTGCGAATTAATGAAAGACATTCTACATTTGCATGGATGGAGACTGTACCACAGTGAAGTTAATGGGCTCCATTGGGTTCCAACATATGGAGTTAGTTTTTGTCTGCATTGAGTGACCAAAGCATGAGGTCAGATAAGTATACACACGACTTTTTATATAAGAATATTGGAAGAGAAAATAGACCAATAAAGATTTACCTGCATTATAACTTTTTTGAATGGAGAAGATGTGCGCAAGTCATATAGTATAATTCCACGGTCGCTACAAAAACATTTTTAAAATTAAATAAAATAAAATTTGACAAGCGGGTAATAGTTGGCTACAATTGATACAATCAGCTTGAACTTGTAGCTTAAATTCAAAGTCCACACAAATTGTAAACTAATTTTGCAAGAAAGTTCACTTTTAAACTTATATTTAGTTTCATACTTCATATGTGAAGGGGATAACATCAGATTTTTATAACCATGTAGTACTGATTTGTAAAAAGGTTAAAACCTATGCTTCACAAACCACATCCATAACAGACACGTATCATCTGCATCAGATACGTGTGCGACACGCATGCGATACTTATCGATGCACCTAGTGGCGTATCTAGCAATTTAATTGACTTGACCAATTCGGTCAAGATCCACCCTGATACGTACAAGGATATGGGCACCCACCACACAAGATCCCGAAGCTAGGTTCCTGGTTGGGCATGTTTGGTGTGGAGAAATATTAGCTGGTTGTCTAGAGAGCAACGAGTAGAAATTTCCTTTTGAGGATATGTGGGAACTAATGGAGCAGTACTCTGGAAACAAATGAAGCTACTCTTTTAACTTCCACTACTTCAGGAAATTTGTTTTTATTTCCTATGTTTTATTGTCATCCATTCTGTGCTTATTGGTACTTTTTGGAAAGTAAAAGTTATATATAAAATTTTTTGGCCGCATCGTTTTTAATTAAGAATTTATATATTAAGATATTTGTTAAATATCTTGCACATTGAACTTGGAGAATAAAACTATAGGTTATGAAGCGTATTGTATCCTACAATTTAGAAAATTGCCATATCGCTTTATCTGTACAGTATGTGATGTGATACCCACATCCGTATCCCTGTAGCATAGGTTGAAATTTCCAAAAATTAATTTGAGATATTGTAGATGAACAGACATGAAAAAGGAGAAACTGATTATATACCTAGAAGAGGTAGCCAGTAAGTTGGGCTCACCAGGATTGAACCGAACAGAAATCACTGAATCATTTCCCCACTGAAATGTGCTTATTGGCTCCGACCTTTCCTCAAAAAAGAAAATTGAAAAGAAAAGAAAAGGATATACTGTCATTTGCGCCCATGTAGCATAAAAGTAAAAAAAATAGGAAGAATATTATACCTATTGTGATCCCAAATATCAACTTGTGCACCAGCTGTTGCAAAAATACTGGTGTCCCATTGATGATCCACACCCCTGTTTGTTTTTCAGTGGAAAAACAAAAATATGGAAATATAAGTTTTAACTGTAATGCATAGCATACCACTCCAAGGTTCCAATTATTTATATTGGTAAGAGAGTTCAAATTTCAGGCATTAGCACACATCCCAACCAATACAATACACAAACAAAGTGGATGATTATCCTTCTTTCTTAAATTACTATTATTGAATTCAGTGATTTAGGTGTAAGCTTTGGTTCTTACCTCAGTCAAACACGAAAAACATTCTGAATAACATATTTAAAATAAAAACAACAGTTCTAAGATCTTTAACTTTATACTACTCACCAGAAAGCATGCTTCCAAGTGTATACTGCCAATGGCTGAAAAACAAAACAACAAAAGGATTAATTGTAAGAGAAAACTGTAACAGAAAGCAGCAAAAGAATATTGACTATTTGAACAATAGTCCAAAGAGTCGTGTAAACAAAATTTGTGAAGTTAAAGCAGCAACCAAGTAAAACAGACCACCTTTGAAGTGTCTGCAGTGGAGTCAAAATTGAGGGGACCAACTTTCCATTGTCGAACTCTGCATCCAATAAAGGCTAAGAAGTTCAATGAATCAGGGAAAAAAATAGCTCATACATTTTTACAAAAAGTTGGACATTTCTGGTATACCTATCTATCTATAATGAGTGAGGCTATAATACTATGCATAGCGCACATTGGTATGTACTTTGGATCAATATCTTCATTTTCAAAGTCCAAACAGTTGATCTGAACCATTCAACGTGACCTCCATACGAAAAAGTACATGCAGACTAAATTTTATAAATTCTACATTTTTTTTACTATTTCTTTAGATAGGTAGAAGATCACTACCTTTGAATTGTCTAGAATATAAAGATCAAGTGATTTTTCACCTATCTAAAAAAATAGTAAAAAAAAATCTAAACAATGTAAAATTTGATCTACAAGTACATTATGGTGATCATGTAGAACAGTTCAGGTAGACTATTTGGACTTTGTAAATGGAGATATTGATCCATAGTATGGACCAATGTGCGCTATGCATTGTACCATAGCCTCACCCGATCTATAATATATACAGGCAGTCTATCCAACATTATTCAGTAACTGCCCAAATTAACCAAAAGCTCAACCCAAGACGTGCACAAATTGACAGAAAAGAAGGATTAGTATCTTCTTTTTCTTTATATTTATCTTTACTGTGTCGGAATATTGGATACTTTTGGTAGCAAATGGTTGCGACATTTTGCCTCTCGATGGTGTTAAAAAGCTGTTAATTCACACTTCAGAAACAAATTATGCACAAAAACGCATAAAAAGAGAAATTTGTTGACTTATTTGCAATGCAACAAGATAAGACAGATATACTGCTGCATAGGGACGAGAGAAAAGAAAAAGGTTGTAACTTGACTTACGTGCAATCAGTGCCGCATGATATAAGAACTTCTCCATTGGTGGATGATGTCAGACCCCTCACTGCCCCCTGGTGTCCTGGGAACTGACAAACTGTTTTCCTATTTTTTTTCAACAAAAAATTCAATACAGCTATTCAATTAAAATAAGGTTCGACTTGTATAACTATTCTCGGGAGCTAAAAATGTTAGAGCTATTCATTAACTTGTGTAACTATAATATACCACCAGCACACTTCTTGTCTCTCTAATTTTTCAAATGGGAGGATTCACTTGATAATGTTTATCTCGACAATCATGACAATAGTTTTTCAAATCAGCTCAAATAAGGTTGAAGGTCAAAAAGTAAATTTATGGGTATGCATTAAGGATCAATAATTTTGGACAGCTGAAACTTCAACTCACTTGATGTACGGTGAAACATACACCAAATCTCATCATTTTGTTATAGACATGCATCGTCTAGATCATGCTTGTAATGTCAGATTTCATATTTTGAAGATTGTCAAGACTGTCAAAATAAATAATTTTCAAATGACCCCTCGTCCAATATGCATTGTCTGACTCAGTTTGTGATGGCAAATTTGCATGAAAGTGAAGCACTGGGAAATTACTCCATATTTTGTAGTCTTGTAAACAAAATCTGTCGTGCCTTTTTATTCCTTCTTTGTGTAATTGTTTGTGTGCTGAGGAGTGTAGAATTATAAAGAATTGTCTGAGGTTAAATGGTAATTTCTCAGAACAAAATTAAATAATAAAAAATCCGTAAAAGTACCTTGTAGCCAAGTCCCATAGACGAATATCTGCCAAGAGAAGAAAATAAATAAATAAATAAATAAAATTACACTTGCTTAAGAGCCCGAAAGGCCAATAACGGGTATTGTTTGTAACTTTGTATCAGTGATTCAGGGTCAAAGTGTGATCTAAGCAACCAACTAGAGACCCCATATAAAATCAAAAATAAATTCAGAACAAACCATGTAACCCTAATATAAATTTCATATAACTATCGTAGTACTTAGATTGTAACCCTAGTATAATACCTCCGTCCATGGATCCAGAGAAAACCGATTTCAAATGATTAGGGTTTTTAGCCATGCAAGAGATCGCGTCAATATGCCCATCCATTGCACCAACAAACGGTCTCGCAAATATCTACAAAATGAAAAAGAAGTTCATAGAAAGAGGGAAAAACAATATACATTCGAGTACTATATAATTTTGCACATGTATCTATGGAAATTTGATATATGACAAAGCTACACAAATTTCGCTACTTCTAATTAGCTAATGGAATTCTGAAAGGACAATTGAAACAATTGATTTGCGGTGTTCTGATGCAAATACAAAACCTATTAAGGGCATCGTGACAAAATGGTACTTTGGAAAATTGAATTTGCATATGCATGAAAAATAAGTGCAAGGATAAAAGGTATTTACCTTCTCCAATTTGGCCGCATTAAGTGCTCTGGTATACTCCACAGCCTTCTCTTGCGTATGCAAATTTGGGTCATAGTTTCTGAAGACTTTCTGCTCCATTTTTTTCATAAAAATTAAAATAAGTAGATGAATATTTCTAGATTTTTAACGTTCTCGTAACGAACGGAAATGAACAATGCTCGAAGCAGTGAAAAATCAACCTGTAAATCCTTGCTACGCTCTCGAGTGAACTCCTCCGTCGATCGCGAAATTACCTTAACCTTCATCTCCACCACAAATATACGCCAAAATAGAACTCTCAGTTACGCGAGATTTCGACTTGAAAGGTCTAGAATTCAATAGTGATAGGTGAAATTCGTTTTTAATCAGGGTTTTATTTCAAAGAAAATCGGCTAGGGTTTAAGAGTGTCGAAAAAGCTGCGAGGGAGGAGCAGGGAGGTTTTAATTTTCTTTTTGGATATTCCGAAATAACGAAAGAAAAATTGATATGGGCCCAGTGTCGGTGGGAGGAGGAGGAGATAAAGTTGTTATCTGGTTGGACCGAATTTGGGTGATACTGCAGCTCCCGTTCCAGATATCGGACGATATCGGACGGTTAGTCTCCCCCGCTCCCGTTCCAGTGGGCTTCTGAGCCCACTTGTCAGAAGCAAGAGATACATGTACGGGTCTACGGGATTCATATCACCTAAGGTAACATAATATTTCTGTTTAGATCCAGACCGTCCGATCAAAATCCGCACACATATTAAAAAGGTTCCCTACATTTCAGCTCCAATCGGATTGACCCGGATTCGAGTCAAACGGCTCCAAATCTTAACTCAAATCTTGAGTTACTTCAAAGCAGAGGCGAGGCTACACAGTAGCAGGGGTAGGCACCTACCCCTGAAAATAAAAACAAATTATAGAACTGGAAACATTTGGAGCTTTGCCTACCCCTGTCGTATTTATTTGCCTACCCCTGAGTCCAAGCGGCCTCCAAAGTTGCCAATGCTATTGAGTAAAAAAGTCCAAGTGGCGGGATTAAAAAAAAAATTTACGAGCGACTTTCAAATCACATTTTTTATTTGCCTACCAAGATTAAAAAAAGGTCCAAGCGGCCTCCAAAGTTCCAAAGCCCAAAATGAATTAAAAAAATATACACCCAAAGGCCAAAACGGAGGGATTCATTGAAGGCAGAAGGTCCGAACTCCGAAGCCTAGCGTGAGTATACTGTATACGCAAGGTCGCGAGTCGCCAGTCGCCGTGGAGAAGAAATATGTTTGAAACTTTGAATTTTTATAAATTGATTGAATATGTTTGAATTTTTATAGATTGATTGAAAATAGATAAATTAATTGAATTTTTTTTGAATTAATTTTCTTACTATTTTTTGCTATTTTTTTTAATTGTCTTGAATCCGAACCCGAATCCGTTAATTTATTCGAATCCAAATCCAATTTTTACCTACCTAGCTCAAATCCTAGCCGCGAGCTCCAAAGGATTCGAGCATATAAACCAGTCCTGATCATTGTAGTAGGTTCCCTTTTAGATTTATTTATTAATATACCCTTTTTCGTTATTCATTGTATAACTGGTGAGAACAAAAAAATAAAAAATTGATTACAGAAGCTAGGGTTAGTTGATGCACAGTTCTATCAGTGTGTTGGTTAAATGAAGGCAAGTGATGTGGCCTGAATGCCACGTGCGGTATAGAATCGTTTTGGTTGTGCGTTTTAGCATGTTCGATACTATTTAATTATTTGGATCCGACTAATTGTCCCCAAACTTCAATTCCCAGTTTTTCTCTAAACAAACTATCATTTGACTTGCGCGATACTGTAAAACTCTGCAACCAATACTGTAACTTCAACGACAGATCATGTATCATAAGAAGTTTAAAAGTCCAACAATCCAAGTTAGTTGGAAGTGGTTCCCAAGTTAGTTGCAAACAGTTAGCAACTTGCAAAGCCACTGTACTTCCGGCTGTACTTGAAAAACTGACGGCTTTTAGAAGGTTTCAAAAACAAACCTAAAATTGTGCAAAATTAATTTTTTTGCATCAAAATTAATTTTATTTTTTCGATATTAAATTTTAAAATTTTATTTTTATTTTTTTTGTATTTCTCTTTTTTCTTCAATTATTAATATTTGTATATCGATCTATATCATGTAAAATAAAGCTTACATACTGTAAAATTAGCAAATGTAAACTATAAAACTGACATATGTTAATAGCAAAATATAAAACTGACATATATTAATCACAAAATAAACTGACATACTGTAAAATAAGGCTTACATACTGTAAAATTAGCATATGCAAACTATAAAACTGACATATGTTAATAGCAAAATATAAAACTGACATATATTAATCACAAAATAAACTGACATACTGTAAAATTAGCAGATGCAAACTATAAAACTGACATATATTAATCACAAAATAAACTGTTCAAAACCATAAACTATAACAATCAACTATAAGATGTCACCACCCATAACTGTTACCACCCATAATTGTTACCACTGATACATCAATACAAACATGGCTTCTTCACTTCTTAACATACTATAACATCATACTGTTCACAAGCACAGAGAAAAATTCAACAAAAAAACATGGCTAATACATCAATACAAACATGGCTTCTTCACTTCATAACCCTCTGGTGCACATTATTCGGATGAGTGAGAAGTTTCATCGCTAGAACCACACGCTCTTTTGATATATCATCCTGCAGAAAAAAAAAAATAAGCAAGGTTAAATATTGGAGTTATGAACCATTAGCAGATGCAAACAATCAAAGCAACATACTGCAAAATTGTTATATGTATCCTGCAAAATTGTTGATGTATCCTGTGAAATTTATCATGTAAAATTGCACATAAGTTGTAATCTAAAATTGTATATGTACCCTGTAAAATGGTCCTATATATCCTGTAAAATTGTTAGATGTATCCTGTAAATTAAACACATATGCTGTAAACTAAAGTGAATCACAGTAAAAGAATACTGTAACCAAAGTGAATCACAGTAAAAAACTGTCTAAATTATGTAACCTGTAAAATTGTCCTATGTATCCTGTAAAATTGTGATATGTATCATGTACAATTGCACATCTGCTGTAAACTAAATCTAATCACAGTAAATCTAATCCTGTAAAATTGTACCTATATCCTGTAAATCTATTGCATGCATCCTGTAAAATAATAACTACAACCTGTAAATGTATTGCATGAATCCTGTAAAATAATAACTACAACCTGTAAATGTATTGCATGAATCCTGTAAATTACTAAATAACTACTGCTGGCATTAAATCAGAATCCAAAGTGAATCCTAAACAAAATAATTGTGTAAAATAATAACTACAACCTGTAAATCTATTGCATTAATCATGTAAAATAAAATCATTAAATAACTCACCGAATTTAAAGTTCACTGCTAGCCTTCAATCCAAATCGACTCTGATGAATTCGAACGTGAAAGTCACGAAGTATTTGTACGCTACATCAGATAATCCCAATTCCCGCTTCAATAGGCAAAGTGCTGGACTCTGATTAGCTTAAGATTGAAAGAGAATACTCAGATTAATAGCAAAGAATAAAAGAAGGAAAGAGAAATCATGTTCAATTTAGGAAACACTGGAGTTATGTGTGTGAGTGTGTGAGAGAAAGACCTTTTCCTTAACTGTGATGCTGCTTAGGCCCGATTCACTAGAGATCATCAAAGGATCGGGCAGATCTGACAAGAGATGCTCAGATGCAACCAAGAAATCCGTCGCTGCCGTCGAGCGTCACCGTCGCTGCCGTTGCTGCCGTCGTGCGTCACCGTCACAAGCGGTGCTGTTGATTGGGAGGGGCGGAGCAGACCCAGGCGAGATCGAAGCTGTTGAAGAGAGCGGAGTTGAGAGGAGAGGAGAGGGGAGAAAGCAAAGCGGAGGGAGCAAAGAGATTGGGAGGAGAGATCAGAATTTTCGTTTTTGGAGAGAGAGAAAATCAGATCTGGAAATTTCATTAAAAATGAAGGTCGTTAGAAGTTGTTGGAGTTCGGCAGTTAAACTTTCGGGGATAATCTGGGGACGAAGCTTTGGGGAATATTACCTTTCTTCTAATTATTTATCATAGTTGTAAAATAAATTAAATATAGATAGAATTAGTCCTTCATTAATAGTGTAGATAAATGGAACCAAATGTTTAATTTGCCACTGAACTGTATGCATATTGTGTTACTGGTACTAACAAGGTCAAAGGTCATTGCATTTAGGAAAATAAATCCTAAGGTGTTTGCATTCTATTTCATAACAATAAAAGTTTGAAAATAATAGAAAAAGTTTCATATCAACAACTATTATCTGTGCTTTTCAAACAATACATCAAATTGTAACCTAACATATACTATTGTAATGCACTGACAACGCCTACATTTGTTGGTATTTTAAATCAGTTTGATCGAGTTTCAAATTATACAATCACCCAAACTAACATCTATTCTTCAAATACAGTCAATCACAGCCATATAACCCAAAGCAATTAGGACTGCCACCATTGATCGCCATCTTCTCACAAAAACTTCAAGATAGCAGAACAAAGAAGTACACCAGCTTAATAACAGACATCGATTGATCCGTAAATTCTATTGAACGGTCCGGATAATTTTACATGACAACTCTATGTTGTATTACTCTATAGAGGATAAGGACTCAAGGGCCCTCATTGCACAAGAGTAAAACTGCTTGAGAAAAAAGCATCTCCGTCAACACAAAAATTAAAAACAGAAATAGATGAGTAAAATTGCTTCTGCTCTTGCAAATAAAGGAACAAGTTTGATTCCTTTTTTCCCCTTTTAGAAACTCTTGTCCTGGTAATTACACTAGTGGAGCTACTGATTTCTCGTGTTATTGGGTCCACTACCAGGACCTGAAGGTCCAGACAGGCCACCCTGCGGATAGTTGGGACCACCATCACCATAACCGCCAGAACTACTTGCACCTCTAGATCCAGCATCACCAGACATGTTGCTGCCACCATAGGATGGAGGCCCACGGCCTTGAGAAGGATATGGGTCCCTGCTGTAACTGCTTCCTTAAGAAGCACTAGCACCCTGCTGATACTGGTTGGGGCCACCAGCAGGCCTAGGAGGCTGGGATCCATGCATGGACTGATTTGGACCAGGCCTTGGTAGAGGGCGTGGCAGGACTGACAGGTGGAGAGGAGGAAAGTGGCTCAGCCTCTGCCGCTTGGCCGCCTCCTCCTGTTGCGTCTGCTGCTGACGCCTTTTCTTTCTCTGAAATTCGTGTGTCGGTTCATACTTTGGAAGGCTGCAGTATCAGAGCAAGAATGTATAAGGAATTTCAACTTATGTTTTCTTTTATAAATACGTGAGGGATAAGGCGTAAGGACAGCTATGGTAACCTTTTAGGGTCACAAGGTAATGAATCGGTCCAAAAATATTCAGCATCAAGCGCATCTTTTTCAGAGATTCTCTGCGATAAAAAAAATGGAAAAAAAAATAAAAAAAAAGAAATTTCAAAACTAACAATATTTTAAATCAAAGAAAATCACAAACTGTCTATAAATTATGATGCAGATTACTATACTAACAATGGGTGAAACTCGCAATTATGATGCAGATTAGATTCAGGTCCCTAAAACTCGCTAAATTTTTGTTTGAAATGGCAATCTTATTCACAACTTACTATACTAACAATGGGTGAAATGCCAAGGACAGGAAGCTAATCCAAAGCCAAAATGTAATGATTTCCAATATTGAAAGCAATAATATCACTGCCCTGTACAGAAAAGAGAAAAAAAAAAAAGGTTCAAGGCGTACACACTTTTTTAGGATCAAGAGTCAGCATCTTCTCGAGCAAATCCAGTGCATGATGGCCAAAACTGCCAAACAAGAAAGAAATTAATGATTCATGCAGATACAAACAACAATCATACAAAATGAACCCATATGTTATGTGGTTACTTACTGCTTAAACACCGCTCCAATTAATGCATCTTTCCATGGGACGTTGTACCATGGCATTTGAGTCACGCCTGGCCAATTGTTCTCATCCGGGGTCCCACATAGCTCAAATATCTTTCTAAGCTGAAACGCCTACATTCATGGAATAAAACAGTTTTTGTTACTTAAATTAGGTTCAAGAGAATTACACAGTTATTAATTTTTCTCTCATCGAAGCAAACTAATCCAATTAGTAAAAGAAATGCATCTGGTCAATTGTTTAACGGGGAATTTCATTATCCCCTCAAAAACTTTGAAACTACGTATTTTCCCCTCTAAATTTCATAATATTATATTTACCCTTCTAAATTTCAAAAACTCACAAATTTACCCATTTTATTACCTTTTCTATTAAATTCATCCGTCTTCAAATTGGTCGTTTTTGAGGGCAAATGGTTCATTTCTCTAAAATATAAGTCCTTCATAAATTTCAGTACACAACGAGAGGACTGAAACTCGACTAGAAATAACAAGAAGATAAATGACATAGCAAAATATTACTTCATTTTTTCCATCAAATATAGGTTTTCGAAGAAGTAATTCACCAAAAATACAACCAACTGACCACATGTCAACTTCAGGCCCGTACTTTTGGCTTCCCAGAAGAAGTTCTGGTGGTCTATAAAGTAATAGAAGGTAATTAGATACAGCCAGAAATGGGTTAATAAGAGCAAATTGAAGTTCAAAATCAAAATTTTGAAATATGAAAGAAGATTACCTGTACCAAAGAGTTATCACATGGTTTGTTAGGATTTCATCTGGATAACCAAAGAAATCCCTTGCCAGGCCAAAATCAGCCAGTTTCAAATTCCCCTCGTTGTCAATTAGAAGGTTAGCGCCTGCTGAAAATAGTTAAAGTTAACCAACAAGAAACCAACGTATAAAGAAACTAGAATAGAGGTAAAATAAAACTGACAAGAGAATTGGACATTATACAAACACACTTAATATCACGATGGAGCACATTGTTGTCATGACAATACTGAAGACCAGTTAGAAGTTGCCTCATGTAACACTGGAAAAATTAAACAAGTTAGCAGAAAAAGAAAAAGATAAACATTTGCAGGTATGGGTTCAAAGAGGGAAAAAAGTATACAGTTATGTCACCTTAATCTGAGGAATGGAGAATCGAATCCCAGGTGTCCTTACCAAGCCGGCGAGGTCATGATCCATGTAATCAAAAACCATGTAGATGCTCCCTTTGTACTTGTCACCGTCAACTGGTAGTTGAAGCAATGCAAGGGAGTCATGTTGTATCACCAAATCAAAAGCAAGACTAATGTTTTAGTTTATGATGGGATAATATATTACCTGGTCTGCCTTGTTCATCCTTTTCTGGCCCTGAAATTTTTTGGAAATTAAACGTACATATGACATTAATCAAAGCAAGTTTGAAAATAGAAAGTATTCAAAATATTACATTTTACTCCCGGTCAAAAATCTAAGAATCATGGAGCAATCCTTTTATGTTTGCAGGAGTAGGCAATCTTGAAGGTCTATCCAAAATCACTAAAAGAAAACTCCATATCAGCATACATGCACATTACTCAATTCAGACGTGTATTGGAAAAGAATGGTATTTCAGGGACCAAAATTGGTTTATTTCATCAAATTCAAGGATAATCAATCAACTGTATCAGAGGACAAAAAGGAACAATTCAAGAGTGTGATATGAACCTGGAGAAATGACAATGTCTTTCAGCCGAATAACATTTTGATGATCGAGCCTCTGTAGAATATGGATCTCACGAATTGAAGTTATATCAAACTGCAAATAATCCAAAATTTGAGACTTCAATTCCTTAAAAAGGATTCACCGAGAAAAGATAATGAAAGAAACAAAGATGTGCATACTCCTTCTCTTTCAGTTGTCATTATAATCTTCTTTAGTACTACAATTTCTCCAGTTTCCCTATCCTTAGCCATATAGACTTGTCTGCAGATAAAAGAAAAGCAAGCTTAATACCAGATTCAATCTTGATAAGCAGGTATTTCTTTTCAGGCCTATGAAACATTTTTTTATGAATAAAAGTTTTTTCTCGTTTACTGTAAAACTAGTTCAAGAAGTTCTTAATTAGAAAAACATGGTTGATGAAATTTTCTCAAGATGGGAAGACAGCTTACAATATCCAATGTTAAATAATAATAAAAATGCACCTTCTAGATCTGATCCACAAGACCTGTGTTTTACGACACTAATAAGTAATATGTCAGCACTGTTAATTAGCATAATTGGAATGAAGAACGTATCATATTTTGTTAGACAGTTCAATCATTAAGATCAAAGGAGCACCCAGCACTGACAACTACTTGCATAAATTAACTTAATCACCGGGTTTTGCAAGTTCATACTAATTATCAGGTTAATAGCTCATGAATTCTGATTTTTCAAGAAAAATCATCATTCTGATTGTGGAAGGCACATCACATCAAATCAAGAAACGAAGAAATCTTTGGAAAAAAATAAAAAAGTTGAGTTAATTAGTGGACTAACCCGTACGCGTCTTCGCCAATCTGCTCCAGCTTTTCAAAGCAATCGATGCCTCGAGATCCCCGCATTGGAACCTCGCCAAGATTCAGCTGTCCTGGGGCCGGAACAGCCATCCAATCTCAAGAGGACAAAAATGGAAAAACCCGAGTTGTATGAATTCTCAAGAGAAGGTCGTCAGTCACTCAACAAGGGTTTATCGAATGAAAAGAAGCGCGTAACTGAAGGGTTTAATTTTAAGAGACCTGAAAATGAGCTTTCCAAAAGAGAATAGACGGTGTGGATGGAAGTCGGATGTGAATTAGGAATTAGCAATAGAAAAGAAGCCCGTGGGTAGGAATGTTTTCGGTCATTACACTCGGCTCACCAGATGGGTCCATGGACTGGATCGCACACCGGTTTGGGTCATTGAGGCGCAGATCAGATTTTTTTTTTTTAATATCCAACATTAAATATAAATTAACAAATCTGACCAGCTTGGCTGGATATTTTTAAAACTGCCCAGTCAGGCCAGCTGGCCTGTTATTTTTTTTAATATTAACCCCTTTGATATGTCTAGGTTGGTATTCTTCTCCAAATGGCACGTGTAACGGTGTAATTAAGATTGTAGAAAAAAAAAATTATGCATAAACACAATTGTTAAAATAATTCAATGAACTATATAATTTTATAAGATTTTAATTTAATAAGATTCTAACGTAGTCTTAGATTTTGAAATTATATTATTCTGATATGTTTCCTTATTTTTCATTAGACAACGTAAATTTATGTTTTCAAGTAGCTTTATTCTCTTTTACTTTCTTAAAAAAATATGCATGTTAAATTTTTTCATGACACGTACATTTTTATTATAAAATATGCCTTCCTACATTATTTTACATACAAGACACATAAATTGTTAAAAGAGTTGAGGCTAGTTAACCACAATCGAATTTAAAAATTATGCAAAAAAGATTATTATTATTCTATATTATTTTCAAATTTTAATTAAAAATGTTTATAGGTTAAATTTCACCACTATTCATATGCCATAATCTTATGAAAATTATGTATGTTCCACTACTAGAATCTCCGGTAACTGCAAGGGGAGCAAGTGTTTGTTGCAAGCATAGGAAGGGTCGTTGCAAAAGATTTTGGTTTTCTGATTAAATTAATATAACTGCAACGGGAGGCCCTTGCAAGTAATCACGCTTGCAAATATGTGATGAATCCCCTTGCTAATGTCTCCTATTGGCCCTTGCAAATAATAATACCCACCCCAAACACGGCTGATATTATTTTATTGTGAATTGTGTTACTATTTGCAAGCGGCACCGTTGCAATTGTTTTTGGATTTCTTTTTTATATTATTATATTCTAAAGACATTACTATTTGCAAGAGGCACCGTTGCAAATGTTTTTAAGATGCTGTTTTTTTAATTTTATTGTGAAGGCCCTAACTATTTGCAAGAGTCACCGTTGCAAATAATTCAAAGTTTATTTCTTATATTATTATATTTCAAAAGCTCAAACTATTTGCAAGCGGTACCGTTGCAATTGTTTTTAAGTTGCAGTTTATATTAATTTAATGTAAAATGCCTAACTATTAGCAAGAGTCACCGTTGCTAATATTTTTAAGTTGTAGTTTGTAATTTTTAATTATAAAGGTGAAAACTATTTGCATGAGTCACCGTTGCTAATGTTGTTTTAGGTTTGGTTTATTTATTTCAATGTAACAGTCCTAACTATTTGCAAGAGACACCGTTGCAATTGTTGTTCAGTTTCATTTTATATTTTTTTATTGTAAAAGTCCTAACCATTTGCATGAGGCACCGTTGCTAATGTTTTTTAAGTTTCGGTTTATATATTTTTGTTATATTATGAGACAATATTTGTAAAATTGTTCAAGGGGGTCCATATCTCAGTGGTCACTAGTTCAAAACCGCCCTTTGGATGATTTTTGTTTTTTTTGTAACATATGCTGAAAAATTATGTACCATGTGCAACAATAAGAATATAGCCCCATATATTATATTTGATATTCCCTTAAATGCGAAATAGTAATATAAATGACAACAGTCAAGTTGCTTTAATGAAACCCGAAATTTAAAGAGAAGGAATCTGATATGTAACCATATTAAAGAGAAGGTATCTGATATTACATAAATGAAACTAATTCATTAATGTGAAACCAAAAATTTAATGTGTACTCATTAATAATTACAAAAGAGAAGCATTAATTCAGTTCACTTTGGTTGGCTTAACACAAAAGAGCATTTCTGGCGAAGAGGTGCATGGCAATGGCATGTGAAGGGGTGGCTGTGCAAATTCTTTGGGCAATGAAGGGTTTATGGTTTCTACTATTTAATTGCTGCACTGTTGGCTGTCTTCTCCACCATAATCTTCCATTCTGCAACAAACACAAAATAAAAAGTGTGATCAGAATTAAAAAAAACGATTAATAGAATGGAAAATGCTAATCCTAATCCTAACCCTTCAAACAATAATCCTAATCCTCCAAATCCGAATCATGTAAATCCTAATAATGCGGAAAGCGATGAAGAGGTCATAATCTATAATAGGCCAGTGGTGAAGGAGCCCGGAGATGGCTCTGAATGGCGAGTACCAGATCCTCCAGTGCATGAAATTGGCTCTTCGGACGAAGAAGTGGATTGGTATAAACAGAGCCCTCCCGGTTACCCTTATGGCCCACCAGGAGAGCCCGTGAGTTTGGCACTGAGGAGAAGCAAGAGGGTTTGGAAAAATGTGGACAAAAAGAATAACGGGCACCGGGTCAGATACTTCCCTGATAAGAAGAAGAGACGCCCACGAGAGGGTCAAGAGGACTAGTTTGGTTTGAAATTAACCTTTTTTACTATTATAACCCTAGGGATGGGGTAATTTCTTTGTTAGTATTTGATGATTTTGGTTTTCATAACTGTGACTGTTTTTATATATTAGTTGTTTATGTTGTTACTCTATGTTGTATGCTGTTTTATCCATGTAACCGTTCCATATCTGTTGAATGATGTTTGTGAGGTTTTTGTTTGTTGGTTTGTTAATCTACAATTGTTTTTAAATGTATTTGGTTCCCTACTGCAAGCCCACTGTTATGAGCAAATTAGATTCAATTATAAAAATGTTAATTTTGACATAATAAGGACTAAAAGGCATAATTACATTCATGGGACTGACAAGATATATATAGGAACTGAAAACTTAATGACAGAAAAAAAAGAACAAGAAACTAAGAAAATGCGCTGACCTCACATACAAGCCGAAACCCGATCGCGTATATATGCATCAGATTGGCACAGCCCCTGACATGAAGAAAAATATCATTAATAAATATCACTAAATTTGAATACACCAGTTGGCACAGCCTCTGGCCATTTTGCTTGCTTAGCAATGTATTATTTTTTTCTTTTGGTTTACTTGCAAATGCATGCTTGAATGCATACTGGTAGGTCAATGAATACTTGCAAATGCATGCTTGAAATGCATACTGGTATTTCAATTAATACTTGATCCAAAATTATGGTTCCTCCCTTTGATTGGACCACATCTGACAACTAATTAAATGCTGATGCAAAGAGTTAATACTAAGCAACTGATAGGTTTAATTGAAAAGGACCATGCAAACATGAGATCATCTATTAATCCTACTTGATCCAAAATTATGGTTCCTCCCTTTGCTGTGCTTGCTACATTATGTTTTTTCAGTATAAAACCCTAATACTACATTATTTTGGGCACACATTGCTGTGCTTGCTGTGCTTGGAAATTTACCTCCCTTTTTTCCCTTATGCTGTGATGTGTGGAGACTTGATTTAATTGGTAATTTTACTAATGTTCTTGCTACCTGACAAGATATATATTGGGGCAATTGATGTAACAAGAGCTCCATAAGAGAATAGAACAAATGGCAAAATCTTCTTTTTTCTTTGCTATTGGGTATAAAATCTGCATAGCATAACTTGCTATTGCCTTTATTTTCATTGGTATTTGAATGAGTGAGATTCAAATACGAAAGGAACTTGTGGACTGTACACCGATGTTTAAACAGGTCCAACACGGGTATAGAGCTCATAGGGGTCTCACTCTAACTTTGACCAAAATTGGGGGCAAAGATAATCAACTTGGAAAAAGTTGCTGAAATGGGCTTGCCTTTCATGATAGCAAATTGCAGTTATTTTTTTTCCTAATGGTTCTGTCTATTACAAACCAAATTTGTTATCTACAAGACTTCTAGTCAACCACCCCAAACATCCCTGACCAATTGACCATATAATGTGCATAAAATGCAAAATGCATATCATAATTTGGTAAAAAGGAAGGGATATTTGTGGATCAGTGTATATAAGAAGTTGATGATTTGGTAAAAAGGAAGGGATAATTGGGGGCAAAATGACAATGATGCTAACTGTTGAACTTTGATAGTTCTCTCTTATTAGATTTGTACGATGTAAATTAAAAATTGTGCAATTTTAACACTGATCTGATACCATTCTACATCCTAGTCCTAACCTATCTTCTTGCACATTTTTAACACAGTCACAAGTTTACAGCTCTCAGGCACTGTATGAGGGGGTGATGGGGAATATGCAAACTCTGCAGGTGACATATTTCAATTTAAAAACTTAATCATTCTAATGTTACTCTCTGATCAAATGTTGTGCTCTCCAAATGCTAACATTGCGCTTGCATATTTAATGACTAGGGTCAGGATCCCACTTCTCTACCTCAATCTCAGGACGGAGCCCCTCTGATGGAGATGGCCCACTCTCAGGTACTGAGATTATTGTGCAAACTATCTGTTTTGCTGTATTTTTTATTGATTTGGGTGAATACACTAAACATGTGTGCAAAATCAATTTCATGTGAGGTTTGTTTCAATGCTTATAATGTAAGAACACTACTAACTTGGTGCCCATGGAAATGTGGTATACATAGGGTCTACCATCTTTGCTGCCAACATCAAATCAGGCGGGGGGATTCCAAGCACTACTAAAAGCAAATTCTGGACAAGAGGTGGCCAACCTTTTAGGGGCCGAAGCGTCAATGAGTGAATGGTTCGGGCAAGGCAACTCGAACAACAACCCGCATTAGTCTGGGGTATTGCCAACCTTTTACATACAACTATAGATTTTGGATTTCCACAAGAACAGCATAGGGGATGTAGCTATTACTGTAAATTTTTGTTGATGGGTCTTATATTTTGGGGTATAGGTACATGTTTATATATCTATGGCTGTAATGTTATAATACAGTTGGTCTTTTGGTACAATGCATGCTTGGTACATGCTTGATTTTAATACTGTCATTGTTAATTTGAAGGTGTTATGTTATGTTAATGTATTATGTTATGTTATGTTTATTTGAAATTCTATTCTATGTTCTGGCTATTTCTTTCAATGGGAAATGTATCAGATTACTGGGATGGTACCAGGTTTGTACCGGGAAGGAAATGGGATAATTTTGGAAAAAGGGCTGCTGATATGTTGGCATTAATTAATTGCATCGGAATATCAATTGAAATATGATCAAAATAAGCATGCAAATAATCGGGTGGGACCCACAATACCTACCCTTGCAAAAAAAATATGGGGCCCACTATCCCTACCCTTGCAAAATATCAGGTGGGACCCACGCTGGTTTGCCTTGCAATTAGTAAGGTGGGGTCCACCAACGCTAACCTTGCTAATAACACGCTGGGGCCCATGCGGGCTAACCTTGCAAATACTCAGGTGGGGTCCACTAACGCTAGCCTTGCTAATAACCCGATGGGACCCACGCCAGATACGCTTGCTAATAATCAGTTGGGACATGCTTGCCAATAATAAGTGGGGCCCACAAATGATATCCTTGCTAATACTCAGTGGGGCCTACGCTACATATCCTTGCTAATATTCGGTGGGGCCTACGCTGCATAACCTTGCTAATACTCAGTTTGGGCGCCAAAAACCAAGGTATTTGCAAGCGTGCTATTTGCAACCACTGCCCTTGCGGATAGTCGAGGGCAGCGTATTAGCAAGCGTAGCCCTTGCAGTAAGTCTGAAACTGAGTATTTGCATTGGGGCTTACTACAACGGTAGTATTTGCAAGCGTAGCCGTTGCTAATGGGGTTTTTCAGGCTTGTAGCAAGCGTAGCGCTTGCTAATGGGGTGTTTCCTGCCGTTGCTATTACCGGAGATTCTAGTAGTGTTCCTTTACTACAGTTTATGGACGGAAAAATAGAGAAAAAAAGACACTAAGCCTCTCTCTCTATGAATTTTTAATTTCAATTTTATTCTTAATTTATTTTTAAATTTTACAAAAAAAAATTACAGTTAACTTTCCCCATAAATTAAATTTACATAAAACCTATTCATTCAACTCCTCAATTTCCTCATAAAAGAAATTGAAAAATCAGATTTTGCATTAATTGATGGAAATTCGTTTCTTCCTCTTATTAATTGATAGAACTCGTGTTAATTCTTCCTCTTTTCTTATCACAGCTGATTAAATAAAGCCCAACAAGATAGGCCCGGTCCCTAGACATATCTTAATTACACTGTTACACGTGCTATTTGAAGAATAATACCAACCTAGACACATCAAAGGGGTCACAAAAAAAAATACCTAACCGACCAAACTTTGGCCGGTCCGTATTTTTATTCCAACTGAGCATTTTTTTTAAAATAACCACCAAATCTGAATATATTTGATATTTTTTATTTAACGTTGGATATATTTCACATACGTAGTTCCGGTCCACCGTTGTTAGTGCCCCTCTTAGATAGCTCCATTCCTGCACCATAATTTATCTCCTTTAGAAAATGATGATCGTTTATCGTTTTGCTTTTTTCTTAACAATGACAACCATTGAAGTAACTGATAAAAATATTCGCCCCGTAAAAAAGAAAATATTTCAATTTATTTTGAAATTGTACCAAGTTTGATATAAAAATTATTTAAAAGAAATCATAATAGAGGTTTCACCTTGCCACGATACCAAGAAAAGATTAGGTTGACCGTGATGATGTAAGTAGGTCACCAGATTCCTCCACATGATAAATACCTACATGTCAATATATAATGTTGTTTTACCAAATAAATTTATGCAATTTTCAAGAAACGAAAGAAAAGACAAAGCAAGTTTTAAAAAAAAAATTATGTTGGTGCTTATAAGTAGGGGAACACCATAGAGCTCTTAATTAATATACGTTGATCTTCACAAGGATTTCTCATTAGTTATTCTTTTAAGTTGTTGCATGCACGTTTTCCAACTGTTTCATTTATTATCTACAGTCTAAGTCAAACTACAGAAAAAGAAAAAGAAAGAAAAACTTTTCTCCTGTTACATTTTCGCTGATACCTTTATGGAGTGAGTTACTATGAGGTGGGCACCTTAATTAATTTAGTTCTGTGACAAGTAATAGGAGTTGGCTCAAGAATAGCTGGAACAGACAAATCTCACGGCTGGAAGATTTTAATGTTTCAACGCCAGATTTTTTATTTTTTTAGCATTTTAGAAAACAAAATTCTAATGTTAGAAATAAAAAAATAGGTTTGAACGCATCAACCTCTTCTGCAAGCTGTATTTAAGCAAAACTGGATTTCACAGCACATCAATCTTATCATAGCTGGCCGTTAATAATGCATTGATAAAATTTGCTGATGATCGAGCAATGCCTAATTTCTCAGCCCTCTCAAATTGCATTTTTAAAAAAATCAGGCCTAGATGAGATCAATCTAGGTAGTGACTTCATTAGCCGGGTAATTTGACGAGGAGATAAACCACATTGCTCCCGAAGGAAAGATAAGTTCGACATTAGCACCTTTTCCAAGCTACTATATATATATGCAAAAGTGATGAATACCTAGGGGATTTCAATATCACAGAAAGATTCTCTACCGATCCAAGGACTCCAATGAAGAAGTCGATCTTTGACACAAAATTGACCCGAAAAATATACGCGTTGCTCACAATGATAACTGAGATGTCTTCGATGGAGAAGCTGAGCTCTTGTAGCTTGGCAATGTTTGGTCTCAAGTTCTTTTCCACATGGAAGCAAAGGATGCGAGCATCCCGGGACACGGCCGTCTTTATGTCCGCTTCGCTTAGGCCAATCTCCCCAGACACAGATTCGTAGACATGGTTACTGAGCTGAGCTTGTAAAGTGGTTGGTGCAGGATTGAGCGGAGCTGCGCAACTGTTGGAGACTAACAAAGGAGCGGATTAAATTTCTGAGGAAAAGCTTCTGCGTAACAATTTTGCGTCCAAATACAAGGCCGTAACCAAATCCTTTCTAGTGAAAATTATATGGCCTTCTCCTGATAATGGGCTTTTGAGCCTTTTCAGGCCCCTAACTTGTGATTATATCTTTTCTTTTGCACAAAAGAAGTGGACATGCCATTGATTTTATTAATAAGAACCGGAAACTGACACCAATTAGGATATTTCCGAATATATGATTCATTATTTATTGAAATTTGTGAAAATTTAAGTGGGATGAGATTTGTATTTCAAAGTAAAGAAAAAAATGCATTGCAATCAAATTTGTACACAAATATATGACAAAACAAATCAGACATTAAACTTAATTTTATTTTCCACTTGCCATGTATAGATCATTGTCCTTTATGTCTTATTAATTTGTTGTTTTGTATTCATATTCAGACAAGTGTATTATGTTTGATTTGTTAATTTGTTAATTGTATATTTTTTAACCCACTTGCAATTTTTACTTTACAATTTTATTGTTTATTTTTCTAAATTTTATTATATGGTAATTATTAGACTTTACATTGTTAAATTAATAAAACAGTTAATATTGACAAGAAGTTTTTTTTAATGAAAAATACAATGTTTCTTTAATATTTTTCTCAAATCAAAATTTTCTCACAACTATTATAACGACAATACAAAAGTCGGACAGCAGCCCAGAGCTGTGCAGGCTTCTCATCTCAGGATCATCACATCTGATTAAGACTCGTTCATAACATCTCGGACGGCCGAGATCTACAGTACATTTTTCTTCATTTTTCATGCCGTCCAGTGTTTATGGCTTAGTGTGCAATGGATGACCCTTGAATCATTGAATGCTTACAGTTACAGATAGAAAGGACCTCTCAAGCATCATCTGATGTTAATTTATCTGTACTCTGCAAGTACTATTTGTTCTAATAATGGTACCGGACAAAATACATACACAGTCACGACAATGATTCAGATAAAAACAAAAAATTCAAATTATAATTAACCGGTCAACATCTTTAATATGCTACAAACAGCCAGCCAATTAAAAAATACCGAATTTTTTATTTATACCATTTTCTGAAAGAAAAAAAACCAAAACACCCGAAATTCAGGTTTTTCTAATTCTACCTAGGCCGCAGAACACCCGTGTGGCCCTATTTAATGGGATCCGCACTATGCCAGTGCGGCCCCAGCCAGGGGGGCGCACATTGCCCCTACGGCCCCTGGGAGGCTATATAAGGGGGCCGCTGGTTTCATTTTTGGTGTCCATTCAAAGAAGCTTTCAATTACTTCGAGCTCGGGTAAGTTTTCTTCTTCTTTTCTAGTTTTAATTTTTAGTTTAGGGTAGTAATTAGGTTTAGGATTTAGGTTTAGGGTTTAGGGTTTAGAATTAGAATTAATTTAGGGTTAAGAACCAAAATTTAAATAGAATTGTACCAAAATTTAATTAGAATAAGACCAAAATTAATTGTTTGAGCACCAAAATTAAACTAGACTTGTACCACAATTTAATTAGGTTTATTTTACCAAAATTAATTGTTTGATCACCAAAATTAAATTAGACTTGTACCAAAATTTAATTAGGTTTATTTTACCAAAATTAATTGTTTGAGCGCCAAAGTTAAATTAGACTTGTACCAAAATTTAATTAGGTTTATTTTACCAAAATTAATTGTTTGAGCACCAACATTAAATTAGACCAATTACAAAATGTAAGTAGGGTTATTTTTACCAAAATCCTCATATTTGATCAAAATTGGTACCAACACTAATAGCAAGAAATTATCAAATACAGCATGACATCTAATAGAGATATATTGTCTTCCAGTAGGGGTGTATCATATTCCAGTAGAGATACATAGCATGGTCCTATAGCCACTCCGTACGAGATGTCCCAGTACATTGACGGTGCATTGGCAGATGTTCCGGGTATCCGGAGTCGCACTGACAGGGTCAGCGACTTTTTGTGGTACCCGAACGCGGAGCACCGGATTCTAGAGGCTACCACTGGGATAAGTTCTAAATTAGTCATATTTATAAAAATACTAATAACATATTTTTTTTCTATGAATATTGAATGAACTTGACCTGAATTTTTAATTAAATACAGGGTTTGAATGCAGTTACGGTTCATCACAACCGCATGTGGCTAAAGTTCCAGCCAGCGTACGGAGGGAGATTGCGTGCGATGGGATAGACTTGGGAAGCCTGTGACGGGTGTCAGTTGTCTGTGGGGTATGACTATTATTGGGAAGCATGTGACGGGCGTCGAGTACGGGGACTTCCGTCCATTATGCATAGACTTGCTGGGGTACTCGCACGCGGACCTCCAAAAAAAGAAGAAGAAATGTGAGAAGATTCAAATCTCGCCCAGTATCATCAGCTTAGCAAAATTGAGAGCCAAATTCAAAGACTATCCGGATCGTCCAGTCAGGTATGTAAATTGTACCTTATTTAATTTAAATAATATCAAATTTATTTCTAAACAATGTTCTAATTTAAATAAATAACACCAGTACCTGCGCGTAGGGCTGGGCAAAATTACTCGAACTCGTAACTCGCTCATTTACAGCTCGCTTTAACTCGCTCATTTACAACTCGAGTTAGTTCCAACTCGAGTTGGATAACTCGTTTAATAAATGAGTTGAGTTTGAGCTGACCCCAACTCGCTCATTTATAACTCGAGTTACATAAAGTTACACAGTCTTGGACAAAAAAAAATATCAGAATAACCAAAACCAAACCCAAACTCGGCTCAAACTCGGCTCAAACTAGCTCAAAGTCGTTTATAACTTATGTTGTATTGATTTAACTGGTTAAATGAGTTTATAAACGAGTTGTGAGCCAACTCGAGTTGATAACGAGCTGATTTCGAGTTGACTCTACAACTCGTTATTACCATCCCAACTGGGTTACCTCGCGATTTGCCCACTGCGGGCAGGTACAATTGGGGTGGTGTCACGCTGGCATGCTTATGTAGGTAAAAAATTTATTTCTTATAATTTTTTCATTGTTCTATATTTCAGTATAAGTAACACTAAAATTGTACATTGTACAGAGGTCTTAATAATGCTTGTCTGAAGAAGAACAAGACATTTATTGGACCATGCATGTTTGGTCGTATACACATCTGATCGTTGGCTGTTCAATCCTGGCTAACAAGACAGATGTACCGGAATAGGACAAGCCCGAGCTAGACAACTGCCCTGCATACGGCACCAAGTATTGCTATCTGAAGATTTAGGTCAGGTCAGGGCATGGCTCATCACTCGGCATCACATTCTGGAGACAAGAGATCGAGCATCTGAGAGATGATCCAGAGTATGTGACCTAAGAGCCCTACAAAGAATATGTAAGTTTAATTTTTTTTTAAATTTGATTTAAAAAAAATCATGTTTTGTTGTTCTAATTGATATATATTTTCAAATCTGTAAATTCAGCTCGAGGTAGATGGGGGACATCAGACTTTTCTCGAGAAATTGCCTAAGCGATGTCGGCAGCAACTTAGTTTAATTAATTCTCAACACTGCAACTTAATTTAATAGAAGCAAGCTAGCAAAATTAAATATACAGATTATAAAGCACCATTACCCCGGTCGGGTCATGAGACAGTTCGAGCTGCATTAGACATCTCCGCCTCTGGCACCGATCAACAAGGGGGTGTGGCGACAGCTTCATCATGCCAGGGACACCACTGCGAGCAAGAACTGGGGAGTCGTGTGTGCGGATTACGTGGTCGAGGCAAGATATGTAAATCTCCCATTAGCTGAGCAGCACCGTCACATGTCGCGCCAGTGTAAGAATTATTTTCATAATTTGTTTCACTGTAGTTTTCTGATTGTAATATCTGACATTTTTTAATTCATACAGACCTTATAGAGATTGGTACTAGGATCACGACGCGTACACTATATATCTTGAGGGGTGTATGCCGACAACCCTCATGAGTGGGTACCGAGGCCAAGGGATCGGAGATGACGGATCCATGGTATTATTCCTGCCGGTGCACCGTTCGCATCCACGGTACGTTTAATTTTAAATTTCAAATTAAAAACTAACAATATTTACATTTGTACAACATTTATATAATGTTTTTTTGTAGGTATTATATCTGGTCAAGAGTTGCGTCATAGCGGCTACGATGGCCACGATAAGGGACTGGAAGAGGCTCGGGAAAGCCATCCTCAAGCACAATGTACCCGCGGTGTGCAATGTGGGAAAGCCATCCTCGACTCTCTACTTAGATGCGTTGGCTTGGGCGGGTGTGATGCGATCAATGACATATCCGACGAGCCTGATATCTATGTCCCGTACGCTGGTGACAAGGCGTTGTTTGCAGCCGTCCAGAACGCTGAGACCGTCGGTCAGGTGTTCGATAGAGGTATTGCGCCGAGCCGCAGACCAGGCCATACCTACTTAGGATGCCGAGGTATAATTGTAATTAAAATACATAACTGTGATTTTTTTCAAAATTCTTGATTAACTAATTTATAAGTTACTGTATAGTGAGGAGGAAGAGCCGCTGAGTACATATCTCCATAGATTTTGGCACGGAGGGAGATGGATTGTATTCTCCGAGTTACAGTCCGACTCGGACGGTACCTCCTGTCTATCAGCCAGAGTATGTTCAGATAGAGCCCGTCTCGCAGTTTCCTGAGTCATTCTCACAGCAGGCATCGTACCCTTCCCTCCATAATGACCCCATAGCCAGACATGCATTTTTATTCACGCATGGTGAGTCTGGATTGTGGTTTTTGGTCCTAGAGTCCAGCAGACATCTAAGATTGAAGAGGTTCATGACGAGCCGGTTCAGGCAAAGGATGTCCAGGCAGAGGACTCTACAGACTCAGCAGATATTTACGAGACACCACTCTCCAGGCGGGGTCGAGGGTTCAGGAAGAAGAAGGCGAGGACGGTATTTAGTCCTAACATGTATGCTTTGATTTGTACTTTGTTAGATAGTTTATCGGATACTAGAATTTATTTGTTAGATACTGTCACTTATTTATTTTGTTGCTTTGTTATTTATTTTATTTGTTTTTTTGTTATTTATTTATTTTGTTCATTATTATCTTTTCGTACACAAATAATATTTCAAACGAACGACATTTCCAAAATATTTGATCCTACAAGCAAAACATATTTTACCAATAAACAATATTTAAAACAAAACCCAAAACAAATAAAACAATTTTAAAAACTAAAACCTAAACAAATAAAACAATTTTAAAAACAACAACCAAAACAAAAATAACAGATTTCATACTTAAAATAAAAATAGGGGGCCGCATCGGCATAGTGTGGACCCCATGCAGACCCCATTAAATGAGGCCACACGAGTGTTCTGCGGCCTAGGTAGAATCCAAAAAACCAAAAAACAAGAATGTTTTGGTTTATTTTTTTCCAGAAAATGTTATATGTAAAAATTTCGGTAAAAAAATATCAGTGACATCAATCCATCTAAAAATAATAATGGTTCATATCCATTTTACTTTTTTTACAAAGTGACAATTGCCCAAATAGAAAAAAAAAAAGGTAATCGAGAAATCTAACCCTGTGAAATCTAAAATAAAATCCAGCTTCTGAGCCTACACAAAAGTCAACTTGCTGAGATACTCCTGAAATTATTCAACACCCTCAATTTTCCCACTAGAAGCGTCAGCATATGCTCGGTGGAGACCAGGAATAGCATGTTCATATGGCAGAACAAACTTGTTCAAAAACTTCTCCTCACTTGGCTTAAGAAAAGAAGCATATTTTTGATTTGCCACAGGAATTCCTTTGGACATCAGAAGCTTTCTAACAATATTCCTGGGAATCAACCTATTCTCCAAGTTGTACATGAGCAAAGATGGATTTCGCACCACATCAATTTTATCACAATGGACTTCCTTTATCAGGTACTCCATTTTGTTGCCTACCAGCTTCTCTGGTAACCCCAACAAAGTAGGGGCTTTACTAATCATAAGTGCTACCTCCTTCCGTGAAAACCCTATACTTGTCAAGTTACTTAGCCTTGCATCTATGGTGTGCTGGCTCAAGTAGGCGACAATAGTTAATGCATTGATAAAAGTTCCTGATAAACGAGCAACGCCTAATTCCTCAGCCCTCTCAGCTATCATTTTTAAAACATCAGGCCTAAATGAGATCAATCTAGGAGCCGACTTCATCAGCCGTGTAATTTTATGAGGAGATAAACCACATTGCTCCCGGAGGAAAGATAAGTTGGGCATCAGCACTTTTTCCAAGTTGCTACTGAAAAGTGATGAATTCCCAGGGGCTTTCAATATCACAGAAAGATTCTCTACCGATCCAAGGACCCCAATGAAGAAGTCAATCTTTTGCACAAAATTGCTCCGAAAAATATAAGGGTTGCTGGCAATGAAACCTGAGATGTCTGCGATGGAGAAGCCGAGCTCTTGTAACTTGGCAATGTTTGGTCTCAAGTTATTCTCCACATGAGAGCAAAGGATGCGAGATTCTCTGGACACGGCGGTCTTTATGTCCGACTTGTTTACGCCAATTTCTCTCAGGAAGCGGAGCACCGCATCAGGGTTATCAGGGGACTTGAGGTGGTGGATAAGCTTGGATGCTTTGAGTGCCTTTTCGGAGGAAAGACCACACGATTGGACGAGGTATTGTACGGCGAACTGGGGATTTGGGGGCGACGCTTGAGTTGAGGAGGACGCGAGTGCTGTGGTACGAATCTGATTGAAGGGAATAGATGAACGGAGGCAATGAATTCTCCCCAGAAACAGATTCATAGACATTGTCACTGAGCTGAGCTTGTAAATTGAAAGGCGGCTGTGCATCTGTTGGAGACGAAGAAACGAGCGGATAAAATTTCTGAAGAGAAGCTTCTGCGCCGTATAAAAGGCCGTAACCAAACTCCTGGTAGTGAAATTATCTGTTATTATATTGATAATGGGCTTTGGGCCTTTTCAGGCCAATAACATGTGATTATTTCTTTCATTGAAGTGGACATGTTAGGATGACTCGTTGTTTATTGAAATTTGTGATAATTTAGGTGGAGTGAGATTTATATTCTAAACAATTATAATGTGATTTTTTTGCCAATGGAAAAAATGATGAAGAAAAAATAAATGAGATTCACATTTGTTCATAAATAGATGAGAAGAACAATTAGATGTTGAAATTTCTTTTTCCCACATGCACATGCTATCACATTGGAAAAAAAAAATAATCAAATTTGTTTTACCATCACTTGCTGTTTTTGCTTTTACAGTTTTATTTTCTCCTGCTCATAGGAACCAATTTGGGTCCGATGCCCATCGGACTCAAAGTGAGTTCGATGACCGTCCGATCTGCTTTAAAATTCGCACTCAAAACTTTCGCGTCTGCTTTAAAATTTGTGCGCACAAATCTTAGAGTGGATCGGACGGTCCCTAAGCCCATCGGACCCAAATTTGAGTCCGATGGACATCGGACCCAAGCTATTCTACTGCTCATATGATACCGTGTTAGATTTATGATTCACGTGATTCACAACAACACATGTCACTTACATAATTCATTTTTCATTTACAAAAAATAATAGATGTAGACAAACATCAAAAATTGATTAGTTAAAATTAAATATATGAACCAAAGTTCAATAATAATAAAAAATTACATAAAGCTTAGTGATCTCATTGGCACTGTAAAATAATTTTCATCAACTACGCTGCATAATAATGAGTTCGCATCATCTGCACTAACAGTGCGTTAAGGCAGATGATATGAATTTCATTATAACTAGTTACCTTGTTGCGGCTCCGCCACAATTGTTTTTTTTTGTTGTTTGTTGGTCTATTTGAGTGGCATTTTTTTATTTTCTTTGTTTGGTTGGGAAATTGCATTGATTAAGTAAACATGGACATAGTGACTTTTATATATGCGAATAAATTTTAGTATATTTTTTTGGTGAGAACAATTAAACTTTTTTGTTTAAAATGCTTTGATACATTGAGTAAAAACCAAATAGAAGGAGTGCACGGAAATATGATAAGGGGGACAAATTGTAATGATTGTTACACATATGAGGTATTAATTATCATCAATTGGGATATGGGCAATAATTATTATTCGAATTTGTAATATAAATATCAATTGAACAGAGGAGAAGGAGAAATTGATAAAGCTTGCACAATAAGGTTTTCAAAATTATATGAGATGTCTTGAGGCCTGGTAAGACAATTATTGATCGAACAATATGGAGACTAAGTCTATCGGTTGAAGTACGTTTCTCTGATATTGTAAATGGTTTCTCCTTGACATAGCTCTGGAATTAATTTCTTGACTTCTATCAATGCACACTGTACTTTAAGGAAGTTACATAATGGCTGGAAAGAGAAAATTCTAACTGCAATAGGAATGTTAATGGTACCCTTTTATGAGTTTACTTGACCCGTACCATAATTGATGAGACAAGGCTCACCATTAGCTTACTCGACCCGATAAGGATGTCCTCTCTCTCTCATACACACAACATCTGAGAACTTTACAATCAAATGATGCTGTAGAAACAAAGAAATTATATATGAAGACTTTCGCTTGAAGTCATATGTAGAATATGAAACACAAAATAATAGGTAAACACAATTGAAGTTTACATACTTTTTATACTAAAGCCCTAATTGTTCCTGCTTTTTCATGAATCTCTAATCAAATATGTGGGCTCGCTGAAAACAAACTTCCGAAGCTCATATTTGTTACCTACAAAATAGTTTGAAGAAAAGATTATAAGCATGTCAACTAAAAGGAAATCAGCCATGCAACGCTTGTTGCTATCAGCAATTATCTGAATGTTGTGGAGTAAACATTTTAATAATCTAAACTCAGTTTTTGGAACCTGTATTACTCTTAATCAACTTCAGTATTGGATGATGAAAGCTACTGTTGAGGCACAATCATTATCAAATATGAAGATGTATGTAGCGAAATATTTCTGTGTAATCATCAGAGACTTTTAATTGCATGGATAATTTTTGAAATATTATTTCCACGCGAATCAAACAGAAGTATATTATCCTGCAAACTTTATATTGGTCTAGGAATATTATAGGTTATATATACCATCTTAGTGTATTATATGCTATTTACCTAAATAAGCCAGTACAACTAATTTTTGTCTAGTAGTAGGATTTAAAAACAAATTGCTCAAGTAAATAACACATTGAAGATACAATGCTCAAATAGTTATGCACATGTCTTAGTTGATATACATACCGATCTGTAAAGCAAAAAAAAATTTTTCTTGAGAATCTCATGATACTCAATCAGTAAACCCTATTTATAAGATTTGAAGCTAGATGGCACCTGTCTTATTATCCTAAATTCAAGGTAGAAGAAATTATTCAATAGTTGGAATATAGAACAAAAAGAGTGACCATAGTAACTTATATATCATTATGATGGATTCCCTCAGTTCGCTGATTCGATATTTGTTGTTATTAAGTGGTTATTTTAGATAAAGTTGGAAAATAAATGTCATTCATCATTCAGTTGAAGCATGTGTTGAATATATACTTCACTGAATTATTGAATTTGGAAGACTATTATTGAGGCATCTTTATGATCGTATTACTCTCAATCTAATTTAGAAAAATAAATAGTAATTAGAGGAGTACCTCATCGCATGCAGACATACTGAGCTACATAACCCAAAATCAAAGGACAAAGGAGGAGAAATTTGAATGTGCCTTGATGTTGTTGACAAGAAACAATTAAGTAATAAGTCAGTTGTCAGAAGAAAAATGAACAGACGGTACCTTGTGGTATGAGGAAGCACAAATATCCAGTGTTGTAAAATGAGGTCCATGCGGCCGCATATGCGTATGCGGTTGGCAACCGCATGAAAAATCAATATGCGGTCCCAATATGCGGTTCCGCATATGCGGCTGCATATTCGACTGCATATTTGGCCGCATATTTCTACCGCATATTTGGCCGCATATTTTTACCGCATATTCGACTGCATATTACCGCATATTACCGCATATCTCATATTACCGCATACCGCATATACCGCATATTACCGCATATTACTGCGCGCATATTACCGCATACCGCATATCACCGCATACCGCATATCACCGCATACCACCGCATACCACCGCATACCACCGCATACCACCGCATATTACCGCATACTTGTTTATATATATATTAATTCTCATTTTAAAACCCGCATATATAAGTCCGCATGAAAATCCGCATATGCGGCCGCATACCGTATATGCGGTATGCGGTGGCCTTCCACATACCGCATTGAAACTGCATTTTACAACCTTGCAAATATCAGAAGCTGTACCGTCAAACTTGAAGTTTCTATGTGAAGTGAGTGATGAGACATGTAGTTTCTTTCTCGTCGCTCCATTTTGTAAAATCAGAGTTGATTACATAGAAATTAGTTTATCCAATTTCTCTAGATTTGCAAACTTTTTGTGTAGTGGAAATAATAAGGGGTACAAATTTACATTGGTGACATGGTCATTAATTTCAACATTTGAACTCATTTCTCAAGTTGTTCGAACTAAACATTATTTAAAATTTTGTACCTACTCTGTGCTGACTTAGCAAGTCTGTAAATTTTGTATCCTGACATATTATATTTTCTTGATGCTCTCAATTGGAGTGCATGCCTTTCGGAGACCGAGTTTTAGTGCCTTTGAACTTGACGCCACCTACTGCAGTTTTCTCAACAACAGCTGGTACACCAGTTAAAATGGCTTTTTCTAAAATTTTCCCCACAAATTACCTCCCCTCAGAACTCTACATAAATCATACTCTATATGTTGACTGACATTACACAAAGTTTTAAGTGAAAGTAAGCAATGTAACATATGTTTCTGCACATTTTTCTCCAACAGTCCATAATTTCTCAGAATATGGACCGGTCGGAGAGAAACCTGTACCAGTAGACATTAGGGTAATAATTTAGGCTAAAGTGAAATATGGTAACAATGTGCACTTGAAACCCTAGTCGCCTACAAAATTTGAAGGTCGTACACCTTTGGGAGACATTTTTGGGGTCTTCGAAGTTGACACAACCTGCTACAGTTTTCTGGACAGCAGCAGGTCCCGTGATTTCCTCCCATTTTATCCTTCAACCAAATGTCACCATGAAGCAAATTTGAGGCCCACGCACCCTAATTTACAATGCCCGAGTGTGGCTAAATTGTTGCTGGCAGCATTTCAGTCAAGTGCTGCCGGGGCTATATTTGATTATGTGATGTTCAAACAAAAAATCCAAACCGTTAGATGTTCAATCTATACTAAAATCTACTTGGAGACCAAATTTTACATTTTTTGGATTTTTGTTACCATTTATTAAGCTGGTTTGAAAACCGCTGTTTTCAGTAAATTTCTGCAGCATTGAAAACAACGGTTTTCAAACCAGCTTAATAAATAGTAAAAAAATTCAAAAAAATGTAAAATTTGGTCTCCAAGTAGATTTTAATATAGATTGAACATCTAACGGTTTGAATTTGTTGTTTGAACATCACATAATCAAATATAGCCCCGGCAACATTTCAGCCAAAATGCTGCCAGTAGCAATTTAGCCACACTCTACAATGCCCTCCAAAAACAATGATTTTTGTACCTATTTAAAATTATAAAATTTGGTCTCCGAGCACATTTAAATATGGAAATCAAATTGAGCAGTTCGGATCAACTGTTTGGACTTTGAAAATGGAGGTAAGAATGTGAGACATGATTGGGGCACTTAAACAATGAGACATTTTAACCCTACTCTTCAAGCTTACCACAATTTTTTGTTTCTTTTTGTAATAATTTTAATTTCATCAGCTTGTCTGTTGCTTATCGATGGAATCAGCATGTAATGGACTTGGCCACAATCCCTTTTGGCAAATATTAGGAACATAAGCACTTTCAGTTAAAACTGGTTAAAACTACAGTAAAAGTACCTTTGGCAGCCCTCTAATGCCAAGAGCTTGATCGAATTTAAGAGAACCAGTGGAGATGACTGAATTGTACCTAGTGCAAAAGAATTAGTTCAAAGAATCTGGTTAGAACTACATGCAAGCTGAGAAAGTGCTAGGCTGAGAGATGAATCTTTATTTGTCGCCATGTCATCGTCTAAAAGGTGATCCTTTTCGTACTCTAAATGTATTTGTAGACTGGAACCCGTTCGGTACAGTCCTCTGATTCTGGCACGGTTCAGAACTGACATGGACCAATGATTAAATAGTAGGGTTTTTGGGGCTGTTAATAAATGTTTATACCTTTTTGTTTGTTGCGACGTAGTTAATTGGCAGTTGAAACTATCAATTTTGCGCTTAGGTTGAGAACTTATTTGCTACTGGGAGAAATGATAATCACGGAAGACCTTGCCAAAATACATTTCTGGCATTGGAGTGGTACTAGAGCTGACTTACGTCACCTTAATATTGCACTTAGAACATCTATTTGTAATAAATAAATGGGGAAGAAAATCAGAGTAGGAAGAATTAATCACAAGAGACAGTACCTCCGTTTTAGCGTCTCGTCACTTGGCAACCGACGTGGCGAAGCAAGCAGTGTCGGACGAGGAGGAGAGCGTGGGAAGATGAGCAGCTAGGGACGAGAGTGATTTGCGGCCTCTATTGACGGTGGAGAAGTTCAGTGAGGAGTCACAGTGGGGGCACGCGGCATTCAATCGGAGAGACACGCGTCGTTGAGCTGAGGAAGCGAGCGGTGGAGAACTTGAATGGCTGGATGGACGGTAAGATACGTTGTGGGAAGAATTTTCTTGGCGATGACATCAGACTAAGTCACTGAAATTGATCTGGGTAGTCCATCGAAGATCGGACGGCAGGGAATGTCACTGTTCCTCGCTACAGTAACACCCCATTGCCCTTTTACTATATATAATGACCATTTAGTAATTCATTAATAATTTCTTTCAAATTAAACGCTTAGCACGAAGAACAGTGCGTTAAGGCAGATGATCATATGAATTTCATTATAATGACCATTTAGTAATTCATTAATAATTTCTTTCAAATTAAACGCTTAGCACGAAGAGGCGGAAACTGTTTCTCTCTCCCAAAACGGACAGGTGTTTTTCTGTTACATATATTTTAACTCAATTCCTGTTACTTGTTACAGACAGATGGGATCTACACGCTCATATTAGTCGAGAAAATCCGTAATGTTTTGATCGCCGCCAATGACTAGTCGGCCGATTAATCGTCCTAAACGGCCGTTTTTTACAACACTGTTCAATACTAATTACCCACAAGCGATAAAAAAGAAAAATGGTCTTTCTACTTTTATATATTTTCATAATTTAAGATCAAAGAAAGTTTTATGCAGTTATTTTAAAGTCAGTTAGAAGTTGTTGATACCGATCATGATTGCTTATTTACATATTTAATATGCGCCAGAGAAAAAAAAAGTCTTTTTTTGCAATTTCTATTACTATTATATATGAACATGCAGAATCTAACCCAAATATAGTTGTAACATTTTGAATATATTTTAACAATTGTATGATATTAATTATTAATCTTTCAGGTTCAGGGTGGGATTTTGTTTGGAAATTAAGGAGGAACATATGTATAAATATGACTCGTCTTAGTTTTTTCTAGCTATTAAACAAAATTTCAGTTTTTTTTAGCTATTAAATAAAATTTCCTTCTGTGTATCAGCAACAGAAATAAAATTAAATAAATAAAATTCTTATGATCCTGTCATTTTGTACTTCGTAAACCAAATTTGTTTTATATTAATACATATAGAAAAATAAAAAGCTCGTCTCTAATCCTTGTTGGAACTTAATTAATTTATTTTTATTTTTATTAATATCCAAAATAATTAAACAATTTCACAATGTACACCCTGACGTATAAGAATTCAAAAAATATCCAAACCGGAAACAAAGTTCCTAGTCCTAGTCTCTCCAAAACCAGAGATTAAATTTCCGGTTTCTTCTAGGACCGAAAACAAAGTTCCCAGTTCTATATTTTTTTTATATTAAAAAAAGAAAATCCGGGAACTATGTTCCCGGTTGTATTTTTTTTTATAAAAAAACAGAAAATGTTATAATTTATTTATTTTTTGTATTGAAATATTAGAAATATTTTATATATTTTTTTGAAAATAGATGAAATAATATATAATTTGATTTATTAAAAAGACTGCGACAAATAACCCGGATCAACATTTTTCAGGCCGGATTTTTTGCGGCTATAAAAAAATTAAAATATTTCTTTGTGTGTTATTGGAAAAAAAATAAAAATATTTTGAATCTGAATTATTGATCTCGGTTCAAAAGTCACTTCTAGACAAATATAGAAAATATTTGAATTCTTCTATTTTTGAAAAAACAAAAAAATATAATAATGACTTTCTAACACAAATTTTTTTCTCTGACAAATAATATTTAAATAACTTAAAGTTTTAGTTTTTTTTCAAAAATAGAAGGATCACAATATTTTTTGTATTTATCTAGAAGTGACTTTCTAACCGGGATCAATAACTCAGATGCAAAATATTTTTATTTTCTTCCAATAACACACAAAGAAATATTTTAATATTTCTTACAGCCGCGAAAAATCCGGCCTGAAAAATATTGATCCGGGTTATTTGTCGCAGTATTTCTAATAAATCAAATTATATAGTATTCCATCTATTTTTATAGAAATATATAAAATATTTCTAATATTTCAATACAAAAAATAAATAAATTATAATATTTTCTGTTTAAAAAAAACATACAACCGGAACATAGTTCCCGGATTTTCTGTTTTTAATAATAAAGAAACATAGAACCGGAAACAAAGTTTCCGGTTTGGAGGCTTAAAACCGGAAACAGTTTCCGGTTTGGGCATTTTTCGAATTCTTCTTCTGCATCAGGATTTAGATTGTGAAATTGTTTAATTATTTTGGATATTAATAAAAATTTCGGTAAGAAGCTACTCTACTGCAAAATATGAGATCAATTTCCCTATCCTTAGCCATATATACTTGTCTGCAGGTTAAAAGGAAAGCAAGCATAATACCAGATTCAATCTTGATAAGCAAGGTTTTTCTTTTCAGACGTATGAAACATTTTTTATGAATAAAAGTTTTTTCTCGTTTACTGTAAAACTAGGTCAAGAAATTCTTAATAAGCAAAAATGCTTGATGAATTTTTCTCAAGATGGGAAGACCGTTAAATTAAAAACGTACACCTTCTAGATCTGATCCACAAGACCTGTGCATTCCGACATAATAAGTAATATCTCAGCACTGTTAATTAGCATAATTGAAATAAAGATTGTGTCACAAAATTATCCAGTTCATAATTAAGGGACCAAATTGTTTTTTCCAACAGAAACAGAAGCCCACGGATCGGCATGCTTTCGGTCACTACGCTCGGCTCACCGGATGGGTCCATGGGCTAGGCTTTTCTTCCTGGACTGGATCACACACGGGTTTTGGGATATGGTCTTTTTTCGAGGCACCGATTTAGCACATGCATATGTTACATGTATAATGGTACGAGGAGTGTCAAGTATTGTTCGGAAATTTTGCGTGTTCTTTTGTTAGTTTATTTTTTTTTTTAATTTGTATAGGTTTTATTTTTCAAATATAAATAATTTTCTTTTTCGAGTGAACAAAAAATGTGAATTCTGGACTGGATGAATTTTAACGATCTTTTTCAAGCGATTGAAATCATTATCACAGAGTGATGACACGACTCGTTAGTATTTGATTCTAGGTGGATTTTACAAATCCACATACTAGAACTTAATATTAATTGCACGGAAAGTCTTAAGTTTGAGATCTCACCGTTTGCATGGCCGTGATGGACAGAGTGGCCTAGGCCTCGTTAGAACAAGAGGAGAGACATGACGATTGTGAGCCGTGAGGAGATCAATGAGAGAGAACGCGACTTGTGCTGATGTTGCGGGGTAAGCTCAGGTGTGTAGATGATGGATAAACTCTTAGGAAAGTTAGATGAGAACGATGTGAAGGTATTGATGAAATTGATGAAACAGATAGAGGCTTGGACGTCAGTGTCGGTGTCAGGGACACAACAACAGCCGCCGAGACTGGAGCACCTTCCAGTGTATCTAAATCTTGATAGACCAGCCACGTACTTGAGTTTGTCATGACGGACCACAGGCTGGTGCACTCCCCAGAGGCCTCAAGGGTTACCTGACAGGGGAGGAGGAAGAGCTCAGACAAGGGAATGTTGAGTGGAAGACATGGAGAGCTACACACATGCACTACAACAAATCAGGCTTTCTGCGATCGGTTTTCCGGTCGCAGAAGGTCAAGGCGCCGGTCGCAGATACTAACACCGGTTGCAGAAACTCAAAACCGGTCGCTGAAACCCCGGTCGCTGTAAGCATTGTCGCAGATACTCTTCTGATGACGTCACCGGTCGCTCAATGTGTTTTTAGTCTTACCGGTAATGTATTTCCCCGTCTTTTTTTTCGTATGGGTAGGCTGGAACAGCTCATCGGACCATCTGGGTTCGCGCCCTTGTTCTTGCTCCTGTTAAGAATTTGAAAGACAATTTCATTTAAAAAAGATTATCAAGGTTAGTTCGATTAGATTCAATTGGAATGAAAATAGATTAATTCAATGAAAAACAACTTACGAAGCGCTGTTTGTGAACAAGCATGTTCACCGAGCCCGTTGTGGCCCCTGAACCTTCAACATTGGCCCTATTTGAAGCATTTCGCTGGCTCCAACTGGCAAAAACGTCACTGCACCAATGATCGACGAGTCCGGGCTAGTACCCCGGCTTGATCCAGGCGTCGTAGGGGCAAGAAGCAGCCCCACGCTCCTTCCACTCAAGCATTGAATCTCCATACGACTTGGTTGCTGCCTCTCTGGCCTTATTAAGCATATCCTGCAGCCGTTTGTCAGCTATCCTGCGAAATACATCCCATGCAACACTCTCAGCTACCCCCGGTGCAAACTGGTAGTGCTTCTGCAATGCATAGTTAAAAATTAATATCGTTGGTTAGCTTAAAAAAAGAAAACAAGTAATTATTAGAGGTTTTGTTTCAGAAAATTTTACTTACACTACTACAAAAACTGGCTTTGTACACTGCACATTGTACACGGATTTGGCAATTATATTAAAAACAGTGTACCAAATATGAGTCCAAAAGATCTGCACGATTTCTACACGGATAATTAGTTAATAATCAGTGTAGAATTATTAGAGAGAGCTACACGGTTTATTAGAAACCACAAATCCGTGTGTAAAGAAGTGGGTGTGCAAATAATTGAGAGAGCTACACGGTTTATAACTAAATATCCGTGTAGGAACATTACACACGGCTTTTTGATAATATAGCCGTGTAGAATTCTTATAATTGTACACGGATTTATAACTAAATAGCCGTGTAGAAATAGTTGGAGAGCTACACGGATTTATAACTAAATAGCCGTGTATAATAGTATAGGATTTTTATCTCTTCCCTTCCAGAGCGCCGTTTTGATCAAGTCTTTTAGTTAATACATCTCGAACTGAGCTTTTTATTTCTGCGAATTGATCGAGGCCAGCAGCTGAGATCTGAGATCTTTGAATAAAGTTTGTATTTTCTCCTCTCCATCTTTCTAAGGTTAGTAATATGTATTTAAATCATTTTCTTCCTCTAATTTTCTGTTATTTAGGCTTATTTAATTAGGTCATTTCATGCATGCTTGAATTCTTAATTTTAGATGTAATTAATTAGTGTATTGTGGTCCAATAACCGACCTTTAGATGCTTTTAGGTCCATGCCCGTTCAAAATTAATCCAATAGGGATTAATTTTGGATAGTCCCCGTTTTGGGACTGCTCTTTGAATATTATGTCTCATTTAGGATGTGAACACATATTAGCGGGATTTAATTAGTATTTGAGGAAAGTTCGACAGTATTTTCCCTTATTGCTCCTACGAGTATGTGGTTCGTACGCATACTTGGGGATTTAAGGGGAAATGCTGCCGAATTTTTCTCAAATACTAATTAAATCTCGCTAATATGTGTTCACATATGAGACATAATATTCAAAGAGTGGGTTAGGATTGTAAACCGGCCCTTTGTAAGCCCAAAATTTTGTACACGAAGGAGAATGTTGACCATGCATGATTAATTGATCAAATCATTTTTTTAATTTAATTTACAGATGGATCGAAGCTGGATGTATGAAATGCGACGTGACAGTGAAGAATATTTGGTTCGCGTTGATGAGTTTATAAAATTTGCTGAGAGTTATAGAGTGAAGAAAAAAGAAGAAGACATTTTATGTCCTTGTAAAGATTGTAAAAATTTATTAAGATTTTTGGACATCGAAGAAATTAGAGCTCATTTGATTTGTCGGGGATTTAAGAAGAGATATACATGTTGGTTCATGCATGGTGAGAAATTTGGGGAAAGTAGTAGTGCCAATAAAGATTGTAATCGTGAATTGAATGATGAGAATGTTGGAATTTCTGATAATTTTGAACTTGATTGGAACGAGGATTATGAGAGTGCCGAATATTCTGATATTAACGTCGAACCCGAAAATGACGATGATGAGATGGAGAGGAATTTTGATGAAAATGTAGAACACGAGTTTACTGAAAATTTGGAGGATATGTTACGTGATGTGGAAGATGAAATTAGTGATAAAAATTATGATAAATTTCAAAATTTGTCTAATGAATCCAAGAAGCCGTTGTATCCCGGGTGTACCAAATTTACAAAACTGTCAGCTGTGTTGAAATTATTAAACTTAAAAGCAGACAATGGTTGGAGCGATAAGAGTTTCACGTCCTTATTACATCTTTTAGGAGAAATGCTCCCAGATAACAACGAGTTACCCGGTACAACATATCAGGCAAAGAAGTTGATATGTCCAATGGAGTTGAAGATCGAAAGAATACATGCATGTCCGAATGACTGTGTATTGTATCGTAACGAGTACGAGGCCATGCATGTCTGTCCTAAATGCGGTGTTTCACGATATAAACGTCGTAAGGACCAGGACACTGATGATTGTAACGAGGACACAAGTGGCCGACCTCCGGCTAAGGTGTTGTGGTATTTGCCGATAATACCGAGATTCAAACGGTTGTTTGCGAATCCCAAAGATGCAAAATTATTGCGTTGGCACGAAGAAGAGCGCAAAAATGACGGTAAACTAAGGCACCCGGCTGATTCTCCTCAATGGAGAAACATTGACAGACATTTCAAAGAATTTGGTTCTGAAATGAGGAACCTTAGGATTGTGGTGAGCTCAGATGGAATGAGTCCGTTTGGAGGTATGAGCAGTCGGCACAGTACTTGGCCTGTTCTTTTATGCATCTACAATCTTCCTCCTTAGTTGTGCATGAAACGCAGATATATAATGATGTCATTACTAATCCAAGGACCCAGACAACCCGGAAATGACATAGATGTATATCTCGCACCATTAATCGAGGACCTCCAAAAATTGTGGCGTGATGGCGTCCCGGTGTGGGATGCGTATATGAAAGAGACATTTAACTTGCGGGCCATGGTGTTTTGCACCGTAAATGATTTCCCCGCGTACGGGAATTTGTCGGGTTACACTTGTAAAGGAGCAAAAGCGTGCCCGATCTGTGAAGATGACACGCAGGTGCTGGGTTGAAAAATTGTCAAAAGAATGTATTCATGGGGCATCGTAGGTTTCTTCCTAATAATCACCCATATAGTAGAAGAAGATGGCATTCAACGGGAAAATTGAGCTTGGAGTGGCTCGTCATCCATTAGACGGGGAGAGTGTCTTCGAACGGGTAAAAAACATTGATGTTGTTTTTGGAAAGTGCGCCAAAGCACTACCGAAGAATATTTGGAAAAAGAGGTCCATATTTTGGGAGCTACCGTACTGGAAATATTTAGAAGTGAGGCATTGCCTAGATGTCATGCATGTCGAAAAAAATGTCTGTGACAGTTTAATTGGTTTATTATTGAACATTCCGGGGAAGATGAAAGATGGTATTAAAGTGAGAAAAGACATGGTAGAGATGGGAATACGAACCGAGCTCGCACCGCAGGAGAAAGGGAAGCGCACATACCTACCCCCCGCACTGTGCACAATGTCAAAGAAAGAGAAAACAAGCTTCTGTGAATGCCTCAATGGTATAAAAGTCCCATCAGGATATTCTTCGAATATTAAGAAGTTGGTGTCGATGAAGGACTTGAAACTGGTCGGTCTGAAATCTCACGACTGTCATGTTTTACTGACACATATAATTCCGGTTGCAATTCGGGGAATTTTACCAAAGCACGTTCGTCAAACCATTACGAAGCTTTGTTCTTTCTTCAATGCAATAAATTCCAAAGTGATAGACCCTCTAAAATTGGACTCTTTGCAAAAGGAGGTCGTCGTTACTCTTTGCCAACTTGAGATGTATTTTCTGCCATCTTTTTTCGATGTCATGGTTCATCTTGTTGTTCATCTTGTGAGAGAAATTAAGATTTGTGGTCCCGTGTTCCTTCGGTATATGTATCCATTCGAGAGATACATGGGCATCTTGAAAAAATACGTAAGGAACCGACATCGACCCGAAGGTAGCATTATAGAAGGATATTCTACGGAGGAGGTGATTGATTTTTGCACCAACTACTTGACCGGTGTGGATCCTATTGGCGTTCCAAAATCTCGATACGAGGGAAGGCTCCAAGGAGTCGGGACAATTGGGTTGTGAGCCGTAGTTGCTGATCTAAATGAACTACAAAAGGCACATTTTATTGTACTACAACACATGACAGATGTTGCTCCCTATATAGATGAGCACATGACAATCCTTCAACAACAAAACTACACGAGGAGTCAGAAGTGGCTTACTAACGAGCATAATCGTTCTTTTATAGGATGGCTGAAAGAAAGAGTGCAGTCACACCCCGTACCTGAAATTGTTAAACTGCTTGGCAAAGGACCCCAAATTGTTGTTAGAACATTCCAAGGATACGAGATTAACGGATATACATTTTATACTAAATCCCAGAGTGATAAGAGCACGATGCAAAACAGTGGGGTGACGTTGGTGGCGACCTCTCAAGAATTCAGTAGATCCGGAGATGGCCGGGTTGTAATAGCATCAAAGTCATATTATGGCGTTATTCAAGAAATTTGGGAGCTCATTTACAGTCCTCGCCTGAGCATTCCCGTGTTTCGGTGTCAATGGGTCGAAGACCGAGGTGTTAAAGTTGATAACGACGAGTTCACACTCGTTGATTTAAACAGGGTTGGGCATGTTGATGATCCGTTTATACTCGCCAAGCAAGCCACCCAAGTCTTTTATGCCACTGACCCGAGTGATGCCAGGTTGAGCGTCGTCCTATCCGGAAAAAGAAGGATTGTCGGGGTAGAAAATGTCGTCGATGAAGAAGAGTACGACCAGTTCGACGAAGTACCTCCATTTTGTACTGATGTGCAAACTGAGGTAGCAACACTTGAAGGGGTAGACGAAGCTGACTACATGCGGTCCGACCACAATGAAGGATTATGGGCCGAGGGTACGGTTCAAATAGTGGAAAAAAGGAGAAAAAGGAAAAAAAAGCATAATGTGTAATATTTATTTTGTTTAAGACCGTGTAGCTTTTAATATTGCAACTTTAGCTTGTAATATATCAAATAAAAAAGGAAAAAAAGAGGGAAAAAAAGAAAAAAGCATAATGTAGTAATAGTATTATCAAATATTATCAAATATTAGTTTAATGCTTATAATGAAGGATTATGTTTAATGCTTATAATATTATCAAATATTAGTATTAGTTTTTGAAGATATTAGTTAAAACATTTAATAATAAAATAAAATAAATATTAGTTAAAATATTAGTTTTCACTAAATATTAGTTAAAATATTTAATATTAGTTAAAATATTTAAAATATTAGTTAAAATATTTAATATTAGTTAAAATATTTAATATTAGTTAAAATATTTAATATTAGTTAAAATATTTAATATTAGTTAAAATATTTAAGGAAGGATTATGTTTAATGAAAATATTATGTTTAAAATATTATGTTCAACTTTATCAAACATTTAATATTAGTTAAAATAAATATTAGTTAATAGTTAAAATAAATATTAGTTTATGTTCAAAGCATTTTACTGAACCTGGGACCCGCCTGTCGGAACAATTTATACACGGACTTTTAGCTAATAGTCCGTGTAGAAATGGAAGAGAGCTACACGGACTATTAGCTAGATGTCAGTGTAGAAAGGTGATTTGCACACGGATTTTTATGTACAACCGTGTAGAAAGGTGATTTGCACACGGACATTAACTTAACAGCCGTGTATAATGAGGAAACATTGGTTATTTCGAAATCCTTCTCTGCCAAAATTTTCATAAGTCCGAAAACCCTTCTCTGCCAAAAACCTCCCAAAGACACGAGCTCGATCTTCACCGCTCACCGCGCGCCTCGCCGCCTCGCCGCCTCACCACCTCGGTCTCTCTCACCCGTGGTCTCTCTCTCTCTAACCCGTGGTCTCTCTCACCTAGGTTAGCGTCTCTCTATCTCGTTCTTTTTCTTATTGGGTTTGAACCCGTTAGCCAATTTAATAAAGGTATTGCTATTTGCAGCTTGGCTGTTGTTATCGTGCTGCTCCTTTTTGACTATCTGATACTGTTGTGTTGTTGTACCAGTTGGTACAGCACAATGACGCCCACTGGTACCGGCCTCTTTCCTTTGTTCTGCTGGTTTGTGTACCAATTTTGGCTACTGGTATGGTGTACCAGCAACCCCTGTGCTTGTTCTCTGTTGAAATTGCGCTATTGAGAAGAAATTGGGAAATTTGAGTTTAAATAAATGGCCGGCCTTTAATTTTAGGTTATTGAATACATTGTGGTTTTTCATAATTTGTATATAGGGTATTTTAGGGTATTTTAGGTTATTTTATGGTACTTGTTAATTTTAGGGTATTTTAGGTTAATTTAGGGTACTTGTTAATTTAGGGTACTTGTTAATTTTAGGTTATTCAAATAATTATGGTACTTGCATGTTAGGGTATTTTAGGTTATCTCTATTTTGTTCATTTATCCCTACAAAAGACAAAATATGTAATAGACCATGTCGAATGTAGTAGACAAAATATGTAGTTCATTTATCTCTATTTTGTTAATTTATCTCTTTAATTTATCTCTTCAATTATTGGTCACTTGTGATTTGATCTTTAATTTCATGCAGAACCATGTCGAATGAGGATGAGTACGTCGATATGATGGCAGAAGAAGAGGAGCAGCAAGCTACTGCCTCATCAGAAAGAAGGAGGAGAGGGCCGACAATGTGCATGAGCACGTCCGAGCAGACCCATCAAGAAATCTGGTTCACAGAAGACGGGCGTGCGCAGGGAGAAAAACGGCAGAAATATTCAAATTGGTGTACGAGCTTCGTGAGGCAAAATGCGAGTATCCTTGTTGAGAGATGGGATCATTTTGAGGATAAGGTGAAGAACGAGTGGTGGAACACGGTGAAGGTAAAGTGCCTAACAACTCTTCTCTTGAATTTTCACTTATGTATGATCTATACATAAATACACTAAATTTTTATGTCAATCAGGCTCAGTGGAACATCGAGAATGATGTTCCAAAGGATAAGACTTTGAATATTATGAACAATGGTTGGAAGCAATACAAGAGCACGTTGAAGACGGAGTTCATAGAGAAAGGGAGAAATCCGGTCGGCTACTACAAATGGCTAAAACAAGAGGACTGGGATGCGTTTCAAGCTTTGAAGTCTACCGAAGAGTTCAAGGTATCTAACTCGTGCCAAAGTTATGCTTATTCTTTCTCGATATGTACTCTTTTTTCTAAAACTAACTGATCGTTATTGTCTTGTTTCTGTGAAGGCAAAAAGTAATAAAGGCAGGATGACCGTTGCCTTTAACAAGTATCCACACCATCTAGGGTCAGGTGGTTACGAGGGTAAGACGGCAGAATGGAGGAAAGTCTTGGACGCGAACAAGGATTCTGACTCACCCGTGGTTAGGATCCAAAATCCTAGGGGCAAAGATTGGGTCATGGGTAGAGCCGAGGTAACCGCTGACGGGAGGATAGTACTCCCAACGGATTTGCAAAGCGTGGCTCAAAGAATGGTAAGAGTCATTTATAACTCCGAAAGTACGTCAATTGTTCTTTTGCTTTAACTAATTCTTCTACTTGAACAGTTGGAAGTGGAGGAGGAGGTCAACTCGGGTGCCCGGAGTGTCGAACGACAAAATGATTCCTTGTCCGCAGCACTCGAGAATCCAGAACACCCGGGTCGAGTAAGAGGTGTAGGGGTCTACAAGGGCTGGAAGGAGGTGTTCCGAGTGGAGGGACAAAAACCTCGAAGAAAATCTCGTGCCAAGGTAAACAAAGACGAGATAGTTGCGCAGATACGCGCGGAGGTGAGCGCAGAGTACGACGCAAGGTTTGCTGAGATGCATGCAATGTTGACACAAATTAGATCAGCAACTACGCAGCCATCCGAGCAACCACCTCCCATTTCGCCGGGAATTCGGCGAAGTAGTCAAGCATCCGGCACGTGGGGCGCCTGATACCTCGCATATTTAGTCCTTTTTAGGCCTGTTTTAGTACCAGATTCGTGCCCTAATTCACCAGAATCATGTGCATTTCATCGATATATCTTTAGAATTTGGTACTGCTGAGTGTTTGTTTGTTTTCTGCAGGCTTGGAGCAAAACACACGAAGAAACGACGATTTGGGATGATCTGGTACGGCCCTTACCAAGTCTGGTACGGGTCTTACCGGACTTAGCTATTTTTCAGCTCATCACGCCTGGTACGGCCCTTACCAAGTTTGGTACGGGTCTTACCGGACTTAGCCATTTTTCAGCTCATCACGCCTGGTACGGCCTGGCCGTACCAATTTGGTACGGGCCGTACCTAAAGGCGGCCTGACAGATTCAAATTTTGGCAGAGGCTATTTAAAGCGGGGAACTCTCCAATTTCGACATCAATTCCATTCCAGATCCATTTGAGAGCACAGTAAGAGAGAGAAAGAGAGCTAAGGAGCTGAGAGCAAGAAGGAAGGAAGAGGAAGAGGCGAAACTCGACGGATCTAGCTTCCTCCTCTCGATCCCTTCGATCCATGGCTATCTCTATCCCTCTTATTGCATTTTTAGATCTGATTATGTGCTGTGAGTAGTTCTTTTAGTTTCTAGGGTTAGAGATTGATTCTTGATTTGTTTTGACTTTCTTTGACTTGTATCTTGTATGAACTCTTTAGTTTGATTGATTGTGATTTACTTTGATATCTTTTGCTTTGCTTGCTATGATTGTTGTATGATGTGCCTCTAGGTTTAGATCGAACCTATCAAGGTCGTGTGATCATCTCAATCTCTCATCCAAATCAAATGCTTAGGGTAGAATAGTTCGAATTGAAGCCGAGAGGTTGAATTCTCCTCTAATCGACAGATTAGAGGGTACCTTAGACCTCCAATCAACCAGCTAGGGTAGATCTGTACCAACACACGAGAGTTGAGGTGTAGAAATCCCTAAAAGGCAATCAATTGCATTCCAACCTAGATCTTGATCCAACAAACGATGGTTGAGGGTTAGGAACCTTAGGTATGGTCAATTGAACCTTTCTAAAGAGTTTAGCACAAGGTACCAGCAAGGAAATGCATTCACTCGAACTGGTAGGTTCTGTTCTGGGAAGCCAGTACGGGTCTTACCAGGGTGGTACGGCCTTGCCTTACCAAGTGAAGTACGGCCTAGCCGTACCAACTTGGTACGGGCCGTACCACCAGAGGCAGATCAGAGATGAAGTCTGAAACCCTGGAAACGCCTTTTATCCATAATCAAAACACAATTTACATTTCTTCTAGCATTTTATTACATCTTCTTGAATTGTTTGATCTGACCCTTTAGGAAATTAAACACCAAACCAAACCTTTTTCACTTCTAGTTTTTGATTGAGTTTGATAGAATCTAACATAGTAATTGCCCGTCCCTGTGGATCGATACCCGATTATACTACTCGATAGGGGTTGTGCACTTGCAACCCTTACTCGTGAAGTGTAAACGCGGTTTTAAAAGGTACGCCCTCAAGCGTACCGAAACTTGCGTTGCGCTTCTGCGCGAACAGCGCCTTAGACGATTTGGATAATCTCAAGGTAATCAATACTTCTTCATAATCTAAAGGTATTTAAAACCTGTTTGCAACCTTGTTGGACAATATCGCATCACTAAAATAAACAACTTTCCTATAAATTTGCAGGACCCCAGAGCATGCGACCTCGTCCTGCGGAATGGTAGTGTTTCTCTGATCGTTGCTAAGGGCGTTGTACATCCACTCGCCAAAAGTGTACACAATACTCAGCTAAGACCCGACCATGCATGCGTGCAGGTTGAGTTAGTCGTGGATGGATGGCAGCGCGTACCCCTTCCTGTCCCTACCGACGAAGCGCTTGTGCTTGATGACGCACGGATGTCATTTGTCCAATGGCCCAAGAGTCAGATTGTTTTGGATCAGGTAATCCATAAAAAAATCCATTTATTTTGTTACATTCAACTCATTCTTTTTGAAATACTAGAATAATACATCTATAACTTGATACAGACACGAGGAGATGATGTTACCGGTACGGCGATGTCACCGGTACGTCAGGAGGTGGCTTGCGTCGTCGCGCCTGACGCGCCACAATCACCTTCACGTCCTATGGTCACCGAAGAAGAATACAGCCGTTTGCCCAATGATTTGCGCCTTCTCCATGACTACTTGATGACGGCGCCCGAAGGCATGGAGGCTATCATCATCCCTGTCCCACCTAGTATGTTTCTACACGAAGGCAGGGATCTCCTGATAACGTTCAAAGATTTCAAGGACCTCTTCCACCACTCGTCATCCGACAAATGGCTCGATGTTTCACACATCACCATTTTTCTCATGTTAGTGATATTAAAATATTTTCATTATTGTATAGAACTCAAATATATATTCTAATTACAATATGATGAGTTTTCAGGAAGCTAGTCCGAAACTGTGATGAGATGGTTGAAAGGAAGAACTTGTGCATGTTTCTGGACCCCGAGAAAGTGAGTGGTACGGCAGTGACATATTATCCGGATATGTCAATCGAGTACATGTGTTCTGCGATGCATCGTGCTAAGGCGGAGGAGAAGAAATTCATTCTCATGCCATACCACGAGGGGTTAGTTCTAATCTTAACTTATGTGTTGTTTATATTTTAATTAAAGAATTGTATAAAGGAATTAAAAGTTAAACATAAAAAAATGAAATCACACCATCAATCATAGCAAATACTCGTGTGACTTTTATATGCTAAAGTACTATAATTCTTCTCCTCGATCCCACAGCAAACATTGGTGCACGATTCTCATTGTGCCGTACCTAACTGTGGGCATAATTATTGATTCTTGTAAGCCAAAAGGAAGGACCGCGGCTGCCAAGTGCAAAGTTATCTTGCCTTTTGTGAATAAGTAAGCAATAATAATTCTATAGGTTTGCATTTCTTACTTCCAATTCAAATTATAAAATTGCTAATTACATTCACTCACTTTTGTAAGGGCTTTTGTGAAATATATTAAAGAGGGAGGATCAGATAGCACGGGCCCGGGCAAGAAAAGCAAGTTGAATTGGAAGTACATGTTGGTGAGCACACTTTATGAGTTAGAAATTTCATATCTTGTTAAAAAAATTATTGTCATTCTAACAAATACCGCTAAATGTAAATTTCAGTGCCCGCAACAGAAGGAGGGTTGGGAATGCGCTTATTACACGATGATATTCATGTTTGACTTTGTCGAAAGAATACAATTCCAATTCCCAAAAGCGGTATGTACTTCATATGAATTTCCTATATAATAAGCAATTGATATCTACCTTTTCTGAAATACTAACTATTATCAAATTATAATTTTGTAGAATGTGACAAATCAAGATCATTACACTTGGAATCAGATCGACGATGTGCGGTGCATGTGGGCAAGGTGGTTTGCCATGAAATTTTGTAATCCTCGATATGGATTTGCATAGATTAATTTGTAATAAAAATATGTTTCGAATGAATTTATTGCTATATGAATTTTGTATAAATTTAGTATATGAATTTCTTGCCAATTAATCTGTTTCGAATGAATATTTGTATTTCTGTTGAAAAAATTGGCTAGCAAAGCTGGAGGCTAGCCCAAAAACAAAATATACAAAAAAAAAGGTATTTATACACGGATATTTCACAATTGTGCGTGTACGATAGAAAAAACAAAAAAACAAAATTAGCTATTGCACACGGCTATTTAACAGTTGTCCGTGTGCAATACTAATCATACACGGTTTTTTTGTTAAAAATCCGTGTATGATAGCCTTGCTGGAGGCGTAATACAAAATATCTAAAACTATTTGTACACGGATATTTACCAAAAGTCCGTGTATAATAGCTAAGAGAGCTACACGGACTTTTAATACAAAGCCGTGTAGAAAGAGGAATCGTACACGGTTAATTAGGGGATATCCGTGTAGCTCGGTAGTCTTTGTACACGGTTAATTAGGGAATATCCGTGTAGAAATCATTATAATCACACACGGTTAAATATCCGTGTGTAGTTCCTGACCTATTCATACACCCTGGCTTTAAACACAGCAGGAAATCCGTGTAGCTCTTCCATTAATGTCCGTGTGTAATCTGTTTTTCTCTAGTAGTGTTACCAAAAACTCTGCCTTGATAACTGACTTATTGTCATCAGGGAAATCCGTGTATCTGGAGTACGGGCCAGGATATGCTGCACGTACTTCCTGCGAAATAATTTTGGCGACCTGCTTCGTCTTCTCTGAGTGCCCTGCATCAAAAGTCCTGCAAATAGAAATAATTATTACAATCACTACAATTAATGCATAATTACATCATACGCAAAAAATAAATATTACCTGTAACCCCCTAACTGAAGCACTGGTCGCAAACTCGGATCTGCAGGCGGCGAAATATATGCATTTGGACCGCGAATATTTTTCTGACTAGACTCTGCTTCGTCGCCCGCCGGTGCCTTTCTTTTTCCCTTTCTACTCAGTGCCATATCTAGAGTGCCCTTTCTACTCAGTGCCCTTTCTGACTAAACACAAACCATTTTTCATAGAAGGAAAAATCGGAATCGGAATCGGGATCGGCCCCGTCCGATCCCGATCAGGATCGGAAAAATCGAATCGGAAAATCGGACTTTTTTGCCATAAGCTAGTTTTATACTAAAAAAATTGAAAAAATTGATAAAAAGAATTTAGAAAAATTATTACAATCAAATAATCCACTAATACAAGCAGTAACAACTAAAAACATACTCTTTCAATCAAATTTGCTACAAATTTGTGAATTAGAATTAAGATATATATAAATTAGTTGTGATATTTAACAATAAAATTTGAATGTTGTAGTGGTAACTATCCAAGACCCATAGTTAAAGGTCACGGGATCGAATCCCACTTGATCCAAAAAAATTTATGTTTCTTTATTAATATGCGTTTCGGCCGAAATTTGACTGGAACGGGCCGAAATTTGACTGGAATGGGCCGAAATATGGCCGAAACGGCCGAAATTGGCCGAAATCTGCACTACCCGCGTAAATCGGCCTGGAATCGGATCGGCACCGTCCGATCCCGCTCCGGAACGGCCGATTTTGCCTTCTATGCCATTTTTCACAACACTGCCATTCACAATAATTAATCGAATTCTCATTTTTCGTACTCCAAAAGATCTCTCTTAAACAAATAACACCTAGTCTCCATCAAAGATAAAGCAATTGCTGGGTGCTACTCTTGCTTTCAAACCAAACCAATGAGCAATTAGCTCTATACAAATTATAACCAAGCATGCACAACAGAACAGAACAGAACATATTTATACTAACATAAACAGTTTTTTTCATTTTTCTCAATTAATAACATTACACAGCAAGGTCCCTATAATAATATTATAATAATACAAGAACTACAACTCTACAAGCCCATTTAAACAAAATCTCTCTACAACCCCTACATAACAGGATACAAAAAAATTGAAAATATATATAAAGGCAAATTCAATTTCACAGGAGAGCAAAAAGGAAATGGCTACTCAAAGCTATCACCTTTATTATACCTAATAACCATTTAAAATATCAGTAGCTGTATTGAATAAAAGATTAGATCCTAATGACACCTCTAATCACTTAAAATATTGAAAAGCAAGATCTCGTATCTTCTTTCACTATTATAATTACTAACTCATCAACTAAGCCAAATGGATATAGCACTTAGTTTAAATCCAAAACATGTCACTAATTCAACTAAGCCAAATGGATATAGCACTTAGTTTAAATCCAAACCATGTCACTAATTCAACAAAGCCAAATTGACAACAACCCCAAATGCACAACCAAAAGATGAGGCACCAAAAGGAGACACAAACCGAATGCTGGAAAAGAGGAAATAGACAAATCAATCGCCATAACTCAATTAATTCTTGTTTCTATTCATTGTTCATTGTTCAAGCGTGGGGTATATTATATACATTTTTTTGTCTCATTAAAAGGCCAAAATAATGTGATACGCTCAAAACCGGACCGCATGAGCCGATGCACCATCAAATATAAGGCACATCATCAAAACAAAGGCGAAACAAGAATCGATTACTTGAGAAGGGACAATTACCGAAATCAGCGAGGTCAGAGAGCGTCTTCCAGTGGCGGGCGTCTTCCTGCGGGGTTGGGCTCGGTCGGCGTCGAGGTCGGGGTCAGGCGGGGCCAGGCGGGAAGGGATAGGCGCGGGGGGCACAGAGGCGGCGGGGTTCGGATCGGCACGGGGGGCACAGATCAACGCGGGTTTTTTTCTTTTTTTTTGGCTTACCTAAAACGCAGGAGACAGAGAGAAGGGTCGCGGTTTTTTTACGACACCCTTCTGCGACCGGTCCGAAACGGTCACTGAAAGGTGTTTGCGCCGGTCGCAGAAAGTGTCGTCGCCAAAACCATTTATTCCATTATTTTTTTTTTTGGAGAAAAAAACGTTCAGCGACCGGCGGCTTCACTGGTCGCTAATGCCGGTCGCGGATACTATAGTTTGTTGTAGTGATGTCACTATATACTTAGCTGCTCAACTCCATAGTTCCATCCATTATTTCCATTGAGGATGATGACATTCATAGTGTGAAGGACATCGGGAGGACTTATGTTAGAGAGGGGAACAACATCAGAGTGCTCCAGATTGTGGAGGAGATAAATGTTGTTTTTCAAGGAGATAGGAATGTTTAGGAGTATGCTATAGAGCTAGAGTGTTTTTGGACCGACTATGACCATTTCTCGCCTGTGACAGTGTGCAAGGATCTTGAATGCAAGAGCAGAGAGATTTCTGCACAAAGCACAAAGGACCATGCAGTTCTTGTAGCACCTCAATCCTGCATTTGATCAGAGGGCAGTTCTTATGGCTCAGACGAAGATTCCACACTTGATGTGGCAAATTAAACATCAATATATCAATATATACTCTATATCAAGGTCGGCCTTTTGTTGTATGCGACTATGATTGTTATCAGTCTCGAGTTTTTACGAAATCCGATCCCAATATGGCGACACTGATTACACATTTTGTACTAGTGATATAACCTAGTCCTTCATAACTAGTGCAGATCATCATATATAAAATGGTACAACATGTATAATTTGCCTCTGAACCGTCGCTTATTGCTACTAACAAGGTCAAAAAGGTCATTGTGGTAGGTAATTAATATGACCCAATGCATTATAGGAAAATAAATCCTAAAAGATGTTTGCATTATATTTCATAGCAATAAAAGCTCAAAAATGATAGAAAAGGTTTCATAAATGCGGAGAAGTTAAAAAGAATTTTCATATCAATTATTATTTATGCTTTTCAGACAATACATCAAATTTTAACCTAACATGTACTACTGTAATGCACTGACAACACTTACATCAGTATCTCTTAGTATTTTCAATCAGTTCGATCTATTTTCAAGGTATACAATCAACAAAGCTAACATCTATTCTTCAAAAGCAATTAGGAGCGCCACCATTGATTGCTATCTTCTCACAAAAACTTCAAGATAGCAATTAGGAGCGCCACTACTCATTTCTCGTGTTACCGGGTCCACAACCAGGACCTGAAGATGCAGACAGGCCACCCTGCGGATAGTTGGGACCACAGTCACCAAAACTGCCAGAACTACTTGCACCTCTAGATCCACTGGCAGCCATGGGAGGCTGGGAAACATGCATGGGCTGACTCGGGCCGGGCATTACTGGAGGGCGTGGAGGCAAGTGGCTCTGCCGCTTGGCCGCCTCGTCTTGTTGCCTCTGCTGCTGACGCTTTTTCCTCGTCTGAAATTCGTGTGTCGGCTCATACTTTGGAAGGCTGCAGTATCAGAGCAAGAATGTACAAGGAATTTTCTTCTTTTGTTTTGTTCTATAAATAAGTGAGGGATAAGGTGTAAGGACAGTTATGGTAACCTTTTAGGGTCGCAAGGTAACGGATCGGTCGAAAAATATTCATCATCAAGCGCATCTTTGTCAGAGATTCTCTGCGATAAATAAAATGGAAAAAATAAAAAACCAAGAAATTTGAAAACTAACAAAATATATTTTAAATCAGAACTAGCCTTTGGTCTAGTGGCAAATGCACGTGGTCTCTATATGAGAGGTCATGGGATCAAAACCCGGATGGGGAAATCTTTTGTTGTAATAACTAAGGTATTAAATAGTTGGGTGGCTTGACCTCCAACCTTTACTCAAAACAAAATATATTTTAAATCAAAGAACATTACAAACTATCTTTAAATTATGATGCAGATCAGATTCAGGTCCCTAAAACTCTGAAATTTTAGTATGATCTTAAAAAAGAATTGCAACTGGTGGTCCTTCCATTACTTCCAACCCAAAAAAGAACTGAACAAAATTTGCACATTGCACAAATCTCAGTCCGTAGTGACTAAATGGAACTCCAGAACATAGGTTATTCATAGCTTACTATAATAACAATGGGTGAAATGCCAAGGACAGGAAGCTAATCCAAAGCCATCCAATATTGAAAGCAATAATATCACCGCCTTATACAGAAAAGAGAAAAAAAAAAAAAGGTTCAAGGCTTACTCACTTTTTTAGGATCAAGAGTCAGCATCTTCTCAAGCAAATCCAGTGCATAATGGTCAAAACTGCCACACAAGAAAGAAATTAATGGTTCAAGCAGATACTAACAACAATTAATCATGCAAAATGAACCCATATGTTATGTGGTTACTTACTCCTTAAACACCTCTCCAATGCGTCTTTCCATGGGATAATGTACGATGGCATCCGTGGCATCGTTGTACCACGGCATTTGAGTAACGCCTGGCCAATTGTTCTCATCCGGGATCCCACATTTCTCAAATATCTTTTTCAGCTGATCCAGCTACATTCATGCAACAAAACAGTTTTTGTTACTTGCATTAGTTCAAGAGCATTACAGTCATGAATTTTCATGTAGAATATCTCATTGTTTTAAAGTACAAATCCTTCATAAATTTCTGTACACAAGGTGAGAACTGCAAAATATTACCTCATTTTTTCCATGAAATATAGGCTTTCCAAGAAGTAATTCACCAAAAATGCAACCAACTGACCACATGTCAACTTCAGGTCCGTACTTCTGGCTTCCCATAAGAAGTTCTGGCGGTCTATAAAAGTAACAGATGGTAATTAGATACAGCCAAAAATTCTGGTTACTAAGAGAAAATTGAAGTTCACAATCAAAATTTTGAAATATGAAAGAAGATTACCTGTACCAAAGAGATATGACACGGTTCGTTAGGATATCATTTGGATAACCAAAGAAAATCCTTGCCAGACCAAAATCAGCCAGTTTCAAATTCCCCTCGTTGTCAATTAGAAGGTTAGCGCCTGCTCAAAACAGTTATAGTTAACCAACAAGAAACAAACATATAAAGAAACTAGAATAGAGGTAAAATAAAACTGACAAGAGAATTGAACATTATACATACTCTTAATATCACGATGGAGCACATTGTTGTCATGGCAATACTGAAGACCAGTTAGAAGTTGCCTCATGTAACACTGGAAAAATTAAACAAATAGCAGAAAAAGATAAACATTTTGCAGCTATAGGTTCAAAGAGGAAAAAAAAGAATACAATTATGTCACCTTAATCTGAGGAACGGAGAATCGAATCCCTGTCCTTAACAAGCCGGAAAGGTCATGTTCCATGTAATCAAAAACCATGTAGATGCTCCCTTTGTACTTGTCACCGTCAACTGGTAGTTGAAGCAATGCAAGGGAGTCATGCTGTATCACCAAATCAAAAGCAGGACTAATGTTATAGTTTATGATGGGATAATATATTACCTGGACTGCCTTGTTCATCCTTTTCTTCTCCTGAAAAAAATTGGAAATTAAACGTACATACGACATTAATCAAAGCAAGTTTCAAAATAGAAAGTATTCAAAATATTACATTTTACTCCCGGTCAAAAATCTAAGACTCATGTAGCAATCCTTTTATGTTTGCAGGAGTAGGCAATCTTGAAGGTCTATCCAAAATCACTAAAAGAAAACTCCATATCAGTATACACATTACTCAATTCAGACGTGTATTGGAAAAGAATGGTATTTCAGGGACCAAAATTGGTTTATTTCATCAAATTCAAGGATAATCAATCAACTGTACCAGAAGACAAAAAGGAACAATTCAAGAGTGTGATATGAACCTGGAGAAGTGACAATCTCTTTCAGCCGAATAACATTTTGATGATCTAGCCTCTGTAGAATATTGATTTCACGAATTGAAGTTATATCAAACTGCAAATAATAAAAAATGTGAGACTTCAATTACTTAAAAAGGATTCACTGAGAAAAGATATGCATGAAAAAAACAAAGATGTGCATACTCCTTCTCTTTCAGTTATCATTACAATCTTCTTTAGTGCTACAATTTCTCCACTTTCCCTATCCTTAGCCATATAGACTTGTCTGAAGGTAAAAGAAAAGCAAGCGTAATACCAGATTCAATCTTGATAAGCATGGTTTTTCTTTTCAGGCCTATGAAACATTTTTTTATGAATAAAAGTTTTTTCTCGTTTACTGTAAAACTAGTTCAAGAAGTTCTTAATTAGAAAAAAATGCTTGATGAACTTCTCTCAATATGGGAAGACGGCTTACAATATCCTATGTTAAATAAATAAATAAATAAAATGCACCTTCTAGATCTGATCCACAAGACCTGTGCTTTACGACACTAATAAGTAATATGTCAGCACTGTTAATTAGCATAATTGGAATAAAGAACGTATCATATTTTGTTAGACAGTTCAATATTTAGGATCAAAGGAGCACCGTGCACCGACAACTACTTGCATAAATAAACTTAATCACCGGGTTTTTCTGACTTTTTCCCATAGATTAGTGCAAGTTCATACTAATTATCTGGTTAATAGCTCATGAATTCTGATTTTTCAAGAAAAATATTCATTCCGATTGTCGAAGGCACATCACATCAAATCAAGAAACGAAGAAATATTTGGAAAAAAAATAAAAAGTTGAGTTAATTAGTGGACTAACCCGTAGGTGCCTTCGCCAATCTGCTCCAGCTTTTCAAAGCAATCGATGCTTCGAGATCCCCGCATTGGATCCTCGCCAAGATTCAGCTGTCCTAGGGCCGCTTCAGCCATCCAATCTCAGAGAACAAAAGTTAGAAAACCTGAGTTGTACAAATCGAGAGAAGGTTGTCAATCACTCAATCAGGGTTTATCGAATGAAAAGAAGCGCGTAACTGAATGGTATGTTAGAGACCTGAATTTTCTTTTTTCTTGAGCTTTCCGAAAGAGAAAGACGGTGGGGATGGAATCTGTATCCCTCCCTCTTTTTTCTTGAACAATTTGGAAAGAACGGCGTAGATTTAATTCCAGTCGAGACAAAATAATTCGGTGCCCAATGTAAATATAGGGCGTCTGCTTTTAGATTTGTGCCAGAATTGCAGAACGATCTGAGGGGATACGGATACGGATTCGTGTGGATGGAGGTCGGATGTGAATTAGGAATTAGCAATAGAACAGAAGCCCGTGGATGCATGGGCCATGGACCATGCTTGGGTCAATTCGGTGGGCTCCAGACGGGTCCATGGGCCAGGCTTTTTTTCCTGGACTGGATCGCACACCCAGTAGGATTATAATATTTCATTTGCTAACATAATAACATTAGATCAAGTGTGTTAAAATTTATCACGTTGGTATTACTCACCGTTTTTTGAACATTATTCTTTTGTTTCATCCAATTTGTTCTCTCGACTTTATTTATGCACTTTATTTGCAAATTTTGAGAAGCAATGAAAATATGGCATTGGTTTAAATTGTAACATTTTTGCTACAAACAATTTCTACAGCACAACCACCAAAATTTTTTTTTATGACACTAGGAATGGCACAGCATGATCTGAACTCTGAAGAGAACGTGCTACAACCGTATTATTTTTATAAGAAAGGTAGAGGTCTAACTTGTCAATTTTTATTTAATGTGTATTAAGAATTTTTATCTGAATTTCAAACTCACGACTTCCAACACGGAAAGATTTTGATGGACATCAAATCAAAATCTGTTTACTATTTGATCTAAGCTGTTAGATTCGCGTTGAGATACGCATGGACAATTTAGATTTGCCAATTGATTGAGATTAGTGCAGATTTAAATCCGCTTGTACAAATCCAAGGTGAATCGAATTGTTTACACCGGGCATCGAATGGATTTTGATTTGATATCCGTTGAAAAATCTCTGCTTTTTTTTTGTTGGAGTTCACTCATGCAATATTTTTTTAAATATGGGTTGGAGGTCAACCCATCCAACACATTTCAAACCCCTATGTATTAATATAGAGGATTTCTCCACTTTGTGGGTTTCGAGCTCATGACTTTTCACATAGGAGCCATATACCTTTGCTACTAGACCAAAGGTAAGTTCTTACACTTATGCAGTGTAAATATGATCTTATCATTTATTTATATTCCATAAACATATCATGAAATTACCCCTTTAATTGAAAAAGCAAATGAGGTATGTACATTAACAAGAGAACGGTTGGTTACTGATAATCAGAAATTTGATTATTTTGGTTCTTAATTCAATACCAATCTCTAATAGAAGTGCAATTATTCAAAAAAAAAAAATCATGTTATTCTTACAGAAACAAATAAAGCCTCAATCCAAAAAGAACTTCAAAAGATTATTAATACTGAGCGAGTATTTTACGTGCTTTTATGAATTTATGGTTCGGACGGTAAAATAAAAAGTGTGTCAAATCTTATGAAAAATTCACACCGAAATCAGTATGACAATTGACAGCAGATAATACAACCATATAAGATGAGAGGAGCAATGCTCTCCACATACGAGGTTACATATTCAAAATCTGAATATAGTATGACTTATAAATATTAAATAGTTGGATTTGTTAAGCTTCAAATAAGAGCAATATAATGTACATTATTAATTTGTATTGGTCAACAATTTGCATATCATTTCCTAAGACCGAAAGGCAGAGGTTCTTTCTTTCTACTTTTTTTTCTTCTTATTTTTTTAAATTGGGCGGAGTCAGGAATTGGGAATCGAGAAACTGATCGTCTCGTACATGTACCATGTTGTTTTTTATTTATTTTTTTCTCTTTTTTTGCTGATAGTACCAGGTGGTTTTCAGGTTGTTGTGTGAACAATGTCTGACAGAGAAATTTGGCCATCTAACACATTACAGTCTCTCTGTTGTAGGGCTGTAAATGAGCTGAGTTTGAGCGAGTTACCACCAACTCGTGCTCAGCTCATTTAATAAATGAGCGAGTCAATTCGAGTTGGAATGACAATAACGAGCCGCAAAGCCAACTTGAGTTCAACTCGTTACCAACTCGAGTTAGCTCACAACTCGTTTAACCCAAGTTCATAAGATAGTCCATAAGACAATTAGAGTTTAGCTCATTACCAACTCATGAAATTGCTTATAACTCGTTTATAGCTGACTTCTGAGATTTATTGTGGCGAATTTTGTGTAACACTGTAACTCGAGTTGTTAATGAGCGAGTTAGGATATGCTTAAACTCAGCTCATTAGTTAAACGAGTGAGTCAACTCTAGTTGGAACAGTTCCGAGTTATAAATGAACGAGTTTGCAATTATCAAGCGAGTTATAAGCGAGTTGCGAGTTGCGAGTTTGAGCATTTTTGTACAGTCCTACTCCGTCGTCTCTAATAAAAAGTGCAGTACTAATTGTTCATTTTTTGTGCCATGTATTCTTACAGAAATTGGGAACTGAGAACTGATCGTGTCATGTATTCAGGAATTTTTTGTGTCATCATGTATTCAGGAATTGGGAACTGAGAACTAATCGTTTGACACAAGTACCATGTTGTCATTCAATTTTTTTATTTTTTTCTCTTTTTTTTGCTGATAGTGCCATGTTGTTTTCAGGTTATGTGAACAATGTCTGACAAGAAATTTGGCCAACCAACACGTTACAGTCTCTCCATCATCCTTTTCATGCCACATTTGACAGTTGACACTCTCTGAAGGGAAATAAATCTGCTGTTATTCCAAAGAGATCACAGGACTCTCTTATTCCGATTCCAGTTGTTGATTTTTGTCGAGATTCGGACACGAAATTTTTTTTTTGAGATTCATGCATGAAAAATTTTGAATGATTGTGATAAAATAATAAAGTAATGTGATCCTTTTGGAATAACAGCAGATTTATATCCTCTGAAGATAACAACTGGATAGAGCTTTCTAGAGTGGGAAAAATGACACGGCGGAGCCGGCTCCGTCACGAAACGGCAAAGTTACGGCACGGAACGGCACGGAACGGCACGCATGTCAGTTACGTGCCGTGACTCGCGTGTCCTGTGCTGTGATCATTCGCGTGTCGTGCCCATCTTTTGAAACTTTGGCACGGCACGACACGTAGTCACGCGAGTCACGTATAGTCACGGCACGTTTAGGCACGGCGTGACCATTCGCATGCCGTGACCACCCATTGACATTTTGGTCACGGCACGAGACCAAAGTCACGGCGTGTTAGTCACGGCACGTTTTTCCCACTCTAGAGCTTTCTTAGTGTGGCGGATCATTTGTGGCGGATAAGGACCACGGGAAAATGTAACGAGTCGCTGACATCTAGGAGTCCGTTGCCTTTTTTAATGCCAAAGTGTTAATTCATTTCTAAGTGGAAGCAACTTTTTAGTTAAAAACAAAATTAACATTTGCAATAAAAAATAAAAAATAACATTTTAAATTGAATTAACAAAATATGTCTTCAACAGCGATCCAGTAAGAGGGAATAGTTTGACCCCGCTCATTTTTAAAAGTTCTATATTTGTACATGATTTATATATAATTTAAAATAAAATGTTATTTTCACATTAAAATTAACTCCTATATTCACATAAAAAATTTATATAATTGATTCTCAATGTTTGTTTGAAAGTGAGACTCCGCCCATGTATATGAGTATATCTTACTGCTTAGTTTTATATAATTGATGTGTTTAAACTTCCATTCGAGCCACGCGATCTGAAATCAACGATACAAATTTGCCTAACATCCAATGAATTTCCTTCCAGCTGGAGAGGATCTGAACCTGGTTTTGAAGACAACTGGGCCTGAGCTTCTGACAAAAACAAGGGTCCGACTCCGCTGCTCGCCAGATAGGCGAGCAGGACCCTGCTTTTCAAAATCACACCATTGAATTTTTTTCATGCACGGATCTCAACACAGATGAACGGTTCGATTTAGAATAGCAGGGTCCTGCTTGCCTATTTGGCGAGCAGCGGAGTTGGTTCCCAAAAACAAAGCCCAAGCATGCTAAACCCCAAAATTGTTTTTACAAATTTTAGAAAGCACCGGTATGCAGAGCTTAGACAAAATATGTTACATCTGTCTATTGTTAATAAATGTTATTTTGAAACTCTTATGTCAATTTTGATTTTTTTAATATTTGATATCAATATTTCTGTTTTCAAATGTTCGATAAGACAGTAACTATGTTCTTTATGCATGCGTTTACATGTTAATATTTTCCTTTGTCATGTATTTAGAAATCTTTTTTAGCGTTTCCTCGTCCATCTGAATCCACAAATTTAGTTAAGTTTACTGAATAAATATATTTGAAAATTATACATAATTCAATAAAAAAATTCAACACTCAAAATAAAAAAAAACTTTGCATTTTTAATTCAGATCCACTCCAATACCTGACCGTGTAGAATGAGATCCGAATCGGAATTCGGACTCCCTAGGTACCGTAGGTACAATTATTGAATCCAGATCGTACTTTAACACTGACACGAATCTCAAAATAGACCTCTCTATATCTTTAGACTATGGTAGACACTAAATTTCTTTTGACCCAACTGAGACTAAATTCAGAGAAAATAAATCTGTTGTTATTCCAAAGGAATAACAGGACCCTATTATTCCGATCCTTGCTGTTGACTTTTGTCGAGATTCGGGCACAAAAAAATTATTTTCTTGAGATTTGGGCATAAAAAACTTTGAACGGTTGAGATAGGAATAACAGGGTCCTGTGATTCCTTTGGAATAACAGAGTCGTGTGATCCCTTTGGAATAACAGCAGATTTATATCCAAATTCAGACCATTTTTTCCTAATTGTACCTTCCGGTACCTAAGGGATAAGGATTCATCCAAGTCAGTCCGTTTAAATTTGATACGAAGCTCAAAGCAGACCTATCTTCCAAATAGACAATTGATTTTATTTTTATTTTTGGTAAATTGACAACTGATTTTGGCCCCTACACACTCCTGTAATTTCGTACTGGTACTGATACTGGTATCACCAGTGAGTTTTGACGGATGTGCTCCAGTGAGAGCTTTGTCATGAGGTTCTTGGCAAAAGAAGAGGTGCTTTTAAACGCTTCTTTTTGTTTTTTCCTAAAGGGGCCCTCCAAGTTATCGATATTTGTGTCAGAGTACCTCAAATCCTTTCTTTCATTTTTGGTGTCAGCCTTTTCTCAAAAGAAAAAAAGAGAGAGGTGTATGGATAGAAAGCGACATTAGTTCTGAGATGCTCTTCGCATGCCAAAGGGCTAAAGTGCAAAAGTCGCAGAAAGCAAACTGCCATGGCGAAATTTTTGCGCGTGCGACGTGCGTGTGGTTCTAAATTTTTTGTTATACTTTGTATACTGGTACCTGATCATCATTAAAAGGTGAAAACCAAAAAAAGGAAATTACAATTTACAAATGTAAAGCCTAACGATGAAAGACACTGTTTGCAAGCATAGTGACAAGATTCGCATATAATTCACGTATAATTTGTGTATAATTCGTTTTTTTGACGTTATCGAACCGAACTCTGAATAAAACGCAGAAAAACGTATAATACATTTTATTCGCTAATAAAACGCGTATAAAATGCGAGTTGACGAATTATTCGCGATAAAAACGCAAAAAAAAATAAAAAAAAATTTCAACCTTTTTTTTTTTACGGTTTTTTTGGGTTTTTTTTTTTTGCTTCCTTGTTGTACTGAATTATTCCCGAATTATACCCGAATCACGAATTTATGACCTCGCCGAACCGAACCCGAACTATTGATTTGTCATTATGTTTGCAAGTACCTGATGAGGTGGAAAAGAATTCAGATTGTAGTGAATATTAAAGATGATTAATTTTCTAAAGAGATACTAATTTGTGGATCGAATCGTAAGGTTGTAAATGAGCCAAGCCAAGCTAGGTAAAGTTTGAACTTGGCTCATGCTAAAACGAATCGAGTTTGATTTTAGCTGAGTCAATTATGAGGCGAGTCAAGTCAGCTCGTTAATAGTTTCTTTGTGATGTGTTGTGAGTCATGCATAAATCAAAGATTTTCATGGACTTAGCGTGTGCGTCGTGAGTAAATCACAAGTCGAAAAAAAAATTATTTTTTTCTTGCAGTGAACTTTATATCCTCATGGCAGACCGGGTACAAAGAGAAGAAGTGAAAATGTTGAAAAAAAGTTTCATCTTCTTTTGTAACGAGTTAAAAAACGAACTGAGGCAAGTTTGAACTCGCTATACCATAGTGAGCAAAAATTAAACGAATTAGTTACAAGTTTCTCTTGAACTGATCTAATGCGAGCCACAAACTACGAGCTTTTAATCAACCCTAATTCAACGATTTTCATATTGCCACCTCAGTCAAACATATGAACTCTCAAAACATGACTGGTAAATCTAACAAAATAATCTCTGAAGTTTGCAACATCTTAACCATTTTACTTGTGCATATGATTTAAAATATATATATATTTAACTATGTATATATGGTTTCAACTATGGATCCTTTTAGTATGTTCAATAGAATATTTGTTTGGGCTACAGCAACACAACACGGTGGTTCATGTCCATAACTGCCACAGTAAAACTGGTGTCATTTATGGCCTTTATTATTTTATTTGCATTTCTTTTGGTCTGTTCACTTGTCACCTGCCCATGAAGGCAATCATTTTCTTTTAGTTGGCTCAATGATTGTTAGTCCATACAAATTGACCAAATAAAGCGTGTATTTCTTCATTGGCGCTGAAAGGAAAGGAGTTCTCCTCCGTGTGAACAAATAACCGACTTAGCATTTTTTTTAATAGAAACACAAAAAATCTATTCTATTAATTTTTATTTTTATTAATAATTAATTTTGTATTTTATTACTAGACTAAAAACTAATTTTTTATTTGTACCATTTCAAAAATAATAAAATTTTGGAGAAATACAATCTGTCTGCCAGACTGATACGTAAGCTAGGTTTGCATACGTGTTAAGATTATAAAAAAATAGAAGCTATTTTGTATGTTTTATTTTTTTAAATGCTACAAATAAAAAATTCGTACCACTTGTCATGTTCGTTCTTTGTGTCCATCATGAGAGCATGGAGTTTGTTACAAACAAAAATAAAAAATTCTCATTTTGCGGTTTATGCGTTGCTCACAACATTAAATTGACGAAATTTTTTGATTTATGTGCGACTCACAATATAAATAAGTTTTTTTTTTTTTAAATTATGGCTTAGAGGTTTTTCCCACTTTGTGGGTTTCGAACCCATTACTTCTCACATAGAAGTCATGTGTCTTTGTCACTAGACCAAATGCATATTTTTACAATATGAAAAAATTAACAAATTAACTCAACATGACTCGTGATGAACTCGGCTTGTTCTGACATAAATCAAGTGCAAACTTTCTCTAGTTTAACACGGTTCGGCTCGTTTATAGCCCTAAAAAAACCATTTCAAGGATTTGGTGTTAGGAAAAGCTAAAATATTAAAAATTTGGTGTAGGGGTGAGGTTTTTTTTTTTAATAACAGGAGGGAGGTTTCATAGTGCTTGAAAGATGTCTAGACTATACAAAAACCTTTAATTCCCATTAAATCATATTATCAGTGGAATTAATTAAGACCTCAGGAGTCAATTCATTTATTCTCCTAAGCATGCTAGTTTTTGTTGAATTAATGTGCATTTAATTTTCTGCGCCAGAATTAAATATCCATTCCTGATTCTCTGTTCCTTGCAAGGTATTATCTGACTCGCTTTTTTTTTTTTTGTAATCATCCTGTAATGACAATTCATTTTTATTTTGATTAACATCAAGAGATTTGTAAAAATGTGTTAATTTGAAAATTTCTAGATTAAATCCTCAGCTTAACATCGTTGAGAAAATGAAATAACATTACTTTTGAAGTGCACATAAAGAAAGTAATATACGTTACCAGTTGAATTCTAATTTTCTTATTGAGCTCTATAGCTTTAGTTGATTAAAATTTAAAATTAAGATTGTGATGCACATGGGCGGATGGTATTAAGGAGAAAATAAGGCTTAGTCTTTCGTATAAATTGAAAATTTACAATTTTGTTCGTTAAATTTTATAATTTTTATATACACCAATACTTTTTTATTTTCTTTAAAAAATAAAATTAAATCACATTAAATTTTCTAACCCTCCAATCTCAAATTTTCAATTTCATCTTTGATGATGATGTGAAAAATGAAGAGTTAAAAAATTTCCTCCTCTATTAATTAATAATTTAATATCATTTCTCTTATCCACAATATTCCCAAATAGTAGTTTAGATCGTTCCAGGTTGTCATCTCATTATCTCCCACCTTATAAGCTTATCCGGTAGGTGGAATAGTAGATTCTGTCAGAGATTTGTTAGATGGTTCATGGTCGGAAACAAAAGTATAATCCATGAAACCAAAATCCTATTCGAAAAGGTTGTGTTTATACTTTATAAGTTATAACCAATGAGAATGAAACATGTATTCAAACACATGCTTTAATTGAATGATGAATGGCATTGATTTTTCAATTTTATTTAAAATAATCATCTTTATTATATTTTTTACGACACCTGGACATGGTTTAGGACTGATAAAAGAAATTGGTAGTTCATGATTCGTTCGAAATCAATTCGGAATAAAATCGTAATTAGTTTGTTCGGTTCTGATCATTATGAGCGAGTTCAAATTTATCTTAAATCCGTTTCATTGTTTGTTTCTTTGAAAATAAAGCTCTTTCCAACTCTTTTTACTAATCTTTGTGCTTACTATCAGAGGACAAAATCCATTGCATTTTTTTTGGATAAATTTCGTTGGAGGTCACTAAACTTTGTCCTTTGTCACGAATTGGTCACTCAATTTTGATTTGTCCCTCTATAGCCACTGAATTTTTAATTTGTTCCAATCAAGTCACTCTATATTTTGTCCATCCAAAATATTAACGGAATATAACTTTTCCGTTAGCATTTTGGACGGAATGAGCATATTCCGTTAAAATTTTGAATGGAATGAGCATATTCCGTTATATTTTGGACGGAATGAGAATATTTCATTAATATTTTGGATGGAAAAATTATAAGGTGATTTGATTGGGACAAATTAAAAGTTCAATGACTATGGAGGGACAAATCAAAGTTGAGTGACTAATTTGTGACAAAGAACAAAGTTTAGTGACCTCCAGCGAAATTTACCCTTTTTTTTCTAGTTCGCGGCCTATGCGCGGCTCATGATACCAAATCAGCAAAAATCGTTAATCTATACACAACTCACAGCATAACGAGCTGGCTTGTGATTGACTTGGACAGAGTCATACTCGGCTCATTCTCATACAAATTGAGTTCAAACATTGTCTACCTCGAATAGACTCGACTCATTTACCATCCTAATATGATTTACTAAATTTTTGCTAGCGCCTTAAAGTTATACTGGAGAATCCTCTTGTGCAACAAACTAATTAAAAACGAGATATTTCTGATTGTGAGGCTTCCAACTAGTTGTCGATACAATATTCTATTATTCTCTATAATTTGCGCGAATATACTTGCCTCGTAAATATTTTAGTCCAATGGACTCAGGACCGGTTTGATAGATATCGAATTAAATTTGATTCAAAATCCAGTCAAAATTGTCCAATCAATATCAAGATTCACATAACTTTAAAATTTATATTAATCAAGCGAGCACACATCTTAATCTTAATACTGATTAAACAGTTCCGATCAAACACTAAATTAACCTCCACCCACTCATGGCACAACAATTGTACAACCAAGTACACAAGAAATACAGATACGAGGAGAATCAGGAGAATAATATCGAATTTCTCATTTTATCATTCGTCAAACCGAATTCGGGGCCGAATTGTTGGGACATGTAATTTCTTCTCTTAACATCGAGTCGTGAACAACTACATCCAATAATCCGAATGTCAAAATTATATCCGACATCATATTTGATTCCCTGGTTTTTTTTTTGGTGGAAACGAACATGTACGTGCTTGGTTTAGCATTGGGTTTAATTTTAAACAGGACGATGGTATAACTTTTGACACGAATTTCATATGTATCACGCACGTACGTACGTGTGATGTTGATGAGCCCATCAAATGGAGCAACTTTTGAGAACTTCGGATTGGTGTCAATGATCATGATCGCATGCTATTATTCTTCGCGGTGTTAAATTCATAGCACTTTTAGTTTTTTTTTTTTTCAAACCCTAGAGGCTAAATTATAATATATAGATGATGACTTTAAAGCAAAAGTAACCTAACTTGTATTGAAAATATATAATATATAATTATTTTACACCGATCATAGTATATAGTAATATGTTTCCTATTAGTATTCTACAAATTAAATAAATGTAAAATATGTATGGATCACTTTTTAATCGCCAATCAACTATAAAGAGTAATATAAAAACACCTTTGTGTTTCGTAATTTAAATAAAATACAAAACAAGGTGCATAATGTTTTTTTTGTAATATACGAAAATAATTTTTATCATATAGCCTCTAAAAAAAGAAAACATTATTTTTTTTCTAACAATAGCTGTAGACGTTTCATTTCAATCTTTCCGACTCTTCTTATTCCACGTTTAACATAAAAATATAAATAAATCTATGACTAGATTATTAGATTTTTTTTTCCCGTATGATCAATATCAAGCAACCAATAACCTAACTTTGGTTTATCTGAATTTAAAAATATAAAGAAATGTCTGAATTTAAAAATGATATTATAGACAACTTATTTTTCATGAAGTGCACTGTGCACACAACTATCGAACAACAAAACCACGTTATTTACATAGTTTTTTTTTTTATCAATCATGGTATATTCATCACATTTTCAAATGTCAAAACACTAGAAAGAAAACGAAAATTATAAAAAATTTATCAAAATATATTTAAAATTAAACTCGTTCTACTGATAATATGAGATTAACATTATGAAATATGTTTACTGCGCGCAACCAGAAAATTGCAACAAAGAATACAAACACACTCTCAATAATTAATACAGGTTACTCTTAATATATACGTCCTCCACAATTAATAAAAATAAGAAGGGCTTCCAAGGAAAAAAAATCGAGTGCGTATCCTCCGAGATATCTCAACTTTTGAGTGACCGACGTGTACGGTGCCTATTCGGGGATAGCACAGGGGCAGTATTATTTGTGCTTTGAGAGTCGTGCTGAACTTACTTGAACGGTTGAGATTTTCCTATAAAACACTCAAAGTTTGAGATATCTCAGAGGATGGGAATTCAAAAACATCTACTTAACACACCGGTAACCGGTTGATTGTTGATCTTATCTAATGCAATCTGGATACTCCAAGAGTTCTGGTCCATGGATCAGAATCGGATGGTCCACACTCCGCACTAGTCGGTTTGCAGCTTTTGTGCTTGCTGAATTAATACATGAGCGCCCGATCTGTATGAGATGCGGTGATCGTGGCCACTTAGCGAGATCCTGCCGAAACAAACAACTATACTTCGCGTGTAATAGGTTAGGTCATCGGGCTTCCGACTGTCGCACTTCCACTTCTCACCCCCCATTCTCTCCGGTGCGAAAACCTAGTGTAGGTGTTGCTTCTCGGGTGCTGCCCTATCGTCAGCGCCTTTCGACTACCGATCTCATGTCGATCAACCCCCCACTGGTCACCCTGGTGGCAACTCCTCGTTCTCAAGCGATCGAGGCGAATCTGCAACTGAGTTTTGTGCTTGACGATATAGCCGCCTGGGGACCCGAGCGGGTTGAGAATGTCTTGCGCAGTAGGTTTGATCAACACCGCTGGGTCGCCTCTGTCTTCGATGAATACAAATACCTGATCAAAGCACCGAACTCTACTTGGTTGGAATCAGTTGCTTCCCGTGGATATCTCAGGTTAGGTGATGTTTAATTTCCTATTATTGCGTGGGACAAAAGCTTTAGTGAGGGAATTCCTCTTCAAACCGTTTGGGTTAGGATCTATAATTTCCCTATTTTTCTAGATGAATTTTCTGAGTATGATAGTGTTCTCAATCCATTTGGGGCTTTTGTCCAAGAAATTGACAGTGCCACACAAAGCGGGTATGATGTTCGCTTTGTGAGACTGAAAATAGCAGTATGTGATCTTAAACTCCTCCCAAAAACACACGTGGTGCCTTACCGTGATCCAACTGACAACATGTCCCAATTTGTCATTGATATTGAAATAGAGACCGAGCAAACCGAACCACTAAATGCTTGGGCAGGCCGTAAGAGGGGTCGGCCCTACCCAAACGGCACTGAATTTGGTGAGAGTGAACGTAGAGACTTAGGTCCTAATGGTCCTGCAGAGAGAGCCCCCACCAATCCCACTAATCACACTACCCAAGGGGGAGGCAACATCAGAATGGTTGGTTTTGCTGCTACTCTCTCTGGAAGAACAAGAACTTCTAACAATCTGCATGCTCAGAAGGATAAAGAGGTGGATTTGGAAGTGATTGAAGAAGAGGAGTTGAATGATGCAGATGCCTGGGAGGGTTATCTCCAACAAATTTCTCAGGGTGCTGGCCCTAGTCACTCCACAGGCATGCCCTTTGTTCCCCATTTAGTTACTTCTCACAACCAAACCTCTACTGATACAAACCCGGATATCCAGGCAGCTGCCAGTATAGCTACTGGTACTGCTGAGACACATTCTGGTGCTAATATCACTGAGACACAGCTGGCTGATCCTATTGTTCACACGGAGGTCAATACTGGTAATAATCAGGTTAATGGTGATATCTCTGTTCAGGCTAGCACTGAGGCTCCAGCTGTTACTGATATTATTGAGAATATTACTGATGGCATTACTGACCCTGGTACTGATGGCATTACTGACCCTGGTACTAATGCTACCCCTGCCATTAACCCTGGTACCCAAGGTCTTAGTGATGAAGAATCTGAAACCATTCTTGCCGTGATCAATAGATTCCAAGTGGTCAAAGAGACAACCCAAGCTAGTGCCTCAACCCTCAAAGCTGAGAAGTGGGTCTCTGACCCCATCAATAACCCTGCCCCTGCCCCCAAGAAGAAGTTCACTTGGGGGAGAAAGAAAAAACCTGTGTCTATCAAATTTCCCAAATCTGGCCTTAAGAAACAATTCTCTGCTGACAGTAAGAACTCCTCTCATGTTCCCCAGTTCACACCAGTTGCTGGCCCTAACAGCCAGGCTCAGGGCGTTGGTCGCCGTCTGCGAAGCTCTCGCTCTGGACCTGGGTCTTCCCCAGACCTAGCCATCAACCTATCTGACTCTGAAAATGTACCCACTCCAGAAGTTGTTGATCTCAATACTCAGGCTGCAGCTGCTCCTAGGAAGAGCCTCAGAATAACAGTGCAAGGAGACCCAAACTCTACAATGAGTAAAGCTCAAAAAAGGAAGAAATCTGATGGTAGTGGCCCTTCAGGTATGAGTATTATTAACAAATTTCCATATTCTAGACTAACTTTAGATCAAATTGTAGCTTTGTTTCAAGTGTATCAAATTTGATTAGGTAATTCAGATGAGGATAAAAGAATAATAATAGATAAGATACAACAGCTAGATAGAGCCCAATTTGAAGTGGTAGTTAAACAACTCCTTAGTCATTCTCATACAGCTTCTCAGATAGTCAATTTAACTGTAGAAGAATTAGATAAACAATGTAGTTTAGTAGATAAAGCTTCTAATAGTAGCTCTCTGCCTTTACTTAATAGTGACTGCCATATTGACTTATGAATATTAACTTCATGACTTGGAATTGTAGGGGATTAAACTCAAATAGGAAACAACACATAGTTAGAGATCTCATCATTGATAATCATCTAGACATGATTGCCATTCAGGAAACTAAAAAAGAACATTTTACTAATAGATGTCTTAGGCTTTTGTCTGTTAGAATAGATAAATGGATCTGGTTACCCTCAGTAGGGAATTCAGGGGGGATTTTGTTTGGATGTGATAGTATTAAACTTAAGGTTATACACCACACATTACATACATTCTGTTTAGATGTTATTTTAGAAAATAAAAGTGATAATGCAGTTTGGCAATTGACTATAGTCTATGGTCCAGTTTTAAGAAACTTAAAACAAACTTTTTGGAATGAGTTGACACAAGTTAGAGATCAAAATATAGATAAAGATATGTGGCTGATTTGTGGGGACTTCAATGCAATTAGGAAAAAAACTGACAAATCAGGCCATAATTTTGATATTGCCCTTAGTAGGAACTTTAATTCTTTTGTTAACCATCACCATCTGATAGAACATAAACTTCAATCTAGAAAATATACATGGTCAAATGGTAGACATTTTGCTTTATTAGATAGGGTTTTCACTTCAATAGCTTGGGATAGTCAATATAGTTCTAGCTCTCTGGTAGACCTTAGTTGTCACTCTTCTGACCACTGTCCCCTATTATTACACACTAACCCTACCATTCCTCATATCCCAGCACCTTTTAAATTTGACCCTATATGGACAGAGCAAGAGGAGTTTGTAACCCTTATGCATAAGTGGTGGAATGAATTCCCTCTTAGACTTTCCAACATAGCCAAAAGTTGGAACATAAAACTTAAACATGTCACAAAAAGAATTAGGGGCTGGACAAAAAATTTCTATGGTCAACAGAAAAGAGAAAAAAAACCAAATACACACATTATTTCATGACCTTGAACTACTTAAAGAAACCAGAAATCTCACACCACAGGAAATGGACCAATGGATCCTATTGAAAAATAAATTAGAAACATTATATATGGCAGAGGAACAACATTGGAAACTAAGATCAAAACAAAAATAGTTAGAAGAGAGAGATGCTAATACTAAATATTTCCATACTTTAGCTACTCATAGATCTAGAAAAAATAGGATAAATACTTTAGAAATAGATGGACATATCACAAATAATGTTCCCCTCATCAAATCTCATGTTCTAGAATACTATAAACAACTGTTAGGCACAGAGGGATTTAAGTATGGCCATTTAGAGAATGGATTTTGGAATCCAGAAGATATATTACTTGAGATAGAACAATGGGAATTAGAGAGACCTTTCACATAACAAGAATTAAAAAGTGATGTTTTTGCATCTGAACCCAATGGAGCTCCTGGCCCAGATGGGTTCAGTTTTCACTTCTACCAATTCTTCTGGACTTTAGTTAAATATGATCTGATGATTCTTCTTCATTACTTCTATGATCACAATTTGGACCTACATAAACTAAATAAATCTTGTATTTGCCTAATCCTTAAAGAAAAAGATGCTACCCTTATCAAAAAATTTAGACCTATTAGTTTAGTTAATTGTAGCTTTAAGATCATTTCTAAATTACTTACCATTAGACTGGAACCAGTTATGCCAAGACTAATAGACTCAAGTCAGTCTGCTTTTCTTAAGAATAGATATATCCTTGATAATATGATACTTAGTCAAGAAATTATTCATTCCTGTAAGGTTACCAAACAGCATGGAGTAGTTATTAAAGTTGATTTTGAAAAAGCCTATGATACTTAGTAGAAATTTTGGTTCTAGATGGATTCAATGGATTCATCTCTGGTTACATAGCTCGCAATCATGTATTAGTATCAATGGGGAACTAACAGACTATTTCTATTGTAAAAGAGGGGTCAGATAGGGAGACCCCCTATCACCTTTTTTATATATCCTAGCTGCAGATACACTCAGCAAGTTATTCAATAAGGGTAGTGATAGGGCCATGTTCCACAGGCCCTTTTACTTGTTCCAAACTGGGCCATGAAAGACTGGGATTCGGACCTTTACAAGGCCAACCCGACGTCATATGAAAAAGCCCAAAGATTCACTAAACCGAGGCCCAACTCGGAGGCCTCAAAAATATATGGCCCGAATAGAGGTTAAGGCCAACCGATATAAGGGATAGCCGTGGAAACGGCTAGCTTAATGCTCATGTCCCAGAAACGGCTGGTTTAATGCCCACGTCCCAATAACGGACGACATAACTGCCCACGTTCCCCCATACACGCCCGAGATGGCGGTTATGGCTGGACTATATAAGGCAGGAAGCCCCAGGAAACAGGGGACGCAATTTTCACTAAGAGAGAGGTCATACAGGTCAGAGTCCGAATCTCTCATCAATCACCCCGATTTCCTAACTCGGTCTACACCTCGGCCTGCCATTCCTTGGCAGGACGAACCCAGGTCAGCCCAATCCTCCATACGGCCTCATCTTCCGAGATATGACGTATCAGGTAGGACAGCTAATGTAATACAAGGTTTAGGCCCTGCATGTCTTGATAATAAAGCAGTTACTAACTGCCACTATGCAGATGACACAATATTGTTCCTGGAGGCACAGGGCAATAATGTGGAGGCTGCATGGTGGGCCATGATGGCTTTTGAAGCCCTGTCTGGGATTAGAATGAATTATGAGAAAACTGAAATGTACAATCTTAACTTAGATGATAATGTAGCATTACATCACCTTTTTAGATGTCAACTAGGAGAATTCCCTATTAAGTACTTAGGATTACCTTTACATAACCACAAGTTACTGGTTGCTGATTGGTCCTTCTTAATAGATAAATTAGAGAGTAGATTACCTAGCTGGCAAAGCCAACTCCTATCTATAGGTGGTAGAACTACCTTGCTTAATTCAGTTTTGAGTTCAATACCCCTATATGCCTTATCAGTCTTTAGAATACTAGTAACTGTCTTGAAGCAAATAGATAAAATTAGAAGAATATTTTTATGGCAGGGGTCAGATAAAAAATTTAAATATGCACTAATAAATTGGGAAACTATTTGCATTGCCAAACAATTTGGAGGGTTAGGAGTTCTAGATCTCAATCACATGAATATTGCATTATTGTTAAAGTGGTGGTGGAAATATAAGAATCCTGATTTTCAAGGCTTGTGGAAGACCATAATTGTTCATAAGTATTATACTGATACCCCCCCTGCCACTGTCCCCTTTCTGGTCTCAAATATTAAAATTAGAATCATTGGGTGATCTAAGTGTGACATATGAACCAGGCATCCAGTCCACAGTCAAATTTTGGACTGATATATGGTTTTTAGACTGTTCTTTAGCCACTAGATTTCCTGAGTTATACCAACTATGTAGTACCAAGCATATTCTGTTAACAAATGTGATTAATTCTCAAGGGACTAACTTGTTATTTAGAAGAACTTTAGAAGGAGCTAATAAAAAAGATTGGGGGGAAATACTTCACATTCTCAGTATTACATCCTTCTCACACATCCATGACAAAGTGAATTGGAGATGGGAAGCATCAGGGAAGTTTACTACTCATTCTTTGTATAAATTCCTCAATTGCAGATGGGATTTCCCAGTTTTACCCCTGATGTGGTGGACCCTACCAGTTCTCCCAAAAATTAGAATTTTTATGTGGTTGCACTACAAGAAAATATGCCTTTATCGGCACTAACCTAGCCGGCGCTATAGGAAACGCCAGTATAGCTTGCAAAATTTGATCGCGCAAAATCAAACGCCGGCTTAAGTTTTGGTTAAAAAAATAATATATTGCGTGATCGATCCGCTCGGACCGCTCCAAATCACGCGCCAGACCCTAAACACTCCCGTCTCTCTGCCTCCCAACCCAAACCTCCGCGCCTCCGCACCTCTCCGCCTCTTTTCTCCACTCACCTCAGTCGTCTCTGCCTCTCCTCTTCCACCTTACTACTGCCTCCTTTTTCTCTCGATCCGCAACGGCGGCGCGACTTTGGCTGGTGACCTCGCCGTTCCTTTTTCTCCACTCCGCCGGTACTCTCTCTATCTCTGGAACTCCGTCACTCAAGGCAACTTTACTACTGCCTCTTTTTCTCTCGATCCGCGACTTCAACTGGTGACCTCGTCGTGCCCTCTTCTCCACTCCGCCGGTACTCTCTCTCGAACTCCATCACTCAAGGTAAGTCTCCTCTCTCTCTCTCTGGTACGTACTGTGGCTTGAATTTAATTGGGAATTTTGCAATTTGCAAGATTCTTGAACAAATTAAGGGAAATTTGAGAAACTGATAGAACGAATCAATAATGGTGAAATTCAAGGAGAAAAGGGAAACCCAAATTTTACACGAAACTCGTGTTTCTTTGACGGAATCCCTTTAGATCTCATAAAACAAGAAGAAATTAAATGGAATTTGTAATGTATTCATTGATTTTCCTTGTGTTCAATTACAATGTAAACATTGATATTTTCAGTTGCTTAGAAATGCTTGAATTGTTGATGAAATGCTTGTTTGTTGAATAAGCTTGATTTGTTTGATCTCCTCTAGTGATTTTCTGATTTGAACTTGGGCATTTGGTTGTTCAATTGAACCTTTTTTATTTTTTTGTATTGTGTTGACAGGGACCAGATTATAAAATGCCCAATTTTAAGGGGCTAACTTGTTAATTTCCATGACTAATTAAGACAATAGAAGATTGTTATACTATTGGTGATACTTTGATAATTTCCATGATCTACTAGCTCATCCCTCATGGCCTTCAGGTCAATACCTTTCTCTTGACAAGTTGGGATTTTTAATCCTCGAGCAAGTCTCGAACCATGCACAAAGCTATATTTTCCTCATATTAATTTGATGAGGGTTATCACAACTAAGCTATTCTGATCTCGCTAATTATGAACTGAAATATTCTTTTGCGCAATTTAACATTGGGATTTTTTGTGATTTAGCATATTGGGACTGTTTTGAGAGTATTATGTGATATCAAATAAGAGATGACACATAAAATGTATTTTACTGGATGACAGGTTCCTTGAATTGTTTTAATAGCTGTTCAAGTGATTTATTTCAATTTTGAATTGAGTATACAGTTTATCTTTTGTTTGTTCAATCTCAAGTGTGCAAAATCTGACTGTTAGCTTGACCTTGACTTCTTGGAGAGATGTAGCAATAACAATTAATCATACCGCAGTCGCCTTGATCTTTTACCCCGGTAACTGCACCTTTTTTTCTCCAATCAAGTGACCAAGGCGCTTCACAACTTTCATACTTTCTCTCTGTATACAATTCAATCTTTCTCTCTGCTCTTCTTTTCACATTCATTCTTCTCGTATACTTTGCTTTGAACTCGTCATTACTTAAATCTGCAAACTTATTCAAACCTACAAGATGACCTCCTTTCTCTCTCTTTGCAGTCCTTTGATCGACAAATTCTAAGTTTCTTGCAAAGTTCTCAAACCCTCTTGCCTTGTCAGCTGGTTGCATGTAGATTTTTTCATGCTTTTCGATCCATTGTTCAAAAATTTGAACTAAGTCATGGTTAGTTGAGTTAGTAGAAGGGTTGGAACCGGTAATAGAGAAATTGCTAGGTGTAGCAGAGACCAGTATCATGGCCACTGATGACCATAGAAGGAGATCTAGGACATCAATTTTGGTTCTTTTGAGAAGCATTTTTGTGTGAGAAACTGATAAAGTTGATAGAATTGTGATCCAGAGTTTTTAAAGGTTGAATACTTTGAATGTTAGTTGGAAGTGATTTATGTCAGGTTCTTAGTTACTCTGATAACACAATAACCCATTGAAAGTGGAACCGCTTGTTATAAATAGTTGACTCACTGCTGTGTATACTAAGTCCTGAACTTAGTTAGATAGCATGTTGTTTGTGGTTGCTTTAAACCGCTATTTTATATATAAGTATATTGTCCTTTTGTTAATTGAAGGAGTTCAAGTTAGAGAAGAAACAATCCCTCCTGTAAAAGTTAATAAGAATATTTAACAAAGAAAAAAAACAGTTGGTAGGAGTATTTTCTGATCTAACTTGGATCAGATCTAGAAGAGCTTCTCTCCAAGAAGTCAAGGTCAAGCTAACAGTCAGAATAGCTGTTCGAGTGATTTATCCTCTCTCTTTTTTTGTGCAAAATCTGGAGCAAAGCATGTTTATGCCTTTGCCTAGGAGGCTGGTTAGGGGTGACCTATACCCACTACAACAAAATATACATATGCCGGCACTACCCCAGGCAGCGCTGCTGCAAAGGACTCTGGTGTTAATTCGAACAGTTAAGGTTTACTAATTAGAAATAATCTTCTTTTTGCTCTTATGATGAAATATATCTTTGCAAATCAATCTGACCCATTGCTCACTAATTATGTCTATTCTGATCATGCGATCATTTCTTTGAGCTTGAATATAGTTCTAGTATTCTTTGTTTTCAACTAATTATCATTTTTTATGTTGTCGGGTTGCTGGATAGTTTCTCCTCGCCCATCTCGCTCTCAGCACAGTCGTTCTTTCAGACCCTCTCGCAGCGACGAAGACAGACGTCCTCTCCTTTTCGGTACTTCTCTCTACATTTCCTCTCTAATTCTCAGCATCTTTTATTTTCTATTAGTTTTTATTTCTCCAAATTGTGATTGGGTGATCCAGATCTTAGTGGAACTTGTCTCTTCCATCGGTACTGTCTCTCTCTCTCTTCCAAATCTTATTGACAGCTTAGTTGGCACTACTCTTGGCTCACCGGAAGATATTTTCAATGAGCCAAGTGTTCAAAATCTGAAAATCGAAGCATTGGAGAATTCAGCCAGTACCAGCACTTCATCAAATGGAGCTGCTGGTACTGGCTCAATGGAGAACGATACCCCTTTCTATCAACTGAGAAAAGAAGCGACAGTGCTTGTTGCAAACACTATAGAAAGAATTAGGTAACTAATGGGCCGACTTATACTAACCGATATTACGTGATAATTAGGTAACATAAACTTGTTACTTTAATTTAATAATTTAGTCTCTCGCAATGTGCATGACATGAGACTATAGTGATGATAGTCTATTGCTAATAATGATAATATCTAATGTTACAATAACCTTTTACTTTCTTGTTCAGGTTGATGTATAAATATGCTAGACTAATGCAAAAGTTGGAGATGTAAATGTCGAGCTTTTCAAAGTTTGCTTTCATATGCAAATGTGTGGATATTGTTCCAATGATATACACACCAAGTATAGAATGATTATATATATTGTAATTAAACAAGTGCTTGATGTTGCTTAAAATTAGATCAAGTACAGAAATCCAAGACTTTTTAATTATGTTGGTTTTATTTCTTTATTTTCGTGCTTGATGTAACTAAACGATGTACATGATTGATATGTGAAATGAAAGCTTAAGGGCATTTGTATGACAATTTTTTTTTTAATATTTTTGTTACTTTTTAGCGGCGTTTTAGAAGCGCCGGGAAAACATAAATTTTTTTGATATCAAGATCTTTTAGCGGCATTTCTAAAACGCCGGTAAAGGGGCCCACAAACGCCGGCAAATAATCGCGGCGCTTTGTAAACGCCGGGAATTCCAATTTTCGGACGGCGCTTTGGAAACGCCGGGAAAATATAGACAAAGCGCCGGGAAAGGTCTTTCCCGACACTTGTATCTGCGGCATTTAGAGAAGCACCGGGAAAGATCAATGATGGCGTTTATATAGACTTTTAGTGGCGTTTTTAAGCGCCGGTAAAGATATGTTTTCTTGTAGTGTTGATTCAAAATAATAAAATCCTTACAAAAGATAATCTTTCTATTAAAGGTTGGACTGGACCACTTATTTGTGCATTCTGTTCTGACAATGAATCAGTTAACCACCTGTTCCTGCATTGCCCTTTATTGCAACAGATTTGGTTTTGGTTGGGTAAAACACAAGATTATATGCACCATTAATTGGCACTCTTTTCCAGACATTGTTGAATTTGCTGTCAACCTACCTGCCTTACACAGAACTGGATTTCTTATAGTGTTCAGTGCTTTATGTTGGATAGTCTGGAAACACAGAAATGCAATATGTTTTGAAAATTGCCAAATTCAGACAGCAAGAACTTTGATTCTTCTCATTAAATCTACCTCTTTATATTGGGCAGGTGCCAGGAAGAAAACGATCAAGGCTTCTGTTGATGATTGGCTACCAGTGATAGAGGATGCAGTGCCTCTGGCACAGTACATGCCGCAGGAGATTGTAGTTTACCAACCTCCAGAGGTTCCAGTACCAGAATAAAGATGAAGCTTTATCCCTTTTTGTCATTAGTTAAATTCCCCAGCCCTTTATTATGCGGCTTAGTTAGTGCAAACTTAGTTTTCTTTTGGAGATTAGCTATCTCACAAAGTTGGATTGTTTGTTTGAAATGCTGTTAAGGTTGTTGCTTTCCTCTTAGATTCCCTCATATGCGAGGCTTTGACCAGCTCTGCTGGATGACATCTAATTGTATTTAACAATTTCAGCAATGAAATGGGCAATAGCCTTTTTAAAAAAAAAAAAAAGCCCTGTGTCAATATTCCCATGATATTTAGTGTACCAAGCAAAACTATTACCGAATATGAACTTGTACATGTAACTTTATGCTTTATTATGCACATTGGATCCCATGATTCTTTATTTGTGCGTTGTCTACTCCTGACAGGAGGGCCCATGCTGAAAGTCTGAAAGTGACATGTACGAATCGCCCCTCTCTTTCCGCTCAGGGTGCAGGGTGTTTAGTGAAACTTCTGTGTAACATGTAACGATCAGTTGTTACCCGCCTGTCCTGTTAATCTGATCCTCTACACTGTTATCTACATGGTCTCTGTAACAGAAAACCAAAAGGATAAAATCTGAGAAAATTTGGAAATTCAGAGAGGAGAAAGAGGAATTTTGTTTATAAACCATAATTATTTTTTTTTATAAAAAACATAAGAACCGAAATGGCATTTTGGGCATTTCAATCTGTCATTTTTTTTATTCCAGACCGAAATGGCATTTCGGTCTGTACTGGTTTCGCAAGTTTTCAGATCAGCCGCCACAGAAAATTCAAAAAGGGACCAGACCGAAATGCCATTTCGGTCCCGCTCAATTTAATTTTTTCTAACCCGACAACAAACTCTAAAAAAACAAAAAGTTCGGACCGAAATGCCATTTCGGTCCCGGCTAAAAAAACTCTGGACCGAAATGGCATCTCGGTCCATGGGTGTTACACTGAAAACTTGTGAAACCAGTACGTACCGAAATGTTATTTCGGTCCGGAAAAATAAATAAATAGCGGGCCAAAATGGCATTTCGGTTCTTATGGTTTTTGTGAAACCAGTAATCATGTTGGTTTCATAAAAAATATTTTTGTAATTATGATTTATAAAAAATATTCGAGAAAGAGTAGATGTCGGCTGCAATCAAATTACATACAGTACCAATTAAACGAGATACGCATATTTAATAATTTTAATTGAAATTCGTCGGTTGGTTCCATAACTAATTTGGATTCAATATTTTAATCTGATTGGGATTCCCTTCGGACCTGAAATTCTTCAATGGTACTTGATCCGCTTGCACTTTAACAGCCCGGTTTGGGCTTGCCGTGCTGCTAGCAATTACGTCAGCAGCCCTTTCAACAGTTAGAAACAATCAATTCCAAACAAATTCGTTTTTTCTTTTTCTAAAAGAAAGAATAAAAAAATAAAAAAGAAATTCCCAGAAATCATCATCTCTTCCGCAGTCCGCATCCTCTGCATTCAACGTCGCACCGTTTGAGTTTAGCTCCGGACCGTCTGATCAGAATCCGGGCCAATCCGATCCACGCCTGTAATGCACGTGGTACTTTAATACTCGTTTGGATTTAAATCGGACGGTCCGGAGCTAAACTCAAAATTCGAGTTAACGCAAGAAGGCAAGAGGATACGAATTCATGCCTTCGCAGAGTTCTCTCTGCCCATGTCATAAATAAAATCCACTTTCAAAACAACAAAAAACCACAGTAGTCTTTACCGATTCCTTGCTTTCCATCTCTCTCTATCTGGGGAGCTCTATCGCACGAACACAGACAGCGACGATCAGGAGAGAAATGGCGGCGGCGGCGGACACGTGGCAGCCGCAGGAGCAGGGTTTGAGAGAGATCTGTGTCCTTCTGGAGCAGCAGATCACGCCGGGCTCCGATCAGGCGCGGATTTGGCAGCAGCTCCAGCACTTCAGCCAGTTCCCCGATTTCAATAATTATCTCATTTTTATTCTCGCTCGCGCTCAGGTTTTGCTTTCTACCCCTTTTCGATTCCGTACTTCCATTTTTTAGTTAATTTACTGTGGAGCTTAGTTGCCAGGTAGGGGTTGTTTGAATTTTTGTGTTCATTTGAACTTTTCTTTCGTAGTTAGCTCGTTTGAAGTAATTTGATTTGATTAGAAGTATAGTGAGAGGTGTTTTTGCGCCAAACATTTAGGTGTTAGACTAAGATTTTTTTTTATTTAGGAATTATAGAACCTTGGATGGGTCGAGTAGAAAAGATTTTATGATAAATTTCTTGCTAATTTTTCTACCTACTAATGCTGTTAGAGTGCCAGGGTTTTTGGGTTCCTAGTGGAATTATTGGAGAAATAGTTATTATTTGGTATTTTGATGAAACTTTTCTGGTCAATGAGAAACGACCCCCTTTGCCAGGAAAAGGAAGGGAGAAATAAAACTGTTTTGAAGGGCCAAAGATGAAAATATCCAAAATTCATCCTTCTGTATCAACCAGTTTTGGATGAACTCTTATAAATAACAGTAGTAATAGACGTACAATAATGATGAAGGACGATAGTAAGAGTAGCAGTGGTGCTAATGCTTGTTAAAATAATAACAGTGTTTTCTTCTTGGAAAAAAAAACAATCCAGGATGCTAGAATTGAAGTGAGGCAGGCGGCTGGTCTCTTACTAAAAAACAACGTTCGTGGAACTTTTAGCTCTCTTTCTCCTCAAAACCAGCAATACATAAAGACACTGCTCTTGCCTTGCCTCGGGGCGGCTGATCGTGCCATTCGGTCAACAGTTGGTACAGTTGTAAGTGTGCTCTTTCAGCTGGTACGGGTAGCTGGTTGGCCCGAGTTGCTTCAGGCCCTTTTACAGTGTTTGGACAGTAATGATTTGAACCACATGGAAGGTGCTCTTGATGCTATTTATAAGGTATTAATTATTAGTCTTCTTATTAAATCATTAGATGCAATTGTGGTGGATATAATGGATTTTTATTTTAGGCCTATTTAGCCTTAATTAACTGGAAATTGTGTGATTGAGTCTCATTCACCCTCAACTGTGCAATTAAGCCTCTTCTAGCCATCTGCTTGAGTTTTAACTACTCAATTATATTAAGTTGCCGAATTAAGCTTGGAAAAACATAAAAAGGACCAGTCAAGTCAGTATTTTAATTGCCACCTGTAGTTATAAGACCAGACACGCATGATATAGCAATGATAACCTAATTGCCACTTTATGCAATGCATTCAAAGTTAATTGTCAACTGTGTAATCTTTTTTTTTTTTTTCTTTTTTGAGGAGAAAACTGTGTAATCACAATTTTGTCCTTGGGCTGTTCTGTGTCTAAGTCTGACTGAGGCCTAATAGTATGCCTAAGGAAAGAAAGAAAAAGAGCCAAATTGGGAACAACAGTTTGGTAAAACTGGTTCGGATATTTTTTACCTTTACTAAACTGGTACCAAAATATAAACTGCTTGTGGTTATTGGTACTTATGTTTGAAATACTGTTATCTGTTCTTTTTAATATTTCAGAACTGTTCTTAACTGATACACTTGTTTCTGCCAGATATGTGAAGATGTGCCAGAAGAGCTAGATGTGGATGTACTAGGTTTGCCAGAGAGGCCCATTAACATTTTCTTGCCTAGACTTTTACAGGTTCATCTCCCTCTCTCTCAACATCTATAAACTTTTTATAACTTATTTGGATATATAGTTTTTTCTCTAAATAATCTTCTGTTTTGACAATTTTACTCAGTTTTTCCAATCTCCACATGCAAATCTTAGAAAGCTAGCACTGGGATGCATCAATCAGTATATAGTGGTCATGCCTTCGGTAAGTCTCTCTCTCTCTCTCTCTCTATTTTCTAGTTTTAAATGTTATTATCTTATGCATTATATGTTTTACTATTAGGCACTGTACATGTCAATGGACCAGTATCTTCAGGGCTTATTTCTTCTAGCTCAGGATCAAACTGCAGATGTCAGGAAATTGGTATCTAATTATCTTTCACTATTAGTGGATTAGCTATCATTTTTTTTACTTCCAATCAACAGGTACTGTCATACTTATCCTTTTTTTAAAGCTTCATTAAGTCCATTTGTTCTGATCTAGGTTTGTTCAGCATGGGTTCAACTAGTTGAAGTGAGACCATCCTTCTTGGAGGTAGGCTACCAGCTTCTATTTTTTTTGTTACTTTTATTTCATTAGTATTTTATTCCAATCTAATAGTTATTTTTGGTTTATGCAACTGTATCTTTTGCAACTATCAACTGAATAAGTCACAATCTAAACCACTTTTGCATGTATGTGTAAGATATACCTTTTCTGCAAGGATGTCTAGGAATAGTTCATTATTTGTTATTCCCAGGGGCTTCCTTTTGAATCCTGTTTGGGTTCTTTTCTCATTATTAATATAATTATTTTCCTATTTTTCCTTAAAAAAATAATTTCAGCCACATTTGCGAAACATAATTGAAATCATCTTAAGAGCTAACAAGGATCAGGATGATGAAGTTGCACTCGAGGCTTGTGAATTTTGGTATGTTTTTATATGTGTTATATAACCTTTAATTTAAATAATAAAATTTATTAAGGCACTCAAGCCTTTTGTTGTCAGATGTTACTAGATTCAGATTGACCTGAGGTAAAACAGTGAATACCAACATTCAGGGTTCAAGGGTTTATGATTTCTGGCACGCCCTTGTGCAATTAACTATATAATCTTTATTATTTTGTTTTAATGAATTCGTATTATGCATGCTGCCTGCTTATTTTTCAAAAGAAAAAGAGAAGTTTAAGGATATTTCTCTCCTTTTTTTTATTTTTATTTTATCGGATCTGATGGTTGGTCCATTGATTCAGGTCTGCATACTGTGATGGGAATATGCCGCCTGAGGGATTAAGAGAATACATACCTCGCCTAATTCCAGTAGGATTATTTGTCCCTAGTCGTTACTTTTCTAAATTGCAATTATTTACAACTTTGCTTTCATGCCAATACTTTCAATATGTGATGTTATGTAGATCTTGTTATCGAATATGGTGTATGCTGATGATGATGAGGCACTCGATGATGTTGAGGTTAATGTCTTAATATTAAATTTTAATCATTGTTTCTTTGCTGCAGCTGGATTTTCACCAAATTTATTTTTTATATTGCTATATTTTTCTACAGGAAGATGAATCTTTTCCAGATAGAGATCAGGTAATGAATATATTTTTTTTGGATAATATTTTGCATGCATTTGTGGAGCACTAATAATTTATATATATTATGACAGGATCTGAAACCCCGGTTCCATTCGTCACGTTTTCATGGATCTGAAGATGGAGAGGACGATGTAATGTTTTCTTTCTGTTAAGTTGAATTGTTTTTCAGTTTATTGGATATTTTGGAGCAAGAACTCTATTGGTACTCATCTGAATAAACTCATAATAAGACTAATCAAGTTTAGTGTTTTAGTTTTTTCTTTTTTTCTTACCATTAATTAAATGGGGTACTTGTATCTTTGTAAAAGCAGGACGACGATGCAGTAAATATGTGGAACTTGCGAAAATGTAGCGCTGCTGGTTTAGATGTTCTTTCTAATGTATTCCATGATGAAATCCTTCCTACGTTGATACCTGTGATTCAAGTTAGTTATTCTTCTAATAACTCAAACATAATTGATATTTATTTGCAGTTTTCAAGCACAAGTAGCCTAAATCCCCTCTCATTTCTTTTTGAAACCTAAGTAGACTAAATCTCTCTTTCTCTGTCTCTCTCTCTCCCTCTTCTTCACTCGGAAGCAAAACCTCTCCAGAACAGATGATGCATCTTGGAAGGAGAGAGAAGCAGCTGTGCTGGCGATAGGAGCCATAGCTGAAGGCTGCATTAACGGTCTCTATCCCCTCCTTCCAGAGGTATGTTATATTGTATTATTTTTTTTATTTGGTAATGCAAACAAAAAGCAATGATATTGGAGCCCCAAAGTGAAAATTGAACTAGGAAGATGGCAAACTGATTGTAATTTTTTTTATTGTCTGCCCGTCTGCCCTGTATTTCACAAGGTTGCTGAACTGCTGAATATAAGTAAATTGTTATGGATTGCCCACAAAAAAAAGTGAATCTGGTATTTTCATGTAATAGGGCATAGGGTTTTGCATTTTGGTTAACATAAATATAATATAATATGCAATCTAATGGTCATCACCGTTATCCTTATATGAGTACTGCTTATGAATCATGAAGAAAGTATATATAATATAAACTACAGCCTGCTAACCTGGATAGGAAGTCACACAAGTGGGCCCACTCATTGGCATGAAAAACTCTCAGTTAAAATTTGTTTTATGAAGATAACAATTTACTTAAATTTAGTGGTTCACTTGGTTTGCTTGGGCCACAGACAAAATTTGTGATCTTGTTAGCTCTAAAATTTCTGTTCTCTTGCATTTCATTTTCCTGAATAAAAGTTGAATATTATATTAAGTTGGTCTCTAAGAGTTGATGTTTTCTTTCCTTATGTAGATTGTGACATTCCTAATTCCTTTGCTTGATGATAAATTCCCGCTGATAAGGAGTATCACTTGCTGGACACTTTCTCGCTTTAGTCGATTTATTATTCAGGTAAAAATTCAATTGAATTATATGACAAAAGGCTTTTATTTACTTAGCTATTTTGTTAAATTAAAAAGCAAACTGATTTTGTGCTGGTATTGTAATGAAAGTGTCCTGTAAGCAAAATACATATTTACATATCAGAAAAAAAAATTGAAACAGATCCAAGAAGAATTTGAAATTAGAAAAAGTAAATTATATCATGATAGCTAAAGTTTAATTTTATTTCCTTAACTTTTCAATGTTCCCAATGTCTTTAAACACTCTGATTATGTTGACCTTACATTCAGGTCTTATTGTAAAAATGGATTTAAAATTAAGAATTTCAATAAGAGTTGAAATAGGTTAAATATCTTTCACTATGACTTGTAATTAGGTAAAATATGGATATCCATTCATATTTGGAACAAAGCTTGATGGCATGGATCAACTGCACGAGCCAGATTTTTAGAGACCAAAATACAAACTGGGTGATAGTGTGTGTTTACTCTAATAATTTGATTTCTTAATGTAGAGCGTCGCCGAGCATCCAAAAGGCCAAGAACAGTTTGAAAAGATTCTCATGGGATTACTTAGAAGAATTTTAGACACTAACAAGCGGGTTCAGGAGGCCGCCTGCTCTGCTTTTGCTACACTTGAAGAGGTTTTTTTTTTTTTCTTAAAACTTACACTCATTATCTCTATCAAACACCAAACTGATTATTCTATTGACTACAGAAAGAAGTTTGGTGGGGTGATTGCTTGTTATGCGGAAAGAATATTATCATGACACTGGAAATTATTCTTTATATTTATTTGTTGCTTTGTTTTAATTTATTTTGCAATATGCACAACAGGAAGCAGCTGAGGAGTTGGTCCCACGCTTGGAAGTCATTCTACAACATCTTTTACTTGCATATGTGAAATATCAGGTTTAAATTAAAGAGTTGCTATCATTTTCTTGAGCGAATTTCAACTTGTATTTTCTTAAGACAGAACATGTCTTTTTCCTTCTTTTTTTTATTTTCTGTTTTGTACCTTGTTGTTGTTTTTATTAATGTAGAGAAAGAATCTTCGAATCTTGTATGATGCTATTGGCACACTTGCTGATGCAGTTGGTGCAGAGTTAAACCAGGTATGTTTCTTAGCTTCCACTAATATGTTGTCAAATTTGAATAATTGGTTCTCTTTTTCTTTTTTCTTAAAATTTTAAGGAGGGGGGTACGTTACACATAAATTCTCTAATGCAATCATAGTAATTTTTCCTTGATCTAATTTAAGTGGTTTGGAGCATAGGATTTTTGAACCTAGCACGCATATCTTGGCAAAAAACTGTTTGTGGGCAGTGTGTATAAAATTTATTTCAAAGGATGTAGGAACGTTGCATGCATTTCAGTAATATTAATAAGGGTTGGATATTATGAGAAATCTAAATACACGAGACAAGAACTTAAATTTAGGTTTTATAAGTGACCGATGTGTATTCCTAATTTTGTTTGATTGATTTATGCAGCCAAAATATCTTGAAATATTAATGCCACCATTAATATCAAAGTGGCAGCAATTGTCAAATGCTGACAAGGATCTTTTTCCTTTACTCGAGTGTTTTACTTCCATAGCTCAGGTATCTCCTTTATTCTTCTTATTGATGTTTAACACGTATTGTTTTAAGCAAAATATTTTTTGATCAACTTGCTAAGAGTTACCTTTCATTAACTTGTATCTTTTTCTCCAGTATTAATTGTTTTGCCATGCATATGTTTGTTGAAATGACACACCTTACTATGAAATACGTTGTTTGATATAATTCTTTTGAATTTATAAATGTGTTCATAGTGTTCTTCTTACTTTTTTTTTTTTCAGGCACTTGGTCCAGGCTTTTCGCAATTTGCTGAACCAGTGTTCCAGAGGTGTATCAGTCTTATCCAGTCCCAGCAGTTGGCTAAGGTCCTTTGTTTTAGTTGACTCTACTTTATTGAATGAATGTTACATTTGGTTCTTTTACATTTCTCGTGCTATATGCGAGTACTGTCCAACTGTTGGGGCCAAGGTTAAATGGAGCAAAAATTGCGTAAGTGCTTGCTGCTAGTGCAAAATATGAATACATTTTCGGTGGTGCTAAGAACAATTAAATATCAGGTCACAAAATCCCCTCGCATATGTTATATTTTTCTCAAGAAATATATGCATCTTTTTTTTTTTTTTACCAGCAGGCTGATCAGGCGGCAGCCGGTGTACTATATGACAAGGAGTTTATTGTATGCTCACTCGATCTTCTGTCAGGCTTGGCTGAAGGCCTTGGTGGTGGTATAGAAAGCCTGGTATGGTTCTTCCTTTATTACTTTTGTGTTGTTGCTATTTATTTAGTTGTAGCTTTTGACTGGACGGTAATTAATGAACATTGTGGTTATTATTTTTGTAGGTTGCAAAAAGCAATTTAACAGATTTGCTTTTGCAATGTTGTATGGATGAGGTGGCTGATATTCGACAAAGTGCTCTTGCACTCCTCGGGGACCTTGCTAGGGTTTGTTTTGTTACCATTTTTTTTTCTGTCATTTTCAACTGACAGTCAAGCATCGGGTGCCAAGTTTAATTCAAGCCAAAATGTGTGTAAACTGTCCCCAAATGACAGAAGCAAACTTAAAACCTGAATCTCAATCCAATAGTTCAACTATATATAAATTTGGAGTTTTGGGTAGCAGAACAGATTATTCTTTAAGAGTTTGGCACCAATTTTATCTTATGTTATTTGTTGTATCTCACAGCAAGAGTTTAGTTCAATGTATATGTGATGTGCCATTTATTCTGAATGCATATTCCTGAAGGATAAGTTTTTTTGTTCTTGTGGAAGTTGCCATTGCTATAATTATTGTTTTCTTTTTTCAACTTTATATTTTCTTTCATAATTTAGGTTTGCCCTGTACATTTGCATAGTCATCTCCTGGACTTCCTTAATGTTGCAGCTAAACAATTGGTATCTAATATATTGTTGTGCTTTTCAATTTGTTTTGACACCTTTTTATTTGCATTTAGTTTGTGTTCTTCTAATGTTTGCTTAATTTTTACACAGAATCCTACGGCTGTAAAGGAGGCTGTCTCAGTGGCAAACAATGCTTGTTGGGCTATTGGAGAAATAGCTATCAAGGTCTGTGCATATGCTTCTAACAAACACCTGATTCTGTAAATAGGCATCAGTTACCTTCAGTTGTGGAACAAGAAGCACTTAAGCTTCAGTTTTCCTTGATGAAACCTAAATTGGCTTCAATTACACCCTGAATTGTGCAATTGGGCATCATACAATACCAAACCAATTCAGTTCAAACCAGTACTGGATAGGACCTAAACAGTACAGACATCTGATTTTGTAAAACTTGAATATGATTGAAGAACCATTTTGTTGAGAACTCAAACCAATTGAAATTCAAATTATGCTCACAGTTTCAATTCTAGCTTGAAACTAAATACAAAAGTGAATGTATTTTCTGCAGGCAGGCAAGGAAATATCTCCCGTGGTCATCAATATCATCTCGTGCCTCGTTCCGATTCTAAAAAGTCCAGAGGTATGTTAGTACTTATCTTTAATTGAATATATTATTGCTTTTGACTTTCTATGTTTCAACTACCTAAACTTGTATTTCTTTTGTTATACCCTAACTAATTTTTTTGATTAATTTAATGTAATGTCAGGGCCTACACAAATCACTTTTAGAAAACAGTGCAATAACATTAGGGAGGCTGGGCTGGGTCTGTGCTGATGTTGTCTCACCTCATCTCAACCACTTCATGCAACCTTGGTGTGACGTTTTATGCGCGTAAGTATGGTTTTTATGTTTTTCATTTGGGATTTGTTGGGCTGGTCCTGTCGGAATAATTTTGGGGAGATTCAATTATTGGATTTTGGTTATGTGGGAAAATTGATGCTTTAACTTGCTCAAATGGCCAAGTTTATATTTGCAATCTGTCATGTTCTGAAACTTTTTGTGTCCGATTTGTTGTTACTGATGCAGGATTAGGGATGATTTTGAGAAAGAGGATGCTTTCCGCGGTCTTTGTGCAATGGTAATTGTTACCTAGTCATACTTTTTACATTTCAGCCTCCTGGTGGAAGGAATAAACTTTTTGGAGAAGACAATATTTGCACTTCTTTATGGGCATTTTTTTTTGTCAAAATTAGGTGAGAGCAAATCCACAATTAGCCGTGAGCTCCCTTCCCAACATCTGCAGAGCATGTGCTAGTTGGCATGTAAGGAATTTTACATAATACTAAATTTTGGAAAATATTCATTTCGTAATACGTGGGATTTAAGAATTCTCTCTAGTAACCTGTATTAATACGGGGAATATATCCTTTATCCTCTCTTTTCCAAATTTTCCCCTTTCACATCATATGTAGAAAAAATAAATTTATTTTATAGTTTAAGCATTATTGAAGAAATCTGGAAGAATGATTGTTCTATTTTAATTAAAAGTATATTTTTGATAATTTTAATTTAGTTTTATATAAAGAATTAAATTATTTTTCTGTCTTAACTCTTTTGTTGTTTGTCAGGAGATAAGAAGTCAAGAGCTACACTCCGAAGTAAGCCAGGTTTTGTCTGCTTATAAGCAGGTATTCCTTTTTTCGTAATATTAAAAAATATTCCAAAATTTTAATTTGAAGAAACAGAGTACAATCCAAATAGAATAAATTTTACTGAAAGAGCTGGTACTGTACTGGTACAAGAATAGTCTCTGTCTTGTTTGAACTAATTGTAACATGCACCCTTAATTCAAATCTGATGATTTTCTCTCAACTTCATTTTTTCTTTGTTGCTAGATGCTGGGGGCTGGATGGGAACAGTGCATGGCTACACTGGAGCCTCAAATAGTTCAGAAATTGACCAGATATGGCGTTTGACTGCAGATCTCTGATCATATTTATTCTTCTCTTTGCTTATCCACTGAGAAAAACGGGGTCAACCCACTATGATGGCCGATACCATGCCGGCTGGTACCTGCTGGTCTTGGTCCAAATTTTCCAGCATGCATCCATTTATACGAGTGCAAGTTCGAACTGTTGTTGTGATTGATTTTTTTATACCCTAGCTAGGTCTCGTAGGAAATTATTTACAGTTTAATTTGAGGGTAAAAAAAAAGAAGAAAGTTGATAGGAGGGATCAAAGAGAATACTTTAGTTGATACGTACGGTCGTGGTTCATTTGGTCCCTTTATTGAAGATAGTATTCTTCATTTGAATTGGGTTGAGTGGGGCTTGATATTCACTTAAAGATTTGTATTTATGCTATTTTGGGGTCTTGATGAGCAATTTTTTTTTTGCTGAGTGTACTTAAATCTTTTTATTTCCATAATAATCGACCTACTTGAGAAAAGAGAGAAGGGACAGAAATGTGACAATCTTGTATTGCATTCTGATTTCTGTTGCACCTCATTTTGCAGCACCTTGTTTTTATTTATTTATTGGTGCCCGCCACGTTTTCGCCTGTGTGAAACAAAGCGTTATCTCTGCCTATGATAAATATAAAGTTATAAACTATGAAAATATTTTTAGCACTTGATGAGGGCGTGGCGTGTTTTCATTGGTTGGCGCACCTAGGCGGTTTATCTAGGTGAGCAAAACCGTCCTTTTTAAGGGAGAATTTCTAGTGTGCCCATCAAAACTTTCAAAATAGCAAATTTCTCCGTGTAGACCATCATAATATTTAGGGTAATTATATTTTTCTCATTTATCTTCTCTCATTTCATTCTCCAACTAACTAACTTTCTCTTCTAACTATAATTACAAATTCTAACTATCTAATGATTCTTACAAATTAATTAGCAAATTTTCTCCTTTTATATTTTTTCTCTCTCCCTCCCTCTCCCGTCTCCGCCTTCCACCTCTGCCTCCACCCGTCTCTCCCACCTCTCCCTCTCCGCCTCCGCCTCCCACCTCCGTCTCTGCCTCCCTCTCCCACCTTCGTCTCCCACCTCCTGCCTCCGCCGTCTCTCTCTCCCACCTCCGCCTCCGTCACTCCATCCCAATCAAGCACTTCTCCGCCGGGTCAGAGCCATCATGTCTATGTTCCTCTTCCTCATGCAGTAGCAAGTTACTTACAAAGAACAAAGCTTTATTAATGGATGAATACTTCAACGTGTATGAATGAATACTTGATATCATAGGTATAAATACTTTAACGTATATGTATGAATACTTGATATCTTATGGATGAATACTTTAACTATTTTTTATTTTCAAAAAATAAAATTGAATTAGAAAGCAATAAACAATGTTTAATACTATTCGGCTACTCTTGTAAAATTATTCGAGGTATGCACATATGATTGTAATACTCTTGATACATTAACTATTTACACTTATACGACGATGTATGAATACTTGCTCGATGAGGTATGAATACTTGCGACGATGTATGAATACTTGTGCAACAGACAACGTATGTCATCATGGATCTCATTTGAAAGAGAAAATTGTGTAGAAGACGTTCGTGGTTTTAGATTTGCAAAATTTCTCACAGATCGTCAGAAATATTGGTTAGATTGGACGGAGAAAAAAAAAACCATATCTAAAAACGTGTAAAAGATGGGTGAGTGATGTGTCCAGTTTTTTTTTTTTTAAATACTTGATATTTTAGGTATAAATACTTGATATATTATATATGAATACTTGATGTATTATGTATGAATACTTGCGCGCGCCAGTTGTAAAATCTTTCAAATATTAGGTGGTCTCCAAATAGTAAGTGGTTCCCCCAAGTAGTTAGTAGTTACTCAAGTAGTTATTGACTGGGGATGAAACGGGGGATGGACCCGGAGGATAGCTAGGCTCTCCCTAATATTTAATATCTCCATCAAAACTTGATATTCTTTATCTATCTCTTTTAATTTATTTAACCCTTTATTTAATTATTTTAAAAATTAAATAGACAAGTATACCCTTTAAGTCTTCTCTTCTTCTCTACTCCTCTCCTCTCACACAAAATTAAATTGATTCAGTGGGTTGGAATGGAGACGGACAGCTTCCATTGAGGTCATCTCATTTGTAACAAGCATCTGAAAAAAAAATGTCTTTTCTCATCCAAGTTCTTATCCACTCTTCTCGCCTTTGAAACATAGCATGTATACACTGTAATTTTAAAACATAAAAGTTGATGCTTATCAGAGGGTTTAAAATCTATTGTTACTAATTAAACTAAGAACTATTTTGACGACTTATACTAACAATTTTAAATTTAAAAAGTTAGTTTTTGATTTGATCGATATGGTATGATATGTACTTCATGCATGTAGAAATCAGTCAGATCTTGTGGGTGTTTTAATATTAAGATCTAAATTTCAAAGATTTAAATTCGACATCTCTTTATACATATTCAAACAAACAAACAAAAAAATTGCCTCTGAGTCCTGTACGATGCTGGTTATTTTTAGTAGTATGTCTATCAATTTATTTTTAAGTTTTGGAGCCTGTTAGGTTTAATGGATTAATATTTTCAATTTGTTTTACAGTAGTGAATTCATCTTCGATCAACTTTTGAGAGAGAGAGAAAGAACAGTTCTTTGTCTACCTCCTTTCCAGGTTAATGTACAGTGCCATCCTCAAAATTACTTTCGGTCTCTATTTCAATCCATTAAATCAATTTAATTTTGTGTGGGAGGAGAGTAGAGAAGAAGACAAGACTTAAAAAGGTTATATTTGTCTATTTAATTTTCAGAATAATTAAATAAAGGGTTAAATAAATTAAAGGGGATAGATGAAACAATATCAATTTTTAAAGGGGACATTGAATATTATGGTGTTTTGATGGAAAAATTGGCTATTTTGAAACTTTACATGGGCACACAGAAATTCTCCCCTTTTTAAATACATCAGAACTAATCGAACAAATAATCTGCTTAAAGTAATCTTCTCAGGCTGAGTCGCTGAGAGTATTCATGCATTGCCCTCGCTAGCAGTTGCGGTGCTACTGTTGATTTAAAAATTGAAACTGGGAATTTTGGAGCTAAAATGGATCCCCTGGATCCAACGGTCCGAATTGATCGTTCACAGCAAAGTGATCCCTATTTGATTTACCTAATCAAATGGGAATTCATATGCATTGAGATATCTGAAACTTTGAGTTGATACGTGGAAAATTCGGACCGTTCAAATCTTTTATGTATGACAATGCACAATAATACTGATCTGATTCTGAATAGGTACCGAAAAATAATTGATCCGACTTTACTGAAAATTTGAGATATCTCAGAGGATACAGAGTTACAGACCCATCAAATGGTTGGTCTAGATAATCAAATCCGTGCAAATTGAGTGACTCCCTTTTAAATCCATGCAAACCCGTCATGATATTTTGATGATTTCGCCATTTCGGAACTGATTGAAATGGCCAGAGTCGGCATGAGGTTCGGCTTGGATTTAGAGTGCAAATAGATCAAATACGGATCGGATAATGGTAAAATTATATCCGTATCATATTTGCTATTATTTTTCAATATAGATTGAATATTAGATGGATATGGATAAGGATTAGATATCTATTTTTTAATACTATTATTTATTTAAAAAACATATAAATATTATTAAAAAACATCAAAGTTCATAATATTTATCTAATTAAAACGGTGAATAACACAATTTTTTTATAATATATTTTAAACTATATAGTATATATCAACTATTCAAATACAATAATTAAAATTTAAAACTATATTCATATCAATATCTGCCGACATTTTTATTAATATCCAAAGTTTAATACAAATTATTAATTATACCCGGAACTCAACTCAATATCGATATATACCCAAGCCGGCCATTTTCTGGCCGGCTATGTTCCTTCTCTAAGCCGGCCCGAAAATGGCCGGCCATGTACCCTTTTTTTTTTTTTTTTTTTTTTTTTTTTTTTTTAGAGAGAGAGACTATGAAGATCAAAATATTGAAATCTAACTCTGAAATACGATAAATTTTTGTTTAAATTATTTGTTATATTACTTCTTTGAGGAGGGATCAAATTACAACAATTATTTTTTTTATTTTCAAAGTCCAAATCGTCGATCCAAACCGTTCAACATGATTTCCACAATAAACTGTGCTTGCAGATCAAATTTTACATTTTTTTGAATTTGTTTACTATTTATTAAGTATTTTACAAAAAATAGTCATATTCAGACTATTGAATTTTGTACCCATCTTAATAAATAGTAAAAAAATTCAAAAAAATGTAAAATTTGATCTGCAAGCACATTTTATTTAGATAATCATGTTGAACGGTTTGGATCGACGATTTGGACTTTGAAAATGAAAAAAATAGTTGTTGTAACTTGAACCCTCCTCTACTTCTTTTGATGTATAATTAGCATATTTATACTAAAATACGCTAGAATACTTGAAATTATGTTGAATTACACTATATTATAATAAATTATGTTCAATTATATTAAATTACGTTAAATTACAATAACTTCGCTAATTATGCTGAAATACAGTAAAAAAAACACTAAACTACACAAAATTACGCTATAGTAGACTGATTTTGCTCATCTTTCATGAATCATAAAAAATAGTAAAAAAATTCCAAAAATAGTAAAAATTGGTAATCTGCAAGTTCATAGTCTCTCTCTAAAAAAAAAAAAAAAAAAAAAAAAAAAAAAAAAAAAAAAAAGGGTACATGGCCGGCCATTTTCTGGCCGGCTTAGAGAAGGAACATAGCCGGCCAGAAAATGGCCGGCTTGGGTATATATCGATATTGAGTTGAGTTCCGGGTATAATTAATAATTTGTATTAAACTTTGGATATTAATAAAAATGTCGGCAATATCTGTCTGCACGGATATTGAAATATTGAATATCCTTTCTAATTTTCAAATACGGATCCAGAATAATATCTGATCCGTTTGCACCCTGCTTGGATTATGTAAGAATGGAATTCACCAGCGGGAAATGACGACTTTACCCTTTACTACTTGGATTCTGTGAGAACGGAATTCGCCAGCGGAAAAGGACGACTTTACCCTCTACTACATGCAACAGCTTTTCAAGAGAAGTAATGAACTAATGATAATGCAAAACTAGGCAGAAATGGGGCATAAAATGAATACATCTGGGCCCAGCCGAGTTACCGAATCATGGCCATGGGCCATGGATCCACGGGCTTCTGTTATATTGTTATAAGGCTCAGGAAAATAAGAAATTCAGGTTTCTGACCTTAAACCTTTCAGTTATGGCCATGGGGACCTCGAGGCATCGATTGTTTCCAGAAGCTGGAGCAGATTGGCCAAGGCACCCACGGGTAAGTCCACTGATTAACTTTTTTTTTTTGGGTTAAAAATTTCTTCTTTTCTTGATTTGATGTGATGCGCCTTTGCCAATCATAATGATTTTCTTGGAGTATCAGAATTCAGGAGCTTCTTACCATATTATAAACCCTGTGATTAAGTTTATTTATTGCTAACTTATGCAAGTGATTGTCAAAAAAAAAAAAAACAATTTGGTATTATAATTATGAACTGGATTTTTGTCAAGATTGAATCTGGCAAGGCTCATCCTTTCTTATCTAGAGATAAGCTATGGAATTTAATTGATATAAATATTTACTTGCTTTCCTTTTACCTGCAGACAAGTCTTTAAGGCTAAGGAGATTGAAACCGGAGAAATAGTAGCAGTAAAGAAGATTATAATGATAAATGAAATACAAGGAGTATGTACATCTTTGTTTCTTGCATGCATATCTTTTCTCGGTGAATCCTTTTTTTGGAATTGAAGTCTCAGATTTTGGATTATTTGCAGCTTCCAAGACCTGCAATTCGTGAAATCAAGATTCTGAAGAAGCTTGATCATCAAAATGTTATTCGGCTGAAAGAGATTGTCACTTCTCCAGGTTCATATCACACTCTTGAATTGTTCCTTTTTTGTCTTCTGGTACAGTTGATTGATTATCCTTGAAATTGATGAAATACCAATTCCTGTCCCTGAAATACCATTATTTTCCTATACAAGTGAATTGAGTAATGTGTATACTGACATGGAGTTTTCTTTTTAGTGATTTTGAATAGACCTTCAAGATTGCATACTCCTGCAAACATAAAAGGATTGCTCCATGAGTCTTAGATTTTTGACTGGGACTAAAATGTAATATTTTGAATACTTTCTATTTTCAAACTTGCTTTGAGTAATGTCGTATGCACGTTTAATTTCCAAATTTTTTCAGGGCCAGAAAGGGATGAACAAGGTAGACCAGGTAATATAGTATCCCATCATAAACTAAAACATTAGTCTTGCTTTTGATTTGGTGATACAGCATGACTCCCTTGTATTGCTTCAACTACCAGTTGATGGTAACAAGTACAAAGGGGGCATCTACATGGTTTTTGAATACATGGATCATGACCTGGCCGGCTTGTCAAAGAGGCCCAGCAATCAATTCTCCCTTCCTCAGATTAAGGTGATATAATTGTATTTTTTTTTTCTCTGCGAGCCTATACTTGCAAACATTGATCTTTTTATTTTTCTGCTAACTTTTTAATTTTTCCAGTTTTACATGAGGCAACTTCTAACTGGTCTTTTGTATTGCCATGACAACAAAGTGCTCCATCGTGATATTAAGGGTTTGTATCATGTCCACTTCTTTTGTCAGTTTTATTTTACCTCTATTCTCTGTTGGTTTCTTTATATGTTGGTTTCTAGTTGTGTAACTGTTAACTGTTTTGAGCAGGCGCTAACCTTCTAATTGATAACAAGGGAAATTTGAAACTGGCTGATTTTGGTATGGCAAGGTTTTACTCGGGTGAACAAGATGAACAAGATAAATCACTAATTTTTCTCACAGGAAAAAAAGATGAAATCCTAACGGACGGTGTGATAACTCGTTGGTACAGGTAATCTTCTTCATATTTGAAATTTTTGATTTTGAACTTCAATTTGCTTTTATTAACCAGCATTTCTGGCTGTATCTAATTACCATCTGTTACTTTATAGACCGCCAGAACTTCTTCTTGGAAGCACAAAATACGGACCTGAAGTTGACATGTGGTCGGTTGGTTGCGTTTTTTCTAAATTACTTCTTGGAAAGCCTATCTTTCCTGGAGAAGATAAGGTAATATTTTGCTATGTCATTTATCTTCTTGTTATTTCTAGTAAAGTTGCAGTTCTCACCTTGTGTACTGAAACTTGTGAGGATTTGTACTTTAAAACAGGTGACCAGATTCATTTCTTTTGCTAATTGGATTATTTTGTTTTGATGAGAAATAATGCTCTTGAACTAATGCAAGTAACAAAAACTGTATTGTTTCATGAATGTAGCCGGATCAGCTGAAGAAGATATTTGAGATTTGTGGGACCCCAGATGAGAACAATTGGCCAGGCGTGACTGAATTGCCGAGGTACAACAATGCCATGGTACAACAACATCCCATCGAAAGACGCATTAGAGAGGTGTTTAAGTAGTAAGTAACCGCATAACATATGGGTTCATTTTGCATGATTAATTGTTGTTAGTATCTGCATGAATCATTAGTTTCTTTCTTGTTATGGCAGTTTCGATCATTATGCAGTGGATTTGCTTGATAAGATGCTGACCCTTGATCCTAAAAAAGTGAGTACGCCTTCAACCTTTGTTTTTTTTGTTCCCACTTTCTGTAAAAGACACTGATATTATTGCTTTTAATATTGGAAAATCATTACATTTTGGCTTTGGATTAGCTTCCATTTAGTCTACAAACTGAGATTTGTGCAATGTACAAAGTTATAGTCATCCTAGAGACTAGAGAGAGCACTTGAAATTGTCAAAAGTCTCAGAAAATTTTGTTCAGTTCTTTTTTGTTGGATGTATTGATTTTTAGGTTGGAAGTAATGGGAGGACCACCAGTTGCAACTTTTTAAGATCAAACTAAAATTTCAGAATTTTTGGGAACTGAATCTGATCTGCATCATAATTTAAAGACAGTTTGTAATTTTCTTTTTTGTTGATGTATTGATTTCTTTGTTTTTATTTTTTTCCCATTTTTTTTTATCACAGAGAATCTCTAAAAAAGATGCTCTTGATGCTGAATATTTTTCGACCGATCCACTGCCTTGCGGCTATCAGCCCATTCATGGATCCCAGCCTCCCACGGCTGCCAGTGGACCGAGCCACCATTACGATGAGCCTGCTAGGCCCTCTGGTGGCCCCAACTGGTACCAGCAGGGTGGTAGTGCTTCTCAAGGAAGCAGTTATAGGAGGGGCCGATATCCTTCTCGAGGCCGCAGTCCTCCATCCTATGGTGGACGTAGAGGTAGGAGTAGTTATGGTGGACGTAGAGGTAGGAGTAGATTTGGTGGTCCCTACTATCGTGGCCGTAGAGGTAGGAGTAGTTATGGTGGACAGAGAGGTAGGGGTAGATCTGGCGGTCCCTACTATCATCAGGGTGGCTGGTATGGATCTTCAGGTCTTGGCCGTGGACGCAGTAACACGTGGCGTCGGCAGCAGCGGTAGTATTATTACTCAGTACAAAAGTTTCTAAAATGGGGAAAAAGGAATCAAACTTCTTTATTTGCAAGACCAGAAGCAACTTCAATCATCTATTGGTGCGATGCGAGTTCTTATGTGTTCTTGTCTTTAGAGACATGGCTGTGAATTGACTCTATTTGAAGAATAGATGTTAGTTTTGGTAATTTTATATCTTAAAAATAGACCGTAACTGATTTAAAATACTAATAGATACATATGTAAGTGTTGTCATGACAGTAGTACATGTTCGGTTACAATTTGATGTATTGATTGAAAAGCACAAATTATAGTTGATATGAAACTTTTTCTATCATTTCAAACTTTTATTGCTATGAAATAGAATGCAAACACCTTTTAGGATTTATTTTCCTAGAATGTATTGGGTCATATTAATTACCCACCACAATAACCTTTTTGACCTTGTTAGTAGTAGTAACATAATATGCATACGGTTCAGTGGCAAACTAAGCATTTTGAACCATTTTTCTATATGATGATCTGCACTATTATGAAGGACTAGATTTTTTTTTTTTGACAAAAGTGGGATCTTCCCACCGATTGAAATCCCAAACTATACAAGCATAAAATGAAGAACTAGATTATGTTATTTATTTATTTGACAACTACGAAGAAATATTATCAAATAGACAAATATGCTAATAATGCAAACCAATGCATGATTCAGGCTCCATCTTATTATTTACAAACAGGCCCCTGTATCTTTCGCAAATATATGCAATTATGCATGAGTGAGGTTATGGTGCTATGCATAGCACGGATGGGGTCCGTGCTACGGCTCAAAATTTGACTTTTTAAAATTCTAACGGTCGATCCAACCGTTCAATGTGATAACCATATGAATATGTACTTGCAAACTAAATTTTATATTTTTTCGAATTTTTTTACTATTTTTTTAGATAGGTAGAATTTTGATGGTCCAGAATTTTCAAAAAACACTGATTTTTCTATCTATCTAAAAAAATAGTAAAAAAATTCGAAAAAATATAAAATTTAGTTTGCAACTACATATTCATATGGTTATCACATTGAACGGTTGGATCGACCGTTAGAATTTTAAAAAGTCAAATTTTGAGCCGTAGCACGGACCTCATCCTTACTATGCATAGCACCGTAGGCTCACTCATTATGCATTTACTAAATCCGCGCCTAAAAAGACCAAACCCGAAACCCGATCCAGTCCGGAAGAGAAGCTGGGCCAATGGATCTGCAGATCTCATTCTACCCGGTGCGGTATTGCACTGGATCTGATTTCTTTAAAAAATTGGACGCTGCCCGGTTCTCTGCCCCGCCGAACCGGGTCCATTCCTCCGAGTTAACTCAAATTTTGAGTTTATCTCCAAACTGTCCGATCAGAATTCGGGCCAATCGTGAACCTTTAGTATTGGTGCGGATTTAAATCGGACGGTCTGAATCTAAACTCAAAATTTGAGTTAACTCAGAGGATACGAATTCCACCTGACCTCTCTTCCTTTCTTCTCCACCCCGACCGTTGATGTTTCAAAATCGAATTCATTCACCCCCAATTCCTGCTGTGATCGTGACATCAACCAAATTAGATAAGGTGCCATGTTAGCCACCATCAATGGCCTATGCATCACTACAACTCAAACTTCCCTCCATTTCTTATTATTTACAAACAGGCCCCTATCTCTTTCGCAAATTATTTTCCTCCGATTCATTATCCTTCCCGACGAACGGCAAAAAGTTCTCACACATATTCCAGCAATGTGCTGACATCGGGGCCCATCTGTCAGGGAAATCAGCCCATGCCCAGCTTCTCACTTCAGGATTCGTGCCAACTACATATGTGTTGAATTGCTTGATCCATATGTACATCAAGTGCTCAGACCTTGATCATGCACACAAGGTGTTTGATCGAATGCCGTTAAGGTGAACTCTCTGTTCTTTCTGAATCAGAAAGTTTTGTTGGTATATGTAACAATGCTTATCAACAGAACAAAAAGTGACTACTTGAAATTTAATGGATGGCTATAGTTGATTACTTGATGTTAATGGAAAGAACACTTTGTGCAAAAACCTTACTTCTCTTTTTACTATCCATTGCTCATGTCCAAATTTGTTTCTACATTACAAATATTGAAACAATTGCAAAATACTTATTTCACTCGTTGTTTTTCTTGTGTCAGGGATATTGTTTCATGGAATACAATGATTGCCGGTAATGCAAACAACGGCTCAATGAAGATGGCACGGCATCTATTTGATAAAATGCCCGAGAGAGATGTCATCTCATGGAACTCTATTATTTTAGGCTACAACCTAAAGGAAAACTCATGTGAGTCTATTAACCTTTTCTTGGAGATGATCCATACTGGAATCACCCCGAATCGTACCACCTTTGCAATAATACTCAAAGCATGCACTTTATTGAACTTTTTTTACTTGGGCATCCAAGTGCATGTTTTAGTTGCTAAGTCAGGTTTGGATCTGGATGCCGTAACAGGTAGTGCCCTTTTGGACATGTACGCAAAATGTGGGTACTTTTATGATTCTGTCCAGTTTTTTCATGAAATGCCAAATAAAAACCAGGTTTCATGGAGTGCCATAATATCTGGGTGCGTGCAAAATGAGAAGTACATTTACGGGTTGGATCTGTTTGTACAGATGCAGCGGTCTGGATATGGAACTAACCAATCAGCCTATGCGAGCATGTTTCGATCTTGCGCTATATTAGGTTCTCTGACTTTGGGACAGGAGTTTCATGCACATGCAATAAAGAATAATTTTGGGCATGATATAGTGGTTGGTACTGCTATTGTTGACATGTACGCAAAGTGCGGTAGCTTGGATTGTGCCTTGAGGGCATTTTGGGATTTTCACAAGCCTGCAATACAAACTTGGAATGCTATGCTTATAGGTTTTGCAAGAAATGGATGTGGGTTGGAGGCAATTGAACTATTTAGACGCATAATTAGGTTAAATGCCGGGTTCAATGAGATAACCTTATCTGGGGTTATTGGTGCTTGTGCAAACATTAAAGCATCCTTACCTGGTTCACAGATCCATTCTATCACTATAAAATCTGGATTCAATTCATATGCCTCTGTGGCAAATGCAATTTTGGATTTTTATGGAAAATGCAAGCTTTTGTTGGAAGCATCCTGTGTTTTTGAAGAAATGGGAACAAGAGATGTGGTTTCATGGAATGCTATCATAACATCTCTCGAGCAAAATGGACGTCTAGAAGACACTTTGGTGTGTTTCAATAAGATGCTAAGATTAGGGCTTGAGTTTGGCATGATGCCCAATGATTTTACATATGGTAGTGTGATCAAGGCTTGTGCGGGGTTAAAATCTTTGGATCTTGGAGTTAGAGTTCACGGTAAAGTCATAAAATCTGGACTAGGGTTTGACACATTTGTTGGGTGTGCCTTAGTTGACATGTATTGCAAATGTGGCATGATCAATGAAGCCCTAAAACTTCATGCAAGAATTGGCATGCAACAGTTGGTGTCCTGGAATGCAATAATATCAGGCTTTTCAGCCCAAAAACAGAGCGAAGAAGCCCAAAATTTATTTTTGAAAATGCTTGATACAGGTTTGAAACCCGATAACTTCACCTATGCCACGGTGCTAGACAGCTGTGCTGATCTGGCCACGGTTGGTTTGGGGAGGCAAATCCACGCACAGATCTTAAAGCAGAATATGATTAGAGATTTTTATGTGGCTAGCACCCTTGTGGACATGTATGCAAAATGTGGCGATTTGAAAGATTCCCTCTTGATGTTTGATAGAATGCCCGACAGAGACCTGGTCACTTGGAATGCCATAATATGTGGCTATGCTCTCCATGGACATGGTTCGGAGGCAATTAGCATGTTTGAGAGAATGCAACAGGCAAATATTGAACCTAATCATGCTACTTTTGTTTCAATTCTTCGTGCATGCGGTCATGTAGGCCTGTACGATGCGGGTATTCATTATTTTGATTTGATGCGTAGCCGGTACGGCTTGGAACCCCAATTGGAGCACTACTCATGCATGGTGGATATTGTGGGTAGATCCAAGGGTCCCTTTGAAGCCCTAGAAATTGTAAACAACATGCCGTTTGAGCCTGATGCAATAATTTGGCGTATCCTTTTGAGTGTCTTGAAAATTCGCGAGGGCCACGCAACTGAATTAGCAATTGCTGAGCTGGCAGCCCAGAAGGTTCTATTAATGGATCCAAAGGATTCTTCCGCATACTTGTTATTGCGCAACATTTATGGGGAGAAGGGGGAGTGGGGGGAGGTTTCCAGAGTGAGAAAGTTGATGAGAGAGAATGGGCCGAAGAAAGAGCCGGGTTGTAGTTGGATCGAGGTGACCAGTGAGATGCACGCATTTGTTGCGGGAGATGTGAATCACCCCAGAATCAAAGAGTTGCATGAGATTTTGGGAATGTTGATTGGGGAAATGGGAAAGCTCGGGCATGTGCTGGAATCGGGGTTGGATTTGGAGCTGTTTTGTAAGCAAGAGATAGAACAGGAGCAAACATGTGCATTTTAGATTGGAAATCAGAATCAGATTGGTCAAATAAGCGTGTTCAATTTTGAATTGGAGTTTTCTAGACTTGAGCATGTGATTCTCTTAGAATGAGAATTGAAAGTTCTTTATTGGACAGGACATCTCACCTCCACTATACAGGCAGCAGCTGGTGAATGGCTTCCAGTGGTGGAGGATGCAATACATATAGACAGTTACATGCCTACGGAGATGGTGGTCTACCAGGATCCTGTAGAGCATCTCCCACATGAATGAAGATCCAACATCAATCAAATTTTGTTTTTGCAATAGTTATCCTTAGCCCATTACTTTGTGGCTTAGTTAGCTCCAACTTAGCTTACTTTTGGTGTTTAGACAGCTCTTGTGCTTGGCTGCTATGTCTGTTCTATTTCTTTGCATATTTCCTTTCCTGTTATGACTGTGGATGACTCAGCCTAGCTTTTTGCTAGTTGAACTGGATTTTGTAATTATCTTTAAGGCTGTGCAGTGGATGAAAGAAGGTAAAATAGTGAGAGCTGAACTGGACTGGACTGTTTGGCACAAGACCTTTGGCACAAGATCTTCCAATTCCTGTTATGACTGTGGATGACTCAGCCTAGCTTCTTGCTAGTTGAACTGGATTTTGTAATTATCTTTATTTCAAAAAAAAGAAAGATGAGAATTGAAAGAAGGTAAAATAGTGAGAGCTGAACTAGACTGTTTGGCACAAGACCTTTTCGGGGTGTTTCAAAAAACCTTTTGCATGTACGCATAATTATATTGTAAATTTCCATACGTACCCGAGCAAACCCACTGTTTCATATCCATGAAATTATGCCTTTTAACTCTAAAGCATGGGAACCATCTACCTAGCCCTTTCTCTTTCATACATGCTTACTGCTTCACTGCTGCAATTGGCACCAGCAGGGCCTGGCATGCGAGTTGCGGGTTGTCGGGTCCAGTGATGATTTCCCGCTATTATCTCCCTGAAGAAGCAGCAGTTCAGCACCACCTTCTCAATTTCACATTGTATCTTTGGTAAGGCTGTTGGTTTTGACTTTAGTCAAATCAAAGAATGAAGGAGAAGGAAGAGTGTCGATATCAGTCATTCAACAGGGACCCACATTGTCAGGTTTAATGAGGAAGGGGACGAGAAGAGTCTGACACTAACATGTGGGGTGATGGGTTGAGTTAAGGGGTTACTCTCTGTGTATTCTTGCAGAGGAAAAAACGATAGCTGAACTGGGCCCTTGAAGGTGAAGGGAAGGAATTGCACTAGTTCTGCCTGGTGGGACGCCTCTAGCAGAGACAGGAGAGCTGCAGGAGATCTCAATGGAGACTAGAGAGTTAAAATAGGGAGCAAGTAGTTGTGACTGTGTCACTTTGTTTTACTGTTGCGTGAGCTGATCGACTTTCAGCTTTCTTAAATTTTTTTACTTTTCAACAAGAAAGCTTCACGATATATGAGCAAATGCAGCGTCATTTGACAATTATTTAGACAAAATTACTTTCGTTTTCTTAAATTTTTTACTTTTCGGCAAGTAAAACTTCACAATATACGAGCGAATGCATTGTTATTTGAATATTATTTATTGTAACCATTTTAGCGATCATAAAAAAATGATATTAGAATTTAAATCTAACAATAGTGATATGTAGAGTTCACATATCATGTCTATAAAACTTGATAAAACGAATATATATTTTATCATTAATAAAGTGATTTAATTTTTTTAACAATTTGAAATTAACGACTTATATTCAAATTGTATGAAATTTAATACGTACTCTAATTATATATCATTCTCATAAAAATACTAAAATTCGGAATCCAGCAAAATTGTCTAACTAAAATCATCACAGAATGGGGTCGCATTTTTCTTCTGAAATGCGACTATTTAAATTTTTGCTTTGATGCCAATAATTTTAGTAGAGTAGAACTAAGGTGTTCTTAAGCTCACCAAGCCTCTTTGTGAGCTTAACTCAAAAATCTATCGGATTGACTTCAAACGACACATCCAAATCGTTAAAACCATTCTACTTCACGAGTGATGCATTTACATGTCAAATTTAGTTTAGTATAAAGTCAAGCGGTCAAAAAATAATAAAAAATAAACTCATTCAAATTAACTTATAAATCATCTTTTTTTTGACCGCTTGACTTCATACTAAATTAGTTCAAAAATTTAAAATTTGGCATGTAAACACATCACTCATTGAGAAGTAGATCGATTTCAATGGTCTGGTTGCGTCGTTTGAAGTTAATCCGATAGGTTTTTGAGTTAAGCTCACAAAGGAGCTTGGTGAGCTTAAGAACACCTTAGTTCTACTCATTTTAGTATTTGTGATATTCGGTAGATTTTGTTATCAAATGTGATGTATGTTGATGAATGGACAGCGGAGCAAGTTTAATGGGCATTGGAGCTACTTTAGGTTTTAGGTTTGATGGGCTCCAAAACCTTGTCATTCACTTTAATAATCGTGCGTGTTCGTATCAATTTCCGTGCACATGGATCTTAAATTAGATCGGACGGTTCTGGAGCCTATCAGTCCCAAAATAGATCCCATATCCATCGGATCTATCTCTGGTGATGAGGCTAACACCTTAAAACTAACCATTTATCGTTGTTCTTCATTGGAATTTGCATATGCCTTTATTTGAACTAATTATTTTTGGACGATGAAGTTTACTATCTATTTTAGGTGAACATTGCCGATAATATATAGCTATTTATATTATGACAAAACCTGAAACATCGATTTAATTTGTCGTAAGGGTTGGAGTTTAGTGTTTTAGTTTTTCTTTGCCTCAATTTTATCTTTACAAATAGGATAATGATGTATATATAATATCTTCTGCCTTGATAATAGGGCGGGCATTGTTATGTATTTATGTATTGAAAGAAACAACATATTACGTATATTTGTCTTGAAGAAATCTTGATTGAATAGCAAAATTGAAAAATGAAAATTGAACAATCACAAAAATCGAAATATTTATTACATGCCATGCGGCAAGAGGAATCTAATATAGTAAGCAATCATCGGCTTACCTACTACAAAATTAAAGAACAATTTATAGGGAAAAAAACTCAGAATTTCCTGTTCATTCCCGAACGTAGATTCACCATCCACAAAACATAGACAAGCAAATAATATATCTGCCACAGAGCCTTTTTAATCCAAAATAAGCCTCATTATTGAACTGGAAACATCACATTTATGCATTTATACACATAATCAATAACAAGAGAAGAGCTTGTTTTAACCTAAGCTTGTAGGAAGCTGGCATATTTGGCACCGAGAAAGAGCCTCTGCACTGAAAGGAGAGCATTCTTTCTCACCTCAGCATTGTCATGGTTCATGAGATTCATGACCCGCTCCTTTGCTTTCAGGTCTGAAACCACAATGCGCCCGCCTGGGTGATACTGGATGAACTGTGACAGGTCGTAACAGGCAACAGCCAATGCTGTTGGGTCATTTGAGGTCTCCATGATTGTCAACAGAACACGCAGAATCTGAACATTTGTACAATTCGTGATAAAGAAGAAAACAGTTAACTTCTACATGTTGTAATATGCATGCCAACAAAGGAGTGAGGCTATAAACTATGCATAGCGCATATTGATCCGTACTATACATAAATATATCTCCATTTTCAAAGTTCAAACAGTCGATCTGAACCGTTCAACATGATCTCCACATGAAAATGTACTTGTCGATCAAATTTTACATTTTTTTGAACTTTTTTACTATTTTTTTTTATAGGTCGCAAATCACTTGATCTAAATATTCTTACAAGTAGTGATTTTCTACCTATCTAAAAAAATGGTAGAAAAAATTCTAAAAAAATATAAAATTTAGTCTGCAAGTATATTTTCAACACAGTATTGACTGTTTGAATTTTGAAAATGAAGATATTGATCCATAGTACGGACCAATCTACGCTATGCATAGTACCATAGCCTCACTCCCAACACAGTATTAATTAATGAGAAGTCACAACAGTATGTCTTCCCAGAAAGTACATTTATCAGAAGGATGAAGAAACCAATAAAGTGACCCTGAACCTACAGAATAAGCATATATGATCGAGACAGTTCATTATCTAGTCTTAACTGAAAAGGTATAAGCAAATAGTATGTATCATAGAAAGATAATATATTTATTGGTCCAGCTATATGCTTTAGTACTCTATATACAGCAATTACCATTTCTCTGTCAATTTCTTTCTCATCATGACACAGTATTATTCTACTTGTGCTGGTACATACAGAGTAATATATCATGATAGCTGACCACAGTACAGTATTAGTGTATGCTTTTGTACTATATGTACAGCAAAAATTATCTCTCTGTCAAATTTGTTTCTCATCATGATGCAGGATTACTAGTAAGAGAACTCCTCTTTTTTTGGTGGAGCTAGATTTTTAGGCCTCAGCTAACAATAGTGTATAAGATATCACTAAAAATTAAATGCACTAAAAGATGAAAAAATAAAACAAATGAACCAAAAAAGTAAAAGAAAAGATAGTAAAAGGAAAGCTATTTTTTTTAAACTGAGACCCGACAAATATCGGATGGCAATACCTGAAAATCACTCTCTTCAAAATTACTAATATTCTCACGCCAAAATCCCGGGTCTTTGTGCATTGGAGACCAGTCAAGGTGTCCCAAAAGGACCTGTTGCTTGTACTTGTCAAATGAACTCAGACGTTTGATGTTCTCTTTGAGCCCTGCCTCTAGCTGATTAAGTGCTTCCAACAAATCCTACATTCCACAAAATTAACTCATAATGTATAGAAATCAAAGAGTGTATTTGAAACTCTCTTGTATATCCCTGTATATCAAGATTCAAGAGAAATGCAAGCATTTAAAACTATCTCCCAGTTAAAAAATCACACCAAGTATTCTTCATGATAATTTGATTTGGCACATTGAGTTTTAGCTGTCTGGTTGAACTTAAAAATAAAAATTGGGAAGTAAAATAAATAAACACATTTTTTAACAGCTAAAGAATCTTAATCCAATGGAAAAACTAGTAACACATTTTCTAAATAACATAGCCGTCTCACTCATCCATTGAGAAGAGAGGAATTGAAAAGGCATTGTGGACAAAGGAACTTTGAATTTGACAGGCAACTTGGATTGAACAAGTGAATTAAGTAGCATTTTAAAAATGAGATAAATTATTACCTCATCGCTCCAAGCCTGCGCTTTTAGGCTTTGAACAATTTGGGGCAAACCAAGGTCGATCATTTGGGCCGCAAATGCAGTCTTTGGAATCAGATTTCTAAAGATTAGCACCACAACTCTGACAACCTTCACAGTGAAATAATAATCTCTTTATATGCCATTACATTACTGTGTCAACAAGGAAGCATAATAAAAGCTAAGGTTGAATACCGCACACATTCAGAATACCGATGCATTTGGTTTGGTCATAATTGACTCTGATATAACCAGGATTTACCAAATTGGCAAGTACAAAACTTGTGCCGAACCAAGGATTAGCATCCCAACTTTTTTCTATATATATATATAGAGATGGGCTATTGTGCTTTGCAAAGTAAAACACCCTCTTTACTTCGGGCCATATTTTCATTTTGAAAATCCAAACAACCGATCCGAACCGTTCAACATGTTCTAAATATTGAAATGTGCTTGGAGACTAAATTTTACATTTTTTGGAATTTTTTTACTATTTATTAAGCCACTTTGAAAATCGCTAATCCACTGTGAACAGTAAAAAACAGTAAAATTTTCTGGACCACCGGATCAGCGATTTTCAAAGTGGCTTAATAAATAGTAAAAAAATTCCAAAAAATAAAAAATTTAGTCTCCGAGCACATTTCAATATTTAGAACATGTTGAACAGTTCGGATCGGTTGTTTGGATTGTCAAAATGAAAATATGGCCCGAAGTAAAGAGAGTGTTTTACTTTGCAAAGCACAATAGCCCATCTCTCTCTCTCTCTCTATATATATATAGAGATTGCAGTAGGGTTAAAATGCCCCATTGTTTTTGTGCCCCAATCATGCCTCACATTCTTATCTCCGCTTTCAAAGTCCCAACAGTCGATCCGAACTGCTCAACATGATTTTCATAAATGTTCCTGGAGACCAAATTTTATATATCTTGGAATTTTTTTACTATTTTTAAGATAGGTACAAAATCACTGTTTTTTGGATGGTAAATAATCTTCTGAAAAACAGTGATTTTGAACCTATCTAAAAAAATAGTAAAAAAGTTCCAACAAAATATAAAATTTGGTCTCCAAGCACATTTTTAATATGGAGATCATGTTAAGCAGTTCAGATCGTATGTTTGGACTTTGAAAGCGAAGATTGAGTCATGAAAGACATGAGGCATTTGAACCCTACTCATATATTAGATACATGTGTCTCAACTTCAATTTAAGCTTCAAAGAAGCCATTTTGTTACAACAAAATGTCAAGCTTCAGTAAGCAATGTCTAAACCTCGATCCATGAATAAAAAATGTAGTAAAAATAAAAAAAGGCCAAGAAAAGAAGAAAGAAAGAAGAGCCTAGATCCAGTCAGTAACGGAATGGAATGGTTCTCTTATCCAACTAGTAGTGCTTAGTAGCACAGTTGACTTAACAAGAAGTCGTCTGACCTTTTCTTTAGTAGATCCCTTGACTACCTCCATGAGGCTAGATATGACCCGAGTAGTTGACAGGTTGTCAATGGCGGGCTCAAAGTATGACAACAGCCAGATGCATAAGCATGTTTCATAAAGAATCTGCAAAAAAAAGGAAGCAAAATTGAGAGTTGTGAATACCAGTGCGAACTATTTAGGTTTCCTGAAGGTAACCTGACATAGTGACTTTTATATCTTGATCAGTAATATCTAGTGAAGTTATGACAGAAGTATATGAATTCTCAGCAGAACTCTGCCTTTTGTTTCTGAGACTAAACATTTTTTAATCGTTGGAAGTTATATTAAACTAGGGGTGTTCAAATGGTCAGTTCGGTTGAAACCGAAGTAAAATAGCAAAACCAAACTTTTTCCGATTTTTTAAAATCCAGCCGAACCAACCAAATTAAAATGGCCAACTGAATAACAACCAAACCATTTAAACTGAATTAAATTTCGGTTTGTTTGGTTGAACCGAATAAGAGAGATTAAATTTCAAAAAATCAAAACTCAATACATACACCAATACATTTGTAATTTCATAAAATAAATATCAAGATAATATTACACACATTGTTCAATTCCAGACAAAATATGTAGATGTTCTAAAATATCCAAACCAAAATGAAAGGAAGGAAGCGATGATTGAACCAAACAAAATATAAATCATACTTGAACCATTATAATTCGGTCGGTTCGGTTTAGTCGGTTTTGAAAAGTCCAAACAAAACCGATCCATTTAAACCAAAAATTTTCGGTTCAGCTGAAAAACAAACAAAAAGGACCGTTTGAACACCCCTAAATTAAACTATGGCTAGCACTTGATTATCTTGTTTGTAGTAAAGCAAAAAAATTTAAAGACCGGAAAACACGCATGTAAACACACACACCGAACTACAAGAAAAATATTAACAATAAAACGAAGAAAAAAAAACGAAAATGAGTACAGTTTGTACCATAAGGTGTTTACTATTTCATTAAACAAGAACACAATAACAAAATCCTGTACTTGTATAGCTTGAACAATATTGTAATATACAGTGTCCATAAAAGGGAGAAATATTTAAAGATAGCAAAAGAAAAGACGAGGTCTACATTGTACCTGTATAGACTGCTGATTGGAGGCAGGAGAGATCAGAGGAATCAGCAGCTTCACACCATCACCTTGCACAAACAGAGACCGAACTGATGCCTCTCTTAGAAGAGTTGCAAGGCAGTTTATAGCAACTGGGACAGAGCATGTGGGATCTGAAGGGTTCCTCAGCTGTTTAAAACAAGAAAATAAATTATTTTATGGGAGAATTTCATGTATGCCCTCAAATAATTAATTTCATGTAACATTTAGGTATACGCTTGTGTATGCGTTAGAAGTAGAGAAATGACCCATTTGCCCTAAAAAACCGACCAATTAGAGGACTGGCATTTTTCTTAAACATGCTACACATTTTTTATTTTTTTTAATAAGGGCAAAATGGGTATTTATAAATTTAAAATGAGTTTTAATAGAAAAGACAACAAATGGGTCAATTTGTGAGTTTTTTAAATTAAGAAGGGTAAATATGATATTATGAACTTTAGAGGGGGGAGTACATAATTTCGAAATTTTGAGGGATATACCTGAAATTCCCCCTTATTTTATTATATCACCCACAACAAATGCTGCATTGCCACCTACAAAACTCTTCTTACAAGAGATGTGTATGAGAAATTGAAACTAAATGTGAAATATCTAACCTGAGAGCACAGCCAGTCTACAAGACCCCTTAACACATCATGAATTGTTGTCAGTTTGCTTTTTGAGCCTGATGATTCTCCATTCAATATCCCGCCATTTTGAACTTTTGGGCGCACACTGAAATGTAAAAGGTTAGAGAAATAAATGAAACTAAGACACTCTATAGAGTAAATTAGAAAGGTCGAAGCTGCCAAAAAAGCGGAATAGAAAATATACACTATTACCTTACTATTGTCGACAGAATTTTGCAACTCTTTTCCTGTATGAACCAATTACCTTTCCATAATAGCCTGTACATTTTATCAAAGATATAATTTAGCAAAATTAACTACACTATTTTCTCATTGACACTTCTTATTAACTTATGACATGTATAAATTTAACATTAAAGAAGAAACAAATAGAAGAGAAAGGTTCAAGTGCCTCCACTTTTCATGCCTCCCACTTTGTAAAATCACTCCAACAAAATAAAACTGCCAAATGTGATCCATATTGCTTCCTCAACATGCATATGAAAATTACAGTATTTTTGACTTTGCTTCGATGGGACCAAGAACTTGAAAAGTGAACGTCTAAAACTTGGCCATATCAGTGGATTTTTACAATTACTTGATGCCAATTCAAACATGATAAAAATTGTTGCAACTTTTTATGTATGAGTAGAAAAGGTGATAGAGATCACATCCTTATTCTGATATATGAGTTCAATATTTTAATTTAATAATTTAGTGGAGGCATCTGTATATTCCTCATAAATATAGCTCCCAGGTTCTTGTGCTTTTCCAAGTGAATTCATGCTTCAGATTTGAAAGTCACATGCATTGCTTCATCTTTGTAAGGGAGCTGGTGTTATAAAATAACTTCAAACCACCATATATGAAAAAATGGTCATCAATCGCTTAAAAGAACTGTATTAAAAAAATGAAAAAAGAAACTAGATACCTTAGGAAAGGCTCGTAGGTATCTTCATCAGAGAGGGATTTATCATGAAACAATCTCGCTCGCATAGGGTTTGCTAGAAATTTTACAATTAAGAGATGAGTAATTTACAGCAACCTTGCTATTTGGTACTGTATACACAAGATCAATACTTGTAGTCTAGGAAAGGTAGAAACACTTGTACTATGCTGTTATTTCTGTGCACTTGGGTTATGTCTTCTAAAAAAAACTTGGGACCAGAAAAAACAAACCTAATTTTAATTGGTGCCTGGGGTGTGCAACAAAGAATTCTGCAGTTGTTCCCTGGGGCATTTCACAATTTTTTTTGGCAATTTGAAATTTGACCCGAGAACTCAATTTTAATTCAGAAAATTGATTTAGACAGTTAATTTTCCATTGACCTTTTTGTGATTAGTTGATGGGTCAAAAAACAAAATTCAATTATATACAAAAGTTCTGCACTAGGCCTTGGAATTAACCATCACCTGTGAGCATGTCATCAATGAGTGCTAACACGTACTCCACTGTCTCTTCCTTTGAAATATTTCTCAGGATGTTCACAAAAACCCTAACATAAGCGGGCCCCTCCTGAAAATTTGAGTCAAAATTGAAACTTTAGGTACACCTAAGAAGTAAGGATCTGTTTCACTTCAATCTATGTGCCCAAAAATTAATAAACGGTTAAACCCAATGTGCCCCAAAATTGACCCTCAGAAGAAAATAAACACACATCGTCAAGCAAAGCAGCTCTCTGGTTTTCGGGTCTTTTGTCGTAGCGGCGAAGCAACTGGAGACATGCGCTAGTGATAAGCTTTGTTGACATGTATGTTTCCCATGGTATATCCCTCTTCAGCACCTTTAATTATTCAAAAGGAAGCAAGTGTTAGCAATCAGAACAGTACTAACAAATATTATGATATCAAATATCCAGGCAAAAAGAACCCATTTCAAAACAAGTAGTATAATTGTTTGTGATAACAGATACAATCTGGCATTGTGAAAAAATACGGGCTACATGTCAGCATGAAATTTGAAAGGAATGCTTCCAGCACCAGAATCAATACTGTACCAGATGATAAATATAAGAAATACCCAAAAATGATCATCCCTGAAATGGATCTGACCAATGAGACCCTTTTTTTCTGATATTTTTCGACTATGCTGGCTGTAATGTACAACATTGCACGTACTGGTAGAATTGGTGATAGCTCACTGCCACTGGCAAAGGCGTGGAGCAGCAATTACATAGAATCAAAACAACATAGGGTAAAACAAAAGTGATTGGAATAATTTTCTTACAAAATCCAAAACTAGAAGCACAGAGCATTGACAGTGTTAGTATTTTAATAATAATCAACATATTACCTCCGGATTAATTCCTTGTGGATATTCAAAAGGGAACTATAAGTGAATTAATCAACCTCCACTTGTTGTATCAGTATATTTGCTGATATGCTCATCAAATAGAAAAATCACAGTTCATAAAATGGATATTTTCCTCCCAAATTGAAGAGAAAAGATATTACAGTAAAATACTAACGAAAATGAAAGAGATGACTGACCTGTTCTGTTGTGAGCTCGGCGTGATCCATAACCATGGAAGTCAAACCTTCAATTCACCTCTTAATTGAGCGCGTTTAGATCTATTCGCAACAAAATAATATCACAAGAAGTGATAATTAGATCTATTGAGCAGAATGCGAGGGGTTCGCGCTGGTGAGGCTGTGATCGAGAAATGGAGAAGAGGAGGAGAAACGTGCACAGAGTCGATTTGATCGAGAAAAATATTGGGCGGGTGTTATTTTTCTGGGTCAAGCTATCGACAGAGTCAATTTGACTTCACACAGCGCATCAATCATATGCTTTTTCATTTTGTATCTGTTAATCCTGCGCTGCGTGAAGTTAAACTAGCTCTGTCAATATATTTTACCGATTTTTCTGAACCAGTATTAAGGAAAGAATTTATTAAATGCTGATTAGAATTATAATAACGGGAAATAATGAATATCCTCTTATCGCTAGGTCGGGCAATAACACAAAAATTGACGTTTATGATAGAATTCACACGCACACGTTCTAATTTCTGATCTGATGAATTGTGTACCTAGTTTATTTTTTTTTTCACGTATTAAAATTTTGTATTGAATTTACGCTTACTTTGATTACAAGAAATTGTTAACAATTAAAAATTATGTATTTTTTACACTGTGTACACGCATTTTGATGCATAAAAAGGTTAATTTGGTACGAATTATAATGTGCCAAAAGAATTAATTATATACACATTTTAACGAGTGAGTCTATGGTAATACGTATTGCGGATTCACTCGTGCTATGAATTCATCTCTATTTCAAAGTTCAAACAATCGATCCGAACTTTTAAGTATGATCTTCATGTGAAAATGTACATGAAACTAAAATTTTCTTTTTCCTATTTTTTAGATAGATAAAAAAATCATTTGATTTAAAAATTATGGACTATCTCCATCTGAAAACAATGATTTTTTTATCTATTTAAAAAGTAAAAAATTCTAGAAAATATAAAATTTAGTCCTCAAATATATATTTATATAAAGATCATGCTTAACTGTAATATCTATTTAATATCTGCATGAGCCTGAATAGCAAAAGCTCGTCTAACTTATATGTGACTGTCTTGTCCAAATAAGATATAATTTCAGAAGTCTTCAAACTTTTTTGTTTGTGACAAGTAGGTTTTTAAAATTTTATTTTAGACAAATATTTTTTCGAACTTTCTAATATGTGATAATTAGTCTCTTAATATTATTCTAAACTAATTAAAATTAATTTTTAGATATGAAATAACTACAATATCTTTAGTCTAGTGACTAAGATAAAATTCATCACGTGAAAGGTTGCAAATTCGACATGAAAAGAGAAGTATTACTAATTTTCTACAAATTAGAAAAATCATAAAACATAAATATTCAAATATTATACTATACTTATCTTATGGATATTTTGGTCATTTTGTTTTTAAAATTAAGCATTTAATATTAAACTAATAATTCAGAAGAGGTAACTGTCTAAATAAAAAATTGAGAAGTCTATTTATTACAAACTAATAAATCAGAAGCCTCCTATAACATTCTCTATATACAATCGAAAATATACATAAAATTCCACAAAAATTACAATAACACATGAATTGAAACCGAGAACGTGACAAAATTTGAGGGCTCGGTCTAACACCATAGGCATTATATATGAACTTTTTAATCTGAAATTTTTCCTTGGATCAAGAGAATTATAGCATCATAGTAATCACCATTCAGAAATCAGAAATCAGAATACATACAAGTGGTATTATCTCCAGTCTGGAGGACTGGAACTGTCCTGTTTTGGATCATAATTTAATGGATATCTCCGTCATTGCTCCAAACTGGAGACAGGATCATGTGAGATAGATCTCAAATTTATATCTTGTCCGGAGAAATCGGGACCGTTGGCCTAATCCTCTGTAATGGGCGTAGAAGAACGTCCGTGTGGCGGGTTGCTAATAATATATGAAACTTTTTAATTTGGAGTTGAGCTATGCTGTGGAAAAAAAAAATGCCGTTTTGATTCCACTTATATTTTGCAATTTAAAAGTTTAAATAGTCGATTCAAACAGTTTAACAAGATCTTCATATTAAAATGTGTTTGGAGATCAAATTTTACATTATTTTGAGAATTTTTTAGAATTTTAGAATTTTTTTTATGATCAACGGTATTATGAAAAATAGTGATTTTCAAAATTCTAAAAAACAGTAAAAAGTTTCTTAAAAATATTAAATTTGGTCTCCAAACACATTTTAATACAGAGATCACATATAACGGTTCGGATTAACTTTTTGAATTTTAAAAGTGAAAATATGAAGGGAGATTAAAACATCCTCTTTTGTTCTCAAAGCACCGTAGCTCAACTTTACAAAATAAAAGCCGCAAGATCACCAATTTGTACAAAAATATTTACACTTACATAATAATAATTACTGTTGGTACCTCCCCAATTTGTACAAAGTAAGACCGCAGGATCAAATGGATTTTATTCCGATGTGGCACTTTCGTCGACTGGACTTTGCTGACAGATTGTACACTCAAAGGAGTGTACACTTTTAGATCTTGCAATGATTGTTACAATAGCAACACGGTAAATCATATCTCTTGGCTCATGTCAAATGCTTCGTCTCCAGCTTTTAACTTTGACACTTTGATTCTTCGAAAGTCCCTCTTAAAAGGAGCTAATTCCCCCGCATAGAGTGTTTTGATTATCCAACTGACTGGCTGCATGAGAATCATAAAAAAAAAATTAACAATACAATAAACAATCTAATCTGGTCCTGGTTGAATTGCTATTTAGTACACCTTTATGATGGTTTTAACAAAATTTTCAGGAAAAGAAAGAAAGCAAGAAATTTATGTTGCAACCGATGAAAGTACCACGTGACTGAAACTACCCGGGAATTAAGCCCTAAATGTAGTAAAATATTAATAAATACCAACCAGTGTATGTATGTTGTGTTCAAGTGCACAGATCTGGAGATGGCGTGATGATCTTGCCTCGTTCTCTACTAGAATAACACCGGTTTCGGTATTTTTAGATGTCAAGCTGTGAACTAGACTTTGTAAAGATTGAAAGACCTGACCTCCTCCATGCTGCAAAAATAAAGCGCACACAAAGCCCAGGATTTGTGAATATCAGGTATTAAATTTGCAGTTAAAAAAATATTTCTTTTTATTTTCATATTTTCCTGCCTTTTACATCTTGTTAGATGCATGACAATTAGCAAACTTGAGTGAACTGAAGACATGTTTCTTATTATATATTAAAAATAAGAGTTCCAAATTAGAACAAATATTTTACTGAATTAACTGAAAACATTCTGCAGTTTTACATTTGGTACCTGGTTCATTGTCTAAGTAAAAATGACAGAATGGTCCTTAAAAAAGGACATATTACATCACAGGTTCTAATAATTAAGAACTCTTTAACTAGTCCATGCAAACTTGGATTAATATTTCTTCTTGAGGGTTCCACTACCACAGGTTTTCATGTCACAAGTTGTTACGAGTCTCTTTTGCATTAATATTTCAAACTTAAAATTCAGACTAACCATCGGCCTTGCTCTTTACTAGCAATGCACCCATGTAAAATGTGTAATATTTTGATCACTTTATACAAAATCAGAAGTTCATGAAATGTACGGTGCAAGTTCACTGGAATAGAATACTTTCTGTGGGTTCATATTTTGGCCTCAAGATCTAGTAATAAAAATACACTCAATTATCTTCATTTGTGTGGCCAAATCACTCATAAAGAAGTTTATTTAGATTTTGGAATTTAAAATATTAATGTAAAAGAGAGGTGGCATTAGAACCCTCATTTATTTCGACTTTCTGTTACAAACTTACCTTTATAATAATAGAAAATTTGGAAGACGAGCTGAGTTTCCCATAGAGCAAGAAGCCCATGCCATGAAAAATATGAGTATGGCGTTTAAAGAAAAATATATTTCTGTCCAAATTACTCCGTGCAGATGCTCTGAGTTTCTTGATTAAAAACCTAGCAATACAATAAGATGCCTTAGCACCATTCTTTCATTCAAAATAAATAAACAACTAGGCTAGATGCTTTACCAAGAGCACATCAAAATACTCCTGTGTTATAAACTTTTCTGTACTTTTCTTTTGTTAATGTACCTTTTAGGATTTCTTGGTTCTTTAGTTTTATGACAAATGAGTATTTTGATGATAAATTTAATGAGATAAAGTTCGACTTAGATCATAGTTGAGGTCTTTTGAGGCAGAACTGGCTTTAAATTGGCACATAATTGCACAACCGAACCTGAAGTATTACTTTAACTTATTCAATAAATCATGTTATATTGAACTTACTTGGAAGGAGACAAAAGGCGACCAGCCTCAACTGAATCAACTAACCATTGAGGATTCAACACCCAGGAATTAATTGCACAGCCATATAGAAACTTGGTTGTTGCCACCTGTTAAAAAACCGGAAGAAGAAAAAATAATTGAAATAGGTATCAACCTAAAGTCTCAATTGCCACAGTATTTCATTAACTAATATGAAAATTATATAAACCCACATATCTCGAGAACTTTATCTGATATTTGACAAAACTGACCCAACCCAATGGAACAAGAATTCATATCCTCCCCGGTACTGGACAAAGGAATCTTTTATAATTAGTGGATCCGGACCGTTGTTTAACTTTGCACGAATCTCAAAGCACAAATAATACTGGCCCCTGCACTATCCCCGAATAGGCACCGGATCGAGTTAATCTGGGCTGTAAAGTTGTGGGCTCTACCGTCCAACACCTTAGAGGATACTTGTCCATGGAACAAGACCAGATTTAATTTCATGCTCAGTACTTTCCATTTTCAGGGTATATTATATGAGAGATTTAGGGCCATGCAAAGTAAAATTATTCATGGACAGATTGATTAAATGCAAAGAGAAATGAAATCATTTCAAGTAAAAAAGTACCAACCTTTTTAGGACAAATAACAACAGGAGGCCTCCAGTGAGTAGACTCAACCAACTTGGCTCTTAAATCTGAAGGGCAGTCTGGTAATTTTGTCAGAATAAAACCTCCATATCTTCTGATGAGTGCCTGTAATTCTCTAAACTTCTTATTGGAGAGTCCAGTCAGTAAAAAATCTAAACCTTGGAACAACATCTCTTTCCTTTCTGTTTTGTTTCCAGCAAAAGAGCTGCATTTCTCTTCCCTGATTCGCAAATTACAGTCCAAACCATATTTTACTCCTTTTGGCCTTCTAGATTTTGAAGCTGAAAAATCCATCACAAGAGATTTACAAATCACGAAACGTTACTTTATGCAATTATGGGTATTGTGCTAGACCAACAAAGGATATAAGCAAATTTCAAATTTCAGAACCCCAACTCAGCCCCTTTAAATAACTATATTATTTTCTCAGAACCAAAATTCTGATTTTTCTCTCTTATTTTCAAGAAATTCCAGAATTAAAGCAGTGGTCCTTTGATTAATTTGGAAAAGTGTTTATGTCTTTCAGAAATGTCAGAAAACACACAAAAAACCTTCAAGCAAGCTAAGCTGATGAATTTTCAATATTCTCCTTTTGGGGTCGGAGACTAATCCCAATTTTGGATTTTGGAGAGTTCTATTAAGTTTATTCAGGACCTCTTTTAGGACTCTAATCAGTTCCCTTGGTCATCAAAGGTTTTTTGTATAACAAAATTGCTTTGTACAAACTTGAGCTTTAACTAAACATTTCAGGACTTAGTAAGAGGAATAAAAGAAAAAGAGTGAGGCTATGGTACTATGCATAACGCACATTGGTCCGTACTTTGGATCAATATCTCTGTTTACAAAGTTCAAATAGTCGATCTAAACTATTCATTATGATCACCATATTAAAATGTATTTTGCATTTTTTAGAATTTTTTTACTATTTGTTTACATAGGTAGAAAATCACTTGATGTAAATATTTTAGACCATTCAAAAGTAGTTATTTTCTACCTTTATAAAAAAATAGTAAGAAAATTCTAAAAAATGTAAAATTTAGTATGCAAGTACATCTTCATATGGAGATCAAGTTGAACAGTTCAGATCAACTATTTGAACTTTGAAAACCAAAATATTGATCTGTAGTACAGACCAATCCGCGCTATGCATAGTACCATAGCCCCAAAATTTTTATTTATACCATAATCACAAAAAAAAAAAACCAAATCACCCTAGATTCTGAGGAATTCGAGAAATACCCAGGCCGCCAAACCGTTCTGCGGCCCCAGTCAAGGGTCCTCCAAATGAAATAGCGGCCCCATTTTTATTTTTTTTCAGAAATTTTATTAAGACATAAACTTAAAAACAAAAAAATCTTGTTTTCTTTGCCACATCTGGCGCGACAACTTTTGGCTTTATGCAGTAGGGGCTTTAAATTAAAAATTTCTTTGTGCCACTTACAAAAAAAAAAAAATGAGGCCACTAATCCATTTGGAGGCCCCTAAACTGGGGCCGCAGGGCCAATTGGCGGCCCCCAGTCTTTAGGGCCGTAGAGACGTTTGGCGGCCTGGGTATTTTTAGAATTCCCCAGAAACTGAGGTGTTTTGGTTTATTAATTTTGGATTTATGGTACAAATAAAAATTTCAGACCATAGCCTCACTAAAAAAAAAAAAATGTAACTTACAAAAGTGGCCTCTTTTAAGCTTCATCCTTTCACTCTTCTTAGCCTCCCCGTCAACACATTCTGCCTCTAAAAACCTAACTCTTTTGTTTTTACTGCCTACTGTTTCATCCACCTCTCTCCTTTTCAAATCTGAGTTCTTTTTAAAATTTATATCTTCACAAATCTCATCTAACATAACATCAGAATCATCCAATTGTTTCTTATCAAAAGTTTGAGGTGCTTTATTAAACAGTACATCTCTTATCCCAAAATTCTTCTCTTCATTTGAAGTTTGATCCATAGAAGGATTAGAAAGACTGCATGGCACTACAGAACAGAGAGCATCCATGGACGAAAAAACCCCTTCAGTAAGGCATTTGTTTCTTGCATTAGTTGGTGTGTTCGAAGCAACTATCTCATTTTCAGGCTCTTCTACTCGTAGAAAAGGGAAATTTCCCAAGGTGTCCATTGATTCTGAAATGAAGCTTGATTCTCGAATAAATGGTCCTTTGATTTTTCTTGTGCAGGCATTTCTTTGGACGGCAACTTCATAATCCTTCTGAAATTGAAATGCTTATATAAAGCTAGAATTTTTGACACAATGACACGAGTAAAGATAGACCGTTTTTGTGAAGTTCATATTTGGAAAGGACAGATTTTGGAATCTACATGTTGGGTGTACACGTACGAACTTTGCAATTCTTTTTGTTTTTGCATATAATGAACTTGGCTTGCATTTTTTTTTTTTTGGAGATTTCTTCAATCTTTTTCCCCTCAAAGAAAATGCAAGGCTTGATTTACCGTTAAAACTATATATTCTTTTCACTTAAAAGAGGCCAACCTCCCAACCCCCTCAATGGAGCATCTTATTGAGAAACAAATTCTTCACAGTAGTTTGTTCACATATTTCTCAAAAAATAAAATAAAAGTGAATAACAATCTATTCCTATTTAATCATGTTAATAAATTTAAGGTTTAAAAGTAATGGGTTTACCTCAAGATTATCTTCAACTTCTTTCAACTTCCTTTTCATTCCACCAAAATTATCTGGACCTTGCTTTTCACTTTCTATAGCAGCAGCATTTTCTTCATTTGGACTTGGATTTCTAAAATTGAAAATATGGGGCGTGCATGTACTTTCTTTTATGGAACAAGGGACCATTGTAGAATCACGATAACTGTCCGAACCATGAATACGAAAATTTCTATCTGGGCCCCCCTTGTCAGAGAAACCAACATCAGCATAAGCAATAGCCATGGTACATTCATCTAAGTCAGAAAAAGAACCTGATTCATCACCCTCCTGCTCCAAAAAAGCACCTGAACCATCTTCTCTATCAACAAACATCTCTCTCCGTGCCTCCTTTACCAGAAGTGCTGCATCAAGCGCATTAAATGCAGGAAAATGAGACGTGTCTGAATCAAGTAAAACCATTTCTGTAATCACCATAGCTTCAGAGGCTGCTATAGAGAGTTCAATTGCCTCATTTATGTCAGCTTGTGAGAGGGTCGGAGCATCTTTTTTGGTAGTTTTTATGTGGTTCTTCGTTTTCTCTTTCGTACTAGTAATTTTACTTGTTTCATTGTTCTTCGTTTTCTCTTTGGTTAGAGGCGGGTTTTTATCTTCAGACACTGTACAAGAAAGATTCAACGAGAGGCGAAGTGCCTGTTGAAGGAGAGTGCAATTAAGAGTTGTAAGAACCTTCTTAAAGAAAAAGGAAGATAGAAGTCAAATGCTGGCCTCGCTTAATTTTAATTATATAATTCCTATGAATGTCTCTTACTAACCTCAGTTGAGTGTTAGTTGTGCAAAGTGTGGTTCAAATGACTTCTATTTGTGAAATTAGGCTTAATTCTACATTATTTTGCACAAATTTACGGCCATGCCTAATGACTCAATTTGTTGTCAATTTCTTTGTGAATTAATTTACTGTCACTCAGCTTAACCTATTTTAACTAGGTCAGTCCCAGTTAAGTATATGTTAACCCCCAATTTGCACTGTGAATAAGCTTCAGCTATAAACTCTCCTTAGATTCCTGACCAATACTTACCCTCAAGCAAACAAATTGAGCTTCAAATAAGATCGAGGGCAATGAGTCTCATTTAACCCTCAAAATCCCTAATTTTACCTCAATATCACTAGCGTGATTGATTATATGTCAATTAAATTTGAATCACCCCTCGATTTCACCAGGTAGCCCACTATTGTACAATAAAATATCTAAAGAAGTCAAAACACTATTCTCACATTTCCAGTCAAAGGGATGCTTCCGTGGAGTGAATTAGTATCTCCAGATAGATACAAATGGCAACTATTGAATCCAGATTCATTACTTGAGAACTGTTGGCCGTTTTGTTCAATGCATATGTTCTCCTCAAAATAGATATTCTGAAATGGTTCAAAAAGTGAACACACTTAGAAGCAAGCATTAAAGTGAGAGCTCGATACTGTACCAGTTAGGTCCAATACTGAGACAGTTTCAGTAGCAAAACCTACTGTGTCCAGTACATTGATAGAAGAAAGCAGTCAATTAGAAACAAAATGCAAATTGATAACATTACATAAATACTCATTGATAAGGTTAAGGTTAAAAAAGCACCTGTAATTGCATGGGAATGTTACTTTTGTCTTTGACACCTGCAAGTACATTCGGCAGCTGATGTGACTGAAGCCATGGTGGTAGATAAGCTCTTTCCTGATTTAAGCCCAATTAAATATAAATAAATTAACAGAAGGGGAGGAGATTGTAATGTCATTGAAGAGGGCAATAGAAGTAGCGACAAGTCAAGGGGCTACTTACAAGAAATAGGCATAGAGGTGAAAAGTAATTAGAGTAGAGATGATGATGCAAACCTCCGAGAAATGAGGGGAGCGGAATCCACAGTCAGCCATGGAAATAAGCGATGAGAAAGGAGAGAGGAGAGGGGAGGCGAAAGTGAAGCAGTGCTGGCGCCAAAGGAGGCGGTATTTGAGGATTTTGGCGCCTTCCGGTCTCCAAGAAATTTACCAGTTTGCATACTGACCCTTCCTTTCTTTTCTAATTTTCTTTTATAGAAGTCCTTAAAAATACGATTATCACCCATTCGCCCTCTAAAAGTCTAAAACCCTCCCTCCCTTAAAAATACGATTATCTCTTCGTCTAACCCCATTATGGAACAGAACTCTCGAAATGGTCGACCGGTTTTCCGAACTTCCCGAGCCGCTCCTCCTACACATATTCTCTTTCCTTCCCACCAAATTTGCGGTGCGTACATCCCTCCTCGCTCGCCGCTACCGCTGCATCCCCCTCCTTTGAGCTTGACCACTCCGACTCCCCCCCCGGGTCGCCTCTTCAACGACGTAACCGCTCACTGTCTTCGTCTTCGCGATCCTTCTGCTCCATTAATGAGTTTTTGTCTCAAGACAAAGTGCTATAGACCTTTTCCGATCAAACTCACCACAAACTGGCTCAATCGTGCCTATTCGCTAGGCATGCGAGATCTCTCCCTTCATACCCATACTGAAACAATTGCATCCCTTTTCCCACTTATCCTATCCTTTGGATCTCTTCATTCTCTTGTCATCAATTGTGTTTGTGTGGACTCGCCTTGGGAAAGGCACTGGTTATAACATCATCACTGTCGGAAGAGTGTGTGCCAATTTTATATGACATTTTGAAATCTATTTCATAGCCACTGGCAACCACAGCCTTCAATGTACTTTTCTTTCAAAGAGGCAGGTAAGACCGGGAGTTCCTCCAACAATTCAGCTTTCCGGATCTCTAGATATTTAAGGGAAGTGAGTCTCGCCATTGTACCGGGCAATGACTTTAGAGAGCTTGCATCATGGATAACTAAAGACCTAAGAGTACTACAGTTTTGCAGAAACCATTTCTCCGGCAAGGCCTCCATCGCTGAACAATTCCACACTCTCAGATAACTAATATATCTTAGGCTTCTCAGTGGTTCAATAAGGAGTGAGAGGTGATCGATTTCAAGACGGGAGAGCTTTAAAGACGCCAAGTTGTTCCCCTGATTAACACCATGTGCTTGTTTCCTAGATAAATGTTCAACGAGCTTGTCACGTCGATTAATACTCAAACTACTAAGAGATTTGAATGCATTTTCTGAGGAGGGAATGCGAGATATATTTGCACAATCATCAATCCAAAGATCAGTGAGAGTAGTGAGACGTGATGCTAATTCCAGCAGTGGCACATCAAGTTCACCGCAGTTTCCCATGTCAAAGGATTCGAGTTTCACGGGAAGGAGGTTGCTCTTGTTATTAAGTGACTTTAGCATTGGGCAATCCCTTATTGTTAAAAACTTTAGCGATACAAATTTCCCAAAAGCACCTACTGGAATATGTACAAGATTCTTGCAATTGCTGATTTCTACCTGCTCAATCCATTGAAAATATATGTTGTCTTGCTGTAAAAATCCGTTCAATGATTTTAAGTTTTGGCAGTTGATTATCCTCACTATTCTGAGTGATGGTTTTGGTGACAATGTTGATGGCCCACTGCTTGAGTTAGAACTTTGGTAATATTGTGGAAGAGTGAAAGTCATCCTTTATTTAAAATTATATTGAGAAGGCTCATAAGTCATGTATCAATAATTTTATCAATTAAGAAATAATGGCAAGGCGGAAGGCAGTGCCTCAGGGAGACGGCTGGTACAAGGTCACCACTCCGAAGCACAACCACCACAGCTGCCGTCGCCATCAACCTCAAGCACGCCCCTTCTACAACCATCAAGGACACCCAAACACCACCTCTTTTCAAGGTAAGTACCGGTACCATGGGAACTTTCATCATTACCAGAGATATGGAAATCCTGCCTACACCAGCAACATTAATTGTTCTCGTACCGTCGAAATGCTTTTCCCATGCTCCATCTATTCAGACATTAATGCCATTAATGGCAATCCGGTACACTCCTCCCCTTCAAAACCGGTATTACTCAAACCAACAACCCACAACACTTACCGCAACAGTTTTTCTTCCAACCGAGCATTAATGGCTAAGAAGAAAAATAGCACAACCCCCACCAACACGCACTTAATGAACCCCCAGTCCTTCAACTCCCCAGAGAACCCCCAGCCCTTCAATTCCCCACAGAATACCAACCTACTTATTATCCCTTCAAATCATCCTACCTATGCCCAAGCCGTCCACTCTCCTCTCTCGAGCCTCGCTCTCAACAACCAAGCCGGCCACCGCTTGCAATCTCCCCCATGGCCGCACTACATCGACCACAACCCATGGCATCGCATAGCCTCTGCTGACCACACCACCCGTACCGCGCCGGTACCCCAACCCCTACCGCTCCCTCCCAACCCCGCAACCGCCGCTTGGCGAGGCCGCTGCTACAATTGTCTCAACCTTGGACACGACCAAAAGGCTTGCCCGAGCAAAGAGCGGGTATGCGCCGTATGCTGGAGGAAGGGCCATGAAGCCAAAACCTGCACCAACCCGCTGCCCGCTATCGCCAACCGCTTCAACCCGTTAACCCCGAGGGGCAACCTAGGCGAATCTGGCCTTCCGAAGAACCGTCCGAAGCTTGCTACGGTTTACATCCTCGAGACCCAAGTCATGCAGCAGAACGCCCAAGCACTCAACAGGGCTGTCATAGTCGATGCACGTCTCAAACCGAATCACACAACCCACAAAATTCAATCCATCTTAATGTCAACGTGTCGCTCCGAATACCCCTACCCGCTAACCCATATGTCGGGCGCACAGTACTTGCTCTTGCTTCCATTGGGATCGGACCGTCACCGATTTCTACGGACCTTTGCGAAGCCTCTAGAGGAACTCGGCTACATCACCTATCCGTGGAGCCCCGCGATAAACACATACCCATCTCGATTGAAGTATAAAGTGTGGCTCGAGTTCAAAGGCCTGTCGCCACAAGCTTGGTATATTGAACATTTGGTTGCGGGCGTTAGTTCTTTTGGCATAGTGCTTGATCACACACCTCTTACAAAGGTAAGCTCCTTCGAAAAATTGATGATGGTAGTGGCTGTGCCAGACTTAAGCCATATACCCGAGGGCATTTTAATGTGGATCCGAGGCATGTCTCGAATCATAGAAATCTCGGTTCATGGTTGGCTAGAAGAACCCCTCCCCTTTTTTTGAACTTGGTAATCTATTAATTAGATGTGTAGCGCATAGTATGGCATCCGACCAATATATTTTTGGAACATTATTTTGAAACATCAATGTTCTTGTCATTTCTAACAAATGTCTATTTTTTCTTTCCGATACTCCATTTTGTTCGGGTGTATTGATGCAAGTGGTTTGGTGTATAATTCCTTTTTCTTTAAAAAAAGTTGCAAAATTCTTGTTTACATATTCCGTTCCGTTATCCGATCTAAATATTTTTAATTTTGCATTAAATTGGTTTTCTATAAGACAAAAAAATTCTTTGAAGCTACAAAAAACTTCATCTTTTGATTTGAGTAAATACAACCAAGTGGTTCTTGAGAAGTCATCAATAAATATAATGAAATATTTAAATCCATTATATGATTCAATTGGGGCCGGTCCCCATACATCCGAGTGAATTAAATCAAACATAGCCTCACTCTTGCTATAGGAATGAGCAAAAGGAAGTTTAGTTTGTTTTGCCAATTTACAAACTTCACAATTAGTACAATTTAAATTTTTACAATCCAAAATATAATTTAAAATCTTGTCGGAAGGATGCCCAAATCTTCTATGCCAAAGACCAATATCGATGGATTTAGCGGAAGCACAAAAATAATTTTTTGAGTTCAAAAAGTAGTGTCCATTTTCAAGAAATCCTTCACCAATCTTTGTCCCGGTTTCCCGGTCCTGAAATACAACATTTTTGGATGAAAAAATTATATTACAATTTAATTCTTGTGTTAATTTTTGAATCGAAAGTAAGTTTATAGGAAAAGTATTTAAATATAGCACATTGAATATTTTCTTGTTACAAAATATAGTTTCACCAATACCATTTATTTTAGCCTTCATACCGTTAGCAACCAAGACAAATTGGTCATTGTTGGTCATGTCTAAATTTTTTAGAAGTGCTCGATTACCAAACATATGATCCGTAGCACCACTATCAATAATTATTTTATCTAACAAATTTAAATTTTTTGAGTGTGAAGAGATACTAGAAAATTTAGACTGATTTTGTTGATTTAGCAGCATGGACATCTGCTGAATTATTGTCTGCATTTGATCTGATGTGAAATCTGCCTTACTTGACCCGTTTCGGCCTGAGCTTGACCCGCCAGCGAAGAAAACAGCATTTCCAGCGTTTCCAGCACCTGTTTCTCTTATTGGACCGAACTCAGAGGATTTTGGTTTTGGCCCGTTTTGCATTTCCGCGTATAAACCGAGCGCCTCATGCGCTGCTGCATTTCCACGCATTTCCGCGTAGGACCCGCACCCATCACGTGCTGCGCAAAACCCCCTTTGCTCCGAATTTCTTTGATCAGCACCTCTTTGGTTCTGGTCTCCTCTGCCGCCTGAGTTGATCCCCTTTTTCCAGTGTTTTGGTTTCAAATGGGGATGGAGAAACCAACACTTCTCATGTGTATGCCCCTCCTTTTTACACCCTGTACATCTTTCAATTTCGCTGTGATTTGAGTAATTCTGAGATCTAGGGTTTTGGCTGAATTTGGGGAAATTGGATTTTTTGGTCACTGCAAAGCCGTGGGTCTCGTGTCCCTCTTCGGCTACGACCTGTGGACCACCGATGGCTTCCCTTCTGCTTTCTTCTTGTTGGATCATGTTCTTGATTTGAGAGTAGGAGGGAAGAGGAATGGTGTTCATGATTTGAGCCCGCACTGCCTCATAGCTGGAATTTAGACCGGCGAGGTACTCGAATATATCATCTTCTTCTTGCCGCTGTTTGATTATTGCCAGGTCAGTGGTTGGCGGCCGGTATAATCGGAGCTCATCCTTTTTCTTTTGAAGAGCACCAATGTACTCTATATGCTTTCTATGGCCTTGCTTTTCTTGCTGGATTTCTTGCTTGAGTTGGTAGATACGGGAATAATTATTTTCTTGCCCGTACATGTCTTTCACGGCTTGCCACAACTCAAAAGCCGTGTCAGCAAGTAGAAAGAGTTCTGAAATTGATGGCTCCATGGAATTTGTGAGTCATGTTATGATTTTGTCGTTTTGGGTTCTCCATTTCTTTGCTGCCTTTTTTTCGATTTCGGTCAGCAGATTTGGGTTTTCGGATGTTGGCTCTTTATTTTCTCCGGTGATGTATTCTCGCATCTCTCGACCGCTGAGCGCTCTAGATGCAGCCTTTGCCCATGTAAGATAATTCTTGCCATTGAGCAAAGTATTTGTGAGCTTGGAGGAATTTGTAGCCTCGTGTTGCCCCTCTTGAGCCATTTGTTCTTTGCTGATTTTTTGAGTACCAGCTTACTGGTAACGGATTTGGGTTTTTTTCGGTCACAGAACTTAGTGCTCTGATACCATGTTATTTTTGAGAGATGCAAAAACTGAGGAGAATTGTTTTTTCTTATTGCTTAACATTCTATTCTTTTACAGTAGAGATGTTTCTCTTTATATTACATTCGCTCCAACGGTTAGAATTTTACCGTTGGTACCTATCCTAGTTACTGTTTGGTACAGCTGTCCCTATTTACACTTTTGCTTATATACCCCTAATCTATGATGAATTTAAATTCTGAGATTATTCTTCAACAGCGAGCATGAGATGGTTGCTTGAGCCAACCAATTATCTTCCCATTCTCAACTTCCCTTCCAAACACTTCTCTTTCAGCTAAAAAGGAAGTAGTTTCGCGCCTTAAAATTTTACCGGCTTCATATCGTGACTCAGAAAGATCACGAATACCTAGAACAGTGGCAGCTTGGAGGAGAGGCTTCACACCATCAACAGCCCGATCCAACATTGCTACAGCCTTCTTCAACCTTCTTAAAGTATCATCATTGGGAGCACTTACTTTTCTCTTCTTTGAAGAGAAAGCGGATCCACCAACCTCATCTTGGTTTATCACCATATCCTCCAACTTCTTATACTCCAACTCATCAAGCACGTCTTCGGATGCTTCCAAGGCTTGCCTAAATTGCTCGACCCATTGGCTAGCATTTGGGTGCTTCTTCTTGAGTGCTTCAGCAATGCCTATGACAGCTGTGATTTGAGGAAGAGCTGTTTGTAGCCTATTCAGCTCGGCTTCGCTGTCGGCTGGCAGCATATGGTCAAGCAAGTACGAATAAGCCGTACTGACAAGGTTCTCTACAATAGAGGACCCCGCACAGTCGGCAATGGTCGAAACAGCAGAACCTGCCCAGTTTGCAATGGTTGAAAGAGCCATTTTGAAGTTCCTTCTTCTCTTGTGGCACCTTCCTCAAAGCCGCTGGTTTTTTTTTTCTAAATTTTTTATCTTTATTTTTTCCTTTTTCTTTCTAGTGTTGCTTGGAAATGACAAAGAACAAGTCTGACAATTGTTTTTCCTTTATTGTTGTAAGCACGTACTAATTGTTGGTTGAGAGAACAGGTTAAGAAATGAAGATAGCAAAAGACAGCTTCTTTCAATGATAATATAAAAGGAATGAAAGTTGGTCAGAAACCAATTAAGATAGCAAGATACAGTGGTGGGTTGATTAATTAATTAGCAATGGACAGATCGTTTGAAGGAGAAATTTGTGAAACAGAAAGATGAATCGAAGATGAGATATGGAGAGAGACTGACTGAGATGACAAACAGAGATTACATTACTTGATTGAATTTAGTCGTGAAGGACATGAATAGAGAGCACAAGCGCATAAAACATCCAAGTCACTACGCTGTTGTAGATCATCAAGATGCTTTGTGGCACATTTTTTATAAATGTTGTTTGGAAATTAAATGATGAGAAGCTGATCTTCAAGGTATGCCTTCGTAAAGCAGACTAAGTAACAGCTGCGACTCGGCACATGGATACCAAATGCTGTATTCGACCTAAAAGATAAAGGATTCTGAGTTGCCAAGGTCAACTCCTCTGTAACTGTAATTCAACCTGTAATGTGCAAGAAAATTTTAAATAGTGTTGTAGTTGTGGGCACGGGTGATTGATTTAAAAAAATGAAATATTATAAGAAAAATCGAAGTTTTGAACTTAAAGAAAAACGTATGCAATTTTTTATGTTATTTTATTCTACTCTAATTAAGTTCTTATTCAGTGGAATGTAACAAGAAATAATATTTATGCAAACAATGTTAGTTTGACTATTTTTATGCTTGTATAATTTTTTTTGGATATTCTGATTTAGGGGAAAAAAATCCACAATATAAGAAAGGAAATAGCAATAATATATTCAGGAGCGGAACCGAACTTCTAAATTATGAAAGTTAAACATATAAATTTTTTATGATGTGAATAGAGATCGATTTATATTATTCATAGTATTTTACTCTAAAGTATATCAAAAATCATATATAAAAGCTAAAATTTTGAAAATTTAATGTGGGTCAGTTGACCCCAGATATTATATGTCAATCCGCCCCTGTGCTTGCTACATGATAGATTCCTTTTCTTCAAGAAAACGAAATATTTTGAGACACTGGATAGGCTGTAAATATCTGTGTAAATAATGGTGCTGCGTGAAAATTATGAGCAAAATAAGGATTTATACACCAAATTAATTATCTGGAACCCACAGTAATCTCTCTTCAAAGTTCAAACCGATAGGGTTTTCTGCAGTTATTGTCTTATTGATTCAATATTTGGTTAAATGAACAAATTTACCCATATTCTCCTTTTTAAGTTTTGCCCCATTGGTCACATATCAGCGTTCCAGAAGATCGAAAGCAAAAATGCAAGATGTTGAGGCAATTTTAATTATAGATTAGAGATATCAAAAATCAAATTTAACAATTTTATTGTAATGTCATATATACTCAATATGTTGAATTACGGTTTAAACATAGCAACTGTACAAAGATTTGGTGGTTAATTGGAAAAAGTCCCTTATCTCTTAAAAGTTAAAACTAATCTATTATGCATCGTACATTCGTACCAACAAGATCAATAAAGGAATGACACGTGGACTGAACTCCAAAAGATCAATTGAATGAAATGCCAATCAACGGTAAAAGCTTTAAGCTTGTAACAGAGAATTTAGGAAATCATGTTTTGTATATATCGAATGTTGTATTACATCAGTTGCTTTATATAGACTCTTAGTCTCTAAGCTAACTGTCTCTAGTTACAGAATATAACTAACTATCTCTAGTTATAACTAACTATCTCAACAGAATGTTCTAACTAACTAAGTCAACAGTTATCTAACTAACTTTGACCGTTGACATGCTTCTAGTCTATTAGCCTCCCCTCAAGCTGAAGGGACTTCATGAACCGTAAGCTTGGTCTTGAGATGAAGGAAGCGAGGAGTAGCAAGGGGTTTGGTGAGAGCATCGGCCAATTGGTCATGAGAAGAAAGATGGCGGATGAGAAGAGAATTGTTAGCAATCCGTTCTCGTATGAAATGGAAGTCGATTTCCACATGTTTTGTTCGAGCATGGAACATGGGATTCGATGCGAGAAAAGTTGCACCCATATTGTCGCACCAAAGTGTAGGTGGACATGGGAGAGAGACATGCAATTCGGCCAAAAGGTATTGTAACCAAACAAGCTCCGTACTCGTAACGGCCAAACTTCGATACTCCGCCTCGGTGCTAGAACGGGAAACGGTTGGTTGTTTCTTAGATCCCCATGAGACAAGATTGGATCCTAAGTAAACACAAAATCCCGTGGTAGAGCGTCGATCATCAATCGAGCCAGCCCAATCCGCATCGCTATAGGCATGAATCGTGAAAGAGGAAGTCGGTTTGAGAAGCAAGCCATGAGTCAAGGTTCCTTTGAGGTAGCGAAGAATCCGCTTCACGGCAGCCCAATGAGTGGTAGTAGGAGATTGCATGAATTGAGAGACTTTGTTGACCGCAAAAGAGATATCGGGTCTTGTGAGAGTTGCATATTGCAATGCTCCTACAATAGATCGATACAAGGTAGAGTTTTCAAAAGGATCACCTTCATGTTTGGAGAGAGAGGTGTGAGAACACATAGGCGAAGGCAAGGAATTGGCATTGTCCATTTTGGCTCGACGAAGAATATCACCAATGTACTTGGTTTGCGAAAGATGAAGGCCGGTTTTGGTTTTGAGAACTTGAATGCCAAGGAAATAATGAAGTGGTCCAAGGTCTTTCAAGGCAAAGGTTTGTTGAATGGAAGAGATGAAGTTTTGGATGTGCACCTCATGGCTACCCGTAATGATAATATCATCAACATAGACTAACACAATGAGAGTGAAAGCCTTTGTAGAGTGAATAAAAAGCGAGGGATCATATTGAGAGGCATGAAACCCTTGTTGGAGAAGAGAGGAACTCAACGTATTGAACCAAGCACGAGGAGATTGTTTGAGCCCGTAAATAGCTTTGGAAAGGCGACACACATAATGGGGATTAAGTTGATCTTCAAAACCGGGTGGTTGTTGCATGAAAACCGTCTCGTGAAGATCACCATGGAGAAACGCATTTTGTACGTCAAGTTGTCGGATTGACCAACCAAGGGAAATGGCAATGGTAAGCACAACACGAATCGTCGTGGGTCTAACAACGGGACTAAAGGTGTTGAAAAAATCAACTCCTTCCTCTTGATGGAACCCTTTGGCTACAAGACGGGCTTTATATCGCTCAATTGACCCGTCGGCACGTTTTTTTATTTTGTAGACCCATTTGCAACCAACGATATTTTGATTGGATGATGGAGGAACTAATTCCCAAGTATTATTGTGTAAGAGGGCTTGATATTCGGTCTGCATGGCATGAAGCCAGTGAGGATGTTCTCGGGCTTGTTTAAAAGTGGTAGGCTCGGTTTGAAGAAAATCGGTTGAAAAAGCCACATGATCAGGAAATGTTCTTTGCTTGCGGGTATTATCTTTGGTGCGTGTGGTCATATGGTGAATAGAATTAGTGGCAGGTGGTAGGTTCGGCTGAGAAGTAACAGGTAAGGGAGTCAACTCTGTAGTAGCAGGTAAGTCAATAGAGGGTGACATGTTAGGCTGAGAGGAAAAATCAGGGTGAATTGGATCGGCTCCAATGCATGAAGCATCCGCAGCGGAAGTGGGAGTAGGAGTAGAAGGTGCCGGATCTGCTACAACAGAGGTAGTATGAGATGTGGGTGAAGATGGCGCAGGAGATAAGAGGAAGCCCAGTTGAGATGGCCCAACAGAGAGCTGCTTAGTCTGAGAAGCACCTGGAGACCGAAAAGGGAATGAATGTTCATCAAACTGCACGTGCCTGGAAAGAAAGATTTTGTTAGAATCTAAATTCAAACACTTATAGCCTTTTTGGCCGACTCCATATCCGAGAAAGACACATGGTTGAGACCGGTTTTCAAGCTTGTTAGCATTGTAGGGCCGGGTATACGGGAAGCATAAGCAACCCAAAACCCGCAAAAATTGATAGTCGGGTGACTTCCGGAAAAGAGAAAAATAAGGGGACGAAGAATTGTTGCAAGAGGGTAGTCTATTGATTAAATAGACAACACTCAAAAAGATCTCATCCCAATAAATCCCCGGAATAGAGGCATGTGTCATGGAAGATAACGCAAGTTCAACAATATGCCGATGTTTCCGTTCGGCAAGGCCATTTTGCTCCGGCGTGTAAGGACACGATTTTTGGTGAAGAATGGAAGGAAAAGACCGGGTGATCGGTTTAAATTCCGTACCTCCATCGGTACGAAGAGTTTTGATGGAGCAATTAAATAAATTCTCCACTTGAGTTTTGAACAAAGAGAAGATACGAAGAACCTCATCTTTTGTTTTCAAAAAATAAATCCAAGTATATCGAGTGAAATCATCAATGAACAAAATATAGTAACGAAATCCATTAGATGAAAGAATTGGTGCCGGACCCCACACGTCCGAATGCACAAGTTCAAGAGGATGAGAGGTAGAAGACATGCTAAGAGAGAAAGGAAGCTTATGAGACTTGGCCAAACAACAATCATGGCACAAGTTCATTTTATTTGTGGTACAAGGCAAAGAAAAAGCATGTAAAATTCGGGAAGTTGTTGAAGAGGATGGATGTCCAAGTCGGGCATGCCATAGATCCGCGGAAACCCGTTCCCCAAGGTAAGCTCTAGGAGAAGAAGAGGGTAGCAAGTAGAGGCCATTAAGAACCGTGACTTGAAGAATGATCTTCTTGGTGCGGCGCTCCTTGATGAAACAAAAATTAGAGCAAAACTCGATGAGAATTGAGTTGTCACGTAAAAGCTTCGAAAGGCTTAAAAGGTTCTTAGTAAATGAAGGCACATAAAGAACATCTTGCAAGAAAAATGTGAAATTAGAGAATGAGAGAGTAGATGAACCAATGTGACTTATAGGCATACCGGACCCATTGCCGATATGGAGTGCATCGAAACCCTCATAAGGCAAGTAAGATGACAAATTATTGATATCATTTGTCACATGGTGAGTGGCACCGGAGTCAAGGTACCAATCGGATGAGGTGAAGTTTTGTTGCTGCTGAGCCATATGAGCCTGATATGGAGCAGGTGCTGTCTGAACCAAATTAGACTGATAATTCGGCTGAGGTTGTGCAAAATTCGGTTGAGGTTGGGCTGCAGCTGCATCACCTAGATACCAACAGGCTTTGGCTGAATGGCCCTTCTTAGAACAAATTTGACATATAGTGGATCGGTCTGGGTTGAAGGGCCTGTAGGAACCACTATTAGAGGAATTAGTGGGCTGAGGAGACAATATAGGCCTGTGAGGAGGAAATTGATTCACTGGTCCAGAAGGCCGCTGATTGTAAGAGGGTCGCTGGTGTGAACTGGGTTTCGGATTATAAGATGATTTCGGGTTATAACCATGCCCGTAACCAGGAGGCCTAGGTCGCGGACCCGATTTGGAAAAGAAAGCGGTGGGATTTTGTGTAGACGGGAGAGAAGAAGAAGAGATCAAGTTCGTCTGGGATTCCAATCGAGACTCATGAGTGAATAAGAGAGATTGAAGCTCGGGTAGAGAAATGCCTCCTTGTCGAGCAGTAATAGCAACAACAAAATTGTTGAAGTCAGAGCCTAAACCTCCAAGGATGTGCATGACTAGATCGTCCTCCGAGACCGGCGATCCTATGAAGGCAAGTTCATCGGCAATGGCGCGCATTCGCTGAACAAACTCAGTACAGGTGGAGCCCCCTTTTGTAGTGGTTTGAAGTGATCTCCTGAGTTCGTTTAGGCGAGCTCGGGAGGTTGCCGAGAAGGTCTGCTGAAGGTTGCTCCATAAGTCGGCTGAGGAAGTGCTCGAAACGACTTGACCTAAGATCGACTCGGAAAGCGATGACCGTAACCAGCCAAGGATCAGCTGATCTTGCTGTCGCCAATGCTCAAAACTCGGATTTGGCTGAGATTGCCCTTCAATGGTAATTTTTTCACTCGGAGGAGAACTATGAAGATATTTGTACAGTCGATAGCCATGGAGAAGAGGCACAATCTGAGATTGCCAAACCAAGAAGTTGTTTCGATTTAGCTTGATGGAGATAGGTAAGTTCAATAGAACAATAGGCTCGATTTGATTTTGAGAAGATGAAGAAGAATCTGAATTTGTGGGATTTAGTATAGAATCTTGAGAAGGTAAGGCCGCCATGGCTCTGATACCATAAAAGCTTTAAGCTTGTAACAGAGAATTTAGGAAATCATGTTTTGTATATATCGAATGTTGTATTACATCAGTTGCTTTATATAGACTCTTAGTCTCTAAGCTAACTGTCTCTAGTTACAGAATATAACTAACTATCTCTAGTTATAACTAACTATCTCAACAGAATGTTCTAACTAACTAAGTCAACAGTTATCTAACTAACTTTGACCGTTGACATGCTTCTAGTCTATTAAACGGACATTGATATAGTCAAAATAATTAATTAAATAGAATGAATATGTACGTAATTGAAGAATAGAATAGCAACATATTGTGGTAGCATTAATTTAGAAATCAACATAATTAAGAATTATAGTGAGTGGTCAATCCATTACTCGCCTTAGCCATCATTATATATTAAAAATCATAATTAACTAATAAAGTAATATTATATTTTCAGACATTAATATAGAGAACTGCTAAATTTCCTATCCAAAATAAACTGCAGTTCGTAAAAATTATGTTTACAAGCACTTAATCCATATAAAAAATGATTTCCGTATAGTGTTAATTAAGTTTCTTTTGAGGTAGTAGCAGGGCCGGATTCATGATTTTCGTCGGAGGGAAAAGAAAATATCGAATCGGATTTAAATCCATTAACTAATTGAGTACTCGATAAAAAATAATATTTTAACTTATACTTTCTCATACTTTGACTTGTAACTAATTTATAATTCTAATTACCAATCAAAATTCAACAAATTTATTTCAATTTTAACCCTAAATTTAACTCAAATTACAAATCAAACCTCCAGAGGAGGACAAAAATATTTTTAGGAAGGACAAAGTCGGTCGGAACCGATAAATCTCCACTAAAACTCAAAATTCAGGGGGAGCAGCTGCCTCCTGGGACCATGTGATCCGCCCCTGGGTAGTAGGCAAATAGCCTAGTATAAATTTTATAAAATTTAAAATTTAAAATACATGATAATAGTAATTTCAACGGATGAAAAGGTGAGAGAGAAGTGAGAAATATCACAGTAATAAATAATATTAGAACAATTAAAGACCTATTTTTTTTTGAAAAATAGGCAAAAATGCCCTTCCATTTATATAAAAGACTTACAATACCAGAAACATAAAAAAAACCAAAACTGTCCTAAAAAATCTAAAACTTGACAAGAACCAATAAAAAAGAAAAAATGCAGAAGGACACCCAAAACCCCATAAATGTCGTAGAATGGTCTTAGGATCACCTAACAACATGATAAATCAGATACTGACTCTGAGAAGAGCAATATCAAAATTTTTTACTGAACTCTGAGAAGAGCAGTATCAAAATTTTTCAGCTGAATTTATAAAATGCATCACTGACCCGGCAAAACACAAAATCTCGAAAGCCGAAAAATGTCAAAAAAGACAATAAACATAATGCCATAAGTTGCAACAGCCAGCAACATCCAAAAAACAAGCATTACATTGGACCATGTCAAGATTATTAAAACAAGTAACAGCTGCCAAGCACAACCAAATTTGTCCATGTGTGGCCAAATCATAGGGTTAATGAGCAAGAAGCAGTGGTACCGGTGGTACACTAGAACTGTTACCACCATTCATCTCGAGGGCATCAACAAGCAGGGGAGGCATGGTCTGAAGGGGCACCTTGTCCATATCCTCAGGGACCCATAAGTGGATGTGATGTATCGGTTTTTTCTTCTTATTGCCTAACCATTAATCCAACAAAGAACAAGTTAGTAAAACCATTTGTTTAATTGTAGGAATGTGTTTATTATCAAAACAAACCGAGTTTCGAGTTTTCCAAATGGCCCAAAAAATAGCACTGAGCACCATGACTATTGCTTGCCTCTGACAAGGTGGCATTCTCAAAACAAATAGTTATACGTCCTCTAAGGACTGCCAATCAAGAATAATATCGTTGAAAATTCCCCATCCACAACCAAATTTGGGAAAAATAAGGACATTTAATAAAAAGATGTATTGATGTTTCCTCTGCACCACTGTCTAAACAAAAGTGGCATGTAGTTTCTCCTGCCAATTCTTTTTCTTTAACACCTCTTTAGTAAGAATCTTATTATGAAAAGTCAGCCACATGAACACTTGTATTTTATGTGAAATTGGTGTGTGCCACCATAACATGGAGTCTTGCACTAAGACCCCTCGAAAAGAAAGAAAACAATAAAGTGAGCTAGTAGAAAATTGATGTTTGGAGTCCCATTTCCACAGTGATATATCAGGATTGTCATTGAGAGGGAATGACTATATAATAGTCAAGATTTCATGCCATTTTGATAAGAGAATGTCATGTAGCTAGGGTTCTTCGGAACCTTATCATGGATCCGTTTGAAACAAGCGCTTCCTGAACAGAAATAAACGGGTTAGTACATAAATCAAACACATAAGGGTATGCAACAGAGGGGGGACATTTTCCAACCAAAACAATTAAAGACCTATTGTCTACTTTTTTAATAAAAATATTATTTTGTTTATTTATTGTTTGCCACGTAACATATATATATATATATATATATATATATATATATATATATATATATATATATATATATCAAGTAACACATTCATCGACATAAGTCGGAATGTGGAGCTCATATGCAAATAGAGACGAAGGCTTTTTAAAATTGGATAATACAGTTCCATCCAAGAATGGGCCGTGAACATGGGTCAATTGGATTAATTTCACACTGGAACCCAACAAAACAAAGGTTTTCTTCACTACTGTGTACCCTACACATCTTAGTGGAAATAAATCTGCTGCGATCTAAAGAAATTGCAGGTTCCTGTTATTTCAAATTTAACAATTTATTTTTTGGAATGTACGAATCTTATTAATAGAAGATGTTTTTTATGCACAAATTTTAAAACAAATAAAAGGTTGAATTTTAAATAAGAGTCCTGCAATTCCTTTGGATCGCAGCAGATTTATTTCATATTTTAGTAGCAACAAATTAAATGTTGCTCTGCAAATTGGATGTCAACATGAAAGTTTACAAGATGAAAATTTACCTGCCATCATTTCTGTTCTTCCGCACATATATTGGATGATATTATATTTATTCGATGAAAATTTACACGAAACAGACTTTTGACGATTTAGTATACCATGCTGGTTATTCGGTAACTTTCTGATCCGAATAAATTAACTTATGTCATATTTTTCATAGACTAATTTAAGAATCATGTCAATTATTATAAACTAAATCAACAAAAGAAATTTGCGTAGCAATTCATTTGTTGAGGAATAATATGTATTATCCACACGAATTAACTATATTAAAAAAAACTGCATGTCTTTTTTTAATGTATGGCAATACGTACACTGAGATTCCTAAAGGACGTACGACGCCTAACAATTAATTAACATCCCTTTTTATTATTCCCTCTAGACTTGTGTCTGATGGCCTTCAAAGCATTTGATCTCGTCTGGTTAACTGGATCCTTATTTTTTAAGATACGTACGATCGAGGTGACGGCATTTCAAAGGTTGGATTGCTAATTAAGTGCTACTTATTAAGTTCGAATAAGAAAGAGGTAACCGAACCGTCATATATTCTAAAGTCTGAACTCTGCACTACGTACTGTTGCCTATAAATATCCCTCTAATTGAAATTGAATAAATATTAATATACGACGACTATGGCCAGCAACAGCAAACTCAAACTGAAGCTTCTGATCGAGAAGAAATCTCAGAAGGTACTATTCGCCGAGGCCGGCAAGGATGTCGTCGATTTCCTCTTCAGCCTTTTGGCCATGCCGATCGGATCAGTTATAAAACTCATAACCAAGGAATCCATGACCGGTTGCCTAGGTGCAACATATGGCAGCCTTGAGCAACTAGACGACACCTATCTCCTCTCCACCCAAACCAAGTCACACCTCCTTAACCCTACAAGTTCAACTACTGCCTCAACCAACTCCTTGCTTCTCTTAGCGACTGATGCTCCAGTTGACAAACATAATAAGTACTATACGTGCCCAAATAATGGTTCATACAACCCATATCAGTTCCATAACCAAGTCACTGATGCATATGGGACAGCTTGTCCCACATGCCGAAAGGGGATGATCATGGAAGTTGAGTTTGTGGCGAGGCCGATTGTTAAGCAAGAGGAGGACAAAGGAGAGAAGGGTATTGTGAAGGGCGTTGTCACATACACCGTTATGGATGATCTGTCGGTAATGCCGATGTCGACTATATCGAGTATTACTCTTCTCAACATATCATTTGGCATCAAGGACCTCAGCACTCTTCAAGAAAAAACCGTCGGCCTCGGCCTCCCAGAGGTATGTGGGTTTGTGTGCACGTGTGAAGAATGATTTGTTTGCATGATTTGGATTATTAAATTTGTAAAACAATTTGTGATTCATTTTATTATTTTTTATTATCCATTTACGCTAACTGCAAATCACACACCCGTCCAGTACATAAGAGCCAAACATCGATCATAATTCATCAAAGAACTTTAATAAAATATTAAATCACATCCAGATTCTTACAAGTTAATACCAATATTTACAATTTATATATAAATACTGACTACCAAAATTCTGTTCTATTTAATTCCTTTGCCAATATATCTTGTGACCATTTGCAGTATATATTAATTTAATTATTCTTTCAACCGTGCTAGTAAATGATTTCTAACTTGTTATGTTTTTTTTTTTTTATCAAACTAGGGTTTAAAGCTACTAAAAGCTTCCCTGCAGTCGAACAATGTGCTGACTGATGTTTTTCAGACAAAGAAGAAGAGGAGGGCTTAAACAAAATATGTTCTTCATTTTGAAAACAAATCTTGTGTTTTATTGTTTTCTTTTTCTTTTTCTTAATAGGGTTATGCTGCTTGTTGGTATCCATGATTTTGTGTATGATGCTTATATCTGAACATCTTTCATATATATATATATATATATATATATATATATATATATATATATATATATATATATATATATATATATATATATATCATATGTTAACGTGATCTTCTTTTCTTATAAGTTTCTGATTACGAAAACATCAGACATTAATTTGTATTGTAATATTTTGTTGATTATGGCGAAGCACTTCCTTCTATAACTTCGATTCGGCGCAACTTTTATCCATTTAAGAACAAAAAAAAAAAAGACCCCCAATATGTTTCAACTTCATAAGTGGGTACAATTAAACCCATCAATAGTCAGTTTAGTGAACTTTAATTTACTTTTTCTTTTGAAGAGTTCAATTTTAGCAAGGGAACTTTTTAAAGCCAGCCAAACCTCGGATTTTAGTGAACTTTTTTTACTTCCACGTACATGGTTACAATTAAACCCATGGTCGTATTATATTAATATGTAATTAAGTGAAGAGGAACATAATAGCCCTACTTGGTCTCCTTATTTGTGTCTAATAGCCTCTATTTTAATCTAAAGGTAAAAGTCCAAAATAATTAACATTGCTTTCTCGACCCAGTATAAAATCTACAATTTTCTCTTTGATCTAATTTGAAGCTCTTCTTTACTAAATTTTTTTACTTGATATGTGATGATGTTTCTATTTTAAGCAATTTTATTAGGACAAGTATTGGTTGTTGATTTTGGTGCTTAGTGCTTGTGTTGTAATGCAATTTGTGCATTTTAAAGAATTTTTGTAACAAAAAAAAAAGCCACGCTTCAAAAGAAAATTTAAATTGATGTAATTAACTAGCTCAACATTTTGGTATTGTTAAATACAACCAATTGGATGTTTCATCGGGCCATTCAATTGGCCGCTTAAATTCTACGTAAGACTTTTCTTATCTCTTTACAAGTTTACATGCTGTTTTGTTCTCTTCTTTTTACATTTGATGTGTTGGCTGCACTTCATGAAGAATCTTCATTATTTTCTTCAACTAAATTATTTTGAGCAAAACATTTCAGCAAAGTTTGTGACAAGTGATATTTCTATTAAAAACGATCTACTGTGGAATTTAAATTTAACTAATCAAAGCATGCATGTTGTCTGGAAATTAAACATGCATTGCCTTTTTTTTGTTGGCCATGACTAGCTAGTCAAGAAAATCATCCTCTTTCATCATCATCTTCAGTGAAAAATAAAACAAAATATACAAAGACTATCTTTCCAACATATCTTTCAATTTTTAAGGAGATTAACGAGGAAAAGTTGTTAACAATTTTACATTTGAAATTTGAAAGTTCTGAGTTTAACAACTATATGCACAACGTTCAATTAAAGATCAAGATCTTCATCAAAGAATTAAAGATCCAAATATCATGTACTATAAGGTTCATAGCATTTTTCTTAAAGTAAAAATTAGAGATCAAACCACTCAATTATTTAAATATTCACAAAGAATTGTCTGTTCCGAATTTCAAACCTGTGACATTTCATACGGAGAACATTGTGTTTGCTACTAGAACAAATGGTGGTTTTGATAAGATCCAAAACAAAAGTTGCATATATTATCTTTTCCTGTGTATTAAAATTTGTGCGCAAGAATTTAACATAGCGTATCAAAAAGTTGCAACAACACCCAGGGCGGAATTCGTATCCTCTGCATTAACTCAAAAGGGAATCTTTTGAGTTAATGAATCTCAACCGTCCGATCTATTTTAAGATTCGTGCAGATTAGATCCGCAATAATATTAAAAGACCCCCTATGTTATAGGCAGGAGCCAGATTGTCTCCGTTTAAAATCAAACGGTTGAGATTCATTAATTCAAAAATTTCCTTTTGAGTTAATGCAGAGGATACGCGTTCCCTAGGGCAAGGGATGAGTGATTGCTCCCTGCGATAATTAATTAACCAGTCTATCATTTGAGGTAACAAACTATTTCTGTTTAGATCCGGACCGTTCGATCAAAATTAGGATCAATTCTATACGGGTTCCTTTAATATTTGTGTGAAATCTGATCGGACTGTCCGGATCTAAACAGAAGTCTTTTGTTACTTGAGGTGATATGATTTCATAATTAACAACCTTGTAATATCTGCACGAGTCTTGTCCAAATAAGAGATAATTTTAGGAGTCTTCAATTTTTTTTAAAATCTGTGATATGTAGGCTTTTAAAATTTTATTTTGGACAGATGATTTTTTTTTATTTCAAACATTTTAATATGTGACAATTAGTCTCTTAATTATTAATTTAAAACTAAACAAATTATTTTTAGATATGAAATAACTACAGTATTGTTGAGAGAACTAATCTTAATCTAGTAACTAAGATAATATTCTTTGTATGAAAGATCGCAAATTCAATATGAAAAGAAAAATATTACTAACTTTCTGAAAATTAAAATCATAAAACATAAATATTCCAATATTATACTATACTTATCTTGTGGATAGTTTGGTCATTTTGTTTTTAAAAATTAAGCATTTAATATTGAGTGAGGCTATGGTGCTATGCATAGCACGGATGGCTAGTGTACTACGGCTCAATATGATACTTTTTAAAATTCTAACGGTCGATCCGAACCGTTCAATGTGATAACCATATGAATATGTACTTGCAAACTAAATTTTATATTTTTCGAATTTTTTTACTATTTTTTTAGATAGGTAGAATTTTGATGGTCCAGAATTTTCAGAAAACACTGATTTTTTTTACCTATCTAAAAAAATAGTAAAAAATTCAAAAAAAATATAAAATTTAGTTTGCAAGTACATATTCATATGGATATCACATTGAACGGTTCGGATCGACCGTTAGGATTTTAAAAAGTATCATATTAAGCCGTAGTACACTAGCCATCCGTGCTATGCATAGCACCATAGCCTCACTCTTTAATATTAAACTAGCTTTCAACTTAAAAAAAAAACTAAATGTAAGGAGTTCACAGTCACATATTATTGTTTGATAGAGGTAATTGTCTCAATAAAAATTTAAGAAGTCTATTTATCACAAACTATACATTCAAACTTTTTTAATAGAATTGTAAAATATATATTTTTTATTTTAAGTCCATTTTTACAATTTTACTCCCGAAACTTGTTAAGGGACGGAATCATTGTTGTTTGTTTGGATGAATATTTATTATTATCAAATAAGTCAAGCTTATATTAGCAAATAAAAAATTACTATCTATACATTTTTAGCACATTGAAATTTTTTTAAATTAAAATTTTGTTCTTCACGCAGTTTCTAGTTTTTAAAAAAAAAAATTAATATGAGGAGAGAGAATAGTTTTTTCCCTCTCCAATGGAGATCTTTAAACAGTGATGCAATCAATAAAAATGATGTTTCTTAACTTCTTGCTCATGCATGTGACATGCATCTGGAAAAACTTTTTACATTTCCATGCATGATAGGGTCCCTCGTATATTTATATATCCATGCTACCGAATTATGATTTATAAATTACTTATGTAAATAAAGATAAACATAATTGATAATATGTCTTAAATTAGTTAATGACAATTAATTTTTGAAATCAATTAAGATATTGGAGAAAACTACGATTTAATTTACTACTCGGCTGTTGTGGTTGGTTTTTGAAATATTGAAGAACATGAACATTTTGGAACAACATTCTTCGAGATTGTTAATGATGATTCAAGGTGATAAAGTTTTTTTTTCCTGAAAAAAAAATGATAAAATTGGTGAATTTCTTTTCAAACAGTCTGTGTGATGTTATTTCTATATATAACAACAATATTAAAAAATAACTATAATTTTTCTAAATTTTTTTTGATGAAATGCAAACCTAATGTTCAACATAACAAAAATTACAACGATTTGAAAATTACTATTTTAAAAATATCTCAATTTGCATTTTTTTAAGCATTTTAATTTGATCCAATATATACTGTTTAATAAATCATGTCTCAAATGCTTATCTTTTAATTAGTTGAAGACTTGTTGGAGAACTAGAGTAGCTTGAGATGTCTGTCTAGCCAATATAATTCAACTAAAGAAATAAAATTACTATCTATCCATCAGCAATATTAAAACAAATACTCAGTTATATATAATTTTAATTTATCTAACATACATGTACACCTTATTACAGTTCTGATAATCAAAACTGGTCCCACATGCTTATGTTGGTATCGATCCATGTTTGTGCGGCACTAATGTGATTCATCCATGTTTGGCAACGAAAATTTGTGACCATTTTAGAAACTTCTCAAGATGACACATAGGTAATTTTCGGTTAATTAAATTCCACAATTTTTTAACAATATACTATAGATAAAAACATGATTTCTATTGTTGTTTTTTTTTCTTTTTCTTTTTATTAATTTAACAAAAGAATATCTGATTAAAAAATCATAATTGGTTTCGAATCAAACATCTCTCATGTTATTGACCATCACAGGAATACCGCCATTTTAGCAAATACTGGACGTAGAGATGCTTCTTCCCAAATAGCTTCTCAAGACAAAAGTTGGATTTGATTCTCGTTGTCGTCCAACGACGCACTGAACTCGACTCCATTCTTGTAATCATAATTAAGAGAATTAGCTTAGATTAGCTCTATATAATATTTGTACCTGATGTACATGAACATTTTATACAAAAAATACAATACAATGAATCATTAAATTCATCATCATGTTATTCTTCTTCTTTTTCTCCTCTCTGTTCGAAATTTTACATATAGTGGAGGTCAATGCATCAGTTGATTGAATCATGTGTGATCCCTATTATTCTTTAAACTTAGAATTACAAATAAAGTTTAAAAATGAGTTCCCCCGATTGCACTAAACATCGGTATTTGTAAACGAGAGAACAAATACAAAAATAATTAAATCAGTTCATTTTTTTATAGGCAATGAAAAATTAATTTGAACTTAAAAAAAAATTACACTCCGGATGTTTATGCTTATATTTTTTGTTCTCTTTTAATGTGTTATTGAGGAGAGGAGTAATAAAAATCTTAATTTGTTGTTGAATTTTTCAGATTTGACTCAGAGAAAATATTGTTATTTTTATCTAGAGCGGAGGCCCAGCACTCATAAATTAAGGCCTTAAAACAATAACTTGAGAGTAGGTCCGATGGGTATCGGACCTACTCTGGTTCGATGGGTTTAACCACCATTGATTTACTTTAAGATTCATGCATAATGCTTTAAAATTCGTACATATCTGTTTCAATTTTCGTGTGCGCAAATCTTAAATTAGAGCGGACGGTCATGATACCCGTTGAACCTAAAAGTAGGTCCGATGGGCATCGGACCTACTCCGTTCTCTAAAACGATATATGGTCCACAGACACTTTCTTTATTTTTATGGGCCGGACTGAGTCAGAACAAAATTATTTTGGACCAAGGAATATTTTAGGAAATTAATTTAGTTGCTTTGATTTGATTTTACGCATTAAATACTTATTTTGAGACATTAATTTGTGTACTTGTATCTCCTGTCACCACTTACATATCAACTACTAGCTAGTTGTTTAATTAGTAATTGTAAGACATGTTTTAAAAAAAAAAAAAGTATTTATAAGACATGTTAACCTACATATTTTGGACATGTTATATTAGCATCTTACTCATAGAGCGTGACATATATTTTCGATGTAAGCTCTATCCTATATTGGTTGGAAACGCTGCTTATATTGAAGAATTAGATTTTGGTCTAGCGGCAAAGGTACATGTCTCTTATATGAGAAGTTATGAGTACAAAATTCAAATAGATAAATTTTTTATTACAAAGGTTGAAAAAAAAAGTTTTTACTTGTTTGACCCCGTTACTCATCTCAAAAACCTCTGCGTATACTGAATTTTTTTATTCTAATGACAAGACATATATATCTAGACATCACATGTCTAGACATTGCATGCAATAAGTGTTAGTAACAGCATTTTATTGAATTTTCCAATTATTTTCTTGCTGGGATGGAGTCAGATTTTTGAACTATGAGAGTCAAACACACAATATGAATCAATCATATAAAATTTTCCTCTGGAGAAATGGGGTCAAATTTGCTATACCATAACATTTTACTCTACATTATATTAAAAATCATACGTAAATATAATTTTTTTTAAAAAAAAATGGGGTTCAATTGACCCCATTCCTTTGACCTAGGTCCGCCTCTGCTTTCGTGAGCAGTTTCTTTTATTATTTAAATAAATAAAATATGAACAATCACACAGTGGGTTAACTATAATACTAAAATAACTAAAATATAATAAATAACAGAAATAAAATGATTTTTTTCTGGAGAATATAGGTAAACGTATATACAATAGATCACAAGACATGATCAGTGGTAGTACTGTGAGTTCTGCATTTGGCCATATGGCAATAGTTTAAGAGAGAGCACTTTGCTTTTAATCCAAACATGCCTGCTAAGCTCTAACTAAAATAAACAGACTACATAGAAGGTGTTTCGGCAACTGAAGAGTGGGCCACGATAATCAGTAATGGACATTAAGGATCACTAATCGACTGGAGATAAAAAATTCAAGGTCGTTATAGAAGTTAAGCTAGATAGGATAATAGATCTGACGTGTCGCTGAGATGACGTATTTTCGTGAATTAGCGTTATTTAGTTGATGATTTTCATTAATTCTTTTTGTAATCCGATCGCCTATATAAGACTAAACTTTGTATCAGAATTGATTAGGAAATGGAATATCACTTAGTGCGATTTATCACTTTTACTCTCTCGTGTCGCCATCAATATTCGTTCATTTTTCTCAACTATTTTCTCAGTTTACCAATTAGAGCCTCTATAACAACATAGAGGTAAAAAAAAGATATCGCCTTCTCTTGTTACGTCCAAGACGTAACGGAGCTACAAAGATTATGAATTGAACACAAACAAAGAAATCAAACCAAGTTTATTAATTGAATTCAATGAAAAGGGGATACAACGGCAGTAAGGCCAATTCTAGTTAGAACTTCAAAGTCAACATATTTGACTAATCTTCCACATGCACTGTGTGATGCCATGTGGTGCTGACTCAGCGAACAAAAGCTGATCTGTCTGTCTACGTCACCCTTCTTACAACGATCTCCGGTTAGATATTAAATGAGGGGTCCCACACTGCGAGCCAATCTAATTCAAAGGCGCGCTGCCCTTCTCTTTCTCCGTCTGACCGCCCTGAACTAAATCTTCGTCTTCTTTAGAGAGGAAATCAGAGCTGAACGGGTCGATCCCGACCCGGGACGTGACATCTCCAAACTGTTTATAAGAGATCGACATAGAGGTGAATAATGAGATCCGACAGAGGAGATAGAGATGATGATTTAAACCACCGAGAAATGAGACGAGCGTAACCCGCAGTCAGCCATGGCAATAAGCAATGAGAAAGGAGGAGAGGAGAGGGGATGCAAAAGTAACGCGGTGATGGCACCAAGGAGACGGCTCTCCCGAGAAATTGGCCACTTTGCATACTAACCCTTCCTTTTTCTATTTTTCTTTTTACGCAAGTTATGGAAATATCATTTAACTGTGTAAGGAACTATTTCCGAGATTTTTATTAATATCCAATATTAAATACAAAATAACCTAAGGTTTTGTGACTATTTTTAAAAATGTCCAAACCGGCTATTTTATGGCTAATCAGGAGCTATTTTTTTTTTGAAATATTTGTTAGATTACTTCTTTTGATTATAATTAGCATAATTATACTAAAATACGTTAAATTACTTGAAATTATGTTAAATTACATTAAAATACGCTAAAATACGCTAAATTACGCTAAATTACGCTAATTATACTGGAATACACTAAATTACGCTAAATTAGGCCGATTTTGTGTCATCTTTCATAAATCATAAAAAATAGTAAAAAATTCCAAAAATAGTAAAAATTGGGATTCTACAAGTTAATTATATAACTAATTTACTGAGCTACTTAGATCGAAAAATAGAAATAAAAATCTTAATCGGAAACTTCAACTCAAGTTTTGAGGCTCTTCCCTTTGTTTTTTGGCAATTCTGAATTTTGCAAGCTTTCCGAAAAGTGATCATTTGCTGAAATCAGGCACTCGAGCGCCATTTTATAGCCGTTTGAAGTTTCGTCGTAGTTTTTCACCTTCTCAGTGCATATATCGTCTCTTTTACGTAATTTAGCGTAATTTAACGTATTTTAGCATATTTAGCGTAATTTAACATAATTTCAAGTAATTTAGCTTATTTTAGTATAATTATGCTAATTATAAATCAAAAGAAGTAATCTAATAAATATTTCAAAAAAAAATAAAAAAATACCTCCTGATTGGTCAAAAAATAGCTGATTTGGGCATTTTAAAAATAATCACAAAACCTGAATAATTATGTTATTTTGTATTTAATGTTGGATATTAATAAAAATCTCGGAACTATTTTGTCGGAATTGATGCATATTGCATAGAAACAAAGAAACTATGCAATAGAGAAAAATACGTGGTAGTAATGCATTTGCGGTTAAAAGTAAATAGTCAAATACATTGTTCCTTTAAATGTTTTTGACACAATCATGTCTAAGTAGCACCAATTTTTTTTTTATTAAATTGTTAAAATTATTTGCATGGTGTATAGAAGTTATCAAGCAATTTGTTATAAATTAGACTAAAAATGTACAAACAAATCACATAATTTTTGGAAAAGAAATTATATGGTGCCTGATTACTCCACTATTGTTAAATATTTTAGAGAGGAACTGTTCGCGCGAAAGCGCAACGCAAGTTTCGGTACGCTTGAGGGCGTACCTTTTAAAACCGCGTTTACACTTCACGAGTAAGGGTTGCAAGTGCACAACCCCTATCGAGTAGTATGATCGGGTATCGATCCACATGGACGGGCAATTACTAGGTTAGAATCTACCAAACTCAATTAAAAACTAGAAGTGAGAAAGATTTGATTTGGTATTTAAGTTCCTAAAAGATCAATTCAAACAAATCTGACAATGCAAACAGATGTAATAAAATGCTAGAAGAAATGTAAACTGTGTTTTGATTATGGATAAAAGGCGTTTCCAGGGTTTCAGATTTCATCTGTGATCTGCCTCTAGTGGTACGGCCCGTACCAAGTTGGTACGGCTAGGCCGTACTCCACTTGGTAAGGCAAGGCCGCACCACTCTGGTAAGACCCGTACTGGCTTGCCAGAACAGAGCTTACCAGTTCGAGTTGATGCATTCCTTGCTGGTACCTTGTGCTAAACTCTTTAGAAAGGTTCAATTGACCATACCTAAGGTTCCTAAGCCTCAACCGTCGTGTGTTGGATCAAGATTTAGGTTGGAATGCAATTGATTGCCTTTTAGGGATTTCTACACCTCAATTCTCATGTGTTGGTACAGATCTACCCTAGCTGGTTGATTGGAGACCTAAGGCACCCTCTAATCTGTCGATTAGAGGAGAATTCAACCTCTCGGCTTCAATTCGAACAAGTCTACCCTAAACAATTGATTTGGTTGAGAGATTGAGATGATCACATGACCTTGATAGGTTTGATCTAGACCTAGAGGTTCATCATACACAATCACAGCAATCAAAGCAAGAGATGGCAAAGAAAATCACAATCAATCAATCAAAAGAGTTCATACAAGATACAAGTCAAAGAAAGTCAAAGCAAATCAAGAATCCATCTCTAAACCCTAGAAACTGAAATAACTACTCACAGCACATGATCTGATCTAAAAATACAATAAAAGGGATAGAGAAAGCCATGGATCGAAGGGATCGAGAGGAGGAAGCTTGATCCGTCGAGTTTCGCCTCTTTCCTCTTCCTTCCTTCTTGCTCCTAGCTCCTTAGCTCTCTTTCTCTCTCTTACTGTGCTCTCAATTAGATCTGGAATGGAATGCTTGTCGAAATTGGAGAGTTCCCCGCTTTAAATAGCCTCTGCCAAAATTTGAATCTGTCAGGCCGTCTTTAGGTACGGCCCGTACCAAAGTGGTACGGCCTGGCCGTACCAGGCGTGATGAGCTGAAATCTGCTAAGTCCGGTAAGACCCGTACCAAACCTGGTAAGGGCCGTACCAGATCATCCCAAATCGTCGTTTCTTCGTGTGTTTTGCTCCAAGCCTGCAGAAAACAAACAAACACTCAGCAGTACCAAATTCTAAAGATATATCGATGAAATGCACATGATTCTGGTGAATTAGGGTACGAATCTGGTACTAAAACAGGCCTAAAATAGACTAAATATGCGAGGTATCAGGAACAATATACTCAAGCTTTTTCATTAGAATTGTAATATATATTTTTTTATTTTAAGTCCGTTTTTACAATTGTACTCCCGAAACTTGTTAAGGGACTAAATTATTATTGTTTGTTTTGATGAAATTTATTATTAATCTTGTAACCGAACTTTAATCAACGAAATAAGAGCGTGATCCTTGTTTTTCTTCAAAAAAAATGAAATTTATTAATATCAAATAATTCGAGATTATATTAGCAAAAAAAATTGATATCTATCTTTTTTAGCACATTGTAACTTCACTCACGAAATTTTGTTCTTCACGCAGTTTTTAGTTTTTTTTTTAAATTAAAACGAGGAGAGAAAACACTTTTGTTTTATCCTCCAATAGAGATCTTTGAATAGTGATGCAAGCGCATTAAGAGCTTGATACAATCAATAAAATTGATGTTTCTTAGGGCCTGTTCGGCGCCTCACTATTGCCGTGGGAAAAAAAAAATCACTTAGAGTGAATTTTTTTTTTCCTCGACAACAGTAAAATTTAGTTTAATTTTTTTTTTATCCTACACCCATACTCATTTCTGAGAAGGCGCCGAACAGGCCCTTAACTACTCGCTCATGTAAGCGACATGCATGTGAAAAACTTTTTACATTTCCTAGGGTCCCTCGTATATTTATATGTCCATGATACCGAATTCCAGGGGCGGACCCATAAAGGCCCAGGGGTAGGCAAGTGCCTACCCCTGGATTTAAAAAAAAAATTAGGCCCAGTATAAATTTACCCAAGTGCCTACCCCTGATTCATTATTGTGCCTACCCCTGGGACCAGAAAAATTTAAATAGCAAGGCCCATACTCCATTGAAATATTTCTGGGTCCAGAAATTTTGTTTATTAGTATTGTGCCTACCCCTGATCAAATTTCTGGGTCCGCCCCTGCCGAATTCTGATTTTAAATTACTTATTTAAGATAAAACTAAACATAATTCGTAATATGTCTAAATTAGTCCAGGACAAATGATTTTCAAACTCAACTAAGATATTGGAGAAAACTATGATTAAATTTACTACTCGACTACTGTGGTTGGTTTTTGAAATATTGAAAAACATGAACTTTTTTTAACTACATAATTTGGGTATGTTAATGATGATTCAAGGTGATAAAGTTTTTTTTTTTTCAGGAAAAAATGATAAAATTGCTGAATTTATTTTCAAACAGTCTTGTGTGATGTTACATCTATAGCAACAATATTAAAAAATAACTATAATTTTTCTAATTTTTTTTGGTGAAATGAAAATTAACCTAATGTTCAACATAAAAAAATTAGTACGATTTGAAAATTAGTATTTTAAAAATATCGCATTTGCATTTTTGAAGCATTTTTAATGCTTATCTTTTAATTATTTGAAGACTTGTTGCTTGTTGGACAACTAAAGTAGCTTGAGATGTTTGCCGACATTTATATTAATATCCAAAGTTTAATACAAATTATTAATTATGCCCACATTCCCAAACTTTTGCTAAAAATACTCAAGCCGGCCAGAAAATGGCCGGCTTAGGTACCAGAGTAAACCGGCCATTTTCTGGCCGGCTTACTCCATTTTTTTTTTTTTTTAGAGAGAGACACTATGAAGATCAAAATATTGAAATCTAACTCTGAAAATTTGAAATTTTTGTTTAAATTATTTGTTATATTACTTCTTTTGATGTATAATTAGCATATCTATACTAAAATACGTTAGATTACTTGAAATTATGTTGAATTACACTATATTACAATAAATTATGTTCAATTATACTAAATTACGTTAAATTACAATAACTTCGCTAATTATACTGAAATACGGTAAAAAAAACACTAAACTACACAAAATTACGCTATAGTAGACTGATTTTGCTCATCTTTCATGAATCATAAAAAATAGTAAAAAAATTTCAAAAATAGTAAAAATTGGTAATCTGAAGTTCATTATGTAACTAATTTACTGAGCTACTTGGATTGAATGATAGAAATGAAAATCTTAATCGGAAACTTCAACTCAAGTTTTGAGGCTCTTCCCTTTGTTTTTTGGCGATTCTGAATTTCGAAATCCCGCGTAGCCGGTACGGACGCATGCGCATTTTCTCAAGCTTTCCGAAAAGTGGTCATTTGCTGAAATCGGACACTCGAGCGCCGTTTTATGACCGTTTGAAATTTCATCGTCGTTTTTCGCCTTTTCAGTGAAGATATCGTCCCTATTCATTTGTAATTTAGCGTAATTTACTGTATTTTAGCGTAATTTAATGTAATTTAGCGTAATTTAACATAATTTAGTGTTATTCAACATAATTTCAATTAATCTATCGTATTTTAGTATAAATATGCTAATTATACATCAAAAGAAGTAATATAACAAATAATTTAAACAAAAATTTCAACTTTTCAGAGTTAGATTTCAATATTTTGATCTTCATAGTGTCTCTCTCTAAAAAAAAAAAAATAGTCTGAATATGACTATTTTTTGTAAAATACTTAATAAATAGTAAACAAATTCAAACAAATGTAAAATTTGATCTGGAAGCACAGTTTATTGTGGAGATCATGTTGAACGGTTTGGATCGACAATTTGGACTTTGAAAATGAAAAAAATGATTGTTGTAACTTGATCCCTCCTCAAAGAAGTAATATAACAAATAATTTAAACAAAAATTTCAAATTTTCAGAGTTAGATTTCAATATTTTGATCTTCATAGTGTCTCTAAAAAAAAAATAATAATAATAAAAAAAAAATAAATGGAGTAAGCCGGCCAGAAAATGGCCGGTTTACTCTGGTACCTAAGCCGGCCATTTTTTGGCCGGCTTGGGTATTTTTAGCAAAAGTTTGGGAACGTGGGCATAATTAATAATTTGTATTAAACTTTGGATATTAATAAAAATGTCGGAGATGTTTGTCTAGCCAATTCAACTAAAGAAATAAAATTACTATCTATCCATCAGCAAATATTAAAACAGATACTCAGTTATAATTTATCTAACATATATTCATATACATCTCATTACAGTTCCGATGACCATATATAACTGGAACCACAGGCTTATGCTGGCATCAATGCCTGTTTGTGTGGCACTAACACGATTCACCCTTGTTTGGTGAGGCAAGCTTGGTGACACAAAGGTAAATTCCACAATTTTTGAGCAATACATAAGCAAAAACATGTTGCTATTTGTTGATTTTTTTTTATTGATTCAACGAAAGATCTTATGTTGACAATAATATAAGTTTTGATATCTGATTAAATTTTTTTTAATTAGTTTTTTGAACATTTCTCATATTGTTGACAATCAAATGGATATCTCTGTTTCAACAGATAATTCTAACAGCTTGCGCAGGCGTTAGGCAAATATTTTTTTGAGAAGAATTAAATGTGGGAGTCTAGCTTCCAGATTCCTGCGCTAGACAAATATGATTCCATCTGTCTGAACAGCAAACTAACCTATAGTTAATACTTTGTAATCATAGTTAAAAACATTGGTTAACTTAAATTAGGTCTATATAAACACCTGATGCACATGAACATTTACACACACAAAAATACAATATAATACAATACTTCTAAAATGTTACTCGGATATTTTATCCTTCTTATTTTTGTACTTTCTATACTCTTATTCTTATGTGTGATTGAGAGGAGTAATGAAAATCTTCAGTTGTTGTTGGATTTTCAGATTTGACTCGAGTAAATGTTGATATTTTAATCCTGCGCGGAGGCCCAACATTCATAAATTAAGACATTCGGATGATATATGGTCCATATAAACCTTATTGTTGTTTCTGGGTCTGAGCATTGCTGTAATTATTTTAGACTAAAAGAATATTTTAGGATATTAATTTAGTTGTTTTAGGTGGGTAAAAAATAGTAATTAAATACTTATTTTGAGATATTAATTTGTGTTTTTATTACTTCAGTCATTATTTATCTATCAACTACTAATTGTTTAATTAGTTTTTGTAAGACATGCTAACCAACATTTCTTGGACTTGAATTAATATCCTAAGAGTAAGGTTAGAATGCATCATTGGTTTTGTGTTCCAATCATGCTCCATGTTATTTTCTCTGTTTTTAAAGTTTAAACAGTCGATTCGAACCGCTCAACATGATCTTCATATTAATATATGCTTGGAGATCAAATTTTATATTTTTTGAAATTTTTTTACTATTTTTTTAGATAGATACAAAATCATTGTTTCCAGAATTTTTTGAAAACAATACTTTTGCACCTATTTAAAAAAATAGTAAAAAATTTCCAAAAAATGTAAAATTTAGTCTCCAAGCATATTTTAATATGAAGATCATTTTGAGTGGTTTGGATCGACTATTCGAACTTTGAAAACAGAAATAAAATAATGTGAAGCATGATTGAAGTACAAAACCAATGGTGCATTTTAACCCTAATCAAAGAATAATTAGAACACAAAAATTAAGGGATGCTAGAAACTAAGGTCAAGAGATTAGGGGTGCACTCTTTGAAAGTTTCCACTACAACATGATTTAATGGAGATTGATAAATAGACACTTTTGTCTCCTATTTCGCATCACCACCAATACTTTTCAAGTCCATAATAACTTTTTTACATTTCTTTTTTACATTTTGAAAAGAATAAAGGGGTCATTATAAAGATCAATATAATTTAGTTAGCTAATTACACGTGTTATAACTTATAACCATTTTTATATTATTTTACAAGAATGTTTACGCAGTTTATTGTACATGTTGTTCTCTAATATTCATAATTTAAAGTTTTAAAAAAAAATATATTTGTTTCGAAATTTCTCCAAACATAATTTATTTATAAAAATCTTATTTTAAAATTCAAATTTTTAGTAAATATTGTTTTAAGATAATTAAAGTCAGAAAATAATCATAGTTCAATAAAAGTTTGCATAATTGTTCCCTGCTAGCATAGTGACAAATGAATAGTTCGGGTTCGGTTCGGCGGGGTTCAAAATTCGTGTTTCGGAAATAATTCGAGTATAATTCGGGAATGATTCGGTACCACAAGGAAGCAAAAAAAAACCAAAAAAATAAATAAATAATAAAAAATTCACGTTTTATTCACGAATGAAATGTATAATACTTTTTTTGTGTTTTATTCGATGTTTAGTTCGGAAATGTAAAAAAAAAAACAAATTAAACGCAAATTAATCACGAGTTATGTTACTATGTCAGCTGGTGGAGAGAAATTGCAGAGGAACAAATGCCTTATGCCTCTCTCTTGGTGCTGTTTTCTTGTCTCCACTTTATTTTTTTTTTGAAAAATTCTTGGTAGTGGCTACCAAGCTTCTTGTCTCCATTTTAGGAAAAAAAAAAAAACAATGCCTCTCTCTTTCTCTCTCTATCCAGTAATTGAAAAATGCATGCTATTTAGCCAAAAGACAACACCACAAAGGCACAAACTAACCTAATATGACTTTGACCCAATGATATTTTATTGGTATATAATTAAATTTAATGTCACCCCCTAATAAATTCTGAATATTTGCTTCATGGGTTCAGTATAAAACAAACTAATGTTATATAAAGTACATATTTATAATATAAAAGATCCGTTAGACATTCCTTGTACAGCATTAATTTAAGGTGCATCTTATTTTATTTTATGAATTCATTAATTGTTTGATTAATATTTAATACAACATTTAGCAAGTCAAATAAGTAAAAGAACAACCTTCTTCTTGGATACCTAAAAGTTGCCCTTTTGAAAATTTGAAATTCAAAAGATTCACATTTTCAAATTATATTTTTATGAGAGGTGTCAGGAGAGATGATATGGCGTCTCTTTTCATGTTACATGAAAAGAGGTAGAAAAGACTAAGGTTTACAGCTATTATTTTGAAAAATGTACATAGGTGTGTACGCTATGTATAGTGTACCAGACTACTACCAGTATATGTCACATGGAAATGAGCAGAGGGGTTTTATCAACTTTCTACTTTGTAATTAATTCATGATTTGTGATGTTTTCTTTCCCAATTTAATACCTCAAAACCCGGTTCCATAGTCAAACATACTCAACTTTTTTAAATGTTACATGTTATTTTATTAATATATGCATTTCAAATAAAAAAAGGGCATTTTTTAACTTATTTCAAAGCATTCTTTTCACATGTTCATCAACACAAATAGTCAAAATCAGTGTTTGTAAATAAAAGTATGCGTTCATCAGACAGACAAGGTATCGCCAAGTGATTAATTGAGAATAATCAAGAGTAATCGATCATAATTGAAAATAATCGACCGATTAGTCGGAAAAATCCGTAAACGACCGTTTTTTACAACACTGGTCAACACTGGGAGTTCATTAATCAAGAGTAATTGATCTAAACTTAAAACATTCTTGTTAGGTATAAGTTTCAATTTAATTACAAGTACATTAAGTTGTTAAAAATTCATAAAAAAACATACTAGGAGTTGTTTAGACTATCATAATTAAAACCAGCCACTTATTATAATTCTTAGTATAAAAAATCCAATGTTTTCTAAATTCTTAAACATAAAAAGGGGTTCTTTAGACTTTCATATTTTAAATCACCAATATTTATTCTTCATAAAATATTACGACACACTGTATTAGCTGCCAAGGGCAAGCACTAGCCCAATTTTAATTAATATTTAATAATATTCAATGCATAGTTTATATATGGATTGGAGGGGTTAATTGTTCGTTATTATTTTTATTCATATAGCTGCTTTGGTTACAGAGTCATGAATCTTACATCAATTTTTTTACTATATTTTTAAGATTGGTTGAAAGTCACTATTTGATAGTCTAAAATTTGTAGGTCAAGTGGTTTTCTACCTATTTAAATAAATAGTAAAAAAATTGTACAAAAATATAAATTTTGATCTAAAGTACATTTTCATATGAAAATCAACTATTTAAACTTTGAAAATAGAGATATTGATTTTAACCATAGCCTCACTCTCACTCATATTTTAAATCTCAAAGCTTTCATTTTAATTTATTAATGGTCTTTGGAGAAAATAGCCATGCAATCAGGTCTCTCCTTAAAAAAAATCATCAAATAATTAACCTGGCCTTGTGTATGAATTGACACCTCTGCATCTTAGCACTTGAAACAAAATGATATTTAATTCAAGATAACAAGCAACTTAAACACTTGCCAGAAGGTTTCAAATGTTAAAGTACAATTTTGTCCCCAATGCAAGCACAGAATTTAAAAAAGAAAAAAAAAGATAACTATTGCTTCAATAAAAAGTACCAACTAAACTTATCCTGCTTCAAATTAATTAACAAAATACCAAAAGAGGATTCATTAATGCACTAACAATTAACCTTTTCATATATCATCTAATCTAAAATAAGAGAGACTCCGGCAATGCCGCGGGGTCCAGTTCCCAGCAACCACTCAGATTAGGACCCACCTTGTCACTAAGCCGGTAAGCCGGTATCTTATGTGAAAACCTAACAAACTCTCCCTTTGGTATCCTCATAACCTTTCTCTCATGATCCAACTTAAAAACAGTTTTATGACCTGCCACCTTGGCCAGGTACAGCACCTCAATCCAGGTACGGGTAACATTAGAAACCCGTACCAGGTCATACTGACACGTTTTAGTAATGTCATTCATTGACCACCCGATTTTCCAGTTTTTGTACACAGCCCATGTCTCAGTTTTTACTGGTACGATCTCAACATTCTTCTTACTAGATACTGAATTTACCACCTCATGAGAGAATACATCAGTATTATTGTACCTGGCCGTACCACCAAATCTAAATGTACCACAACCCAATGGGAGATTTGTATCGATCCACCTCTTCTCCTCTCCAGTTGCATCTTTGTTGTATGGTTCTAGCCACGTAATGTAAACTGTCTTCTTTTCCGGGTCAACCCGTTTCACCACTGCATAGTATTTCGGTAACTTGTCAGGATCACTATACAATGCCCATGTCTGACCCGACTTGAATTTCTCAATCGATCTATCATTTCTAAAATTGTAAAATTCTGATGCCGGGTACTCATATGCCATATAATCTCCCTCTGACCTGGCATGGTCTTCTCTCTCTTCCTTTTTCTCTTCTTTAGATGAGATTTTGTCTGACTTGGCATGGTCTTCTCTCTTCTCTTCTTTAGATTTTTCATTCAATTTTGGATATAGGTCAATGCAAGAAAAGGCTTTGTCTAGGTCAGGAGGTAGAGAAACAGAGTCCAATTCAAAAGCACCTTGCGGGACCCGCTCTCTCTCATTACCAGTGGTACGGTACCAGGGAACATTATGAGAGAACCTCAGTATTTCATTTTTGGGTATTACTACTGGTGCCGCCTCTTTTGATTGCATAAAGAGACTAACAAACCCGTTAATTTTCACTAAAGGCATCACTATAAACCCGGTGCCGTCAGTCAAATCCGATACCACCTCAACCATCTCATAATCAATTTTTTTCTTCTTGCCTGATTCAGAGCACCAATTAAAGTTCCAATCTTTGAACATTGCCCATATCTCTCCCTTTTTTGGGTATATATAAAAAGCATTCCGCTTACCGACTTTATTACACGATAAGGCATGAGAGAATATTAACAGCTCATCAACACATAGAGTCTTACCGAGTTTAAACGCACCAGTGGCAACAGGGAGGCCTTTGTGGGTCCATGTTTGAGTAAACGGATCCGGGTCGGGGTCAAACCAGGCTATGTCTATCTCAAAAGTCGGTACAGTGCGCACGGCTTTGATACGGGCGTAGAAACGAGGCATCCCGTCTCTGTCATCATACACTGCCCAGACCTGGTCCACCGCGAACTGGGTCGGGTCCCTCAGATTATCAAACTGAAAGAATTCCGGGTCCGGGTACGTATACTCTTTCGGTTCTGAATTCAAATCCGCTTCCACTTCCTCTTCCTTATCATCATCCATATCATTATTGACATTATCCATGTCATCATCCAAGTTATCATCACGGTCGGCCTTTTCATTTGACTGTGCCTGCGGTTCCAATATAATTTCATCTTTGCCATCACTTGAATCAGTTGAATCATCAGATTCTTCTTCCTCTTCTATAACAAATTTCCTCTTCCTCTTATTTGATTTCACTGGCAGCACATTTGTACCAGCACTGGTACCAGGCCCAGACTTAAGCCTGCTTCCTCCTTTTTGGCCATTGCCAAAGATTGATCTTTTCAAATTTCTGATCACCATTGGCAGTGGTACCAGTGCTGGTCCGGCACTGGTGGGGCCATTAGAGGGATTAGGCCTTGAGTTTGGGTTAGGTTTCACACCATTACCGGTACCAGTACCAGAAAGCATGACCTGTTCATTCATGTCATATGCAATAAATGGTTTGAGACAGTTCTGACACCAGAGCGCCTTTTTCAAAATGGTCCTATCATACATGTTGCAAGATTGGCAAATTGTCCAGAAGGTTTGATTCGTGCCTGACCCGTTACAACCCGCTTTACCAGTTGTTGCACCAGTACCGCTGCTGGCGGCAGGTGGTGGGCCCCGCCTGATCTGCGTATAGCTTGGCCTGGAAGCTTTCTTCGCTCTGTTCTCCTTTGTTTTTCTTTTTCTAACAGTTCCATCATCACTCTCACTGTCACCCTCGCTTGATTCTTGTACAAAATCTGCAACTAGAAATTAAATGTCATAAGTTATAATACTGGAAATAATTCCACCGACTTGTATTGAAATCAGGATGGATGCTTTGTATATATACTTGGATATCTGGGGTTAATTGATCTTTGAAGAATCAATCACATTCCCTGATGCATAAAGGATTAAAAAGTTAAAAATCAACGAATATGAACAAGATATACCTACCTCTTTGTTTCCTCTTACCACAAACCCTTTCATCAGTGTAAGCAATTTCTCGAATCGAACTGTCGTTGGATTCCTCTGACTCTTTCCCCGGCTCCGTGTTCATATTTTTTGCAAAGAAAGGAGCGACTTTTTCGCATCCACTCCGATCAAAGATTAGCACTTTAAAAGAGGAGTTATCTTTGTATGTAAATACTAATATATCGTTTTCATATATTTTATTATCGGTTACAAATTCTTTCCAACCAGATTGTAGAGCAAATGTGTTGTCAGACTCAGACCTCATAATTTTCACATGCCAAGTATACCCGCTTGGACCTTCCAGTTCAATGTTTTCGCTCATGACGAACATTTTTGCAAACTTGATTGGAATATTCTGCAGAATTATATGCATGGAGCATTTGTCAGTGGCAACTAAGTGAAGGACTGAAAAATAAAAATAACAACGATACAGTAGTATAACTTGCCATTGTATGCATCAAGGAAGAATTTATCTCCACATAAAATTTATTCATTCTTAGACCCAATTCGCCACCTCCTTTCATCTCTCTCTCTCTTTTGTGTCTCCTTCTTCCCATGGCTGATGGTCTCTCTCTCTCTTGTGTATGTCTCGTTCTTCCCCTGGCTGATGGCGCCTCTTCACCTCCAAATCTCTTCACAATCAAGTTTCATTAATTATTCTTTTCAATTTTCCCATCGTTCAAACTTCAGCATTTATTATTGACAACCAAATCAAGAGTTGACAGCCACAGGTCTCGAGTACCACACAGTGTTGTCCACACTGATTTTACCTTTTCTGCTTTTTCCATAACTTTCCTGTAGTGAGTTACTACTATATGAGGTGGTTCTCTTCCTAGTATTTTAAGTCTTTCTGTTCTGCAGGTCCCATCCGTCCGTGATTAGTGTAGCATGTAATAGGAGTTGAATTAGAAAGGTTGTAACAGAGAAACATCCGTCCGTGATTAGTGTAGCATGTAAAAGGAGTTGAATTAAGTATTTTACAAAACTAGTCAAATTCAGACCATTGAATTTTGTACCCATCTTAATAAATAGTAACAAAATTCAAAAAAATGTAAAATTTGACCTCCAAGTACATTTTAATATGGAGATAATGTTGAATGGTCGGATCGACTGTTTGAACTTTGAAAATGAAAATATACTCATTTTACAAATAGGTCCTTACATCCATAGAAGAATTTGCCATTAAAAAAAGCCACTTCTTTCTAGAATTCGAAAAACATCAGGGTCGCAAGGTCAATTGGTGACCCCATAGACTGAGAGCCACATGTGTCATTGTGGGCCGCCGAATGAACCTACGACCCCACTTTGTTTTTTTTAATTGTGAACTTGATTGGATCTCTTAGTTGTTTGTTTTTATAAATCTGAACGAATTTTGAATTTTTATTAGAACTCACATTCACTCTCCTTTAATTTAGCATCAGATATGATAGGTATAGAAGGAAAAAAAAAATGTGGGGCCGTAGGGTCAATTGGCAGCTCCATTCTTTGAGACGCAGCGGCACATAACGACCTCCAAGAAAAGAGTCGCCAATTGACCCTGCGGCCCTGGTATTTTTGAAATCTCTAAAAAAAAAGTGGTTTTTTTTTAAGTGGTATTAATAAAAATTTAAGCTTAATTTATTCATATAGCTGCTTTGGTTATCATGAATCTTACATCAACTTATTTGATAGTCTAAAATATATGTTACATGAAACGTAGGTATTGACAAATTAATGTGACAACAGAAAAATATTTATGTTAATTTTTTTATCTATGCGATAAAATTTGAACATAAAAAAATGTCACTCGAGATGTTTTATACTTCTTTAATACTCTTATTCTGTTGTGACAGAGGAGATCAGGAGTAACGAAAACCTTTATTTGTTGGTGGATTTTCAGATTTGACTCACAGAAATGTTGATGCTTTAATCTAGAGCGGAGATTAATAAAAAACTTCAAGCTTGGATGGAAAAGTAAATTATTATCTTTTCAAGGAAGAGTTACTTTGCTTAACTTTGTTCTTTCTGTTATATATACATCTCTGTTGACTTTCATTCTATAGGATGACTATGAAAATTAGAATGAGAATTGAGCAATTAAGAAAAAAAAAATACTTTGATTTGGTGGTAATAATGTGAAAATTAGCTAGTATGCTCTTGTAGCTTGGTTTTCAGTCTGTATAAGAAAATCACAAAGGGGCTTGAGAATATTAGACTTAGATAGAATGAATAAAGCTCAATTTGTGAAATGGTGGGTAAGATTCAATGATCAACTGTTTCTGATAAATGGAAAAAAATATTATATATAACTAAACATGGGGCATGATTATTCTACTAAAAGTTCTCCCTTTCGGAAATGAGTTACAAAAGAAGCTAAGGAAATAAATGATGGATTTTGTAAAAGATTAAGACATATATATACCCCTTCCTAGCTATTTAACTTAGTGGACTGAACATATATATCCTTTAATAGACAATTGAGACTGGGATTTATCTATCTGACTGGAACAAATTTTAAAGAAGTCAGGTTTCTTCTTTTGGTCCTGAATCAATCTCACCTTGATGGATCCAAATCTGCTGAAATTCCAGCACATGAACAGTGTTCCTGAAATTCTTGAATTTCATAATCCAGCCGTTGAACTATTTCGAGATACGTGCACAGAAAAACTAGCTGTTTTGAGATGCGTGCACAGAAAAAGTTGAACGGCTGGATTCGGAATCAGAAATTCCAGGAACACCACTGTTCATGTATTTTGGATTTCAGCAGATCCGAATCCCAACTTGATACACTGATCTGGAGATGGAGCTATGTTGGATCATATATCCAACGTTGAGTATATATGTAATATAATTATGAATTGTATACTGTCAATATGATTGTCACAATTAAAGTGATCTAATATGGAATTAAGACATTAGACAATCTATGCATTAAGACATTTGATCTCTAGATGAGGCGTAATTGTTTGGCCTTTATGATCCCCCAACAAGTGGTATCAGAGCCTTCCTATGCCGAAGGATTAGGTCTTTAAGGATCTAGAGAGAATTAGGAATTGATGATTTTTTCGTTGATTTTCTTGATCTGAAAATTTAAGTTTGGAAAGTACAAAAGTTGTTTTATTTGAGATCGTGATTGCCTAAAATTTAAATTAATAATTTGATTAGGGTTTGCTCGAAGATTTCCACTTGAAATCGCAAAATTCTGATCAAATAATGTTCGATCCTAAAAAAAAAAAAAAATTCCTGTTTTTTTGGGCAGTTATGAAATTAGGGTTTTGGGAAATTTATTTTTTATAAATTTTCTGAAACAACAATTTACAAATTTAGAATAATTTCTAAATTTGAAAGGCTATTTAAGGTGCTTCCAATCTTTTAATAAAATCTCTCTATATCGTGTCTTAATTCAGCATAATAAATGCAGTTTTTCAGTTATTCAGACAAAGATACGGTCGCACGGATTTTGATGCGATCGCACGGTTTTTGATGCATATGCACAAAATACCTTTTTTTAATTTGGCAGACCGCACAAAATTTCGTGGGGGCCGCACAACTCTCTGAAAAGTTAGAGAATAATTTCTGAGATTAATAATGCAGTTATTATGATGCAATTATATATATATTTATTTAATTGCACTTTTGTTTTATGGCTAAGGTAAAAAATTATAATTCTTATAAAGGCATTGAAGTTATATATATCTTGAATTAAATTAATTGAGTCATTATTGTACCCTCCGGTGCCTCTTTTGACAAAGTTAATTTAGATTCATTATATAAAAGGAAATTAAGTGTACATTTAATTGAAGCAATCATATATCGGCCCTCCGGAAGATTATGGTTGTTAAAGTTTTATGTTCAATTGAGTGATATTAAAGTGTGATGATGATTATTATGTTTTATACATGTGTCATAATGTCGGCCCTCCGGAAGACATGTTGTCGATATGTTAATGAATCATCAATACTTTATTATTGCGACAAAGTATCATGAGAAATTAATTTGTTGCCCTCCGGTAATCAATTAATGGAAACCGATACTTTGGTAATAATGGTATAGTTAAGCCTTTTATTTGAATATAATTTATAAATTAAGATTTTTTGCTAAATCGTGTTTGCTTTGTGTGTCTTTTGTTCGAATTTTTCAGCTAGCATTACTACTGGCCTAAAAGACATTCCGATGTTAAATGGTACCAATTTCAAGTATTGGCAGGAGAGTGTTATGATAACTCTCGGTGTCATGGATTTAGACTTGGCATTCAGAACTGACTGTCCCAAAATTACTGCTACCTCAACTCCTGAAGAAAAGAGAGTTGAGGAAAAGTGGGACAGATCTAATAGAGTGAGTCTAATGATTATGAAAAGGTCCATTCCAGAGGCATTTAGAGGCTCGATTTCTGATAAGATTACTAATGCTAAGGAATTTTTAGCCGAAGTTGAGACAAGGTTTGTCAAGAATGAAAAGTCTGAAATTGGTACACTCTTGACCAAACTTGTCTCAATTAAATATAAAGATAAGGGAAGTATTAGGGAATACATCATGGAGATGTCTAATGTTGTTTCAAAACTAAGGGCACTTAAGTTGGAGATTTCTGATGATCTCTTAGTGCACTTGGCATTGATATCTCTTCCTGCACACTTTGGACAGTTTAGGGTGAGCTATAATTGTCAAAAGGACAAATGACCACTCAATGAACTCATCTCCCATTGTGTTGAAGAAGAGGAAAGATTGAAACAACAGAAGACAGAAAGTGCCCATTTTGCTACAACTTCCAAATTAAAGCCATCGGCTAAGCGTAAGAAATCAAATCAGAATAAGGATAATAAGGATGCTGCAGTGAACACCAACAAGAAACAGGATAAGGGCAAATCAGTTGCCGTATCGGAAAGTGCCTGTTACTTCTGTGGTGCAGTTGGACACAAGAAGATGCATTGCCAGAATTATCATGCTTGGCGTGTTAAGAAAGGTACATCTTTTGTTATGGTTTGTACGGAAGTTAATTTATCTTCTGTATCTCGATATACTTGGTGGATAGATTCAGGTGCAACTACTCACATAAGTATATCTTTGCAGGGCTGCCTAAATTGCCGGAAGCCAAGTGATGATGAGAGATTCATCTTTGTGGGCGATGGCAATAAAGTTGAGGTGGAAGCTATTGGGACTTATAGATTATTGTTAAAATCAGGATTTTATTTGAATTTGCATGAGACTTTTGTTGTACCGTCTTTTAGACGTAACTTAATTTCAATTTCTGCATTAGATAAGTATGGATTTACTTGTGCTTTTGGAAATGGAAATTTCAGTTTGTTTCATGATTCAAAACAAGTTGGTTCTGGTTTTCTTTCTGTTTATGATAATCTATATTCTTTGGATGTCAATAGTTCTTATATTGAAGCTTTGCACGTGGATACAAATAGTAAGAAAAGAAAATTAACAAATGAAAAGTCAGCTTCATTATGGCATAAACGATTAGGTCACATTTCTCAACGCAGAATTGAACGACTTGTGTCTAATGAAATTCTTGAACCCTTAAAATTTTCAGATCTTAATGATTGTATAAATTGCTAAAAGGGAAACAAACCAATTTAAGAAAATATGAAGCCAAAAGGTGTTCGGAAGTCTTGGAATTAATTCATACCGATATCTGTGGTCCGTTTCCAACGGCCACAAGAAATGGTCAACGGTATTTTATTAGTTTCATAGATGACTATTCAAGATATGGCTACATATATTTGATTAAGGAAAAGGCTCAAGCCCTTGACATGTTCAAATATTTCAAAGCGGAAGTTGAGTTACAACTTAACAAACGCATTAAGGCCATTCGATCTGACCGTGGTGGTGAATATTACGGCAGATATGATGGATCAGGTGAACAATGTAAAGGGCCTTTTGCACATTTCATAGATGAATGCGGCATTGTGCCTCAGTATACATTGCCCGGTTCGCCGGCAATGAATGGTGTTTCTGAGAGGTGCAATCGAACGCTTAAGGACATGGTAAGAAGTATGATGAGTCGCACTTCTTTACCAAATAATCTATGGGGTGAAGCCTTAAAGACTGCAGCACATATCCTAAATAGAGTGCCCACTAAAGCAACTAACAAAACCCCATACGAAATTTGGAATGGGCGAAAGCCTAATTTAAAACATTTGCGTGTGTGGGGTTGTCCAGCTGAAGCAAAGCCTTATAGGCTGCATGAAAAGAAACTGGATGAAAGAACTGTTAGTTGTTACTTTATTGGGTATCCCGAGCGATCAAGAGGTTATAAGTTTTATAATCCTACAGAACATTCAGTTTTTGAGACAGGAAATGCAAAATTTTTTGAGGATGTTGAGTTTGCGGGGGGGGGGATACAATAATGGATGAATTCGAAGAGGAGTATGCAAATATTCCCACAGGTGTTGAGAGTTTTGTGGATATTGAACCCATTTTAACTCAAAATACAATTGTCGAAAATCAAACCATTATTGAAGACCAAACTCAACAAGATCAAACAGTACAAAGTGAAATTCCAAAAATTCTGGAGAATGCTGTTGTTGGCCAGATTGTTGTTGACAACAATGCTGGAAACCCTCAAGAAAATTCAGAAGTGCCAATAAGAAGATCCACTAGAGAGAAAAGGTCTGCAATATCTTCAGATTATGTAGTTTACCTTCAAGAACATGAGTTTGATGTTGGCATGTTAGAAAATGACCCCATAAATTTTCAACAAGCCATGCAAGACTCTAATTCTAGCAAGTGGATCGATGCCATGAATGAGGAAATAAAATCTATGGCCGACAATGACGTTGGGGAAATTGTCCCATTACCTAAAGGAGCGAGACCCATTGGTTCAAAATGGATATTTAAGACCAAGAGGGATTCGAAAGGTAATGTGGAGAAATATAAGGCTCGTCTTGTCGCTAAGGGTTTTACACAAAAGGAAGGCATCGATTATAAAGAGACTTTCTCTCCAGTTTCATTGAAAGACTCTTTAAGGATTATATTGGCATTAGTTGCGCATTTCGATTTAGAGCTTCATCAGATGGATGTTAAGACTGCGTTTCTCAATGGTGACATTGAGGAAACAATCTATATGGTGCAACGAGAAAACTATGTGTCGGGAGACGCAAAGTCTATGGTGTGCAAACTTAAGAAATCCATCTATGGGCTAAAGCAAGCGTCTCGTCAGTGGTACTACAAATTCCACAATGTGATTATCTTATTTGGTTTTGAGTCAAATCTTGTGGATGAGTGTATATACCTCAAGTTCTGTGGGAGTAAGTTTGTGTTTCTGGTTTTATATGTAGATGACATATTGCTTGCCAGCAATGATATAAATATGTTGCATGAGACTAAGAAATTTCTGATGAAGAATTTTGAGATGAAAGATCTTGGTGATGCATCATTTGTCCTAGGGATTGAAATACTGAGGAATAGAACCCAAGGTATGTTAGGTTTATCCCAAAGGAATTATATCGAAAAGGTCCTGAAAAAGTATGGCATGCAAGACAGTAAACCAGGAAATACCCCTGTGGCAAAAGGAGACAAATTCAGTCTCAGCCAATGCCCAAAGAATCCTTTAGAAAAGGAAGTAATGCAAAAGTATCCATATGCCTCAGTTGTTGGGAGCATCATGTATGCGCAAGTGTGTACGCGTCCGGATATTGCGTTCATCACTGGCATGTTGGGCCGATACTTATCAAATCCAGGTTTAGATCATTGGAAAGCAGCCAAACGGGTCTTGAGGTACCTGAAGCGAACAAAAGATCACATGCTCACGTATCGGAGATCGGACAAGCTAGAGGTCATTGGGTATACCGACTCTGATTTTGGAGGATGTCAAGATAGCATGAAATCTACATCCGGCTACATTTTCATGTTAGCTGGAGGGGCTATTTCATGGAAGAGTGCTAAACAGTCACTTATAGCATCTTCCACAATGGCCGCAGAATTTGTAGCATGTCATGAGGCATCGAATCATGGTGTATGGCTACGCAATTTTGTCACTAGGCTGCGTATAGTGGAGTCTATTGAGAGACCACTAAAATTGTATTGTGACAATAATTCAGCCGTACTTTACGCAAATAACAACCGAAGTTCATCAAAGTCTAAGTACATTGACATCAAGTTCTTGGTTGTAAAGGAGAGAGTGCAGAAGGGCCAGTTATCCATAGAACATATAGGGACAGACTCCATGTTAGCGGATCCACTTACTAAAGGATTACCACCCAATAAGTTTGAAGAGCATGTTGCTCATATGGGTGTAATTTCTGTTAGGGAAATTCAGTTTTAGTGGGAGTCTATTAGTTGTTTATTTCAATGTTCTATTTACTTATTGTAATTTATGGATATGAAACTTGTGACAGAAAACAAGTAATTTGTGTTATATGCATGGTATTGCAAAAGGATTATTATATGCACTCTATCTTTAATTTTTGGTTTTGACCTCACAATTGAGTATGTGATTTGCGAATTGTTTATTTGAATTTTGCATTTTACAACAAGTTTATGAAATTTAGTTTCAAGTCTTAAGTAGGAGACCCAGTTAGAAATTGGCACAGTAAGATCACAATTGCGTGTAATTTCTATGCTACACATCCACATCATGATTCATGTCATTTGGTTATGTTAGTACTGAGATTATTGATGGTCTAGTCATGACTAATATAAATGTGACGAAAGCCGCTTTAGTCCTTTGCTAATGAAATTGATGGACGGAATTGGTATGGGAATACATAAAGATGACAGAAAAGTATGTGCGCACATAAGGTTAACAATACATAATTAAAAGAGTATGACATATTGCTCAAGTGGGAGATTGTTGGATCATATATCCAACGTTGAGTATATATGTAATATAATTATGAATTGTATACTGTCAATATGATTGTCACAATTAAAGTGATCTAATATGGAATTAAGACATTAGACATTCTATGTATTCAATAGGATGTGGTCCATAAATGTGTAGAACAATTTGGGCAAAGATCAAATCATTGATGGACTGATTTTGAGATTTGCAAATACAGAAAACTGCTTTCAGAACCCTGAGTGCGGACGCACTGAGCCCCAGTGCGGACGCACTCAGTACTTAGCCAAATTTTAGGAACTTCAGTTTAGAAACTGGAAAAAGTCCGAGCCCAGTGCGGACGCATTGAGCCCCAGTGCGGACGCACTCAGGACTTAGACAATTTCCTGAAGTTCAGTGCAGAAACTGAAAAAAAAAGTCCGAGCCCAGTGCGGACGCACTCAGGACTTAGACGATTTTCTGAAATCCAGTGTAAAAACTGGAAAGAAAGTCCGAGCCCAGTGCGGACCCACTCAGGACTTAGAAAAAATTCAGGGCTGAAAGAAAAGCAGTTATTTGGACACGTCTCAACCCAGTGCGGACGCACTGAGTCCCAGTGCGACCCAGTGCACCCGCACTCGCAGCGCCAGATGTGTAATACTATATAAGGATGGGTCCCCAAGGCACAAGATAACCAACTCAACTCATATTTCTGGAAAGAGGTTATTCTTAGACAGATTTTTTTTGAGTGCCTTCTCCCTTCTTTCTCCATTAAAGAATTGAGAGGAGAGATCCATAAGGAAATTGGAGAGGATTTCTCAAGGGCGTATCTTGTTGCTTTGGAAGATCTAATCCACAACCCAACCACAAAGGCGAGAAGGACTTCTTGCCGTTAAAGATTTGTCTCGCGCTCACGGAGACGGTTTGCTCAAGACTTTAGGGTATTTGTTAAGTATTGAGAAACTGTAAAAGAGAAAGAAGGTTTCGTTTATTGATTTCTTGAATTTATTACAATTACAGAGAAGGCTTTATATAGCCTGTAGGATCAGCTAAACAATGCTTAACAAACCAAGCTAACAAACTTGTCTAACAAACTTGCTTAACAGAATTCTAACAACCTTTGACTTTGGTCAAAGTTGTGTTATCTCTATCATCCCCCCTCAAGCCCTGTGGATCTGGAAGAACACAGAGCTTGGTGCGCAAGCCGGTAAACCGAGAAGTACCCAGACTTTTGGTGAGGGCATCAGCAATCTGGTCTTGGGAAGACATAAACCGAACAAAGAGGCGACGGGAAGCCACCAAGTCGCGAACAAAATGAATATCAACTTCAATGTGTTTAGTGCGAGCATGAAGAACTGGGTTGGCAGCCAAAAAATTTGCACCGAGATTGTCACACCACAAAACCGGGGGAGCAAACTGATCAGAAGATAGTTCTTTAAGAAGAGATTGGAGCCAAACTACTTCAGCAGCAGCTGCTGCAAGGGCCCGATATTCAGCCTCGGTGCTAGACCGAGCAACTGTAGTTTGCTTTTTGGAAGACCAAGAAACAAGAGAATTGCCGAGAAAGACACAATAACCAGTTGTAGAACGCCGGTCATCAGGATTACCGGCCCAGTCGGCATCAGAGAAAACCTGAAGAGATAGATGAGAAGATGGGCGAAGAAGCAAACCAAAGTTAATAGTGCCTTTGAGGTAACGAAGATGAGTCTTTTGTAAATGCCGAAGTACAAGAGAAGAAGTATGACCAAGCCTGTGATGCCAAAGATTGCTCCTAGAAACATCACAAAGAAGAGCAGCAGTACTAGGTAGAAAGTAAAGACCTTGAGAAATACCCCCTTCAAGCAGCACCTTGTGAGTCTTGGGATCCTTAAGCACACAACCAGAATTAGTAAATTCAACAATTAAATTGTTGTCTCGAGTGAGTCGAGAAATACTGAGGAGCCTTTTTGTAATATGAGGGACATGCAGAACATTTGAAAGAATCAGTTTTTGTTGGCCAGAGAAGAGAAAAGAAGAGCCAGTGTGAGAAATGGATAAACCGTGGCCATTACCAACACGAACTACATCATTACCTTGATAGGGAGTGTAATCAGTAAGGCAATTCAGGTCAGGAACAATGTGAGATGAGGCACCAGAATCGAGAAACCAGTCACTGGTAGGAGAATTAGAAGGCTGAGCAAGATTGACCTGAGGTGGAGGTGAAGGATCGTCATCATATCGGTACCAACACTCCTTGGCAGCATGACCAATTTTCATACAAATTTGGCATTGCAAAGTGACAGTGTTGCCTTGACTATTGGTGCCGCCAGTACCACCATTTCCACGGCCTTGAGAACCATGCTGAGAAGCTCGAGAAGAGTAATTTGACCTCCCACGACCACGACCCCGACCCCTGCCTCTTCCTCCTCTGTACTGTGATCTGCTAAGTTGCTGAGAGATATAGGCGGCAGCCAATTACTGCTGAGTTTGCCAAGGGAGAGTGGAGAGGAGCGCAGGAGCTAAAACGGAGGAGAGATTTGGAGAAGAGGAATTATTGGAAGGAGTAGGTAATAACGGAGCTGAATGAGAGGAATTAACGGGTCCGTTAGAAACTGAACCCGAACCGGCTCCGTTAGAAATAAAAGAAGGCAGAGGGGTCGGTTTGGAAGAATCGCCACTTAAGGTAAGAAGAGCAGCCTGATCACATAGCCCTTGAGAGGCGAGTCGCGATTCGAAGTTGAGGAGGTGGCCGTGTAAATCAGCAACGGAGAAGGTGGTAGGCTGTGAAGTAAGAGAAGTTACGAGAGCATTGTACTCAGGCGGCAGACCAGCAAAGAGGCACAACGATAAATCTTGATCACTGACTGCACAGCCGATAGATCGCAGCTGAAGAGCAACTGAGTTGAGTCGATTTAGGTATTCCGTGCAGGAGAGATTGCCTTTCTTCAAGGTTTGAAGCTGAAGTTTCAATTCAAGAACACGAGAGGTGGATTGAACCGAATAGGTCGAGTGAAGCATGCGCCAGAGATCAGCTGAGGTTGCACAGCAAACCGCCTGAGGAAGAATTGCCGAACCGAGGCTAGAGAGAAGCCAAGCGAGAATCAGCTGATCTTGCCGTTCCCACAGATCATGCTGTGGATTGGCATCAGTGGAGGCTGTGGTGGTGCTCGAACCAGTGGAGGAGGATGAATCGAGATAGGAGAGAAGGCCATGACCTCGAATGACAGGTAACACTTGTGATTTCCAGAGCAAGAAGTTCGATTCGTCAAGTTTTGGATTGATTGAATAATGAAACTGGATTGGATTGATAACAGTGGGTAGAGGAGAGGGGTTTGGGGTAGGATTTGGGGGAGGATCAGACATGATTTGTCTGAAAAGGGGATACTGGTAAAAGGAAAAAAAAAACTGGATCAGCTCAAGGCGTGTGCCGAGAGGCCTCTGATACCATGTTAAGTATTGAGAAACAGTAAAAGAGAAAGAAGGTTTCATTTATTGATTTCTTGAATTTATTACAATTACAGAGAAGGCTTTATATAGCCTGTAGGATCAGCTAAACAATGCTTAACAAACCAAGCTAACAAACTTGTCTAACAAACTTGCTTAACATAATTCTAACAACCTTTGACTTTGGTCAAAGTTGTGTTATCTCTATCAGTATTCCATGGCAAACGGCATGGAATCAGGTATAATTCCGCACTTAAGATTATGTTTTCGGGTATCTTTGGCATAGGACGGTCCTTAGGTTTAAGGTGGGGATTGTTTCTTCTTCCCCGGAGTGTAAGTGTTTGACCCCTAGATGAGATGTAATTGTTTGATCTCTAGATGAGGCGTAATTGTTTGGCCTTTATGATCCCCCAACAAGCTATACATAGGATAGACCGGTTCTAGCCTTCTAGGGGAAGAATTACAAGATCTGTGGCCAGAGAAGCAGGAAAGCAGGCTTGGATTTTTGACAAAGAACCACTGAATGACTTCATTGCTAATTTGCAGATGGATTATTAATTCTGCTTTTGTGATAGCTATATTATATTAATTGATCATAACTGTTAGGGCTAGCTAGTACTATGCTCGTGATAAATTAGGATCTAATTAAAACTCTAGTAGGAAACTGATTGTAGGCTTTTGTAAATTGCAACAAGAGATAGGCACCAGATGTTTTGTGACCTTTTGTTTTGATCTTCTAAATTTAGTGAAATCGGTGGAAGTTCTCCCACTTTCATAAAATAAAAAAATCTACAGCGGAGGCCCTACAGTCATAATTTAAGGCCTTCACGATATATAGTCCAAAGACACCTTGTTTTTCTTGGTATGGGCCAGAACGAAATTATTTTGGACCAAGGAATCTTGTAGATAATAATTTAGTTGCATTGGCTGGTCTTAAATTCTTAACGCATCACAAAATGGTAAATACTTATTTTGAGACATCAATATTGTTGTATTTGTATCTTGTATGATTCTATCACCTCTTATCTATCAACTACGAGTTGTTTAAGAGTAGGGTTAAAATGTCTCATTTGATTCTGTGTCCTAATCATGTCTCACATTCTTATCTTCATTTTTGAAGTCCAAACAGTCGATCTAAACCACTCAACATGATATCTACATTAAAATATGCTTGGAGACCTAATTTTATATATATTTGAATTTTTTTACTAATTTTTAAATAAATACAAAATCATTGTTTTTGTATGGTCCAAAATCTTCTGAAAAATAGTAACTTTGTACCTATCTTAAAAATAGTAAAAAATTTCAAAAAAATATAAAATTTAGTCTCTAAGCACATTTTAATATGGAGATGGATGTTGAGATGTTCGGATTGATTGTTTGAACTTTGAAAACGAAGATAAAGATGTGAAACATGATTGGAACACAAAACCAATGAGACATTTTAACCCTACTCGTTGTTTAATTGGTATTTGTAAGACATGCTTATCTACATTTCTTGGACATGTTATATAACATCTTACTCTTGGAGCGTGGCATATATTTTCCATGTATAAGGTCATAATTCTATACAAGAATCTGCTACTATCTGCGAGGGTAAATATGACTATTGTCTAGGGTAAAACTAACAAAAATTGTTACTCTCTAGTTAGGATATCACTATTACCGACGGCGGAAGTATTCGCGACGATACCAACACCGTTAAGTACTTTGATCGTCATGGATATATAGTGACAAATTCTTGTAGTAGTATAAGGTCTAAGGATGAGAATGAAAATATACTTGATTGTTTGGAAACTCTGCGTACACTGAAATTTTTTATTTTTATGACAAGGCATAGCTAGACATCACATGGCTAAACATTGCGTGCAGTAACTAGACATCATATCACATAACTAGTGTTATTAGTAGCATTATATTGAATTTTCCAATAACTTTTGTGAGCAGTTAATTTAATTATTTTAATAAAGGGTCAATTACTACAATACTAAAATAACTAAAATATGATATATAACAGAAAAATGAAAAACTTTTGGGGAATTATATATGTAACAATAGATCACAAGACATGAGTAGTGGTAGTACTGTTAGCTCTGCATTTGGCCATATGACAATAGTTTAAGAGGGAGCACTTAGCTTTTAAGCCAAACATGGCTGCTAAGCCATAATGGCTGCTAATTAAGCTCCTACTAAATAAACAAACATATCATTATTTCTTACGCTCTCTTCCCCTATGGCTCTCCACCATTGTCATCTCATGAGTGTGTTGGAACACGATTTAAGATTGCCAAATAATGTGATAAAATATATAGCAAGTCATTGTACCATGAAAAAAGTAATAACCGGTTATCATTCTCCATTATTGTTATTTGACGTCTCACTAAAGAACTAGCATGTGATCTAATGTAACACAATGTTATATATATGTACGAAGGGTCGCATGTTTTAAATTTGAATATAGAATTCTTTGTAGATATTTAAAGACGATAAATTAATTTGTCTTCTATCTTTATCTCAAAAAATAGTTAGGTGACTATACACTAATCTTTATCTCATTGAAGACTCGACCTCAAACTTTCCTTAAAAAAAAAGGTTCGTCCTCTAATAATTAGTATGTTGGACGATTTACAATCACCAAACAATGTGATAAAATATATAGCAAGTCATTGCACCATGGAAAAAGCAACCCGCTGCCTAAGACAGCTAGAAAATTTATATATAGTTATATATAGTGGAGTGCAACTTCACATAATATCAGCCCCTGCCAGAGCCCAGAGGGGGACCAAAATCAGAGATTTGTACTAAATTAAAAAAAATACAAGATAATAGAAAAGTTAGAGAAGAGCCATGGTCCTCCGCCCCTCCTTCTATCATTGGATGCTACATATATATATATATAGAGTGGCTAATATCAAAACGTTTGCACCAAAGTCCTCGTGCAACCAAGTCGTTTTCGGATTTTCAAAGTCCAAACAGTCGATTCAAACCGTTAGATGTTCAATCTATATTAAAATCTGCCTAGAGACCAAATTTTACATTTTTTGGAATGTTTTTACTATTTATTAAGCCACTTTGAAAATTGCTGATCCGGGTGAACAGTAAAAACAGTGCAACCAAATTCTGGACCATGTGATCAACAATTTTCAAAGTGGTTTAATAAATAGTAAAAAAATTCCAAAAAATATAAAATTTGGTCTCCAAGCAGATTTTAATATAGAGATCACATCTAACGGTTTGGATCGACTGTTTGGACTTTGAAAATCCAAAAACAACTTGGTTGCACGAGGACCTTGGTGCAAACGTTTTGATATTAGCCACTTTCTCTGTCTCTCTATATATATCTTGCAACACACGTTATGTATACTTGATTTCCTATAGGTTATAACTAATATGGAGATTAAAGATAAAAATGTTTTCACTCGTGCAAATTAGAGCGAGTTATATATATTAACAACACAGTTCCAAAACAAAAAAGGTTAAAATTCACAATAAATTTATTTGACAACTGTGATAATTGGTAACCAATCACACATCTATTAAAAATAAAAAAGTAAAATTACTTATATCTTCTCTATATTTTAGATATGATGTGTATTGAAAATATGTGCAATTTGAAAATCAATTAGTCATCCATCGAGCACTTTGGAAAATTAATCATTCAGTTTTATTGCGCACTTTGGTGGAGATCAAACGGTTTTCAAATTGCATCAAATTACAAATTTAATTAATACACTATTTTATGGTGCATTCCGTGATAACATAAATCTATGGATAAATTTTAAGCTTGATATATAATATTTTTTTATTTAGGAATATTCTCATCAATTTACTTACTAGAAGAGGATAATAAATCGTTTGCATTGAATGTACATGATAATTAATGAGAGATCAAACATTTTTTAGATCATAAAGGATGCTCAATTTGATATCATTATTAGAATGATTTTTCTACTTTTTATGAATAAAAGATAGTATGTACAACATATGCTAAGATATATGTTGTACCTTCAACTTAATTTGAATTTAATGTATGCTGAATTATGTGTTCCTTTATTTTTTTTATAATTGTTTTCCTGATTGCCACAAATGTGGAATAAATATAATTTTCATATAATATATCAGTTATATAAACATCCTTCTTTTTAATGCAAAAACATCATGATTCTAGCTTTTCAAATATATACTAGATAGCATTAGTGTTTACCAGCTGATATATAGATATTAGATCATACAAGAATGACGAGGCAGACGATAGATACATAATAACACTGTACATCCCGAAACGGCCAAACTTCAATTATCAACTGGGTGGGGTTGGGTTGGATTGTATTTATTTGATAAATTCATTGTATTATCGCCGATTATATTCATATAGACCGCGACGACTTGTTTAATTAGTGATAGTAAATGGTCAACAATTTTTTTTATTTGAGCATCAATTACATGTTTCTCAAACTGAATTATTAGCAATGATTTAAGTTTAGTAATTAAGCACAATATAATTAATTGGTCATTCATTGTATTATCACTTAACCGGGAAGCGTATCAGAAATTGGTAGGAAAACTTATCTACTTATCACATACCAGATCTGATATTGCGTATGCTGTAAGTATGGTAAGTCAATTCATGCAGAACCCAAAGGAGCAACATATGGATGCTGTGATGAGAGTACTGAGATATCTAAAGAAGACTCCAGGGAAAGGTATTCAATTTAGAAAGAATAGACACTTGGATATTGGGGCTATACAGATGCATATTGGGCTGGAGATAGAACTGATCGGAAATCGACATCTGGATACTTCACCTTTGTGGGAGGAAACCTCGTTACTTGGAGAAGTAAGAAGCAGAATGTAGTAGCCTTATTAGGCGCAGAAGCTGAATTTAATTAGAGGAATGTCTAAAGGTTTGTGTGAATTGCTATGGCTAAGGAACTCATGATCGAGCTGAAATTTAAATCGGAAAAAGGTATGCAACTTTACTGTGATAACAAATCAGCAATTGCAATAGCGCATAACCCAGTACAGCACGACATAACAAAGCACATAGAGATTATAGACATTTCATCAAACAGAATTTGGAAGAAAGGATAATCTCATTTCCATTCGTGAGATCTGAAGAACGACTTGCAGACATGCTGACAAAATGAGTGTCAACAAAATGTTTTGAAGAATCGATTGGCAAGTTAGGTATGGTAGATATCTACCTACCAACTTGAGGGAGGGTGTTGAAACAAAGATACACGGTCCGTGTATAATTGTATACGGACCGTGTAGCGTGCCGCCAGACAGAATAAGGAAGGCGGCAGCTGGCCCTTTCATTTTATTTCTTTCCCGTTTTCTTAGTTATTTTGTTTCTCATTTAGAAGATTATGATTGTATCAGATATAGAAGAAAGAAAAAAAAGTAAGTAATTAGGTAAGCCTTTATCTATATATTCCCTCCTACCTCCTACCTCCTCTGTAACAATTCATTCAAAAAGAAATAGACAAAAGGTGTGTGTGAGTGTGGAGGACGTAGGCACCAAGTTGGTGCCGAACCTCGTTAAATACTGTGTTATTCTCTTCTTCTCTGTTTGTGTGTATGATTGCTTGTGTACGGACCGTATTCAGTGATACACGGTCCGTATAAGAATTCTGCAGGTTGATTTTTTACAACTATCACTAATTAAACAAATCGTTGGTCCATGTTGCACGCGGTCTATATATTAATAAATCCTTAATTTGTTCAAATAAAGAGCAGATAAAGCCAAAAATTGAACTCCTAAATTCGTGTAAATTAAGTGTGGATATAGAGAGGATAATAATGACTAAAGTTCTTGGCCAATTTGCCATAGAAAATTGCAGATTTAAAGGATAATATTGACATAATTAAGTTCTTCAGAATTTTTTTCTGTAGAAATTAACAAAAATGATGAGAGAGAAATAGAAAGAGTACATCAAGTTTTTAATTGATAGAAAGATCAGTAGGAATTTTACCGATCCTAATAATTCAAAAGTTTGGGTCAGTAGAATTCTTACCGATCTAAATCAGATTTTTAATTTTATCTTTAATTTTTTCTAGCAAAATATAAAAAGATTTAAAGAAAATAGATAAAGTATCTTAAAATTGAGATGTAATAATAGAAAAATGCCATCTATTTTCTTAAAAACCTTTTATAGTTTAATAGAAATGTAATAGAAGAATTCTATCTATCTATGTGTAAGATTAAAAAAAATTAAAACTGAGTTAGGATCGGTAGGAATTCTACTGATTCAAACTTTTGAATTATTAATATCAATAAAATTTCTACTGATATTTCTACTAATCAAAAACCTGATGTACTCTTTCTATTTTACTCTCTTCCTTTTTATTAATTCTATAGAAAAGAATTTTCTAAGTTCTTGGACAATCATTATATATCACACGAAAAGATAATGGTTGCAGTGTTAAAGTTTTCTATGATAATAGTAGGATAAAAACATGAAGAATTGAAATATTGATTGCCAATTTGCCATAGAAGATTGGTACCGTTTTTTGTTCTTGGTAGCCTTAAATAAAATCACCCACGTAAATTTATTCATTGAAACATGATTTTTCTTAGGGCTTAAAAAAAGCTCTCGTGACTCACACAAGATCGGCTCGAAAAAGTTTTGTAATTAATTAGTTCCTTCAATTCAAATTCATTTTGTCATGAGCTGAGTTCAAGCTTGACTCAACTTAATTAGTTCGTGTTGATCGACTCAGCTTGTTGCATGAAGAAGATGAAGTTCTTTTTTGAATCTTTCACTACCCTCCTTTGTGTCTACCATTAGAGGATGAAGCCCGTGCAAAGAGAGGATTTTTTTCAATTTGTGGTTTATGTGCATCTCACAACATCAAGTCGGCAAAAATCTTTGATCTCAATTCGCAGTTCACAACACGAACTAACTATTAGCAAGCTGACTCAGTTCCACTTGCAATTAACTTTCAACTCGATCGACTCGTTCTGACATAAGCTGAATTCAAGTTTTGTCTAATTAACTTGACTCATTTCTACTCATTTACAACTTTATTTTTTGCTAAACTTAATTACAAGGTGATGGCATGTCCGGTTAATTTTAAACTTATTAAACAAATTAAGCACGTGCCGATAAGAATTACTGAAGAATATATCTCCCAATAATACATGCACCATCTTTAACAATCAAACTTAGGGCTGGGCAAAATTGCTCAACCTCGTAACTCGCTCATTTACAACTCGAGTTAGTTCCAACTCGAGTTGGCTGACTCGTTTAATAAATGAGCTGAGTTTGAGTTTATCCCAACTCGCTCATTTATAACTCGAGTTACATAGCATTGGTCACAATAAATTTCAGAAATTATTTTTGGCAAGCTGTTGTATGAAAAATTGTTGGTATTTATGTATTAAGTTGTTGTATTAAAAATTGCTGGTGCTTATGTACTAAGTTGTTGTATGAAAAATTGTTGGATACTGATAAATTCTTTTACTAGTAGTATATAATTAACTGGTTAAACGAGTTGTGAGCCAACTCGAGTTGATAACGAGCTGAGTTCGAGTTGGCTCTACAACTCGTTATTATCATCCCAACTCAAGTTAACTCGCTCATTTATTTAATGAGCTGAGTTCGAGTTAAGAGTAACTCGCTCAAACTCGGCTCATTTACAGCAATTCAAACTTGCCACTGTCAACAATTAATTAATGTATAATTATATGTACAACTCTCCTTGAAGCAATACAGCCAAGCCAACTCAGACAAATTGCCACTAGCAACAATTCATGCCTTTCTCTTTCAAACAAGTTAGAACAAGGAAATGGATACGCGGAGCATGCAATAAGAAATATTAAAATAAATGGATACATTCGAATTAGTCGCCACATACTGACATGACATGCACCCACTCTCTCTCTCTCTCTAAAACAAGTGGAAGAAGCGGGGCATTAATTAATTACTAGCCTAGCTAGCATTAATTGCTGGATGGGATTTTTTTTAAAAACAGTAAATAAAATAATAAAAGTTAAAGAAACGACATCATTGCTTCGTTTGTTATAAAAACAGCAAAAATCGAATCCGGAATTCGGTTAAGCTATGTTTTTTCGCTTCACCGAATACGCTATTCGGTTAAGCGTATTTTCACAAAACAGATCCCGAAAACTATGTAAACTCCGTGTAACACCCACCATTAACCGAATTCCCAATTCGGTTAAGATTTTTTTTTTATTAAATAATGTGATTGTTAAATAGTAATAACGTAATTCGATTAAAAAAGCAAAAAAATTGGTTCACCGAATCTCAGATTCGGTTAAGCCAAAAAAGCAACAAAAATTCTCCCAACCGAATCCCTATTCGGTTAGCCAAAAAAGGTGAAAAAGGTGAAAATTGCTTCCGTCGATCTTCTGTGGCAACCCACTGTATCACCTGTTAAAACCATCAGCTTAACCGAATAGCGTATTCGGTTAAGCAAAAAAATAACTTAACCGAATCGGGCGATTCGGTTTTTGCTGTTTTTATAACAAACGAAGCAATCATGTCGTTTCTTTAACTTTTATTATTTTATTTACTGTTTTTAATAAAAATCCTGGATGGATAGCTATTGTAATTTCATGACCCGTACGTACGAGTGGGCCCGGCTGCTAATTCTAATATTCAAGATAAAAATTCAAGAGCTGTTCTAATCTTAATGCAAAGAAGATCTGGAACGAGTTACTAGGCATGCATCGCTATAAATTGATATTTTCGCACTATGATGGATCAATTGCACGAGTTACTCAGGTGTCAGTGGGCTGCAAACCAATCAAACCAAATTAAATTTATTTCAGTTTGAATTTGAGTTTGAATAAGATTTGAATCGAAATTTGATTTGTTTCATAACGTACTTCAATCAAATGAGTTAATTGTGAATTTTTTTCGGAATTGAAGTCAATCAAATCACGAACTATGAATTCACACGTAATAAAATTTCACGCAGTTTTCTTTTACCTTTTACCTTTTACGAATTCACATTGATGGATTATGGGTCAGCCCAAAATTCCCTTACCTTTTACGCTGTTGGATTGATTAAAATCACGGCATGGACCTAGTCAAATTAAACTTATTTCATTGTTAATTTGTTATGTTGCTGATATAAGTTTGGTTCCTGCATTATTAAAGATTGATGGTTGAAGCCATTATTTGCATTATTTGAGATTCGAATCTAAATAGTTTGTGAATCAATTTCGAACGAATTATATCCAGTTTGAGTTTGAGTTTGAATAAAATTCGAACCGAACTATTTTGATTTGTTTCAGAACGAACTTCAATCGAACGAGTTAATTGCGATTTTTTTTCGAATCGAAGTCAATCGAATCACGAACTACAATTTTTTTTGGCAGCGCTAGGTGTCAGTGAGGTATAATAAATTGAGTTATTTAAAACTGAATTAGATAAAGAATAATTCAAATCTGATTAAAATTTAGGGAATAAATTAATAAAGAAAATAACAGTTTTAAAGTTCGCATCAATTTATAACAAATTAATGGTCCGGAATTAAATTTAAAATTTGAGTTACGACGTAATTAAAGTCTAATTTGGCTATACATTGATAGTACGATGGATCAAGTGCATTAAATTGAATTAGATTATGAGATAAAATTTGATTTTTATAGTTTTGGATATTATGAGATAATTTAATTTTAAGTTTGTTCAAGATTGAATTAGATTATAAAAAAAAATCGGGTTTAGTCGGAAATTTACAGGACATTAATAAAGAGAGGAATATAATCTCAAAATTATGTCACTACCAAGTTTTCAAAAAAAATAATAATAATTTCAAAATTATGTCAATTTATAATTTGAATTCAAATTCAAATTCAAATTTTGAGTTGAAAAATCATCTGAAGTATTATTTTCATACTGTTTGACACGTGTTAATTACTATATATGGTGGATCTATTGCTACCTAACTTCCATCATGCAAAAGAAAGAGAAAATTATTATCAAGCTACCATATATTATTATGTTGACTTGCTAATTAATTAACTGCCCTGCATGTGCGATCATTAGTTCTGTAATTTGGTTAATTTTATTGAGTGCAACAAGGATATGCGTTCAAGGTAAAGGTAGTACATTTAATTGCAAATTATTGTAACATTCTATAAACATTATTTTTTATGCAAAAAATTTAAGAGGTTTAACCTTAAACTTCCAAATTCCAACTTTCAAGAAAATAAAAATAACTTTAATTTATAATGGCCAGTGGGGTGGGATGTTGGTGCACACTTTGATGTGCAAAACATATCTAGAAATGTGAACCTAGCAAAGTAAATTTGTACATATATATAATTTATATATACTTGATAATATACATTAAATGATACATGACTTTGGCGTTTGTTAAGTGCGAATGTATACATATTTATTTATTAAGTATCAACCTTAAATTATTGATGATTATATATAAAGTGTAAACACTATACATCTTAATTTTATTAAATATAAATCCTATACAATTATGCTTTCTGTATGTAGTTCACATTTGGTTCATTATATGTATCACAATCAATGCTGGCCGGCACATTAATAACCTGTTCTCAATTTATAGCCCAATATAAATTGTAGAATTTTTTCTTAAAAAGATCTAATACATATTCTTGATTCTCAAAATTTTGAGAGAGATGCAACCCCCGCAGACTCTCAAAATTGCATTATCATGGTATATCATGTCTGACAATTAATTACAGCATAATTTGGAATTTATTATTAGAGAACTCAATATCTGCAATACTCAGTGGTTATTTATTAAGAATTTTTAGTTTTGGAAAAATAATTTGTTTTATGTATGTTTTGACTTCTTCATGGAAAACCATGTGCACGCATGCTGGACTGTTCTTAGTTTTGGCCACCAAATTGGACTATTAATTTTATTTTATGAATAAAAGACTATCATATAAATTATCCTCACAATTTGAACGAAATTTAGATATATACAAATACGATAATGCTGACACATCAGACATCGACATCAGGAACCAGTTGATCTTTCCCTATCATTAAAAAAGATCGTAACGCAATTTTCCACTTCTAGCTAGCATCCTAAATATCATTTAATATACAATGCATAAGGAGGGTCAAATTTTAAAACTTTTAATCATGTCATATTAACTATGCTATTATTTTTTTATTTGTTTATCTGAACTTTTATCTTGATCGGTAATCTGTGTCAAGCTTTTTTTACCCTCATTTAAAAGAATAGATGCCTGAGGTACTAATTAAGATGCAATCTAACTTTTAAACAAATCCATCAAATTGTGTTCCTCTCCATTAATAAATTATCGTACGGTTAATCATATTGTTTATCATATATACGTATTTAGCGTTCTAAAATGAAATTTGTTTGTGTCCAAAATTTATATTACAGAATCATCTCATTTAAATATATAATTTTTAATAGATATCTTTTTCTTCGAACGAAATTCTGAAAACAACCTTACTGTTATAATAATTAAGGAGTATGGCCTCTGTTAAATTTGTAAGAGAGAATAGATGTAAGAAAACAATTTTATTATTGCAATCTTAATTTCAGATTTTACATATATGTCTATTTATAAAGAAGAACAAAAAACTAGCCGTTATACTATTAATTACAACTACCAACCACTAACCACTAACTCCTAGTCTATTAATTACTAACTAGCCGTTATTTACAAATTTGAATTGTAGCCGTTATTTTTAACACTCCCCCTCAAGCTAGGAATGTATATATCGTACAATCCTAGCTTGCTTGTAATTTTCTCGAATGGACCCGGATATAAGCCTTTAGTGAAGATATCCGCGAGTTGATCTTCACTTTTAACGTATGATGTTTCAATTTCTTTTGCTTGAACTTTTTCTCTAATAAAGTGGCAATCCACTTCTATGTGTTTTGTTCGTTCATGAAACACGGGATTTGAAGCTGTGTCTTGCCGAATTATTGTCGCAATACATTTTCATCGGTTCTTGAATTTTAAATCCCATGTCCAATAGGAGTTGCTTGATCCATGTTAGTTCACTTGCGGTTGATGCCATGGCACGATATTCGGCTTCGGCGCATGATCGTGCTACAACATTTTGTTTTTTGCTTTTCCATGTGACTAGATTTCCGCCTACAAATATGCAAAAACCGGTTGTCGACTTTCTATCGAAGCTTCCGGCCCAATCTGCATCGGAATAGCCACATATATCATTAGAATTATTATTTTTCATCCAAATACCCTTGCCGGGATTATTTTTTAAAAATCTCAAAATTCTATTTACGGCTTCTAAATGTGGTGTTCTTGGTGAATGCATGAATTTACTAATTTGACTTACGGAAAAAGAAATATCCGGACGTGTAACCGTTCGATATATCAATTTTCCTACAAGTCTTTGAAATTGATTTATGTCTTTTAAAGGTTCACCATCTTCACTATTTAATTTGCATTTGTTGTCAATTGGGGTAGAGGCCGGTTTACATCCTAACTTACCGGTTTCTTTTAACAAGTCAAGTGTATATTTTCTTTGAGAAATAAAAAGTCCTTTATCCGAAGTGGCTACCTCTATTCCTAGAAAATATTTAAGATATCCTAAATCTTTTATGTCAAATTTTTCTTTTAGTTGTTTCTTAATGTTTTGAATTTGTTCAAAATTATTTCCGGTAATTATGATGTCATCTACATATACTAAAATGAGAGTAGTATTGATACCGTCACATTTTGTAAATAAAGAATGATCGGCATTACTAATTTTAAAATTACAAAAATTAAATAAGAGCTAAGCTTGCCATACCATGCCCGTGGAGATTGCTTCAATCCATAAATTGATTTATTAAGCCTACAAGCCAAGTTAGAATTTGTTTCCAATTTATGACCGGGTGGTAATGTCATATACACCTCTTCTTCAAGTGTTCCTTGAAGAAATGCATTTTTAACATCCATTTGGTAGAGGTCCCAACCATTGTTTACGGCAATAGAAAACAAAATTCTTACGGTATTCATTTTTGCAACCGGTGCAAAGGTTTCGTTATAGTTTATGCCATAGGTTTGGGTGAATCCTTTAGCTACAAGTCTTGCTTTATACCTTTCTATGGTTCCATCACTATTATATTTGGTTTTATACACCCATTTACAACCAACCGGTTTTTTATTTTTTGGTAGAGAAACAATATTCCAAGTTTTATTTTGTTCCAAGGCTTTTAATTCCTCATCCATAGCCTTACACCATATTGGACATTTAATTGCTTCTTGGTAATTTTTTGGTTCTAATACTTTTTCAATACTAGTGAGAAATGTATGGTATTCGGTTCAGATGTTGTCATATGAAACAAAATTTTCAATTGGATATTGTACCGAATATGTCACATAATCTCTAAGTCTAGTTGATGGTTATCGTTCTCTAGATGATATTCTTCTAATCGGTAAACTTTCTTCCGTTTCATTTTCATTTATGTCATCATTAGTTTCATTTTCTTGATTATTTTCAACTTGATGATTATTTCTAGGAATAAAACTCAAATCATCTAAGTAAGGTAAAACTATATTGTCATTTAAATGTGTTTGATGAAATATTTCTTTTTCTTTGAAATATGGTTCATTTTCAAAAAATGAAACGTTTCTAGAAAGATATATTTTTTTATTAATTGGATCATAGCATTTATAACCCTTTTTATAAGATGAGTATCCTAAGAAAATAGTTTTTTGAAATACAAAATCAAGCTTGTCATTTCTTTTGATATGTACGAAACTTGTACAACCAAATACTCTCATATGGTCATAAGTGATTTTTTGTTGATAAAGAATTTCTAATGGACTTTTGTTTTCTAAAATAACACTAGGTAATCTATTGATTAAATGGGTGGCACAAAGTACGGCATCCGACCAATAAATTTTAGGAACATTATTTTGAAATAATAAAGATCGTGTCATTTCTAATAAATGTCTATTTTTCCTTTCCGATACACCATTTTGTTCGGGAGTATTGATACAAGTTGTTTGATGTATAATACCCTTTTCTCTAAAGAGACTTGAAAACTTCCTATTTATAAACTCGGTTCCATTATCCGATCTAAAGATTTTTAATTTTGCATTAAATTGTATTTCTATGAGACATAAAAATTCATAAAAACAATCAAACACTTCATCTTTGGATTTAAGTAAAAATAACCAAGTTGCTTTTGTAAAATCATCAATAAATAAAAGAAAATATTTGAATCCATTATATGAATCTATTGGGGCCGGTCCCCATACATCGGAATGTACTAAATCAAAAGGAGCTTTACTTTTGCTCGTAGAAAGAGAAAAAGGAAGCTTTGTTTGTTTTGCTAATTTGCAAATTTCACAAGTAGTACAATTTAAACTTTTAAAATCTAAAATACTATTTAAAATCTTGTCGGAAGGATGCCCAAGTCTCTTATGCCAAATATCAGAATTAACGACTTTTGCGGAAGCACAGAAATTTAATTTGGAGTTCAAAAGATAATGTCCATTTTCTAGAAATCCTTCACCAATCTTGACCCCGGTTTCCCGGTCCTGAAATACAACGTTTTTACAAGAAAATATTACATTACAATTTAATTCTTATGTTAATTTATTTACAGAAATTAAGTTTACGGGAAATGTTTCTAAATATAAAACATTTTTAATTTGTTTATTGCATAGATTAATTTCTCCTACGCCATTTATTTTTGCCTTCATACCATTTGCAACCAATACAAAATTATTACCATTGGTCGGGTTGAGGTTTGACAGTAGTTGTTTATTCCCAAACATATGATTTGTTGCACCACTATCTATAATAATTTGATTAAAAAAGAAATTTTTTGAGTTAGAAGCAATACCACATATGCTGGGATTGTTTTGATTGTTCATCATCGCACAGAACTGCTGAAAATACTGCTGCATTTGATCTCCAGGCCTTGACCCGCTTGAAAATGACCCATTTGCGCCAAAATTAGCCTCTGACCCGTTCCAGGATGACCCGCCAGCGCCTGACCCGTTCCAGAGTGACCCGCCAGCGCCTGACCCGTTCCAAAGTGACCCGCCAGCGCCTGACCCGTTCCAGGATGACCCGCCAGCGCCTGGAATGGAGGGTCCATTTGGTGTCTCCTTATTGGGTCCTCCAGGGTTGGAATTGAATCCATTAGTAGTTTGGCTAGTGTTATTGGGTCCGAATCCATTTCCAGACGAACCCACTAGCCCATTAAGTCCTTTCTCTTCAACAGAAGCTACATAACTTCTGTTTTTTTCACCATTTTTTTCCCAATTTTGATTCTGATCATTTCCCTTCCATTTTTTTGGTCTAAGATGGGGATAGAGGTGCCAACATCTATCTTGAGTGTGGCCATCTTTTTTACAGTGGTTACATTTTTCATTTTTTGATTGATTTGGGTGCTTTTGAAAGCTAGAGTTTTGATTAAAATTGAAATTTTTTACGGTTAAGCCATGGGTCTCGTGTCCCTCATGGCTTACAATCTGACCATTCATGGCAATTCTCCTACTTTCCTCTTGTTGAATTAAACTTTTAATTTGAGAATAAGATGGAAGAGGTACCGTGGTCATGATTTGAGATCTTACGGCTTCATAACTCGGGTTTAGACCCGCGAGGTACTGAAAAATATCGTCCTCCTCAGCTCGTTTCTGAAGTGTGGCCAAATCTGTTGTAAACGGCCGGTAAGATTGAAGTTCATTGCGTTTTTTCTCAAGAGCACTAAGGTAGTCAGTGTGACTTCTTGACCCTTGTTTTTCTTGTTGAATCTCCTGCATAAGTTGATAAATGTGAGAAAAATTATTTTGTTGACCATACATACTTTTTACCGCTTCCCATAGTTCATGTGCCGTTTCGGCCAACGTGAAGAGTTCGGATACGGCCGGTTCCATGGAGTTGAGTAGTAAGGTAACAATTCTGTCATTTGTAGTTCTCCATTTTTTTGTTGCTATTGTTTCTTCGGGTGTTATCTTGCTTGTGTTTGCAATTTCTGGTTTTTTCTCTTCACCCGTAATGAATTCTAACATCTCTCGACCACTCAGGGCTCTGGATGCTGCCCTTGCCCATGACACATAATTTTTTCCATTGAGCAAGGTATTTGTTAGCTTCGAGAAGTTCGCTGCTTCTTCTTGAGCCATTTTCTTTTTGCTGAAATTTGTCACGCGTTTTCGATTTTTCGGTCACAGAGAACCTGGCTCTGATACCATGTTAAATTTGTAAGAGAGAATAGATGTAAGAAAACAATTTTATTATTGCAATCTTAATTTCAGATTTTACATATATGTCTATTTATAAAGAAGAACAAAAAACTAGCCGTTATACTATTAATTACAACTACCAACCACTAACCACTAACTCCTAGTCTATTAATTACTAACTAGCCGTTATTTACAAATTTGAATTGTAGCCGTTATTTTTAACAGCCTCTCTCATTATGTGTGGGTGTTTTTTCAAACACATTTTAACTGTTGTACTACAACAATTTTACTTTAACTCCAACATGTATAACCCATGTGTTTTTTTATTAATTGGTCTCAGTTGAAACGATATAATACTATATGAAATAAAATTGGACCGTGCTAATCTCTCTTTCGTTTTTTTTTTCTTTTTTAACTGACTCAAGGCTTTTGAGTCCTTTTCCAACTTGACCTTCCAGATGAAATACTAGATTTGAAGCATCCCTCGGTGGTGTATATATATAACCAACGAGGAGCCTCCATATATATTACTCAAAACATTCCATAGAAAAAGAAACCAATAACACCATTTTTCTATCCTATTGCGTTATACAGATATTAATCATAGACGGTAATCATGGTATGAACTATAACTTGTTCATTCTATGTCGAGATCAAATGATCCTTTCTTTTCTTTTCAAGCTAGTCCTAGAGAATAATAATTTGGATATATAATTCGTTTTGTTCATAGATTATTTTCTGACGCATTATATTGTGTGGTTCCATTTTAATTACTTTGAAGGCATCATCGGTTTTCAATAATGCTCTTAAAAAGGTGGGGCCATACGGTGGTGACGGTGGACAAATTAGAGAAATGACTACCGCCGGCATCACTCGAATTGTTAAACTCGGCATTCGCCATGGCGGTGCTATTGATGGTTTCATTGTGTATTTTGAGCGTAATGGCAGTGAGGAAAGCACCGAGCTTTGGGGCAGCGAGGGAGGAGAACTTACAGAGGTATGAATACTATTGATCTAATTTTCAATTCTCAAGTTAACTTAGAAGAGTGACAAATTAGTACATATTTAATTTCTGTGAAACCTTTTATATTTATTTAGAATTTACCTCAGGACATAAATTAGAAAACAACATAAGACCAATGTCATCAAGTAGATAAAACAATATACCAATTACATGCTGGTAAGTCTTATGATATTTTTGTTCATCTTCTTAAATTTTTTGACTTAGTCAGTTGATTAATTATTTGACATTTTAAATTATACTTTTTGACTTTATATGAATGAAATGAGTATATCTACTTTGGATTCATAATCAAAATCAAAATCAAATATGAAAGGAAGGACATGTGCACAACTAAAATTTGATAACATAACTAATATATGTGACTAGAATGATCATCAGCGATTGACAACACATCTAAAAGATATCAGAAACAAGCTAGTTTGAAAAGCATGTGACCTTCCAAATTTCGAACAAATGTTAAATTTAGTATATAACATATACATCCATCACATGGTTATATATATAGATCTCGTTTGAAGAAGACGAGCACATTATGACTGTGAACGGCCATGTCGGTACCTTCAACACCTTCACGCTGTTGAAATCACTAAAAGTGGAAACAAATTTGCGTGTTTATGGGCCATACGGAGCGGAAGAAGGGGAACCTTTTGAACTTTCAGCTGAAGGTGGTGAAATTATGGGCTTTCATGGGCGTTCTGGAGAATTCGTCGATGCCATTGGAGTTTATGTCCAGGTAAAATATATTATTATTTTTTCTCATTTATAACTGGTTTTTTGTAGTGGGCAAAGTTCTTTTACTTAGAGAGACTAAAATAATTTGATTAAATTAATTATTACACACAGAAAGTGTATTCTTCAGTTCATAGATTGATTTGATTATATTGTGTTGATCATGTAATGAAGGCTTATACAAAGCTGGGGCTAATTGGCGGTCCTGGTGGGGACATAAGAGAAATGGATCCCTCTGAAATCACTCGCATTGTTAAGATCGGTATTCGCCATGGGGGTGCTATTGATGGTCTCTATTATCACTACGAGCGCAACGGCCAGGAGGACAGCACCGATCTTTGGGGCACAGTTGGAGGAGAACTGACTGAGGTATGTGTACACTTGCAAAAAGTTAACCAACGTACACTAATAAAATTATAAGCATAACAAATTAATATGTCACACATTGGTTATAGATCTCGTTTGAAGCAAATGAGTACCTTACGGCCGTGAGAGGATATTCTAGTACCTTCAACAATTACACAATTTTGAAGTCACTCAAACTGGAGACAAACTTGCGTACTTATGGACCCTACGGTGCGGAAGACGGACAATCTTTTGAATTTTCAGTTCAAGGTGGTCAAATTATCGGCTTCCATGCACGTGCAGGACAATTCATCGATGCCATTGGAGTTTATGTTAAGGTGAAGAGAGCCTTTCTCTCACTCTCCTTCAAGTCAGGGAGGAGATAAAAACAGTTTATAAATTAATTGTTGTTACTTAAGCTGGTCTAAAACCTTTACCTTTTGTCTAACAAACATTTTTGTTCATTGTTTTTGTTTACTTTGGTGACATAGGGTGGAAAAGCAAAAAGTACAAAAATAATTCCAGTTGTAGGAACGGAAGGTGTTGGTGTTTGCTACGGAATGATTGGTAACAACCTACCCTCACACAGCGATGTAATCAAGCTCTACAAATCAAAAGGCATTGGTTCAATGCGGATATACTATCCCGATCGCGACACGCTTAATGCTCTCAGAGGCTCAAACATTGAGCTAATAATAGATGCACCTGATGTTGGAGCACTAGCTAATGGTTCTAATGCGGCCGACTGGGTTCGTGACAACATTTTGCCATATGACGGAGTGTCATTCAAGTACTGTTTATATTACAATTTTGATGTCAAATATTTATCATGTGCTCAAGGTTTGTTTAATTTATATACACCACTTTTATAATATAGGTACATTGCGGTCGGTAATGAAGTTATGGATGGTAATGCGTACAACGTACTCCCCGCAATGAGCAAAATCTATGATGCAATCAGCTCAGCTGGTCTGCAAGGCAAAATCAAGGTCTCGACCGCAGTGAGATTCGACGTACTCACAAATACCTATCCTCCATCGAGTGCCGTATTCTCAGCCCCTCATATGGGCCCCATAGTTCAGTTTCTGAAGAACACAAGAGCACCACTTCTCGCAAATATTTACCCTTATTTTACTCATGCTGGAAACCCAGCCGATGTTCGCCTGGATTTCGCACTGTTCCGTGAACCTAATGCAGTATATAGTGATGGACCCAATAACCAACTCCATTATCAGAATGTATTTGATGCAATGGTTGATTCTATGTATTATGGTCTCGAGAAGGCCGGTGGCCCCAATGTTGGGATTGTTATATCAGAAACTGGATGGCCGTCAGCTGGTGGGGTAAACACTACAGTGGAAAATGCGGGTACTTACATCCAAAATCTGATAACTCATGTCCGTAATGGCACACCAAAGAGGCCCGGGAAATTGGAGACATACATTTTTGCCATGTTCAATGAGAATGGGAAGACAGGAGATGAGGTCGAGCGGCATTTCGGACTGTTCTACCCAGATCAGACACCCGTTTACTCCATCAACTTCAGTTAAGAATCCAGATGGCATTGCTTAATTGTGGAGTGCTTATTGTGTTTTGGAAAATGCTTTGAATTTTTTGTCTTTGCTTTGGAGATCACTGCTTATTGTGTTGTTGTTTTTTTTTTTTGCTTTAGTTTCGATTGGGAAGTGCTTATTTACTTTCTTTTTTCTTTTGGTTAGAGAAATGTTTGTTTTCCTCTCTCAATGTTATAATTCCTATTCGAAGTATATGTTATATACTTTCTGTTAAGAAAGAATAAAGGGTCTGGATGAATCATACTTTTTGTGCTTTTCATACTCAATAATAATGAAGAAATGAAGCAGAAGGTAATAAAGGGAATGCTAAGCCATATAAAACATTGTGTCCATAGTCTCATCTATTTGAATTTACGCTCAATATAAGTATGATATGATCCCATTAGTTAAAAATTATGCATGACATCCTCTTCTTGAAAGAACAAACTGTATGTATGTAAGAATTCATGGTTCATATGATCTGATGAGAAATTGATGATGGTTGTTACAACAAGTGTTCATATAAGACATTCATGGGTTCAGTATGTGACTAGACTAACTGAATAGGTAATTAATAGCATTCTCATTGTTTTGTAATTATAAAAAATTGAGTTTATTTTTCACAATAATTTTGCATTTATGTACATTAATTTCAGGATGTTTTCATCCCGACAATTTTTATTTCACTTCTATGAAATTTTTTTTTTCTAATTATTAATTTTACAATTGCTAACATTACATCCGTAAAATAAATACCTGCAAAGTCTAATTTAAAATTTTCACATTACTAAATTAGCTATTAGACTGCCCTCTTGGATTTGGGAGCCCATATGTCGAGCCATATTTGAGCAGTACACCATTTCCTGGGCCTTTCTTTTTGGTCCACAGCTTCTTGGTCTTGCTCCAGCCCATTATAATCTTCTAAACACACATTTTGAGGCAGCTCTAGATGTTCCTTAGAAATTTAGAATTGAATGCATCGGCCACAGAGAATCTAGTTTCTTGGGCACTGCATAGAGAAAATTCGCATCCTCTGAGATATCTCAAACTTTGAGCGTTTTTTGGAAAATCTCAACCGTTCAAATACGTTCTGCACGAATCTCTAAGCACAAATAATACTGGCCTCGGCGCTATCTCCGAATAGGCACTGTACACGTCAGTCACGCAAAAGTTGAGATATCTCAGAGGATACACACTCGCATAGAGAATGTAGAATCAAAACAGCTTGACGGGTCGTTTGTCGTTTGAAATTCCCAGCATTCTCTTCATTTTCCCTTTTGTACTTTTGTAACGGGGTTTGAAGCATCTCTCTCGGATTCAGGTACCAGACTTGAAGCATCACCTGGTGGTGTATTTATAACCAAAAAAGAGCCTCCATCTTACTCAGCGCAGTGCTTAGAAACAGAACCCAGAACACCATTATTTTTCTCTCCAATTGCGTTATACAGATAAAGATCAGATATGGTAATCACCGTATGAACTATAACTTTTTCTATGTAGAGATCAAATGTTCTTTTCTTTTTATTTGAAACTATACATCTAGAGAACTAATAATTGGACCGGTCATTATACACAGAGAAAACTTAACACAGATATTTAATTTCTTTTATTCATAGATAAAGGTTACTTTCTAATTTATTGTGTGGTTTCATTTTGATTTTTTTTTTAGGCATCAGCTTCCCATGCTGCTCTTGAAAAGATGGGGCCATACGGTGGCCACGGTGGGGATATTAGAGATATGGATCCCTCTGGCATCACTCGAATTGTTAAAATCGGCATTTGTCATGGGGGTGCTATTGATGGTATCACTGTGCACTTTGAGCGTAACGGCCGTAAGGAAAGCACCAAGCTTTGGGGTGCAAAGGGAGGAGATTTGACAGAAGTAGGTGGTACTATTGCAAAAAAATTAACCAACAACAAATTCAAAGCAAAACAAATATGTCCCATATTGGCTTTATAGATCTCGTTTAAAGCAAATGAGTACATTACTGCCGTGAGAGGCTATGCCGGTACATTCAACAACTACTCAATTTTGAAATCACTCATACTGGAGACAAACTTATGTACTTACGGACCGTACGGTGCAGACAAGAAATATTTTGAATTTTCAGCTCCTCAAGGTGGCCAAATTATCGGCTTCCATGCACGTTCAGGACAATTCGTCAATGCTATTGGAGTTTATGTCAAGGTACAGACACCTACAAACAGTTACTAATTGTTGGTACTTAAGGTGGTCAATTTAAGTTTAGTAATGAAGTAAAAATTTCCCTTTTTGTCCTACAATTTTTCATGATGTCAAACTACAATAGTATAATTATACAATTGAGATTATGTCATTTGCATAGTAGTAATTTTACACACAAGCCATTGTGGACTGGGCCATGGAACTAGCCCTACATAAATTGAAACAAAACCCAACACTCACAAAGCATAGCTAAATTAACAGATATATTCCTCTCAAAAAAAACAATTAACAGATATATATAAATCGCCTATAACAAGAGATCTAAAAGTACTAGTCTACTAGAGAACTCCTCTAGAATTAATTGCCTTTCCAAGTTCGTGTAATTTAAAATATCTCCTGTGACTCTGTACTCTCAACTGTCGCCGATAAGGAGAATTAACAGATACATATATGGATCATATTTTTCATAGATTAATTACTTTCTGATACATTATTGTGTGGTAATATTTTGATTATTTTGAAGGCATCAGCTTCCAATGCTGCTCTTAAAAAAGTGGAGCTATATGGTGGCCCCTGTGGGGATATTAGAGATATGGATACCTCTGGCATCACTCGAATTGTTAAAATTGGCATTCGCCATGGGGGTGCTATTGATGGCATCATTGTGCACTTCGAGCGTAACGGCCGTGAGGAAAGCACCAAGCTTTGGGGTGCAAAGGGAGGACAACTGAATGAGGTATGTCGGGTATGTGTACATACTCCTGCAAAAAAATTAACCGACAACGAATTTAAAGCATAACAAGTATGTCCCATATTGGCTTTATAGATCTCGTTTAAAGCAAATGAGTACATTACTGCCGTAAGAGGCTATGCTGGTACTTTCAACCACTACACAATTTTGAAATCACTCATGCTAGAGACAAACTTGCGTACTTATGGACCGTATGGTGCAAAAGACGGGCAATTTATCGAATTTTCTGCACAAGGTGGTCAAATTATCGGCTTCCATGCACATTCAGGACAATTTGTCGATGCCATTGGAGTTTACGTCAAGGTACAGAGTCCTTAAATGTTGTTAGGTAAGCTGGACGGTTTAAAATGACTGATGAAATAAAACATTTTTATTCAATGCTTTTATTTATTTTGGTGACATAGGGTGGCCGTGCAAAAAGTACGAAAATAGGAACACTGACAGGAACAGCAGGTGTTGGTGTTTGCTATGGAATGATTGGCAACAACCTGCCCTCTCACAGCGATGTGATCAAGCTCTACCAAGGCATTCGTTCAATGCGGATATACTGTCCCAAACGGGACACGCTTAATGCTCTCAAAGGCACTAACATTGACCTCATCATAGATGCACTAAATGTCGCAGAACTTTCTAATGGTTCTAATGCGGCCGCCTGGGTCCGCAAAAATATATTGCCATATGATAGTGTCTCATTCAAGTACTGTTATCCTTATATTACAACTTTGATTTAGAATATTAATTTATTAATTGCTTAAGGTTGGTTTAGTTTATAATTTATATCCTGCATTCTTATATTATAGGTATATTGCGGTCGGTAATGAAGTTATGGATGGCAATGCATGCAACGTACTCCCCGTAATGAGCAAAATCTACGATGCAATCTGCTCAGCTGGTCTGAAAGGCAAAATCAAGGTCTCGACCGCAGTGAGATTCGGCATACTCAAAAGTACCTACCCTCCATCGAATGCTGTGTTCTCAGCCCCTCACATGGGCCCCATAGTTCAGTTCCTCAAGAACACAGGAGCCCCACTTCTCGCAAATATTTACCCCTATTTTAGTCATGCCGAAAACCCACGCTCTGTTAGCCTGGACTTCGCGCTGTTCCGTGAACCTAATGCGCTGTACAGTGATGGACCCAACAAACAACACCATTATAAGAATGTCTTTGATGCAATGGTTGATTCCATGTATTATGCCCTTGAGAAGGCCGGAGCCCCCGATGTTGCGATTGTTATATCTGAAACCGGCTGGCCATCAGCTGGTGGGGTCAACACGACAGTGGGAAATGCACATACTTACCACCAAAATCTGATAAATCATGTCCGTAATGGCACACCAAAGAGGCCCGGGAAATTGGAGACCTATATTTTTGCCATGTTCAATGAGAATCAGAAGACGGGCAATGAGGTCGAGCGGCATTTCGGACTGTTCTACCCAGATCAGACACCTGTTTACTCCATCAACTTCAGTTAAGAATCCAGATGGGAATGCTTAATTGTGAAGCCGCAATACATATGCAAGAATAGTTCGTTATTTGGAAAATGCTTTTGTATTTTGTCATTGCTTTGAAGACTATTTTTTTTGTTGTTTTAATTTTAATTTTTTTTATTTCGTTTGGGGAGTGCTTATTTACTTTTATTTGTTTGCTTTTGGTTAGTAAAATGTTTTTCATCTCAACTTCTATAATTTACTGTTCGAAGTTTGTTATACCTTCTGTTAAGGAAGAACAAAGTCTTTGATGGATTTTTTTTTTGGGCTTCTGAGTAGACAAAATTAATGTTAACTTGAAACTGCCGCTGACAAAGGAAATATTAAACATCTAACACCCGAGCCGTATCATATCTGTTGACATCCCTAACAAAAGACGTCGGTAGAAGATGAGTTGGAGTTGGTAAAATGGGTGCGGTGTTGAGAGACGGAGGATGACGCCCAGCAACAGTAAATATGCAGAGGGTATACCAGGTTCTTACGGAGTGCAAGCGGAGAGAGACGGAGGTGGAAATTGGAATACAAACAGGGATATGACCTCCCACAAGCAAGGTGATATGGTCTTGATCTGAATTAGATGGAAACCTTAGAGATTTGAGGAATTATGAGAAGGTTTTGGGTAATTTTGAATAATTTGCAAAGAACAGTAACACTGGCAACAATGTTGCCAGGTAAGAGAGAAAACACCAAATTGATATTACGTTTCACGAGTCCGTGTCCTCCGAATTTTTTAAAAATATCTCAATCAAAAAATAATAAACAAAAACCACAAAAAACCACCAATTTATGATAATTTCATAATCAAAAAATAATAAACCAAAAAACCACAAAAAACCACCAATTTATGATAATTTCATATTTATTCGGACCGCAACGTGAAATGGCGGCTCCATTTTTTGAGAGCCGCTCCACAAAAATAAAAATGATTCGGCCAAATAGTTGAATGATAATATATTTGTTTAATACTTTTCAAAAATAGAAAGAATAAATAATATTTTAAATATGTTAGAAAGAATATCAAACAAAATAGATAAAGCAACTTAAAATTTAGATGCACTAGGACTCCAAAATATTTTTTAGACAGAATTTTTTCCAGCTATAAAAAAATTAAGCTATTTCTAGGTGTGTTACTGGAAAAAAAAATTTGAATCTGAATTATTGATCCCGGATCAAAAGTTACTTCTAGTAAATAAAGAAATTATCGTAGTCCTTCTAGTATATTTAAATTTAAGGTACTTCATATATTTTGAAAAAAAAAATTCCATCATTACGAAATGTCAAATCATTTTTTTTCATGGTAAGAAAAACAGTAACTTCGGATAGAGTATTATTGTTTATTATTATTATTTTTATAAAAGGCTAACGGTCGTTTCATTAAAGAAACAATACACATACAAACCGAGTTCAAAATAAATCAAAAGCACTACTAGGCTATCAGAGTTCAGCCACATAACTGGTAAGTATAACAACATCTATCAATCAACAACAAAAAAAAGCATAGTCACTAATTAATATAGATAAGCATGAGTGGCAGGCTAAGCAACTGCACCAGTTGAGTCTTCATCATCCTTAGGTTGTTGGTATACCACCATGTGAGTATCTTCTGGGTTCCAAATTTGTAGGGGAATTTCCGCAAGCACATATGGCAACCACACTGGAATCAAGTTTCTGGCTTGTCTCTTCACCAATGTTGTCCAATAGTTAACCACAACAACAATCAGTAGAATGACAATTCGAAAAGTTTTATTAGGAGTATATTGAAAACACAATTCATTGTGCAATTTCCAAACAATCCAACTAAGGCCACTGAAAACCAGTAAAAATGCCAATTGTAAATCTTTTTGTAAAGTACAAGCAAATTATATAATGTCTTTGACACAGGTCCAGTTCTTGAAGTGATGTTGGTTGAACCCTATCCAAAACCAAATTTGCTGAGTAAAAGGGCATAAAAGGCCGACATTTTTATTAATACCCTAAGTTTAATACAAATTATTAATTATACCCACGTTCCCAAACTTTTGCTAAAAATACCCAAGCCGGCCAGAAAATGGCCGGCTTAGGTCCCTCCCTAAGCCGGCCATTTTCTGGCCGGCTTGGTACCTTTTTTTTATTTTTATTTTTTTAGAGAGAGACACTATGAAGATCAAAATATTAAAATCTAACTCTGAAAATTTGAAATTTTTGTTTAATTTTTTGTTATATTACTTCTTTTGATGTATAATTAGCATATTTATACTAAAAATACGTTAGATTACTTGAAATTATGTTGAATTACACTATATTACAATAAATTATGTTCAATTATACTAAATTACGTTAAATTACAATAACTTCGCTAATTATGCTGAAATACGGTAAAAAAAACACTAAACTACACAAAATTACGCTATAGTAGACTGATTTTGCTCATCTTTCATGAATCATAAAAAATAGTAAAAAAATTCCAAAAATAGTAAAAATTGGTAATCTGCAAGTTCATTATGTAACTAATTTACTGAGCTACTTGGATTGAATGATAGAAATGAAAATCTTAATCGGAAACTTCAACTCAAGTTTTGGGGCTCTTCCCTTTGTTTTTTGGCGATTCTGAATTTCGAAATCCAGCACAAAGGTGGCACGGACGCATGCGCATTTTCGCAAGCTTTCCGAAAAATGGTCATTTGCTGAAATCGGACACTCGAGCGCCGTTTTATGACCGTTTGAAATTTCATCGTCGTTTTTCGCCTTTTCAGTGAAGATATCGTCCCTATTCATTTGTAATTTAGCGTAATTTGCTGTATTTTAGCGTAATTTAATGTAATTTAGCGTAATTTAACATAATTTAGTGTTATTCAACATAATTTCAATTAATCTATCGTATTTTAGTATAAATATGCTAATTATACATCAAAAGAAGTAATATAACAAATAATTTAAACAAAAATTTTAAATTTTCAGAGTTAGATTTCAATATTTTGATCTTCATAGTGTCTCTCTCTAAAAAAAAAAAAAAATAGTCTGAATATGACTATTTTTTGTAAAATACTTAATAAATAGTAAACAAATTCAAAAAAATGTAAAATTTGATCTGGAAGCACAGTTTATTGTGGAGATCATGTTGAACGGTTTGGATCGACGATTTGGACTTTGAAAATGAAAAAAATGATTGTTGTAACTTGATCTCTCCTCAAAGAAGTAATATAACAAATAATTTAAACAAAAATTTCAAATTTTAAGAGTTAGATTTCAATATTTTGATCTTCATAGTGTCTCTCTCTCTTAAAAAAAAAAAAAAAAAAAAAAAGGTACCAAGCCGGCCAGAAAATGGCCGGCTTAGGGAGGGACCTAAGCCGGCCATTTTCTGGCCGTCTTGGGTATTTTTAGCAAAAGTTTGGGAAGGTGGGTATAATTAATAATTTGTATTAAACTTTGGATATTAATAAAAATGTCGGCATAAAAGGAAGGTGATTAGTTGGTTCCATTCATTTACAGAATTGGCATTGTACAGGTCCCTGCCATCCCTTTTTCTCAAATTGATCTTGGTGAGAATCTTGTTTTTAGTCATCAACCACATAAAGATACTGATTTTATGTAATACAGGGACTTGCCACCATAACATAGCCTGTGAAAGTTTCACCCCACCGAAATTAAGGAACCTGTAAAGAGATTTAACAGAGAAGACACTAGAGGTTTCTCATTTTCATGAAAGTTTATCATAATTATACGTAAAGGATATGGTGCTAATGGTATGTAAGATCTGAGTCCATTCTCTAACCATCATTTCATATGGTGCTAATGGTATGTAAGATCTGAGTCCATTCTCTAACCATCATTTCATCTAAATGTCTTTTGAAGACAATAGCCCTTCTTTGTGTGTTAGTGACTTCCTTAAGGGAAATAGTTGGGTTAGAACAAATTTTAAATAATTCAAGATATTGAGTTGCTAATGTACACTGTTAATGCCAAGTATATGTCCAAAATCTCAGTTCAAAATGTGTACCAGGGGAATATACTACACTACTATGTCCTAATGTATCTAATTTGAGAATTTCTTTCCAGAAAGCTAAAACTTGGATATTTTGAGTGGAGTAGTATTGATATTGAATCAATTTTCCCACAATGATTATATGAGTGATCCTGGAATTTCCACCACCATTTCATTAGTAAGGCAGTGTTCATTTGTCTAAGATCTAAGATACCTAGTCCCTCATAATCTTTGGCTATACAAGCTCTATGCCAGCTAACAAGAGAGTATTTTCTTTTGATATTAGATCTTTGTCAAAAAAAAATTCTTCAAATCTTATCTATAATGATAGAGGCAGGGATCCTATATATAGAAAAAAAAACATACAATGGGATGGAGGATTGAACTAAATTAATGAGGGTTAATCTCCCCCCAATAGATAACAAATTACTCTTCCATCCTTGTAATCTATTTTCAAATTTCTCTATTAGAAATCCCAATCTTTCTGTGTAAGTCATGAATCCTGTAAAGGTAAATTTAGCTAATTTGCATCTAAACATGGAGGCTAGTTGAGGCCCTTGATCAAAATGTAGAGTGTATATTCTGTTTTATTGAGATTCATTTTAATTTCTGAAAGAGCTTCAAATGCTATCATACCCCCACCAAGCATTTTCTACATTAGATCCCTCTGTCTCTAAGAAGATGATAGTGTCATCTGCATAGTGGTAGTTGGTGATAACAGATCCATTATGAATAGGTGGTCCTAAACCATGGAGAACATGTGCCCTCCTCCTTTTATTGAAAATTCTACTTAGTGTGTCAGTAGCTAGAATAAACAAGAAAGGAGATAAGGAATCTCCTTATCTAACTCCTCTTTTACAAAAGAAATATTGTGTTAAATCTCCATTGATACTGATGCAAGATTGTGAACTCCTTAACCATGCAATAATCCATTGTATCCAAAGATGGCCAAATCCCTTATGTTCAAATACCTCTATCAAGTAAGACCAGTTGATCTTGTCGTATGCCTTCTCAAAGTCAATTTTAATTATAACCCCTGAGTTGATCTCTGGTTACAATCATGAATTATCTCCTGACTTAGAAAAACATTATCCAAGATATATCTTCTCTTGATAAATGTTGATTGGTTGTCATCTATTAGCCTATGCATAACTATTTCTAATCTCCCAGTTAAGACTTTGGACATCAGTAATACAATTGACTAAGCTAATTGGCCTAAATTTATTGATAACTTGTGCATCCTGTTCTTTGGGTATTAGACATATTATTGACCTATTAATTTTGGTGAGATTTAGGGTTTGGTTGTGAAAACCTGAAGATTATTATTATTATTATTATTATTATTATTATTATTATTATTATTATTATTTTAGCTTGTTCTTCATATTCCTTTCTTCTTTTTTGTTGTTGTAAGTCTATAAGACAATCCATGAAGAAAAGAAAGAATAGAAAATTAAGGAGTCGGCGAGGGATTACGTAATTAATCTTGTATATACTCTCTCCAAATCTGTTTTGTATTTTATTATTATGTTTGTGTTGATATTTTTTTTACATTGCAAGAATATATTAAGCGTTTAATTATTCATGGAAGATAGCTAAACTTCTCGATGGTAATTAATTATAGATTGTTCGTAAACTTATAATATTTATAAAGTAGTTCTAATACAAATATCTCCTTGCAGTCTCAAATTTAACCATTATATTACAAATAAAAAGATCCATTCAAAGGCTTTATTATTTTACCATTTTTTGGCTTCTCAGTAAAATTTATTATAATAAAAATGATGAAATGAAGCAGAAGGAAATAAAGGGAATCCCAAGCCTGCTAATAAAGTTATTTTTTTTCAAAGAAGAATCGGAGTCGTGCTTCCATTTTATATTAATCGCAATTAGTTACTGGGTTTATAGGTTTTGAGTTGTAACCTATTTGTCTTTTAGACCAATGTTAATTAAGTCTGTCTTATCATTCTTCATCTCCTCTTAGTTGAGAAACCGCATTGGTCTTTTAGTATGTATTTGCCATTTTTATTTTAGTAATTTTTCAGGTCATCTATAAAGTATATATATGGGTTTTGTTCACAAGTGTTCCTTTACTACAAATATACTTAGTTTGTAGCAGGGCTAACAAAAGGTACGTACACATGCCTTTATTCTTAAATTTTGACTACTACAAAGGGAAAAAATATAGCATATGTTTAACTAGTAAATATTTTGTATCAAAAGATTTAACTAGTAAATGTACTAAATTATTTACCTTCCAAGTTTGCCTTTATTATTTCTTACAAAAAAAAAGATATAACAAATATAATTATAATTATACATAAATATAATTAAGCCTTCACATTTTTAGCTAGTGAGAACTAAATCTCTTATTTTTTTAATTTAATCTTCAAGTTAGAAGTCTATTTGGATAATTAATTTTAGGTTCATTTCTGTAGATCCGTGAGAATTAGTTTAGGCCGTTAGCAGATCATAGGCCCAATATTGGACCTTAGGCCTACATGGACAAGTATCCTCTCCAATTCTGTAAAAGATTCCTTTCACTTTACGGTTTGAGATTAACTCTCATCCGCTTTGAGGGGCTAGCGCAGGGGCAGTATTATTGAGATTTAAGATTCGTGCCAAGTTAAAAAGAACGGTCCAGATTCAGTAATTGTAAAAGATTCCCTATTACGGTACCGGGGAGGATCTGAATTCCCTAGCATCAGGCGAGGTTTCCTAGAGAACTGGTTTTCTCCATTTCAGCTAGTAAGATCGATCGAAATTTCCTTTTGAAAGCGAGAGTAAGCTCTTGAATCAGCCATGGTGAACGGTACTTGTCCTTTCCTTTTATTTCTTCCCACATTAATTCCTTTAATTCTTCATCGTTGGTTGTTTGTTTGATTGTTTGTTTCACTTTTCTCATCGGGAGAATCCATCCAACGAATTTCAATGTTGCCTGCCATGAGACTTTAATTGATTTAATTTGTTGGTTCAATTGGCACCCTTTTGTCAAGGAGAAAGGAATTTCTTGCAAAGAGGGTGCTAATTGACTGTTATACCGAGCCTGATTACAACATACATAACCCATATTGCATTTGTCAGTATTTATTTTTTGATTGTTATAGTGAGATGATTGCCAACTTCACCCTAGAAATGAAACACAGTGGTGAGAATCATTGTTATATGATTTCAGGAACGTACAAGGCTCAAATCAATGCGTTTGAGGAGCATGCTCCATTCGCATTTAGAGGTCAGAACCTTATTTTGTAGTAGCTATGTAGTGAACTGTAATGACTTTTCTTTACTTTCCACAACAGAAATGACTCACCTCTTCACTGTGCTTTTAATATACTGGCATCACATATTTCTCTGGTCCAATAGGTTAATTTGGTCATTGTTGTGATTTATTTCTAGGGTGTTATTTTTTTAACTGGCTTTTTTTTCCAAATGTACATAATTATATTAAAGATCTTCATGTGCGCCCTTGCACGCCCCCAATTACTCTGCGTATCCCCCGAGTTATTACCCCTAATTTACATGAGAAACATCCTAATTATTTTTCACCAGTTCATGTAGTTTGGTCAAACATTTATTAAAGAAAACTGGAAAGAGGATTCTCATGGGCTTATATTACTTTTGTTTGTAATACTATTGAACAAAGAAATATTTGATGCATTTCTCACATTTTCAGATGCATATGTTAGTACAACTTAAGAACAATTGACTTTATAGGATTTGTGAAATAACATGTTAATTAACCATCTCTCATTTAGGTCTCCTTGGCAAAGACAAATTCAATCAGGTTAGGGGCTACAAAACCATCACCCAGTCTCCTATCGGGTTGGGTAGGTATCCCCTCTCTACCCGTCATAGTGCTCCAATTGGCACAAGCAGGGGACTGCATGTGGGTCGGGCCTTGTCGGGTCCTGCGGCGAATCGCCCGCTATCACCTCACCTTCCTTTGAAGAAGCCGCAGTTCAGCGCCACCTTCTCAATCTCACACCGTATTTTTGGTATGGCTTTAGGAACTGCTATCATGCTCACGCCTCTTGCCTACAAGTTCAGCCTCCAGTTTGATGTTTGAAAATATTTTTTAAATTTTGAATCATTGTTGTTGGTTTTGGGAATTATCTGGGTTTGTTGGAATGGTAATTTTAGGTCTTTTGTTTCCTCTGGGATAATTTCAATTACTTCTTTCTGGTTTAGAATTCATGGTTTTGAAAATAAGAAACAGCTGATAACTCTTTGAGCTTCTTTATATTTGAGTACTTTGTTGGGAGGAAATTCCTAATAATGGAGTTATATTTTCCTACCCCAACTTGTTTGGGAATAAAGACTTTGAAGAAGAAGAAAAAGAGGAGTTATATTTTCCTAGCTTTACAAAAAAAAGTTATTTTTTTATGCAGATAGATCCCATTTATGTTTGTAATATCTGTGTTAAATTTTATATTATAATTAGCAAATGACAAAATAATCATATTAAATCTATCTGTTGATTTATTAACTGTTCTGATCATGCAAGCTATTCCAATTTGGACAAAAAGACAAATGGTTTCAGTTCTGTGTTTGAATAACTGAGATCTAAAATTACTAGCTTGTTAATTGTGAACTGTAGCACATATATCAAGGAGAAAATATACAAGAATTCGAGCATGATTGTTCTGCGGGCTAGGCCTTCTAATGAGCGGGTTTCGGCACAAACTCGGCCCTGTTTCATTATAAAGTGTGAAAAATCCAGCTCGGATTCAGCCTCGATTTGAGCAGAATAAGCTCGATCTCAGTCCGTCCAATATCTGCTCAATATTCGGATCGAAAAAAGCTCGTTCTAGCCGGCAGAATCAATGCCTATTGTTGTTACAGAATCAATGCCTGTTGTTGTGTCTGAATTGAACGTACCTAATGTTCTTCTTTCGGGTTCTATAATTGTAATAATCAAATGTTGTCAACTTAATTTATTAAATCTGCAAATCTATGATTAAAAAAACTCTTGATTCATTAAAAGTTCATATTAATAGTTCTTATACATCAGTTATAATTATTAAGGGCATTCTGGTCTTTCCCAAATTCTCAGTATTTTATACAGTATTATTTTCGCTCTGTCGAAGTGATTTACTGATCAAAAGAAAATATGGAGATTAGCATTTTTTTTCTAAAGTTGGTACACAGTTTATTAATTATATATCATTTTTATGGCCATTTTGCATTATTCATGAACCTCAGTATATAGTATAAACCGTCCTTGATACATTTTTTTTCTAATGAATATAGGTACTTATGCAAGATCAAAGCAAAGCTGACTTCCATCAATACTCTATCAGTTGTGCTTACTAACAAAAGTAGAATCAAAGGTGCTTACAGTTTTTATATGAGCTTCTTTTTGTCACCTGAATTGCACTTTTTATAATAAAAAAATTCATTCATTTTTCCGAAGTAAAGTGAGTCTCATCTCTAGTTATTATAAAAGTGAGAGAACTTCATTTTTATCTTAAAAGGTTGAAATTTGCATTAATAATTATAACTGAATAAATACTGAGAATTTGTGAAATACCAAATTGAACGGTTTAGACTTGACTCCGAATAAATTATAACTGATGTATAAGAACTAGAGAATTTAAGGGGATTGACAGAATCACCTCTATCCTATTTTTTATAAGTCTCGGATATCACTTGAGAGTAGGTCCGATGGACATCGGACCTCCTCTGGTTCGACGGGTTTAATCACCCTCGATTTACTTTAAGATTCGTGTGAAATGCTTTAAATTCCGTGCAGTTTGTTCCAATGTTCGTGCGCACAAATCTTAGATTAGATCGGACGGTCATCGTACTCGTTGAACCTAAAAGTAGGTCCGATGGGCATCGGACCTACTCCATTCTCCTCGGATATATATGCATAGTAACAAAATATTTGAGGGGACTGGTTCTCTGTCAAACTATTTAAAAGGGGTGTTGTTCTCGTGTACTTTTTTTCGGAAATTTTTTATTCATAGAAATTATTAAATTCAAACGTACGGAAAAATAGAAAGAGTGTCTTATTTCCAATAAATATAGAAAGATCTGACTTATTGAGTCCGATCCGAAATATATGGATCTGACTCAATGGTCCATATCCAAATATTATACTTTTCGGGGATCACATGTGGACCAGAGCTTAATTCTCTTCTAATCGGACGGTCCGGATCCAAACTGAAAAAAAAAAAATGGATCTGAATCATTGAGTCTGATCCATAATATTTTGATCGGACTCAATGAGTCAGATCTTTCTATATTTGTTGGAAACAATACACTCTTTTTATTTCCGTACGTCAGATTTTAATAATTTCTACGGTTAAAAAAATCCCTTTTTTTCACTTGATTTAATGGCCATATTTTTTTTTATGGTTTTGATGATTTATAAATGCATAATTAAGTAGCTCCTAATGGTTTTGTGTCAGTAGCTCCTAAATTTTGACTCTATGCAAAAATTCAAATTTAAAAATTTTAAAAAGTGCAAAAATCAAATGGGATTTTGGGTGTTGTTTTGGGAAATAAATCTGCTGTCTGCTTTTTCAAATCCAACCATTTATATATTTTGAGATTCGTGAATAACAACTAACTGCTTTTGAGATTTGTGCATGTCAAAAAATTAATAGTTGGATTTGGAAAAGCAGGGTCCATTCTTTGGAATCGCAGCAGATTTATTTCCGTTGTTTAGAGCGCAAAAGATGTGTTAAAGGAATTGCCGAACTATATATAACACGTATTTTTAAAATAAAATAACGGTTATAAGTTTTAAATCGCTTCCAACAACTGACACTAAATTTTAAACTTAAACATTTCAGTTGTTTAATTCGCAGTTTATGACTGTAGGTATTGGCGGAGTCACCTCTTTCCTATTTTTTAAAGTATCTAATATATGAGGAGGATCCGATTACAATACTTTTGAGTTACCACAAAGTTACCACAATTATTTTTTTCATTTTCAAAGTCCAAATCGTCGATCCAAACCGTTCAACATGATCTCCACAATAAAATGTACTTGCAGATCAAATTTTACATTTTTTTGAATTTTTTTACTATTTTATTAAATATTTTACAAAAACTAGTCAAATTCAGAACATTGAATTTTGAACCTATCTTAATAAATAGTAAAAAAATGTAAAATTTGATCTGCAAGCACATTTTATTGTGGAGATCATGTTGAACGGTTTGGATCGATGATTTGGACTTTGAAAATGAAAAAAATAATTTTAGTAACTTTGTGATAACTCAAAAGTATTGTAATCGGATCCCTCCTCCTGATATATATATATATATATATATATATATATATATATATATAGAGAGAGAGAGAGAGAGAGTAAGGCTACCGTGCTTTGCGAATTAAACGAGCCATTTTACTTCGGATTGCTGGCTGTTGGATCTGCTTCAATAACCGTGCAGATTATCAGATGAACTTTGCAAATTTTTCGGAACTGGACACCTCCAGTTCGGAGCAAAATCGAATTTCAGAGGGTTTAACGAAGCAGCTCTCTTCTCCAGCGCCGAAACCAGTGACAACCCTAAGCCAGGGGCTCGGCACCTCTCCTCTCCAGCCTTTCGTCTCCAGCGAACTTGCTCTCCTCTCTCTCGCGAAAAATACACCGAGCCCCTTGCTCTCCTCTCTCTCTCTCGCGAGAAATACACCGAGCCCCTTGCTCTCCTCTCTCTCTCTCGCGAAAAATACACCGAGCCCCTGCGGTGATCTCATTCCCGACGCCTCTCCAGCGACGCTCTCCAGTGACGTCTCTCTGGGGTAAATATTCAAACTGGAGCTTTTCTGATTTTTTTCTTGCTAGGCTGTCTGGTTCTTGCACTGGTACCGGCCTTGCTGGTTCTTGCACTGGTAGCAGTAAGAACTTTCTCTAAAGAAATTGAAAATGTTTCATTTGTGCCCATTGAAGATCTCGAAGCACCATGAGCCCCCTGGCAAATGTTTCACTGGTACCATCTCATTTCTAATTTTTTTTCGTAAGGTACCAAACTAGCATTGTCAAATGATACAAATAAATCCCTACATCTCATTTCTAGCATTCCTTTTAATTGTACTCTTGTAGCAAAGTAAATAAAGGGATTGTAATGTTGCATATCTTATGAATGAATTTGGGATACGGCTGGACAAGAAAGGTATTAACCGAAAATTATTCTACAAAACCCTACCTGAAAACTGAAGATCCTGGTTGTGACCTTTTTTTTTCTTTACTTTGTCGGGTTCTTCGCTGCATATGCTTTTCGCATTTGTCAAGGTTTAATTCAGATTTAAGATACCTAGACAAAAATTAAAGGTTGGTATATCACCAATAACACATGGTACCAATTGGTTTTAAAAATGAATAGCTATACATATGAATAGCTTCTAACAATGAGACTAGCAAAAAAAAAAAAAGCAACTGAGATGTTCATTACTTTAATTTACTGCCTTGGTTCCATTGCACACTTTAATCTACACCTGCATGTGCAACACAAGTTTTTATGTACAGCTGCACTCATGCACCTCTCTGCTTGTTACTAGTGTGTTGAATTTTTTTGTGTAGGCCAAATGAGTAGTCAAAATAGTCGATCTCTATCAAGCCCTTCTTGCAAGAGATGCCATAATCCAACGGTTGTGATGTTGTCATGAACCACGAAGAACTATGGAAGAGAATTTTATAGTTGTCAAAATTGCAATGCGTGGAATGGGTGGTGCGACATCATGTTGAAGCGGAAATCAAGTGATACTCAAGAAACAACTAGTCGGATGCAACATCACAATAAAGGTTCAAGGGATATGTTTGAAGCAGAATTGTGGTTGTTAATTTGTTAATTGTGGTTGTTAATTAGGGTTTAGGAATTAGTGGTTTGTTAATTGTGGTTGTTAATTTGTTTGTGTGTATGATGAATTGATGATAAATGTCATTCTCTAATTGTTTGTTTGTGTATGATGAATTGATGATTGAAGTTGCAATTTTAAAACTTTCTATCTTTATATTTGGAGAACAAGTTGCTGCTCAGAAAATGCAAATAACATGTGTTTTTTTTCAGAATGTTTTTTGTGCTTTCTCTAAGAGGATACAAGGGTTCAAGATGCTGACAAGGGTACAAGGGTTCAAGATAACTTGTGTTTGGCTGGTACAAGGGTACAAGGGTTATTGGCAGCATTGATTTTCGGAGTTGGTTCAGCTTGGAATTTGATTTGGAGTTAGGCACAATGTATGTTTCATGATCTATCAGTTTTGATTTTGTATTTTCTCATTAATTTTGTTAATGAGCATACTGGATTTCATCATATATTTATAATATAGTATGTAAACTATAATTGTATTGAGTTTCATGATTTTTTGGAATTTATTTCTTTTTTTAAAGCTATTATTCATGTAGAGGGTCAATGAAGGTCATTTTCCCATTTTAATTAAGAGATTTTTCATTTTAAAGGCTGAACTTTGATAATTCATAATAAATTGAAATAAAATCTAATAAATAGAAAATTTGTGTCTAAAGTGTTTGTCTTTGAGTCCTTTATGTGACTGTGCTGTCCATTTTTAATTTTGGTCCCTGTGTTAGCTTGTGTAGGTCAATTTATCAGAATAGGTCATTTTGTCATTTTGAATGTTTTCCATGTACCAGTGGCACTTTCTTTGTGATTTCTTGCTGATGCTGTGTATATATAGGCATACCAAGGACTGGTTAGAGGTGTTTACCACTGGATGCACTAGCTGGTTACTGTCAAGACAGGTTTTAGTAGCCTTTGAGCTACTGTTTTGGTACCAGCCAGCATAGAAAAAAGATCAAAAGCATTTAAACTCACTAAAAAATTCAGCAAGCACAGATTATAAATAGTAGCACATCCAAGCACATATTATAACAGCAAGCACATCCAAACTCACTAAAAAATTCAGTAGCACCAAGTGTGAATTACAAGCTTATAAATACTTTCAGCAAGCACAGATATTGACAAAATGCACAGAAATTACAGCAAGCATATATATTGACAAAATGCACAGAAATTCAGCAATCCTAACATAACAGCTTATAAAAATTCAGCAATCACTAAATAATTCAGCAATCACTAAAACATTACAGCAATCACTAAAAATTCAGCAAGCACTTAAAATGTCATTTGAGGCTACCTCTGCACTACTCATTTGGCCTACACAAACAAAATTAAGAAGGCAGAGTTAAAACACCAAATAATGGAATTAAAACACCAAAATTAATAGATTTTATGCAAATATACAGATTGTAATGGAGGTTATACCAAAATCTTTACAAGTAAATTTATTCTTTGTATACCATAAATCTTCTTTTGACATGCTTGTTGATAAAAAAAAAAAAACCAGAAGCATCTCTTTGTATACCATAATCTTCTTTGTATACCCATTACTATTTTTTGATGTGAAAATTGGTGTGAAAATTAAATAACAAAAATACAAGCATCTCTGTACTGTGTAAGGCAGAAGCATCCAATAGAACTAAAATAACCACTAAAATCGGAATCAAGCATCTCAACTTTAAATATATTCACAGAAAGTTTATCAACTTTAAATATATTCGAGTAAGAAGTTGATGATTTTTCATGGTTAATAATCCTTGCATTCCAAAGTTGATGATTCACAGAACCAGACATATATTCGAGTTATCTCAAATATATTCACATGGTTAATATATTCGAGTAAGAAGTTGATGATTCACAGAACAGCATATCGCATTTAAGTTATCTCAAATATCTACTAGCCCAATATTTCCACAAATTCATTCATAAGATATGCAAAACCAGTGCAAACCAGTGCAAGAACCAGCAAGGCCGGTACCAGTGCAAACCAGCAAGGCCGGTACCAGTGCAAGAACCAGACAGCCTAGCAAGAAAAAATCAGAAAAGCTCCAGTTTGAATATTTACCCGAGAGAGACGTCACTGGAGAGGCGTCGGGAATGAGATCACCGCAGGGGCTCGGTGTATTTTTCGCGAGAGAGAGAGAGGAGAGCAAGGGGCTCGGTGTATTTCTCGCGAGAGAAAGAGAGGAGAGCAAGGGGCTCGGTGTATTTTTCGCGAGAGAGAGGAGAGCAAGTTCGCTGGAGAGGAAAGGCTGGAGAGGAGAGGCGCCGAGCCCCTGGCTTAGGGTTGTCGCTGGTTTCGGCGCTGGAGAAGAGAGCTGCTTCGCTAAACCCTCTGAAATTCGATTTTGCTCCGAACTGGAGGTGTCCAGTTCCGAAATATTTGCAAAGTTCATCTGATGATCTGCGCGGTTATTGAAGCAGATCCAACAGCCAGCAATCCGAAGTAAAATGGCTCGTTTAATTCGCAAAGCACGGTAGCCTTACTCTATATATATATATATATATATATATATATATATATATATATATATATAGGACAGTGCTACGGTGCTACGCATATATAAGGGCCCTCCGTGCTACGGCTCACTTTTTAGTTTTCAAAATCCTAACAGTCGATCCGAACCGTTCAACATGATCTCCATATGAATATGTACTTGCAAACCAAATTTTACATTTTTTAGAATTTGTTTACTATTTATTAAGCCACTTTGAAAATCGCTGATCCAATGGTCCAGAAAAGTTTACTGTTGTGTACAAATTAGTGTTTTTTCAAAGTGGCTTAATAAATAGTAAACAAATTCTAAAAAATGTAAAATTTGGTTTGCAAGTACATATTCATATGGAGATCATGTTGAACGGTTCGGATCGACCGTTAGGAATTTGAAAACTCAAAAAGTGAGCCGTAACACGGAGGGGCCCTTATATACGCGTAGCATATTAGCCAGATTTTATATATATATATATATATATATATATATATATATATAGAGAGAGAGAGAGAGAGAGAGAGCTGGGCTTGGTGAGTTGTGAAGTAAGATGTCATTTTTACTTCACGCTCATATTTTCATTTTGAAAATCCAAACAACCAATCTGAACCGCTCAACATGTTCTCTATATTGAAATGTGCTTGGAGACTAAATTTTACATTTTTTGGAATTTTTTTACTATTTATTAAGTCACTTTGAAAATCGCTGATCCGGTGGTCCAGAAAATTTTACTGTTTTTTACTGTTCACAGTGGATTAGCGATTTCAAAGTGGCTAAATAAATAGTAAAAAAATTCCAAAAAATGTAAAATTTAGTCTCCAAGCACATTTCAATATTTAGAAAGAGTTGAACGGTTCGGATCGGTTGTTTGAATTTTCAAAATAAAAATATGGCGTGAAATAAAATAACATTTTACTTCACAACTCACCATAGCCTATCTATATATATATATAGAGAGAGAGTAGAACTAGGGTGCTCTCGAGTTCACCAAGCTCGTGGTGAACTCAAGTCCAAAACTCATCGGATCGGCTTCAAACGACGAATCTGACCGTTGAAACCTGTTAGAACGTCCATGGATTTTATCATCCACTTGATGAATTAATTTTAGGATATAGGACTTTCCTATTAGAACAGGACTACCTTACGAGTGATGCGTCTACATGCAAAAATTTTAAATTTTGAAATTAATTTTGCATAGAGTCCAGTGGTCAAAAAACGTCAAAAAATGAATGGATTAAAATTAATTTATTAACCTTCTAATTTTGACCACTTGACTCTATGCAAAATTAATTTTAAAATTTAAATTTTTTGCATGTAGACGCATCACTCGTAAGATAGACGGGTTTCAACAATCGGATTCGTCGTTTGAAGCCGATCCGATGAGTTTTGGACTTGAGTTCACCAAGGGCTTGGTGAACTCGAGAGCACCCTAGTTCTACTCTATATATATATATATATATATATATATATATATATATATATATATATATATATATATATACTGTAACAAAATATTTGAGGGTAGTGGGTCTCTGTCAAAACTTATTAAAACGAGTCCGGCTAGTATAACATTGGTGTCATTTCGGCCTATATAACACAAACTCCAAAATCTATCGTATCGACTTCAAACGGTTAATCCAACCGTTCAAACCCTTCTACTTTATGAGTTGTGCGTTTACATGCAAAAAAAAAAATATTTTCTAGTTATTTTAGTACCAAATCAAGCGGTCAAAAATCTTGAAAAATGAATGCATTAAAATTAACTTAAAAACTCACACATTTGACCGCTTGATTTGATACTAAAAAAATTCAAAAAATTATAAAATTTTGCATGTAAACACACAACTCATAAAGTAGAAGAGTTTGAACGGTTGGATTAACCGTTTGAAATCGATACGATAGATTTTCGAGTTGGTGTTATGTTATACTAGCCGGACTCTATTAAAACGGGTGTTGATGAATGAATGGTCAGTGGCGCTTGGTGGTGGAGTGCGTATCCTGTCTATCCTCTGAGATATCTCATATTTTGGTGGCCGACGTGTCCGGTGTCTATTCGGCGATGGCGCAGGGGGGCAGTATTTGAGCTTTGAGATTCGTGCATAACGTATTTAAACGGTTGGGATTTTTAAAAAAAGTCACGCAACATATGATATATCTCAGAGGATGCGAATTCGCGCTTGGTGTGGAAATTTTGAGTCAGTAGCTTTAAAAAAAAAAAAAAAAGCTTCCCGTTTCTTCCAGAAACTCCCCAATTTCGGTGGGCCTCCCTTTTCTTCCAGAAACTCCCCAATTTTCCACCGATAGCTTCTTCTCTCTTCCTTTCTCTCCTCCCTTTTTCTCTTCTAAAATAAGAATCAGATGACACAACCCTCTTTCTTTTTCTTCCACACGTTGCCATCCTCTCAAGCCGTAGCTTCCAGAACGTTTTTGAAATATCTCTTTGACCCCCCATCCAATTTTAATTCCCTCTGAACAACTTTGGTTGAACTCTAATCAAACACGATGGGGGAACAGAACGGAGATTCCGCCGCCGCCGGAACCTCTTCTCCTGCGGCGGTGGCAACGCCTGCAACGTCCGAGGCCGCTCAGCGATCTTTACCAACTCCTTTTCTGACAAAGACTTATCAGCTTGTAGACGATCCAGCTGTAGATGATGTAATCGCCTGGAATGAAGATGGATCGACTTTTATTGTGTGGCGCCCGGCTGAATTTGCACGAGACCTCTTACCAAAGTACTTCAAGCATAACAACTTCTCCAGTTTCGTTCGGCAGCTCAACACTTATGGATTTAGGAAAATCGTTCCTGATAGGTGGGAATTTGCAAACGACTGCTTCAAGAAAGGTGAGAAGCGGCTTCTCTGTGACATCCATCGGAGAAAGGTAACAACAGCACAGCCTCAGGCACAGGCTAGCACACCGGTTACCGTAGCAGCAGCTGCCATACCAGTGGCAGTCGCGGTTAATCGGTCGGGATCTCCTGCCAATTCTATCCCGACCAATTCTGCCGAAGAACAGGTACTCTCCTCTAATTCCTCCCCAGGCCTGCATACGGCGCCATCCACCTCTGGATCTGGAGGTGCAATGGATTTGACTGAAGAAAACGACCGGCTGAGAAAGGAGAACGCAAAGCTGTTGCGTGAACTGGGACAGATTAAGAAGATGTGTAACAATATTATGGTGCTTATGTCTAAGTTTGCCGCCGGTCAGAGCCAGTCAGCCGGTGGTGATGTGGTAGGTGAGATGGTTGAAGCGCCAGTTTTGGATCTGATGCCAACGGGTCCGGGTATGGTGGTGGATGAAAAGGATGAAGAACCTGTTAAGATAGAAGAGGTCAATAGCCCGAAAATATTTGGGTTCACTCTTGGGTTGAAAAGGTGCCGGGAAGATGAATCCGACGGTCCGGGGACCTCTACTGGTGATAATGTTAAAAAAGAGCCGTTGGATCAGCAGGATCCGATGGATCGGACGGATGATGATCGCAGGTCGTGGCCGATCTACCGGCCCCGGCCGGTTTACCAGGGTTTCAAGGCCTGTAACGGGCTGGGCTCCAGATCATCGGATCAGATAAGATCGGACGTCGATGGTTCTGGGTTGAGCTGACGAATCCGAAACGGGAGGTAGGTGGGGCCCTAGAGAAGCAAAACTTTGTAGAAAGTCAATTGCATGCGGGAAACCTTTCTAGAAGGTTTAGATATTTTGATTCGTAGATATGTATTTAGTTAAATTCTTCAAAAAAAGGTAGGTCCTTCAGCACATCTATTCATTTGGTAGTGCTTCGATACTCAGAATTCCGGGTAATGGGACCAAGATTGGGGGATGGGCATCTTGAGACAAGAGTTGCCGAACTTATATTCACATGCAGCACAACAGCACATCTCACTACAACAAGTGGCGAATTCTCAACATCTTCGATTGCTCTTCCGTCAAAACCTCTCATCTCAAGCAGCCTCTGAGTTGCAGCAGCTGCAACAAAGTCTCAGTCTAACCCTTCATCTGACATCCGATCCGGATCACGCACGCTGGAAATGGACTATGTCAGGAACCTTTACTGTGCATTGAAAGATGGCCCACGAATAAAAACGGATGTTGGAAAGATTTGAAATTAAAGGTTCAACCACGGATGAAGGTCTTTGCATGGCTGATGGTGCTTAATAGAATCTCTACGATCGACAATCTCCAAAAGAGAGGATACCAACTGGTAAATAGGTGCGCACTATGCAAAATGAATGCTGAAACGGTTCACCACCATCTTTTCTCACAATGTGCATACACAATGCAAGTATACAGGAGAATAAATCAAATAGAAGAGACCAATATTCCAGTGGGGCATGTAAACGCGTTCAGGCATTGCTCCAGACAATCTTCTTGTGTGAAGACAGATCATGCTCATAGTGAAGTTTGTAATATGGTGCGAGAGGTGCTCGATAATTTTCACAGAAAAAGCAAAACAAAGGGAAGACATCATTGAAGAGGTAAAACTCCAAAGAAGATACAGCAAACTAACTGGGCAATGAGAAGAGAAGCGCCTAAGCAAGGCAACTCATACTTGCTGAAATTCACTTCATTGGCCAGACCAAACTGAGATTAACATGCAGTGAGGACCAATTACAACTAAAACATGCAACTGATACCAACACTGGTACAGGGAGACATACGTTACCAGTCAGCACAAGGCACTGTTAAGGAGTGAGGAAGGGCAAAACAGGCACAGTGAAGAGAATAACACTGGAATGGACTCATTTGATGAAATCTATTTGAGTCTTTTCGCTCTTGGGTTCTGAATTTTTTGGATTTTTTAATTGTTCTGGTACTCTCATGTTTTGAGTACCCTTTTTTTTTGTTTTTTTTGTATTTTAATTATTTCACTTTGTTACTCTAGTTTTTCGAGTACTTCTTACCATTTTTGTACTTCTGTTACAAACCTCTTGTAAATATATTAATGAATTTCTGAATTTAACTTTGTTTAGCTAAATTTAATAACACATATTTATAAAATAAAAATGAGTGCATAAATTCCACAACACTTGATCCTATTTCTTTATGAATTATTTAATTAAGTCTATTTGTTGAGTAAGTAATTTGTGATATAGAAGGCAGGAGGAACAGTTAAATAATGTTATTGATCAAACCAAAAGAGCTCAACTTCATGACATGCATATGTATGAAACAAATATAAACACTGGAAACAAGGATTAGGATTGATGAATTCCTGACTTGGAATCTGTATTTAAAATTACAGAATATGAAACCGTCCAGTTCCAGTTCAACCACTAGTGTTCCCACGTGCGACTTGGACAAGATTGTCACTTTGAGTCGAGGTAGCAGTCCAACCAGTACCAGTTCAACGACTCCTACCGTCACCCGTATTGTCAACCTACCTCACCAAAAGAATCAATGAAATATAGTGGATCAGTAATATTATGATTAATTATCATTTATATGCAAAATGATTAATTAATTTTATTAAAAAAATTAACAAAACAATTTCCTTTTTCCTTCTAAAGAAATGAGAACTTCAATCATCATGTCATGTCCCAAGTTGAATTTACAATATAACAATAATAGATACACTACAATCTGAGAACACTACAACAGAATCAGAGATTAGGGAGAGGAGAAGAGAAAGATGGTAACTTTTCATTAATCGCATAATCCAACTGTACAATTTCCTAGCTTTAGGTTAGCTGGTTCATCATAAAAGAAAAATTATAGAAATGCCCTTATGTAAAAAGGTAAATTATTATCTCCCAATTATTCTAATTAGTATTAAATCCTAGGACATTACACATCAACTGGAAACACGAACATGCAAAGAAGTTCCACTTGAAACATATCGAAAGACCATTAATTTTGGGCATCTAATCTAATTTATCAAAAATGAGAACCAGATGATACTTCAATCATCAACTAGCAAAATGATGCTCAGATCAACATATTGACTGAAATAATTAGTGCAGATAACATGCGAAGAGAAATGTAAAATTAAGGAATCTAACAGAGACATAAAAGCAAAAAAATAAAATAATATATATGTAAATAAGGACAATTTATGAAACATTTTACTTTTGTAAAACATCAAACAAATATTCTTCCTTCAAATTTTTTAACAACATTTAATAAGTTTGAGAAGAAAATGATGAATGAAAACTTTGTTATGTTTTTGTTTCTGATTCTTACAGCCTATATATAAATCATTGTCCTAATAGCCGTTGCTATGTTGCCTAATTACATAACGCTAAGTATGGTATAAAATAACAGCTGGGTACTAATCAATAGAGGCCAGCTGTAGATTGCCTATGATCCTGTCGGTTGCCTCTGTTGCCTGGATTATGATCAATGATGAATAATTTCTGAGATCTGTTGGATATCACATCCCTTATTTCCTTTTGTATCAATATTCTCAATACTCCCCCTCAAGTTGGTATCAAACAGGTTGATTGATCCCAACTTGAACAAGATTGTTTCGAATGGTCCTTTCTCCAGTGCCTTGGTGAAAATATCTGCTAGTTGATTTTGACTGCCAACAAATGGGGTCTCAATTTGTCCGGATTGAACCTTTTCTCTTATAAAATGGCAGTCAACTTCTATGTGTTTGGTCCGTTCATGAAACACTGGATTTGATGCGATGTGTCTTGCGGCTTGGTTGTCACAATACATCTGCATTGGCTTATCGCAAGGAATCTTCATGTCTTCAAGTACTTGCTTGATCCAAGTTAGTTCACTTGCAGTTGATGCCATTGCTCTGTACTCTGCTTCTGCGCTTGATCTTGCCACCACGTTTTGTTTTTTGCTTTTCCAAGTCACGAGATTTCCACCAACGAAAGTGCAATAACCTGTGGTTGATCTCCGATCATAACTACCAGCCCAATCTGCATCAGAGTAACCGACAATATTGTTAGTGTTATTTTTTCTCATACATATGCCTTGACCTGGTGACTTTTTTAGATACTTAAGTATCCTTTCAACAGCTTCAAGGTGACTGGTTCTCGGTGCATGCATGAATTGACTTACAGAACTAACTGCAAATGCAATATCTAGCCTGGTAACAGTCAAGTAAATTAATTTACCAACAAGTCTTTGAAACTGTCCTATATCTTTCAATGGTTCACCAGTTTCAGAATCAAGTTTTTTGTTGGGTTCCATTGGAGTATTGACTGGTTTTGCACCTAGTTTACCTGTTTCCTTTAATAGGTCAAGAACATATTTTCTCTGAGATAAGAACAAACCTTTGTTTGAATGAGCGATCTCAATTCCTAAAAAATATTTAAGTTTTCCTAAGTCATTTATATCAAAATTTTCTTTTAAATAATTTTTGACATTTTTTATTTCTTTCTCATCATTTCCTGTAATGATAATATCATCCACGTAAACAAGAACTATGGTTGTTGTAAATTTTGTATATTTAATAAACATAGATGAGTCTGCTGAACTTTTAACAAAATTATGAAGTAAAAGAGAGTGACTGAGTTTGCCATACCATGCTCGAGGAGATTGCTTAAGTCCATAAATTGCTTTGTGTAGTTTGCATACAAGGTTATTGTCAACATCATTCTTGTAACCTGGTGGTAATGACATATAGACTTCTTCCTCTAACGTACCTTGTAGGAACGCATTTTTAACGTCCATTTGGTACAAATTCCATCCCGAATTCACAGCCACAGATAACAAAATTCTGACAGTATTCATTTTTGCCACTGGTGCAAAAGTTTCTTGGTAGTCTATACCATATGTTTGTGTAAACCCTTTTGCTACCAATCTTGCTTTATGTCTTTCTATTGTTCCATCACTGTTGTATTTGATTTTGTAAACCCACTTACAGCCTACCGGTTTTTTTCCCTTGGGTAGAGACATAATGGTCCAGGTTTGATTTTTTTCAAGTGCTTTAAGTTCTTCTTTCATAGCCTTAAGCCATGTAGGGTTTTCCTTGGCTTCTACATAATTATTGGGTTCACTTTCTTGTGAGATTGAGGTTAAGAATGCCTTGTGGTGTGCGGTGATATTATCGTACGAAATATAATCTTGAATAGGATAACTTACATTGTAGGTGACAAAGTCATGTAACCTGGATGATGGTCTTGTTGAGCGAATTGATCTTCTAGGAGCAGTTTGAGTTTCGACTTCTGTATCCAGTTCTCCCCCTGAGCTCAATTCCTCTCCCCCTGAGCTTAATTCCTCTTGCACATTATGTTGCTCATTGGTTCCTTCAAAAAACGTTAGTTCTGGAAGTACAATATCATTTCTAGAGATTTCTTGGTTGTACAATTTTTCTTCATTTTCTTTATAGAAAGGTACATTTTCAAAAAATGTTATATCTCTTGAGATATATAATTTTTGTTTGATAGGATCGTAACATTTATATCCCTTTTTTTGTGTTGAGTATCCTAAGAAAATAGCTTTAACTGCATTTTTATCTAGTTTATCTTGTCTTTTAATGTGTACAAAACAAGTACAACCAAATATTCTAAGATGATCTAAATTGATTGTCCTATTATTCAAAATTTCTAAGGGACTTTTATAATTTGAAACAGTACTAGGTAATCTATTAATAAGATATACAGCAGTGAGCATAGCATCAGACCAGAATCTTTTAGGGACATTTGACTAAAAAAGTAAAGACCTAGTTACTTCTAAGATGTGACGATTTTTCCTTTCAGATACTCCATTTTGTTCAGGTGTATTTATGCAAGTTGTTTGATGTAAAATTCCTTTTTGTTTTAAAAAATCGGAAAATTTTTTATTGATATATTCAGTTCCATTATCTGACCTAAAGATCTTTATCTTAGTATTATATTGGTTTTCAACATAATTTGTGAACTCTTGAAACATTGAAAAAACTTCATCTTTTGTTTTTAGTAAGTAAATCCATGTAGTGCGTGAATAGTCATCAATAAATGTAACAAAATATCTAAAACCATTATATGAATTTATAGGTGCAGGTCCCCAAACATCAGAGTGTACCAATTCAAATATTTGAGAGGTTTTACTATCAGATAATGAAAAAGGAAGTCTGGTTTGCTTGGAAAATCGACAAACATCACAACAACTAGAATTTAAATTCGATAAAGATAACAACTTATTTAAAACTTTATCGGATGGATGACCAATCCTATAATGCCATAGTTTATTAGGTTCTATGCTAGCCTTAAAACAAGCTTTATTTGAAAAATCTAAAACATAAAGTCCATTTCTTAATTGGCCTTCACCAATCTTCTTCCCCGTTGTTCTGTCCTGAAATGTCACAGTTTCAGATGAGAAAACTACATTGCAATTTAATTCTTTAGTAATTTTACTGATAGATAATAAATTTGATGTGAAAGTAGGCAAATATAGTACATTGGATAATTTTTTTGAAAAAAGATTTGCACTTCCAATTTTTGTCACAGGTACTTTTGAACCATTAGCTACTGTTACAAATTCTAAATCATGAGGTTCTGTTTGATCATGTAAAATTTTAGAATTCCCAATCATGTGGTCAGTAGCTCCTGAGTCTACAATCCATCTATTTAAAGTACTAGAAATTAAGTTATTATTATTATTCAAATTTAAACCATTACCTGTAAATTTACCTGTGGACCGCTGGTTTAATTCTTGAAGCAACTGGTTAATTTGCGCTGAGTTAAGTTGGTCCAGCAAGGGTTGAGTTGGTCCAGCCGGTTCGGATATTGGGTTGGTCCAGCACTGGTTGAGTTGGTCCAGCCCTTTACTTGCCCCAACCAGCGCCTCTTTCTTCCCTTCATTCGCCCTCTTTCCTTCTTCTTTCGATCCAGTGCTCCACCGATCGCCTCCACCCTTCTCCTTCCGTTTCGGTCGGAGATGAGGATAGAGGAACCAGCACTTGGTTATTTCGTGACCCTCTTTCTTACAGTTGCCGCATTTAAGGCTGTTGGAGGCTCCTCTTACCTCCGATCTAGGGTTAAACCCTTTTGCGGCCATGGCCTGGTTCTCGGTTACCTGGTACGGTTCTGTATGCATGGCTTTACGCCGAGATTCCTCTTGTTCTATTGTGGCTACTATGCTGTCTAATGAAGGCAGAGTGGGACCAAGGAGGATTTGGGTACGAACTTGTTCAAAGCTTGGATCTAAATTGGCTAAAAGCTGGTAAATCCTATCCTGTTCTTTTCTTTCTCGAATTTTTTCAAGGTCTGTTGTTTCTGGTATGTGAATATCTATCTCATCCCATTTTGCCTTCATTGTACCATAGTATTGAGTAAAGGGCTGGTTGCCTTGTTTAATTTGGACAATATCTTGTTTGAGTTGAAAAATATGTGCAAAATTGTTCGTTTTGCCAAACATTTTTTTGATTTTGGTCCACATTTCACAAGAGGAATTTGCGTAACAGAATAACTCACTGATATTTGGCTCCATGGAATTGAGTAACCATGCCATAATCGTGTTGTCGTTGAGTTCCCAGGCATCTGCATCTGTGTCTGCTTTTTTCTTGTCCCCAGTGACATATTTGTATTTGCCTCTTCCCTTCAAGGAGATGGTCACGGCTCTAGACCAGGGAAGATAATTCTTCCCGTTGAGCAGCATATTTGTAAGTTTTGGGTTTGTGTTGAGATCATTGGGGCTTTTCTGGTTTTCTGTCATTTTTTTTTTGTTGCTGGTAAGAAGAATGGATTTGGGTGGCCTTTACTGGCACTTGATTGGTTTTGGATTTTCAGGTCAATTGACCATGCTCTGATACCATAATAAGTTTGAGAAGAAAATGATGAATGAAAACTTTGTTATGTTTTTGTTTCTGATTCTTACAGCCTATATATAAATCATTGTCCTAATAGCCGTTGCTATGTTGCCTAATTACATAACGCTAAGTATGGTATAAAATAACAGCTGGGTACTAATCAATAGAGGCCAGCTGTAGATTGCCTATGATCCTGTCGGTTGCCTCTGTTGCCTGGATTATGATCAATGATGAATAATTTCTGAGATCTGTTGGATATCACATCCCTTATTTCCTTTTGTATCAATATTCTCAATAACATTCCACTCAAATATAAATCATGTCATCTTTATTCTTCTGAGTACATTACCTCCGTAAAAGGGCACTTCGGTGCCTTCGAGCGTATGATTGTTCTGAGATCACTTACATTATTTAAAACACTACAACGTTTCTAAATTAAACACCCACAACTTTCCTAAACTAAGCACCCGTTATACAACATGTTAAAAAATAACTTACCACACTGCCAACTATTCCTAAAATAACTATGCTTAAAATAGCCGATGCCTAAAATAACCAATGCCGTTTTTATGCCTGTAAAAACTAATTCATACGTGCTCTAATAAATTTGAATTAATTCTCAATAACCATGTTATGCTTTACACTTCTTCTTGTTAAGTTATTATCTCGTAATGAATCTATATGGCCAATTTGTTTAACCAAGAAATAAAAATTCCACTTTTCACTCTGTATAGGTATGTTAAAAGGTGGTACCTCTGTTAAGCATCCTCTCGGTCTGCCCCACCTCTCGGTACTTTCCTCACGGCCATTATGAAGAAAACCTACAGTAATAGCATCAATAGCATGCCCATGGCGAATGCTGATCTTAACAATGCGAGTAACGCCATTGATATTCATATCTCTTACACCACCACCAATCCCGCCGCATGCCCCAATTTTCTTCTGATAACTTCAGTCTGCACCGTCATTAAATTAACAAAGTCCACACATGTAATTTTAGAAGATGATTGATAAATTACAGAAACTTCTCGGTAATTAGTTTCGGAACACTCATTTTCCATAGAAAATCAACATTTTTGACCTCTGTATAAAAAGAGTTAGCGCGTACCATTTCTGGGAAAATTTGAGCTCACTAGGGAGGATGGAATTATTGCTGTGTTGGTTGATTGCTTTGGTGTTCCTGCCTTCCTCGATGAGTATATATATACTTGAGATGTTCCAACTATTCAGATTTGTCCATTTGAAACTTACAATTTACATGTATCCAAAACAACTCATGGGCAAATTTAATTAGAACTTTTAGCAATGTTGGGAAGATAAATAAGTATATCATTGACCCATTACGATGGTATGTGACAACAACAAGAAATATTACATGTGAGTGGTTGAACTGTCAAAGTCCACCCTGATATATTTTTGCAAACATAACCAATAATAAAACCCCAAGTTGTTATTGTGTTGACATTCACTTATTATATATTTTTACGTTAGGGAAAAGTTCCTAAAATTTGTATTTATATTTGCTTTTTATTATAGGTTAGACGCCATTTTATTAACATAAATTTAGTCTGACAACATATCTGTTAATTAATGAAATAAAGCCAATCCATGGCCATTGGTATCAAATGATGCCATATTTTTTACTCACAAACAACTTATCCAAATTAGTATTTAACTATTTACTATTTAGTAATTAGCCACCCGTCTAATGCAGAGTGCTTGTAAAAAGTATTGTTGTGCACTTAAAGACAGTTTATAATATTGAATTCCATTGTTCCAGTTGCATTTGCAAATGAGTTACTTGACTAGCTCATAAGGTGTCTCATATATATATATGTTCACCTTAGAATATTATATGTTTATTTTTTTCTATATATACTTATTCTTTGGTCCTTCCATTATACTGGGTTTATTCAATTTAGTTTATGAATTGACAATCTCGAAAAAAAGAAAAGAAAAAATGACATCAATGCCATTAAACAGCTAATAATATTCTTTACTTTTATGATAAGGATTACAGCTCATGGATTAAACAGCTTCAGCGTGTCTGAATAATTTGTCCAGTTAGGAGTAGTTAATCAATTAAGAAAAATAATATATCTGTGTCAACAGAAAGTCAGGAAAAATTATGTATGGAACCACATAATTGAAACACACACACCTCGTCAAAAAAAAAAAAAACAGAAGTTATTGTTCCTCTCATCAATAGACACGCAAAAGCAAGTCATCTCCGCTCACGAACGATGGAATTAATAAAGAAAAAAGGACCTAGTTGTACTGTTGAGCTTAAGTCTCCGCTGCATTTTTTCATAGACACCAATGCAAATTGCAAAAATGTTGCATTAGCACATTTACATTTTTATTATTCGCGCAATGAGACCTTAGCTAGAGGACTAGTTTTTGTTCAAGGTACTGATATCTATGCATAGTACGATGATATGGCGTACAAAGTTTGGCAGTAAAACTAGTAACATGGTGCTACTGAACTGTTGGTAGATAAAACGATCGTATTTAGTAAAACTAATTGGCCCATTTTTATTCTTTTGTTATAGAAAAATTGGCTATTTGAAAGTGTATGAAAATAAGAAATTTATTGAGGGCCAATATGCAAATATGGCATCATGGAAAGTACATGTCCAAAGAGTAATTGTACGTACCAGTATAAATTGTATATGACAAGAGCGTTTTCTCACTTTGGTTGATAGCAGGATCGATGATAGATCTGATACCGGGCAGAAGACCCGACCTTCTATTGCAAAGCATTGAGCTATACTATATTAAATCTATGCCATTATAACATTCTGATATTTTATTATGTGAAAAAAAAAAAAATCAAGCAATTTAGAATTTGGAAATATGGATAGAGAACTAAGAGACTGATTATTGCGGTCATTATATTAAGGTTCGGTTTGTTTTATTTTAGCTTTGGTTCAATATAGATTTGGCTATATCAATTACTGATCTGAATAGATGTCACCAATTGAATCAATTAATTTGCTTTTATTATGCTATGTTTGTTCATTTTTTTTATCAGACATTTGATTGCATCATTTAGCTCTTTTGACTCGATTTTAACATTCATACGAATTAGGTTATCTACTTAAATTGAGTTGTAATATTTAATATATTAAAAATAGGATTCAAATGCTCCAATTTAGAATATTCCTCATGATTAATTCCATTTTTTATTTGTTATGATAAAATAAACAGGATGATTCTACAACACACACAAAATATGGACCGTTATTATTGATTTGATCAAATAATTGTTATTTAATGAGAGAGTTTCTTGGCAAGGATTACTTCTCTTTCAAATTGAAATAATTGTAATTTTATGTACACATGAAAGAAAAAAAATACTACAGAGATCATATTCCCCGGTATAGTTTATTAATCAAATAAAATATAAATACATAACGGAAACAAGCAATTGTTTCAAGACGATCATCAAAATCCTTCGTTTTGTTTCGTGTTTGCTTGGAAGTTTAACAAGATTAAATTTGCTTAAATCTCTTAGAAGCAACTGAGTTATTAGAATTTGTGTTCCTGGATTTGGTTTCAAAATAAAATGAAGTTTTTTATTTTGGCTTATTTTCTCGAATGGCTTTTGTTATTTTCCAGCATCTTGACATTCTCTTTGTAATGATATGTTAATTGTGGTGAAGTAATGATGTAATGGATGAAGGCTAAACTAAACAAATGTACTCATTAATTAACCAAGACCAATAGAACAAGGGCCTAATAATATAGTACTGTCAGTGAACTCGCTCAAAGAACCGCAAAAACATATTATTGGGCCAAGCCCGAAAAATGTAGCTTATTACTGTCAGTTAGCCAATGAATGCTTGTTCAAATTCGGTCTAATATCGATCAGAACTGTTGCAAACGATCACCCCCAACCCCCCTCCCTTCTTTGCCATTTTTATTCTCTATAACTTCAAAAAGCAATTACCACACTCTGCTTGGTACGAATGATAGATCTTTTATACATAAAAGAACTAGAATTATGTTCAATTGAACCTATAAATTACAATCTAGAGAAATATTAAACCATTATATTTCTAATTTCTAACCAGAATACAAGGTGGGAACGGGTCAGGCTTCTATAATCTTTTCTTTTTTTTCTCAGAAAAGTTGAAGATCGAGCCCTTTTTTTTTTTGAAATGCTTGGCAGCGGCTGCCAAGTTTGTATTAATTATGAACAACATCCATTGTTTTACATAAGCTTACAACATACTAAAAAGCCTAAATCACAACATAGAGGCTAGAACTGGAGAATAAACATACATCAGCACAGTTGGAAAAAAATAAGAAAAACATCAGCAATGAGCCATCCACTGCTCAGTTTCGAACCAGACTTTGTTTGCCAGGGCCAGGGGTGTCATTTTTTTATCGGAGAAGACCTTAGAGTTCCTTTGTTTCCATGTTTCCCAAATGGTACCGAGTAGTGTAGGGATAGCCTTTTTCCTCCAACGGTCTCCCCTACTCTTAATTCTCGCAACCGAAGCTTCCCAGGTGGAGCAAAGATCTCCCATAATATGAATAAGCTGGAAACCAGCCCTGTTGCCCAGGATGAACCAAACATTAACCACATACGGGCAGAGAAAGAATAGGTGGAACGCAGACTCTAATGGGCAATGCTCACACAGCACACAGGGCATAGGGCAGTTGATCCGTCGGTGCAGCATATTATCATGCGTGAGCAGTCTATTCTTGAGCAATAAAAATGCAAACATCTTCACAGTGGGAGGTATTTTAGCTCTCCATATTTTCGCATGTTTATCTCGGATCCTGCCGCCTCCTTTGATAACCGCATAAACAGATCTAGCAGAGTAAAGCCCCCCCCGTTCCCATTTCCAGGAAATTGTATCTGCTCCCTGTCCAAGTGTCACCCTAAGTGTCTCATCGACGTGTTCCGGTGCTAGCTGGTGCATAAGTGGAACTGCGTCCCGGAGGGAGATATAGGGAGTAGGAGGTCTGCCTAAGAGCATGTTACTAATGGCAGTCCCGTTCCACGAGTCTTGCCAGAAGGAGATGCCCAGACCGGCCCCCACCTTCCATACCGTAGACCAATTGAAAAATGGTCGCAGTTTTTGCAGCCGAGTCCAGAAAAACGAACCGGTAGCTATCCAGAAACAGGGTCCATTAGCATTACCATATCTTTTAAGTTTTGTTGCGGTGGTCGACCAAAGTGCTGAGGGGTCATTGTACATTCTCCACCACCACCGCAGCAGCAGTGAAACATTTTGCGTACGAAGATCCGTAATTCCCATTCCTCCCCATTTCTTAGGCATGCACACATCATGCCAATTAAGCAATGAAATACCCTTTTTTTCAACCTCATTTTTGCCCCAAAGAAACTTTCGTCGAATCAGGTCGATTCTGTCAATTACCCATATCGGAAGTTGGAAGCAGCACATGTAATATACGGGTATTGAAGACAAGACAGATTTGACAAGCTGCAACCGGCCTCCTCGGGAAATCAATTTGCGCTTCCATCCCTCGAACCTTCTCTCTATTTTATCAATAATGGGGATGTATAGATCACGACGCGGCCGCTTGACCGTGAGAGGCATTCCCAAGTAAGTTACTGGTAGGTTTGTGTTCGGGCAGCCCAATATCGCCCCCACCTTCCGTAGCTGCTCTCTGCGCAGATTAAATGGGACAAAACAGCTCTTCCTATAGTTGATACTTAGCCCCGATATTTTAGAGAACAAACGAAGGGTGATTTTCAGAACTATGAGTGCTTGTAGGTTTTCTTCAACTTTGGCAATAATGGCAGTATCATCAGCATATTGCAGTGCCAATATAGGTTCCGGAATTCTTGCAGAAATAGCAAAAGGGAGCCGAGTGTTGACCACTTGAATCATGCGTTGCAGCACATCCGCCGCCACGAGAAATAGCATTGGCGAAAGGGGGTCTCCTTGTCGCAACCCCCTTTGATGATGAAAGTATTCCGAGAATTCACCATTGACCACAACCCTCGAGGCCGAAGTGGCAAGAATAGTAGAGATCCATTGATTCCATTTTTCTGGAAAACCCCTCGCCTTCATCACCGTCACAAGGAACGACCAATGAACCGAGTCGAACGCCTTCGTGAAGTCAAGCTTAAGGAAGACCGCTTCAGCCTTAGCGGTAGAGATCTCTTGCAGGAGCTCTCTAGTGGAGATGAATGACTCAGCAATATGCCTATTTTTAATGAAGGCGGTCTGGTGCGATGAGATCAAGTCCGGCAGCTTTGGTCGGAGTCTATTGGAGAGCACCTTTGAAATAAGCTTGGGCACCAAATTAATTATACTGATAGGCCGGAAGTCCCCCACTTCCTCCGGCTTGTCCTTCTTGGGTACAAAGACTATGTTGGCCTTGTTCAGAGTTCCCAGGTCTAGGCGGTTGTGATAGAAAGCTTGAAAAATTCCTCGAATTTCATCTCTAAGGAGAGGCCACTTGTGCTTAACAAATTCGCTAGGCAGGCCGTCAGGACCCGAAGCTTTATTATTTGCTAATTGGCGAACCGCGCTTTCAATCTCATGATCCGTAAAAGGCACTTGTAGATCCGCCAGGTCTTGCATATTGGGGTATAGCCGGCTGGGATTAAATTCCAGAATATCGCCTCTAGTGCCGAGAATAGCTTTCATATGATCACAGAACATGTTGGCTATTTCTTTTTTGTCTGAGCATTCCTCCCCATTTTGCAATTGTAATTTGTCAACCGCATTCCTCCGTGTTCGGGCCGAAGCATATGCATGAAAAAACCGAGTATTTTTGTCACCACTTCGTAACCACGTAACCCTCGAGCGTTGCATCCATCTCAATTCAATAATTTGTGCTAGCTCAAAAGCCCGAGCTCTTAGTTTTAATCTGAACTGGAATTCGCGGGTATCTAGCCATCGCTTTTCCTCGATTGTGTCAAATAGTATGAGTGCCTTTCTGCAATTCTGCAGCTGTGCTTCAATAGCCGAGAACCGGCCTAAGTGCCACTGCCTTAGCGCCTTGTGAACCCGTTCAGTTTTCGCTTGAAAGTTCACTGCCTCTCCCAGTTCTCGCGTACTTGGTAATTCCCAGACCTGCTGAATTATTTGGTGCGCCTCCTTGTAGTTGAACCAGAAGATTTCTATCCGATTTGGAGACTTCATCGTCGATTGCATGGAGCAATTCAGTAGGAGTGGCACATGGTCCGATACAATCATCTCAAGGGCCGTTAGTTTAATCACCGGAAAATTCAACGACCATTGAGAAGAAAGGAAAATTCGGTCCAGCCTTGAGAAGACCGGTTGCGGCCTCTTACTCGTCCAAGTGTAGGATCGATTTGTGAGATCAACATCCATCATATTCAAATCCCGTACTAAGTCATTAAAAGCACACATGAGAGCATACCCTCTAAGGTCAGAAGAACGATCAACGTACCATCGCACCATGTTAAAATCCCCCAATAGCATCCAAGGCCGTTGTATTAGTGCATAATTGTACCTGAGCTCCTCAATGAACCGTAGCTTTTGTGCATCATCATTCGGTCCATAAACATTTGTCACCAAGAATTCGTACCCCGTGGACTCTTGCACAAGGGCCACCGTAAGGCAATGTCTAGTTCCCCAAGATTTGAGTAGGCGATAGTTCTTCTTCCAAGCAATTAGCAAACCTCCCTTTGATTCATTAGCAAATATCATAGCGCAGTTTTTATCAAAGAAGGAGGGGAGGACTCTGTTGACATACTGAAATTCAAAAGTGTTCCATTTAACCTCTTGCATACAACAAACATCACATCTTGAATTTTTAACTACATTCCGCACTACCTCACATTTACTTGCCATGCCTAAACCCCTAACATTCCAAGACAAGATCTTGAGTTTTTTTCCATTCATTGATTAACTAAATGAAAACAACTAAAACAACCAATTGGACTTTCGGCACAGCCTTTCAATCTTCCTCCCCCTCCTCCTCCTCTGCCGACTCTACTATCACCTCAGTATGTTCTTGCATGGCCGGCTGCCTTGTCCTTTCTTCATTATCTTCCTCCACCGTGAGTAAGACTTCATCAGTGTTAATCCCTACTAGCTGCGCAATGTCAGTGCAGAGACCATATGACATTCGGACCTGAAAAAAACCTGAAGGATCTAAGTCGCAGCTAGTCCGAGTCGGTTGGCGCTGGGCTGCGTTGCCTTGGGCTGTGCCGTGGTTATTGTTAGCTGGGAGACGGCCTGCTGTGCTTTGGGCCCGATTTGGTTTTCGGGCCTTAGTGGAATATCTTTTGGAAGGCCCAGCAGAGGTGAAACTTTGGGCCCGCTTCCTTCTTTTGAGCCGAACTGATTTCCTGATGTCTGCTAGTGAAGTGAACGGGTTGGAAGAGGTTTGACTACCGGCCGAACTGGTTGAACTTGCTGCAGCGATATTTTTACCCATATCTCTTGGTCTCTGTGCGCAAGCATGATCTGTACTAGGTAGTCCCTGCAGCTGGACATTCCTTTCTTGGGAGCCCATGCCTTCACCTATTACCGAGGCAATGGGATGTGACCCGGGTACTGTGGCGTGCACCTTTGGGTCAGAATGCAGCTGGGAATCAGTCCGTTGGGATTGCACAGGAGTAGGCCTGACCTCGGGCAGCGTACTTCTCCTTTGCAGAATTCTTACCTCACTTCGATTCTCTGTGGCTTCCCCGGTATGTTGTGTTGCGTGGCAGGTTTCCTGGGGCAGCTCATGACCCGCCCGATCTGTTATAGGTCCTACGAAGATAGGACTAATCCTTCTAAATGAATGAGTATTTTGTCTCCGAAAAGCTAAACTACTTTTTGCTGGTTCCCTATGCCCGGGATTGTTTGTGACAGTGGGGTCATGCGTTCCTTGTTGCACCCTTTTTCCTTTCGGATCCAGTGTGGCCAGCTCCGAACTTCTTACCACCTGGGAGCTATCTTGGGTTCCGGCCAGCGGCTCATCTATCCCGGCGATATGGCGGACCTCCTCCGGCAATGTCCGGGGGTCTTGGCCACGACAAATGTCTCTGATCACTTTGCGAGTTAATGGGAAGATGTCGGCATCTTCCGTGGGTCCAGTGTCGTCATCTGTGTCCGGAGGCGACTGAGTTGGAGATTGTGCTGGAGATCGGGGCCCCGTGTGGTGCTCAGGGATTGGGGGGAGGTCCTCTGGCGAGTACAAGGTGACTTTCTTCCATTTGAGCGGTTGCACCCATATCTGGCGCAGCATGCCACCATCATGTATAGTAACGTATTGTGGGACGTAACGAAGATCGTCAACTCCTGCCACTGCCCACCAGGCCGACAGATTCGCAGGGCTTTCCTGTCCCACTGTCCCAAGGAAAACTCCAAATTTGCTGACTATGTTGGCTATCACCTTTTCACGCATGAGATGTGGAGGTATTCCATGGAGGCTGATGAGCACCTTGTACTCTGGGATAGAGATGGAAGCTCCATAGTGAGCAGACCAGTGTTGGAAACTGAGGCCATCTTCCCATGCCGCAGCCGGGGTGGCGTGTATGAATGTCTCCGGAGCAAGGCCTTCCGGCAAGGTGATGAGAAACCGAGAACCTGATAATGAGCTGACCCGGATCTCTTCCCGGGTGACTAGGTTGGTTTTTACTGCAAGGTCAGCTACATTGTCGCAACTAATCTCATATGGCATTCCATGGTCTGCGAGTAGCACCACTCCACGTCGCTGCAGCTTGTCAACCTCCGCAAAGTACTTCTCATCCCGATCAATGAAGCAGTGCACTATGTGGACCCGTCCCTCAGGCATGTCTGGTGTAGCATATGGATACCCTTCTGTCAACAAGTCATCAAACGTCGGCTCTCCTCTTCCTTGTGCACAACCAGCCGAGGCTGTCGGCCCATTAGAAATTCTGTTTGCCGTAGAAGATATGTTCTGCTTGCACTGGAGACCTACGTGACCATACTTCCAGCACTTACCGCACCGTTTAGGGTTGCGGCACATAGCAAGGGTGTGACCTCTTCGACAGCATCGGAAGCAACGGCCCCGCCACTCCGGGAAGCGAGTGGAGGGGGGGAAACGCAGTAGGGATGGACTGTGGGGGGACACATAGTAGGCAGCGTTGGGGGGGTGGGGGGCAAGTTAGGGGGTGGGGGGGTGGGGTGGTAGTGGAGGGGGTTCGGCGCAGCACAGTTGCATAGGTCGGTTTGTCGGTGTACGGTAGGTAGGGATGGACTCGGGGGGTGTTATCCGTAGTGGATCTCCAGTTTGGCGGGAAGCGGCGGCGCCTACGGACCTCCTGCCATTCTCCGTCGGCCGGCTGTGCCATCTTCTTTTTGAGGTAGTTTAACTTACTCGACCGTAACTTACTCGACCGTAACTTCCTCAATCCTCAATACTCAAAAGGAATTCTTGATCAACGAAGATCGAGCCCTTATCTCTCAGATAGATATTCGTACATAATCATCTATGTTTTAAGATAAAGATAGGAGCAACTTTCTCACCTTCAAAAATCCATAAATAATCTCTCACCCAGATTTCAAATGTTCTTTAGGAAAGAATATCATGCATATAATTACCCATTTTAAAGTCGTTTTTGGAACTTACATTGTGTAATTGGTGTTGTCAATCAGTGATTATTAAAGAGAAAGAGAATAGAGAGAGAAGCAAGAAAATTCTTTATTGATCTTTGCTTAACTTGTACAGAGTATACCATCGGGTATATATAAGAAATGCTAACTATCTATCTTACAATAGTCAAAGGTCAAACATCTAGTCAACAACAGAATTAACTATCTAACAGCCTAACTAATCAGTAACTAATTCGGTTATGTTGTTATTCCTATTAGCCCCCCGCAAGCTAATGGTATGGAGCAAACCGTTAGCTTGGATGCCAAGTAAGCGAATCTAGGAGAAGCAAGGGGTTTAGTGAAGATGTCGGCCAGCTGGTCATGAGTGGAGATGAAGCGAATCTGAAGCGAGTTGCTTGCTACCCGTTCCCTAACGAAGTGAAAATCGATCTCCACATGTTTTGTTCTTGCATGAAACATAGGATTCGAAGCCAAGTAGGTAGCGCCGATGTTATCACACCATAGAGTAGGCGGTTGAGAAGAAGGAACTTGGAGCTCTTTAAGAAGATATTGCAACCAAATCAATTCGGCACTTGTAACCGCAATAGCACGGTATTCGGATTCGGTGCTAGACCTCGACACAGTAGGTTGCTTCTTTGAACTCCAAGAAATGAGGTTGAGGCCAAGATAAACACATAATCCTGAAGTCGATTTGCGATCATCCAAAGAGCCAGCCCAATCAGAGTCACTGTAGGCATGAAGAGTGAATGATGAGCAAGGTTGGAACGTGATGCCATGATGAAGAGAGCCTTTTAAGTAACGAAGAATCCGTTTCACGGCAGCCCAATGAAAAGAGGTAGGGGCGTGCATGAATTGGGAAACTTTGTGCACGGCAAAGCTAATGTCGGGTCTAGTCAAAGTCGCGTATTGGAGAGCACCAACAATAGAGCGAAAAAGATGCAGGTCATTGAAAGGATCACCGTCAAATTGAGAGAGAGAGGTGTTGGAGGCCATAGGAGAAGGGAGAGGGTTGGCAAGTTGCATGTTAGCTCGTGTGAGAAGGTCACGAAGGTATTTGGTTTGAGATAAATGAAGACCTTTATCGGTTTGGTTGACCTCAATACCCAAAAAGTAATGTAAGGGACCAAGATCTTTGAGAGCAAAAGAATCTTGTAGAGATCGAATAAGAGCTTGAATAAGAGCCAAGGAGCTACCCGTAATGATGATATCGTCTACATAGACCAAGAGAATGAGAGAAGTTTCTTTAGAAAAACGGGTAAAAAGAGAGGGATCATAAGGAGAAGAGATAAAGCCTTGAGAGGTTAATGCGGTGCTCAAAGTTTGAAACCAATCTCTAGGGGATTGTTTGAGACCATAAAGGGCTTTCGAGAGGCGACAAACATGAGTTGGTTTAAGCGGATCGACAAACCCGGGAGGTTGGTGCATGAAAACGGTCTCTTTGAGGTCCCCATGAAGAAACGCATTTTGAACATCCAATTGATGAATCAACTGAGGTGGTATAGGACACCACTTGGCCGAGAAGGGACTCGGTGAGAGAAGATCGGAGCCAGCTGAGGAGAAGCTGGTCCTAGCGATGCCAATTCGGATGTGCTGGATTGTCGGTAAGAACACCTCCGACCAGTAGCTGACGACTCGGGGGAGATTCTTCAAGAAACCGAAACAGGCCATGTCCATGGAGAGCAGGGATGATCTGAGACTTCCAAGCAAGGTAGTTATTGCGGTTTAATTTTGTAGAAATGGGAAGATTAAGAATCACAATAGGATCAAGAGTTTGAAGAGTAGTCATGGTGGATTCGGAATTAGGGGAGGGGATGTGTTGAGAAGAAGATAGATCAGCCATGGCTCTCTGATACCATAAAGAGAAAGAGAATAGAGAGAGAAGCAAGAAAATTCTTTATTGATCTTTGCTTAACTTGTACAGAGTATACCATCGGGTATATATAAGAAATGCTAACTATCTATCTTACAATAGTCAAAGGTCAAACATCTAGTCAACAACAGAATTAACTATCTAACAGCCTAACTAATCAGTAACTAATTCGGTTATGTTGTTATTCCTATTAATTATATCGCTAAGTTTGATTGGTTTTGTGCTTCATTACTTGTGAAATATACATCCAGTCAGAAATTTCTTCGCAATTCCATAGCAATTCATATAATTGGACTGATTTTAGATTAACATAAATTAAACCCAGATCCAAACTAGACACTGAAATAACAACTTAGGAAAGTACACTAACAAGAACATCCATCAAACAGTTGGTGTGCACATAACCAAAACCCAAAATCCCTCACAAAGATTCAAATTTTTAAAGCAAATTCAAACCCAAACAAAAGGCCTCACTGCACCGACTGAAGCGGCAAATTGAGCACGGCATCTCCATCACCGCCTTTTGGTAGATGTGGTGACACATAAGGCACGGCGATGTGGTGCTTGGTCTTGCTAATGGGACGACACCTCTCAAGCGTGACCAAATCCCCGATTTTGAATTTGTTCTCTGGGTCATGCGCCTGGAATTTCCTCACCACACGCACGCGCTTCTTGTACTTTGCAGCGATGCGGTAGCGTATCGTTCTCACATTCACGGTCTGGTCGTTAGTGTTGCATATGACCTTCCCGTGGATTGGTTTCAAAGCGACGATTCTGGGGTAGACAGGCTGGCGGGGGCAAGGCAGCGGCTTGACGGAGGAGAGAGAGAGATTGGAGAGAAACGAAGACTGGAGAAATGGAATTGAGGCAAGCATTTTTTTTTTCTCTTTTCTTTTTCTTCCTTATTTGGTGAGAGCGTGAAGTTTTTGTGCTTGAGCGAACAGAGGTGGTGATACTGGGATTGTGTTATCTCTTTCTTCCTCAAGATAACGAGTCCGGTTTCTGTGCTCTATATTATCTGAAAGATTTCGTGTAACGGGTTACTGACATTTAGTGTGACTGAGTGTGGCGGGAACCAATCTGTCAGTAACTCGTGACAGAAAAGTATCATATGACTCGGAGCAGACGCTTGGACTGAGAATTAGCGGAGGAAATCCGGCTCCTCCAGAATTCTTTCAGGTCGAATTATTGGTAAATTTATATTTCCTGCAAAATAATATGAAGCTTGAATTGAACTTTTAGAATTTTTTTTAAGCCCGGAAGGTATTTGATCTTTCAAGCTATGATCATGTATGCATATATATATATATAGAGGTTGGCTAATGTCATAACGTTATAACTTCGGCCGAAGTTATAACAAGTCGTTTTTGTAATTTCAAAATCCAAACAACCGATCCGAACCATTCAACTTTTTCTAAATATTGAAATGTGCTTGGAGACTAAATTTTATATTTTTTGAAATTTTTTTACTATTTATTAAGCCACTTTGAAAATTGCAGATCTACTGTAAACAGTAAAAACAGTAAAATTTTCTGGACCACCGGATCAGTATTTTCAAAGTGGCTTAATAAATAGCAAAAAAATTCCAAAAAATGTAAAATTTGGTCTCCAAGCACATTTCAATATAGAGAACATGTTGAACGGTTCGGATCGGTTGTTTGGATTTTGAAATTGCAAAAAGAACTCGTTATAACTTCGGCCGAAGTTATAACGTTATGACATTAGCCTATATATATATATATATATATATATATATATATAGCTGGGCTATGGTGAGTTGTGAAGTAAGATGTCATTTTTACTTCACGCTCATATTTTTATTTTGAAAATCCAAACAACCGATCCGAACTGCTCAACATGTTCTCTATATTGAAATGTGCTTGGAGACTAAATTTTACATTTTTTGGAATTTTTTTACTATTTATTAAGCCACTTTGAAAATCGCTGATCCGGTGGTCCAGAAAATTTTACTGTTTTTTACTGTTCACAGTGGATCAGTGATTTCAAAGTGGCTTAATAAATAGTAAAAAAATTCCAAAAAATGTAAAATTTAGTCTCCAAACACATTTCAATATTTAGAAAAAGTTGAACAGTTCGGATCGGTTGTTTGGATTTTCAAAATGAAAATATGGCGTGAAGTAAAACGACGTTTTACTTCACAACTCACCATAGCCTATCTCTCTCTATATATATATATATATATATATATATATATATATATATATATATATATATATATATAGCATTCGAGAAATATGAGGAGGGTTCAAATGCCTTAATTTTTTGTGTCTCCACCGTGTCTCGATTTTTTTAAATTTTAATAACTCAAAATTTAAAACTTAAAAGTCAAAATAAAACCGATAGATGTGATCTACATCATTTTATCTACATGTGTAAAAAATTACAATATTTGAATTTTGTTGTGTTTGTCATCAAGAACTTGTAAAAATGTACTGATGTGAATAATTTCTAGACATTCATTTTTCAACTTATTGATTCACATAAAAACAAAAATGAAACGTGATAATTTTTTATGAGCACGTAGTGAAAATCATATAGATTATATCTAACTGTTTTATTTTGATGTTTATGTTTTAATTTTTTGAGTTATTAGCGTTTTAAAAATGAATACATGATGAAGGTACAAAAAATAAAGGCATTTGAACCCTCTTCTAGAAATATATAGCTTTTGTGAAACATACTGAACAAAATTAAATATGCCTGTAACAATTAGATGCATTTCAGAGTTCTTCAGAGTAATATAGATCCTCGATTGAATTTTCGAAAAATTTAAAATCGAGGCCCAGATACGTCAATTATCTGCAGTTATGTGAAATCTTCCGGAAAAAAAAAATAAACGATAACAATTTTACAATTTGACGAATTTATTACTAACAGATACTATAGATCCTCAATTTGATTTTTCACTTATGATAATGTATGCAACTATTAAATTCCCCAACTAAAATATTGGTTAGAAATATAATCACCGAAAGTTTCGTTTAACAGGAATATAAATTGGGGATAATTCAGGAATATGATTATTCCTTATGAGATGGTGATAATTCCTGAGTTAACCCTTTTCAACCATCATAAGAAATCTTATAATTAACGAAATTAAAACAAATAATATACATACGAGTTGCTTTTCTTTAGTAAAAATAAAGGTTTAGATCAAGCAATTAAGGAACAGTTTGGAAATATCAGCACAAAATATATCGCATCCCGTGTATTCCATTCGGATAAAAATGATTAGGATTCAAACTCAAAATTTAAGCTAACAAACTATGCTTACGAGTACAAATAATAATTTGTTACTTTTTTTAAAGTTAGTGGCTTTAAATACTTACTGACGATTTCATTGATAAAAACCGTATTTACAATGAGTCAAATGGACTCCATTCCTAGATCTACTAATTTATTTTCCTCAACCCTTCTAAACTACTCTATTCTTCGCGGGGAGAGGGAAAGAGCGAAAAAACTTTTGCTTGGAGAGCTAAATACTAATTTGTTATGATGAATATCTTAAATTCAAGAAAATTGTCTGATCATCCTTTTCCTAGGTAAAATCATTTGCATGATAAACCTCAAATTAAGTTGTTAGAAATTCTCTATCATTCTTTTTATACCAGGTTCTGCCAGAATTATGCTTTACTGGTCACCTGTGCATATATTAAATCTATTTGCATCTTTCATGGTTTATTATTTTTATTATTTACTGCCCCATTGGCAAAGATCTATGTTGCGGCTGTACTGGTAAATGCCATATAACAGTAGCAATGCACAAAACTAAGATAACAAACGCTATGGGCAGCAGGGGGTGGACGTTGTGGCGAGAGAAAAACAATATAACCTTCAACCAGAGGGTAAAAACGGTGGAAATTTTAATTTATGAAACATCTCTGGACATTCACCTGTGGCTTTCCTACAGCTAAGGGAAACTTGCGTATTCGTATTCTGGCTCAGCTGAAAAACTTTGCTGGTTTAGTTGTCTTGATGCTTAGGGTTCTAGGTAGGGGTGAAAACGGAGCGAATACGGAGTGGATAGTGGTAAAATCAGGGGCAGATTTAGGATTTTGGTCAGAGATAGGCACAAAATATTGACAAAAGTATAATTTTTTTTCTCCTGACGACTCGGATCGGAGTAGTAGATAGAAATCTAAAAAGTCATGGCACAACCGAATACGTCACGGCACGTGTGCTGGTTACGTGTCGTGATCAACTTTGGAAAATTTGGCACAATAATACACGTCACAAAATATTTAGTCACTGCACGACACATAATCATGAGTAATTATGACCGTTAGATCTTGATCGAATGTTGAATCTTAAATAAACTAATCTAAATTATGAAAAAAAATAATTAAACATGACAAATGTGACCGGTCACATTTGGACACGTCACATGTGATCACGGCATGATCAACGTGTTGTAACCATTCACGTGCCATGACTATCTTTCCAAATTTGGTCACGACACGATACGTAATCCAAGTTACGACGTAATTAGTCACGGCACGATACCTATTTATATCCTTAGTAGCGGATATTTTTTTCTCCTAACAAATCAACGATTCTTCTAAGTAGAGTAATGAATCGGACTACGTCTTCTGTCTTTCTTGTATGTGAATCAGTCTGGACTGACTTTCTTTTCCGCGCAATTTTCTTCTACTGGACCGTGAATTAAATCCAGGAGTAAGTATTATATCCATTCAAAAATAGACACAAGTATAAAATACCACTGGGTCTAAAAATAGTTTCGAATCCAGGAGTAGGCAAGTGCCTACCCCTGACCATTCTTGGGTCCACCAGTGGGTAAAACCATATCCATAACTCTTTTTAATTTTCCGGATACGGATCGAATATCAGCCAGATACAAACACGAATACGGATCGGATCGGATATTTATTAAAATAATATTAAAAAATACCAAAGTGCATAATATTTATCTAATTTTAATGGTGAATAACAATATTTTTCATAATATATTAAAAAAAATATAATATTTATCTACTATTCGGATACGGATAATTGAAATGTAAAACAATATTAGTATCCATATCCGTATGAATATTCGGATATCGAATATTCACATCTAATTTTTCAAATACGGATCGGATATTATAACCATTTTCACCCCTAGCTATAGGTAATACGTGAACTGTTGTAATTTAATTTTAAAAGAACCAGTTCTCTGGTTGTGTAAATAACTTTTATTTTAATTAATCAAATTGCTGGTGACTATGTCACCTGCTCTCAAAAATAAATAAAAAATTAAGATAACAAAATGCAGCAAAGAGTCAAAATAAAGAGTAAAACTAGGGTGTTCCTAAATTCATCAAATATTTTTGTGAACTCAACTCTAAAATCTATCAAATTGACTTTAAATAACGAATCCAAACCGTTGAAACCCATCTACCTTATGAGTGATACATTTACATAAAAAAAAATTTAATTTTCGAATAAATTTTGTATAGAGTCAAGTGTTCAAAAAACATTTAAAAATGAATGAATTAAAATTAATTTATAAACCTTCTAATTTTGACCTTTTTCTTTATACTAAATTAATTTGAAAGTTTAAATTTTTTACATATAGACACATCACTCGTAAGGTAGATAAGTTTCAACAGTTTAGATTTATCATTTGAAGTTAATCCACTAGTTTTTTAAATTGAGTTCACAAAGAGACTTGGTGAACTCAGAAACACCCTAGTTCTACTCCAAAATAAAATTGGGACAGGTTCACTTTTGAACCAGTACTAAAATTAACGAAGACAACTAGTGATGTTTTAAAACAAAATGTGACAAATCTTGACTGATACTACTTATGCATGATGTTAAGGCAGTAAGATGCAGCAACGACCAAGTAATACTGGTAAGGTATCACCATACAATTGAGTGGAGACAAAATAAAGTTTAAAAACAACTCTGATAAGGCATGCATGAGGTGCAATGTGCATGTAGAATGTACAATATATCCCTTACATGGGTTTATGGATCTACGCTTTATTCACATATGTTAATTGTCACTGAATTTGAGAAGATTCATGCAAAACAAAGCAATGTATTTTTAGCAAAACAAAACAAAGAAGTTTGGATCGGACTTGAAATTGGTTCATAGTAAAACTATAATTGTGGGTATCAATTATCCTTCTTAGCTACCTGGTATGACAGTATATTAATAAACTGTGCTGATGTGTAAAATGATATGCACGATTGCACATGCAATAGACCGTGAAGACTCAACATTGGTATAAGCTTAAAATTGAGAGTGTATGATAACTTGATCACAACAGGGTGTGTGAGTTCAGAATTGTAGCAAAATTAAATTTCTCATACAGCATTTCATCAAACACATTACAAGCAACCACATATTTGTATACTGCATAAGCTCTCAACAACATAACTGTGTAAATCTACAGCATAAGTTAAGCAATATAACCAATCAACAACATAACTGTATAAACCTACTGCATAAGCTCTCAACAAATGTACTGCATAAAACTGTTGAAATTTTCATTGAAACACTTGTCACTCTCATAATGCCGCTTGAATTACAAATCTACTGCAAAAAACTGATGAAATTTTCATTGAAACTACCACTAACATCAGATGTGAAGAGATTAACAAGACTAACTAAGCCAATTAACCAACTAATAAACTAAGCCCTCTCACCACGAATCCTACGGGCGAGCTGTATATCTTTGGGCATAATCGTAACCCTCTTTGCATGAATCGCGCACAGATTCGTATCCTCAAACAATCCAACCAAATACGCCTCAGCCGCTTCTTGTAACGCTGCAACAGCCGAGCTCTGGAACCTGAGATCAGTCTTGAAATCCTGAGCAATCTCTCTTACCAGTCTCTGAAAGGGAAGCTTCCTGATCAGAAGCTCAGTGCTTTTCTGGTACTTTCTGATCTCACGAAGTGCCACTGTGCCTGGCCGGAAGCGGTGAGGCTTCTTGACCCCACCAGTTGCAGGGGCCGACTTACGGGCGGCCTTGGTGGCGAGCTGCTTACGTGGCGCCTTGCCACCGGTAGACTTGCGAGCGGTTTGCTTCGTACGAGCCATCTCAGAGGGGTAAAGTTGGAATACGAAGGTTTGAGGCTAATTTGCGAGTGAGAAGAGGAGATGATGGGGGGTTTAAAAGGAGAGATTGATTTTGTTGTTTAAAAGGCGGGAGAGAGAGAGGGAACTGAAAATTTTCGGGAGGGGAACCAGCGGAGGTTTGGAAATTTTTGGAGCGTTGGATTAGGATGAACGAACGGCGGGATTGAGGATGGTATCGATCCGTGGGAGCGTAAAAGGTGGAATGCCATTGGTTGGTTTTTTGAATTGGGATCTTCGCATTCCATCCGGACCCAATTCTTTGCTCGGCTCGGCTCTGAGCTCAACACGTGTCCCAGGTGCTGCCTATTTTTTCTTTTCTTTTTTTCTTTTTGAGTTGTTTGTGCTATCCTATGTTGCACGGATACGGTACGGATATCATATCGGATACGATACAGATACGGATACGGCGATACAGTAATTTTCAAAAATTAAGAATACGATACGTTTATTATATATAATATTCTTTTATTATTTTAATTATATTTATATGAATCAAATGGAGCAAAACAATACTATAGCGAAATATATATTAAATATAATAAGTACTCTATTATAACAACAACATTACAGTGGTATAGTGGTAGGAGGCTATGATTGTTATGCCTTAGATCCCAAGTTCGAATCACAGTAGCAGCAAAAAAAATTAATTTTGGCGCGTTGCACGGTGGACCACGCGGTGCGGTGCGCGATCCACAGGTGTATCCCAGCGAGTCAAAGCCGTATCGGTATCCGATACAGCGCCTAAATTGAGTCCGGATCCCCTAAAGTAACCCAATTTTTGAGTTTAGACGTGTCCGGTGCCTATTCGGTGGTAGCGCAGGGGGCCAGTATTATTTGTGGGGTCCAGGCCCTTTAAGATTCGTGTTAGAACATCTTGGACGGTTTGGATCAAAACTCAAAAATTGGGTTAATGCACTGGATCTGAATTCGCCTAAATTGGCGTATCCTATCGAATCAGGGTTTTGCATCGTAAATTTTATTCAGATCAACTACAACCGTTTGATATTGATGCATATTATGATCGAACGGTCCGGGCTCAAACTCAAATTTTGAATTACTTTGGGAAATCCGGACCCAATTTTAATATACATTTCCTAAGTGTCTGCATTCATAATATTCTCGTCTAATTTGAATATATATATATATATATATATATATATATGAGGAGGGTTAAAATGCACCCTCATTTTTGTGCTCCTAACCTGCTCCCCTATCTTGATCATACATTTTATTTTAGAGAGCGGACCAGATTTTCTTCTCCCTGTGACTCTTCGTTTCCAAAAAAGCGCGCTTAATCGTGCTCATTTCTCTCTGGTTCTCAAAATCTACTGCCGCTCTCCAGTTTGAAAACAAGAATGGCAGCTAATCGTGACTCTCTAACTCCTCCGCGCGATATAGTCGCGATTGACTCCCCATGTATCGCATTTCCTCCTACTTCACCACCGATCATGATTCCAAGTTCTTTCGAGCTTTCACCGCCAGCGTCTCCGTTCTTTGATGTAATCTTATTTCTCTGTTTAAAAATTTGTTGCTTTCAATTTTGCAAATTGTACTCGGGTAAATTCAAAGGGAACCAGAGAATCGCAAACTCATCAATCGATTCTCTAAGCCTTTTGAGTAAAATTGTATGATCAAAATATATTAAATTATTGCTAAGTGAGAATCAATATAAACTCCTCGTTTTAACAATCTCAAAAATTAAGTTTCTTATCTATCTTATGTTTCAATACTTGGGTTAAAATTCGAGAAATTTAATAAATGTGTAACGACGGGATTAATTAGACTAATATTAAATTAAGGAAATATTCTATGTTGTTGCGTGTAGAATGTTCAAACTAAAAAAAATCTCTGTTGTCACTGTCAAACAATAAGCAACTTCCTCAAAAACGAGTTTAAATTTATCAAATTAAGATTTATTAACCTCTAGGCTAGGATTCGTTTAATCATTTTTTTTTTAAATCTTAGCAGTACGGGGAGGGATCGCTTCTGCTTCGAACAATTTGACAGTGCGCCTCCAGCATTCCTCTCCGAAATCTAGGGTTTTGTCTGATGGCGTGAGATCGAGATCGACAGAGAGGGTGAGAGTGAGAGGGAGCACTGGGAGATGATGTGTGCGAGAGGGAGAGCAGCGAAGGGGGTCGTTCTTCTCTATCTCATAGGGAGGTCGGAATAAGACGAAAGGGTCGAGAGAGGGGTGAACTGGAGGCAACCTGGACAGGGGTAGCGGGACTGGAGAGCGATCTGGGATGTTTTTTTGCTGATCCAATGCTCAGATCTGCACGGATCTTAGTGTGCATCCGAAGGTTAATACAGGGGAGCAGGTTAGGAGCACAAAAAGGAGGGTGCATTTTAACCCTCCTCTATATATATATATATATAATTTGGCTACGGTGCTATGCATATATAGTGTCGTGTTGTGCTATGCATTTTTTAACCATTTGATAGGCTTTAAGATCCGTGCTTGAAAATTTCGCTGGATGTTGCTAACGGATGGAATTGTTTGTTAAACGGAGAGTTTATTCGCTGCCCCAATTTAACGAATGGAGGGGGTTTCTCTGGAGAGTTCATTCACTGTTTTTCTCGCGCCTCTTCCATCCGCTCTCGCGTCTCCTCCATGGCCGCTATCTCTCTCGCCATTAATCTTCTTCCTCCCTCGCTGTTACTATTGTGCTTGTGGGAGCCAACGTTTTGGTTTCAAGCACCTCACCAGTGCAGATCTTCTGTGGCAGCACAGTGAGGGAAAATGTGAGACGAAGAGGAGTGATAGGGGCAACAGAGGCGAGAGGGAGACCGCGCGATAGAAACCCTCACGGTGGTCGGGGAGAAGGAAAAAACAGCGACGCGAGAGAAATCGAGAGGGAGGGCTGGAGGCGATAGGGAAAGAAAGTAGGATTAACGGAGAGTTGTTAGTTTTTAATTTTTCCGTTTATTTCTCCATTCAGCGAAATTTTCATGCACGAATCTTAAAATCTATTGAATGGCTATAAAACGCATAGCACAACACAACACTATATATGCGTAGCACCGTAGCCTAACTCTATATATATATATTCAAATTAGATCCGTCTGATTTAAAATATAAGGAACGAATTGACGTCTTAATATACATTTCCTAAGTGTAGATCACTATTATTCTAGTCCGAAAATAAGATTATATTTATTTATTTTTGAAATCAGATCCGTCCGCGGATTTAATATCCAAGGAACGGATTGATGCCTTCAGGTTATTAAACACCATTTAATCAAAATTTGCAGTCTTTAATTAGGCAAGGATAAAAGTGCTTAATTGTATTGATATTTTCGCAAATATTTTTGTCGGTAATAGTGATACTCTCAAAAATAATAATTTTTATCAGTATAATCGGCAATAGTTTTTTTTACACTCGCATATACCTCCGGATTCTTATAGTTTTCTCCTAAAAATTTATAACATAATTTAACATGCTTCATTTGAATCAAATAGTTCATCTAATATATCAAAACCACAACTATGTAAATAAGGACCGTTAGTTTGTGCTATTAGCAATTTTTTTTTAGCATTCTCAAAAAAAAAAATTCTCTACCACGAAGCTAGTGAAAATCTGTAAAACTAGCACGAAAACTATATAAGTGTTTTTCTGTAAGGTAAGACGCTTCCTAAGAAAGTGTTAGTGAAATATTTTTGGTAATTACTTATTATTTTTGAAGTTAACAAATTACATATTAGATATTATTAGTCGTTGTACTCTGAGAAAAATGCTTCCTCAGATAGCATTCGTGCTAGCTTTTGAGATTTCACCAAAATAATGTTTTAATAAAAGGTGCTGATTGTTTTTTCCTTCGAAAAATAGCAAGTACTAAAATTTTGTTTTGGTCACCTCTAGCCTTGGGTGTGCCAAAATAAATTTTTGGTACATCCTGCCACAACCATGCACACCGAGGCCAGAAACTAAATTTTGGTGTACTCAAGGAGTGATTGAAAATTTGATTCGGTACACCTCTGTACCGAATCAATTTTTCAGTACACTCTCTGTTAGGATTTGGGTTTACAAACCCCTTCTTCTTCTTCCTCTCTATACCAGCCTCCATTTTCATCTGTTGAGAAAATTTGTTTCCAAATCGCCTTTTTCGCCTCTCTGCAGATCGAGTTGAAAAAATTTGTCTATTTACATATCGCCTCCACCTCAAGGTTGTGGGTTTCTAATAAATTAGTAGAAATTTAACCACGTAAATCTTCCGTGAAATCTTCCGAAAAAATAAATAAATAAATAAATAACACTAATAAAATAATTTTAACGCATTTAGTACTCATAGATAATATAGATCCTCAATTTGATCTTTTACTCGTGATAATGTATGCAATTAATAAATTGCTAACAAAAAATTGGTTAGAACTTGGAATATAAGCACCGAAAGTTTTATTAAACAGGAAGATATATTGGGAAAAAATCGAGAATATGATTATTCCTTTTGAAATGGTGATAACGTTATTCCTGAGTGATCCGTTTTCAAACATTATAAGAAATCTTGTAACAAAATTAAAATAAATAATACGCATACTGACTTGCATTCTTTTAGTAAAAATAAGGGCTTAGATCAAGCAATAAAGGAACGGAAAAATAAGCACAAAAATATAGCGTCCGGTAGGTGTATTCCACACTGTTTCGGATAAAATTGTTTGGGTCTGAAACTGAACATTTATGTTAACAAACTATGCTTATCAGCAGAAATACTAATTTGTTATGATGAATATTTTAAGCTTAAGAAAATTTTGTGGGATCATCCTTTTCTAATTATTTACATGATAAACCTCAACTTAAGTTGTTAGAAATTCTCTATAATTATTTTTTATAGCAGGTTCTAACATATTTATGCTTTACTGGTCACCTGTGTGCATATATTTTATCTATTTGCATCTTTCACGGTTTATTAATTTTTTTATTTTACTAACCCGATTGACAAAGATCTATCTTGCGGCTGTACTGGTAAATGCCGTATAGCACCTCGGTCTCCTAATCAGTGTACCAATGTGCAAAACCAAGATAACAAAGAGTCAAAATAAAATCGGGACAGGTTCACTTTTGAATTGGTACTAAAACAAAGACAGCAACCTACTGCAGTAAGCAACAGTGAAGATGACAAAATGTGTCAAATCTTGACTGATACTTAAGCATGGTATTGAGACAGTAAGGTGCAGCAATCACCAAGTAATACTGGTAAGGCATCACCATTACATTTGAGCAGGGACATAGCAATGTGCATGTAGAAATGCATTATATTCATCCCCTAAATGGATTTATGGATCTAGGCTAATTAAATTCACATATGTTAATGGTCACTGGATTTGAGGAGATTCATGCAAAACAAAGCAATGTATTTTCAGCCAGCATGATTGTTACAGAGAGAAACTGGCAGCAGATGCATAGGAGTTTTGGATCGAACTTGAAATTAATTCATACTAAATCTATAATTGTGTGTTTGAATTGTTTGTAGGAATTATACTTTGTAATTACCCGGTATGACAGTATATTTAATGTTATGCATGTGCAATAGACCATGAAGGCTCGCTACTTGTCATGCAACTAATTCAACACTGGTATAAGTTTAAAACTGAGAGTGTGTGCGAACTTAATCACAGCAGGGAGTGTGAGTTCAAAATTGTAGCAAAGTTTGACACAAATCTCTCACACAGGCATTTCAACAAACACATTACAAGCAACATAAAAATTTACAGAACTTGTTAATGACAGCTTACAAAGGACATTCCTATCAAAACATAACACATATAAAATCATGAATACAAGAGGATTATGACATCACACTTCTTTTTGTCTTTCTCTTCATGCGTGGTTAAATGATCAATTGGAAAGCTGTGCCTGGTTATAAACATTGAAAGAACCGAAAGGGACGCAGCTGCTCTTCAGCACCAACCGGTTGGTTTCTCTTTCTTTCTCGGTCTTTTTGCTCTGTCTCTCAGCTCTAAAATGCCTCTCTTAGCTGGTTTCATGTACTTGCTCTCTTCTCCTCCTACCTGACCTTTTATTATTATTATTTTTTCTCCTGCATTATCTTGAGCTCCTCCTCCTTGTACACAAATGACGCTGACATACATGGGCAAATGAGGTGGAAACGAATATGCAACAAAGCATATGACTTAAGGTGGCTGAGCAGCCTGAGCTCCTACATTTTCTCTCAATGAAAAGAGACGGGTGACCGAGCTCTGTATCCATTGTATGCAGTTTATAGGGCACTTTTTCTCGCTGGTTGAGCTTTTACTTTAATACAAATATATTGACAGAGCTAATTTGGTTTTGTTTAGCGCACGGTCAACAGAAAAAATGAAATACCTGATTGCATGAAGTCAAAACAGCTCTTTCGATATCTTTTACGAGAGAGAGATCAGAGATGTCTAAAGAGGTTGGAAAAAGGTATTGAACTACGGTGTGGTGCTATACTGCTGCTACGTGTGGCTGATTGTTTGGCGTGAATGACCTTTCTCTTGTGGATCAGATAATGTGTTTTGTTTAGTTGTGTTTGGGTCTAATCAGCCTTGCATAATGCGGTAAAAAGAGGTAACAAAACAAATCAAAATCAAAAGTAAAGGTGGCAATCTGGTAGGTGAGATCGGATTTATTGTCTATTTGTCGAGTTGTCATGCTTCGGATCATTATTTTTTTATTTCAAATTATCTCAAATCTGAATGGCGGTTCAAATCTCAAATTATCTCAAATTTTTTATTTCTACTTATTTCCATTTATTTGTCTATACGGTTCAAATCTGAATGGTTATAATTAAAGTATGAGTTATGTATTTTTAAAATTTAAATATTCTTGATACTTCAATTATGATTGTTTAGATCAAAACAAACATGAACAGATAGACAAATAGATTCAATGGACAGAAGATTTGATTCCAAAGTTAAAATTCATTATGTCACACTTGTCGGGTCTTCTTGCATTCATCAATTTTTTCGGATTTCAAATTATTCGGATACCAATCAGGTTGAAAATCGTCATCCACCTTCACATCATTTTCGATTTCAATTTGTTTGGTTGTGAATCTAGTTGAATTCTGAATAGTCCAGTTTTTGGGTCACCACAAACTACAAATCATTAGATTTTGGTGGTCTAATTTTGAATCATCTTGAATTTTCTGATTATTCGGATGTTTGAATCTTATTCAAATTGATCGAATTATTTGGGCACTCAAAAGACAGTTTGAAATGTGAGAATAGTGCGATGACACCGTATGCAAGGAGGGTATGATACTTTGCAATGCACAATTCAAGTCGTACTATGAATTTAGAGTAAAATTAGGGTGTGATGTGCTCACCAAGAGAGTCTATTGGATTTATTTCAAATAACGAATTCAAACTGTTAAAATCCATCTAATTCATGAGTGATGCATGCACTTGCAAAATTTTAAAAGTTTCGAATTCATTTAGTACAAGGTCAGCGATAAAAAAATGATTAAAAATAAATACATAAAACAACTTATGAAATAAGTTGCATAAAAGATTCATTTTTTTGCTCATGGATTTATTTCTTCGTTTTCAAAATTCAAATGATCAATTTTAACTGCTCAACATAATCTTCATATGAAAATATATTTCGAGAACAAATTTTATATTTTATAGAATTTTTTACTATTTTTAGATAGATAAAAAATCACTTGATATAAAGATTATGTACCATCCAAATATATAGTGATTTTTCTTCTTTCTATCTAAAAAATAAAAACAATATAAAAAATTTGAACTCCAAGTACACTTTCATATAGGATTTTTTTTAAATAGAATTAATTTAAATTATTTTAACATAATAAGCACAAGGTCGTTGAATTTCAAAAAAAAACACTTCTGAATCGATGGAGGAAGAAACATTAAAAAATCCAACTGTTTTATGAAATCAGTGGAGTTGTTTTCTTTTTTAAATCCAACTGCTTTGTGCTTGTTCCGTTAAAATCACAAAAAATAGTTCTATTTAAAAAAAAATCTTCATATAAAAATCATATTGAGCGAATCGGATCAACTACTTGGACTTTGAAAATGAAAAAGTTAATTCATAGTACGGCTTGATCTGCTTATTTTTTAAATATGAGTTGGAGGTCAAGCATCCAACACATTTCAAAACCCAATGTATTAATATAGATGATTTCTCCAATTTATAGATTTCGAACCCCTGTCTAGTAAGATATTAATTTTTTTTTCTCAAATCATATCCGTCCAATTTAAAATATATGTAACAGATTCACGTCTTGATATAATTAAATACGAATTTTATATTTTATCTAATCTATTTATTTCAAAAAAATGATCATATTTTCCTATGCTAAAATAATTACTGAGGTTAATGCTACTTTTGTGATGTAGATATTTAAAGTCTCTTTTGGTTGCTATTAATGTGGACTCTCATTGTGGCTATAGTGATTTTGACGTGATAATGATATACTATCTACATCATTCAATTCAAATTTGGATAGTCTTTAAAGTTTCTCCTAAAAATTTATATCACAATTCAACATGTTTGATTTGAACCAAATAGTCGATCTAATTGAGTGAAAAGAATTAAATCTAAAATTTAATTCAATTTTTTTTAGAAAACGCTAGTCAATTTTTTTAATTACTTGTTATTTTTTAACTTAAGAAATTACGTATTATTAGTCGTCGTACTTCGAGAAAAACGCTTCCTCAGAGAGAACAGTCTGATCCACTAATGCTAAAAGATTTCCTTTTACGATACCAGGGTGAATGTGAATTCTCCTTAGGAAGCATTCCTCTCAGGAAAAAAAATTGAATTCAAGTCGCACTATGAATTTAGAGCAAAACTAGGGTGTGATGTACTCACTAAGAGAGTTTAGTGAGCACAACTTCAAAAATTTATTGGATTGACTTCAAATAACGAATTCAAACTTTTGAAATCCATCTAATTCATGAGATGCATGCACATGCAAAATTTTAAAAGTTTCGAATTCATTTAGTACAAGATCAAGCAGTAAAAAATGATTAAAAATAAATACATAAAACAACTTATGAATAACTTGTATAAACGGTTCATTCTTTTGCTCATGGATTTATTTCTTCGTTTTCAAAATTCAAATGATCGATCTTAACTGCTCAACATAATCTTCATATGAAAATAGACTTCGTGAACAAATTTTATATTTATAGAATTTTTTACTATTTTTAGATAGATAAAAAATCACTTGATCTAAAGATTATGTACCATCCAAATATATAGTGATTTTTCTTTCCGTCTAAAAAATAGTAAAAAATATAAAATTTGAACTCCAAGTACACTTTTATATAGGATTTTTTTTAAATAGAATTAATTTAAATTATTTTAACACAATAAGCACAAAGTCGTTGAATTTTACAAAAAAACAGCTCTGAAGAGAAACAAAAAAAATCCAACTGTTTTGTGAAATCAATGGAGTTGTTTTCTTTTTTAAATCCAACTGCTTTGTGCTTGTTCCCTTGAAATTACAAAAAATAGTTTTATTTAAAAAAAAATCTTCATATAAAAATCATATTGAGCGAATTGGATCAACTACTTGGACTTTGAAAACGAAAAAGTTAATTCATAGTACGGCTTGATCTGCTCATTTTTGAAATATGGGTTGGAGTTCAAGCCACCCAACACATTTCAAACCCCTATGTATTAATATAGAGAATTTTTTCAGTTTATGGATTTCGAACTCATGACTTCTCACATAGGAACCATATGCATTTGCCACTAGACCAAAGACAAGTTCTTGTTCTGCTCATTGCATAGTACCTAGCCTCACTCATTTTTTTTTTATTTTTTTTATTTTGACAGAGGCTGTCATGGTTTTTCTTCAATTAATTTCACTCTCTCATATTTTACAGCATGGAGCACATGTATTATGCTTCATTAGATTTTGCAAGACGACCCTCTGTTGTCTCTTAATGGGGCTTCCGTAATTGAGTGAGGCTACGGTACTATGCGTCGTAATTGAGTGAGGCTACGGTACTATGCGCACGGATTGGTTCGTGCTACGGCTCAATATTTGAGTTTTCAAAATTCTAATTGTCGATCCAAACCGTTCAACATGATTATAAAATGAATATGTACTTGCAAACCAAATTTTATATTTTTTCAATTTTTTTTACTATTTTTTTAGATAGGTAGAAAATCACTGTTTTTGGATGGTCCAGAATTTTCAGATCAAGTGATTTTCTACCTATCTAAAAAAATAGTAAACAAATTCGAAAAAATGTAAAATTTAGTTTGCAAGTACATATTCATTTTATAATCATGTTGAACAGTTCGGATCGACCGTTAAAATTTTGAAAACTCAAATATTGAGCTGTAGCACGGACCAAACCGTGCTATGCATAGTACCGTAGCCTCACTCTCCGTAATTTAATATTTAATTGATTTGGCATGGTACCATGTGATTACAAGGATGACAATTCCTTAATTTGCGTTGTATTATTATCTAATGATCTCATTTGACAATGGTCAATATTGGTTACCACTTATATTTGATTTCCTGCAGCTTATTATTCAAAGTCCAACACATGAGAATCAAACTAAGCGTCTACATTCACTATTATTCCTGTAAAGTAAGATATTCATTAATATACATTTTCTAAGCGTCTACATTCACTATTATTCCTGTAAAGTAAGATATTCATTTTTTTTTTCTCAAATCATATCCGTCCAATTTAAAATATATGTAACAGATTCACGTCTTGATATAATTAAATACGAATTTTATATTTTATCTAATCTATTTATTTCAAAAAAATGATCATATTTTCCTATGCTAAAATAATTACTGAGGTTAATGCTACTTTTGTGATGTAGATATTTAAAGTCTCTTTTGGTTGCTATTAATGTGGACTCTCATTGTGGCTATAGTGATTTTGACGTGATAATGATATACTATCTACATCATTCAATTCAAATTTGGATAGTCTTTAAAGTTTCTCCTAAAAATTTATATCACAATTCAACATGTTTGATTTGAACCAAATAGTCGATCTAATTGAGTCAAAAGAATTAAATCTAAAATTTAATTCAAATTTATAACATAAAGTTATCAATTTTAAATTTTCACATTTAAAAAAACAAAATTAAATCTCTACCACGAAACTGGTGAAATTTTGAAAACTAACAAGAAAGCTTTTTAATGAAGCGTTTATCTCTAAAGTAAAATACTTTCTTAGGAGGAAGAGTATCCTCTCCAACACGTGTAAAAGATCTCCTTTACTTTACGGTTTGAGATTTACTCTCAGCCACTTTGAGATTCGGGATAGTGCAGGGGCAATATTATTTGGGTTTTGAGATTCGTGCAAAGTTAAAAAGAACAGTCTGGATCCACTAATGCTAAAAGATTCCCTTTTACGGTACCGGGGTGATTGTGAATTCTCCTTAGGAAGCATTCCTCTCAGGAAAAAAATGTTTTTTTGAGAAAACGCTAGTCAATTTTTTTTAATTACTTGTTATTTTTTAACTTAAGAAATTACGTATTATTAGTCGTCGTACTTCGAAAAAAACGCTTCCTCAGAAAGCATTCGTGCTAGTTTTCGTGATTTTACCCAAATGATGCTATTTTTTTTTATTTTTTAAATGATAGAAATAAAAAAATCGGGTGGCATTCTATCCTTAAAAAAAAAAGAAAAAGGGCTATATATGTGCTGAATCCAAACCCGTTTAACTTGGACCCACGGGCTCGTATAAAATAAAATAGGGGAAGAAATAGACAAAGCCACCGATTTTCTCTGAAATTGACTAGCTAGAGAGTAGTTAGGTCCATCCAAATCCCAACCATCAACCACGTTTATTTCAGATTTTAACACATCTCCGTTTGTAGATGAACAAGATATATCCATTAATTGTTTAGGTTTATTATTATTAGCATTAGAAAGTCTTTTAATTTATTTCAAATAGAAAAAAAAAATTCAAACTTGCAACCTTTCGCATGAATGATAATATATATCTTAATTAATTACTAGATTGGATGTAGTGTTTTTTGTTTATTAGATAGGTATGATACGAAAAAATTGTTCAACTGATTCGATCTCCCTAAAATCAATGAAGATTTATGTATAAGTTTATTGAATCTCATCGTCACTATTTATGTTGCTTATATATGTATGGAGGAAGAAATTTAATAATTTATGCATGCATAAAAGGGAGGGAGAAATATATGCGTAGTATAGACGTAGGCGGCGTAGGCTCACATTATTAGAGATTTATTTTTAGTTAGCTAAGAGATATAAAAAAAATGTCCAAATAATTTTCACTAAAGTAAATGAGCACCAGATGTACATAAATTCAATATTAGGTAGCCAGGAACGGGAAAAAATTGTTCAACTAATTCTCACTAAAGTAAATAAGCATAAATAATATGTAGAGATTCATTAATAAATTATCTCATCATCACCCAATATATTATCCTATTGTTTATATATGTGTGGAGGAGAAAATAGGTTATCCATGTTTGGAAGAGAAGTGACAAATACATATATAATATATGTAGTAGGTGGCTTAGTCTCACATTAATTAGATAATTATTTAGTTTATTAGATGGTTAGGGTACGAATAAGTTGTCGAACTTATTCCTGTCAGAATAAATTAGTGCATGTAAGGTGTATGCATAATGCATGCGTAAGTTTATCGTGTAGCTAGCATTCATTGTATGTGTGGAAGAAAATATTAATAAGTTGTGCTTGTGTAAAGTACAATATACTTAATATTGCAGGTGACCAGTAGGGCTGCTCATTAGTCGAGTTGAGAGCAATTTGGATTCAACTCGTGAACTCATGAGCCGAGTTGAGTTCGAGTTACTAATTCAGTTTCGAGTCATAAACTCTAACTTGGATTCAACTCGCGAAGAACTCGAGTCAACTCGTGACTCGTAAATATTACATAGTTTATCAAATTAAAAATTACCAAAACAAAGTATAACAAAATAAATAGTACATGATTTATCAAAATAGTACACAATTTAAAACTTTACATAATGATATAATGGCAAATACATTATTAAATAGTACAGAGTTTATCAAATTACTAAATAATACAAAGTCTAACAAAACATTACATAGTTTACCAAATCAATGAGTCAACTGAATTGATTCCGAACCGAATTGGGAGCAACTTGGATTCAACTCGTGAGACAACCGAGTCAATGAACTTGAGTCATTTTTTACTCTAGTTGTTAGCGAGTTAAACCCGAATTGATTCCGAACGAGTTATGAGTTATGAATTTTTTTTTGTACCCCTAGTGACCAGTAAACCTTTTAGTTCATTAAATAGTTAATATGAAAAACTTATCTCATTGATTCTCACTAGAATAAATAAGCGTAAAATATATACATAGATTTATTGGATTTTATGGTCATACACTCCTATTCATATGTGTAGAAAAAAGAAAACTATGCATGCATGCATGAAAAAGAAAATAAAAGTTTATAAAAGAAGTAATATACTAGGCAGATTAGTCTCAAATTAAAGGACTAAAACTTTTTTATGTTATAAGTCAAATAATATTGCATGTCAAATTTATTGCAAGTCAGCATCAACAAAAAAAAAACTCTTTCTATTAATAAAGAGGAGGGATCCACTTACAACAAATTTGAGTTACAACAAAGTTACAACATTCATTTTTTTCATTTTCAAAGTCCAAATCGTCGATCCAAACCGTTCAACATGATCATCTAAATAAAATGTACTTGCAGATCAAATTTTATATTTTTTTGAATTTTTTTACTATTTATTAAGATGGGTACAAAATTCAATGGTCTAAGTATGGCTGTTTTTTGTAAAATACTTAATAAATAGTAAAAAAATTCAAAAAAATGTAACATTTGATCTGCAAGTACATTTTATTGTGGAGATCATGTTGAACGGTTTGGATCGACGATTTGGACTTTGAAAATGAAAAAAATGAATGTTGTAACTTTGTTGTAACTCAAATTTGTTGTAAGTGGATCCTCCTCATTAATAAATAATAATTATTGCTGTCAAATTGTAAGATATATATATTAACATAAATTATAAATTAAATAAAATATTGAAATTTATTTCAAATAATAATTTTTTACCTACAGTACTGAATTTATAAAATGATAAGAATAATAGGAATTTAAGATGGACAGTAGAAAGAGAACTAACATTTAGTCTGGTGATAAAAGACATATATAATTTTTTTTTAATATTGAAATTTAAAAAACTAAAATTTTATTTTTTTATTAAAAAATATAAAATAGAATAACAATTAGAAATAATTTAAAAGCATATTGGATACGTAAACATAACTAGAATGTTTTTTAAAGTCATGTCACGCTAATAAATGAGTTGGGAAAGTGTGAGGTGCTGTCATGTTTGATAATAAATGGAGAAGTTGGGACACGGGTTTGACTAATTCCACTTTCTACATACAAGCTTATTATTTTAATGGGTGAACCTGGTCCACGAGATCTTCCCCTCAAGACCCGGCATCCTTTGAACCTCTGTTCAACTTTTATTTTCATTTTTTATGAACATTCTAAATTTCTAGAGGAGGGTTCCAATTAGGGGTAAACGATTTCGGCCAGATCCGAATTCGGAAAATTACTTAAATTATCCAATATGTATTCAGGCTGTATCCTTATTCGTATTCGAAAATTTATAACAAATAAGAATACAGTAAGATTTTTAACTATCCGTATCTACCGTTTACACCCTTAAACATAACAAATGTACTCTATGTTCTTAAATTAATTTATTAAATTGCATATACATATCAATGATTTATTAAACTGCATATATATATATATAGAGAGAGAGATGGGTTATTGTGCTTTGCAAAGTAAAAGCCCTTCTTTACTTCAGGTCATTTTTTGCATTTTGAAAATCCAAACAACAGATCCGAACCGTTCAACATGTTCTAAATATTGAAATGTGTTTGCAAACTAAATTTTACATTTTTTGGAATTTTTTTACTATTTATTAAGCCACTTTGAAAATTGCTGATACACTGTGAACAGTAAAAAACAGTAAAATTTTCTGGACCACCGGATCAGTGATTTTCAAAGTGGCTTAATAAATAGTAAACAAATTCAAAAAAATGTAAAATTTAGTCTGCAAGCACATTTCAATATTTAGAACATGTTGAACGGTTCGGATCGGTTGTTTGAATTTTCAAAATGCAAAAAATGGTCCGAAGTAAAGAGGGAGTTTTACTTTGCAAAGCACAATAGCTCATCTCTCTCTCTCTCTCTCTCTCTATATATATATATATATATTCTGATTAACAATATAACACTATGACATGATTAGTGACTAATGTTTTGATAATATGATATAAATTTTGTAACCAACAAATTTATTATGAAAAATATTATATCTAATTTATGAATGAAAAAAATATATTTAGACATTATTTTTTACTAGAATGTACATTAGTAATTTATTTTTAATTATCTAAATTATATTCATATTCATATCCGTATACGTATATGTCTGATATCTGATCCGTATCCATATCCATTTAATATCCGATCCGTATTCGAGACTATCCGTATTCGTATCTGTAACCAAAAAATTATAACGGATAAGGATACAATTTGACTACTATCCAATCCGTATCCGACCGTTTACACCCCTAGTTCCAATACCTCATGCCTTTCATACCTCATCATTCCTCATATTTTATAAAAAAATTTCAAAGTCTAAACTGTCGATCCGAATGCTCAACATGATATCTATATTAAAATATACTTGGAGACCAAATTTTATAATTTTTGGAATTTGTTTACTATTTTTAAGATAGGTAGAAAATCAATATTTTTCAACGGTTTATAAACAATAATTTTGTACTTATCTTAAAAAATAGTAAAAAAATTCCAAAAATTATAAAATTTCATCCCAAACATATTTTAGTATGAATATCATGTTAAGCTGTTCGGATCTACAATTTGGACTTTGAAAACAAAGATATAAAATATGAAGTATTGGAATTCTCCTCAAATTTCTAATAGAGAAAGAATGCATGGCGGCTTTTCAAATAAAAAAATTCTGTAACTTAAGTATTTAATTTCCTTAAAAATTGATTCAGGATTTTAATTTGCATTGTTTTTAAGAATTATAAGAGACTCTGCAAAAATATGATCTTAGAATTTTAAGTTGGACTCAAAAAAGGAATTAGATTATAAATATTATTAACTTCTCAAATAAAAAAAATCATTGAAAGCGTCGTCTAAAGATAATTACAGATTTTATTATCCGAAATTGTAGTGATTGTGCAATCAAAATTATTAAAATTTCATAAATAGTGAGATTGATATGCACCATTGATATGTTAGCATTTATTCTATATTGATGCTTAGTTAGATATGAAATTTTATTATTTTATGATGTAATCGATAAATTTTAGCCCTAGACACCAGCAAGCAGCAATACCTAAAAGTAAACTTTTATTGTTTTGATAAATTGAAAACATAATTTAGGAGAAGAGTTTACAATTAATAGATGTAATCATGTTTGAACTTGCAGATATTAATCTCTAGGTTCTACACAATGTTACATTTTAAATACAAAACATTATATAATGATTGCGATCACCTTAGTTCCAAAAATTTTCAATTCTGAATCCATTTCTATTGCTTTCTATTTCTATATTAGTAAATAATGAACTTTTTTTTTAAAGAGATGGGTGATACAAATTCAAATGTGATATTTCTATATTAGTAAATAATGATTTTTAAAAAAAATAGATGAGAGATACGAATTCAAATGTGAACAAAAAATAATTTGACTGAATATTAAAAATACAGAAAAAGAACTTTTTCGTTAGATAACAAAACAAAAAAAATTCTGCATATTGTGCATTCAAAGATTGAAAAGTCATGGATAATCCTTTTACAATCTTACCATAAATATTGATAATATCTACCTAACTGTTAAGAGATACAAGCTAATTATTTAATAGACCAACATATTTAATAATAATATAGTGATTTAAAATATATAATTACAGAATTTACACTAATTAGGTATTGATGAACTCTTGACTGACATTACATGAGCAAAGCAATGACGATCTTTCATATAGATTTGTACAATTATGTAGATATGTTCTCCATATCTCTTGACAAATATGCTAGTGCATTAAATAATTAGGTAGTTGTCTTAACAACAAGCAAGATATTGTTAACATTTAGCTAGCTATTATAACCATTAAAGTATGGTTGTACAAATATGACTTATATAATCACCATTGCTACTGACATAACATGTATTACCTGTTGCATAAGTCTTAATCTATCATTAATTTCGAACCTTAAAAAAATCTATCATTAATTTCGAAATTAATTGGAGAAATTATATTATTAACAAATATGTAGGTCTGTTAAACAATTAATTTGTATCTCTTAATAGTTAATTAGAGTGGGACTGTGGTACTATGCATAGCGCTGATTGGTGTGTACTATGGATCAATATTTTTCGTTTTCAAAGTCTAAATAGTCAAATATGAACCGTTTCAACATGATTTTCATATGAAAATGAACTTGCAGACTAAATTTTATATTTTTTAGAATCTATTTACTATATTTTAGAAAGATAAAAATTTACTACTTTCAAACAGTCTTAAAACTTTAGATCAAGTGATTTTCTATCGATTTAAAAAATATAAAATTTGATTTATAAGTACATTTTATATAAAAATCATGTTGAACTATTTAGATTTATTGTTTGAACTTTGTAAATTGAAATATTGATCTATATTTCGGACCAGACCAATATGCACTGTTTATACTACTGTAGCCTCAGTTTAATTAAATATTATTAACATTTAACTTGTTATTATGGAATCTAAAAATATTAAAAAAATCTGACAGGATTGAATATAAAAAAAATTAATTAAACTCTGGCGTGTACACAAAAGTCATGTTTGGTCGTCAGTAGAAAAATCTCGCTCTCTCGCTCGGTGTAAAGACCAGGTCTACGGATAATCCCACTGTCTGCTACCTTGCTCTAGTGAAAGCAATCGGGGAGAAAAATCTCGCTTTCTCTCGCTCTAATTTTCAGTTGAGAAATTTTGAGACATCGCTTTGATTCATAGGTCGATCCGACAGTCACTCAATTTGACACTTTCAAGCTTCAATCCACTAATTCGAGTGTGTTATTTCCCTCGATACTGATCCTCACAGGTTCGATTCGCGTTTTCTTTCTCAAATCATATTTTCGAGGTGCTTTTCCTTTCCTATATCTGAAGCTTAGTTTGATTTTAAGTTATTCTCTGTGGTTTCCCCTCAGTTCGATGCAATACAAAAACTAAAGTCATTGATTTGTGCCAATTGATTACACAGAGATCAGAAGTTCGGAACCTATTTGATCGTATTTACTATTTCAAAATATTAATTTTGCATATCATCTGTTAGTTTTTCTTTTCTCAATTTCGAAACAGGGTTTTTTTCTCAAATTGGGTCACATTTTTGTTATTTTTCAGAGGAAGAAAGAAAAAAGATAAAATTGATTTAGGGAATTTGGGGTTTTTACCTCACTTTACCTAATTTCTGCAAGAACAATTTCAAGTTCTGATAATAAACTTTCATTCAGGGATTAACTGATGTTACATCAGTGGAAATTTCCCCAATAACCTGCGTATAGCATCACTGGAATTTATTTAATGCAATTTGAGAAGAAGAGAAATTTGGTGTGCTAGTGCTAAGCTGTTGTCTGGAACAAAGAAAGAAAAATGGGAGCCTTTTGTTCGAAAGGGTCGCCAGTTGATAAATCACCAAGTGAAACTACTCTAGACATGAATTTCCTAAGAGACCAAGAAACAATTCCCAGTAAATCTCAGGTGAGATCGGAAAAGGATTTGGCATTTCAACATGATCATGAATTGACAGAGAAGAAAGATGAAATGGCTTCGACCAATGAAAGCATGCCACCTGGTGGCCTTGCTCAGCCTCAGGCACTGCGGGGCTCTCTGCAAAAATCAAAGTCTACAAGGTCAAGAGGAACTGCCAAGGCAAGTTTAGTTCTTAATTAATCGTATAGTTGTATTTTTTTTGCATTGCATGAATATTTTCTCTATTGTTAACTAATATATTGTTTGTGGTTAATTCTAAACATTTACTTGGTTATGTTCAGTGGAAATTAGAAGTATAAGAGTAAGTGCGGTGGTCCTTTATTCCTAGCTAATCAATCAACTATTCTGCTATTATATTCTTGTAAATTAAAATTTTGTTTACATTGTAACTATTTAAATTGCATGAGAACACCTTTTTCTTTTTAACTTGTACACAAGATATATAATCCTAGATTAGTCTTTATGAAATAGGTCAGTTTATGTTAATATTTATTTTCTCCCGAATAATAATAGTTTTGAGCAGGGTTAGGTATAGCAGTTGGTGCAAAACTTGTTAAACAACTTGTATCAATATTAACTCATCTAGCTACAAAATACAGGTATCGGAAATGGGATCGATTTTGGGTCGTGCCGGTACAGTCGGTCTAGGGAAAGCAGTTGAAGTGCTAGATACACTAGGTAGTAGCATGCCAAGTCTAAACCTAAGTAGTGGTTTTGTAAGTGGAGCTACAACCAAAGGGAATATGATATCGATTCTAGCATTTGAGGTGGCCAATACCATAGTAAAGGGGTCCAATTTAATGCAATCACTTGCAAAAGAGAGTGTGAGACATTTGAAAGAAGATGTTATACCCTCAGAAGGTGTGCAAAATTTGATTTCAAAAGATACGGACGAGTTGCTCAGAATTGCTGCTTCTGATAAAAGGTCAGTTTGTTTTTATAATTTAATGAATGTATAAGCTCTTTATAGGTTAGTTCTTTGGGTTTTGCAAGGGATATATAGGATATTCTCCCATTTATACTACAAAGGCGCAGAGAAATATAACATTCTATATAAAATGGAAATTATTCATTTATCTTATATTTTTCTTGATATTAGGGAAGAACTAAAAATATTCTCAAAAGAAGTGGTACGATTTGGCAACCGGTGCAAGGATCCTCAATGGCACAGCTTAGATCGCTATTTTGAAAAGTAATCCCCTGATCTTGTCACAAATTTTAATATTCAGTAATATTCGATAATCAATGTTAAGGGCAATTAGTCAATTTTGATAATCAAAGAATTTTGAATGATTAAAATTTTATTTTCCAAATTAATTTTAGGTTGGCATCAGACCTGACTCCACAAAACCATCTGAAAGAAGAGGCTAAAACAGTCATGCATGAACTAATGGCTTCGGTTCTGTGTACAGCTGTTAGTATCTCATTGACTGAAATTTTTATTTCATCATAGTATCTCATTGGATTCAATTGCACTGCGTAATCTTTTAAAGGTGTTCTTAGTGAATATTGATTTTTTTTCCAAACAAAACAAAAAGGAGGAATAATCTGATGAGACTAGCTGAATCTTTAACCTTTTTTATGACCAAGGTTCAACAATTGACTTGTTTCCATCTTAAAATCTTTTTAAAAAAGTTTTGGATTAATTTTATGACTATTATTATAATAATATAGATCATAAAGATAATCAGTATTATTATAAAAATAATCAAAATTTGTTGCTTGTGCATTTACTTTCAGGAGCTGTATCATGAGTTACATGCCCTAGATAGGTTTGACCAAGACTACCGAAGAAAAAACCAAGACGAGGAAAATTCCACTCCGGCTCCTAGAGGTACAATTACAACATATGTACATTTTTTAATGAAACTTATAAAAACACATTGCATGAGTTATGCTTAAATTTATACTATGTTTCTTTTGAACTGTGTGCAGGTGACAGCCTTCAGATTCTAAAACAAGAGCTGAAAAGTCAAAAGAAGCATGTAAAAGGCCTCAAGAAAAGGTCTCTTTGGTCAAAAAACTTAGAGGAGGTTGGTATTTACTTTTAACAATCCCCTCTTTACCGATATTGCCATTGAACGAACCAATCCCCCCCCCTTCTGCGAACAGTTGATGGTTTGTATATGGTATAGTTCATTAACTAATGTTTTTTCATTTAACAAAATTTAATTTGTAGGTAATGGAGAAGTTTGTAGATATAGTACACTTTCTTCATTTGGAGATACATGATGCCTTTGGCAGTGCTGGTAATTTTTTTTAAAAACCTTGTACTACTCAAATAGTCAAATATTTGAATTAGGCTTATACCCTTACGATATCATACTTTTGCTTTATGTTGTATACCCTATTATTTGCAAACACATGAAACTAATGCTAATAGTTATTTATTGTAGTAATTTTTTTTATTTTCTAAAACCTCGTACAACTCAAATAGTGAAATATTTGAATTATGCTTATGCCCTTACGATTTCATTGCTTTTTCTTTATGTTGTATACCCTATTATTTGCAAACACACTAAACTAATGCTAATAGTTATTTATTGTAGATGCGGTGGTAATTTTTTTTTATTTTCTAAAACCTCATACAACTCAAATAGTCAAATATTTGAATTATGCTTATACCCTTACAACATCATACTTTTGCTTTATGTTGTGTACCCTTCTATTTGCAAACATGCACAAAACTAATGCTTATAGTTATTTATTGTAGATGCTCTTGATCCAGCCGAAGTATATACTGTTGGTACAAACCGAAGAACAAGACTAGGTCCTGCTGGACTTGCTCTGCACTATGCAAATATTATATGCCAAATTGACACTCTTGTAAGTTCTATTTCTGTATGTCACATTGGTAACTCAACTCAAATTTGCCCCTGAAATTTTTGCTTGGATATTTTTTTTAAGGTTTCTAGGTCAAGTTCGGTACCTCCAAGTACAAGAGATGCGCTTTATCAGGGACTGCCACCTGGCATCAAATCAGCATTACGTTCTCGGTTGCAGACATTTGAAATGAAAGAAGATGTAACGTTTTCTATTGGACTTCTTTTCTTCATATAAAGTTTGTTAAAATGGGATATGTTGTTTTTCAAAGGTGAATTCTTATAATAACTATTATGCAGTTAACAGTGGCACAAATAAAATCTGAAATGGAGAAAACATTGAGATGGCTTGTTCCAATTGCCAATAACACCACGAGGTACAAACACAAAAGGATTTAGATATAAATTTCATTATCTTGATTTTCATATTCTCGTGATATCTAATATCAAATTTATTTCTGGATTGTTTTAGGGCACACCATGGCTTCGGTTGGGTAGGGGAGTGGGCAAATACAGGGTAAGTACTTTCTAGCTGATATAATAAAAGATGCATGAAAGCTTAAAAAAATTTAATGTGATACTGAAATTCAACAAAAAGCTGAATTTTTTTCCAAAAAGAAGCGAAGTGATATGTTCTTTGTTTAATGAAAATCTTTTTATTATTTGTAGGACCGAGATGGGCCAAAGAGCAACAAGTCAAACTAATCTGACCCGTATAGAGACTCTATACCATGCTGACAAAGAAAAAACCGAAAATTATATTCTCGATCTAGTTGTGTATCTTCACCATTTAATAAGCCTCTCCAAGCAGGCCAACGGTGGGCCCCGTTCCCCAATCAAATCCCCCATGCGATCCCCCAACCAGAAAACAATTGCAGTTACCAGAAGAGAGAGTAACAGTTCAAATTCGGTGCTCACTGAAGAAGACCAAGATATGTTGAGAGGGGTCAAGTATAGGAAGTTCATACCGGGAATTAGTAAGAGTCAGGAGTTTGGTAAGGGGAGGTCTTCTCGGCTTTATAGAGACGACAGGTTGAGTAAGAGCAGTAATCAATCTCCAACAAGCGGCACCAATAGAGAGAGTTTTGCTGTACCGGTTATTAATTTTGAGTTGGATAGATTTAAAGCCTTGGATTTGATTGACCGGCTTGATGATGTCAGAAAAATATAACAGAAAGAGGGAGAAGGCATCTTTCAATAGAGAGAGAGCGGGGGGGGGGGGGGGGGGGGGGGGGGGGATGTATAGAGGCAAATAGTTAGAACTTAGAAGAGTTCTCATGTTATAATATGGTGCTTTTGTTGGGGGGAGTAAATATGAAGGAAACGGGATGCAGCATTTGGTAAAATTTTATGTAGTAAGAAGTAGTTCTGATGTTTTTAGATAATAAGGTTCTATAAATTTACTTATGGTTCGGATTGAGTTAGGGCATACTTGTCCTTTCTCTAATGAGGGCTAAATTGCCTTTAGTTTCAATGCCTCCACAATTTTTTTTTTTGACATTGAACAAATTGCATTTGGTTACAAAAGTAGACAAAATGACGAGACTGAGGCTATGGTACTAAATAATCCGTACTACGGATTTAGAGGAGGGATCAAGTTACAACAAATTTGAGTTACAATAAAGTTACAACAACCTTTGTTTTTATTTTCAAAGTTTAAATCGTCGATTCAAACCGTTCAACATGATCATTTAAATAAAATGTGCTTGCAGATTAATTTTTATATATTTTTTAATTTTTTTACTATTTATTAAGATGGGTACAAATTTAATAGTCTGAATACGACTATTTTTTATAAAATACTTAATAAATAATAAAAAAATTTAAAAAAATGTAAAATTTGATATGCAAGCACATTTTATTGTGGAGATCATGTTGAACGGTTTGGATCGACGATTTGGACTTTGAAAGTGAAAAAAATGATTGTTGTAACTTTGTTATAACTCAAATTTGTTGTAACTTGATTCCTCATGAATTTATCTCTTTTCAAAGTCTAAATTGTCAATCTCAATCTAAGCCATTCAACACGATCTCCATATATTTGTACTTGTGATCACATTCTAAGATTTGAAAAAAAAAAATTAACTATTTTTTTTAGATAGATAAAATATCACAACTTTCTGTGGTTCGGAATAGTGATTTTCTTTTGCCTATTTAAGAAATAGTAAAAAAGTTCTAAAAGAAATGCATAATTTGGTCATCGAATACAAAGTGATTTTTTAAGATCATATTGAGCGGTTTAAATAACTGTTTAAACTTTATAATGAAGCACAGGCTGATATGTAATATGCATATCACTATCATAGCCTCAAAAGACAGATGTAGATGTTAACAAGTTCTTAGAACTTCGAAAGAATACTATGCATAGTTCATTATTCTTTATTTATTTTTTTCAAATTGAAGCATGTAAGACGGATCAAATATTGTGACACAAAAGCCTTTATCAAGATAGCGTAACTGGTCGATATGTGATGGAAGGATCCCAGGGGTAAAAATAGGGGTGAAAACGGGTCGGATATTATCTGACTGAATTCGGATCCATATTCAAAAATTAGATACGAATATCGAATATCCAAATATCTAGTGATACAAATATAATTTTAAATTTTAGTTATCCGTATCTGAATAATAGAAATATATCAAATAAAATTATGTTATTCATCATTATAATTACTAATCAGATAAATATTATGAACTTTTGTATTTTTTAATAAATAATAGTATTGAAAAATGAATATCTAATCCGTATCCGTTAATATATCTGTATTCGCATCCGGAAAAAAAATATCAGCTACGAATATGGTTTTACCACTATCCAATCCGTATCCCATCCGTTTTCACCCCTAGGTAAAAAGGACTGATAACCATTTGTTTTCATCCGATTTAAGAGACGTCACAAATACATTATTTTAGACCACCACTTTCTATTTATTCAAATTTTGAATGAAAATTTACTGCAGTTGTTAGACAATGGAGTGCTCAGATTTTTCCCGCAATCAAGCTCCGTGTTTTGCAAATACAAATGAATAAATATACCATGTACGTGTCGATAGCGTCATTAGCTCTAAAAGTACTGAGCATATCATTTGCGTTCCTAAATCATCATGCAGAATTTTTTTAACAAATAACAATGCCATCTAATTTGCATAAGATAATATATCAATATAATTTTGGACAATAAACAGCCTAAAGCTATGTAATGGTTCTTCATTTCTATTTGTACAAAGTTCCTAAATCAGCGAACAAACTGTAGTAGCACATCTTACTATTAACAGATTCCAACTAAACAATAAAAATGACATCCAACCAAAAGTAGCAAATCACACCACAATAGTAGCCGATCTACTTCTAAAACTTCAACTAATATACTCTTCTATACAAGTACATCAAGATAATCATGGGTGGAAAAAGATAGAAAGCAAACAAATGAGCAGGAACTATGACCAGCAGCAGAAACAATATCATGAGCTTTGTTTTGCACCAACAATTATTGCAAAACCATGTTAGAGTCTGATAATTAAAGGAATATCAACTTATCACTTTTAAAATATTAAAATTGAAGATGCCAATCAACAATGACAGGTGTTAGGTGATTTATCTAAGGTTTACAAACTAGTAGTCATGGTTACATTGAGACTCCCTTCGTATTTTAAATGCATGTAATATAACTATAACATTGCAAGTTAAAAAAAGAATACCAACCTATACATGAAAAGAAAAAAAAAACATTGCATACTCTATTCTATTAATCTGGAGTCTAATCCAAAACCCGATACAACGTAATAGAATCAAATCAGGTCCAAAATCCGCAGAGAGCTAATTTAATCCCACCCACGATATGGAAACATGAAATACATAAACCTCTGTGCAAACTAAGAAATTGACAAAGGACTAGGAAGAACAACAAAGAACAATTGACAAACATTTAACTCGCAGCAACGAGTGCCCATAGGAGAAAGTATTCTTAGTTGGAGAGCACTTAAAATTCCTTTATATATCTATATTATGAATCATGGAAGAATATTTAATTAATTTAAATTTGTATTCACTTGCTATTCTGTAATAGTAAATTTTACTACACATCTAAGCTTATACAGACTACTGGACGAGCCCAGTACAAATTCTAGTGTATATCTAGCTCATACAGGCAGTAGACCTGTCCAGTACAGCACCTAACAAGCACAGTACTACATGGAATAGCCCCCCTATGACCTATAGGTGGTGTTTGGTTGAGGCATGAAGTTTTGGAGTTTGTTATTCCAACTTAGGTCGGCCTAAGATATGTTTGGTAGAGGTCTAAAGTTATGTTAGGGCCTAAGCTATTAAGAAAAGAAGGGAAAAAAGTTGGATCTAAAATTGGATAGTTGCTGATAGTAGGGCTGTAGGGGGGCTAACTCTTAAGCCACCTAAAGGGGTTTAATTTAGAGGCCTAATTTTGGAGTAACACCTAGTTAGGCCAACCTAATTAATCTGTGTTTGGTGGAATAACTTAGGCTTAAATCCCTTATTCCATGGTTTAGGTCTCAACAAAACACCACCTATGTGTATGAGCATGGGTGCACTGAAGGACCGAAGAAATGACCAAAATGGAACATTTCAGTTCCATGATGGCATGCACCTGTACCAAATCAAACTTGTCTGGTCATCTAATTCAAGACAAAACCCTTTTTGTATATGTTGGAGAGTACCAACAAGCTCAAGAGATAACAGCTTTGAACCTGGAATTGGCGCCTAAATGAAGATTAATTGGAGAAAAAATGGTACATTGGATAGAATAGGTCATCTTGCATAAAAAATACTATGATAGAATATATTTTTGTGAACCCCCAAATGGCATGTATTTCAGAGTATCAAAACAAAAAATGCAGACTGCAAATCAGAAATATCAATTACATTACGAGGAGGTCAGCAAGAGAATGTGAAATAACAGAAATTTAGTGTAATAACACCAATTCTGAAAGGACCAACAGTTTTGATTCTCAGGAAAGAGAACATGTAGAATTTCCCACAAAAAAAAAAAAAAAAAAAAAAACTAGAAACACAGGTCAGTATAGAATCTCGGCAGATTGAACAATCGCAAGCATCAAGTAGAGGAGAAACCAAGTTGTAGACCAAAACTTACCTTGACAAAGTTTTTAAAACATATGAGAGAGAGAGAGAGAAAGAAAGAGAGAGAGAGAGACTGGAAAATGCAAGATCTTACTTGATAGCCGTTATTTCATAAATAGAACAGTTATGAGAATGCCAACACAGCACTTGTTACATGGATAGATAGAATCTCATTAAATAGCTGATGGGAACATACGCTGATAAGAAAGGAGTCAGATAAAAAAAAAATTACAGATAGGAGAGCAAGAGTAGCCAAGACCTAACACCAAATTAGCACAGAAGGGGCTTCTCCAGGAATAGATAAACACCGTAATAATTAACATTTTGAGATATCGCCAGGAGAACACTACAAAGGAAGTAGATGGAAGAGGAGGTGCTATGTTATGGTACGGTACGGTAAGAGAGGAGAGAAACCAACTTGAGGGTAGAGCATTTAAACTGAGACCTTTTAACTAGGTAGAGAGAATGAAGGCTTTGATCAAATCCTCGGCCGATTGCTGCTGCTGAGGCGTGCCTGATATCTGAGCTATGCATTCATAGTGCGACGACTTAGAGTCTACGATCTCTATGCGTGCTCCAGAAATCTACCATAAAAAGGAAAAGAGATGAAAAAATAAATTTAAAAGAAACATAATGGAATGACAAATAAATCCAACAAAGTACAAAAAAAAAAATTCAAAAGGATTAATGCCAACTACAACTGACCCTTCTAATGTTGTCCAGATTTGAACCACCTTTCCCCATAACTTTAGGCATCGCATTTCCGGGGATCACCATCTCAACATAAGGGAGGGCCCTACAGATGAGCACGTAACATGAAACTTATAAGATGAGGTATAATTTAAAAAGCACATACACTATTGCCAACTGAAGATAGAGATGGAGCATACTTGTAATGCTATTAGTTTAAAAAGCACATACTTGTAATGCTACTATTTTACACGCAAAATTTAGTATTAAAAGATATGGAGCATACCCAACAAATGACTTCGATGAATAAGAAGGAATCGCCCCATAACGGGAATCATCAACCTGAAACAAAATGCAACAACAGAGATGTCAGGACAAAAAAAGTAAACGCCCAGAAAATACAACCATCAAAGAGAGAAGGGGGAGAGTAGAGATTAAAAAGTACAGAAGACGGAAAATCAGAAATACCCACTAAATCTAAATCAGACCTGACCCAAAACGGAAAACAGCAAACACACCAGCACCTAATTTCACAGAAGCTATTTAAAAAAGTGAAAATTATGAACACAGCGCTAACTGAACCAAAATTAGTCATGAATCAACTAAACAGTAATCAAGATTTACCCAAACCCAAACAAAAAGGTCTGTTACAAATCCGAGATACCCAGAACATGATCAAGACAAAAACCTGACCAGTAAAAACCAACCTCCTCAAAACTGACCCAACCTGATCTAACAAAAAGGAAACAAAACCACAAATATGTTTTCTCAGAAAATGGTCCCACTGAAAAACCCGAACTTCAATAATTGTAACCCAGAATGACGACAATCTAAAAGAAGCTCCCAAATCAACACAACCAACCAATTTGATCTATGAAACAATTTGTACATGAAAGGGCTCTTACCGGCATAGAGTTGTATCCATACAGGCCAGTACTGGGATAGATGCCAAGATTCCGATCAACATCAAAAGGTGCTCTACGGTCATAGCTGAGATGAGGCTGTGCACTTGGCAATCCTGAAGAGAGAGGAGGGAGACCACTGCTGGGATACGGCACGTCTACTGAAGGCAGAGCAGGTTTACTGCTCATAGTGTCCCTTGAGGAATTTACTGTTTCATCCCTATCCCTCAGTGCGTCTTCTCTGAGCCTCAGTACAATGTGGACTAGGGCATCTCTAACACTAGCAACTTCTCCTGATACCTGAAATATATTAAAAAAAACCAACAACATCATCCTTCGAGACTTATTGAATGCATATTTCCACAAGTAGTTAATTAATTACTCCTAGTATGTCATTATTTAACTGTTTTGCATGCCACACATTCTCACTATAAAGAGAAGTAGTCCATATTAATATACTACCCCAAGTGCTATCAAATCTGGAAAAGTCATTCTTGGTTCTTGCAACTATTAAATAGTAGTAAATCTGGCCAGTTTGGTTACAATTCAAACTTTCTATTTGCATGATATAAAGTCATGTTTATGGTTTCTTCCAATCTTAAATAATTGTTCTAGCCATCAGCTGCAATTATATTCTTGAAGAAACATATGTAAACATGTATCTGGTAAAAGGTGCCAGTTCATAAGGATAATACGGAATCTTTGAGATTAAAGTTTTGCAGCTATGAAAAAGGTAGTATTACAAATGGTGAAATTGATTAACAATGAGCTACCCTATGCAAAAAAATGTTTCACAATTCGTTCTTTTCTGTTAAATATGGCTTCAAAGATCTCAACGGGATATGAAAACAGATATACTTGCAGTTTGGTTTAATTAGTGTAAAAGTTCATTGCTACAATATATATTAAATTCTAATATGATTTATGAGCCCACAGAAACACATCGACCACTAACTAGTTGACTTAAACTCTACTTCTAGAAAATTGATTCCTACGAGTATCAATATCACCCTTTATAATCTTTGTTTTTTTTTTCTGTTTTTTAACAGTAGGGAGGGGTTAACAATGAGATAGACATGTCTCAAGGATAGAAAGAATTTAACAATTTAACAACAAAAAACCAAGCAAGAGATGTACCTGAACAAGCTCATCAGGAGAGTTAGCTCTTTTGGGGTCATCCTTGGTGATGTGTATATCAGCATTAGTTTTTCGGCGCATGTCATTAATGATGTTACCGCCTTTACCGATAAGGCACCCAATAATTTTTTTAGGCACCAAGAGTTGCATCACAGCATTCTCCTTGTCTTCGTCACTTATCTTTTCTTGAAGCGACAGTACAGCTTCGACCCCTGATGACTTCATATCATTTGTTCCCTGGATGTTAAAAAAATGGATAAAATCAATTTCCACTGATTTAGATACCAGGTTCAATCTAAGGCACTCCTTAGTATAATATATAAAGAGAAAACTGATGGCATGTTGTCCTTAACCTGATACTGTAATACTTGGGTTTATTTTTGTAGTTACTATTTCTATTTTGTAGGTACCAGCTGTTTGGTACCGCCCCATGTAACAGACAATGTGATTTCAATATGAAATCAGTGGGCTTTGGTCACTTTTATAAAAAAATCTATATACAGATAAAACTAACCTCAGTAGATATGACAGTGATCAATGAAGCATCCACTTCTTTATAATTATCATCAACATCTATGCGGGCCCCAGTAGCCTGCCTGATATTTTTAACAGTACTACCTCCCTTGCCAATAACCCGTCCGATCTTATTACGGGGACAGAGAACCCGTACCACCAACTCCTCTGACCGAGCGGGAGGTATTGTGGCGACAGGTACAGGAGGAGCATACAGGCCGCTTGTCATGTCAGAGAATTGAGGGAGTTCGGCCACATGCGGTGTCAAACCGGGTCTTGCCGGGTCAGTAGGCTGGAAAAACCCGCCTGAGGGGTAAACCGGCATGTCAGAGGGGATTATGATGCTTGGTGCGAGGTCCTGGGGTACAGAAGCTTCTAGAGGGATCTCCTCTTTCGGCAAAAACTTGCACATGACAAAAGAGATTATAAACAATGCTCTCTTGACAGACTCCGGTTCCCCTGATATCTGGTTTAATCAATTCAAGCAAAAATCAGTCTGAGAAAGCTAACAGCAAAAAACTTACAAGGGAATTTAACAAACCAACTTAAATATTATCCATATTTACAAAATATACATAAAAGATTATTGGCATTTTACCAGAGTTTGGATGTATTCAACAATTCCATCAACCCCCTAAGACCTAAAAAATTGTGCCTCTTAACAATGATTTTATCCTCTAAATCAAATTCATTTCTTTTAGATTCCTTCCTGTCACATTTTTTTATTTGCCCTGTTTCTCTAAAATCCTTAACCCTACTCACTTATTTAACATGCAACTTAAAGGGTGAATTAGTGACTGCTTTCTGCAAAGAAAAATCTGAAATTTTTAATCAAAGAGAGAGTATTACATGAAGAAAATTGTCGAACTCCAAGGCACAAGAATGTGTCGTGTCAGATGGGTCCTTAGGGCTAACTTTTATGGCAGCCCGAGCACTAGACCTGACCCGCTTGATCGTGGAACCCCCCTTGCCGATCACACCCGCAGCCTGACTCGCTGGCACTAGCAACCACACCTCCTCCTTGCTGACATTTCTCTTGTCATTCTCCCTTGCATTTGCAAGGGCATCTACAATTGCCTCATGAACCTTAATAAGTGCTTCTTGTGCCGGGCATAGTAATTCCAGACCCGCACTAAATTCATCCACATCTGTCAAATCCCTGTCTAATCCAGGGGAAGATATGGTTATGACCCGCTTGTCAGATCCAAGATATGGATCCATGACTTTCACTTTTGCACGGGTCTCATGCCTGATTGTGTTGATTACCTTCCCCCCTTTCCCAATCACACTTCCAATAACTGTATCCGGGCAGATAATCCGGAATACCACCGGTTTATTGCCATCGCTTCCAGAAGCTTCTAGATTGCTCTCCGTATGACGCCTTTTGAAATTGCCTCTGTTGTCAGAGCGATCGTCGTGGTCCCGGCGCCGGCGAAACCTCTTGCCCGTCTCACCCATGGATTAATTTAATACTTTAAACTGCAACCCGACAACGATAAATGTTATGGTATAGGGTATTTATTGTATGAATTGAAAGAGCGAGATGGAGAGCACAAAGCTGCGAATCAGAAAGATTGTGAAATGAGTGAATCGGGAGAAGAAGCGATAGAAGAGGCGAAATTACCTGAAGAAATCGCCGGAGAAGAAGTTAGGATTCGAGCCGCCTAGGGTTTGCGTTCTTTTCTTCTCTCGTTGGAGAAAGATTGAAATTTACCGATCTCGACACGGGTCCGTACAAATTTTCAGATGATGTCAAAACCGGGCCGAAAATATTTTCGGTGCCTACTGAGATATAAAATAGACTGCTTTGAGATTCGTGCTGAACGGTTCAGATTTTGTACGGGCCAAAATTGAGATATATTTTGGGATGCGAATTATTTGGACACGTGGTAGAACGATAGACTTTTATTTGCAGTCTATTTCTCTTATCTTGAATGTTTGAGAGCCGCCAGATGGAGATCTAGCGGATTTAACGTGAGAAGGGACGTATCCGTAAATAAATCGAGAGGATGCTGCTCCAGATATTGTAAGTTTATAAACGGACGTTTCCGCAAAGGGGAGTGCTATTTTGGTCCACTATTGTAAAATTGAGCGTTGAGAATTTTTTTTTTTTTTGCTAAATACCTGTTTAATCTTTGAAACTCTCTCTCTCTTTTATTTGTCAGTTTGTCTCGTTAATTGAGAAAGTTTATAAAGAAAGTTACTAGAATATAAAGAGTAAAATAAAGAAAGTTTTTTTAAGATTGGCAGTCAGGTACCCACCAACAATTGTATTAAAAATAGAAAAATATTTTTACAACACCTCCTGAGTACGTTGGGTAGATTGAAATGTATACATAATTACATATTTACAATGCATAATGTCCAGCTCCGGCCTTGACCCAGGGTAGCTAGGGCGATGGCTCCGGGCCCCAAAATTCAACAGGGCCTCTAAAAAAAAAAATTATATATGTTAAAAACGACAAATAAAAGTCAACAATTTAATAGCGCCTAAAATAAAACTCCGTTTTTTCTCTGTAAAACGACAAATGAAACAAGAAAAAAATTAATAAACCTAATTCTGTCGACTGCCGTTTCTTCTCTGTAAATCAACAACTGAGGGAAGAAAGAAATTAAGAAACCTAGCTCTTCTCACGAGTTACGATCTCGCTCTGCGACAGCGAGTGCGAGGCGGAGACGGAAGCGGCGTTTGGTTAGGGCGAGGCCGACGCATCGAAGCAGCGACGCATCGACACAACAGCGCATCGACGCGGTCTCTAGATTGGACTGCCGGCAGCTTAGCGCTACGTCTGCCTCATTATCTAAGTTCTATCATTCTATTACTTTGTTTTATTTTTAATTTAAAACAATATTTCTTAGAAAACATACATCAGGTAGCGAAAAAAGAAACAGAAAAAGAGAGGGAGAAGAAAAACTAAGACCTCAAAAAAGTTCTAATCAAAAGCTTTGGAAGAAAATTAACCACAAAATGAGTTTTTGGAAAACCAAGTTGAAAGTGAGGTGCACGAAGAAACAAGAAATGTATCTGAAAACCAAAATGAGGTAAATCAAGAAACAACAAACATGTCTGAAATGAAAATGAGATAAATGAAGAAATAACAAATGTGCTTGAAAATAAGACTAGTGAAAATAATGAAGAAATTAATCATGTGTCTGAGTGCTTAGATTCTTCGTTATCTATAAATATATATGATTCTATAGTGTGGGATGGTTTAGATTCAGAACTGAGATATTTGCTTGTTGAGAATGGTCCTATTAGAGATTCTAATATTAATTTTTCTAAAGATAAATATAATAGGGGCCGGGTTCTCCACATATTATTTTTGATAAAAAATTGTACATAAAGAGTCCAAATTTTTCTCCCACCCCGGACCCCAAAATCTTCAGAACCGGCCTTGATAATGTCATATAGGCCAAATAGTGTTGCTATTAATGCACGGTAAGCTCTAGCAAAAGAGGTCAATTTGGGTCCGATGCCCATCGGACTCAAAGTGAGTTCGATGATCGTTCGATCTTTTTTAAGATTCGCGCTCGTAACTTTCGTGTATGCTTTAAAATTCGTACGCACAAATCGTAAAACAGATCAGACGGTCCCGACACCCATCGGACCCAAGCTACTCTCCTAGCAAAATCACAAGCTAAATGATGTACCTGGCGCGTTTGGGGTTGTGCTACTCTGCTGCTGTCCATTGTTTAAAATAAAGAAAGTTCATATCTATTTCTTTAAGAATAAAAAATAGAATATAAAGACCTATAATAAAATCCCGCTCACTTAATCTATATATCCAAAAGTTATCTCTATTGATTTCTTTATGAAACAAAATGGAAACCATATATTTTTTTTATTTATAAAATAAGGCCGAAAAAGGCCCTGGTTGCATTAACCTGGAGAGTTAAATTATCGATCACAGTCCGAACCAATTCAATCGACCTAAGATGAAATATATATCTTTAATATTAGTCTCAAAACAGATCTAGCAATTCAAATCTAAACTCAAAATTTAAGTTAGTGATATGAATTTCCACAATGAGAGGAGAAAAAGTATATATAGTTAACATTATTTACATTGTGTTTGGAGACGATAAAAATCGTTAAATTTTTATATGAAGTTGTCTATCACTACTACAGAATAAGTGATTGTACACGGATATAAACAGGAGAGCTACACGGATTTTTTGCCGTGTGGGATGTAAGGGTGTAGAAATCCCTGAATAAACAACCGTGTACAATTCCTTGCCAGTGGCGCTCTCCATAACCGAGCTACACGGATAATTACATAAACAGCCGTGTACGATTACTCTTTCTACATGGATATTTAGCTAAATGTCCGTGTAGCTCTCTTATTTTTTTTTTAATGTTTAAATACCTTTCTACACGGACTTTAGTTAAATGTCCGTGTAGAATTTTTTTTTTTGTGTGTGACTAGCCTCCAGTTTTGCTACCCATTTAAAATCAGAATTTCAAAACAGAGAAACATTAAACAGAGGCCTTTTAAACTTAGAATTCCAAAACTATACAACAGTATAAATAATTCATGTACACTACATTATACAAAATTATACAAATCCATATTTAGCATTACAAAATTCTTCTTGAAACCACCGTGCCTACATACATCTGAGATCGTCGATCTGCTCCTTGGTGTAACACTTTTGCTTTGGTCCATACTACAATTATAATTTGGTATTAGTTAGTAACAATAAAAGGTAGATGCAAGCCACTCGCAAATATCAATTGCTATTAATAAAATGAAAAGTATAAGTAAGCACAATATGAAAACCATAGAAAATATTAACATATTACAATTCATGCAACATATATAGATATTGCCTTTTGTACATATGCAATCACATGTGATCCAACATATAACATATACTCTTTCAGATCCAATACAATGTTTGTATAGAAGTTATGTCCTTACCACTTAGTAACCATGTGATCAAGCTCTGGCCCAAAATTCGCTAAGTTGGACTCATGTTGCCAAAACTCTTGGTTATGATCTAGTTTGGACCGAAAATTCATACAAACTAAGGCGTATTAGATCCAACATATCAAAAAAGGAGCTCTCATGTGATCCATGACATGATGTCTCTTGGTTAAAGGTCTCCAACATATTGCATCTCCAATAAGAATCAATTGATCATCAACATATATGTGCATACATAATAGTGAATAAAAATTCTCCTTTAAAATTTATATATAAAATTAGTTGAATCTGTATAGCTTTTATACGAACCATTGAAAATCAATTTCGTAAAAAAAAATTATTGCATCTTATATGAATTTACGATGGCTCTGATACCAAATGGTAGTCTTAATAATTCATGACGTGTTTTGCAATTAAAAAACGCAAGCAATCCAGAATCCGTAAATCCAAAATAAAATAGCAAAGTAATTTAAATCTTACAGTTCTGAAGTGCAGACATCTTTAGGCGAAAGCATTAGTACTGATCTTCAACGGTTTTCCTCAGATCTGATGATGGAGACCTCAGTTTTCTTTACTTCTCACTTTCAAAAAATGGTCCACAATACACTAATTATTTACATTATCTTAACAGAAAATTAGAGGAAGAAAAGAGAAATATATATATACATGACTAACCTTAGCAAGATAGAGAGGAGAAATACAAATTAACTTCAAAGATCTCAGATTCGGCCTCCTTGTGCGCAGAAATCAGACCAACATTCAATACAGAGAGAGAGAGTATTAATTGATCAAAACGGCGCTGGAAGGAGAAGGCCTTTTATATAACCAAAACCCTAGAATAACCTTTCTACACGGCTCTTTATTAAAAGTCCGTGAGCTCGATCTCTCAAGGCTTTCTACACTGTTATTTAAACAAAAAACCGTGTACAATTTCTACCTTTCGACACGGCTCTTTATTAAACGTCCGTGTAGCTCTCTCAAGCTTTCTACACTGTTATTTAAACAATAATCCGTGTACAATTCCTACCTTTCTACACGGTTCTTTATATAAAGGTCCGTGTAGCTCTCTCAAGGCTTTCTACACTGTTATTTAAACAATAATCCGTGTACAATTCCTAATAAACGTCCGTGTAGCTTTCTCAAGGCTTTCTACACTGATTCTTTAATAAATATCCGTGTAGAGATCCCACAGATATTTCGGGCCTCCAAAAAATTGCAATTTCTCCACGGTTTTTATATAAAATTGTCAAATCCGCGTACAATGTGCAGTGTACAATGACCATTTTTGTAGTAGTGTATGTAATTATTTTTCAAAAATTTCGATATTGAAATAAGTAACTCTTTTCAACCATTATGCCTTTTATTTTTTTCTCCTCTCCTCTTTAATAAAATCATTTTAGGTATGATTCGTGGGAAGGAACATGAATGCCGCCTGTGGTAAGTCGAACACCTAGCTAGATCCATGCACCCACATATATCACTCAAAGATGGATACACATTTTGACAGGACAGTTTTTAATTTATACATAGCACAGATATTAGTGAAAACGGCTCCATGTACATCTTGTGCTCTACACAGATTAAAAATTGCCATGTCAAAATGTATACCCAAAGATGCTGTACCTATATATGATTTATATTATAACCCCACATCTAAACAATTCGGTGCAAACAATCATCTTCACACAACAGCGATATTTTTTGGTCTGGAGATGGGAAAATGCATGGAGGGACATACACAGCTAACTCGGTTTACAGGATCATGATGGGAAAAATTAAGGGACAACATTTGGCTGTTTGGAAATATGAAGTACCTAGCTCCGCGGTGAAGATTTTCGCATACCAAATGCTAAAGGAAAATATTTTAACGCATGACGTAATGAAGACGTGTATAGATTACAGTGCACTTAGTCTTCCTATGTCGCTATATATGCAGTTACAATTCCAAACATCATCGCAATGAAACTAGGTTTTCCTATAATTAATGACGCCTGATGTGTATGGACAAAACATTTGGCAAAGTTCAGTACATGGAAGATTGAAGGCCCGGTCATCTTGCTATGCACCTGTTGGTTCATTTGGAAACAACACAATGAAATGGTATTCACAGGAAGTGCGGTGGAACCTAGGATGCTAGCTGAATGGATTTGGCAGGAGGTAAGGTTATATGCAGGGGCGGAAGGTAGTAGTAACGAAAGGGGATCCGACTCCGCTGCTCGCCGAATAGGCGAGCAGGACCCTGCTTTTCAAAATCACACCATTGAATTTTTTTCATGTACGGATCTCAACACAGATTAACGGTTCGATTTAGAATAGCAGGGTCCTGCTCGCCTATTTGGCGAGCAGCGGAGTTGGTTCCAACGAAAGGTGGCTGAATAAACTCCAAGATTTTCATTTTTTTTAACAAGTACCTAGAAAATTTACTAAAATATTTATTTTATATGTCTCAGTCCCCTGTGATAATATTAAAAATTTAGAGGGTTTATATTTAAGAGTAACATTAACTTCATTTGCTTTGGTAGTTTGGTTCAGATCACGTGACCGACTCATCTCACTTGGAAAAAAGCTTGTTGTTGACTTTGTGGCTAATGTTTTTAATATAGAAAGGTACAAAATAAAAGATTTGTTGATTTAATTCGATCTCGTAACAAGAAAGACAATACCACTGTAGAACATTATTATCGGGTAGACATATTTAATGTCACAATAGATCAGCCACAGGAGATAAATGATCAATTTAGTGAGCAATCTACTGAACTTCTGACCCTTAGTGCTGGTCTAGGCCCAGACAAGTGAACTCCTTTAGTATTGAAAATGCATATAAATTGGCAGAGAAATTTTACCTAGCAGATTTTACCAATCAAGAGAAAGCTCAATTACAGTATCAATTGCAACATTATGAGATTGACATGAGAAATCATTCAATTCTTAAAGACTTCTCGTCATTAGATGACTTATGTCACAGACTAGTGGAAAGTGGCAAATCCAATGCATATCCTCTGGTAGATAGGCTGATTCGACTAACTACTATACTCTTCTTGTCTCAACTGCTACTACAGAATGAGCTTTTTCAGTCATGAAGCTCATCAAAACTGGACTTCGAAACAAGAGGGTGATGAGTTTCTTAGAGATTACATGCTTGTTTATATCGAGAAGGAAATAGCTAATAAGATCAGCTCAGATGAGATTATTGCAGAATTTGACCTTTTAGAAAAGCATAGGTCTAACTTTAAATAATTTTAAAAATATGATGTATGAATATGCTATGTTTTTTTATTTTGTTAAACATGTCATTTATTGGTGTTTGTTAATTATTGTAACTTTTATAAAATCAAATAGGAAAGAATCACATTATCTTGTATTTTATAAATTTTGATTTTTATTATAATATATTTTAAGTATATGATGTTTAGTCAGTTAATGCCCCCATACTCAAAGTTGAGTTCCGCCTTTGGTTATATGGCTCGAGTATTGCAAGCTGGCATATGCATAGAAGTTGCAAAAGATTGGGGGCTGTTAGATACTGCTGGTGTGAGCATTGACAAGTACTAGTGTATGGATTGGTACAGGGAAACACAAAAAAAAAGGAGTAGGTAGTGCCAGATGTACAATTAGGTTTAAGATGGTTATGAAGAAGGATATGATTGTTGAAACTGTTGTAACAATTATGTTGTTATATAAAACCCTTGGACAACCACTACCGAGTTTTTAAAGAAATAAAAATAAATAAATAACAGAGAGAGAGGAAGTAACGAGAAAAAATGGAGAAAGTCAAGGCGATTTGGAGAAAGGCAAGGCGACTATAGAGGATGGTCCATCGAACCTCAAGGTACTCATCGACAAGAACAGAACGGCCTTTCCTTCTAAGCAACCGGAGTGGCAAGTAGTGAGGAGGAAGCGACGCTACCCAAACCACTGGAGGCCCGGTGGTACTATCCCATCGCCGGCGGTGCTTATACCTAGATCCAAAGTCTATGTCCCTTTTCCAAACTAGACCCACGTATTGCCAGGTGGTAGCTAACAGAGAAAAACCCCCTCACCCGCAGAAACCTTCACCCTCCGCCACACCTTCCACTTCACCACCAACCTCCTCACATTCACCGACGTACTACCTATCCCTTCACAGCCCAACCCCAATGCGTTGCCCTCCCTCGTCCAAGTTTGGAGAATGAAAAGGGAGATGTTTTCGCTGCTGTAGAACATGGCACTCAATTGCCACCTGTCGGAACCCACCAAAGTGTGGACTCTATGATCACTCAAAAGAGAGCAATGTTTCTTTTAATATTTATAAACTCAGAAATGCTATCGGTTCGGACTGCAAGCGCACAATCCTATCGAGTAGTATATTTGAGGTCGATCCACAGGAAATATTGGTTCAATGCTTTGAGCGATCGAATCACAATCTTTCAAAAGACTAGACAAAATTTGAAAATTGAGAGATGTTGTTTTGATCAATGTAAATTAGGAAGCAATTAAAAGTAATTAAAATAAAGATAGAGATGAGAATTCCTAGGGTTTCGGCACACCATTGCCACTCAATCTGCCTTGACAATATATTCCTGTTGCGTCTGATTTTCTGTTGTTGTTTAATGAAAGACACCACATAGGTCACTGCGATTTATGTTACGCAAGAATGACAGATATTTCACCGAGATTCTACATAGGACACTGCGATTTACCTTACGCAAATGTCTGATCTCTCAAATACCCCACATTACTACACAGATCACTGCGATTTACTTTACGCAAGTGATGGAATTTGGTATGCGTTTTGTTGGTCTGGTTTATGGTTTCCCCGCTAAGATTTTCTTCACATAAACCTAATAGATCTCAACGAGGCTAATTCATACAAATAGTTTCTCTTACCATTAAAGTATTGTCACTACCCTAACGGACTCAAACTAGATCATTGAAGTTAGATGAAGAGATAGTAAATCACAAAAGCATTTTGTTTCAACAACAAGAAATCATAATCAACAGAAATATATATATCAAAACATCAAGAGTAACAAGGTTTACTGCCTAGCCCTAAGAAAAGGAACTTAGCCGCGGAACGGCATTGTTACAAGCACTCCTCTCTTCTCACTTTAATTAAATCTAACCCTAATTACAAAGATAAGTTATTCTTCTGCCCAGGGGCCTTATATAGGAGTGGAGGGACGTCTGGAGATTGAGTAAGGGCTAAGAAATTGATCTGAAAACAGCTGTCGGCAGTTATTCCCTAAGAGGCGCCTTCGGTTACGGACCGTATTGGGCAATACGGTCCGTATTAGGACCTTGATGGTTAGGGTTTAATGCTCCCAGCGCTATCTTCTGGTCTGTGCTAGGCCTGGTCTGTATTAGGCAATATGGACCGTAACAGAGACTTAGTCGATGAGCGTCGCTGATCCGATTGACCCGATTCTAGCTCCATTTGGTGTAAAATAGTCCCAAAACCTGTTTTCTGTAATAAAACACAAAGAAGGGTGACAGTAGCCTTTTTCTCTAATTAATTAAACATAAGTGCGAGAAAATATGCAAAACCTAAGCCAAAACCCTACGTAAATCATCATTATTTTGACTCTGATCACGCTACTGGAAGAGCGGTCACACGGGAAATATATGCAAGGTAGAGGCTACCAAGCAGGTTCCCACACCGGCAGGTAGGCCAGTGGTGGTCGATCGGGTTGAAGGAAACGAGCCGGGGTTCAATGAATTACTAACAGAGCCAAAGCCCTTTGGGCCGCCACCAATGCCTTAGGGTCGGTCGGAAATGGTCAAGTGTTTTGTTGTTCGTGATGCTGAATTTTATCATGAGATGGATCGCCTTAACAATGCAGCTATGGTGCATACTGGTGACTTGCCTATTTACTTTTAGTTATCCGTAGATAAGAGTGCGGAATGAGTGGCAAAGGTGAAACTTATACCGAAGAATGAAATAGTCATCGCGGCATTGACGAAGAGGAGGTTCCTCATCATTTTACCTGAAGGTTTGTCCCCAGAGGTGCTAATTGAGGCCATCCCGTATGAGGTATGTGAGGAGGTTTATCGTTCCAGAAGTGGGACCCTTTAGAGGACGTTGAAATAATCGTGCCGGAGTTTAAAACCATAATGGATCTCATTAGCATACCACCTCACATGTATCGAGAAAAAGCTGTCATCAATGTAGTTAGTCATTTTGGTATGTATTTAGGCACGGTGGCGTAGCCCAACCAAGCTAATCTCTCTGCTTGGACAGTCATGGTGGCAACAGAGAAGTTATAGGATATACCGTTAAATGTAATGATGGTTGCTGGCCCAGTCAAGCACCCCGTCTAGGTTAGGCCGATTAAATGGAAGAATGGGGCAGTTTTTCGTGAGGAAGATTATCCACAACCTCCACAGAAATTCACTAAACTGCCTAAACTGGTGCAAGATCAACCGCAGCGGGCTAACGGACTTGAGATGGGCAACTCACTGCAACTTGAGGATGATGATGATTTGTTCCCGATGTCGAGACGAGTGCTGTTGGAATTATGTCAAGGAAGGGATCTCGACACGCTACCGTTAAAAATTAGGGCGGTGATAACTGGAGAAGACAAGGCAGGCTCGGCCACACCTGGTGGGACCCACGCTCCCTTCCCTTGGAAATACTTGGGTGGGTCCCTTGTTTGATCGCCTTGGAAAACTAAGGTGGGCCCCACGTATGCTCCCCTTGAAAATAATCCAGACGGTGGCCAAGTTTGAAAGTTTTCCATGCGCCCTTTTTCCAATAGCAGTCTCATGGAAAAAGCTAGAAATAGGTATTTCCATCGGCGCCCTGATAAGCCTAAATTATATATACTTTCGGTCGAGGTTTTACCTCTTAAACTGTACCAAATCCTTGTATTTTATGTTTAGTTTTGTATAGAATGCACCGAAGAATCAAGTTACTGCATTTCCTTTGTTTAAATTGCAGAAATCGAGCAAAAGGAGCAAAACTGCAAGTTGTGCGGGTCGCACTGATTTAACCGAGAGTTCTGCGGGTGCCTGTGCGGGCTGCATGAAGGCCGCACAAAATTACAGCTGTCGACACACAGCTCGTATTTTGGCCATATCTTGGTCATACGAACTCCGATTTGGGTGAATCAAAGCTTGACTGAACCAGAACAAAAAGATCTACAACTTTCATGAAGGAAACAAATTCAAATTCAGAATGTAGAATTTTGTACAGCCGCGCCAATGGCCGCCCAGCCTAGATTTGGACAGATTTTATTGCCATCTTCGCCCGATTCACTTCCAGATTTTGTTGGATTGCTTCCCAGGGCACGAAAATAGCTATATATGGGCAGGGAGGCAGCAGGAGAAACTATTCTTCATTCTAGGTTTAATTTTCACATCTCTCTACACATTTTCTATCTTCTCCTCGTGATCAAAGGCGATTAAGAGCAAGGTTTGAAGGATTCTAGAGCAAGCAAAAGTGAAGATCAAAGGCAGCGAGCGAAGAGATTGGTGTAGTCTATTCTCTTACTTGTTTTACTTTGTTTTCATTATGATTTCTCTTGTAACTTCCTTGGATGTTAACTCACCCATGAGAGGCTAGATTTCCTCTCTAGGGGCTTAGGCTAAAAACATGAATTTGCGTTGAATCTATGTTTACTTGGATTAATTTCTTTATGATAATTGTTTTCATGTTTGTTTATTCTTGTTGATTTTACAATTCATGTGCTTGTATGATTTGATTGCTTGTTAATTTCCCGCTTGAGTCTAATCAACTTAAGATGCTAGGAACGATAATTAATGGTACCAAATTGTATACATGAATTACCTTAGGATTAAGATTAGAAATGACCAAATCTATTTCTTAGTCCGGAACCACAAGAACAAAGGTTGAATTGAGGTGAATGACTTAATCGTGAAGCCTTATATTTGATTGGGACACCTAGAATTGAACCAAATATCGTATGAATGACTTAACCGTGAAGTATTGGTATTTAGAGATAAACTAGGCTAATCTATGCTTATGGTCTAGATAGCTAAGGTGAAGGACTTAATCGTGAAGTCCGAATTATCTAGACACGTCATTAATTCACGAAAGTGACCCTTTTTGACAATTACGTTTAGAAACCCCATAATTGCAAACATGAGTTTAGAATACCAAGTAAATGTAGAATTGACCAAATGATTGTATGCCGATAGCCCCTAGACTCTTATCCAATTGAATCACAAACTCATTTTTATTTGTTTGTTTAAAATTGTCTTGTTTTAGTTTCAACTCTCAATCGGGTATTGAACTCAAAAACCAATTTTACAACAACCCCCCCCCATTTTACTTTATTTGCACTATTTTAGAGTTAATTGATTTAGTAAAAAGTAATATTTTCCGTTGTCTTTGGATCGATACCCATAATTACTAGAAGGATATATTGTGCGCTTGCAATTCAATCTAACTTTACGTATTTAGGGTTTTATAAATTTAAAGCAGAAGTGTACGAAATAGACCAATTATTCCTATACCCAAAATACACAACACGCCCATGGAAATACTTGTTATTTCCAAGGATGCTTTTTGCGACGAGAGTTTTTCCAAGGGTGGCGCATGGAAATGACGATTTCAGGGCTTTTTTCAAGGGTAAGCCCATGGAACAAGCTATTTTCCAACGCATGAAAAAAAACATTTTCTAGTAGTGCCCTAAATGTAATTAAAGCTTAAGCTATAATCGTTTTCGAGGAGAGCTATTGATAGGCTCTAAGACTGATTAGAACCTTTACAAATTTCAGACTGACCAATTACACAGTAATGAGTAAAAAAAAAATCAAGGAAGCAACGCAAGGATTGGTGCAATCCACTTAGACTGAAATGAAAACATTATCATTTAAGGCTTCTCCATTTAAGATGGATCCGCATCTGCTGCTTTTCTATAAAGAAAAGTTATAGAAAAGCAGCCTCCTGCTATTCCTTTTCTCTCTATCTTTCTTCAAAGAGGAGGAGAGAGAGAAAGAGGATCACGTGGGAGAGAGAGATAGAGAGAATAGCAGGAGAAGAGTAGGAATTTGAAGGGCACCGGATCCCATTCCATTTAAGATGGGCTTGTAAGAGGAACCAAAACATTATCAATTGATTCGAGCCGTAGAGAGCAACAACACCACAGATTAATTGTTATGTTTATAATTGAATAGTTTAGATATATTAAGCTCTGTTTAATTAGGCTCATGAGCTTCAGTTTGGGGCCTTTGGGCTTATTAAAATAGCAGTATTGTTGGTTATATTTTGTGATTCTAAGTTTTATTTCTTTTCAATTTCGGGCAGCAGGCTATATATACAACTGCTTCCATTGTAATAAGACAGTGATTTTTATAAAAATTGAGAGATTTTATCTTTGTTGTTCTTGACGGAACTTTGAATTTATCAAAGAGGCATCAATCTTTGTGGCATTCTTCTTCTCCCTAGTTAAAACTCTGAAGATCTTCAACGGGTCAAGAGTCAGTTATATTATTCCTTGGTTCTTGAAACCATATTCGACGGGCTGGGATTTCGATCAACTTGATTCTGACTTTTCTGGATTTATTTCAACTTCTTAGCTAACAAAATCATGCTGCAGAATTAGCACATTAATTGTTATTTCACAAAATTCTCCTCATTAATCTTTGAGCTTTTATTACTCCATAATCTTTTGCCAAATGGCAGCAAAAAAAAAAAAAATCAAAAAAACTATTTAGAAAAGAATGTTTCTAACATATTACTTGAAAATAAAATAAATCAGAGAAGACTATAGAGGAAGGGAAAAAAAATAGCCCAAAAGAATAGCAATTAAAATCCTACCATGCCTACTATACCAATATTAATTTCTCATTTTACAAATTATCAGAGACAAGAGACGAGACAATATTAAGGAAACAGTATACCCAAGTAACAAAAAATCCTACCATGCCTAATATACCAACTTTAATTTCTCATTTTACAAATTGTCAGAATAAGTCCGGTCAGAGCAGGTACGGGCCAACTAAAAGTCATCACTACCTAGTTTCTTTCTCCTAAGCAACTAATTCATGTTAAATCCCAACTCAGAAATTCTTTTTTTCCTTTTTGTTAGGCTTTGCATTCTCCAAAAATTCTCCATAAGCCCGTCCTCAATTTTGTAAATTTACTATTAGTATTACTCTCTCTATCCCCATCCTCTCTACCAAAGAATTCTCCAAGTTGTTTTCCTTAGCATGGATTAAATTCCTTATTTAGTAATGAATCTGGTTAAAATTGATAGAGAACACAATTTTCACACCTTGTCTTTACTTCTTGCCTCTTAAAAGATGCAGCCTCAAATAAGAGAGTAACCGTTTTCTGTTGAATTCTCTGCTTTCACCACCACCTGGTTAATGGGACCCGTTGACTCCAGGTTCATGGGTTTTATCTCTGGGTCCATGCCCGGATCCGTTTTTCCGTTGACACCAGGGTAAAATCTGAAGTTTGAATTTTCACTCAACTCCCCCCCAAAATTGTGATAATTGTTTTCTTCTAAAGAAGTGTCGAGCTCTTTTTCATATAAATCTTTCTGTAGTCCTGCACGACCCAATATTGTGAGAATATCAGACTCACTATTATTAAAGAAATTTTAGAAAATATAATTCTCAAAAGTAAACTAAAATTATACAACCTTGATTCCCTCTACAGTTAAACCCAAGTCTTCTATTAGATTAAGCCCTCAGTTGTGCAACCATGTTTCAACTTTCAAACAAATTTGATCATACTTGGCCTTAACCCAACCTAATGCTGTCGTGCACTTTAAACACAAACAAATGAAAATACATATATTAACAGAGGGGGGCATTTTGGGAACAAAATTTATGATGGAAGTGTCATCTTAGTCCTGAAACTCAATATTATGCAAAAACAAAGACCTGATTTTTCAGATTCGGTATCTAGAAGACTCTTGGTAAGCATTGATGCACCAGGAAACAACATAAGGGTGATGTTATTTAAAAGCTTCTTCTCATTTTCTTCAATGGGTTTGAACCCAAAACCTGTTACCCACGTCTCCACCAAATCTGGAATTGCTGTTAAAACCAGCAATTTTACTCTAAATGATTTCAGCATCTGCTTCCCACAAATAAGAAAAAAAATATAATAACAGGATCAATTTGTAAGCACATCTACCAGTTCTTGAAAGAAACTAAGAATACTAAAGGTTTCACGTGTGCCACTGTAAATCAAGGAATATGAAAACTCATGCATAATATTCCAGAAGATAGGAAATTAGAATATACCCCGCAAAATAACATATGCTGTCTATGCCCCTTCCAAAATTTCTAAAATTGAACACAATTTCCCTTCTCTCTCCACTTCTGTCCATGCAATGAAAAAAGGAGGGGCATGGGTAGGCTTTTGAAGAGAAAGGAGAGGAGTGTTATACAAGAAACTTCTCATTTTTAGGCATCAAGAATATTTTGAGTTTTTGAGGGGCACACATGAAATTGTTTCCTACAAAAACAAGTAGTAAAAAGTGAAAGTACCTTCTCAATGGTATCAACAAGGCGTCGGCACATGCCCTGGCGACGGTACTCGTTATTTGTTGCAACCAATGGCATCTCTGCGACTCTATTTCCATGAATCCTACATTTTGGGTAAAAATAAAATTATAGAACCATAAAAAAGAAGACTACCAAAATCTTTACATCTTCATATTATTTTTAAAATCAATATAGGAAAAGATAATATTTTTTCTTTTCTTTAAATTATTTAATGTTTCACCTTTCACACGGAAACCCCTTTATTTTTAATATTACTAAAAGATGGAGATGATCGATATTAAATTCATACGCATAGAGTAGAGAGGGAGGTATCAAAACTTCTTGTAGCTATTAGGATGATCAAATATGCTTGTATTGTCTCACCTTTGAGCCTAGAGGGACATTGAAGTTTCAACTAATTGAAACATTTTTAGTTTAATATTACATACATTCTATAGTAAATAAGCACCACCCCACTTACGGAAATAGAAACAAGCTAGCACGCACACGGACACCTATACACTAACTGCAAGTGTGCAAGTGCTTACCTTAGGGATGCCACAGACACAATATCATCACCCTTTTCAAGCACAACAGTGTAAAATCCTTTATAATCCAATCTTGCAAAATTTGACCTGATACAAACATAATTTCGAAGGATGAAAAGCCAAAATAAAAAGAACCAACGAAAGGATACCTCAATATACCAAACTTAAAAGAGTAAAATATAAAATATACTAATTCTTCAATAAATAAAAATTAAAGAGTTCAAAAAACATAAATGCTTTAACTAAACCATAGGGAATAAATAATAAATAACAATAATAAGAAAATAGCCACTGTACCATCCTATTCTGACACAAATTAATATAAAGAAAAAAGGGGAAAAAAATATCCTACACAATTGGCATTGGTGATTGTAGACAAAGAGTAAAACATAAAATATACTAATTCTTCAATAAATAAACTTAAAAGAGTTCAAAAAACATAAAATGCTATAACTAAACCATAGGGAATAAATATTAAATAATAATAAGATAATAGCCAGCGTGGTATTATATAAAGAAAAATGGAAAAAAAAATATCGTACACAATTGGCATCGGTGATTGTAGACAACATGTGGTATTATAGTCAGGTTCAACAATGGGAAGTGGATCCTTAAGCAGACATCATCTTGGTAAATTAACCAAAAGTCGGCACAAGAAATATTTTATTTTTCAGTCTAAAGTACAGTTTCAAGATTTTTAAAGACACTTCAAGGTCACAATAACAACTTGAACCACAAGTCCTCAAGAATAATAGGCACTCTACAATACTATTCCGACACAAGGAAAAAAAATATATATATGTAGCATGAGAGACGTACCCACGATTGTACATGACATGTGGTATCATGTCAATACCAGTCCTAGGGTCAACCATTGGTACAAAGCACTCCTCCATTAGGGTTAAGGCAACAGCAAGTTTGGTGTTGCAGTCTGCCATCAGAGCTATTCTTTGGGCTGAATGCACCTTTTGCTCTTCATGGTTGCACCTCAGAAGGGTCCATGACAGCCCATTCTCAAAGAAATTTGCAACCCCAACATGCGATCTCAACCATTGATATATCTACAAAAATAATTTATGTGAGTTTAATTGTAATAGTTCTGCCATTTAAAGAAGAAACAGGAACAATAAATCGGAAAAAGTTAGCTACTTGGTGCATAAGAAGATTGCAAGCTAAGTGTACCTATTTATTTAGTTATTTTCCAAGAATATTGTATGTTTAATTTAAAATAAACTATTGAAAATAATCCTTTACCTCTTGACAGATCATCCCACAAAACCATGCATTGGGTCCCATCTCTCCGTCGCATGTTATACCTCCAATGCAAGTATCATGGTCTGCAAAAAAACAAAATGTAAAATCATTCAACAGTGTTGGTAATAATATTAACATTTGATCTCACCCAAATAAATTGAACATGAAGACTATAAAAACAAAATTGAAATGATGTTCTAGAAGACTATGTAAAAAAAAAAGTTGAAATGTTCTAGAAGCTTACATGAATCTCCACATTGCAAGCATTTTAGATCACAAGAAGTGGAAATGTCGGTTTTGCCCCCAATGGCATTCCCACAGCTCTGACAAATGCAATGCCAGCAGTACCAGCTACCTTCTGGAAGCTCCTCCTAAGCACAATCCATAACAAAAAAAATATTGCCTAAATTTACTTGAAACCACCATTTCTAACCTGATAGCTATTGCATACCAGTATATAGGCTAAATAGTCCTGCCTGGATCACTCTATCGTTAAGGCTGTCAATGGATATTTATAATTTGATAATCTGATCCGAATAGCATGAATGGATCTAAGAACATGTATCTGATAACTTATTGGATCCGCATATGGATCGTGAAAAAGGATCCACCTTGTTGGATTCGCATTTGGATCATGTACAATCCAAATTTGAAATCCATTAAAGATTTAATAACTAATGTTATTCTAAAATCTAAAATATAATTTCAATTGTTTTAAAGCTATATATATCACACACATTCAAAATATTAAATCATAATTAGTCATATAAATTAGTTTAATTAAAGTCATTATATTTCATATATTAAAAAATAATAAATCATAATTAGCCATATAAAATAATTTAATTATCATTATTATTAATATGTACATTTATAACATAAAATAATTATATTCACTCATGTTATGCATGCATCTTATAACTTCCAACATTTTAACTAAAATATCCTATATGATCCAAACTGATAAAAAATCCGCTATGGTAATGGATGCGGATCTGCATTTGGATCCTCAAATTCTAAATGAATATGGATCCTCATGCCAATATTGTAAAAATTGTGATGGATCGCATTTGGATTATACAAAAATCCAATCCGAATACAATCTACTGACAGCTTTATCTATCGCTCACATGGAGTCCCTTCCGCATTTTTGTTGGTACAGCTAGGTACATATTGGCTCAGGCCTGACATATTTGGTCCTTACATTTGGATTGTACAAGCATGGATGTAATACATAATAAGGTAAACATATCAGGTGAAACCATTTCATGTACCCTATACTTATAAAACAGTCAGTTTGCACCAGCACAAGCCATCATATTAGTACTCTTCAAGACTGCTGATTTGGCATGGTGTATTGGGACAAGACCACAAGGCTCCTTTACACTCACATGTCAGTTTACGCAGCTCAATACCTAATGATGCAGATACCCATTTGATACTGGCAATTGTACAATAAGTATGTATATTGGTATTACCTGAGAAGGCAAGCAAGTTGGGTGGTATGTAGAGGGACACCTGTCACAGCACAATAATTCGCCACCATCCCCACAAAGCGCACAAGTGTCATCATTCTGATCCTCTTTATCAGATCCAGAACCTGACCCACTAGCCCGATCAGCTCCCTTCCTCAGCCGATACTCAGCTGACCATGCCTCCAGTTGGCACAACGTAAATGACTTACCCGACTGGAGAAAGAGGTTCCCTGACCTCTGACACCTGGGCCCTGCATGAGCCTTAAACTCTGACAGGGACATAACCCTAGCACAACAATTGCACAGTATCCCATCGAGGGTGACCCACCCTTCTTTAAAAACATCGCTACTCTTCACATTTCGGTATTGTACCACCTCATTCAATGATATTCCACCGGTCGCAATAAGCCACGACAGCACGGTTTTTCGTGCAAGAATTAACCGTCTCGAGTCAAAGCCACTATTATTCTTTTTACTCTTATTACCACCTTTATTTCTCAGGGCTAACTGGAATTTTCTCTTAGGGGTTTTCCTCAACCTCTGCATTTTATATTTCCTTTTATTGGTTTGTTGGGATGAATTCCCAGACGTGAATTTCCCGCTAGAGTTAAAATCTTTATTTTTAATTATGGCAGTAATTAGGAGGTCATCATCATAAATGTGAAACCCACGAGGTCTTTTACGACCATTTTTGGGTTTTGGGCCTGCTTGTTTCTTAGGTTTCGGGCCTCTTCGACGTTTTGCGGGTGTAAAGGTGTTGCTGTCAATTTGTGGCGATTCTATGATGTTAGAGCTGCTATTTGAAATGACAAGTGAATCTGGTATAGATTTGGTGAGATCTGACTCCATGTCAAAGCTGGTCTCCTGCAAGTGGTTTTCGGGCAAGTGGTCATCCGCCAAGGGGTTTCCAAATAAGATGTTTTCAGGTAAGTGGTTTTCAGGAAAGTAATTTTCAGGCAGTTCAATTTTAGACCATCTCCGTGCTTTGGGTTTGGTTTCACAAGTGCGAGGCTTCTTTTTTGGTTTTATATCAGAAGTTTCCTGCCGAACCAGAAGCTTAATATGGTAAGGAAACTAGATTGCAATAAATTCACAAAATGAATGGATGAAATCCTAAAAGCATGTGCCGATTCTCTTAAGAAGAAATTCCTTTTAAGCTAATTAACAGTTTTATGTGAATTCAAAGCTGTGATAATCTGTTGTAGAAATTTAAATTTAAATGTTTGCAAGTAGTTTCTAAATCACACATCTAATTTCAACTCAATACCACAGAGCAAAGAAATGTACCTCATTTGTGCCTGGAGTATCGATTTCGGAAATGCGTTTGGACCTCTTGCGTGCTTTCTTGATTGAGTTGTTCACCAGTTTTGCTTCCCATGGAGACCTCTGGAGCTCATAATCTACGACATTTTTAGCACAACAAAAGTTTGAAACCTCTATATTCTGCACCAATTACACTACTAGGCTTTCCACCATTTACCATAAAAATCACAAATTTAAGCATAATGATTCGTGAGTTCAATATGTTACAGTAACAGTCAGCAATATACCAATATAGTGCACATATAGAACTAGGTAATACCGTAATAGTGGGTCAACAATATATACCAAACCAGATCCGATTTTCTTTTTCTTATATGTTGTTTGTTTTGAATCCTCTATTTTGGTTTTATGTGGTTCATCATGTCGGTGTATCACTATTTTATACCTTTCTTTAAATATCTCTTTCTTGTACTTGCCGGAATCGGAATATAAACGTCATTACATCTCTATCTCATGCACATGTGTGGGTGCATGCATGCATGCACACACTATACAGGAGGAATGAGTGTGACAGAGAGAGAGAGAAGAAAGGGAGGGAGAAAGATACCGAGATTTCCCACATCAGCCGAATGTTGTACGCTCTCCTTTAACTCACCCCCATCAACATCATCATAACTGTACTTGCATGCAACCAGGCAAGCATCATTCGTCTCTTGGCATGACCCATTGTTGTCCCCACAACTGCATTTCTTTCTTTTCACTCTCCTCCCCTTGCTTTTATTACCATCTCCTGTAGAAACCTCAAATGGATCTGTAAAACCAGCAATCTCCTCTCTTATCACCCCCTTCTTTCTCCTCCCTTCACTAACAACCACGGTTTCACAACCCACCACCCGAAGTGTTCCCCGGTTCCTCAACACATGCACTTTTTTGTCGATACACACTACAGCTATAAACGGGTCGAGGGCCCGCCACCTGTCAAACAGGGATAACCCAACCACTGGGCCCCATGGCCTCTGCTCAAGCCTAGAAAATGTCTCTGCCAGGTCTACCCAAAATGTACTAACATCAGACCACTCCTTGGGGCTCTCTTGTCCTTGTGGCACAGGCAAGTGGGTCCCACCTAAGTAAGATTGTAATATCTCACCACAAGTGCGCCATGCTTTGGAGAAGGTTGTGAAAATGAGCTCGTTTGGAGGATACTTATAATAGGCTGCGAGCTTGGCACGGTCACTCCTCTTTCGCGGGTCAATTTGCCAACCCGCTTCAGTAAGCAACCGGTTCGCATGAGCCCGCAACTGATCTGACAGGTCTTTGCTCAAGGCCTTGGGTTCACGTCCTGTTGCTGGGTTTTCACCAGACCCACCTGAAAAGGCTGATGTGAAATTTACATTTCGTCAATATACTAACAATATTTAAAAAGTAGCATTAAGATCTAAAGAAAGATAAAGGTATAACTGAGAGTTATATGTAAGGTCAATCTTACCACATCCCGGTTCCTGCACCTCATTATCCATATCCAAATCATAGTCCAACTGGCCCGACCCAATAGATCTCTCGTTTTCTTCATCCATATTTCCTGAGATTACAATTTTTAAGTTAACGACAAAAAAATAAAATAAAATAAAAATTTGACATCAAGTAGCTACAATGTAACGTCCATATATAGAACTACCAAAGCTTGCATGCATGCATGCAACAAGTCTGTGCAATTACTGTTGCATAAAAATGACAAGCTAGTTTACTTGCATGAAATGCCATTTACATGCAAAACTGAGTATGAGCTAATGACAAGGGTATTGAAGCATTTCATACCATATACTTGATCTTCCGTTGAGTGACTATGAAAATTCATGGCTTGATCAAACTCTAGTGGGTCCGTGTCTATGAAATCCCCATTTGGAGCACCCAAATTACCCACCATCGTTGCATATAGGTCAACCTCAGATGGACCCATATTTGGATCTGGTGCTAACGGGTGCATAACCACATTGAGCTCCAGAATGCTATTATTTCCACTCAACTTTTCATTTTGGGCATCCAAATAACTATCATAGGCCATGCCTTTATCTATTCCTGGGCCAGTTTCTGACAAATCGGGCTTGACTGGATCCTCAGGCTGAAACCCTAACGGGTCTTCCTCTGATGGGTTTGGTTCAGATATCTCATTTTGCAAATGGGACTCACTTGGTTCTTCATTCTGGTTTCTCAAAATATTATTATCCACCGCATTTAATTCTTGCGAACACAAAGGCGTGCCTGAGACAATTTCAAAACCATTTCCAGAATAGGAGTTGGTTCCGATTTCTTTTTTGAATACTTCTTTAAATATGTCTGACTCTTCTTTCGACCCATCAAACCCATCACTTGTTGCAGCAAAGAGAAACTCTTCTCCAAACATCATTCGCATAATTTCCAAATCAGTGAAACTTTGTGGCAACATGGAACTGTCTCCCTCAGGCATTTTTATCTTACTAAAATTGAAACAGCAAATGAGTACAGTTAGAGAGAGAAATTAGGTCTAGTCAAATCGTGGGCCAAGTTACAATATAAGTCAAAATTTGCAAGGATAAACCAGCTCAGGAAAACCCTGATCCATAGGTTGAGTAAAAATAATTCAACATCGAATTTTTATATCACGGCAACATCTGTAATCGCACTATGAGCTACAGCGAAAAACTTAAAGAACAATAAATTCACACAGTTACTGCAATGAGACTTCAATTGAACTCTAATATCAGAAAATCTATCACAATTCTACATTAGATCGAACTGAATTCTACTATTAGATAGCTCAAAGCATTAAAACCTTCCAACTATGCACAAAAAATTGACAAACTCGAGAACTTAAATAGCTTAAAATCAAAACCCAAGTCACATAACTACTACTTGGACTACAAATCGAACCAAATTCTACTACCAGGTTAAAAGAAAAAAACCTCACAATACTCAATCGTAAGCACACTCGACAAGAGAAAACATAATAGTACCGCTCAAACTGAAAATCCACCGAATTCTCCGGTCAGATCAGCTCAAATCGCTAATCACCCGCAGATCAAAGCTCAATGCGAGACGAAAAACGAAGACATCGAAGAGATAAGAATAGACAGCCGAGATTTTGGCACAAGCGAAGGCGAGAGAGGTGACAGCTTTCACACCTTTCTTTGACCCCTCCCCCTGTTTTACTTGTGTTCTTCTTGCACAGATAACCTTTGTGCAAACGACACGCGCTCCGATGCAGAGAGAGAAAGAGAGCGAGAGTGTAAGAGTGTGTAAGTGTTTCTAGCCCTTTTTTTTGAGGGTCGAGTTACTATAGACTATAGAGTGATTCAAAAAGAAAAAAAAAAATGTTTAGATATCAATGTGAAAACTGAAAAGAGAGAGCTAAAATGGCCGGAAAGCAGAGTCCGATTCCTCTGAGGTAACAGAATATTTAGTTTTAGATCCGGACCGTCCGATGAGAATCCGGCCACTCACGGGCCCTGTGCCGAAGATATAGGACGGCTGGATCTAAAGTCCAAATTCATGTTACCTCTGGTGATATGGATTCTTGAAAGCAGGAGATGGAGACGAGTCGGTCTGATTTGGGTTTGGTTTTTAGTGGTGTGCACGCATGATCCGGCCGATTGCGTATTTTTATTTTTCTGTTTGTTTTTCTCTCTTTTTTTCAGAAAAAAAAGTTGAAGTTTGCCGCAAAAATTTTGAAATTTTTCTTCGAGACTGTATTTACTAAATTAATTTGCATTTTTTCTGTTAAATTTCCATCGAAAATATATTTACTAAATTATTTGCATTTTTTGTTTGTATATTTTGTTCATTTTACGTGGGGAGTAAGGCTACGGTGCTTTGCAAATTAAAGAGGGTGTTTTACTTCGGGCCACTTTTTCAATTTGCAAAACCCAAACAACCGATCTGAACCGTTCAACATGTTCTAAATATTGAAATGTGCATGGAGACCAAATTTTATATTTTTTGAAATTTTTTTACTATTTATTAAGCCACTTTGAAAATCGCTGATCCGACGGTAAACAGTAAAAAATAGTAAAATTTTCTGGACCACCGGATCAGCGATTGAAAAAGTGGCTTAATAAATAGTAAAATAATTCCAAAAAATGTAAAATTTGGTCTCCAAACACATTTCAACATTTAGAACATGTTGAACGGTTCGGATCGGTTATTTGGGTTTTGCAAATTGAAAAAGTGACCCGAAGTAAAACACCCTCTTTAATTTGCAAAGCACCGTAGCCTTACTCTTACGTGGGAACCTTTTATCAACAAATTTCATAAGACGATTCCATAAAATTTAAATTGTTGGTTCAAATGCTTGTTTTAAATGGGAGCAAATATTTATCGAATTTATTTACCTTATCACTTAATTATGTCAAAAAAATGAGTCGGATTAAATATCTCACTATATCTCTATTTTTTAAAATTTAACAATTTAAATTTAAAATTCAAATACCAAAATAATTATTAAATTTAATGCATGTCATCTTTTACATACACGTGCAAAATTATAATATTTGGATACTATTTCGAACTTTTGATTGGTAATTAAGAGCATATAAAATTTCCATCATATGAACAGTCTCTGAACGCCAATTCTCCAAGTTCTTTTTTATTTACCTCAAATTAAAGTTAAAATATTGTAATCTTTTAAATATATGCAGAAAAATGATATATATCATATCGAATAGTTTTTATCAGAGTTCTTAATTGATTATACTGAAAATTTAAATAGTAGAGGCATGGTGGAGGTTTTTGTACTCCTAATTTTTATGTCTGATCTTTATTAATAATTTTGAACTTTAGTGAATTAATTGAAAGGAAGTGTGAGTATGACTAAAATTAAGGTGTGAAAAATGGTGAATTTAGAAGTTAGAAACATTTATTTGTGGAGAAGAAAAACAAACTTGTTTAATTTTTTGTGATTAATAAAATTAAGGTGTGAAAAATGGTGAATTTAGAAGTTAGAAACATTTATTTGTGGAGAAGAAAAACAAACTTGTTTAATTTTTTGTGATTAATAAAATTTAATGACAAAACTAATTATGTTAAAAAAAATGTCTGTAAATTCATATATAACTATTTAAAATTTCAAAGAAAAAATAATATTGTTTTAAAAAATGACCTATGCATATAATTCCTTTAGAAATGAAGAAGTAATGAAATAGGAAAAATAAATCTGAAAAGCAAAGTGCTTTTATGAAGATGGAAGTTTCTTTACACATGAACTCTGGCAAAATTCAGGATTGTAACAAAAAAAATAATTGTCATAATATATGTTGCCATACTAATTATTTGTTTTAGTTTTATTTAAGTTATGCATGACCCATCAACATCTCGCCAAAGTAATATAGCATTGCCCAACTAATTAGTGCACACAAAATGACTTTAAAAAAAAAAATAGGTCCCTACAAAACTTACTATCATGGATGGATGCATTATGAGAATATTATATACTACATTGGGAGAATAATAGAACATGCAATAACTTTTTATGTTGCTTTCCATTGTTCTTTATGTTCCATTAAAATATAGCAAGTTCTACCAAAAGTGCGCCCTCCACGGAGCCAACCTACAAAATCATAGGTTTGCAAAAGAAAATATAACCTTTATTATGATTTTTTCCAAACTAGATAGGATGGAAAGAAAAAAAATATTTAGAAAAATAAAAATAAATTATTGGATAGGGATGGATTATATTTTGACACATAGAAGGTTCCTTTAATTTTCACAATTTACAAAACAACAGCTACTCGGTTTGAAAAAAATAGAGGAACCGAATCATTGGTCCCTTTAATTTCTATAAATGTCAGAAGAGGAGAGCTCGATTTGGACAGCCTCTAAGGGATTTAATTTATGTGATGTCAGGAGGGACTCGATTTCGGATTTTGTGACAAAGATCACTGTAGGGATCAACTTATTGATTCGTTCCTAAAAATATCCAAAGAATCCAACGAATAATGATTCGGTCATATTCATGAAATGAAAAAAAAGTAAACCATCTTATTTTCTATAATTTTATTTTATTTTTTCTAAAAATAAAATAAAATTGTGGGGAGCCGGCGCTACAAAATATTCTTGTTTGAAATATATCTGTAACTGGAAAAGTATCCGTGCTGTTAAATGGATTCTTCCTGTGTGCAATATTTTGCATATTTTATGGGCTACAAAAATGAATACCCTTATTTTTTTTTCTTTTCATTATTCCGTTTGTTTCTGTAACTTTTCTGGTCAACATAATTTGTTGTAAAAAAAAAGAAGAGGGTTTAAATATTTTTATTTTTTTGCGTCTCTATCATGCTTTCAATTTCAAAATGTTAATAACTCAATATTTAAGACATACACATTAAAATAAAACTGTTGGATGGGATGTATGTTATTTTTTCTATGTGCTCATAAAAAAAATTACACTATGATTTTGTTTTTATATATATCAATAAGTTGAAAAATCAACGTTTAAAAATCATCTACATGAGTATAATTTTACGAGCTCTTGATGACAAACAAAACCAAGTTGAAATGTCATATTTTTTACACATGCATAGATAAAATAATGTAGATCACATCTAACGGTTTTATTTTGACTTTTAACTTTTAAATTTTGAGTTAATAAAGTTTTTAAAAATAGAGATATGATAGAGAAAAAAAAATGAAAGCATTTAAATCCTCCTCGGCATTTTATAATATATAAACATTGGTGAACAAAAAACCAAAGAACACATACAACATCAATCTACGTGTGTTTATATACTCCGGCCATGGCGTTTCCTTAATCTCAAATCCGTTTTCTATGGATAATTAATATTCTAATTCGATATTTTCTCCAAATTTTTTTTACTTATAATACTTGTTAGTTTGATTGGTTCACAATTTTGTACAAAATCGGAATTAATAATGTTACTATTGTGAAAAATGATTTTTCTTGTTATGAGAAAAAATCACTCGAAACTAGACATGTGTAAACTCTGCACAAAATATTTAAAAATAATAATACAAAACCTATTTATTTATTTATTTTTAACAAGAATCGCATTCTTTTCTGAATAATTTTTACATTAATAACTCATATAGCAACAGTTATTGGTGGGGGGTGAGCCGAAAATTATTTTGACCTAGCGATCGTTAGTTTGCCTCTACTATTATTGATGTTATACAAATTGCCATTAGCCGAGAATGATTTTGTTTTTGAGATTTGAATCTGAAAGGACAAAGTTTGACAACATGATCATTTTTAAGTTTTAATTGAACATCAGATATAGATTAATTCTTTTAATTAAGAGGACAACTGAAGTTTTGATAACCGAGAAAAATCGATAAACAAATATTTAATAATTCTGATTTAAAATGAGTTTTTTTTTTTTTTTAATTTTGATTCTCCAGTCCATTCAAATTTAGGAAGTTCTAATGTTAGTATCCACAATGAGCCCTTTTCCCATTATGTGAGATATCACAGAGCTAATGGCAATTTGTGAAACTAAATAAGGTCAACAGCATGTGTATATTTTATTCGGAAATAACCTCTGTACATATCAAGAACTAACTCATTATAATTAGTCTCTACTTGTAGATAATTATTTCTTGAAAGTTTAAAATATTAAAATATTAAATATTAAAAGAGTACATATTTTGACATGACAGTTTTTAATTTATTCAGAACATAGACAATAAAGTGAAAACTGTCCTGTGCATATGTTGCGCTCAATGTGCCCTTGAGCTCAAACAATTAAATATTCGGGACAACAACAGCTGAAATTTTTATTAATATCCAAAGTTTAATAGAAATTAATATTTAAGCTCAGAATTCTGGGTTTTCCCCAGGCCACAAAATGGTCCGACATTTTTATTAATATCCAAAGTTTAATAGAAATTATTAATTATGCCCAGATTCCCGAACTTTTGCTAAAAATTCCCAAGCCGGTTACAAAATGGCCGGCTTGGGTACCCCAGTAAACCGGTCATTTTCTGGCCAGCTTACTCCATTTTTTTTTTAGAGAGACACTATGAAGATCAAAATATTGAAATCTAACACTGAAAATTTGAAATTTTTGTTTAAATTATTTGTTATATTACTTCTTTTGATATATAATTAGCATATTTATACTAAAATACACTAGATTAATTGAAATTATGTTAAATTACACTAAATTACATTAAATTACGCTAAAATACGGTAAATTACGCTAAATTACAAATGAATAGGGACGATATCTTCACTGAAAAGGTGAAAAACGACGATGAAACTTCAAACGGTCATAAAACGGCGCTCGAGTGTCCGATTTCAGCAAATGACCACTTTTCGGAAAGCTTGCAAAAATACGCATGTGTTTGTGCTCACGATGCCGGATTTTAAAATTCATAATCGCCAAAAAACAAAGGGAAGAGCCTCAAAACTTGAGTTGAAGTTTCCGATTAAGATTTTCATTTCTATTATTCAATCCAAGTAGCTCAGTAAATTAGTTACATAATGAACTCGTAGAATACCAACTTTTACTATTTTTGGAATTTTTTTACTATTTTTTATGATTCATGAAAGATGAGCAAAATCAGTCTATTATAGCGTAATTTTGTGTAGTTTAGTGTAATTTACCGTATTTCAGCATAATTAGCGAAGTTATTGTAATTTAACGTAATTTAGTATAATTCAACATAATTTATTGTAATATAGTGTAATTTAACATAATTTCAAGTAATCTAGCGTATTTTAGTATAAATATGCTAATTATACATCAAAAGAAGTAATATAACAAATAATTTAAACAAAAATTTCAAATTTTCTGAGTTAGATTTCAATATTTTGATCTTCATAGTGTCTCTCTAAAAAAAAATGGAGTAAGCCGGCCAGAAAATAGCCGGTTTATTGGGGTACCCAAGCCGGCCATTTTGTGGCCGGCTTGGGCATTTTTAGCAAAAGTTCCGGAATCTGGGCATAATTAATAATTTCTATTAAAATTTGGATATTAATAAAAATGTCGGCTAAATGGCCGGCTTACTCATTTTTTTTTAGAGACACTATGAAGAACAAAATAATAAAGTCTAACACTGAAAATTTGAATTTTTTGTTTAAATTATTTGTTAGATTACTTCTTTTGATTTATAATTAGCATATTTATACAAAAATACACTAGATTACTTGAAATTATGTTGAATTACACTATATTACAATAAATTATGTTGAATTACACTAAATTACGTTAAATTACGCTAAATTACAATAACTTCGCTAATTATGCTGAAATACGGTAAATTACGCTAAAGGAGACCGATTTTGTGTTATCTTTCATGAATCATAAAAAATAATAAAAAAATTCAGAAAATAGTAAAAATTGGTATTCTACACGTTCATTATGTAACTAATTTACTGAGCTACGGATAAACCTCAATTATATATACCTTCGGTCGAGATTTTACCTCCTAAACTGTACCAAATCCCTTATATTTTAGTCTAGTTTAGTATAGAATGCACCGTAGAACCAAGTTACTGCCTTGTCTTTGTCTAATTTGCAGAAATCAGGCAAAAAGGAGCAAAACAGCCAGTTGTGCAGGCCCCACTGATTTGTCCGAGAGTTTTACGGGTACTCGTACGGGCCACAGGAAATATGTGAAGGCCGCACGACCCCTTTTCCTTAGCCATTTTTCAAACGAAAACCAACTTTGTGCGAGCCGCACCAATTTAACCGAGAGTTCTGCAGGTAGCTGTGCGGGTCGCATGAAGGCTGCACGATCCCTCATTCCTTAGTCAATTTCCAGCTGACTTCCAGTTTGTGAGACCCGCACGGAATTTGTGAAGGCCGCAGGAAGGCCGCACCAATGCCATTAATGCCTTAATTCATGATATCTTCTCAGATTTGCTGCTAGATTTTGGGGGATTGTTTTCCAAGACACGAAATTAGCTATATATGGGCAAGGAGTCAGCAGGAGAAGGCATTCTTTATTTTAGGTTTAATTTCCACATATCTCTACACATTTTCTATCTTCTCATCGTGATCAAAGGCGATTAGGCAGCGAGCGAAGAGATTGGTGTAGTCTATTCTCTTACTTGTTTTACTTTGTTTTCATTATGACTTCTCTTGTATCTTTCTTGGATGTTAACTCACCCATGAGAAGCTAGATTTCCTCTCTAGGGGCTTAGGCTAAAAACATGAATTTGTGTTGAATCTATGTTTACTTGGATTAATTTCTTTACGATGATTGTTTGCATGCATGTTTATTCTTGTCAATTTTATAATTCATGTGCTTGTATGATTTGAATGCTTATTAATTAGCATCCCGCTTAAGTTTAACCAACTTAAGGTGCTAGGATCAAAGAATTGATGGTACCGAATTGTATACATGAATTACCCTAGAATTAAGATTAGAAATGACCAAATCTATTTCTTAGTCCGGAACCACAAGAAAGAAAGGTTGAATTGAGGTGAAGGACTTAATCGTGAAGCCTCATATTTGATTGGGACACCTAGAATTGACCCGAATATCGTATGAAGAACTTAACCGTGAAGTATTGGTATTTAGGAAAAAACTAAGCTAACATATGCTTATGGTCTAGATAGCTAGGGTGAAGGACTTAATCGTGAAGTCCGAATTATCTAGACATGCCATTAATTCACGAAAGTGACCCTTTTTGATATTTACGGCTTAGAAACCCCATAATTGCAAACATGAATTTATAATACCAATTAAATGTAGATTTGACCAAATAATTGTATGCCGATAGCCCTTAGACTCCTATCCATTTGAATCACAAACTCCTTTTATTTGTTTGTTTTAAATTGTCTTGTTTTAGTTTCAACTCTCAATCGAATATTGAACCCAAAAACTAATTTTACAACAAACCCCCCTTTACTTTATTTGCACTATTTTAGAGTTAATTGATTTAGTAAAAAGTAATATTTCTCGTTATCTTTGGATCGATATCCATAATTACTACAAGGATAGATTGTGCGCTTGCAATTCAATCTAACTTTGTGTATTTAGGGTTTTATAAATTTAAAGCAGAAGTGTACGAAATAGATCAATTATTCCTATACCCAAAATACACAACAGCTACTTAGATTGAATAATAGAAATAAAAATCTTAATCGGAAACTTCAACTCAAGTTTTGAGGCTCTTCCCTTAGTTTTTTGGCAATTCTGAATTTTAAAATCCGGCATAACAAGCACAGACGCATGCGTCTTTTTCGCAAGCTTTTCGAAAAGTGGTCATTTGCTGAAATCGGACACTCGAGCGCCGTTTTATGACCGTTTGAAGTTTCGTTGTCGTTTTTTGCCTTTTCAGTGAAGATATCGTCCCTATTCATATGTAATTTAGCGTAATTTACCGTATTTTAATGTAATGTAATGTAATTTAGTGTAATTTAACTTAATATAGTGTAATTCAATATAATTTCAAGTAATTTAGTGTATTTTAGTATAAATATGCTAATTATATATCAAAAGAAGTAATTTATCAAATAATTTAAAAAAAAATTCAAATTTTCAGTGTTAGATTTCATTATCTTGCTTTTCATAGTGTCTCCAAAAAAAAAAAAAAAGAGTAAGCCGGCTATTTTTATGGCCGGCTTACGGAGAGAGTAAACCGGCCATACCGGCCATAAAATGACCGGCTTGGGCATTTTTGACGAAACCTCAGAATTCTTGACATAAATATTAATTTCTATTAAACTTTGGATATTAATAAAAATCTCGGCAACAACAGCGCACACTTGTTAGCCCAAAATTATACATATTATATAACAAGGATCATTTTCTGTGTGCTCATATTTTAAAACATAACGTAAACCCAATGAAGCCCAATTGTGACCCAGCACAAATAATAGACAACATTTGGCCCAAGAAAAAGCTACTAAAAAAAATACATTAGTTACTATGCTTTTAGGATTTGTTTGGCAACTTCCATTTCAGCTTGAATAGCGGAATAACGCGCTATTCCAGCTAATGCACAACGAGAACAGCTTGGGTACCGTCCGATCCACTTTAAGATTTGTGCACACGAATTTTGAAGCAAACGCAAAAGTTGTGGGTGCGAATCTTAAAGCAGATCGGACGGTCATCGAACCCATCGAACTCACTCTGAGTCCGATGGACATCCGACCCAAATTGATTCCATGCACGACGCCAAACACAGAATGGAATTACAAAAAGTGAGTCGAATAGCATCTTTGCTATTTGATCATTTTGACGGAATAGCATAAGAGAGCAATTTCTACGCACTGCAATAGTGAATTGCATCTCCTTGTTCCCCCTATAGTTGTCCTTTTTTTTTCTTGTTGAGAAAAAAAAAAAAAATTAAGAGTGTGCCACATAACACGCATCGTAAAGAGAGGGAAGAAAAGGGGACAGCAGCGAAATTGTTTTGACGATGTGCCTGTGAAATATTTGATATTGTGTTCTTGAAGTTTATAAGTGTTATCCTTTGGATATTTGTATTTTTTTTTATAAAATACTTCACGCATATGAAGCTGAATTTTTTTTTAATTATGAGATGTTGGAGATTATAATTTTTATTGGAAATTGAAAAATAAAATTGTAAAATTATAAAAAAAAACATTGGAAGAAAGTGAGGTTAGACAAATTATTTATAGCTAACCTCAGTTGCACCAAGAACTAAAAAAACTTGTAGAATGACTAATTACCTCGGTCGTTAATTCCAATTTTGAGAAACAAAAGAAGCTATACTATTTTTTTTTTAATACAAATCAATATATAACAAGCGCATATTTACAGGATTTTTGCATAAAGAGTCAAGCAAGTCCATCATCAGTTATACTCAAGAAAAAAAAAATCATTAATTACATAAAGAATTCAAATCCATGATCTCTTCAATATCACCCCCTCTAGTACCTTACATGCTCTAAATAGCTGGTAGACAATTTACATTTTACAAAGCTTGCATTAATTTCTTCTTCCTTGTGGGTCTCTATTACGAGATCGGACTTAGGAAATGCGGCGCATGTCAGCACGTACCCAGCCGTGGTCTGGTCGTCATCCAAAAAGCTGCCATCAGAGTGGTCTAACTCGCCAGACACGATCTTTCCGGCACATGAGGTAGGAACCGGTGCGGCACGAGAATGTTAGGTCAGTGAAGACATTGTCGGGCACCTCTAAGTTGACCTCGCCATCTGGTGTTATCAATTACTTGCCAATTTGACATTGTATTGCCATATGATGCATGCCACCTTGCCCCTCTTGGCTAGTTACATCCTCTTTGTTCAGACCGAAAACGACATGTGATGTGCCGCTATATTTCATGCCGACTGGGGATGGGCCAATGGATGGTTGTGAGGGATAGAGTGGTGGTGGCTGAGGTGGCCATCTGGTGCTTAATTTGGGGTTAAGTGTTAGGGGATGTGAATTATATTGTCAGTATTTTAAATGGAGGTGGTGTACTGTATACAAACTTAGGATAGAGTCTTTGGGGGTAAGGGAATTTGTGAGCAAAATAGGACGAGATAATGTATGGCTGGGATACTGACTGCATAGACCTTTTTGAATTTAGTAATTCAGATCCTTAGTTGATTTTGTTATGTGGCTATAATAGTTGGTATATATAGACCTTTTTTTTGGCACCACAATTTGCCGACATTTTTATTAATATCCAAAGTTTAATAGAAATTAATTAATATATCCAGATTCCCTGAGTATTTATAAAAATACTCCTACCGGCTATTTTCTAGGTCGATACTCTATTTATTTGCCTCCCGGTCATTAAATGGCCGGTACCCTTAATTTTTTTTTAGAGACACTATAAAGAGCAAGATGCTGAAATCTAACACTAAAAATTTAAATTTTTAGTTTAAATTTTAGTTAGATTACTTCTTTTGATGTACAATTAGCATATTTATACTAAAATACGTAAAATTACTTGAAATTATGTTAAATTACGCTGAATTACACTAAATTACATTAAATTACGCTAAATTATGTTAAATTACGCTAAATTACGGTGCATCATCGATATTTTTGCAATGAAACATCGATTTTTATTAGCCTTAGCATTGACAATTAAGTAGGATAGTGCTAAAAAAACATCGGTGCGTTGATGTTTTTGTAATGAAACATCGATGTTTTATTAGCTTTAGTATTGACAATTAAGCAGAGTAGTGCTAAAAAAACATCGGTGCGTCGCCGATGTTTTTGTAATGAAGCCGTGCATAAAGCATCGGTGCGTCATCGGTGTTTTTGCATGAAAGTATCGTTTTAAAAAAAAAAACTTTAAACGGCCATAACTTTGGCTAGGAAACTCGGATTTGTCCCCGAGGATGCCATATCCGGTAAGGATATTTTTATAAATACTCAGGGGATCTAGATATATTAATTAATTTCTATTAAACTTTGGATACTAATAAAAATGTCGGCACAATTTGTTTCAACGAACGAGAAATGTTTTTCATAAAGGAGACTTTTCTGTTGAAAAATCTGTAACAAGGAACCAGGATTCTCTTTTTGGTGTTTGCATTTTCTGTGATAGAATTTCTCCTTTTAATTTGCGTCTTAAAAAATAAGTGTGTGATGGAGATAGGTTGGGAGAAATATATAATATAATTGAAGACGCAAATTAAAAGGAGACGCGTGTTATGGCTGTGTTTTTTATGGCTGTGTTTAAGACGCAAATCAGTGTCTATGGCTGTGTTTTTTTTTTTCCTCTTTTTTTATTTCTTTCCCATATTTTGATAATATCTAATGAGACGCGTGTTACACTATTTTGAGGAAGTAAACGAGTTGTTTTACTTTTGGGCTATATCTTCACTATTAAAGTTCAGTTGATCCGAACCTCAGCATAATGTCCATATTAAAATGTTTGCAAATCAAATTTTTTATTTTTTTATATGAAATTTTTTTACTACTTTTTTACAATTTTTGAAAATCACTCATTTTCATTAAATTGTGGATCATAAAAAACAATGATTTTCAGAAATTCTAAAAAAAAAGTAAAAGAGTTCCAAAAGAATGTATTATTCTCCAAACACATTTTAATATGGACATCATTTTAAACGGTTTGAATTGACTATTTGAACTTAAAAAAAAAATTAGAGATTAGAAAAGATCAAAATATCCTTAATTTATATACAATGAAGAGCTCTTTGTCGTGTTTGATTGTGGAGTAAGAGGAATAATGATTTACTTTATGCTTAAGATGTCAAATGAGAAATAAAACATGAACAGTATGATAGTTACATCGGAGAAAGTTAATTCGTACATATTGGGTTCAGTCTTGTTTTGGGTTGAACCAATGTTCTAAATAGCGCGCTATAGCGGCGCCACTATAGCGTTTTTGGACTCTAAATGCTAAGTCTATGACATCAAAATGCGCTAATTGAGTTACGGCCGCTATAGCGGTAATAGCGGTCCGCTATAGCGCATAGCGTGTAGCGCAAATGGCGTGCGGTATGCATAATGGGCTTTTTAGGTAGTTTATATGGGCTTTAAATAACGACCCAAAAAAGTTAAATAAAATTCCAAACCGAAATCAATTAAAAGCTTTGTTGTTACAGATCTTTTAATTTGCCCAAACCGAGAAAGAAACCCTTGTCTAGGTTATTTTGAAATTTGAATAGAAAAAAAAATAGATTATGTCATGAATCATAATGCTTAAGATATTTTCAATAGAAAAAGATCGATAGTTTATGATATTACTATGGATATTTTGAACTGCAATTTGGACTTTGTACTGGTTCAATATGAATATTATAATTTCTTAATTAATTTGGTATTATTTATTGTTCTATGATACTTTAGATAATGTTAATATTTAGTACAAATATATAATATAATTTAAAAAAAAATGCTATGTAGCATAACTTCCGCTATAACTACACTATTCGCTATAGCTTTTTTTATAGCCTTCCCGCTATGACACTATTTAAATATTGAGTTGAGCTATTTTGGTTTCTTTATATGATCCGATTTTGAGTTGGTTTTTGCCACCAGCTTAGCGGGTAAATGGATTTAAGATTCTAAATTAAACTAGAACTTTTTTGTAAATAACTTGTCTTATTAATATATCTATTGTAGGCAATTGTCGCCAATTTTAAAAAAATAAAATAAACTAGAACTTTGAGTTGGTTTTTGCCACCAGCTTAGCGGGTAAATGGATTTAATATTCTAAATTAAACTAGAATGTCAAACAATTGTGTTTTCGGTGTAATGAACTTTTTTTTTTTCTCTTTTTAACTCAATACAGAATCATGATTCACTATTGGCTGGGTTGTTCATCCTTATCGTTAATACATTAATTTATTTATTTTATTTAACTTTTATTTATTTAGGTTATTTCAATTATGGACAAAACTGGTTGCGTGATCTCCATTAATTAGTGAGATAATTTTCCACCGTAACTTTAAATTGATTAAATATATCTCCATCAACTTTTTCATGGCATTTGATACTTCTTCATAAAATGGTAAATCTTATTATTGAAATTAAATCTAACCTTTGATTAATAATATAAATGATAAATTCACCCTTCATGTCATTTCCTCTCTAACCTCTATATTTTTTCTTTCTATTATTCACACAAATATTTTAATTAGAAATATCTAAAACCTCTGAAGTAATTACTTTTGTATTATTGTCAACAATAATACAAAAGTTGTGCGAGTGTGATAGTCACGAACATTTTTATTAATATCCAAAGTTAATTACAAATTAATAAATATACCCACGTTAGCTGAGTTTTTTTAAAATGCCCAAACCAGCTATTAAATGACCAATCTCTTTTTTTTCTCCACCGGCTATTAAATGGCTGGTTCTCAATTTTTCTTTTTGCTGTTTCAGACCCTATAAATACCCATCTTTCTCTCTCCTCCCTCTCGCAACTCTTTCAACTCACAAAACAGAAAGAGAGGAAGAGAAAGAGAGGAAGAGAATGTGATTTCTGAGGCGATTTCCCGGGGGCCAAAAGGATGAACAATAACAACCGACAATTGAGGTAGATCGTCTAATTGTGTTGCCTCGATCACTAATCGAGGTAGTTCTTTTTACCTCGATCACTAATTGAATTGGAGGCATTTTAGTTGGATGAATTAGGGTTGTAAAATTAGAGTTGTAAATTTTTTGAGTTTCTTTAGTGTCTATTTTGTAGACTTTATTTCATCAATTCAGAATTTATTTAGACTTAATGTATTGACATGCATGTAGACTTGATGTTTATCTACATTTGAATATGATAAAAAATAGTAAAGTTATAAAAACTTACATTCAACTAACTCATTACTTAGTCTTAATAAAGTCCACACAAATTACAAATAAAATAGTTCTGAAATCAGAATCTAAATAAACAAGTTCACAACATGCATCAAATGAGAAAATTTAAATCACCTATTACTACTACACCTAAATTAAATCCGAAAAACTGACCAGTTGTAGAAGATGACCTATCAGATGGCTCTGCTTGGCTTCCAAATGCCCCTGCTAGACTTCCATATGCCCTTGTACGCCTACCAGTTGACCTTTTTGGTTGGCTTCCAAATGGCTCTCCTTGCACCCCAACCGCCGCTCCTCCTATGGCAATTGCCTTTCCTATTGCTTCTACAAACATAGCAGATGCAGCTAAATGGCTTGTAGCTGTGCTTCGCTGTGACCATTGTGACCCAGTTGCCTCTGCGATAACTCGCTCATTTTCTGTCGCATTTGCTGTGTTTCTGGTCTCTGCATTGCATTTGTTACTTAGTAAGTTGGTCTAAATTGAAAAGAAATACAATTTTTGATGAATGTTACATACCTCTTCGATTCCTGTCAGTAGTGGAACGGCGAGCCTGATACCGCCTTCGCTTACTTTGCATTTCATCCATGGTCATTACATGACGGGTGTGTTTTCTCTCAACCCTAATACAGGCCTTGCTAGGAAGAATTTTAGGTTCATTACAAGTAGACCATTCTTTCATATTGCCAAAAGCAACAAACACCCCACTCCAAGTACTTTCAAGATAGTTCAGAGTATACTAGTCGGCAACAAATTGGTCCTCGCTCTAGTTTCGTTCACGACAAACTGCTAAGACATGAGCATACAAAATAAATATTAATTGTATACCTCTGCATGTACATTCCATTTTGTTGTCGGGCCCGCGTGTCACAATGTACTGGAACTCCCTATGAATGATGTCCATACTTCTATTGGCGCCGCGGGTGACTGGAACATACTCATTTAGGGATGAAACTTGGTACTGACCTTCGCCGTGCGTATAAGGGACCAAATGCATTTCTGCAGCTTTGGTCCACGTTTTCTGATCTTTTGCAAAACCCAGTCGGAAAATAACTGATTTGCATCTCTAAAGTCCATTGCTCGCTTCCGCCTCTCATAAACCATTTGTTGCACTTATAGAATGTATCCTCCACTATGGCAACCATAGGCATTCTATGGCTAACCCGAAAAACATTGTTTAAGCGACTCAGGACTGTTTGTTGTCGTGATACCAAATCGGTATCCTCCATCACAGGTTTGAAAAATCTTCTTGGCTTCTTTTTCCTCATGAGCCGTTTGTTGTCAACCATCTTAGCTTCTTCTTTCTGGATCCTTGTCTGACCTTTCATCCAAACCACTTGTCCTTTCCATAATTCTGGACCAGGTTGTCAGCAACATGCTGCATACAAAACCTGTGCACAAAAAGGTCATGAGATCATCCGTTTTTTGCTGTCAGTGCACATTTGATCCCCTTGTGTTGGTCCGATATAACACTGATGAATTTATCAGCTCCAAGCACTTCATTCCTCAACCACTGCAAGAAAAAACCCCAATTCTCACTATCCACCTTCTGCACAATTGCAAATGCAATAGACAACAATTGGTTCTCGGCATCATAGCTGCAAGCTATCAAAAGCCTCCCCTCATACGGCCCAGACAAGAAGCATGCATCTATGCTGATCACTGGTCTCAAGTACTAAAATGCTGCAATGCATGGACAAAGAGCAGCCCTGAATTAAACAACATCTTATAAGCACTCTGTGTTTATCTCGTATCGGACAAATCAGAAATTGGTACTTAGAGCCAAGATTCTTGTCGCAGATTCCCATAAGCTGTGGTTTCAACAAGCTGTAAACCATCCTAACTCCCAAATTATCGGGCTATTGCAAGCTCACGACCCCTCCACAGTCAGTTATATTCCGGGGTTAAATTGCCATACCTAACCCTTACATAGTTTGCCACCCCTTGGATGCTCATACATGGGTCATTCTTAATACTGGTCTCAATGACATCAGCAATGATTGATGTCATGAGACATTCATTGTCGGTCCTTGTATACTCAGACCTACATGTGTGAGGTTATTTTTGTCTCGTTATAACCCATGCATCTTCAAAACCCGTTGCTTTTCCCCTAAGTTCGTAATCACAACCCGGAGTCTGGCACACCACCTGAATCCGATCCCTGTTACTTTTCTTCATTATAATCTCCTGATTCTTATCAATATGATATTCTCTAATCTTCTTAATCAGCTCTTCTTTACTTTGAAAAAATTGTTTTGGCGCCAGCTCACCTTTGTACTCAATCCGCCTCCCATCGTAAGCAACATCTGTTTATTGAAAAGAAGATATATCATTGAAGTCTGTGAACGGGTGCGTATCAGTCCGGCCACTAAGCGGCATATTCCCATATTCTCTTCGAATGAGCACTGGACCATCTTCATCACAACCCTCCAGGTGATCAGAGTCCCACTTTGCCCCCTCAAATTCATCCCAGTTTGTAGATCTTCCTCCAAAATTTTGTTAATATTTTTAAAATCCGACCTAGTTTCTTCGTTTAATGGTGCCGGTCTGGGGTGAGGTGATGGTGAAGGTAATGGTAAAGGCGCCACATGCACGGGTCTAGGTGGGGATTAAATAAAAAATAAATTTAAATAAAAAAGATTATCTGAAAATCACCTTCGAAATCGCCTCAAATCGTCATAAATCGTTTTTTTGTCTCTCTTTCTCTTCTGTGAATTGAGTGAGTTGTGAGAGCGAGAAGAGAGAAAGATGGATATTTATAGGGTCTGGAACAAAAAAAAATTTGAGAACCGGCCATTTAATGGCCGGTGGAGAAAAAAAAAGGACATTACATGGCCGGTTTAGACATTTAAAAAAAATCAGCTATTTATTAATTTGTAATTAACTTTGGATATTAATAAAAATGTCGGTGCTAGTCACTACAACAAATTTGAGCTTCTTCTAACAGTGTCAGCATAATCATCAGCAATATTAATGATTTATCAGGTTAATGGCCACTCAAATCATAAATATTTAATGCAAAACCATGTCTATGTAACTACACATACACCATATCCATCCTTAAAGCAACTCATCACCATCCTGTGAACCTCCTCAACGCAATCCCAAAAGACACAAGCCTCTATCCACTAAAATCCTGCCACGTGTCATCCCTAGCATCCCTTCATTACCCCCATCCTGCCCCTTACCATCCCCTCACCCCTTCACCCCTATCACTCAGTAGTTCATTTCTTCTCTCACACTAACCCAAATTAATTTTTGTAAGGACCAACATGGCTGCCTCAACCGCCACCGCCACCGCTCTATCCATCTCCACTGTTCCTTTCGCCCGTCCCCAGTCTACCGGCAACAGCGTGTCGCGTGTCAGCTTTGGGTTGAACAAAGAAGCGATTGCCAGCAGAGGCAAGATTGGATTCTTGGTGGTGCCAGCAGGTACAATTTTCATATATATCCATGCATGAGAGTTTATATTAATTATGGCATATCTTAAATTACTAGCTAAAATTATAATGATTTTAAATTTAACATATCTCTACTTCAAAACTTATTAAATTGTCTTAAATTTACATATTCAAATTGTTAAAATTTATTTACTTCACGAGTGATGTATTTATGTACAAAATTTATAATTTTTTGAATTAATTTAGTATAAAAACTAGATACTTTTAATATTTTTCTTTAAAGAACTAAAAAAACAAAGTCAGTATCCTCGTGGATAGAAGTGATTAACAATGCGGCAAAGTATGTACTTTTTGTTTATCCACAAGAATAAAAGCAATTAATAGTGTCTATATTCCAGCGTATATTCTTGTCAGTAATAATCATACTCTTAGGAAATAACGATTTTTGTGCTCGTACCTTTAACAATAGTCATTTTTTATTCTTGCGGATTCGTTTAGTCATGGTAATTCAATTTTTTCTTTTCTTTTCTCTGTGGTTTCAGCGTACAAAGTCAAGTTGATAACTCCAGAAGGGGAGGTGAACTTAGAGGTGCCAGAGGACACCTACATTTTAGACCATGCAGAGGAGGAGGGGATCGACCTGCCATACTCCTGCAGAGCCGGCTCCTGCTCATCATGCGCCGGCAAAGTCGTGTCTGGAGAAGTAGACCAATCTGACGGTGGCTTCTTGGACGACGACCAAGTCGCAGAAGGGTGGGTGCTTACATGCGTCGCGTACCCAAAATCTGACCTCGTCATTGAGACCCACAAGGAGGAAGAACTCACTGGCTAATTATTTAATTATTTATAACAAGTTGCAAGTGCTTTTGGAATGTGTTGGGGTTAATTATGTGAGGAATTTTTAGTGTTTTGTTTTTTGAGGTATAAGACTTAAGAAGATTGATATTGATGGTTGCATCAAACTCTACTGTTTTGTATCTGAAGGAATAAATCGTAATTAAGTAGCTTTCTTTTTATAATTTTTTTTGTTTTGTTATATATTTTCCCAATAATTAATTTTACAACAGACCACCATAGTAGCATCTTTTTTCTTTTCTCAGATTTGTGTTTATTTGAAAATTGCTGAATTTGGGAAAGGTTCTACAATCATTTTATTTCATATGTATTAATTGCTCTGGGCTTTGCAAACGGATATGCAAATACTATATATTTTTTTGGAAATTTTATCATTAGAGGCATACAAATAAAATATAAAATATTATAAATTATTCTTGTATTAACAATATATAACAGCAACAGTCAATCACCAACTCACCATCTCTGCCACATGTCACCCTCTCGCAGCCCTCCATTCCCTCTCTTATGATTTTCATTGCAACCTTGTAAACTGTATGTTCATTGCCTGACGGCCTCACCCCATCCTTCTATTAAATAATTAAAAAAAATTCAATGATAGAGTTTTAATATATTTATGATAAATTATTAATTAAATTTAAAATCGACTCAACCTTCAAAAGAATTTAAATTTGACTCAAAATCTATACGCGCTCTATTTAAATAAGTGAAAGCATATATGTAATTATAGTTTATTAATCTAAATATATTTTTTTTCAAAATATTGGATGCACGTTAAAATATCCAGAGCGGATGGCAGTGAGGGAAGAAGGCTACGCTGTTCCTATAAATTAAAATTTGTGATTTTATTCTTTCAATTTTGTAATTTTTTTATGCATTAATATCTTTTAGTCCTTATAAAATAAATTATACTACAACTTTTTAGCTATTCAATCTTAATTTTTTAATTCCGCCTCTTAAAATATTATGTACAAAATATAAAATGTTTTACATTTTTTTTTGTTATCAAGTGGGGGTGGGAAGGAACAAGAGCGCCACCCTGCCTTGTAAGCCTCTGCTCTGTTCTTCTGCTCTGTTCTTCTCTGTATTGCTCTGGGCTTATGTGTTTGCTAGTATTTGTCACTGTCAAGCACTTCAGCTATGACACAAATGAATTGTTGTGTCAAATTTGTAATAATGCATAAACGAAGGGCTGAAAATGAATTATTGTGTCAAATTTGCCACTGTCAAACACTTTAGCAAAAATGGCAAGAGATTTCTTGACGGTTTAAGTGTCAACCGTTGTATCTGAGTCAACTTTTAGTGCAGCGGGTCGATTGACAGATTATTTATGGAGTTTTATGACACTGGAGACAATCGAGACACTCATTTGCTCAAAAGATTGGTTTGCCTCTATTGATGGGAGCTTCAACTTGGACCAATTTCGTCCGTTCATGTCGAATTCTTGATTAGTGTTAGAGGTAAATACTTTATTTATCATTTTGTTCAAATTAAATTATAGACAGTACACTTAGGTTAGGACAAGATCAAGGGTATGAACTGCTCTTTTTAGTTCACTTGCAACCAAGTCAGGCCATGAACTGCTTTTTTTAGTTCTCTTCCGTGATCCTTTGTAGAGTGAAACAGTACCTTTTCTAATTCAATTGAGATCTGACTAGACCGAACTCTGATAATGTACCAGTCAAGTCCTTGGTATTTTACCAGTTCAAATTGGGATTGCTTCACGAAACAGAATTTACTCAGAAGTAAAATGCACCCTCGATATCATAGTGAACCAGTAAGCTTAGGTTGAACATTTTTGTTAAGATCAGGTTAGCTATGTTGGGTCAGAGTTAGATAATTAGATTAAGTACATTGTTTATGTCGGGTTGTATGCGGATTAGGTTGACCGGTTGGTTGGGTTTACGGATCTAACTGATTTTGGATTGATCACTTCAGATCAAATCAGGTTCGGATCTTATCAGGTTCACATCATATTAGGCTAAATTTGTTAGGTTATGAAGAGCTGGGCAGGTTATTTCTAGTAATTAACTTTTACTTGGTCTAAATAAACTCCAAACTTAACGAATTCTTAATTAATTATCTAAATACAGATGGAATAGTTTCTGATGTGCTTGAAGAATGGTGGTGGTATTTGCTCTGAAGTTTTTCTTGTTGTCTCTAACGGCACCTAGAGAGAGTGAATATGGAACATTTTAAAATTTTAACTTTAAGAGGTTGATATTCAATATAAAAGTATATCTACGTGTGCGTAAGTTGTTCTTAGTGGAAATAAGAAAACTTAAACTAAGCAAGTGTACGTAAAATAAATAGAAGAGTAAAGAGACACTTGACACGAGATATGTTTACGGAGTTCGGCACTAACGCTTACGTCTCCGGGGCTTCGCGGCCTTCTTGATGGCGCGCCTTTCTTTACCCAATGAGAAAGGAGTACAAGGTGGAACCGGTGAACCTTTACAAACCTTGGGAAGTCACACGGTCCGAGCACGAAATTGGTTCTTGAGCACTAAAGGTTCTAGTATTTGAATCAAACAAGAGATCTCACACAAATCACTCTAATTCTTATAAGATTGAGTATGGTGGAGTATGTTTGAGATTGTTGTAAGTATATTGAAGTTTGATGCACAAGCAACAATGGAGAATTCTAGATCTGAAAAGAATACGAAATATTGCAATTGGAGGCGGCTAGATTCATCTTCCAAATCTAGATTTTGCTTCTATTTATAGAGAGAGAAACAAAAGATGGTAACTGGCATCAACCGTTACAATGTTTTATTAACCGTTGTAATGGTTAGCCCCAGTTAGTAGGTTTGGCTGCGCTGGTAACTCTAACGCTTGTCAAGCGTTACAACGGTTGGTACAACGGAACTCTCTGAAAGTTTTGGGGTCCGAAATGATTTATTCCGTTACAACGTTTGATTAACCGTTATAACAGAATAAATCGGTTTCTCTGTGGATTTCAGAATATGAATTGTTTCGTTGTAACGCTATCTTAACCGTTGTAATGATTTAGGTGAATTACCTCAATCTCAAGCATATGTTACCAATTTCACATATTTGTAATTAATATTAGTCTTGAGCTAAGTCTTCTTAGTCCATTACTTGGTTCATTACAGCATATCCTTGATATGTATAGCATTTGTAGATGCATCTTTAATGTTTATTGAAACTATCTTCATAAACCCGCATAATACCTTAAGACAAGAAACTGTAAAATTCAACAAATATATGTTTTGCAAATCTAGTCAAATAGACTAAGGGTATGTTTGGATGCAACTCCGGGAATAACAAGAATAGCGCTAACCTAGAATAGCGCTAACTCTAGATTAGCACTATTCCATCATTTGGATGGGTTAGCAAGAACAACGCTAATCCCAGAAATAGCTCTGTTCTTAGGGTGATTCAAATGTAGATTAGTGGAGAAGAATAGTCACTAACCAAAAACAATGCTAACTCCATGCTATTCTTGACGATCCAAACACACTCTAAGTGAATTATTGCATAATCCAACATTTCTTTGTTTTGGTACTAACCTTTAATTTAGTTGCTTTAGTTTTATCTTCTGGCATGACATTGCGTCTGACACTCTGACTATTTGAAGCAGCTATTTTTGGGAGAGTTCTCTCTTTCGATGTCTTTTAGTTTTGTTTAGTCGGTTGGATCAGCAACAGTAAAAATAAGTTTCTTTGTTCCTCAAATTTCTATGATGTCAGATCAAAACATAGTATGTTTTGAGTGTCAAATCCCAATGTGGATGTTTTGGGATATTATATTTTGGTTTGGAGAGATTGTTGGTTTTTTGGAAATGTGTCACTTGAGATTGTATCAGTACCAATTTGATTAGTATCCATTAGCTTGTTTTTTTTAGTAGTATACCATTTCTTGCTTTGTGTTTATTTGTGCATTGAATATTTTTTGCATGGTTTCATCAGCGAAAATATCAAATTTATCAGTGAAAATCATTAAACGGATTATAATGTGCATTGAATATTTTCCTACTTTTTTGTTTATTTGTGCATTGAATATTTTTTGCATAGTTTCATCAGCGAAAATATCAAATTCATCAGCGGAAATCATTAAACGGAAATCATTAAACGGATTATAATGTGTTAGATGTTGCTCTTTTTGGGCTGGATAAGTTTTACATAAAAACAAATGAGTTTTTTTTCCGAACTGGCCCAATTATGATCTGAGCTGAGCCGAGCTGGACTTTTTCTTTTAAAACCGAGCCGAGTTGAATCTGAGATGTTATGTTTATCTTATTGAGTCCGAGCCGGGTCTGAGCTGAGCCAAACTCATTAGCAGGCCTAGCTAAACCATTACTAGCACATTTTAAATCTAAACAGTGTCTCTCATTTCTTTTATGGCATGTCCTGATGTCCCTCTGTGGATAAATTCACTAATTTTCCTTTTTTTTTTTTGGGTTTCAAAACTCGCGTAGTTTTTAAAGTAAAGTCATTCCATCTTTCTTGAGTCTGTATTTGTTTATATTAAAATGACGGCAACAAATGTATGCCATTATATACACAGAAAACAACCCACTAAAATCAAACAGGTGAAATTACATTTTGTTTTTTAGAAGTAAAGTTTTTCTTTTATTTTAATCTAAACTATCTGTTTTTGGGCTTTCCTAGAGCGGGGCCTTTTATGCAACTTTAGCAAAGGTCAAGTAGAAGCCCAAAACCTTGAATTAATAACCCTTGATATCTTTATATTTACTGTTTAGGTTAGTTTTTTCCTAGTTAATAACATAAAAGGTGGTTGATCAGTCCATTGTCTTGAGCTAAAGAGGACTGATTGAACAGATTGCTACTTTGACAAAGAAATTATTAAACAAATGCTTTTAATTTGCATTTCGGTACTGGAATAATAATTGAATATTCCAGATTTGAATCCTTAGCTATTAAAATTAATATAGTTTGCATCTGAATAGATCATGGAAAAATTGAAATTCTTCAATTTAGATAGTAAAGCGTGAGAGATACATTTTCACTATAAATGCAGTGCATTTGCTCTGTCAGGGATCAATTTAAAATAATTACACAGCAAATTCAATAATAACATGTTTACTTGTTTAGTTAATCCTTTATGCATGTAAATTCAACAAATTAAGCAAGGTTTTGCATAAAAACTTTACAATTGACTTGTGCCTCAAATCATGATTTTCTTTTAACTTCTTGGAGAAGCACAATGCATGAATCATGCATATCCCTTTTAGTTTTTATATAAAATTAAAACATTGGCCCTGAAATATTCCCTTAGAATGAGAAAACTGTAATCTCAAGTTAGAAGCATGTCAGCTCTTGAAGGCAGCCTCTTATAGAAGTTAAAACTAGGGGAAGGTGATTTGCTACGAAATTTCGGGTGCCGCAAAATGTATAGACCAACCAGCAATGCCATCACCTTAAATGGAGTTACAAAAACCACCACTGCCAAAAGCAGAGAAAAGATGATAAATACCCATGTCGCCCTCGGGTCTCGCCAGCTCAGCAGTGCGTTGAACCTCTCCCCCTGCGTTGCGATGTCTCCTGCAACTGTCTGTATTCGCCCCACGACAGTTCTTAACCTATCATACCTAAAATTATGTATTAAACAATCATTAATCTATGTAGTTTGGTTAAGCTAATTAAAAACACCCTAATAATATGAGCCATAATTCATATAATTATAGAAATATAAATTAATCTGCCTAATCAGTTTTCATTATTCTGATAGCATGTTGAAATTGAGAGGGAAAATTATAAATAATAATTACTATGATACTGAACACCGTAATTTGCTAAATTGTAAATAATAAATATTGCTGGTTAATCAGTCATAATATTATACAGAACAATGTTCTCGATTAATTTTCTAATTTAAGTACCTGAACCTGACAGTGTCCATATTCTTTGAAGTAGGGAACGTGTCAAACTCTTCGTCTAGCTCATCCTGATGTGCTACGTCAGCCTGAGATAACCTCGGGTCGAGGTGCATTGGACGTCTCGGCTTGAACCGATAATTAAACACCCCAACCGCAAACAGGTACAAAAAAATGGTCGGCAAGATCAACTCGGGAAAGAAAACTAGAGTAATGAAGAGGACATGAACTAGCAAGGTTGTAAAAGTATTCTTCCACTTGAGTATATTATTGATCCATTTGCCGATCGAGGTAAAACTCGACATCAATGAAGTAACCCTATAGAAATTGGCCTTAGATTTTCGCATGCTCCACATGTTTGAAGGTACTTCAAGAATGTAATCCACAACCTCTTTTTGTAAAGGAGGCTCGGCACGGCCAAGTCTCTCTGTAACAAGCGCAACTGCCCGAGCGCGTAGTTGTTCTTGTTGCATGATTGAAATCGGCTGTGAATAGTGCATTTTTGGGAGCCGCGTCTTGCTGTACTGAAGCAACATGTTTACCCAAGCAGTGCACGTGAAACGCACCGCAAGTTGTAGCTCCCCGTTCTTTTTCAACCCGGAGGGTTGTAGTATCACTAGGGGGAAGAAATGAGTGTACACTCTGTTGGTTTGTAGTAAGGAGATACGTATCCGTACCTTGCCAATTTTTTTATCGGTACCTCCTTTGTCGCTGACGTGGCAATTATCGAACACGGCCACAGTTATGACTGTGCACGGGTCGAATACCTCCCAGGTGTATTGCTCGTTCCATCGTGGCGAATTTGTGCTAAGGAGAGTTCTGGTTCGCGCCCATTTAGGTCCATACCTGGCTACACAGTATGGGGCTTTGGCACCTGCCATGTCATATTAAATCAGCCTCAAGTTGTTTATTAACAGGGAATTCTGTTAAAGAGTGAGGCTATGGTACTATGCATAGCGTGGATTGGTCCGTATTATAATTCAATATCTCTGTTTTCATAACCCAAATAGTCGATTTGAACCGTTCAACATGATTTTCATATGAAAATATATTTGTAGATCAAATTTTACATTTCTTACTATTTTTTAGATAGGTAGAAAATCACTTGATCTAAAAATTATAGACCATTCAAAAGTAGTAATTTTCTATCTATTTAAAAAAAGTAATACTTTCTTAAAAATGTAAAATTTAGTATGCAAGTACGTTTTCATATGGAGATCATGTTGAACAATTCACATCAACTATTAGAATTTTGAAAACGAAGATATTGATCCATAGTACGTACTTACCAATCGGTGCTATGCATAGTACCATAGCTTTACTCTCACTCTTCTGTTAAAATATTGTTTATTGTAAATTATTTATCAATTCAGTACACGTAATTACCGCTCAGATTGCGTGCCGATAGAATGCCGAGCTCAAGCAATCCAATGGCAGACTTCTGAATTTTCTTCGAAGCCGGCTGGAAATCGCTACTGTATTGCACCGACTCCTCAATTACATGGTATCCAGTGTCTAAAGTGATCTTGAGATGGATCTTGCTAGAGAAACTCTCTTCTCTCTTGGCCTCATCGATGGTGGCATCGGGTGATAGAAGGTTGTACCATTTTGGGGATATTCTCTTCCCTTGATCATTCCTTGCCACACTTGAGAGCGGTACGAATAACCGTCCCAATGATTGGCCAGAATCCTCGACTGTTATAATGAGCAGATCTTTGAATGGCGGACACGCGACAAACAAGATATCTTCCTTCCATGCTGGATTCACTGACCCAGCTATAATTTTCAAATACTTTTTTTTACCATTTATTGAAATAGTGAATTGTGTATCATTCTCAAATACTTTAGTGTTATTCTTAAATTGTACCTGGTTTTGTTTTACGGGATTGTTGCCCATATTGAACCTTTAATGTTGCATTCAACTGTTTGGATTTGTCGATTGGCACAAGATCCTGTGCCTCCAGCACCGATATACGCAAGTACGCCATCCTAGGTGAGAAGTAAACCTTTGATTTCGTATTTATCATTCCCCTGTAACTCACGTCATGTGCATCAGATTGCCATGCATCGGGAAACTTTTCATCGGCTTGCGTCCCGAACCAGACAGCAAAATTGACCTCACCATGCTTGAGTTTAGATCCATCCTTGTACTCAAGCCGATGCCACACAGGCGCCATAGGGCCGTCTGGAGCGGTACGGTGTGGTACATCCGTAAGGTTCACCTACATTTTGTCGTCCCACAATTAACTAGAGTTTTATCTTGCGTGTATATCATTAGATGATTAATTGGATTGGTAAATATCATTACTTAAAAACTTATTTTCATGGACAATTTTTAAACATTACCTTTACACGGCCGACATAGTCATCCAAGAGTACATCTTTATCCTTGACAATTACTTCAAAAGAATCAGCTTGCATCTGATGCTGAGAGAAGGCAAAAACCTGACCCCACACTGGGTTATTGTTTTTCTCGAGAAATTTCGTGATTCCTTTAAAGTTGCCTAGTTTCACCTCCACATAGGGATCAAGGAATCCGGTGACGTCCTTTGTCGGTAGGTCTCGTGCTTTCACTACATAAACAAACAAGTACTGCATGACTTCTACCAAGTCGTAAGTTGACGAAATCTTACTGTTCACATGCTCCCGAGTTAGAGCAGGGATTGATGGTGAGGTATCTATCAAATTGTAGTCTGGTTGTGCCGATGTTGCACCACCACCTTTTCCGGATGGTGACGGAGCTGCTTTTTTCTTGTCGCCACCGGCTGGGACTGCATGGAAAACACGCGTCTCTGGATCTGTTGATTGTAATTTGATTTACTTTGATCAGAAAAAAAAAATTACATGAAGAAAAAAAAAATCAAATGTTACCGCTTCTTTTTTTATTTTCAGAACATTACCTTGCTTCTTAGTCTTGACATGTTCTGTATCTTTTTTGTTATTTTCATGCTCTTTCTTTTGTGATGTGTTGTTAGTAATATATTCATCCTCATCATCCAAAAAATACGCTTTAAGACAGAGTTCGCCACGCACGCGCGAAAAGAAGAACCGTTTTTCGAGGGGAAACCACTGGATGGATGACGAAATGGTGGGCCCCAAGGAGGAGCCAGATAATACAACTTGACCCATGAACTGGCTGCGACCTTTCTCCCGTTCATGTAAAACAGAGGCGGTGACAGTTAAATTCGCCAAAAGAGATGACTCAGGTACAGAGAAGAAAAATGTCTCGCTCCATGTAGGAGAGAGCGTGTTGAATCTCGTTTGTGTGCGTTGTGATTCGTTGTTGAAACAGATTTCGACAAATGGATTGGAAGCGCCACGGCCATCTTTCGGTAGCAAATCAGTTGCCTCTATCACCTCCACTGCCACCTTCATCCTTCCTAATTAGGTGTTTAAAACAAAATATGAAATCTATTTCATTACATATAGATACTTATTTTATTGTGGGTCTTGCATAGCATATTTATTTCTTTTGGAATGTATAATAGTATAAGAGATGCAATATTAATTATCTTGAGAGGATGTTTGTTAAGTGAGGGAAGCATTAAATTGATTTGGGTGAACAGTCACTAGCTTATTTAATACTACATTGCAATAATTCGTTTGCCATTGCTCTCAGTCCAAGACCAGGAAAAGGAGATGATAGAAACACAAAATTGATAATATAAATTTACATATATTTTAGGTGTGAGTGGCAAGGACATTTCACCATTACATATTCATTGTTAAAATAAATTTTCCTGGAAAACAATAGATCTCCCAGGGGAATAGTTTCTATGGATGATTCTATTTTTCATATACAACAAATGAGTATGCAAAATCTCAGACATTGGTTCATGTAAAATTATGGCTTGAAGCATTAATGTAGTAATCAGAATCACAATCATCATCATCATGTTTGCTGGAACACCAATCCCCTTGTCCCCTACTTAATTAATACTATGCAATCATCCAACAACTTCTACTGCCCAAAAAATTTTATTAAAAAAACAAAAAAAAAAAGAGAAGAGATGCATTACATAGTCTATATGAGTTATTGGCCTTCAACCAAAAAAATATCTTTTTTTCGTAAAGATTAGAAGTCAAATTATTTAACTATTTAATATTCACATGTAATACTGATCTAAATGTTGAACCTGCAACCTTCTACACGAAAAATATTATCTTTGTCACTGGATCAAAGGTTGATTCTCTAGTGGCTTTCTATTTTTTTTTTCTTGAGTCAATGTTAGAGATCAAGCTACTCAACTATTTAATATCCATAAATGATTCTCTCATCCGGATTTCAAACCCGTGACCTCCCACACAAAGAGCATTGTCTTTGCCCTTGTGGAAAGTGGCCAAATAGATTGTGCCTTGTGATGATGCCGCTAAACAATAACCAAGTTTCCAACAGCCTAAAGCAACAAATATTCATCATATAATATTACTCTTTTAAAGAGAAAATAATTACAAAAGAATAATTACTCTTTTTCAGATTTTTTTGAGCAATGCCTGTCGATATTTCAGGGTTGAATGAAAACCGAGTAACTCCGAAAATACAAAGAGAACCCAAATTAAAGCCGAGAAAAATGTTGATCAAAATCAAAAATGAAAGAAATTAATGGTACATGGCCAATCCGCCACTGTATGGGCCATAGACCAAATTGAAGTAGATATAATACGTACAGTGACAGATTTGTGTGCCTTTTCCATCATGAAAAAAGAAAAAGAAAAACAAGTACCATCTACCAAGTACCAACTCTTGAAAAACAATCATTCAATTTCAAGCCCATCTCGCAAATTGACTAATACAATATTGTCTCTCATGGCTTCCGGGCATCTGCGTTTCTCTCTTCACATTCCTATACTCACAATCCTTCTACTTTCAAAAACTGGGAATTGTTGCTTCACCCGCATTTTCTGCATTGGCGACTCGATCAGCGACACTGGGAACTACCTCAAGTCTATCGGCAACGGGTATGACCCCGTTCGTAACCTGCCATATGGGAAGACTTATTTCGGCCGCCCCAGTACTGGCCGGTTCTCTGATGGACGTTTAATTCTCGATTTCATTGGTTAGCGCACTTTACTCGTAATTAAATGTCTTCCTTCTATTCTGAGTTGTTTCTTATGAATTTATGGATAAATTAGTAAAACAACAAACAAGTATCTCACACATTTAAAATGATTTCAGTTGCCAGGAATTCAAAGAAATGTGATGTGTAGACATTTAATGATAGGATCACGTGAAAAATTCCCAAGTAAATTGCACATAATTTAACTAAATCAATAAAATTAAAAAAAATACCCCCAGATTTTATAATTTTGGTAGCTCTGTTTTAACAAAGAGATTGACTAGCTTATATTTCATTGATTAGCGGAAGCATAAGGGTTGTCATTCATCCCGCCATATCTCTTAGGAGAGAGCACAGAGAACTTCCTGCCTGGTGTGAATTTTGCTGTCAGTGGCGCCACAGCACTGAACAATTCCTTCTTTGAATTCATGGGAATCGAGGTGTTGAGAAATAGAATCTAGGATCTCAGATTAATAATCATCATAGATCTAGAATTAGAGAACTAGAATTAAATCAAGGAGTTAAAGGGGTCTCTTTGCGACCAAAGGTACAAACGGTAACTTAGTACAGCAACGGTAACATAGATAGTTTGTAATATATATAGCGATAGAAATAGTGTAAGAACTAAGATCAATGAAACACTTTTTCTCATCATAATTTCTCTCCTCAGAAATTCTCAAAATCAACATGGTATCAGAGCCTCTGTCTCTGTGACCGAAAAAAATCTCACAAAACCTTACCAGTAAAACTGGTACATAAATAAGCAAAATCAAAACCCATAAACAGAAGTCTAGCACGACAAAGCAATGACATCAGAGGGGCAGCATTCTAGCAAAGCTACCAATACCTCCAAACTTACAAACTCATTGCTCAATGGCCAAAACTATCTCTCATGGGCAAGTTCTGCAAAACTGTCTCTCAGTGGAAGAGAGGTTGTAGAATTCATCACAGGAGAGTCCAAAAATCCCAAACTAGCAAAACAAGGCGAAGAAACTGATGATGAAAAAAAGGCAGCAAGACAGCGGCGGTAAAAAAATGACAGAGTCATGTCAATCCATGGAGCCAATTATCTCAAATCTGTTCCTTGGTCACGAAACAACATTCGAATTGTGGGAAGACATAAAAACCATGTACAACCGACAAAACAACTATTCCCACGTCTTTCGATTAAAACAAGAAATCCAACAAGAACAACAAGGGTCAAGGAGTAACACAGAGTACCTGGGTGCTCTTAAAAAGAAATGGCATGAACTTTGAGTTATCGACCACCCATAACAGATCCGGTAGCAATCCAAAGAGAAGAAGAGGACAAAATTTTTCAATTTCTCGCGGGTCTTAATTCAAGCTATGAACCCGTGAAGTCACAACTCATCTTAACAACCCCTCTTCCCTCTTTTGCCCAAATCGCCACCATGGTGGAGCAAGAGGAAAGCCGAAGGCTTGCTACGGGTGGTCCACAAGCCGGTGGCAGCGAGGGACACGAAACCCATAGCTTCGTCACAAAAACCCCAACTTCGGAAAAAACTCTAGTTTTCAAAATCACTCCAATCAGCCAAGTACCAAGGGAGATAAGTGTTCCCACTGCAAAAAGGAGGGTCACCAAGACGAGAAATGTTACTTCCTTCACCCACATCTCAGGCCAAAATGGTGGGATTCGAAGAAGGGAGGAGGGGCGACAAACTGGAACGAAGGAAAGAAAAAGGAGAAAGAAAGGGAGCCGCGTGGATGCTACTTTGCCCAAACCGGTCTAAATTCATCAAATAAACCAACCGGTTCAAGTGAACCAGCCTTTAACTCAAACTGGTCTAGTGGATCAGACGCTGGCGGGTCAAGCGGGTCAGATCCGATGCAACAACTTTTTTAGCAGTTCTCTGTCTGGTTCTCTGAGAAAAACTGAAACAACACTTATGGTATTGTTTCTCACTCAACAAATTTAAATTTGTATAATCAAATAATTATAGATAGCGGTGCTACCGATCATATGTTCGAAAACAAAAACCTTCTTACCAATTTGGTTATGACTAAAAGCAATCAATATGTGTTAGTAGCCAACGGTATGAAAGCACAAATAGATGGTGTATGAGAAACTAATATTTGTAGCAAAAAAATTAATAATGTCTTATATCTAAAAACTTTTTCCATAAATTTACTTTCAGTAAAAAAATTAACACATGATTTTAATTGTAATGCAACCTTCTCTTGCAAAAATGTTATCTTTCAGGACCGAAAAACCGGGAGGAAGATTGGGGAAGGTTTTCTTGAAAATAGACATTATCTTTTGAATTTATAAGAATCGAAGTTTTGTGCTTCCGCAAAATCCATTAATCACGACATTTGGCACAAGAGGCTTGGGCATCCGTCCGACAAGATTTTAAATAGTGCACTAGATTTTTCTTTCCAAAATTGTTAATTGCGATATATACAAATTGGCAAAACAAACAAAGCTTCCATTTTCTCAATCAAATAGCAAAAGTGAAGCATTGTTTGATTTAGTCCACTCCGATGTATGGGGCCCGGCTCCAATTAATTCTTATAATGGATTCAAATATTCTGTTATATTTATTGATGATTTCTCTAGAGCTACTTGGTTGTATTTACTAAAATCAAAAGATGAGGTTTTTAATTGCTTTCAAGAATTTATGTCTTATAGAAAATCAATTTGATGCTAAACTTAAAATTTTTAGATCGGATAACGGAACGAAATTTGTGAACAAAAATTTTACAATTTTTTTCAAAGAAAAAGGAATTATACCAACAACTTGCATAAACACTCCCGAACAAAACGGGGTGTCGGAAAGAAAAAATAGACACCTATTAGAAATGACACGTGCATTATTATTTCAAAATAATAGATTTTGGTCGGATGCCATCCTTTGCGCTACTCATTTAATAAATATATTGCCAACTTGTTCGCGCAGAAGCGCAACGCAAGTTTCGGTACGCTTGATGGATGGGCCAGTCTGGTACGTGGAAGGGCCAGCTCCATAGAAAGAGGTACCTGCACCAAAGGGTGAAGGATGTACCTACTCGGAGAAGGGGGGAGCCTGGCCGGGGAATGGGTGCACAAGAGGAGAGAGAGGATGCAGCGGCTCAAACGGAGCCTGGACTGGAGAGGTGGTAGCATCGATCATGTCCTCATCGCCCTGCGGTGGTGGTGGAGGAGGTGGGGGAGGTGGGGTGGGGCCACAGGGGCAGGCGGCACGCGGGGCGGACGTCGGAAATACCAAGTGCTCCGGTCAGTGAAGGAGAGAGTGACCGGGAAAGGCATGACATAGCTGGACCTCCCGTCAGGCATGCGCCAAGACCAAGCACCTCGCCCATCGCGTCCTGCTGCTGACTCGATGAACTTGTAGGTGGTGAACTGAGTGAGAGAGAGAGACCGGGAGCTCCGGCACTCCTCGTCGCCGATGATCTGGAGGTGTAAGCGCTCGGCGATCAGAGTGACATAGGCCGAGATGTAGATAACGCCACCCGGCTTGGGCTGCCGCTGGATGCCGAGCCAGTGGTGGATCATGACGAGCATCAGATCGGGCCGCTCGAGAGTGCTGTCGGGACGCAGCATATGATCCACCAGCTGCATATCCTCAACATTGGCGCGGGCGAACGTCTCGCCACGCGCAAAGATGGTGCAACCGAGGATACGCAGCAGGACCCGGATGACTGGATGAGGGACATTGAGCTGCTTGTATTCCCTGTTGAAAGCTGACCCGGCTGCGCTGCCAGAGATCAGCTCCCAGAAACTGTCGCTCTCCAAGCCCACAGAGAAAGAGAGGGAGTCAGTGGTCGGGTTCGGCACAAAGCCAAACCACTCCCTCAAGTCAGACAGCTAGACGCGGTGGGTCTCACTCAGCATGCGGAATCTGATGAACGGGTTATCGTTCCGCGAGTACTTGAGCTCCAGAGAGGAAAGAAACTCCATGGTGAGCTTCTTGTACCCCCTCTGGGCGATCTCCCAGAAGGCTGGAGTGATCCCGACCCGGGTGGTAATGCGGCGGAACTCATCCTCCAGTCCCAGCGTCTGAAGAGCAGAAAAATCAACAATCCTCGTGTTGTTGATCTTTTTCTTCAGCAGCATGTCGAAGTACTTGAACTGCCGACGGGTCGGCATGAAGAAGTACTCCTCGGTGTAAGCATCGGCACGCTGGGTGGCATCAGAGAGGGCCGCATCGGTGCCAAAGGAGTCAGAGGCGTGGTCGGAGTCGTGGATGGAGGCCTGATCAGAGCCCTGGGCCTGGTCAGAGGCCTCGTCAGAGCCCTGGTCCTGGTCTCCAGATGGATGGTAGGAGGGGCTCTCCTGTGGGCTCCGGTAGCCGGACTGATGCCCACTGGATGTGGTCTCGCCCTCGTAGTAGATGGGATCGACGGCGTCCTGAAGGGAAGGGCTCTGGCGGGACCCAGTCCTGGCTGCACTCTCCCGGGAGTGGCGAGATGCGCGGGAGTCACTCCGAGACGCACTCCGGTGGGAGTGATGAGATGACGTGGGGGCATCAACAGGAGGGACGTTGGCCATCGGGCCAGTGGCGGAAGGGATGGAGGCGTCAGAGGGCGTGGAGGAGCGAGAGGATTGCCGACGCATTTCTCTCAGACGCTCGTTTGGCTGGTTGAGGGTCCGACTGGGTAGGTACGGCCTGGTATGACCTAGTTGGTACGGCCTGGTCTGACCTAGGTAGGTACGGCCTAGCCGCACAGGCTGGTACGGGCCGTACCTAACTTAGGGTTTTGGTGTTGGCTGGTAAGGGCCGCACCAACTGGTACCAGTGACAGAAATGGGGTTTTGTTGCAACCAATTCACTCCTAAACCAGTACAAGGTGATTACAAATTACAAGGCTGGGCTGGTTAGGGTGTATTGGTACAAACTGGTACCAATTTGGTGTCAGTTCAGAGAGACTGGTACGGGCCGTACCTACTTGGTACGGGTGGGCCGTACCTACTTGGTACGGGTGGGCCGTACCAAGCTAGGGTTTTGACAGAAACGGGCAGAACCGAGCAAGGAAGAGAGGAATGGAAGAAAAATGGAGAACAAGTACCAACCTAAAGAAGTAGTGCGTGTCGGACCGGTGAGGAGGTGCGGGTCGGACCAAGTGGGGTGGTGCGGGTCGGACTGAAGAGGGTCGGACCGAAGGGAGTGTTGGTGGTGCGCCACTCCTTGTGCTCGGTTAGGGTGGAAGAGGAGGTAAAAGGGGTGTAGATGAAGAGAAAATGGAGAAGGAGAGAAGAGAGAGAAGAGAAAGTGAGGGAGGTGCGGCTGGGAGAGAAGGGGAAGGGTAGGGGGGCGGGGTCGGGGTTTAAAAGGGAAAATGCGGCAGTTATGGCGTCGGTTCGCGTCCCTGACCTAGGTACGGCCTGGCCGTACCAAATTGGTACGGGCCGTACCAAGCTTTCAATTTTCAGGCCGTACCAATGTGGTAGGGCCTAGCCGTACCAACCTCAAATTTTTTTTTTTTTCTCTTTCTCGTGACTTCTCAAGCCGCTCGTGATGCAATGCAGAAGAATGAATGCATGTCTATCTGTTCCTAAGATGCAAAACAGGTAAAAATGGCTTGGGCTGCCTCCCAAGGAGCGCTCTTTTTAGGTCTCGAGCTCGACCTTCTCTCTTCAGGCTTTGGTTGGAGATGGATCGGAGAGATCCAAGCTCACTCGCATTTCTTGGGGATGATCAGCAATGTAGTGCTTGAGATGCTGACCATTGACTTTGAAAGTCTGCCCCTCCTTGTTTTCCAATTCCACGGCGCCAAATGGGAACACTGCCCTTACCCGGAATGGACCGGACCACCTGGACTTCAGCTTCCCTGGAAAGAGCCTAAGTCGAGAATTGAACAAGAGGACCAGGTCTCCCTCATGGAACTCACGAGGCATGATGCGTTTGTCGTGAACCTGTTTGGTCCTTTCCTTGTAAATTCTCGCGTTCTCATAGGCATTGAGACGCATCTCCTCTAACTCATGCAAGTCAAGGATGCGTTTCTCTCCAGCTGAGAGCAAGTCCATGTTGATGGCCCGTGTGGCCCAGTATGCCTTGTGCTCAATTTCCACGGGTAAGTGGCAGGACTTTCCGTACACCAATTTGAAAGGGCTCATCCCAATCGGAGATTTGAAGGCTGTACGGTAGGCCCAAAGTGCGTCACTCAGCTTGAGCGACCAATCCTTTCTCGTTCGAGCAACGGTCTTCTCCAGGATAGACTTGATCTCTCTGTTGGAAATCTCGGCTTGACCGTTGGCTTGAGGATGGTAGGATGTGGTCACCTTGTGAGTGACTCCATGGCGACTCAGGAGATTGTCGAACTGGCGGTTGATGAAGTGCTTGCCACCATCACTGATGACGGCTCTTGAAACTCCAAAGCGAGGGAAGATGATGTCAGTGAACAGTCTTTTCACGGCATTGGAGTCCGCATTCTTGCACGCAACTGCCTCCACCCACTTGGAGACGTAGTCAACAGCCACCAGGATGTACTCGTTCCCACAAGAGGGTGGAAACGGTCCCATGAAGTCAATGCCCCAGACATCAAAGATGTCTACCTCTAGAATAGAGTGGAGAGGCATTTCATTCTTCTTGGAGATGTTCCCGGTGCGCTGACACTTGTCACAAGCTGCGACGAAGGTCCTAGCATCTCTGAAAAGTGAAGGCCAGAAGAAGCCGGATTGTAGGACCTTTGAAGCAGTCTTGGAGGATGAAGCGTGTCCTCCGTAGGCTGAGGAGTGGCAGTGCTCAAGAATGGAGCGCGTCTCGTCATATGGCACACATCGTCGGTAGATGCCATCAACGCCAGTCTTGAAGAGGTAGGGGTCGTCCCAGAAGTAGAACTTGGCGTCCGATCGCAGCTTCTTCTTCTGCTGGTATGACATGGTAGGAGGAAGTACTCCTGAGGCGAGAAAGTTCGCAATGTCTGCATACCAGGGTGCTGACTTGGTGTTCACTCGGTCAGTGGCATGGAACGTCCGATCTTGCACCGCATGAGTCGCGTGCATCGGTGTACCAACCGAGTGGATCTCCTCCATGGCAGAAATCGAATGGAATTGGTCATCAGGGAACGAGTCATCAATTGGCAGGCTACCAGAGCCCTCATCTTCCCAGCGAAGCCGGGACAGATGGTCAGCCACGGTGTTTTCGACTCCTTTCTTGTCCCTGATTTCGATGTCAAACTCCTGCAGGAGGAGAATCCACCTAATCAAGCGAGGTTTGGCATCCTGCTTGCTCAACAGATACTTGAGTGCGGCGTGGTCAGTGTAGATCACTATCTTGGAACCAACCAGATAGGATCTAAACTTGTCGAGAGCGAACACAACAGCCAAAAGCTCCTTTTCGGTTGTTGTGTAGTTCATCTGGGCAGGGTCTAGCACCTTGCTAGCGTAGTAGATAGCACATGGCTTGTTCTCCTTCCGCTGCCCAAGAACCGCTCCCACAGCGTAATCACTCGCATCGCACATCAACTCGAATGGCAAGGTCCAGTCTGGAGGCTGCAGGATGGGTGCTGAGACAAGGGCTTCTTTCAATCGGCAAAACGAATCGACACATTCCTGCGTGAAGATGAAATCAGAGTCCTTGATGAGCAGGTTGGTCAATGGTTTTGCGATTTTCGAGAAGTCCTTGATGAATCGGCGGTAGAAGCCAGCGTGTCCCAGAAAGCTTCGCACAGCTTTGACATTTGTTGGGATCTCCAGCTTCTCGATCACCTCCACCTTGGCTTTGTCAACCTCAATTCCTTTGGAGGTCACCACATGTCCAAGGACAACTCCCTCTTGGACCATGAAGTGACATTTCTCCCAATTCAGGATCAGGTTGACCTCTTCACACTTCTCCAGGATTTTGCAGAGGTTGGCTAGACATGAGTCAAAGCTGGTCCCATAGACAGAGAAGTCGTCCATGAAGACCTCAACCTCTTTCTCGATGAAATCTGAGAAGATAGCCATCATGGCTCTTTGGAAGGTGGCAGGTGCATTGCACAGACCGAATGGCATCCTACGGTATGCGAATGTACCGTAGGGACATGTGAAAGTGGTCTTGTCTTGGTCGTTCGGGTGAATGGGGATCTGAAAGAATCCTGAGTACCCGTCAAGGTAGCAAAAATGAGAATGAGTCGCAAGCCTTTCAAGGAGTTGGTCGACAAACGGCAGTGGGAAGTGATCCTTGCGCGTGGCAGCGTTGAGCTTCCTGTAGTCAATACACATGCGGTACCCAGATACCACACGAGTAGGGACTAGCTCGTCCTTTTCATTTCTCACCACTGTCGTGCCTCCTTTCTTGGGCACCACGTGAACGGGACTCACCCACTTGCTGTCAGAGATGGGATAGATGATGCCTGCATCCAGGAGTTTGAGAATTTCCTTTTTCACCACCTCCTTCAGGTTGGGGTTGAGTCGCCGCTGGTGCTCCACAGACGGCTTGTGATCATCCTCGAGAAGAATCCGGTGTGAGCAGATGGCTGGGTTGATCCCTTTCAAGTCCTTGATCGAGTACCCAATCGCGCCCTTGTGAAATCTCAGCTTCTCCAGAAGTTTGGCGGTTTGATCGGGGTTTAGACTCGCATTGACGATCACAGGACATGATTTTTCTGGATCGAGGAACTCGTATCTGAGATTGGTTGGAAGAGGTTTGAGTTCGGGAGTCGGACGCTCAGGCTGATCGTTGTCACGAGTCGCATCTGGGTGATCTGACTCGTGTGCTGTCGAGACGTCGGCCTTGGCATGCTCCGCTCCACTCCTCGTCTCAGAGTGTGATGTACGATCCTCCAGATCCTCAGGAATCGCATCTGCTGCACAAATTGACTCGCTCGCCTCGCTTGGCAACTTGGAGAGGAATTCAGCGTCTTGGCGCAGCGAGTTGTTGACTTGTTCAAAAAAGTAGTCCTTGGCCAGATCAGCCAAGCACTCCTCTATCCCGTCAACTCGGAAACATGTCTCAGATCGTGACGGATATCTCATGGCGCGATCGATTTGGAATTTCACCTTCTCTCCTCCAAAGTTCAGAGTCAGGATGCCCTGCTTCACGTCAATTATCGCGCCAGCTGTACTCAGAAAAGGTCGTCCCAAGATGATTGGGACTTCCTTATCTTCTTCCATCTCCATGACGACGAAATTGACGGGCACGAAGAACTTCCCAACTTGAACTGGCAGATCCTCCACCACACCAAGTGGAAGTCGGACTGAAGAATCCGCCAACTGCAGTGTCATCCTTGTGGGCTTGAGCTCCCCCACTCCTATGCGATCATAGATGGTGCGTGGCATGAGACTCACGCTCGCTCCTAGATCACACAGGGCTTTCTTGATTGTAGCCTTCCCAATGGTGCATGGAATGGAAAACTTTCCAGGATCGTCCAATTTGGGGGGTAGCTCGCTTTTCAAAATTGCGCTGCACTGCTCCGTCAGCTTGACTGTCGCGTGCCCCTCTAAGCTTCTCTTGTTGGAAAGGATGTCCTTCAGAAACTTGGCATAGGTGGGCATTTGGGTCAAAGCGTCGGTGAAAGGGATGGTGATCTGCAGCTGCTTGATGACGTTTGCGAAGTTGGCGAATTGCTCGTTCAGTCTCGTCTCAGCTAATCTCTGGGGAATGGAACAGGTGACCGGTATGGAGGTGGTTTCTCGGCACCTTTCTTCTTCTGACTACCTGACGCTTCGGATGGAGGTTGTGCAGGTCTTGCCGAGCTGGTGCAGTCTGCACTCGCTTGAGGTTGGATGACCTCAGCTCGTTCTGGATTAACCTCCTTCAGTGGAATTGACACAGGGGTCGGGGTCGCGTCAGGTGTCGCGTCAAGGATCGGATCAACTGTGCCCTCACTTGGCATTGGTGGCTCGTCGTATTGGGTCCCACTTCTCAGAGTGACCGCCTTAGCCTCTTCTCTTGGATTTGGTTCGGGCTGAGCTGGAAGCTTCCCGGGTCGAGAGTGGCTTGAGGTGACCATCTGGCTCAGCTGCTCCAGCAACTTGCTTTGGGCAGCCATTTGAGTGGTCATGCTCTGCATCTGCTCCCACATCATCTGATTCATCTTGCCCTGCTCGTGAGTGAAGTCGTTCACATCAGCGGGCGCATTCGACTTTGAGGGGCCAGATGGAGCTGCTCGGTTGCCTTGATTGGGAAAGGAAGCATTCTGGTAGAAGTTCTTGTTGCCATTGTTGTTGCTGTTGCTGCTGCTCGAAGCTTGGGCTCTCCAATCGTTGTTGTTCGGAGGGGGGTAGTTTCCAGTGTTGTTCGCCCGATTGTTCCAGTTGTTGTTGTTGTTGTACTGCGGCCTCTGGAAGCTGTTGTTGTTGAAGGGCGGTCTGAACGAAGAGTTGTTGAAAGGCGCAGGGTTGTTCTGGTTCGACCTCCAGTGCTGCTGCTCAACCGGATCCTTGGAGTAGGACCGGCTGAAGGGAGGTCTTGGGAAGAAGGAAGGCTCGTTGTTTAGAGAGTTGACCTGCTCACTCTCCTCGTCTTGTTGTACCAGCGGGCATTGCTCGTATGCGTGCCTCTCGTCTCCACACATGACGCAGACTTGAGGTTGCTGTTCGACTGCCTTGACACTGAGCTTGTCCATCGCCCGCTGCATGGCGTCCATCTTAGCGATGAGAGCCATGATGTGATCGAGCTCGTACTTGCCACCTCCTTGGCTACCTCCTTGGCCTCCTCGCTGGCGTGACGTGTCGCGGCCGGACCACTGCTGGTTCTGCGCCATGCTGTCGATCAAGTTCATAGCCTCTAAAGGCTCCCTTGACATCAGCGCGCCTCCCGCAACAGCGTCCACGTAAGCACGTGTGCTCTCGTTCAGGCCGTCGTAAAACGTTTGAATTAAAAACCAGTCGGGTATACCATGGTGTGGACAGGAGTACTGCAATTCTCTAAACCTTTCCCAAGCCTCATTCAGGGGTTCATCAAAAATTTGCCTAAAGCTGGTCAGGTCATGTCTTACCTTGGCTGTCCTCTTGTGAGGGAAAAATCTGGTCAGAAACAATTTGGACAAGTCCTTCCAAGTTCTAACCGAGTCCCTAGGCAAAGATCCTAACCATTTCTTGGCCTTATCCCTAAGAGTGAAAGGAAATAAAGCCAGCTTGGTGTAATCAGCATTCTCACCGTTGGTTTTGATGGTCGTGATGCACTCGAGGAACGTCTGGAGGTGAGCGTGCGGGTCCTCGTGGTCGAGTCCGTGGAAGGTGTTCTGTTGCACCATGTTGACAACCCCCGGATTGAAGTTCGGTTGCTGTCCTGGAATGTGTGGCAGACGGATTGCACCTCGCACGTCTCCAGCTCTCGGCACGTTGAACTCCCGCAGGGTCCGAGGCATGAAAACATCCTCATCATCGTCTGTCAGACGACCGTCTTCTTCTCGCCTTTCTCTGTCTCTTTCTCTGGCCTCTGCCTCCAGTCTGATTCGGGCTTCGTCCTCTGCCCCAGCCATCTCTTCAGGTTCAGGTGCCTTGGTACGGGTCGGACCAGATTGGTGCGGCCTGGCCGTGCCTGAATCGGTACGGGTCGGACCAGATTGGTGCGGCCTAGCCGTACCAGAGGGTGGCTGAGCAGTCTCGGCTGAGTCTGGAGGAGTTTGATCGAACAGTGGGCCCTTGCTTCTCAGATTATACTTCAACCTGTATTTGCCTGCAGGGGGGGTTCAAAAGCCAGTTTTTAGTGATTTTGATTAAGAAAAAGAAAACAAGAAAGATACAAGATAAAATCTAGATTAACTAAGTAAGGTAAAATCTAACTAGGCAATTGGTTACCGTCCCCGGCAACGGCGCCAAAAACTTGTTCGCGCAGAAGCGCAACGCAAGTTTCGGTACGCTTGAGGGCGTACCTTTTAAAACCGCGTTTACACTTCACGAGTAAGGGTTGCAAGTGCACAACCCCTATCGAGTAGTATAATCGGGTATCGATCCACAGGGACGGGCAATTATTTGGTTAGAATCTACCAAACTCAATTAAAAACTAGAAGTGAGAAAGATTTGGTTTGGTATTTAAGTTCCTAAAAGATCAATTCAAACAAATCTGACAATGCAAACAGATGTAATAAAATGCTAGAAGAAATGTAAACTGTGTTTTGATTATGGATAAAAGGCGTTTCCAGGGTTTCAGACTTCATCTATGATCTGCCTCTAGTGGTACGGCCCGTACCAAGTCGGTACGGCTAGGCCGTACTTAACTTGGTAAGGCAAGGCCGTACCACTCTGGTAAGACCCGTACTGGCTTCCCAGAACAGAGCTTACCAGTTCGAGTTGATGCATTTCCTTGCTGGTACCTTGTACTAAACTCTTTGGAAAGGTTCAATTGACCATACCTAAGGTTCCTAAGCCTCAACTGTCGTTTGTTGGATCAAGATCTAGGTTGGAATGCAATTGATTGCCTTTTAGGGATTTCTACACCTCAACTCTCGTGTGTTGGTACAGATCTACCCTAACTGGTTGATTGGAGACCTAAGGCACCCTCTAATCTGTCGATTAGAGGAGAATTCAACCTCTCGGCTTCAATTCGAACAAGTCTACCCTAAACAATTGATTTGGTTGAGAGATTGAGATGATCACATGACCTTGATAGGTTTGATCTAGACCTAGAGGTTCATCATACACAATCACAGCAATCAAAGCAAGAGATGGCAAAGAAAATCACAATCAATCAATCAAAAGAGTTCATACAAGATACAAGTCAAAGAAAGTCAAAGCAAATCAAGAATCCATCTCTAAACCCTAGAAACTGAAATAACTACTCACAGCACATGATCTGATCTAAAAATACAATAAAAGGGATAGAGAAAGCCATGGATCGAAGGGATCGAGAGGAGGAAGCTTGATCCGTCGAGTTTCGCCTCTTTCCTCTTCCTTCCTTCTTGCTCCTAGCTCCTTAGCTCTCTTTCTCTCTCTTACTGTGCTCTCAATTAGATCTGGAATGGAATGAATGTCGAAATTGGAGAGTTCCCCGCTTTAAATAGCCTCTGCCAAAATTTGAATCTGTCAGGCCGCCTTTAGGTACGGCCCGTACCAAAGTGGTACGGCCTGGCCGTACCAGGCGTGAAGAGCTGAAAACGGCTAAGTCTGGTGAGACCCGTACCAAGCCTGGTAAGGGTCGTACCTCATCATCTGAATCGCCGTTTCTTCGTGTGTTTTGCTCCAAACCTGCAGAAAACAAACAAACACTCAGCAGTACCAAATTCTAAAGATATATCTATGAAATGCACATGATTCTGGTGAATTATGGCACGAATCTGGTACTAAAACAGGCCTAAAATAGACTAAATATGCGAGGTATCACAAGTGTTATTTAAAAAAAATAAAAGTCCAATAGATATTCTATACCAACGAAAAATTAATTTTGATTATTTAAGAGTGTTTGGTTGTGTATGCTTTGTAAAAATTAAGAAAAAAGATAAATTTGACTATATGTCAGCAAAACTATTTTTCTAAGATACTCCTCATATATAAAAGGATATAAGTGTTATGACCCTATTACAAAAAAAATATTTATATATGGGGATGTTATATTTTGTGAAGATGAGCCATACTTCAAAGAAATGGACATGAGTGAAACACCACATACAAATGACCAAATAAGTTCGGCACTATACACAAGATGCCAACCATGAGTTTGAAACAAATAACTTTGAAGAAATAATAGACAACATTGATACTAATGATAGTGAGAGAGAAGAAAATTTAGAAGTTAGACGGTCCGTAAGAACACATCTACCATCTACTAGACTTAGAAATTTTATAACTTATACAGTTCAATATCCCATACAAAAATTCATGTTATATGAAAATATTTCTTCTTCTTATAATGTGATCACTCAAATGAGAGCAATGTTTCTTTTAATATTTATAAACTCGAAAATGCTATCGGTTCGGACTGCAAGCGCACAATCCTATCGAGTAGTATATTCGAGGTCGATCCACAGGGAATATTGGTTTAATGCTTTGAGCGATCGAATCACAATCTTTCGAAAGGCTAGACGAAATCTGAAAATTGAGAGATGTTGTTTTGATCAATGTAAATTAGGAAGCAATTAAAAGTAATTAAAATAAAGATAGAGATGAGGATTCCTAGAATTTCGGCACACCATTGCCACTCAATCCGCCTTGACAATATATTCTTGTTGCGTCTGATTTCCTGTTGTTGTTTAATGAAAGACACCACATAGGTCACTGCAATTTATGTTACGCAAGAATGACAGATCTTCACCGAGATTCTACATAGGACACTGCGATTTTCCTTATGCAAATGTCTGATCTCTCAAATACCCCAAATTACTACACAGATCACTGCGATTTACCTTACGCAAGTGATGGAATTTGGTACGCGTTTTGTTGGTCTGGTTTATGGTTTCCCCGCTAAGGTTTTCTTCACATAAACCTAATAGATCTCAACGAGACTAATTCATACAAATAGTTTCTCTTGCCATTAAAGTACTGTCACTACCCTAACGGACTCAAACTAGATCATTGAAGTTAGATGAAGAGATAGTAAATCACAAAAGCATTTTGTTTCAACAACAAGAAATCATAATCAACAGAAATACATATATCAAAACATCAAGAGTAACAAGGTTTACTGCCTAGCCCTAAGAAAAAGAACTTAGCCGCGGGACGGCATTGTTACAAGCACTCCTCTCTTCTCACTTTAATCAAATCTAACCCTAATTACAAAGATAAGTTATTCTTCTGCCCAGGGGCCTTATATAGGAGTGGAGGGACCTCTGGAGGTTGAGTAGGGGCTAAGAAACTGATATGGAAACAGCTGTCGGCAGTTATTCCCCAAGAGGCGCCTTCGGTTACGGACCGTATTGGGCAATACGGTCCGTATTAGGACCTTGACGGTTAGGGTTTAATGCTTCCAGCGCTATCTTCTGGTCTGTGCTAGGCCTGGTCCGTATTAGGCAATACGGACCGTAACAGAGACTTAGTCAATAAGCGTCGCTGATCCGATTAACCCGATTCTAGCTCCATTTGGTGTAAAATAGTTCCAAAACCTGTTTTCTGCAATAAAACATAAAGAAGGGTGACAGTAGCCTTTTCTCTAATTAATTAAACATAAGTGTGAGAAAATATGCAAAACCTAAGCCAAAATCCTACGTAAATCATCATTATTTTGACTCTGATCATAATGTATTTCTAACCTCCATTGAGAAAGAACTAGAACCAAATAATTATCAAGAAGCCATATCCAATCCGGTATGGTGTAATGTCATGAAAGAAGAGCTAAAAGCTCTTGAAAAAAATGAGACATGGGTAATTGTACAATTACCAAAAAACAAAAAACCCATTGGTTGCAAATGGGTATACAAAATCAAATATAATAGTGATGGTACCATAGAACAATACAAAGCAAGATTGGTGATCAAAGGATACACTCAAACATATGTGATAGATTATAATAAAACCTTTGCCCCGGTAGCAAAAATGAATACCGTTAGAATTTTATTTTCTATTGCGGTAAATAATAATTGGGACTTGTACCAAATGGATATAAAAAATGTCTTTCTTCAAGAAACATTTGAAGGAACATTTGAAGAAGAGGTATATATGAACATACCACCCGGTCATAAATTGGAAAACAATTCTAATCTAGTTTGTAGGTTAAATAAATCAATCTATGGATTGAAGCAATTTCCACGGGCATGATATGGAAAACTTAGCTCTTATTTAAATTCTTGCAATTTTAAAATTAGTAGTGCCGATCATTCTTTATTTACTAAAAATGATGGAAAAAACATAACCCTTGTATTAGTATATGTAGATGATATTATAGCTACCGGAAATAGCATAGAGGAAATTAAAAAAGTTAAAAGTCAATTAAAAGAAAATTTTGACATCAAAGACCTTGGATATTTAAAATATTTTCTAGGAATAGAGGTAGCATATTCAAAGTTGTGATTTTTTATTTCTCAAAGAAAATATACTTTTGACCTCTTGAAAGAAACCGGTAAACTAGGGTGTAAACTGATTTCTACCCCAATTGATAGCAAGTGTAAATTAAATAGTGAGGATGGTAAACCGATAAAAGACATAAACCAATTTCAAAGGCTAGTCGGAAAATTAATTTACCTAACGGTCACCCGTCTGGATATTTTCTTTTTCGTAAGTCAAATTAGTAAGTTCATGCAATCACCAAGAACTTCATATTTAGAGGCCATAAATAGAATTAAGGTATTTAAAGAAAAATCCTTGCAAAGGAATTTGGATGAAAAATAATAATTCTAATATTATATGTGGCTATTCCGATGCAGATTGGGCCAAAGTTTCGATAGAAAATTCACTACCGGCTTTTGTACATTTGTAGGCGGAAACTTAGTCACATAGAAAAGCAAGAAACAAAATGTTGTGGCACGATCTAGCGCGGAGCCGGAATATCGTGCCATGATATCAACTGCAATTGAATTAACTTGGATCAAACAACTACTCAATGACATGGGCATTGCATGTGATCAACTAATGAAGATGTATTGTGTTAACAACTCCGCACGACATATCGCATCGAATCCGGTATTCCATGAGCGAACCAAACATATAGAAGTAGATTACCACTTCATTAGAGACAATGTTCAAGCAAAGAAAATAGAGACACCATACGTTAAAAGTGAAGATCAACTAGCAGATATCTTCACAAAAGGTTTGGACCCGAGTCCATTTGAAAAAATTTCAAGCAAACTAGAATTGTACGATATATACATTCCAAACTTGAGAGGGAGTGTTGAGAAATAGGATATAGGTTCTCAGATTAATAATCATCATAGACCTAGAATTAGAGAGCTAGGATTAAATCAAGGAGTTAAATGAGTCTCCTTGCATATATTAAATAATAAATACAATGTATATAGATACCAAAGGTACAAACGGTAACATAAATAGTTTGTAATATATATAGCGATGGACGAATTACTCGTTTGGCACTCAGCTTGAGTGGTTCAAGAAATTACTACCCTCAATCTTGGAAGAACCAGGTATTATCCGAATGAAACCTCTTGTTTATGTTTATTTGTGGCTCATATATGGGTGCACAACATGTGTGTGAGAGAGACAAATCAGGAGGGAGAGAATCACTAAATCCATATCCTCCCAGGTACCTGAAAAGGGAATCTTTTACAATTACTTGATCTGAACCGTTCTTTTTAACTTGGCACGCATCTCAAAGCCCAACAATACTGCCCCGTGCGCTAGCCCGAATCCCAAACTGGCTGAGAGTTAATCTTAAACCGTAAATAGCTAACTGTAAAAGAGAATCTTTTACGGTACCTGGGAGGATATGGATCCGAGAATCAATAGACCTCTATATTAAGCCAACAAATAATATTAGCCAATAATTTTTATGTTCCAATTCAATGCATTGATGGCAGGTTGTATTTTGTTCTTACCGAGACGGCAAGACCCGACATTTTTATTAATATCCAAAGTTTAATACAAATTATTATTTATGTTCAGAATTTCAGCTGATTTTGAAACATGCCCAAGCCGGTCAGAAAATGGCCGACTTAGGGGTAGGAGTAAGCCGGCCATTTTGTGACCGGCTTACTCGTTTTTTTTTTTAAGAGACACTATGAAGAGAAAAATAATGAAACTAACACTGAAAATTTGAATTTTTTTATTTAAATTATTTGATAGATTACTTCTTTTGATATATAATTAGCATATTTATACTAAAATACACTGGATTACTGGAAATTATGTTGAATTACACTATATTAAGTTTAATTACACTAAATTGCATTACATTACGCTAAAATATGGTAAAGTACACTAAATTACATATGAATAGGGACGATATCTTCACTAAAAAGGCGAAAACGACGGCGAAACTTCAAACGGTCATAAAATGGCGCTCGAGTGTCCGATTTCAGCAAATGACCACTTTTCGGAAAGCTGGCGAAAATGTGCATGCGTCCAAGCTAGCTATGCCGAATTTTGAAATTCAGAATTATCAAATAACTAAGGGAAGAGCCTCAAAACTTGAGTTGAAGTTTCCGATTAAAATTTTCATTTCTATTATTCAATCTAAGTAGCTCAGTAAATTAGTTACATAATGAACTTGTAGAATACTAATTTTTACTATTTTTAGAATTTTTTTACTATTTTTTGTGATTCATGAAAGATGGCACATAATCGGTCTACTTTAGCGTAATTTTGCATAGTTTAGCATAATTAGCGACGTTATTGTAATTTAGTGTAATTTAACGTAATTTAGTGTAATTCAACATAATTTATTATAATATAGTGTAATTCAACATAATTTCCAGTAATCTAGTGTATTTTAGTATAAATATGCTAATTATAAATCAAAAGAAGTAATCTAACAAATAATTTAAACAAAAAATTTTAATTTTCAGTGTTAGTTTTTATTATTTTGCTCTTCACAATGTCTCTAAACAAAAAAAAAAAAAGAGTAAGCCGGCCACAAAATGGTCGGCTTACTCCTACCCCCTAAGCCGGCCATTTTCTGGCCGGCTTGGGCATTTTTTGAAATCAGCTGAGATTCTGGACATAAATAATAATTTGTATTAAACTTTGGATATTAATAAAAAAAGTCGGCGGCAAGACCCATGATTTCCTAAATACAATTTATCTATTTTAAAATGTTAATTTGAAACTTTCTCCCTGCTGCTTTATAATAATGACACCTATATATTGTTCCGACATTTTTATAAATACCAAAAAAAAAACAAATTATAAAATCTGCTCTGACCCCAAAATTATTATTAAAAATACCCTAACCGCCCAGCCACTGGGCGGTCCACTCTGGACACCTGACCACTCCAGGGCTGGGTGGTCCACTACCCATATCAGACCGCTCCAGGGCTGAGCGGTCCGCTATAAAACCCCTATAAAATGAGTTTTTTCTCTCTCCTGACCAGCACAGTTTTATTCTAACAACCCCAGAAAAGAGGGGATTTTATGACTATTATCTCGCAATCATGTTTTCCGTGAGGGAGGTTGCAGATTCAAAATTCAGATGAAGAATTTCTTTGTGAATATTTGTAAAATTTATGAATATGGAAGATTTCTATTTTTATTGATCTTTTTGTTATATCTTACAACAAGAGGTATTTGAGCTTTTATACTATATGGAGCCTATTGTACCGGGAGGTAGGGAGACAAATTATGCCCATTTTCTTTCATCTTCCACTGCATTAGCACGACGAGCATGCATTTAATATCCAACATGGATGTCTATATAGTCTCTAATGATATCTAAAGGTGGTGGATAGGAAGTTTTAAAGATTCTTGGATATTTTTTTGTTATACCCTCTAAACTAACAAGTCAAACAAACAACAAGTAAGTGTGTACAAGTAAAAGTAAATAGAGTAGAGTTAGAGAAATTTGACACGCATGATGATAACGGAGTTCGGCATAAAATGCCTACGTCTTCGGTGTAGAGAAACCTCATCGGCGCCTCTTTCCTATTACCTAAAAGTAAAGTATACAACTCGTGACACGTGAGTCCAACAAAGGTGGGAAGTCACGGCCTAACTCGTGTACAAGGTGAGCCTAGAAGCTTGAGTTGGAGAGTCCCAACAAAGGATATCGTCACACAACTATGGATATATGTTAGCAGAAAACGCTCGAGCTAGTGAGTCTCTTTAATGCCCTACAAGCGAAAAATCACTAACTATGGATGGATGATGAAGCCAAAACATATAGTGAAAATTCATATTTTTTCTTCCGAAAAATGACGAAAAGCAAATGTAAAGTAGTCATTTTCTCAATTTATTTACCGGAAACGTCTTTTTGGTAGGTTTTTGAGAAAGTTGCATATTTAGGCCAAAAATAGGACAAAAGCGTCCAATTTAGGCGATTTCTGAAGACAGTCCCAAATCAGGGCATCGCATGGAGCATGCAACACCTCATACGAAGTACACAACACGTGAAATGGCGAAAGTGCAGCAAAATCTGCTAAGTCAGGAAGTCGTGCAGGGTCCCCTATGCCGCAGAATCCGTGGACTGTGTAGATTCTGATAAAATCTCCACCGTTGATGCTAATTTCGGCAGGATTTTCCCAGATGGACGCAATTACTTCAGCAGCAAGTTTTCATAGCTAATTTTGGCTTCATCTAAGCAAACTTGAAGTGCACTCCAAGTTTGCACTACCTCCACTACTCATCTCTCATATTAGGAAGGCTATAAGTACCCTCTTGTAATTGATTTTGGTGTGCGTGTTTAATTGTGTTAAGTCCATAGAATAGAGATTAGCAATCCTCATTGCTAGGTTAAGTTAGAGAGTACTTAGAGAGAGAGGAGTAGCCATCGGAAGTCGAGCAGAAGAAGAATGCGTCATCTAAAGAAGTAGAGGTTCATCCATCTTTAATTGGGTTATAATTTATGTTCTCTTTATTTTATTCTTTCTATTTTGCTATGGCCATGAGTAGCTAATTCTCTCATCTCTAGGGTGAGGGTTGTACTCGAATTCTAAGCTATGTTTTAATATAAGTTTATGTTTTGTATATGTTGATTTGAGTTGGCTTTATCATTTAAACCCCTTTTAGTAAATCCTTGCATACATAGTTATGTCTACTATATGCCAATATACCTCCACATACCAATAGGTGTATGATTTCGTTGCATTCCGGTGTGAGGGGGGATAATGCATGTAAGTATATGTAACACTTCGGCTAACAAGGCCTGGCAGCGGTTCAAAGACTAGGGTTAGAACCCAGTGGGCTCCCTTGGTATGATAGCGTAAATTGGTAATTTAGATTATATTAGGAAACACCTTTTAGGTAGGGTCTTTGGGATATTTAATTGAGAGGTAGAAAAGGGATTGATCAATTGTGTTTGTGTGAGAAAGATAATTGCATACCTATAATACTTTGAACTGATACCCAAAAACCTATCGCAAGATCGAAAAACCTTTCAAATCACATACACAGAAACTCAGCACGCCCTGCGGGGTAGTGACAGTGCCGCATGAGGGTAGCTGTGGGACAATCTAGGCCACGTGCGGGGTGACATGCTGTATGCGGGTTAGAGAGACATCTGAATTTATATTTTGCATAATCTAGAAGTAGAGCATGATCCCTAGAGAATATCTATTTTACTGTTTAACCCAAACCTTAGCACAATTAGCGCCACAGCATAAACCTTGAGGGTATTGAACCTACCTTTTTACTATTAAAAACTATTTTAAAACTTTCAAAACCCCTCAAGTACCTAGACTAGTGAAAAGTTAGATAATTAATACACTATCCCTGTGGATGGACACCCCAATTATACTATACGGTAGGATCATGCGCTTGTGATCTAAACACAAATAAAATTAGGGTTAAAAGGTATATTAATTTATACTGAAAGTTAATAGTTCAATTTGGACTCACCAAGCTTTTTGGCACCGTTGCCGGGAATAAAGTAAGAATTCTCCTTTCGAGAAATTCTTGCATTGTTATTAGGTGTCTAACAGAAATTCTTGCCGGGAATAGAGTAAAAATTTATACTGGGACTAGGACAAAACCCTTTACTTTATTTTAGTTTATTTTTAGCATATTTACTTTTAGCACTTTTATTTTCTGCACTTTCTTTATTTACTTCTCGATCTTTGGGAGCAAGATACTTTGATACATTTCTTCTATAGGTTGTTATCTACGACCCTAGCAAAAAAGGTGTCATCCTACTATCTCCTCAAATAAGGCATAGACGAAAGATAAGTCAGCCTCAAGTTCTAGCAACATGAGTACCCCTAGCATCCTCCAATTTCCGCCAATCCACCTCCCATCACAAGCCCAACTGCGGGAGCAACCTCTAACACGTCATGTCCATTGAGTCAACGCCCTTCCTCTAGATCTAAGGGATCAATGTAGCGTCAAGTTGCCCGAGATAGAGGCGAACGACTTCAACATTAAAAACTCCTACCTCAATCTTGTGACTAGGAGTATTTTTGAAGGAAGGTCATACGAGAACCCTCATATCTACCTCAACAAGTTCAAGAATGCTTGCAACGCGATCAAAGTGAACGGAGCCACAGCCGATGACGTTCGACTTCACCTATTCCCATTCTCCTTAGGAGAATGACCGCAATCATGGCTTGAATCATTAGAGCCCAATTCAATCACAAATTGGACTCAAATGATGAAAGCCTTCCTCGCTAAGTACTTTCTACCCGCCAAAACTGCGCAGTATCGAAGCAGTATTACTTCTTTCACACAGGAAGACGGAAAACTCTAAGCGACGCATGGGATCGTTTCAAGAACTTAGAGAGGGAATGTCCACATCACGGACTGGGAGAATGGCTTACGCTTCAATCTTTTTACGACAGACTACAAGCCTATTCAAGACAAGCACTAGACTAAGCCACAAAATGATCTTTCATGAACCTAAATGCCGACGAAGCTGCGAGAACAATCGCCGACTTATGCCAAAGTCAAAGCTACTCGACATTACGAAAAAGCGTAAAAAGTCTCGTAGCCGACGTATATAGAATTAGCAATCGCACCGCCATCAGTGCTAGACTCAATGAATTATCTGAGCTTATAGATTCCCTTTACCCAACAGGAGAAACTATAGCTGAATTATCGCTATGTGGATCTTCTGGAGGTGTTCATAACCCAGACGACATGTGCCCATTTCTCGTAGAAAAAGAACAAGTCAACTCTGTAAGTGATATTGGTTGATTTTTATCTACTACTGGTTGTATTTCATATTGTCTTTCATCTTCTTCTAGTTGTCTTTCATTTTGTATTGTTTGTCTTTCATGTTCTACTGGTTGTATTTAATCTCATTCTAATTGTATCATCTTCTTCAAGTTGTCTTTCATTTTCTACGAGTTGTCTTTCATCTTCAACTAGTTGGTATTTCATATTATTCTTATTGTATTTCATCTTGTACTGGTTGTCTTTCATGTTCTACAAGTTGTCTTACATATGCTAATGGTTAGTTTTCATCTTCTTCTAGTTATATTTCATCTTGTACCGGTTATTCTTATGTTCTACTTATTGTGTTTCATCTTCTTCTAGTTGTCTTTCAGGTTCTACTTGTTGTGTTTCATCTTCTTCTAGTTATCTTTCATCTTGAACTGCTTGTTTTTCATGTTCTTCTCCTTATTTGTCATGTTCCCCTGGTTGTCTGTCATCTATTACTGGTTGTATTTCATCTTCTTCAAGGTTTATTTCATCTTCTCCTAGTTATCTTTCATCTTCTTCTAGTTATTTTTCATCTTCAACTAGTTGATTTTCATGTTCTTCTAGTTGTCTCTCATCTACTACTAGTTTTTTTTAATTATCTTCTTGCTGTCTTTCATATTCTACTAGTTGTTTTTCATCTTCTTCTAGTTGTCTTCCATCTTGTGCTTCTTTCATCTTCTTCTATTTGTCGTCTTTCATCTATTACTGGTTGCATTTCATGTTGTTTTTCCTCTTCTTCTAGTTGTCTTTCATTTTATACTGTTTGTCTTTCATGTTCTACTGACTGTTTTTTGTATTCTACTGTTTCATCTTCATCTAGTTGTATTTCATTTTCTACTAGTTGTCTTTCATCTTCAACTAGTTATTTTTCATCTTCTTCTAGTTGTCTTTCATGTTCTATTGGTTGCCTTTCATCTACTATTGGTTGCACATCTTATTCTATTTGTCCTTCATTTTGTAATGGTTGTCTGTCATATTTTATTGGTTGTCTTTCATCTACTACTGGCTGTATTTCATCAAGTACTGATTGTTTTTCATGTACCACTGCTTGTCTGTGGTTGTCTTTCATCTACTACTAGTTGTATTTCATCTTCTCCTAGTTATCTTTCATATTGTACTGGTTCGTTTTCATGTTCCACTGGTTGTCTTTCATCTTCTTCTAGTTGTTTTCCATCTTTTACTAGTTGATTTTCATCTCTTCCTAATGGTCTTTCATCTACTGCTAGTTGTTTTTCATCATGTTCTTGTTGTCTTTCATATTCTACTAGTTGTTTTTTATCTTCTTCTATTTGTCATCCATTTGGTACTTGTTGTCTTTGATGTTGCACTGGTTGTCTGTCATGTTCTATTGGTTGATTTTCATCTTCTTCTAGTTGTCTTTCATTTCTACAGGTTGTCTTTCATATTCAAATGGTTGTGTTTCATCTCATTCTAATTGTATTTCATCTTCTTCAAGTTGTTTTTCATTTTATACTAGTTGTCTTTCATCTTCAACTAGTTGGTATTTCATATTCTTCTTGTTCTATGTCATCTTGTACTGGTTGTCTTTCATGTCCTACAAGTTGTCTTTCATATGCTAATAGTTATTTTTCATGTTCTTGTAGTTATATTTCATCTTGTACCGGTTGTCCTTCATTTTCTAGTATTTCATCTTCTTCTAGTTATCTTTGAGGTTCTACTTGTAGTGTTTCATCTTCTTCTAGTTATATTTTCGTCTTGTACTGTTTGTTTTTCATGTTCTTTTACTTATAGTCATGTTCTACTGGTTGCCTTTCATCTACTACTGGTTGTATTTCATCTTCTTTAAGGTTTATTTCATCTTCTCCTAGTTATCTTTCATATTGTACTGGTTGGTTTTCATGTTCCACTGGTTGTCTTTCATCTTCTTCTAGTTGTTTTTCATCTTTTACTAGTTGATTTTCATCCCTTTCAAATGGTTTTTCATCTACTGCTAGTTGTTTTTCATCGTGTTCTTGTTGTCTTTCATATTCTACTAGTTGTTTTTTATCTTCTTTTATTTGTCTTTCATGTTGCAGTGGTTGTCTTTCATGTTCTATTGGTTGATTTTCATCTACTATTGGTTGCATTTCATATTGTCTTTAATCTTTTTCTAGTTGTCTTCCATTTTGTACTATTTGTCTTTCATGTTCTACTGGTTGTCTTTCATATGCAACTGGTTGTATTTCATCTTATTCTTGTATTTCATTTTCTTCAAGTTGTCTTTCGTTTTCTACTAGTTGTCTTTCATCTTCAACTAGTTGGTATTTCATATTGTACTTGTTCCATTTCATCTTGTATTGGTTGTTTTTCAAGTTCTACAAGTTGTCTTTCATATGCTAATAGTTATTTTTCATCTTCTTCTAGTTATATTTCATCTTGTACCGATTGTCCTTCATTTTCTACTTATTGTGTTTAATCTTCTTCCAGTTGTCTTTCAGGTTCTACTTGTTGTGTTTCATTTTCTTCTAGTTATATTTTCATCTTGTACTGCTCGTTTTTCATGTTCTTGTACTTCTCTGTCATGTTCTACTTGTTGTCTTTCATCTACTACTAGTTATATTTCATCTTCCTCAAGGTTTATTTCATCTTCTCCTAGTTATGTTTCATCTTGTACTTGTTGGTTTTCATATTCTATTGGTAGTCTTTCATCTTCTTCTAGTTGTTTTTCATCTTCTACTAGTTGATTTTCATCTTTTTCTAATTGTCTTTCATCTATTACTAGTCTTTCATATTCTACTAGTTATTTTTTCATCTTCTTCTAGTTGTCTTTCAGGTTCTAATTGTTGTGTTTCATCTTCTTCTAGTTGTCTTTCATCTTGTACTGCTTGTTTTTAAATGTTTTCTACTTATCTGTCATGTTCTAGAGGTTGTTTTTCATCTAATACTGGTTGTATTTCATCTTCTTCAAGGTTTATTTCATCTTCTCCTAGTTATGTTTCATCTTGTACTGGTTGGTTTTTATGTTTTACTGGTTGCCTTTCAGCTACTACTGGTTGCATTTCATCTTATTCTAGTTGTATTTCATCTTATTCTAGTTGTCCTTCATGTTGTAATGGTTGTCTGTCATGTTTTATTGGTTGCATTTCATTACTACTAGTTGTATTTCATCAAGTACTGATTGTTTTTCACGTACCACTTCTTGTGTGTGGTCTTTCATCTACTACTGGTTGTATTTCATCTTGTTCAAGGTTTATTTCATCTTCTCCTAGTTATCTTTCATCTTGTACTGGTTGGTTTTCATGTTCTACTAGTTGTCTTTAATCTTATTATAGTTGTTTTTCATCTTTTACTAGTTGATTTTCATCTTCTTCTAGTTGTTTTTCATCTACTACTAGTTGTTTTTCATCATGTTCTAGTTGCCTTTGATATTTTACTAGTTGTTTTTTTATCTTCTTCTATTTGTCTTCCATCTTGTACTGGTTGTCTTTCATGTTGCACTGGTTGTCTGTCATGTTATATTGGTTGATTTTCATCTACTACTGGTTGGATTTTTCTTGTCATTCATCTTCTTCTAGTTGTATTTTATGTTGTACTGTTTGTCATTCATGTTCTACTGGATGTCTTTCATATTCAACAGGTTGTAATTCATCTCATTCTAATTGTATTTCAGCTTCTTCAAGTTGTCTTTCATCTTCAACCTAGTTGGTATTTCATATTCTTCTTGTTGCATTTCATCTTGTACTGGTTGTTTTTCATGTTCTACAAGTTGTCTTTCACATGCTAATAGTTATTTTTCATATTCTTCATGTTCTATTTGTTGTGTTTCATCTTCTTCTAGTTGTCTTTCTGGTTCTACTTGTTGTGTTTCATCTTCTCCTAGTTGTCTTTTAAAGGTTGTTTTTCATCTAATACTGGTTGTATTTCATCTTCTTCAAGGTTTATTTCATCTTATCCTAGTTATCTTTCATCTTGTACTGGTTGGTTTTCCTGTTTGGTCTTTCATCTTATTCTAGTTGTTTCTTCTAGTTGTCTCGCAACTACTACTAGTTTTTTTTTCATTATCTTCTTGTTGTCTTTCATATTCTACTAGTTGCTTTTCATCTTCTTCTATTTGTCTTCCATCTTGTACTGGTTGCATTTCATGTTGTCTTTCCTCTTCTTATAATTGTCTTTCATGTTCTACTGGCTGTCTTTTGTATTCTACTGGTTGTATTTCATCGTCATCTAGTTGTCTTTCATATTCTTCTAGTTGTCAATCTTGTACTAATTGTTTTTAATGTTCTATTTGTTGCCTTTCATCTACTACTGGTTGTATTTCATCTTGTACTAGTTGGTTTTCATGTTTGGTTGTCTTTCATCTTATTCAAGTTGTTTTTCATCTGGTCTTTCTTCTACTGCTAGTTGTTTTTCATCATGTTCTTGTTGTCTTTCATATTCGACTAGTTGTTTTTTATCTTCTTTTATTTGTCATCCATCTGGTACTTGTTGTCTTTCATCTTCTCCTAGTTATCTTTCATCTTCATCTAGTTGTTTTTCATCATCTACTAGTTGATTTTCATCTTCTTCTAGTTGTCTCTCAACTACTACTAGTTTTTTTTTCATTATCTTCTTGGTGTCTTTCATATTCTACTAGTTGTTTTTCATCTTCTTCTATTTGTCTTCCATCTTGTACTATCTATCATGTTCAACTGGTTGTCTGTCATGTTTTATTTGTCGTCTTTCATCTACTACTAGTTTCATTTCATGTTGTCTTTCCTCTTCTTCTAATTGTCTTTCATTTTATACTGTTTGTCTTTTCTCATGTTCTACTGGTTGTATTTCATCTTCATCTAGTTGCCTTTCATTTTCTTCTAACTTCTCATCTTCAACAAGTTGTATTTCATTTTCTCCTAGTTATCTTTCATCTTGTACTGGTTGGTTTTCATGTTTTACTGGTTGCCTTTCATCTACTATTGGTTGCATTTCATCTTATTCTAGTTGTATTTCTTCTTATTCTAGTTGTCCTTCATGTTGTAATGGTTGTCCGTCATGTTTTATTGGTTGCATTTCATCTACTACTAGTTGTATTTCATCTTCTTCTAGTTGTCTTTCATCAAGTACTGATTGTTTTTCATGTACCACTGCTTGTGTGTGGTTGTCTTTCTTCTACTATTGGTTGTATTTCTTCTTCAAGGTTTATTTCATCTTCTCCTTGTTATCCTTTCATCTCGTACTGGTTGGTTTTCATGTTTTACTAGTTGTATTTCATCTTCTTCTACTTGTTTTTCATCTTCTTCTAGTTGTCTTTCATCTTGTACTAGTTGTTTTTTATCTTGTACTGGTTGCCTTTCATGTTGCACTTGTTGCCTGTCATGTTCTATTGGTTGATTTTCATCTGCTACTGGTTGCATTTCATGTTGTCTTTCATCTTCTTCTAGTTGTCTTTCATTTTGTACTGTTTGTCTTTCATGTTCTACAAGTTGTCTTTCATATGTTAATAGTTATTTTTCATCTTCTTCATGTTATATTACATCTTGTACTGGTTGTCCTTCATGTTCTACTTGTTGTGTTTCATCTACTTCTAGTTGTCTTTCATGTTCTACTAGTTGTCTTTCATCTTCAACTAGTTGTATTTCATCTTCATCTAGTTGTCTTTTATCTTGTACTAATTGTCTTTCATGTTTTATTGGTTGCCTTTCATCTACTACTGGTTGCATTTCATCTTATTCTAGTTGTCCTTCATGTTGTAATGGTTGTCTGTCATGTTTTATTGGTTGTCTTTCATCTACTACTGGTTGTATTCAATCTTCTTTTAGTTGTCTTTCATCATGTATTGATTGTTTTTCATATACTACTGCTTATGTGTGGTTGTCTTTCATCTACTACTGGTTGTATTACATCATTTTCAAGATTTATTTCATCTTCTCCTAGTTATCTTTCATCTTGTAATGGTTCAGAAAACAAGTTCACAGCTCAGTACAGATTGGTTTCTCTCTTTTCTTGGAGAAGAAAAGCATACGAGGTGCTGGCGCCATAGACTGAGGGTTTGAAAGTGAACGAACAAGCCGTAGCTGCTACTTTAGTTTAGTTCATATTTCTGAGAAAGATTGAAGTGAAATTTGACTTACCCAATGAATGTTGTCAGCCTGAGCATCAATCCACTTTTTTTTTATGAAGAGTCCGCCGACCAAGTCATTCCTGGACTGGTCCGCCTGTAGCTAGAATCAAGCTATGAGGACGACTTCGAAGTGAGGAGGTTTTCATCAGCAGATGATTAATCTATCCTCTCTGCTCACAGAAAGGGAAAGCTACTCTTCTTTAGTATATCAAAAAATACTACTGGTTGTCTTTCATCTTCTTCTAGTTGTTCTTCATCTTTTACTAGTTGATTTTCATCTTCTTCTAGTTGTTTTCATCTACTATTAGTTGTTTTTCATCATGTTCTAGTTGTCTTTGATATTCCACTAGTTGTTTTTTATCTTCTTCTATTTGTTTTTCCATCTTGTACTGGTTGTCTTTCTTGTTGCACTAGTTGTCTGTCATGTTATATTGGTTGATTTTCATCTACTACTGGTTGGATTTTCATATTGTCATTCATCTTCTTCTAGTTGTATTTCATTTTGTATTTTTGTCTTTCATGTTCTACTTGATGTCTTTCATATTCAACAGGTTGTAATTCATCTCATTCTAATTGTATTTCAGCTTCTTCAAGTTGTCTTTCATTTTCTACTACTTGTATTTAATCTTCAACTAGTTGGTATTTCATATTTTTCTTGTTGTATTCCATCGTGTACTGGTTGTTTTTCATGTTCTACAAGTTGTCTTTCATATGCTAATAGTTATTTTTTATTTTATTCTAGTTGTCTTTCAGGTTCTACTTGTTGTGTTTCATCTTCTTCAAGTTGTCTTTCATCTTGTACTGGTTTTTCATGTTCTTCTACTTATCTGTCATATTCTATTGGTTGTCTTTCATCTACTACTGGTTGTATTTCATCTTCTTCAATCTTCTCCTAGTTATTTTTCATCTTGTACTGGTTGGTTTTCATGTTCTACTAGTTGTCTTTCATCTTCTTCTAGTTGTTTTTCATCTTTTACTAGTTGATTTCCATCTTCTTCTAGTTGTCATTCATCTACTACTAGTTGTTTTTCATCATGTTCTTGTTATCTTTCATATTCTACTAGTTGTTTTTTATCTTCTTCTATTTGTCTTCCATCTTGTACTAGTTGCCTTCCATGTTGCACTGATTGTCTGTCATGTTCTATTAGTTGACTTTCATCTACTACTGGTTGTATTTCATCTTATTCAAGGTTTATATCATCTTCTCCTAGTTATCTTTCATCTTGTACTGGTTGGTTTTCATGTTCTACTGGTTGTTTTTCATCTTCTTCTAGTTGTTTTTCATCTTATACTAGTTGATTTTCATCTTCTTCTAGTTGTTTTTCATCTACTACTAGTTTATTTCATTATCTTCTTGTTATCTTTCATATTCTACCAATTGTTTTTTCATCTTCTTCTATTTGTCTTCCACCTTGTACTGGTTGCCTTTCATGTTGCAGTGGTTGTCTGTCATATTCTATTGGTTGACTTTCATCTACTACTTGCATTTCATGTTTTCTTTCATCTTCTTCTAGTTGTCTTTCATTTAGTACTGTTTGTTTTTCATGTTCTACTGGTTGTCTTTCATATTCAACAGGTTGTATTTCATCTCATTCTAATTGTATTTCATCTTATTCAAGTTGTCTTTTATTTTCTACTAGTTGTCTTCATCTTCAACTAGTTGGTATTTCATATTCTTCTTGTTGCATTTCATCTTGTACTGGTTGTCTTTCATGTTCTACAAGTTGTCTTTCATATGCTAACAGTTATTTTCCATATTCTTCTTGTTATATTTCATCTTTTTCATCTTCATGTTCTACTTGTTGTGTTTCATCTTCTTTTAGTTGTCTTTCAGGTTCTACTTGTTGTGTTTCATCTTCTTCTGGTTGTCTTTCATCTTGTACTGCTTGTTTTTAATGTTCTTCTACTTATCTGTCATGTTCTAAAGGTTGTTTTTCATCTAATACTGGTTGTATTTCATCTTCTTCAAGGTTTATTTCATCTTATCCTAGTTATCTTTCATCTTGTACTGGTTGGTTTTCATGTTTGATTGTTTTTCATCTTATTCTACTTATTTTTCATCTTCTACTAGTTGATTTTCATCTTATTCTAGTTGTCTCTCAACTACTACTAGTTTTTTTTTCATTATCTGCTTGTTGTCTTTCATATTCTACTAGTTGTTTTTCATCTTCTTCTATTTGTCTTCCATCTTGTACTAGTTGTCTTTCATGTTGTACTGGTTGTCTGTCATGTTCTATTTGCCGTCTTTCATCTGCTATTGGTTGCATTTCATGTTGTCTTAACTCTTCTTCTAGTTGTCTTTCATTTTATACTGTTTGTATTTCATGTTCTACTAGCTGTCTTTTGTATTCTACTGGTTGTGTTTCATCTTCATCTAGTTGTCTTTCATTTTCTACTAGTTGTCTTTCATCTTCAACTAGTTATTTTTCATATTATTTTAGTTGTCTATCTTATACTAACTGTCTTTCATGTTCTATTGGTTGCATTCCATCTACTACTGGTTGTATTTCATCTTATTCTAGTTGTCCTTGATGTTGTAATATTTATTTTTCATCTTCTGTTATTCGTCTTTCATCATGTACCGGTTGTCTTTCATGTTGTACTGGTTGTTTGTCATGTTTTATTTGTCGTCTTTCATCTACCACTCGTTGCATTTCATATTGTCCCTCTTCTTGTAGTTGTCTTTCATTTTCTACTAGTTGTCTTTCATCTTCAACTAGTTGTCTTTCATGTTCTATTGGTTGCCTTTAATCTACTACTGGTTGCATTTCATCTTATTCTAGTTGTATTTTATCTTATTCTAGTTGTCCTTCATGTTATAATGGTTGTATGTCATGTTTTATTGGTTGCATTCATCTACTAGTTGTCTTTCACCTTCTACAAGTTGTCTTTCATATGCTAATAGTTATTTTTCATCTTCTTCTAGTTATATTTCATCTTGTACCGGTTGTTCTTCATGTTCTACTTATTGTATTTCATATTCTTCTAGTTGTCTTTCAGGTTCTTTTTGTTGTGTTTCATCTTCTTCTAGTTGTTTTTCATCTTGTACTTCTTGTTTTTCATGTTCTTCTACTTATCTGTCATGTTCTATTGGTTGTCTTTCATCTACTACTAGTTGTATTTTATCTTCTTCAAGGTTTATTTCATCCTCTCCTAATTATCTTTCATCTTGTACTATTTGGTTTTCTTGTTCTACTGCTTGTTATTCATCTTGTTCTATTTGTTTTTCATCTTTTATGATTTTCATCTTCTTCTAGTTGTCTTTCATCCAATATTGTTTTTCATCATGTTCTTGTTGTCTTTCTTATTCTAATAGTTGTTTTTCATCTTCTTTTATTTGTCTTCCATCTTGTACTGGTTGTCTGTCATGTCCTAGTGGTTGACTTTCATCTACAACTGGTTGCATTTCATGTTGTCTTTCATCTTCTTTTAGTTGTCTTTCATTTTATACTGTTTGTCTTTCATGTTCTACTGGCTGTCTTTTGTATTCTACTAGATGTATTTCATCTTTATCTAGTTGTTTTTTATTTTCTACTAGGTGTCTTTAATCTTCAACTAGTTATTTTTCATCTTCTTCTAGTTGTGTAATAATTCTCTTTGATGTTCTATTGGTGGTATTTCATCTACTACTGGTTGCATTTCATCTTATTCTAGTTGTTCTTCATGTTGTAATGGTTGTCTGTCATGTTTTATTGGTTGCCTTTTATCTACTACTGACTGTATTTCAGCTTCTTTTAATTGTCTTTCATCAAGTACTGATTGTTTTTCATGCATTCTACTTATCTGTCATGTTATACTGGTTGCCTTTCAGCTACTACTGGTTGCATTTCATCTTATTCTAGTTGTCCTTCATGTTGTAATGGTTGTCTGTCATGTTTTATTGGTTGCATTTCATCTACTACTAGTTGTATTTCATCTTCTTGTACATTTCATCAAGTACTGATTGTTTTTCACGTACCACTACTTGTGTGTGGTCTTTCATCTACTACTGGTTGTATTTCATCTTCTCCTAGTTATCTTTCATCCTGTACTGGTTGGTTTTCATGTTCTACTGGTTGTTTTTCATCTTCTTCTTCTTGTTTTTCATCTTTTACTAGTTGATTTTCATCTTCTTCTAGTTGTCTTTCATCTACTAGTTGTTTTTCATCATGTTCTTGTTGTCTTTCATATTCTACTAGTTGTTTTTTAATCTTCTTCTATTTGTCTTCCATCTTGTACTAGTTGTCTTTCATGTTGCACTGGTTGTCTGTCATTATTTATTAGTTGATTTTCATCTTCTACTAGTTGCATTTCATATTGTCTTTCATCTTCTTCTAGTTGTCTTTCATTTTGTACTATTTGTCTTTCATGTTCTACTAGTTGTATTTCATCTCATTCTAATTGTATTTCAGCTTCTTCAAGTTGTCTTTCATTTTCTACTAGTTGGTATTTCATATTCTTTATGTTGTATTTCATCTTCTTCTATTTGTCTTCCATCTTGTAATGGTTGTCTTTCATGTTGTACTGGTTGTCTGTCATGTTCTATTTGTTGTCTTTCATCTACTACTGGTTGTATTTCATGTTGTATTTCATCTTCTAGTTGTCTTTCATTTTGTACTGTTTGTCTTTCATGTTCTACTGGCTATCTTTTGTATTCTACTAGTTGTATTCATCTTCTTCTAGTTGTATTTCATTTTCTACTAGTTGTCTTTCATCTTCAACTTATTGTTTTTCATCTTCTTCTAGTTGTTTTTTCATCTTCTTCTAGTTGTATTTCATATGCTACTGGTTGCATTTCATATTTTCTTTCATCTTCTTCTAATTGTCTGTCATTTGTACTAGTTGATTTTCATGTTCTACTGACTGTCTTTCATATTCTACTGGTTGTATTTCATCTCATTCTAGTTTTTTATCTTCTTCTAGTTGTCTTTCATTTTGTACTAGTTATCTTTCATGTTTTATTGGTTGCCTTTCATTTACTACTGGTTAAATTTCATCTTATCCTAATTGTATTTCATCTTCTTCTAGTTGTTTTTCATGTTGTATTGGTTATCTATCATATTTTATTGGTTTTCATTGATGTACTACTGGTTGTATTTCATTTTCTTATAGTTGTCTTTCATCATGTACTGCAGCTTGTCTTTCTTGTTCTCCTGGTTGTCTTTCATGTACTACTGGTTGTATTTCATCTTCTTCAAGTTGTGTTCATCTTATTCAAGTTGTATTTCATCTTCTTCTTGTTGTCTTTCATCTTGTACTGGTTATCTTTCAAGTTCTACTAGTTGTCATTCATCTTCTATTAGTTATTTTTCATATTCTTCTAGTTGTCTTTTATCTTGTACTGGTTGGTTTTCATGTTTTACTGCTTGTCTTTCATTTTTATCTTCTACTAGTTATTTTTCATATTCTTCTAGTTGTTTTTCATCTACTACTAGTTGTTTTTCATCATCTTCTTATTGTCTTTTATATTCTACTAGTTCTTTTTCATCTTGTTCTAATTGTCTTCCATCTTGTACTGGTTGACTTTCATGTTGTACTGGTTGTCTCTTATGTTGTATTGGTTGTCTGTCATATTCTACTGGTTGTATTTCATCATTCTTCAAGTTGTGTTCATCTTCTACTTGTTGTTTTTCATCTTCTTTTAGTTGTCTTTCATCTTCAACTTGTTGTCTTTGATGTTCTACTAGTTGTCTTTCATTTTCTTCTGGTTGTCTTTCATCTTGTTAAAGTTGTTCTTCATGTTCTACTGGTTGTCTTTCATGTTCTGTTGGTTGCCTTACATCTACTACTGGTTGCATTTCATGTTTTCTTTCATATTCTTCTAGTTGTTTTTCATCTTGTATTTCATGTTCTACTAGTTGTATTTCATTTCATTCTAGTTGTATTTCTTCTTCTTCTTCTTTTATTTGTCCTCGATCCGCTACTAGTTTTCTTCATCTTCTTTTAATTGTTTTTCATCTTCATCTAGTTGTCTTTCATCTTTTTCTAGTTATTTTTCATCTACTACTAGTTTTTCATCATCTTCTTGTTGTCTTACATGTACTACTAGTTGTTTTTCATCACCTTCTTGTTGTCTTACATATTCTACTAGTTGTTTTTAATCTTCTTCTGGTTGTCCGTCATGTTTCATTTGTTGTCTTTAATCTACTACTTGTTGTATTTCAACTTTCATCTTGTAATGATTGTATTTCAAGTTGTTCGGCTGTCTTGTTCTGCTGGTTGTCTTCATCTACTACTGGTTGTATTTTATCTTCTTCAAGTTGTATTTCATATTCTTCTTGTTGTCTTTCATACTAGTTGTATTTCATGTTCTACCAGTTGTCATTCATCTTCTACTAGTTTTTCATATTCTTCTAGTTGTCTTTCATCTTGTACATGTTGTATTTCATGTTCTTCCAGTTGTCCTTCATCTTCTACTTATTTTTTTCATCTTCTTCTACTTATATTTCATCTTATACTAGTTGGTTTTCATGTTTTACATGTTGTCTTTCATCTTATTCTAGTTGATTTTCATCTTCTACTATTTGCTTTTTATATTATTCTAGTTGTCTTTCATCTACTAGTTGTTTTCCATCAGTCTGTCATGTTCTATTGGATGTTTTTCATCTACTACTAGTTGTTTTTCCATCTTGTACTAGTTGTCTTTCATGTTTTTCTAGTCCTCTTTCATGTTCTACTGGTTGTCTTTGATAAGCCTCAATTATATATACTTTTAGTTAGGGTTTCACCTCTAAAACTGTGCCAAATTTCTTGTAATTTAGTTTAGTTTAGTATAGAATGCACCAAAGAACCAAGTTACTACTTTTGCCTTAGTTAAATTACAGAAATCGAGCAAATGGAGCAAAATACAAGCTGGTGTGGGCCGCACAAAATCAATTCGGCTAAAAAAGAATTTCGAGATTAAAATCAAGTTTTCTCCAACTCTACCTGAGAGTTTTGTGGCCTATACAACCATTTTGTGCGGCCGCATAAACCAAACAAGCCCATTTTATGCGGGCCGCACAAACCTTCTTTCTTTGCAAAATCTGCTAATTTCTCATTTTGTGCGGGCCACACAGATTTTATGAAGGCTGCACGGGAGGCCGCACCAATGCCAATCTTGCCTTATTTCGCGATATCTTCTCAAATTTGCTACCAGATTTTGGGGGATTATTTTCCAAGACACAGAAATTGTTATATATTGGCAGGAGGCAGCAGGAGGAGACACTTTTAATTGAGCTTTTATTCTAGAAAATTCTCTACATCTATTCTACCTTATCCGAGTGAATCAAGGCGAGATTTGTGCAGACAAGGGCAGCGAGCAAGGAGATTGGTGTACTCTATTCTCTTTCTTATTTTTCTTAGTTTTATCATGTTTTCTCTTGTATTTCTTATGGATGTTAGCACACCCATGAGATGCTAGATTTCCTCTCTAGGGACTTAGGCTTTAAGCATGAACTTGTGTTAAAATCTACCTTACTTGGATAGTTGTTTGCTTGCATGTTTGTTCTTGTAGATTTTATTATTCATGTGATTGCATAATTTGTGTTGCTTGTTAATTAGCGTCCCGCTTTAGTTTAATCAACTTGAGTAGATTTGGATCAAGAATTGATGGTACCAAATTATGTACATGATAAGCCTAGGATTTGATATTAGAAATGACCAAATCTAATTCTTAGTCCGGAACCACAAGGAACAAAGGTTGAATTAAGGTAAAGGACTTAATCGTGAAACCTCATATTTAATTGGGACGAACCGAATATTGGTATGAAGGACTTAATCGTGAAGTATCAGTATTTAAGGATAAACTAGGCTAACCTATTATTTAAGCACGTCATTAATTTACGAAAGTGACCCTTAATGGTTTTTAAGGCTTAGAAACCTCATCATTGCAAACATGAATTTAGAAACCAATTAAGTGTGGATTTAAACCAAGTGATTGTATGCCAATAGCCCCTAGACTTCTCTCTATTTGAATTACAAAACTCATTTTATTTGTATGTTTAAATTGCTTTGTTTTAGTTAAACTCTCATTCAGGTATTGAACCCAACCAAACTAATTTGCAACAAACCCCCTCGTTTACTTTATTTGCACTTCTTTAGAATTAATTAATTTAGTAAAAAGTAATATTTCTCGTTATCTTTGGATCGATACCTAAATTACTACAATGATAGGTTGTATGCTTCCAACCGACCTATCATTGTGTATCAAGGTTTTATAAATTTAAAACTGAAAAAGTGTATCCAATCGATCAAAAATCCAATACCTAAAATACACAACAGTCTTTTATCTGCTACTAGTTGTTTTTCATCTTCTTCTAGTTGTATTTCATCGTGTATTGGTTGTCATGAATGTTCTACTTGTTGTCTTTCATCTTGTACTGGTTGTCTTTCAAGTTCTACTAGTTGTCATTCATCTTCTATTTGTTACTTTTCATATTCTTCTAGTTGTCTTTCATCTTATACTTGTTGGCTTTCATTGTCTTTCAGTTGTCCTTCATCTTCTACTAGGTTTTTTTCAACTTCTTCTAGTTATATTTCATCTTGTACTGGTTGGTTTTAATATTCTACTGGTTGTCTTTCATTTTCTTCTAGTTGTTTTTCATCTTCAACTAGTTGATTTTCATGTTTTACATGTCTTTCATCTTCTTCTAGTTGATTTTCATCTTCTTCTAGTTGATTTTCATCTTCTACTAGTTGTTTTTCATATTCTTCTAGTTGTCTTTCATCTACTACTTGTTGTTTTTCATCTTTTTCTAGTTGTTTTTCATCTAGTTCTTGTTGTCTTCCATCTTGTACTGGTTCTCTTTCATGTTGTACTGCTTGTCTGTCATGTTCTGTTGGTTGTATGTCATGTTGTACTGGTTATCTTTCATCTACTATTGGTTGTATTTCATCTTCTTCTAGTTGTTTTTTATCTTGTACTGGTTGTTTTTCATCTTCTACTAGTTGTTTTTCATATTCTTCTAGTTGTATTTCATGTACTACTAGTTGTTTTTCATCATCTTCTTGTTGTTTTTCATATTCTACTAGTTCTTTTTCATCTTGTTCTAGTTGTCTTCCATCTTGTATTGGTTGTCTTTCGTGTTGTACTAGTTGTCTTTCGTGTTGTACTGGTTGTCTGTCATGTTCTATTGGTTATCTTTCATCTACTACTGGTTGTATTTCATCTTCTTCTAGTTTTCTTTCATCTTGTACTGGTTGTCTTTCATGTTTTTCTGGTTATCTTTCATCTTCTAGTAGTTTTTCATCATCATCTACAAGTTGTTTTTCATCATCTTCTTGTTGTCATTCATATTCTACTAATTGTTTTTCATCTTATTCTTGTTGTCTTCCATCTTGTACTGGTTGTCTGTCATGTTCTATTGTTTGTCTTTTATGTTGTACTGGTTTTCTTTCATCTACTATTAGTTGTATTTCATCTTCTACTAGTTATTTTCCATCTTCTTCTAGTTGTCTTATATCTTCTACTTGTTGTCCTTGATGTCCTAGTGGCTGTATTTCATCTTCTTTTGTTGTCTTTCATCTTATACTGGTTGTCTTTCAAGTTCTATAGTTGTCATTCATCGAGGAAAGGCAAGGGTCTTGGCACCTAATATTTCCTCCCGTCAATTGTAATATTTCCTTCCTTTCTTCCGGTGCAAGAAAATCTGAATTTGACGATTTAGTTGAATCGGTGAAAGGCTCGATGACTCTTCTCATTTGACGATTTAGTTGAATCTGTGAATTGTATTTCAGTTTTTTCATATGTATTTATTGAACTTTTGTTCAGCGTGATTTTTATATTCCAACTTTATGGAGCTCACTAAGTACACTGTGAATCGCTTGATGATTTCAATTTCTGCTCATGCTCGTATCTGATTGTTGTTGGGAATTTGGTTGTTATTTGTATAGTCAATTTCAAGCATTCCATGATCTTCTAAGCATTTAAAGAAAATTAAATAAGGGACAATGATAGGGACCTAGTTGCAGTTTTTGTGCATTTTGTTCTGACAGCTGAGTTGTTCAGGCTTCTGTAAACTAACTCATTCGATACCAGTCCCTTTGAGCAATTGTACCGTTTTATGGAAATTCAAAGACAACGAAGCCTTAAGTCTTGTATTGGTGTACCTGTACCGTACTGGTAGTGCACTAGTATCTGAACAATAGAAAAATAAAGAAACAAACAATGCTGGTATTTGGGTGAATGAAGAGCAAATCTGAGTAATCTCATATATCCTAATTTTTTTTACTTAACTACCCTGAAAGATTTATATGGTCTGCAAAGCTTAGACAAATATTTGCATTCAAGATAAACTCATCATTTCTAGGTTCACAGATTAATCAAAACAAACCAAATAATCTCATTTTTCACAAATAATAAAAAGGTCAATCAAGTGTTGACTGAAATTAAAATTTGACAAATAAAACTGATATATCATGTTAAACTACAATGTGTCGTAGCCCCTGTATAATTGCAAACCCCAAACAAAATTAAAGTTAAGATAAAATGCAAAGGACTGAAGAACTGGACTTGGACAGATGGTGAACTGATCAGCGAAGTCCCTCTAATCTCTCATCCTGATCAAGAAGAATTGACACAAAGAACATAATCAAACTGGAAGAAAGCAGATGAACTATAAAAGAAAATTATTAAAATCACTCAATTTCTTATAAGATGAATTGGTGTCGTGACTCCAAGTTCAACCAAAGGAAGGGAGATGCTCCAGCGTACCTGGTGGTTGTTATTTGTTGGGAATTTGGTTGTTATTTGTACAATGTTAATTAAGCAATAAAGATGCAATTTTGTAACATTAAACTTGCATCATTGTCACATAAGCAATAAAGGTACAGTTTCACTGATACATATTGAGGTAGCACATATCATAGCACAAATTAGTGGTTTGACCTGAAAAATACTGAGGTTTTGCCAAGTAACTGTCGAGAAGGTATGCAATTGATTTTTCATTCTAAGCTATTTCATTACCTTTTTTTGGGGGAAATTTTAACAATTAACCAGTGCAATTTTTGGTATGATAAAAATCCAATGGCATCTACAGTTCTATGATATGTTGGGACAACAATACCCTTGGAAACTATAAAACAGTAACTATACTAGCAATCTATTTTCTTCACTGACAACTTATTTTCCAAGGGTAAATTTTTGTTTATTCAAATTAGATATTAGTAAGGATCTTGATGGATTCAAACCATCCCCCCGTCCCCCCCCCCCCCCCCCCCCCAAAGATTCAGGGACTCTGTCCAAATATTTGAGCTAAAGATTCATTTCACAAGACAACTAATGCATGTACATCTAATACACGTCAAAAGATATACATAAAACAAGTGCCAGAACTAAGTACTAAAATCCAGTACCAACTACATATCTGATTTTCACAGTTCAGGCCATAATTAGATAGTAACAGTTTACCAACTTGTCAGTCGACTCTGTTACCAACTGGTACCAGTGCCAATTCAAATCTCTCGCGTTCTCTGGTACAAACAAGTACTAAGTATCACCCCCTCCAAGTTAAAGCAAGAAAAAACCTGTACAATGGGATCCAAACATCCTGTGCAGGAGAGGAGTGAGCAGATTTCGTGTGCGAGGTGGTCCGAGTGCGAAATGTTCACTGGCAAGGGAACTGTGACGGCCGAGTTCGCTGGATTTCTGTGTATATGCCTATATTCTAGAAGCAGTTTTGAGGTTACTGCCGATCTTATAAGTTCTACCTCAATGAACCATTTACAGGTGGTTTTGTTCAAATTGGTGTGCTTAGTTTGGAAATTGTTTCAGTATTGCAATGAGCAGCTTTTGAGAATTGAGATATGGAAATTGGTGTGCTTAGTTTCAGTATTGGCACCAATAAGAGATGAGAAACCAGTAAAAATGGGTGAAAAAATATCTATTTCAAAAGTTTAAAAATAAAGGGTATAATGGTCAATTAGATTTTTAAAATAAAAATAAAAAATAAAATAAAATAAAGGGATAGAAGATTGAATGTTACATACAGATATTGGATATTATAGTGATTTGATGGAGAAATTAGCTATTTCAAAAGTTTAGATGGGTACACCAGAAATTTTCTGGTACAAAGAGAACCCAAAAGACGAGAAAAATGTTGATCAAAATCAGAAATGAAAGAAATGAATGGTACATGGCCAATCCGCCACTGTATGGGCCATAGCCCAAATCACTAGACCAAATTTAAGTACATTAAAAAATACAAAACAAACACTTCACCATTGTCGATCGACTGGAAATGTCTGGATTCCTCTTCCAAGGCCACGTAGACATGTAACTGGGGACACATGTCACTTACAAACCCATCCTCTTAAACCCCTACTTGCACTATATACCAGCACCAGAACTTTCTCCATAGATAGAGAAGTAATAGAGATCACCACAGAAAAAATAAAAAGGAAAGGAAAGCAATAGAAGGAGAAAATGGCAACAAGCAAAGAGGATATAAAATATGGCGCCGCACAGGCGAGGCTGTCAGAAGATGAGATGCTGAGAACCGGGTATCATAACGGCACGCCACTAGAAGCCGGTAAGATCGCCGATTCAAAGCCGGTCAACCTTTTTGACAGTGCCGATAGAATTGCACACGCGGACGACCAAGCAAAACAACCCCGCAACGAGGGACAGGATGTGGGTCCAGCGAAAGTTCAGGGAGATGGAAATGAGAAGAGAAACGGTAGTCAGATGTAAATTTGGTTTGTTTGCTTGCTTGTTTAGATGGTTTAGTGGTTCTTTGTCTGATACTGAGCTGGTAATATATAGTGAGTTGTAATAAATGCTGGTTGTGTTCAAAATAAAGATGAAATAAGACATTAAACTTGTTATAATTTCTGAAGAGCCTCGAGTGGAGGCTATGTTTGCATGCGTATTACGGATTGAACCCGTGCTATGGATTTATATCTCTATTTCAAAGATTGAACATTCAATTTGAATCATCAAATAATTTTTGTATAAAAATGCACTTCGAGATCAAAGTTTACATTTTAGAAAAAAATTTACTATTTACTTTTAGATAGGTAATATCACTTAAATCTGAAAATTTCTGAACCATCCGTGTTTTTCTATCCATCTAAAAAATAGTTAATAAAAATTCTAAAAGTATAAAATTTGGTTACATTTTCATATAGAGATCAGGTTTACAAGCGAGCTCGAGTTGACTGTTTGAACTTTGATATATCTCTCGACTGTTTGAACTTATGGATAGATATAAATTCATAGGACTGTTTGAACTTTGAAAATTACTTTGAAAATTAAGATATATGGATAGATATAAATTCATAGGACGGTCGATCCGAAATATATTACCATAGCGGCATAAGCATAATAGCCCTCACTCACTTCTTAATTTTATGATCTATTATGTAATTATTTTTATTTTGTTTCCCCTTATGTAGCCAGCTGGCAGCTGCCACACAGCGTGTATCCTCTTAATTAACTTGATGTAATTAAACATCTTTGCACTGATAACTTTAAACCAGTGATGTAAAAAACTGACTGTGTAGGCAGATTAATCGGTCAATTAGTTGTTGGCAGCAACCAAACCGTTACGGATTTTCTTGATTAATCGGTCAATTATTTCTAATAATTTTTAATTATTTCTGATTAATCACTTGACGGTACCCTATCCGTCCAATGAGCGCACACCGTTATTTACACACCTGCTTTAAACACAACAAGAACAACACTATATATGCAACTAATAAGTACCAATTGGTATTCTTTTCTGTACCGCGTATATACCTATGCAATTTAGGTAGTATTTAGTCTTTCCATAAGCCTAAATTATACATACAACAAGGCCACTTTTAAGTAATTACGAGAATTTGTTTCTCCAGGAGACCAGGACCCCAAAACTATATAATCACTTTTGTGAAATCATACAGCAAGTGATATTATATCAGATCAGGTTAAATAGCAACTTTATATTGCAAGTACATCCAGCTAGCTTTGATGCTGCATCTGTTAACTTTTTGTGAACTTTATCACTAACTCATACTTCATGCAAATTATTGGCATTATTAGTTGAGAACCATTGAAACGGTCGGTTTAAAACCGAATTAAAATAGTCAAACTAAAATTAAACAAGTCAACTGAAAAATAACTCAAGTAAATTTTGGTTTATTTGGTTAAATTGAAATAAAATATATTAAATTTTAAATGGTTAAAATTCAAGACATACACAAATACATTTAATAATTATAGAAATAAATATCAAGATATATCAGTCGAACAACAATAAGAGATTAAACTGAATTAACTCAAATAAATATTAATTAAATTTTAATTTGTTTGGTCGAACCTAAAAAAATATTAAACCAAATCAAATAAAACAACCGAAGTAATTCAAAAATTCAATCAAACTGAATTATTTAAACCCCAAAACCAAATCATTTAATTCAAAATTTGTTTGAACCGAATAGACCGGATCCAATAAAAACTCCTAACCTTGAGATTGTAAATCAAGGTGACTCATCACCAATTTCACTCCTAGTACAAGTAATATATAAACATTTGATTTCCTATAGTGAACATATCATTGCTAATGGCTACACGACTAAGTTTTTGAAATTAAAATTGAAGCCAAAGCCCAAGTCTAGCAAAAAAAACTAAATTGTCTCTATCCAATTTCACATTACCCTAACTAAATTCTTCCATACCTTACAACAACCATTGATACATTACCGCCTTCCACTAAACACATACAAAAAAAACACGTGAACCGTGTTCTGAATTAGGTGCCTACTACAGATGCATGCAAGAGATATTATTCACATCTAAAGTTACAAAAAAAAAAAAAGAGAAGAAGAAAACCTCACAGAGGTTTAACTAACAGAGATGCAAACTCTTGCCTTGCCGATTCATTCAACCTAAGGTTCGAAATCTCCTCTTTGAGTCTTGATATCTCATGGCCATTCCCTACCGTCAGATCCAACAACCGATCTCTCTTGACCATCAAAATATTAATCCTCTCCTTGACCAGATTTATCTCTCTTGATACATCCCCCATCTCCAACTGAACCTTCTTAAGAGATGCCAATTTTGTCTCCTTCTCTGCCAGCTGTACCTCCAGCCTGGAGATCTGTGACTCGGAATCTGTATACTCGGCCTTTATATAAAGGAGTTGCCTAAGGCGGGCCCGATACTGACCCACGTCAAACCCATTCGCCTCAAGAGGGTTGAGACAGGATATTTTTTCCATAAATAATGCCACATCATCGTCATAAGAGAGGTTTTTGATCGAGTCTGTCAGGTTTGCATATGTGACCATGAGACCCAATGCTATGCCTTCCCGCATCTCTGGACATAAACTGTTATGTAGTAAGGGAAAAAACTGTTATATAGGTGTATTATGTAGCGCACAGATATACTCTCTTGTGAATTGCAGCCAATATTGTTTGTGATTTCAATTTTGATTGATCTGACATGTTGGGTAAAAAACACTTGAGAATTTAAAAGTGGATTGGGAAGAAAGGAACACAGATTATGCATAAATTATAATTAAATCGGACCCAGTGCATATAGGTGTTTGATTCGGCCATTTTAGTCATTTTGGTATTCTCACAACTTGCCCAAAAAAAGTGAGCTGCTGGTATTGTAAAATGTGTATGAGAAAGGTTCTAAAGGCAATAGTATTCAGTACAATTCGCAAGAAAATAACGTACAATGCGTACGAGAAAAGTTCTGTGGTAGCAAAAGTCAAGTGAAAATAAAACATGACTAATTAATCTGGTAACAAGAACCATGCAATGAAATATCTCTGAACCAATTAAATATGGTACCAAGAACCACACAAATTACAGTTGAGTTACCTTTGTAGTTTCGTGAAATGAGGTCGCTGTGGGGCCTGACTGAATACCTTCAGTTTCTCTACTGCTTGCCAAATAGACACAGTCTTTTGGAACCCATTAGGGCTAGAATTAGCGTCAGGGTTAGGTTCAGCATTATAGTTTTCTGTGGCCGACACTGATGCCTCAGAATTCGGGGTCCCCTCTTTAGTTCCTGCATTTGCCGGAACCAGATCCTCTACAACAGAGCTTGGGTTTTGGTTGGCAGTATCCGTGGAACCTGTAATACAACCAAAAACTACACTAATCTCTAATATTGCTTTTTTTTATATACAAAAGTGGAGGCAAACCACCTGTTTCATTGAAACAGAATGTTTTTATCAATACCAACCAACTGGTAACAATTACATCACTCCCTATTATTGCTTATTTAGACCCAATGAACAATAAATTTGGTGGTGTTTGGTTGAGGCCTAAAGTTTTTGGAGGCCTAAGTTGGTTATTCCAACTTAGGCTGGCTATTCATGTTTGGTTGAGGTCGCTATTCATGTTTGGTTATTCCAACTTAGACCGACCTAAGTTATTCATGTTGGGTTGAGGTCTAAAATTATGTTATGGTTTAAGTTGTTCCTCATTTGGTAAGAATTTGAACTTCATGAAATGAACCAGTAAAATATTTCTAGCACACCATGCCAGACAACTAATCATCCCAGACATAAGAAAAAAAAATTAGAAAGTGTGTTGCATGCATTAGTAGAAGAATAAGAAAATACGGAAAGGACAAAAAAAACAGCCAAACAAATCAAACAGCCAAATTTTCTAAAAAGTTAATGTAAGCTTGCAAACATAACATATTTATAAATGAATATAAATATGCGATTAGAAATTTCTGCACATACAACAGGATAATTAAGGCAAGCTTACAAATACAACACAAATTCACGTACTTGTTAGAAATTAATTACTAGTAAGAAATACTTGCAAGGTGCCACCTGTCAAGTAAAAATAGGAAAAGTAGTTTTAAGCGTGGACTAAACAATAAACCACTTGTTAAGGCACCTTAACTTCTTGCATTTTAGGCCGGTTTAAAGCTCTGCTTATGCCATCTTAATCCGGCTCAATTAAACAACGTTTGGTGGAATAAGAGAAGCTTAAAGCCCTTATTCCACTATTTAGTCCACAACCAAACACCACCTTAAGAAATAGAATCAACAAAAGAAGAGAGAAAGGAGGGAAAAATTGGATAGTTGCTGACAATGGGGCCATTGGGGAACTATTAAACCACCTGGAGAGGAGGTGGTTTAAACTTAGAGACCTAATTTTATAGTTACGCCTAGTTAGGTCGACCTAATTAATCTGTGTTTGGTGGAATAACTGAACCCTTTTTTTTTTTTTGAAGAAAGGCATGAAAGCCCGTTTCATATTAATGAAACAAAGTTAAGTTACACTCAAATGTCTTTAGTAGGTGAATAACTGAACCCTAAACTTCTTATTCCATGATTTATGCCTCAACCATACACCACAGTAACATTAAGATTAACTATTGTCGGGAAAAGCAATAACTGGCCATCTCGAAAACTATCAAACTAATCCAAAGTAGCAATTAGTGCTGGAGATCGTTCATTGGTACAAAAGATACACATTCAATTTCCTCCAAATGGAAGAACTAAGCTCCCTGGGGTGCAAAAAAAGGATTTCATAACATGCAAACACCTTGAATTGGAGCGGTGGAAGCACCAAAGACTCCTGGCGAAAGCGATTCTCTAGCGGCGCCTGGATTGAGCAGAAGGGTCTTGCGACGCTTGTAGAAATGAAGAGGTTTAATCTGAGATCTAGGTTTTGTAGGTCTTAGAAGGAATTTGAGAGGTTTAAGCCGAGACCTAGCTTTTGTTTGTCTAAACTGGAATCGAGATTGCGAATGATAGTTCGTGAGGATGGTGCCGCCGAGGAGCCGACGCTGAAAGGAGCTCCGAGCTTTACTCGTAGTGGTGGGAGTGCATCTGACCTCGTCTGGTACAGGTTCCCGTACCGGTCTCGGTATCCTCCCTCGTGCCATTACTGGGTGAGGTAAGAGAGGCTTTGTGCGAGCACTAGTGTGACTAGAACGGCAGGGGTTTAATGGGAGTAAAGATTTTAACAGAGTATTTTTGACTCATGCAGGGCACAAACCATATGCGATGCTGTTTTGATTCTATAGTTCGTGCGCTGCATGAAGTTAAAATTGCTCTGTTAAAATATTTACCCGTTGTTTTGTCGGAAACTCGGAATGGAAGCGAAGATCTTTCCGCTGGATCAAAGTATCAAACTAAGGCCGAATGGGCCTTCTTTTATTTTATTTTGAATAAATAGATAAAATAAAGGCCTCAATTCTTTGGTAATAACAAATCATTGAACTCTATCAGGTGTACTCTAAATATAATTCAGGACGTGCCCACGAATTATTTTGCGCAAAATAAAAAGTATAAAAGATAAATAAGTTGGAAGTCTTTTGCTACATTAGAAGATTTTGTTAATATTTTAATTACTAAAGACATCATTTCAGATAGTATAATTATCAAAAATTAGTATTACTGATATACTCTAAATATTATCATGTGCATGCAAAGTACGAGAAGTATATATTAATCAATAGAGACATCGTTTCCAAGTCCTACAAACATCGAAATTACCAGGCATACCCTATATATTACCTGGGACATACTTGCAAATTAATTTGTGCAAAATAAAGAAGATCATGTTGTTTCAAGCAATTCTCTTTTAGTTTATTTGACTAATTTGCAAAACATACAATTATTTCTTTATTTTCGAAATTAGTGGTGCCTAAGGGACAACAGATCCAACATATATTACGAAGATAAATAAAATTAAATTCATTTACAACACATTTTGAATGTTTATTAATATTTTTAATCATTAGAGACATGATTTTAAGTCCAACAATCATTTCAAATTGTGAATGATCGTCAGTGTTTTGCCGCACATTGTGAATAAATATGATAGAATACATTTTGCCGCACATATGTTATGCAAATAAATATGATAGAATATATTTTGCCGCACATTGTGAATGATCGTCAGCAGGGGCGGAGACAGACTTTCAGACTATAGGGGTCAAACGTAAATGGGATCAAGCATATAAAAATTTTATACTACGAATAGAGGTCAATTTCACACTATCCATAATATTTTAGTTTAACAATATTAAAATAAGGTATAAATACAAAAAAAAATTGAAAATGAATGAGGTCAATTGACCCCATTCATTGTACGTGGATTCGCCACTGATCGTTAGTGTTTTTAATCAATAAAGACATCATTTCAAATTTTACAATCACCAAACTTGCAGATATACTCTACGTATTACCTTAAGTGTACATTCTCTTGAATTGTTGGAAATAAATTTGTTACAATTTAATTACGGCACAGTGCGAATGTTTATTAATATTTTTAATCAATAGAGACATCATTTCAAAATCCTATGATCACCAAAGTTTACTGATATACTCTAAATATTATCGTTATCATGTACATGCTTGGTTGTTATTTTCCGCAAAATAGAAATGATACAACATATATTACGCACGCAGGTAAATGTGCTGGACCTATTTTTGCAGCACATTGTGAATGTTTATCAATGTTTTTTTATAAACAAATATGTCATTAAAAATACAGATACACCCTAAATATTATTTAGTACATGCTCATGAATTGTTTTGCACAAAGTATAATGGTTACGATATATTATGTAGATAAATATCAGGGTCACTCAATGTATGGGGTTTAATTGATTCTTATTAATTTTCAAATTTTCTATATTTATACGTGATTTTCTATATAATTTAAAGTATAATGCTATTGGTACTGTAAAATTGACTCACATTCGCAGCATGAAAATTTTATACGATTAATCTCATTCACATTTAACTTTAATAACTTCAAAATCTGACTCCAATCTTGATAAATATGTTGAAATTCATTCACAACACATTGTGAAACTAATGGTTCAAATTATGTCCATCAAATTCAAATATATGCATGAATTTCTTTTTTAAAAGGTATTATGGTGAATTTCAAGTCATTTCCAGAAGACGGCTCGTAATTCATATATGCAGCCGTCTATTTCATTACGATGATTTTTTTTTTTAAACCCTTTCATAAACACAAGTACTATAATTTGAACAAGTAAATTCCAGCCGTTCGTGCTCTCAAACTACGTGCTCGCACGAATTTCAGCGCAGCAGAATAATTGTGATTTCAGAGACCGAGAGGATAATAGTTCGATTCTGGTATCAAAACTCAAGTCATCTGAGCCACACTACAATTTTTTTTTTTTTTAGCAATTGCTTGTTATACCAGACAAAAACGCGTGCCACATGGAAACCACCAAGATTAGGTCCAGTCAAAATCAAAGAAAAGCAACACACAGAGACAACTAATTCAAGGTCAATTATGTGCCAATTTTTTTTTTTTCTAGCAGTCTTTATGATGTCATAAACCGTTATTGCGCCGTATTACATCCTTATCTTGAGCGTCCATTTTTGGGCGTTGAAATCAAACTAAGTTTTGAGGTCTCTGTCTCTTTTGAGAACGCGTGTTCAATGACGTCAGCTGAGATACTTTTGTCAAATTTTGTAGGCAAATATTCTCTCCGGTACCGTAAAAGATTCCCTTCATTTTACGGTTTGAGATTAACTCCCAGCCGCTTTGGATTCGGACTGACGGAGGGAGCAGAATTATTGGGCTTTGAGATTCGTGCCAAGTTAAAAAGAACGATCTAGATCAAGTAATTGTAAAAGATTCTCTATTACGGTACGGGATGATGTGAATTCAAATTTTGTGGGGCAGTTTGGCTTTTGTGGTAATTTATAAGCGGTTGGTGCAAGAATTCATATTATTATAATTTCAGAATTAATTGAATAATTGTATTATAGAAATCATAACTTTACAAGGTACATACAATACAATGAGTATTTATGTAATGGGGTAATTTCATGTATATCCCTCAAAAATTTTGAAATTATATATTTTTCTCTCTAAAATTCGTAATATCATATTTACCCATCTAAATTCAAAAACTCACAAATTTACTCAATTTATTGATTTTTCTGTTAAAACTCATTTTAAATTTACAAATTACCTATATTACCCTTCATTACAAAATTAAAAATCATTCCTTCACCATCTCTCTATTGCCCACAAAGAGAAGTGGCGCTCCAAGTCTCTCTTCACCATCTCTGCAGAGGTTGACACCAAGGCTATTGAGAAGAGTTCCAAGCTCGGCCTATCCCTCGCCCTCGAGCCTTGATTGCTTTCATGCCATTCCACACCTTGTCCTCTCTCTCTCTGTCTTTTGCTTCCCTTTTCTCTCCGTGGATTAAAGTGAATAGGAGAAAAACAAATTGATCGATGATAAAATAAAAATGGCAATAGTGATTTTCTTGTTTTGGCTGCTAGAGATACCATGTTGTTGTTGTGGTTTTGATGAAATCATGAAACATGGAAGAGAGGGAGCAAGGGACGGAGGGGGGCTTGGTTTCCCGTTTTCCAAATTTTTTTTTAGACTCATATCGGTATTTTTTATTGCAGAGACTAATGAAATATCTTTTGTTGAATAGCTTTAAAAAATCATTGAAGATAATAAACAGTCTTTTGACTTCCCTGTTACTCAGCAGCTACAGACATTGATTGAAATTTCATTAGTCAGTATGGATGTGGTGCCTGGTGGCGAACAAGTTGGTGCCGGATCGCGAACGAGAGCAGCGGGAGTACTCGGTGGAAGCGTTAATCTTAGACATGAGCGCCTCGGCAGTGGGAGGAAAGGATCTGACAACATTGGATACGCTTCATGAACAAGCGCAGAGGAATTTTTAACAAAACATTTAAACGCGAATGCATGTGGCAAAGAGAGGGGGAAGGGGAGATTTTTAATTTTTAATGAGGGTAATATGGGTAATTTGTAAATTTGAAACGAGTTTTAATAGAAAATTAATAAATTGGGTAAATTTGTGAGTTTTTTGAACTGTAAAATATTATGAATTTTAGAGGGAGAAATATGTAATTTCGAAGTTTCTGAGGGGTATACATGAAATTCCCCCTTATATAATTACAAGGCTAAACCATCAAAAAATATAATTACAAGGCTAATTAGCCGTTAGAAATAATACCATAATTGGCTTTGAGAGCCCTTTGGAAAATAAACAGAAATGGAAACACAGTATAGGAGCGGATTGTCTTTATTCACACGGTTATGTTAAGCATCTCCAACATTGAGGTCTCCAATGTATAGGAGCGGTTATGTATCTCCAACACATATTAACTAAATTAGCTCAAATTTTGAGTTTCGACCCGGACCGTTATATCTGCTATGACATGAATATTAAAAGAATCTGGTACATTCTGTATCGAATCAGATCGGTCCGGATTTTGACCGTTTGTTTAAATCTAAATTTAAAATTTGAGTTATCTCAGAGGATCCGGACTCTTTGGTGCAATGCATCAGATATTAATCAGTGAAATTGTATGCTTTAGTAGAAAGGGAGCGGAGTGTTTTTATGGACTTTCAACTAAATTTGATTTGATATCTGATGTACACTGTTCGATTCATGTCAACATTTGTACGTACAACTAAATTTTTAGTTGCTAAATTGGACACATCGAGCGATCCATATCACAAACTGAATTTGAACCAAATTAGGTCCGATAATGAGAGTTTTTTCTTTCAAACTTTTTGTATTTATATATAATTTTTTATATAATTTAGAGTAAAATGTTATGGGTAGTATAAAATCGACCTTCATATGTAGTATAAAAATTCCATATAATTAATTCTCATTCGTATTTGACCCATAGTTAGAAAATCTAACTCCACCTCTAAGTCCTATGTCTTCCGTTATTTGATAATATTTTCATAACTGGTAGCCACTACCAAGTATTTAAAAAAAAAATTATAAACCCTTTCGAGACAATTTGCAGATGTCCAAATTAGTATCACCAAGAAGCTTGTATTTTTCTTGATAGAATCATCAAGTAGTTGTTATCACCTTATAATGAAATATTCAGATTGGATACCCTTACCTCAAAAGTACTTGAAATTTAATTTAATAGTATCATATTTTACAAGTTTTCGATACAAGTTAATATCAAAAAGAAATTACACGTCGACAGAGAGGAGATATTTTACATGATATATCATGCATGTAACCAAAATTTCTATTTATAGCATAAAAAATAATAAATCAAATTACTTCAGATTTGAAGTAACTTGACAAATACTCAGGCCGCATGGACATTTGACGGCCCCAAAGATTGAAGGCAGCCAAATATCATTTTTATATTCTAATAAAGTTCAATAAAAAAAGTTGTCTTTATTAATTGTATATATCATTTTAATCTTATAATGAAATATCAGAAAAAATTAACAACGTTGTGATTTTGACTCCACTCTTGAAATCAAAATTTATAAAATTAAATTCCGATTAAAATTACTCAATATAGAAATGAAATTAGGTATAAAAAAAAATGCTTCTCCCATCAAAAGTTGGATGGATTAGAACATATAAAATAATATAAAATAAAATTAACCGCTCACTGTCACGATTCTATTCGAGGAAGACTTTTCATTAGGAAGCGTTGTTACCAATGTATCTGGCATTAACAAATTGAAGCTTGCCTAGCGAATCGGAAAATAACCCGATTCGTTTAGCTTAGCTGCGTATAGTCACGCTAGGGGAAGAAGGATTCGTATTGCAATTGGAGTGGGGTCCATGTAGGGTTTAGTTTTGATAATATTTTCTTGAAAGAATCATCAAGTAATTTTCATGTCTAAGTCACCTCCAATGAATACAAAATTACAAACTTTGTCTTTTAAATTGTATAAATTTTATAAGTGTTTATATTATTCAGCTTCTTCATAAAATGTAAATGTGTAGCTATAATTGGTTAGAATTATTTCTTATAATTACGAAGATTTAAATTCAAATTTTAACTACCGTACATTATAGACTTTATGTTTGAATTATTAACTTAATTTTAAGTTCCGCCATTGAATTCAATGCCCATTTAACATGAGTTGATTAGTGAATAGCATGTAAATGTGTAGCCGATCCGAACCACTTTTCATACGAAGAACATGTTAAGTGGTTCGGATCGGCTATTTAAATTTTGAAAATAGAGATATGAATCTATAGTATGGACTGATACGCGCTTTACAAAGTACCGTATATAGCCTCACTCCATAAAATCTGAAAATAATAAATTTCTAGTTTAAAATTATATAGTATTTATTTTATACGATAAAGTATCTATGACGTTCATTACTTTTTAAAATACAATTCTAATTGAACCCAAATATAACCAAATAAACTAGTAACATACTGTAACTAATTAAAATAGAATAGTCTAAGATAAATGAAATTGATATAAAACTCAATATGCTGTTAGTTTTATATCGTTAGGACCTTAAAATTGTTTCTTTATTCACAGTTCACTTTTCATAGGTCTTCACTAATTTGATAATATTCATAACTCCTTTCAAGATAATTTGCAGATGTCCAAATTAATTAGTATCATCGAAAAGCTTATATTTTTTTGAAAGAATCATCAAGTAGTTGCTATCACCTTATTGCATATGTGTATTATATTTAAACCAATACAGGTTTAAGTTGGACAAAACTTGAACTTTACTCATATCACAACAAGCCGAGCCAATTACGAGTCAAATCAAACTAGCTCGTTCATGCTGTGAGTCATGCTGTGAGTCACGCATAGATTATGATCTGAAAAATAATCTTACATTCTTCTTGTAACGAGTTTCATTTTCTCATAATGAACACGAAGAGAGGTAGTAAAAGAGTTAAAAAAGAGCTTCATCTTATTGTGACAAGCTGAGGAACGAGCTGAGCTGAGTCAAGTTTAAACTCGCTCATAATGTGCCGAGTAAAAATCGAACAAGCTAATTAGAAAAAAAAATTCAAATTAATCTCGAATAAACCACGAACTACGAAACTTTTTGTCAGCCAAATTCAGATTTCCTTTTTTCAATATGAAATCTAACATATTACTTCACGCTTAATTCTAGATGAAAAATTCTAGAGTTACTGAGAAGTTTATTTGCAATCAAAATTCATGTGTGTCGCCAGATCTTTGAAAATTCTAAAGAATCTAAACTACATGTGAAGTAGATGAACAAGAAAGGAAAACTAATTTGGCTTCAAATCCTTAATGGCGGTTTGTGGGTACACTTGTTTCAGTTTGAGGAAATTAAGCTTCAGGTTATCTCTTAATTTTATTTCAACCAAAATTTAAATTAGGTGTAATTTAAATGTGGATGAGGTTTGCTCCACCTGGCTTAAATTAACAATAATAGAGGAGTCGTTATTATGATGATTGGGAAAAGAGAAACTATATTTGACTATTTGAATTATGTGCAATCATCAATAATTGGCAAATTGCACAATCATATAGCTCATATAATGTGTAATAAACTGAATTTTCTTTCATGTAATAAATACAAGTTTTAAATTAAATCTCTCGAAAAAATATTACATGTATTTTATAATTTAAGAAGGCTAAAATTTGAAATTATAATCGAAACCATTTTTTTCTTACACGAATGAGAAAAACAATGCTAAATTTTCACTTGAGGTCGTCGGACTTCTCGGAATTTCAAATCCCTTTCTAAGCTCTAATTTTCACCTTTTTTTTTGTTTTTTGTTTTCCTTTTCAACCGGAAATGTGTGTATTAGCCATGTTTCAAATTGTGGTCTTTATAAATACCAAAATTATAATTATAAATACATAAAGAGGATTGAATTTATATACTTCTTAATCATATCACATCATTCATGTTCTTAATTGTTAGATCATGCTTCTCCCCTTATTTATTATGATCGGACGATTCATGCTTTAGCCTTTACGTACTTCTCTTATCATTTAAAAGGAAAGTATTTGTTTTGCATAAGTTGAAATAAAACACTTAAATTAGTGCAACATTTTATGTTCTTATGTTCCTCCGCAAAAAATTTTGCATGACTTATCATATTATTTTCATTATACATGATCTTATTATTTTAAAAAAGATATATATTTGTGTTTAAAATTTGCTGATTGTAAATATTTTTATCAAGTTTTATTTAAATTTTTATACAATTTTAATTTAAAATTTTAACAATTATTAAATAAAAAAAATCAGACATCTAATAAGTAAAGTAGCGATGATAATTTTATTTTTTCACTTTAAATAATTTATGCTCGGATAGAGTATCTGATTATGATTAAGCAAAACAGAATGAATGGAAATGAAGTGATGGAAAGAGGAATATTAACTCTATATTATAATTATGTGTATATTTAAGGAAAATATTATTATATTTGGTCAAAGGTTGTATGGTTTATGCTATACCACTTAATGGTTTAAATGAGCACCATAAGTGTTTATGGTGTAACAAATTTATGATTATATATATCTTGTTAAATTATTATCGAATTATGGTATTAATTGCGCTAATTCATGAATTGTTGAACCATGTCGGCACGCTTGTGGTTAAATTCTATGATTGCCTCCAATTAAATAATTGGTGGTATTATGCTATGTACTCCTTTTTGTTTGGTGATAAGAATTGCTAGCTTGTTATATATTTTATACCTTTTTCTCCTTAATTATTTCTGGATTTTTGCTCATGCCAGTAGGTAAAAAACCAAGACACGTATGCTCAATTTTGCATTATTGGAGTTTGGATAATGTATTAAAATAAGATCTGGAAGCTTCTGTTAATTATTTCATTACAATAATAAGGATAACAAATAAAAATGAGATGTTGAAAACTTTAGCCGAGATACATTTTTTTTTAAATTCAACAAAAAGGAAGATAAATAAGGAGGTTTTGCAGTTTTCGAAGGTAATTTTCTGATTATTGTTTAAAAAAAAAACATGAATAACTTTTAAAGATAATCTACTGACAACGAATTAGTTTTATAATCTTAACAACCGTAAAAAAATAATTTATATTCTTTAAATATGATAACTAAAATATAATTTACACTTTATATAAAGAGAGAGAGTCTGGCTAATGTCATAACGTTATAATTTCAGCCTAAGTTATAACGAGTCGGTTTTTGCCAGTTCAAAATCCGAACAATTGATCCGAACCGTCCAACATGATCTCCATATTAAAATGTGCTTGGAGATCAAATTTTATATTTTTTGAAATTTTTTTTACTATTCTTTTTTATAGGTACAAAATCACTGTTTTGGATGGTCCATAATTATATGAAAACAGTGATTTTATACCTATCTAAAAAAATAGTAAATTTTAAAAATATATATAAAATTTGGTCTCTAAGCACATTTTAATATGGAGAACATTTTGAGCGGTTTGGATCGACTGTTCGGACTTTAAAATCACTAAAACCAACTCGTTATAACGTAGGATGAAATTATGACATAAGCCGGACTCTCTATATATATTATTTACATAAAGTATAGTATGTTTGATACAACTTTCACCGTTCTAATTTTTCAATGGTCTGTATTTAACAATCTTTGATAAAACATGTCTATAATTTTTAAAACTGCATGAAAATTGATACATAATTTTTACAAAAAATGACATGTCTATAATTTTTTTACCACAATTTAAGAAACTATTATTAAAGTTTTCAAAATAATATGTTTTTAAGAGTTAATTGTTACGAGGTCGTGCTAATATATTTAAGTCCCCTTATTCTTGCAAAATAAAGAGAATACAAGAAAGAATTTTTATATCAAAAACAAAAGTCATCCACATTTATAAGAACAGCATGCTCATTCATTATTGTTATATATTATATTTTCAACATGATAACATATATAATCATATTTTATTGCAGAATCGACGCAGCGAATATATGGACATATATAATTAACTGTAGAAGTTCACAATATCAAGTATACATTTTAACAATCGTAAATATACGAGGAGGGTTCCACTGCACTTTCTTTTGGTGCATCTAACGTGCACCCAAAACTCATATCTTTATTTTCAAAGTTCAAATAGTCGATTCGAACCTTCCAACGTGTTCTTCATATTAAAATGTGCTTGGAGACCAAATTTTACATTTTTTTGAAATTTTTTACTATTTTTTCAGAATTTTTGATTAAACTAAACAATAATTTGAAATTCAGCAAAGTGATGATTTTCAAAAATTCTGAAAAAATAGTAAAAAATTTCCAAAAAATGTAAAATTTGGTCTCCAAGCACATTTTAATATGAAGAACACGTTGAAAGATTCGAATCGACTATTTGAAATTTAAAAATGAAGATATGAGTTTTGGGTGCACGTTAGGTGCACCAAAAGAGAGTGCAATGGAACCCTCCTCATATTTGAATAACTCGTGTAGAAAAATATTTGACAATCATACTAAAAATCACAGTTATAAAATTCTACTAAGATAAATCGGATAAGGATACTAAAATAATAAATATTTGACAATCATGCTAAAAATCACAGTTATAAAATTCTACCAAGATCAATCAACCAGATAAGGATAATTACTAAAATAATAAAATATTTTGACAATCATACTAAAAATCACAATTATAAAATTCTCCCAAGATCAATCAACCAGATAAGGATAATTACTGAAATAATAAAATACTGCGCAGTCTTTCTCAGGAGAATTGTTATAAAAGCTGTTTGACAGCGTACTCTATCCTAACAAACATTAATCTAAATTATATAACAATGTTACTTTATAAAAAAGTTACTGTCAAATAATAAATTTTGTATCCGAAGATGTTGGAATGGTGTGAGAACGAATGGGGCCCGCCTAGTTTTTCTCTGTCAAAATTCCATCTCTGTCTAAACCAATCGATCTTTCTAACAAATTCTTTGAACTTTATGTTTTTGTGGCAGTATCTTTGTTTTAGATTATGTGCCGGGTTTGATTATCCTTTATGATGGGTGAAAATCGCTGGCCCTGCTTGCAAAAGAAACAAGATGTGCTACCGCAAAATCAAGGGCTAAACGTGTCAGGTAACGGTGGAGTGGGTCTTGGACCCCCGAACTTTATGTTCTTGTGGCATTCCTCATGTTCCAGATCATGTGCCGGGTTTGATTATGCTTTCTGATGGGTGAAAATAACTCGCTCTGCTTAAAAAATAAACAATGTTGCTACAGAAATTCGATGGTAATACGTGTCCGGTAAGGTGTGGCTCTTGGAGACCTGAATCGCCTCTGCATTTTTACCATTTGAGAAGACGCGAGGCGGAGCATTTTTACCATTTTTTGATTGATTTCCTACATAACCGACTTCAGGAAATTCATATCGGCTGAGGTAACATGTATTTTGAGTTTAGATCTAGTCCCTCCGATATGCTTTGATACGAGTATTAACACCTCGGATAGGTTCCAATTCTGATCAGATGGTTATGATCCAAACTCAAACATTCTTTACCTCAGAGGATATGGACTCACACTACAGGGTCCAACGCGTCGATTATTTTTTATTTGTAGCATTATTAGAAACATAATTAAATCCACGACTTTAAATTCACAAAATTCGAAACATTGGACAATCGTTGTTGAAGACATCGTTTTTCTGGGAAGGAAAATGCAGAAGAGAATCTGCTGTTTCTTTTTTATGAACCTGTTTTTTTTTTCATTTAAATGTTCAAATTTTTTTATATACAAATCTCGACAAAACTTCAACGATTGAATGAAGAAAAAAAAATATTTTTTCATACATGAATATCGACAAAAATTCAACGATTGAATGAAGAAAAAAAAGATTCTCCAAAGAAAAAAAAACAACATATTTCATAATGAAAAATGCGGAGGCAACGTTTCTCTCTGAGTGAAATGCTACCTGGATCCGTATCCTTTCAGGTATTTTACTCAACACAATTGAAACGGATGGCTCATATTTACTCTTAGCCGGTGCTTGCTCGGGATGGCGCAGGGGCAGTATTATTTGTGCTTTTAGTTTCGCGCCAATTCAATCGTACTCAGTCTTGTAACCTGAGGGGATGTGAATTCATGCTACCTGTGGTGCATTTTTTCATCTCAAATATGTTCTCAGATTGCACTTGTGCTGTGTTTCGAGATTAACAAATTTGGTGCCTTAGAGCATCTACATCCCAGCAACTCAAATGAGTTTCTAAATAACTGTTAACCTCTTTTTAGAAATTAAGGTCTCCAAAATTTCTAACTCTCACATCCTTGAAATTAATTTTAGAGTTTCTATTAAACCACGTCAGCAACAAGTTAAAAAACCGAAATAATTTGAGCCAATCATTTGATCAGCATTGAGTTTATAAACAGTTTCTTAATAAGAAACTTTACTGCATAGTTTCTAAATAAGAAATTCTCCCACACCTCTGAAACTAGATTAGAAACTGCCACATCAGATTAGAAACTTTAATAGTACCAGAGATGTAGATGCTCTAATAGACTCCATTTTTTATTTATAATGCTACAATAAAAAAAACTCGGCACAACGCCTTGCCCCTGCCAATTATTTTCTTGGTATAATTCTATTTTATCGTATAGGAATGCCTATTATGTAAGACCAATTAATTAATATTTATCATTTAAATTAACTATGTTATGTAATAATTTTAGCTGCAAGTATTAGATATATATTTTCTTCTTTTACTGCGTTGCAATGTAATGACAAAAGTTTATAAATTAATTAACAGGTTTTCTGGACTGCCAAAAAGCTCGGTTGCAATAACCCTTTTTTTTGCCACATCATGATGTTTTTCGTCTTGTATTTAGAGAGATTTTTAAAAATTGTTAAGAATAAATATCCAAATTAAAATCCGATCTAAAGGCATGTTTTATGTGGTATATGTACCATGCTTGTAAAAATATGATGAAATTTGAAGTATGTTATACCATATATTAAGTTAATTAACTTTTTACGGTCTAAAACTAACGATCGATTGTGCATCACCAAACAATTAGGGGTGAAAATGGATCGGATGCGGAGCGGTTAGTGGTATATCCGTTATTATTTTTCAGTTATGGAAATAGATCAGATATTAGACGAAAAATATGCAAATATTATTACAGTTACGGATTGGATCGATTATTTATTAAAAAATATACAAATATTATTACAAAGAATATTAAAGTTCATAATATTTATCAAATTATATTGATGAATAAGATAATTTTTTTCATAATATTTATTAAAATATCTAGTATTCGGATACGGATAATTACGGATAATTAAAACTTAAAACCATATTTGTAGGGGTGAAAACGGTACGGAAAATATCCGATCTATATTCGATCCGTATTCGAAAAACTGGATGTGGATATCCAATATCCGAATATCCGTGTGAATATGGATACTGATATTATTTTACATTTCAATTATCCGTATCTGAATAGTAAATATATATCATATAGTTTAATATTATTTATGAAAAAAATTATGTTATTCACTATTATAACTAGATAAATATTATGAACTTTAGTATTTTGAATATATTTTAATAAATATCTGATCTGATTCGTATCCATTTAATATCCGATCAGTATCCGTATCTGAAAAATTAAAAAGAATATGGATATGGTTTTAGCACTATTAGCTTCGTTTTCACTCCTGTATATTTGTATCTATTTCCACACGGATATTTACGGATATCTTACGGATCGAATACGGATTGGATATTATCCGCTCTGTTTTCACCCCTACAAACAATATTTTATTTGCATAAAATTTGTTGCTAAATTATTACTATGTCCAACATCCCGTATTATCTTTAATTTTGACTTTTTTAGGAACTGATTTAAAAAAATATGGCAAAAAAATATTAATAGAAATTATTGCAATCTGACCTCTTCTCTACATGTTATATCCTGAAATTTCTAAGAACTGCCCATTTCCGTTTTTGATAAAAAGAACTCTTCAATTATACAAAGAACAAAAATAATTATTCAACCTTTTTTACTTTTTGACATGGTCTGAAATCATTTTTCTTTTATTTTATCTCTGTTGTCAAAGGCGGCTTGTTATATGTATTTTTTATTTGCAAAATTGTCTGAGCGGATGTGGATAATAGACCGGAGATTTTAAATTATTTCATAATCTTTATTTTAATTTGAAAAATGTCAATATCCTAATTAGACGACGGTTTTGTTTTATAACGTATGAATGAAAATTCAATCTCGACTTCGTCTTTTGATAATAGAGCATAAAACAATTAAATATCAGAAAATCAACGCTGCATAAAAAAAAAAAAGGTCGGTGAAATTGTGGAAGTGTCTCTATTCATTTGATGAATCAAAATATATATTTTTTTTAATTCATTTAAATTGACCCGGTTTTCTTAATAATTTAATTAAGAAAACAAAATGTCAAATCAGAGGTATGGTTCAATTTTTAATATATAAAACATATATTCATGCCTCTCAGGAAATGATAAGTTGACCAATGACATTTTATCTATTTGAACGCAAAATGATATTAGATTTTAAAACATACCTTCAGAATTCAGTGCAATATATGGAATATATTTGATAAATTATTTTGTATTTTTCTAATTTTTTTTTTCTTATACTAACCTAAAAGATATACTGAAATTGTTGAATTTAATGTATCAATCGTTATATTTTATTCTTTATGAGTTTCTTTTCTTAAGGCATCATATAAAAATATATTGTACTATATAGCTTGGAGTTTGATTGTTTAACTGTTTCCTATAGTTTTAATTTTGTTATAATTTGTTCTTAATTAATTTAGTTAAATATACATTACCCATTTTGTTTATATTATCAAATTGTTTTAATGGACATATTTTAAAAATTTAAATGATGCTACCGTTTAATTTATTTATTAGCGCTATGAATAAAAATATTGAGCTCACTTAATTCTCTGTAATATTTCGTCAATAATTAGGTAAATGTAAATGATCCTAATACAAAAATAATTTTTTTAACGTCCCTACACAAAATAATGAATTATCATGAGTATATTGTTAAATTAAGTAATGAACGACCATTATCCAACACAGGTTCCCAAACCTGAGAAATTATTTTATTTTAATTTCTCTTTTTAAATTTTTGTTGAGCCCATCATCATTTTAAATAAATTAACTAATTTAGGATTGGATGCCCTTCCCCCAAAGGTATTTGAAATTTAATAGTATTATATTTTACAAATTTTCGTTGCAAATTAACATCAAAACAAAATTTACACGTGGACGAAGAGAGGGGATATTTTGCATGATCTATCATGCATATGTTGTTTATTTGTTGTTTTTAAGTGTGCATTATGTGAATATTACTAACTGTAATATCTTGTATATAGAAAAACCAGCAAAAAAAGTGAGCAAATATATATATATATATATATATATATATATATATTTATGTTTTAATAAAGTTTGATAAAAAACTTGCCTTGTATATTTTTTTTAATCTTATAATTAGATATCAGAGAAAATTAACGAGTTTGTAGTGACTCCTCTTCTGAAATAAAAATAGATGAAAATTAATTTCAGTTAATGTAAAATTAGAGATAAAAATGCTTCCCTGCTTAATTGATCAAAAGTTGAAAAAATTTGAACATACAAAATTAAATTAAGCATTGCTTGACTTCATTTCATAAAGACTTTTCAATCACCTCGAACTTTGTTAGGTAATGTTGTCACTAATGTGTTCGGCACCGACTAATTACACTGTACATATCCAATCGGAAAACAACTCGGTATATTTAACTTAGCTGCATATCACTGCACTAGGTAGAGTCTGCATCAACATAGTGCCTTGCAACATAAGCATGTGATATTTCAATTTGCATAATAAATTTTTAAAAGATGTTTATGAGTTCAGTTTACTGATATTGAATGTCAGGTCCGAATAGAAAAATTGATCTCAATTTTCCAAGTTGATTTTAATTTCCGCCTTCAAATATAAACACAAGAATAAAATTAAGCAAAATATTTTGTTTTCACTTTATTATTATATTATTTTATTATTATTATTATTATTATTATTATTGTTGTTATTTTATTACTATCTATCTTGATTTTGTGACCCTCGATTGAGTTTCATTTTTACCTATCCCAATTTTTTTGGGACTAAAGACTTAGTTGTTATTTTATTTATTTTCATTTTATATTATTTAACTTTAACCTATATCGGAGCACATCCTTAACCGAGCTAAATATAATAGTTTTTTTTTTTCATTAAAATCTTGTATACACAAATAAAAATGGAGTGGACATTCTATGATGTGTGCAATTTTGATTGTCCAAATATTACATTTCAGCATCGGTCTTGATCTAGCGAGAAGCGGCAAAAATTAATAGCTAAGTAGTACAAAACAAAAAATTTAAATAACAATGGGACCTTAAATTGGTACCTATCAAATCAAATAATATGATTTTAATATTAACATTAAATTAATGACTTAAGAATTCAATTCAAAATTTTTGAATGATGTGTTCTAGAAAATGTGAAACCTAAATATTCCTATTATCTCCTTTTATTAAGAAAATTTATCCGGATAATTGTGCTCATCTAAATTCGAAAAGGTCCTGCAATTTTCACTTTTTAATTAAAAAATGATGAAAAATGCATCGTGGTTCTTATTTATTATTCATCACACGTTTGGATTGGAGGCCTTTTTCAGATGTCTTTTGATCCAATGGTTGAGAAATAATGTAGTTGATCAAAAGTGCACGCTGTGTCGCTGCCTGTATACCATGTTTTAATAGAAAAATATGCTACAAGTATTTCCAGTCGTTTAATTAATCAAGAGAAATATTAAAAAATATATTTATAATTTCCATTATTATAAGATAAATCTAATAAATAAAAGTTTGATGAAAGTTTAACACATGTGAGGTTCACTAGACCCGTCTATAATAACTATACAATTTTTAATTATTAACGTTTAAATAAAATCAATATGATACGTCCAAATTCTTTTTTGGTGTACTGCAGCATTATCCAAAAAATTTAAAAACTAAATGTTACAAACGACTCTTACTAATCCACACGGACATGTGCACAGAAAATCTATACAAACAACGTCTGGTTTCGTTTCCCATCGATATTGATTTTTAGAAAAAAGCACGTAAACCTGGTCTAGAAAAGTCATATAGACCCTCAAACATAACGCGGTCCCGCCGACTCATTAATCAAATAAAATTTGTGTACGGTTTAAACCGGATGTAAGTAAGATTAATAACGCTCAATTATAGTATTTCTTCCTTGTTCGGTTCCTGAATTCCTGAAACAAAATCATTTCTGTCGGTTAGCTTGGCGTACAGTAAAAGTTAAATGGTTATTTTAATTTTCAGACAAAGAGAATGGAATGTTTTCCTTTTTAGTGTCTTCCAAAATCACGCCAAAGCCCTTCAAAGATTCGGTTATTGTGCAATTATCCTTCCGCACATTACATAAGTCAAACCTTTTTTTTTTTGAGTTTTGATGGTTTTAAAAATATCTACGATTCAAATTTTATTAGTTTCAATTTGTGTCATTTTTTGTCATAGGATTGAGTCATTATAAGATTGCAAAAGAGAAAATGTCAATTTATTTTTTAATTTATGTCATAGAGTCATCAAAAGATATTTTAGCACCGACTTTAATTACATTACGTCCCTTTCTATTTACAATATTGAACGTTTAAATATTTTATTTATAAAAAAGTATGTACACAAATTTTATAAACTAAATTGAATAATCACAACACTATTTGTTCTATCATAGATTTGTCTTGTTTTTTCAGCAACCAATCTCGTTGTGATTAGTATTGCAATTCAAAATTTGCTTACATGTGCAATCTTGTCATCCAATTATCTGATATATTTCTTGCTAGTAGCAAATTTTTGTGATCCAGAGAAAAGCGATAACTGCATTCCTTACAAACACCCTAGTCATTTTTATAATATCTTCTAGAAAGTATTTACATTTGATAATATAAGTTTTTTACACCTTACATTACAGAATTATCAATACTAAAAATTGTAATTTTACACATTCAACAAAGAAAATATATTAAACATTTATATAGTCAATATAAATACTTGTGAGTTTAGATATAATAATTTCTATATTAAGTATAAAAAACTTTCAGTTTGTAGATAATTGATACATAATAAGGTCTAAGAATAATTTCTCTTTTGTAAGAGGATAAAAATCCGTTTCCACAGCAATGAGAATCTAATACTTGTTTTTTAGAAGGACATACCTGAAAATAACACGGATAATAAAAAATATAATAAAAATGTCTCAACAAAAACCAAAGATGAAATGTGTGGGCTCCACTCAAGAGTAGAAAAGTAGAACAAGCACCTCTGATTTTTCTCTCTCTTGTTCTTGCGTTCATTTTTGTCGGAAGACAAACAAAATTGTTAATAGATCCAGCAACGAAGAAAGAACAGTTTCCTGTAATTTGCGCCTCTGTTCAGGTTAGCAATTGCCTCTACTCTTCACCTCAAGTTAATTTCATCTGAACATTTGGAGTCGAGCTTTTGCTTTTTCTTTTTGAGAAATTTGTACCCAGCTCTTTGGGTCAAAGATGAAATTAACAGGGAAAACCTCAAATTCTAGAAGCAAATCGATTTTTGTAAAAGGTCTTAATTTCATAGGTTGAGCAAGCACTCTGGGATACTTAACTCTCAGATTTTTTAGATTTGGATTTTTATTTTTGTATTTTCTCTGACCTTAGAGAAAAGTCAAGAAATAAATTATATCGTTTGTAGGTCAGAATAAGAACAGCATAATATATGTTTCCTTTTTAATTCTTCGAATTCTCTTATGCTTCCAATTATCCCGTCCAAAATTTAAATTACAGTAATAGTAGTTGTTCTCCACGATTCAATATGAAGATATTTGATTGTTATTGTTTCCTTTATGGTTGCGTTTTTGGTCTTAAGCATAGCTTTTTTTTTTGTGCAAGACCAAATTATGTAAGTGATCAAGACTACTAATTTTTGGAAAATTTACATCCTGAATCCATGGAATGCTGAGAAGAAGTTATGGAAACAATACAAATTTAATTTCCTTTTAGGCAATACAAAATGAAACAAGCTTTATTTTCCCCAATAGGTTGTATAAATGTTGCTTGTTTACTAATGTAGATCGGTTTAGTGAGTTTGGAGAAGTGGGGGGTTTGCTAGATTATCTCTTTCCATTCGACTTAATTGTTTTTATTAAAAGGTTTCAAAGCCCGATAACTATGTCAAGTGGAGCGAACTGATGCCAAGGAAAAATCATTATTTGTTCCTTTTTACAAATTAAGCCAAAATATTTCAAGTTAGCTATCTGCATGGTATAGTTTGCCAAAAAAATTATGTACATTTAAATCTCTTTACATATTTAGTCAGTTCCCAAAATAGTCTTTGTGACAACTTGAGGTAGTAGACTTGAAAAACATGACCGTTGTTTATTCCATGATAGTATAATTTAAAGATGTTTTTTGGCTATATTTGTCAGGTATTATATCAGGGGTCTCATAATAATACACCTCCAGCGTCTGACCATACATACTGAATCTGTGATATGTGCAGGTGCACATTTCTCCACTTACTGGTACAAATCCTATCATAGAACACTGTGTATGATATTATGATTGGTTTTACTTCAAATTACAAATTTATCCATTTATTAATCCTATGTTCTTTTTAGGCGATTTGTTTCCAGCAACATGAATCCACCTGTCAGGTACTTTGAATTATTTTTGTTTATTTTTGGTTTGATTTTTCATCGATACGTGTTGTGTATAACTTTGTTCTTTTTAGGTCATTTTTTATTCTTATATATTCATTTCAAACATTGTTAACTGGATTCTATTTGACAAGACATCTAATTAGATATGTGATGCATGTAACCCATGATTAAACAAAGAGTAAATTGTATTGCCAGATTTACCCTTCTAGAAGTTCTTTGAAGGTGTTAGTATATTACTAAAATTCCCTTGTACTGGTTAGGGATGAAGAGCCCCATGATCTGGCAATAAGAAACAGCTTGCATTATGAAAATGGAACTAATGGAACTGAACATATCCGCATTGGAGAAGAACCCGGTGGATCTAGTGGGAGGATTAGTCCTCCCATCATATCAAATATTAGTATCAACCCGTCGATTCTGGTACCGCCTGATCCAGCTGTCAGAGAAGAAGAAAAGGATATTTCCTTAACCAGCACGAATCTTGAAGAAGATGAAGATGATTTTGGTGGTGAGATTGGGACAAAATGGGAGGATGAAAGCCCTAGCCCAAGTCCCACCTCTAATTCTAATCCTATTTCTGATGGGGAGAGACAGGTGGCGATGAAGGAGGCGATGAATGGACAGTTCAAGCTGCTGGTGAGGCGTTTCCTTGAGGTTGAGGGTATTCCGTTAATTTCAAATGAAGGTGACAGTTGGCTTGATGTGGTGGCCAATATTTCATGGGAAGCAGCTGAACTTATAAGACCAGAACCTAGTGAGGGAAAGGAGATGGACCCTTGGTCATATGTTAAGGTTAAGTGTGTTGCTAGTGGTACCCCCAATCAGAGGTACTGTCACTTTTTTTTTTTTTTTCCTTTTTTTCTTTATTTTTGTATTGAATATATGAGCACCTGTGCATAGTATGAAAAAAAAAAAAGTATGTCAGCATTGTGTGGATTTACCATGCAGCTTTAGTTCTTGTTCTTTGGCTTATGTCTTAACCTAACTAAAAGGTCTGGTATTTTTGAAAATATAAGGTCTTTTTCATGGTTTAGTATCTTATCAATCTGATTTTATTTTCATATGTATTTTTTTTATTAATTTGGAATTGTAGTGTGGTGATCAAAGGTTTAGCATTCAAGAAGAACACAGCTCACAAGCACATGCTGAGTAGCTTTAAGAACCCTAAGCTTCTACTCCTCAAGGGAGTTTTGGGTCACTCTGACTCTGGTTTATCTTCATTCAATGCCTTGGGAGAGGTACTTGCTTTCGTATTCTTCAATTAATCGCCTTTTTTTGGTTCCTCCTTTCTTACCAAATGGTTTTCATATGTCTATCAAGTGCATAACAACTTTATTCCCGTATAAAATTATCAGAACATTATTCCAGTATAACAATAACCTGTCTCCCTTTAATGTAATCAGGAGAATGATCATTTGCAAAAATCAATCATGCAAATGATAGAGATATGCCAACCAAATGTGATATTGGTTGAGAAAACCGTGTCACGTGACATTCAAGAGCTCCTTCTAAAAAAAGGCGTCTCGCTTGGGCTCGACATGAAGCTCAACCGCCTGGAGAGAATTTCTCGGTGCACTGGTTCAACTGTCATATCCTTCTCTGACGTGTTCAAGGATCCCAAATTGAAGTCTTGTGAGTCGTTTCACATAGAGAAATTTGTGGAGGAACACAATAGTGTTGGTGAAGGTGGAAAAAAACCAGCTAAGACCTTGATGTTTTTGGAGGGGTTCCCGAGACCGCTTGGGTGCACGGTTAGTTATGCGGTTGCATCTATTTACTATTTTTCTTTTGACATTTCATTTTTATATGATTATTTCCTAATTTCCTCTTCGTAACTCTATCATTAATGCCATTAATGCATGCTCATTCATACAAGATTTACATGCTGTAATAATGACACTTTTTATTGATTTTGGTTTAAGATTATTGTATCATTTTATAGATACTTCTACGAGGAGCTAATAGTGAAGAACTGAAGAAGGTGAAGCACATGCTTCAATACACTGTCTTTGCCGCTTACCACCTTATCCTAGAAACCTCATTTTTTGAAGACCAAAGGGTGTTTTTAAATGACAAAATTGCCCCCAAAGTGGAGCCTTCGGCGGTCCCTTATCTCCCATCCCTGTCTAATGGACACACACAATATAATCCAAAGCCTTCACAAAATGCTAAAGAACTCCCATTACTACCTGGTTTTTACCGCGTGAACGGTTCTTCAAACATGGATTTGTATGATATTAGTGCTGATTCAGCTGCAGAGTTCTCTACTCAAGAAAGAACAACTGATACCGACAAAGAAGGGTCTGTAGCCTCTGCTGACTACGGAGGACATGATAGTGGTAGTTGTGTAAATAAAGGGAAAATGGATGGCAATGACTCGGAGACGATATTGGTTCTGACAACAAGTCAGTGCATCACAAAACAGTCAATGTGTGAACAGAGCCGGTACAACCGTATAAAATACTATGGAAATAGCGACATCTCCTTGGGACGGTATCTGAAAAATCTGTTGTATAGTCAGGTTTGTTTTCTAACCTCCATATGGATCCATATGTAAAACCAGACATGTACCTTTTTTATAATCACGAGTACATACTAATTCTTGGGCTGTCGCATATATTGTTTCATGTTAAGATAGTTTCAACTACTCATATGGTAAAAATGATTCCAATTTGGTGCATTCTTTTCTGTAACAGAAGTACAGTTGCTCTACATGTGGTGAGCCTCAAGAGGCCCATGAATACTCGTACACTCACCGGAATGGGAACCTGACAGTAATTGTTAGGCATCTCCATCCAGATCACCACTTGTCAGGGGAAAATGAGGGAAAGATTTGGATGTGGTCTCTCTGTCTCAAATGTGAGAGTGAAACAGGAATTTCCACAGCAACCCCTAGGGTTGTCATGTCCACATCAGCATGTAGTCTCTCCTTTGGAAAATTCCTGGAACTTAGTTTTTCCAGTCAGTCTGCAGCTAGAAGACTCTCTAAGTGCGGCCATTTACTGCATCGAGATTGTTTGAGGTTCTTTGGGTATGTTTCACTTATACTATAATTTCTTCTTTTCTAATCTCTTTTTAGAAAGTTCCTGAGAGACCTCCATTTTTAAATAACATGTTGGATTGTAAGCAAAAAGACACATTTCAATTATGTGTAAATTACCTTGTTATTGCAAAAGCACGTTGGACCTCATTTATTCCCAATAAGTTACAAAGCTATTAATTAGCAGTTGATCTTCTTTGGGTGATAGACATGAAAATTACAGACATGTCTGTTTATGAGTAGATGTGCTAAATAATTGAATACCATATTTCTGTTTCTTTTTATTATTTCAGATTGGGATCAAAGGTTGCCATGTTTTGGTACACTCCTGTAGAGGTATTCTCTGCTTTCAAGCCACCATCAATTCTTGAATTTAATAATCCCAACAGACAGGGATGGCTCAAGGATGAATATAGAAAGGTATGATATTATCTCACAATAACTGTTATATTGTTGTTGAGTTAGAGGCAAAGCATGCAGTTTTTATTTTACTAAAGGGTCTGTATCAGTCTGGAGTGTTTGCTTGATTGTTCGGTTTTTGCTTTCTTAGTTTCTGTAGTAAAGTCAGTGACGGTTTGACCGAGGCTGGACTCGGCTCTCTCTCTCTCTAACTAACTAACTAACTAAGAATATGTTTGGGTATTAGATTGTTTAGGATATACTGCTTGTTTCAGGTTTTTTTTATTCTGGTTCTTGTATGATGTAGAAACAGGGTGTTTTCAGTTTTAATGAAAACAGGTGGTGGAATGCACCAAACTTTTTGGAAAAAAAAGAAAAAAAGGCATGCGGCTATTGTTATATAGGATATTAATGTGATACCAAAATTATAAAGGTTAGAAGTTTGAAGAAGTATTCATGGGCCAGAATACTCTTGAGCGCATGCATGCAGTAACTTATTACATGGAGTATGTCTGTTTTGAAAGAAAGGGGTATTTTGGTGAACTTTTAGTATATATTCTCTGAAGTATGATTCTGTGATTTCAAGGCTCGATATTTTGATTTTGATTTGTAGAAGGTTTTTCCAAGAGGCTCACAACTCTTCTCCAAAATTGCAACCATATTACAACACTTGAAGAGTAAGCAAGAGTATTATATCTCTGCATCTGCTAAAGAACTTCCTGGTGTTGAAGAGATGTTTCACAGAGAAAAAGCCGACTTTGAGGTTAATTCTTCCCCTCTTAATTGGTTAATATTGGTAACACCTGTAGTACAGTGAATTAGGCAATAAAAATAAGTAAAGAAAAATGGCCTTCTGGCACTGTGCTTGTACATTTTGTTTATGAGATTGTAATCCTTCTATCATACTAATCTTTATTTTGCTCTATCTCTCTCTCTCTCTTGGATTAAACAGAGCTTGTTAGAAAGTATTGAGAAGAGTGAGAAAAATGAGGATACGGCAGCCAATGAGCTTCTCAGTCTAAATTTGATGTACCAGGACCTTGTCCTCCAAACTTATGTGTGGGACCGCCGCCTACACCACCTTTTGCAATACAAACCATCAAATGAAGAACAAGAGCACACTGAAAAAAACGGGGAAGAAGCCACGAACAAGTTAGAATCACTAGAGGTCTCCAGTCAAGCCATCCCGAATGCCGGCAAAGCACAGTTGGAGACCACTGACATGACCCAAGATTCTCTTGTGCCTGAGCCAAGAGAATCCTTAATTGAAAATTCAACCCAAGGAGACACCGAGAAATGGGTCTGGACCCCTTTCGCTGAATTGAAGTCTACGTATCATAGTGAAATTTCGAATTTCTATCTGACAAGGTTCAACATGTTGAATAAGTACACACCAGTACATTTGCTCCTCTCGCCTTTAAACGGAGAGAGAGATCCGATTCGGTTTTCGGTGGGGCCTGATGGCAGCGTTCTCTTAGTCTGCGAGGATGAGATATCAAGCATCATATCACGTGCCTTGGCCGTATCTGAAATAAAGCACAATAATAAATTCACTCATGAACCACCATTGGAGAAATCTGAGAGTCATTTATCTGTGAGCTCATGGGCATCGTCAAATAAATGGTCTTCTACCGACTCGGCAGATTTATTGGACTCACTAGGTAGTCAGTACTCTCTCTCCGTTGACGAGGCGGTCCCACTGTCAAAAGATCAGCACCCGGAAGTTATTGTCAACGGAGGGTTGGGACTAAAAGGAAAGTACATCGTGGTGTGCGTATGCGCCGAGGAATTCTATAATCTGAGAAAGAAATGCTGCCCGTCAGAAATGGCATATATAATTTCGCTGAGCAGGTTTGTTTCTCCAAAATTGCTAAAATTAGTAAACCAATTGAATGTTAGTTAGGTTTTCGTAGCTTGGAAAAAGTACTGAGTGAATACCTTGAGAATTAAAACAGTGAACAAAACACAAGTGTCAAAATTGGTGACCATTTTGTGACCCAAATGAGTTGGGCAATCTCAAATTGTCAAAATTGGTGTGGGCGTATAGAGATGATTTGTCATTTGTATACATCCCTAAGTGAAAATCTTATGCTACTATAAATTTAACCTTGTTATTTTTATGACAATATTGAAATTAAGTGCCAAAATGTCCGGGTGACATGTTCATCATGCCAAAGAGGTCAAGAAATGTGACTCAAACCAAGTTCCGCTAAAATGCAATGGGAACGTCTTAATTGGTCGGGTTAGGTGAACTTATACTGATTGAAAATTATTCGGTTTAGTTCAAAAATGAAATAACTGAACCAATATAAACTTCTTCCGAGCAGGTGTGAAAAGTGGGATGCACAAGGTGGGAAAAGCAAAGCATTTTTTGCGAAGACTAAAGATGACAGGTTTATCATAAAGCAGATTAAGAGGGCTGAATTTGAGTCATTTCTGAAAATTGAGAAGGAATATTTCAAGTATGTGAATGAGTCGATAGATTCAGGGAACCCGACAGGTCTTGCTAAGATTCTTGGGATCTACGAGGTACTTGTTCTATTTTAATTTGGATGTACACACACATTCATAAATTGAGCAAATATTTTGTATATTTTCATATTCATGATAATAATATTTGGACTAATGGGGAGTGGACATAAAAATGATGGTTACGATACCATTGTCATTATTAGTTTAACAATATCTTTCTTGTGCTACTAGGATCATATTTTTCGTCAAGATATGAGACGAGCTAAAACAATTGGTACTTTCGTAAAGAAGTTAGGATGCAACAGATTATTAATAATAGATATGTTATATCTGATTAAGTTTCTGTAGTTATTTCAAAAACTCTTTGGAAATGTCAGTAATATCCAATGATGTATTCAACTAGGCCAGACAAATGCCAGCTTATCAAACTAAGAAAGCAAAAATAAAATGATGGTAAAATGTGATCTAATTTTACATGTAGGTCCGTCAAATAAAGAATGGCAAAGAGACCAAGATGGATTTGATGGTGATGGAAAACCTTCTTTTCGGGAAGAATATTTCTCGCACTTATGATCTAAAAGGAGCCATTTACTCTCGACACATTTCAAGTTCTGATTCTTCTAAAGATCTCAACCCAGTGTTTTTGGATCAGAATTTCATAGAAGATTTGAGAGTTTCTCCTTTTTATGTGGGTGTGAAAACGAAACACCTGTTACAGCGCGCAATTTGGAATGACACGACATTTCTCACTGTAAGTGCTGAATTATTTTCATCTGAGTAAAATATCGTTAGTCCATTAAATGGTGAAAATCATACACATGCCCTTTTCAGTGCTTCTAATTTTAGGCACTCAACTGTAATCACTAATATTGTTTTGGAGTTAAAAAAAAAAACTTTTATCCTTTGTTACATGACTTTGAATTATAGCTCTGCCAGAAAGGCTTATAACTTTAGTATAATTGACAGAGCTTCACTATACATGCACTCAAGGAAAATAAGAAATAACTTCATCAGAATTTAGAGAAACAATATATCAAATAAGTTCAAATGGAAATTAAAAGTACGAGAAATTCATTATTGGAGGAAAGGGATTAGGCACCTCTAACCAAGTCATATTGATATCTTTTTTATGTATTGTTGTAAGTTCCTGATGGTTTATGTTTCCAAAATGACAATATAACCCCTGATATTTCTTGCAATACAGTCAATCAATGTCATGGATTATTCTCTACTAGTTGGAGTTGACAAACACCGACACGAGCTTGTATTTGGAATAATTGATTACCTGAGACAATACACTTGGGACAAACAGCTGGAGACGTGGGTCAAATCCTCGCTAGTCGTCCCCAAGAATATATCTCCCACTGTTATCTCCCCAAAAGAGTACAAAAAGAGGTTCCGTAAATTCATGATCAAGTACTTTTTCACTGTTCCTGATGATTGGATCACTCATCCTTCTTTCGAAGAGTGTGTGGGCCCATGTAAGTTTTGTAGTCAGAAAGATAGCAAGGAAACAAAAATTTCGGACAGGAAACTACTGCCAGATCTGGAGAGTTCAAGTTCGTTATGATGTTAATTTGTTATATTTTCATGTCCATTCTTTCTGTTTTTAAATATAGTACAAGTTCATGGTTTATTTTGAAAGGGATGTATATAACAATATGTCAATTGCTGTACTATCCTCCATGTTTGCGGCTTTTTGGCAAATTATGGTGGTTATATAGGATGTATAGTATGCAAGTATATGTACGTGCACTCGCACGAGTATTCTTTGTTAAATTTCACGATTATTTCAGTGAAATTGTGAAAGTTTGGGAGTTTCAGAAATTGTATTCAGATAAAAATAATGAAACGGATTTGTTGACATTTACATGCACCGGTCGCTTTCCTTGTTATATACTTCAAGGCTCATTAGATGTCGTGACGGAAGGTTACTACATGGATGTGTCACCATACACGATTTTTTTTATTTTTATGATGACGCTTTGCACACATATTATATGGATTTTATTTAGATATAAAAAAAATTAAAAAAAAGAGATTGATTTTTTTTTTTTTCCAAAAATTATGATGACGCTTTGCCTACATCTTTTGCTCTGATCTTCTATGGCGTTCCCATTGTTTAACATGAGAGCAATGCGTTTAAACAATTTGATGTATCCCCTCAAAAAACTATGGATCACCCAAAAAAAATATGGGAACTTAGAGAACTGATATGGATTGGAATTACAACTAAAATGTGTTCGGTGGTCTTTTGGTCAAAGGGAAAAATTATCAAGAAGAAATTTATGGGAACCAAAATATGAACAAATCAGTCGGAAAAAAAATTAGAGGTCGGAGTAATTTTATTTCTTATTATTTTTTTAATAGTTCGTTCAAGATGTTGCTAGCCTCTAATACAAAACTTATAAATTAAAAATGCTACTTTCACCAACGATTTGTGATGCAACATCACATAAATATTGATCATAACACATAAATTGAAATTATCCGAAAGAAAATGTAAATAAATTACTTAAATTATTATTCTCACAATACAAAACGTCAAAATATATTGATATTTACAAAATAAAAAGAAAATAATTTTTTTTTAAAATTGATAAATCCAATTAATATGTCAACCCCAAATCAATTTGTTCTTGTAATAGTAAATTCAGGCATTGTTATAGGTGAGGTATTGATGGGTAGTAGTTGGCATGTTGTATCACTAATATTTCAATATATTTCTTACCGTTGAGAAACAAAATATGATGTTATAACAGTTATCATGAATTTATTTCTGACATTTAAATTGATTATTCTCCAATATCATTAGTCAAGTAAACTAGGATAAATATTCGTTATGTATTATTTTTAGTTAGTTTTCTTTTGAAATTATTTGGTTATAACTTTTATTAATTGTCATTATATATATATTAATAACTTATTATAGATGAATACTAAACTCATAATTTATGCATGAACTGATCATCACGATAAAAATACTAAACTCATAATTTATGCATGAACTTCTCACACAAAAGGAAAACTCTTTATGTATATGCAATGTGTAGTTTTAAAAAAAATATTACGGTGAGTTTTGACTAAATACAAACGCTTTCAACGCTTATTGTTTGTTATTTTGAGAAATCAATCATAAATACATGCAGCACAATATGAATCAAATTATATGCACATTAATGGGTGATCACTCAAAAGAGAGCAATGCTTCTTTTAAAATTTATAAACTCGGAAATGGTATCGGTTCGGACTGCAAGCACACAATCCTATCGAGTAGTATATTCGAGGTCGATCCACATGGAATATTGGTTCAATGCTTTGAGCGATCGAATCACAATCTTTCGAAAGACTAGACGAAATCTGAAAGTTTAGAGATGTTGTTTTGATCAATGTAAATTAGGAAGCAATTAAAAGTAATTAAAATAAAGATAGAGATAAGAATTCCTAGGGTTTCGGCACATCATTGCCACTCAATCCGCCTTGACAATATATTCCTGTTGCGTCTGATTTCCTGTTGTTGTTTAATAAAATATACCACATAGGTCACTGCGATTTATGTTACGCAAGAATGACAGATCTTTCACCGAGATTCTACATAGGACACTGCGATTTACCTTACGCAAATGTCTGATCTCTCAAATACCCCAAATTACTACACAGATCACTGCGATTTACTTTACGCAAGTGATGGAATTTGGTACGCGTTTTGTTGGTCTGGTTTATGGTTTCCCCACTAAGGTTTTCTTCACATAAACCTAATAGATCTCAACGAGGCTAATTCATACAAATAGTTTCTCTTGCCATTAAAGCACTGTCACTACCCTAACGGACTCAAACTAGATCATTGAAATTAGATGAAGAGATAGTAAATCACAAAAGCATTTTGTTTCAACAACAAGAAATCATAAACAACAGAAATATATATATCAAAATATCAAGAGTAACAAGGTTTACTGCCTAGCCCTAAGAAAATGAACTTAGCCGCGGAACGGCATGGTTACAGGCACTCCTCTCTTCTTACTTTAATCAAATCTAACCCTAATTACAAAGATAACTAATCATTCTGCCTAGGGGCCTTATATAAGAGTGTAGGGACGTGTAGAGGTTGAGTAGGGGCTAAGAAACTGATCTGGAAACAGCTGTCGGCAGTTATTCCCCAAGAGACGCCTTCGGATACGGACTGTATTGGGTAATACGGTCCGTATTAGGACCTTGACGGTTAGGGTTTAATGCTTCCAGTGCTATCTTCTGGTCAATGCTAGGCCTGGTCCGTATTAGGCAATACGGGCCGTAACAGGGACTTAGTCGATGAGCGTTGCTGATCCGATTGACCCGATTCTAGCTCTATTTGGTGTAAAATAGTCCCAAAACCTGTTTTCTGCAATAAAACATAAAGAAGGGTGACAGTAGCCTTTTTCTCTAATTAATTAAACATAAGTGTGAGAAAATATGCAAAACCTAAGCCAAAACCCTACGTTAATCATCATTATTTTGACTCTGATCAATGGGTGATAAGTCTCAATTATATATACTTTCGGTTAGGATTTATATCTAAAACTGCACCAAATTTCTTGTATTTTAGCTTAGTTTAGTATATAATACATCCAAGAACCAAGTTACTGTCTTTGTCTTGTTTAAATTACAGAAGTCGAGCAAGAGGAGCACAACTGTGAGTTGATGCGGGCCGCACAAAATAAATTTTGGAATTTTCAAGTTTGCTTCAACCGAGTCAGAGAATATTGCGGGTGCTCGTGCGGGCCGCACAAACCAGAATGCGGCCGCAGGAATTTTATGCGGGCCACACAAACCCTTTTTCCTTAACAATTTCCAGTCGACTTCTCATTTTGTGTGAGCCGCAGAGAATTTGTGAAGGCAGCAGGAAGGCCGCACCAATGCCAATCTTGCCTTATTTCGCGATATCTTCTCAGATTTGCTGTCAGATTCTGGGAGGATTGCTTCCCAAGGCACGAAACATGCTATATATTGGCAGGGAGGCAGCAGGAGAAGACAACTTTTAACTTAGCTTTTATTCTAGATATCTTTATATATTTTTCTCTCTTCTCCGAGTGATTGAGGGCGATTGGAGCGAAGGATTGAAGGTTTTCTCGAGCGAACGAAGGTGAAGACAAGGGGCAGCCAGCAAGGAGATTGGTGTACTCTATTCTCTTTCTTGTTTTTTCTCAGTTTTTATCATGTTTACTCTTGTATTTCTCTTGGATGTTAGCGCACCCATGAGAGACTAGATTTCCTCTCTAGGGGCTTAGGCTCTCAACATGAACTTGTATTAAAATCTGAAGAAAATATTAGTTTCATGCAAGAGCAAATTTCAAAAATTTAACTCAAAGAAACCAACATAGATCTACTTATTTGACTAACGATGAACCGTATTTAACATTTTAACTTGTTTAATCTTTATACCTCAAATCTTGGTCTCTAAACCAAGAAGTAGGGACTTGAGATGTAGGGTTGTTGCCTCCTTGTCGAGCCTTCACTTCTCCAAGTCGGCCTCGAAATGGCACCCGCTTCGAACGCACGAAGCCTCTACGAGTATCCACCCGAGATTAAACGAAACTCTTGTTTTTCCCTTGCTAGAGGTAATCAACCAAGAATCTAACTTAACCTTAGCTTCTACCTCTTCAATCAACTATTAATTTTAGTGTAGAAGTTGTGCTCAACACATGAGCAAAAATGGTGGAGACAAAATTGCAAAAACTCTTCTCTTTTTCACCTCTTCTTACAAAAACGTTTTTCCATTTTTCTTACAAGAGAAGGAAGAAGAGAGAGATTAGAAAAAAGGTGGCTAGGGTTTGGAAAAAGGTGGGGTATTTATAGTGTGAAGTTAGGGTATATTTTAATCATCTCAACCACAATGGATGGCTAGATTTAAACATGACAAAGGTAACTTTTACTTTTGCCATCCAATGGAGCTCTCCATTAGATGCACTTTTATCCCACTTTATTCCAAACCATTTCATCAAATGGACTTCTCCATTTAATGTTAAATTGGGCTTGGGCCAATTTCTATTTATGACATTTTCGTTTTTGCCATTTATGCCAACTTTTGGCCCACCCGACAATTGTTACGATTAATTGTATTTGCTCAATTTTGTTGAGAAATAAATTTGTATACCATGTCCAACATGTAATAAATTTATTCTAAGATCAAGTTAGTCATCTCCATGACACTTTTATTTGTTTCGTTTTTCTCTCTTGGGTGTGACCTCGTAGGATCTATATCGTGTTGACAATAGAATCAAAACTTCTTTTAATTCTATAAATTATAAGCGGCACCTAGCAATATGCATTATAATTACTCAACAGATAAAGATGATATGAACCAATCAACATCACGATCCTAAAGCAATATTTAATTGCTTGTGTCAATTCACGTGCCACATGATATCGAGAATAAATCCAAGGCAGGAGAGTGTCATCCGTGCAAATTTATTCTTTTCTTGATTCCAAGTAATTCAGTAAATAATGATCAAACTCATTGATCATAATTGCATGCATACTTTATTACTCCATCAAGGGGCCCGAAGATATCATCACTCACATATGAAATATGAGGGACACTGGTATTCTTGATAAATATCTTTTCCTCCGCACAAGACACACATATTGAGATATTGTCTGTATAGCTGCCAGTTACGGTCAACGTTGGATAACACCTACAGATACATGTATCTCATGTAGGAAAAATAATCATCTCATACCAAAGAATTCAAGACACAAATGAAACATTAATGACACTAACACAATCCATGTTATGTTTCATTCTTGGGTCATGTCCAATCCCCTGATCTCCATCAGGTATTTATGTGATTAAATTGGTAGCTCCTTACCATATGATCCGTAGAACATGATCATCATTTAATCCACATACTAATCTCGTACCGGTAAATAGTGTTCCTTCTTAATTACCAAGATTAGGGACATTTAGAGTATTCGTTATATTATTATTATAGAGTTCTACATTTCAAGTCCTCAACTCGAAAAATCCATAATGTAATTAAATACTCAAGGAACAAAATGATTCTTTCATTTCATGAATAAACATAGAATACATCCATAAATGGTTGGCTTCTAGATCATAACACTAACAAAATCTATCTTACTTTGATAGTTTTCTTTATGATGATTGTTTGCTTGCATGTTTGTTCTTGTTGATTTTATAATTCATGTGATTGTGTGATTTGTGTGCTTGTTAATTAGCGTCCTGCTTAGATTTAATCAACTTAAGGTGCTAGGATCAAAGAATTGATGGTACCAAATTATATACATGAATAACCTTAAGATTGAAATTAGAAATGACCAAATCTATTTCTTAGTCCGGAACCACAAGAAACAAATGTTGAATTGAGGTGAAAGACTTAATCGTGAAGCACTACAAGAAAAGGAGCTTTTCCCGGCGCTTACAAATGCCGCTAAATACACTCCAAAACGCCACTACATGTCTTTCCCGGCGCTTGGCCAAGTGCCAGGAATACTACCGTCGGCAAACACATTTAGCGGCGCTTCCAAGTGCTTCTACCGGCGTTGCGAAATGCCGCCCGAAGTGCTCTTTCCCGGCGTTTGGAGGCGCCTGCAATTCTTTTTCCGGCGTTCAAAGGGCTTTTACCGGCGCTTGGTAAATGCTGCCCGAAATTTTCTTTTCCGGCGTTTGATAAGTTTTCCCGGCGTTTAGGGTCACTTTTACCGGCGTGTGAGAAGCGCCACCGATTATGTTACCAGCTTTTTTACAGGCCCTTTGCCGGCATTAGGGCAGCGCCGCTAAAATAATATTTTTCATAATTTGGTGAGTTTTGCCGGCACTTTAGTGGCGCCTGGAATTTGTTTACAGACGTTTGTTTCAGTTTAATTAGCAACATTTTTTTGAGGCGTTTCTTCAGACAATACGCAAATAGTGAGCTAATATAATACAACTTCAAATATATATATATATAAACACTATATAATCTAAAAATAAAGAATTATAAAAACACAATTAAATTACTCTAAATTTTTAAAGAAATCTAAAGTTTACATATATATATATATATATATATATATATATTTGTAGCACCTACAAAATATTAAAAACTCTTAAAGCATTCTGAACTTAATTAACACATGTTTGTAGGAACTCAACTTTAGTACACAACTGATTCTTTAATTCAACACATCTTCATTCGCTTGTTCCAACTGATAGCATTTAAATCTTCTTTAACTCCAAGCAACAATATATTAAATTAGTATGAAAAATTCGTCAAATTCAATAAGCCAAACAAAATAACCCTTTAACTGATTCTCATGCCCAAAATAAGTGTTACTTAAGATCTATAATGTTACCTTTAGATTAGCAAACAGTAACCTCAAAGAAAAACTTACCAATGATTTAGCCATGCAATATATCCTTTATGAGATACATGAGTTTTTATACAATTTTACTCTTTATTATAAATTAATCTGGTCAGTTGACCATAGTTGACTTTCCATCAATTTTTCAAAAGATGAACTCGATCATCATGTTTTGTGTAATTACTTTCCAGAGCCTATCCAAATGCATGTATGCATTCTTTAATATATCCTTTATGAGATACATGAGGTTTTATGCAATTTACCCTTTATTTGGCTCATTTTTCATTTTCATCATCTTAAACCCTAAATTTGCTCTCAATAATGTGTTTTTTTTTCTTTTGGTACCACTGGTACAGTAGGCATTTACTAGCCACGAATCAGTGGTCTATGTCACAAAATACAGTAAGCTCATCTATAAAACTAAAAGAAAAAGTGGTGATCTATAAAACTAGCCATGAATCAGTGGTCTATGTCACAAAAGTAGGTTATTTAGAACTAAAAGAAATTCAATGTATACCTTATCCTATCATGCCATATTATTATATATTTTTAGAAGTCTGACAGTGCCCTTATGAGAAATTTGCACATATGACCTTGACCTTCCAGAAATTCACAGAATGCACTAAAAATTAAGGTTTTAACCCATAATCTAGATCCATAGCATCCTCATTTCCATCCATTAGGGCCAGTGTTGACAGTGACTTGAATTTTTCACTTTAGACTCTATTTTCATATTTATTTAGACATGCCTACCTGATACAAAGAGAATGAGTTTAAAGGTTGATAAAAATGCTTGAACCTATTATTTCCAGAGGCTTTGAATCAATTATCCTTTAATTAAATACTTTAGTACACAATTTTAAACTTACCAATGATTTAGGCCATGCAATATATTTCCCATCAACCTGATGCATAACTTCATACGTTCCATATGGGCGTATCAATGGTTCGTCTGGATCTATCACTTTATCAACATAAAATTCAACATATTGTGTCCCAAGTTTTTGTCCACCAATTGTAAAGTCTGGATTATCCATAACAATAAATCCTTCAGCGACAACACACTTCCTCACAATCGAACATAAGCGGTACCTTGCTAAATCCTATCAATTCAGAAATCAATTGAAGATGGATATTACTAGAGTATGATTGTACCTCTCTTTTATTAGTCATAAGAGTATGATTGTACCTCTCTTTTGTCAGTCACGGGAACACGTGGGTGGTTGTTTTGGTGAGCATCACGATGCTTCTTCCGTCGATCCACCTTCTCAAAATAAAACAATAACGAGATAATTAGTAAAGTGTGACTCTCTGCTCGTAGTTTGGCATACAACTGTTTTATTGTAATTATGTGATCAGATATGAATCCCTATTGTTTCTAATTATGTGACATACAACTCTCTGCTCATAGATGAGTTACCAGTTTCTAATATAGGTCCTTAAAAATCATTGGAGAGAGGAGGTGAGTGACGACCATTGCAAATTAAATAGCAGCGAAGATTAATGAAAATGCAAACATGAATTACTGGAGTATAATGTACCTCTCCTTTTTTTTCTTAAGGTTGATTGTACCTCTCCTTTGTCAGTCCTAGGAACATGAGGACGATTGTTTTGGTGAGCATCACCATGCTTCTCTTGTCGATCCACCTTCAAATTAAACAAAGTAGAATAATGCCCAACTCTTTAATAGATAAAAATGAAAAGTAAAACCAAAGTGTGCCTAACCTGCTTCCCAACAAGTCTCTCCCTTTTACAAGCCTATTTACAAAAAAATACATTAGAAAGTATTAAAAAAAGAAAATATTGTATTCACATATTTATGTAGTACAATGCCTAAATAACTGATAATAAAACTACCATGTTGAGGGCTTTCTGACTTCTGATTCTAATTGAATCCTACAAATGTAAGAGGACAAACACATAAATGTAATGAATAAAGTATTAATCTGTCAAATTGTAACAACAAACAACCATGTTGTAAGTATTAATTTGGTGTGATGCTGCAGATGATGCATCATCCTTGACCCTTCTATTGTTCTGATTGTAGTTGTCCTGCATTAAAAATCAGTAATCAGAATTATATGACATAATGCAAACATGAATTATTGTAAGTATGATTATACCTCTCCTTTGTCCATCACGGGAACAGTATGATGATTGTTTTGGTGAGGATCACCATGCTTCTCATTAGCAAGTTTATCTAGTTGTGCCTTCATATCGGCCATTTGTGCCCTCATTGCACGTATTTCTTCCCGCTCTTCTTCACGCTCTTCTTCCATTTTTCGTTTATCCTCTTCAGCTTTTTGTTGAGCCTCTCTTGCCTCTACAACCATTTTATGAGTCTTGGCACGATCACCCCAGATATCTGTTGGAGCAGGACCTAACCCAAGGCCACGTACACGCCCGCTTTTTTCTTTCCCAAATATCTCACTATACAGATCACCATCTTTTATGTTTCTGTGTTCAAGGTCTGGTTGTTCATCGCACATGTGAGTCATCTTCCTCTGTCAAAACATTAATAAGGAGCATAACGTTATAAATTACATGCAACTTGATTTCTTTTGTATGATTAGAAAATTTTGATAAACTTAATTAGCTCTAACCATCAGAGCGGCAGATTCCCCATTCATCGGCCGATTACTCTTATCACAATGAGTGCTAATATATATCTCAGCTCTAGTAGGAGTTCGGTTCAAGCGCACACGCTGAATTCAATTAAAGAAAAAACATACTTTTATGTGTAGAACAAAGAAGCACATAATCAATTTCATTATAAAGACAGAAAGAGGAGTATAAAAGTTACCTCTTCCTCAGCAATCCTCGCAAAGCTTTTTGAGCCCGCACAATGAGTTGTGGTTTGTTTCGCCCTGCTGACTTTATTTTTCTTACTTTTTTTCTGTACATTTGGTATTACTAGTGCAATTATCCAATACCTTATTGATATTGTTGTATACATAGAGAGAGATAATGAAAAATAAATTAAATAACTCGGCTAAAACCAAATGTACCTGCCACTCATCACTGTCCCACACACCGATTAAGAACTTCCAATGATCAGGTAAGACTCTTTCATCCCGATCTGAATACGTGCATCATAGTTGTCATGGGTATCATAGTGCTTTTTCTTCAAGCTGTGTCTAAATTCCCTCAACTTTTTACCAAAGCTTTTCATTACTTGGTCCTTTTGTTCTTCTTGGACCTTCCACTTAAGCTACAACAAAAATAATATTGTGATTAAATTATCAATGCTGTTAACTTATATGAAAGTAAGGGTTTGAACAATAAAATACAGAACGAACATGATTGAACATGATGTAGTTTGTGATTAGGAGTACCTTAACTAGATCCCATAGTCGATTCTTCTTGTATTTTGGCACATCTTTCCAGTTCATGTAAATTAATGGAACCTCCTCACCATTCCGTACTAAAGTTCCCAAATAGTTTGCAAATGTGGTCGCATCTTGACAATTAAACTGGTTGTAACCATTAACATTGATATCTAGTTGCTTTCCATTCGCCATTTTGGCAATTTTTCTCATTTTCGTATAGCCTCTTTTTGGGGGAGATTTTTGGGTATTATCTGATAATTTGTAAATCACATAACCATCACAGTCCATACATAGGAAAAAAAAAGCCAAGTCATTTCAAGTAAGCTATATAATACATGCATACCTATCATCATTCAACTTGTACAATCTAGTCAGATGCAAACATGATGCAGATGTAAAAAAAAATTACAAGAAGAATTGAAAGAACTTGACTAATTGTAATACCAGCTGACTCATCGTGACTATCTTCATTTGAGTAGGTTTGTTGTCGTGCTGTTCGTTTGCTTGGAGTGTGCATTTTGTTTAACCTACACAAGTTATTTTAACATAATACAAACAAATCATGACCAGATGACAAATATGACCTTGATTTTGGACAAAGTTGGGTGTATCCATAAAACCTTCACTAATGAAATAATTACAAATATGACCTTGATTTTGGACAAAGTATGGTGCTAGCCCATAATTTATCCAAAATAGCTCATTAGTCAGAAAGTTCGTCTCAATTTGTAACAAAACTTCAAAAAGAAGGAATGCAGATTTTATTACAGTGTCAGTAGTTAGTAGTAGTCTTATTCAATTTCCCAATTTCGCATTGTATGAATCGTTTGTCATGATTCATGAATTTAATCGTTGTACAATACAGTGTCATTTTGCAGGTTGTAAAATTCAGGATGAAATGAATGAGCCAGTATCCTCCTATTCTATAGGAAAATTCCAATCGAGCAATTGAAAAATGCATCAAGTAATAATTGTATATATATTCAGTATAAATACATTAATTATTAAATTATTTGAGTAGACACAAGTACCATTGATATTGGGGTCGGGTTGGTCCCAAATTCGACCCAATTCAAAATCACAAAATCTGAGTCATATACTAAGTTGCAACTTGAACCGGAATATATTGATACCTGAATTTATTCATATCCAAATTGGTCCCATAGGTTTTTAGCAGCAAGACTTACAGTGGCTGGGCGAAGTCGCGGAGAAGAGCGGCAGGGGCGGGGTCGCGGAGAAGAGCGGCAGGAGCCGGGGAGTCGCAGGAGAGTATGAGTTCGGTCAGAAAATTTTGACGGGAGTAAAGAAGAGGGAGAAAGATGGCGAAATAGCCTTTTCGCGCGGGGAAAGAGGGCGAAATAGCCTTTTCGTGCGGGAGAGGATTTTTCGCGAAAAAAAACGAAGTGGTTCGTCGACTCGCAAACCAGGAGTAGGATTTTAGTTATAGACCGTGAGATCCTGACAGAAGGGCCCTCTATTGCAGAAACACGCTTTACGGGGAAAAACTATGAAACAGGTGTATGATATTTTTAATACTTTTGTATTAACGGAGAAAAATCTAAAACCTCTTCTAAATTAACGCGCGATTAATATTGTTTAATTATTATGCAACTTTATTATTTATAAAGTAGTTAATTAAATTATTTTTAATTTTATTTTTCAAGCAAATATTTAAGTATCTTCCAATATTGACATATATATAATTAATTTTGCATTTTAAATACTAAGAGGATAATTCTTCTCTCGCATTTGTATTTACACATTAGGCATCAACATTTTTTATAAGGTACAATTAATTTTAAAATAGATCGAGATAAAGCACATGTAATAGCTATTTCTTGCTCATAAGATTATATTGTACCTAAGAACTACCAAAAAAATAAACATATGAATAAAAACATCTGCAAAAAAATAAATCAAATAATCATCGTTTCTCAGAATTTTGATTTTCACCACGACCGCACCGGCATTCTGCGGACCCATTTCAGCGGGGCCGCAAAATGGCGATGCGGACCCTTAAATGGGTCCGCATAATGGTTCTGCGGATCCATTTTTTTTTTCTTTTTTGGTGTTTTATCGAGGCACCACGCTAAGAAATCTCAAATATTTTGTTTTTTAATATTTTTTTTGTTCTAGAAATGCATGCCATATCTCAAAGTTTGAAAAAAAAACCACGCTGAGATATCTCAATTTTTTTGGTTTTTAAATATTTTTTTGTTCTAGGAATGCGTGCCACATTTATGATTCTGCAGAATGGTTCAAAGTGTTAAAAAAAAATTATCCGCAGAACTATTCTGCGGACCCATTTTGAGGTCCGCACCGGCATTCTGCGACCCCGCTGAAATGGTGATTAGTTGGTTTTTTTTTGTAACTATGTCAATTAAATAAAAGTTTTGGTAAGAACTATGCAGATTATATTGCAAGTTCAAACAGCTGCACAATAATATTGCAGAATATATTGTCCTTTTACTGTTTTGACTTTTTATTTTATTTTGTCTGATTTATTTGTTGTTCATTTTATTTGATTGTTTCTTTTGAGCCTATGATGCTTATAAGTTCAAGTATGTGTTATAGCACTCAGTCCACGCATTTCTATAATTTTTGCAATTTTTATTTTATTGTTATAAATTAATCTGGTCAGTTGACCATAGTTGACTTTCCATCAATTTTTCAAAAGATGAACTCGATCATCATGTTTTGTGTAATTACTTTCCAGAGCCTATCCAAATGCATGTATGCATTCTTTAATATATCATTTATGAGATACATGAGGTTTTATGCAATTTTATCCTTTATTTACTCATTTTTCATTTTCATCCTTTCATGCATATTATTATATATTTTTAGAAGTCTGACAGTGCCCTTATGAGAAATTTGCTCATATGACCTTGATCTTCCAGAAATTCACAGAATGCACTAAAAATTAAGGTTTTTAAAAGGATGCAGTTGCTTCAAATGCACTAAAAATTCCAGAGCCTATCCAAATGCACATATGACCTTGATCTTGACCTTGACCTTCTAGAAATTCACAGAATGCAGCTGCTTCAACTTGCAATAACAGTTTAGCTGATAGAAAACATATAAAAGGATTAACCTCAGTCTAATATAATCTTCAAAGCTTCAACTCGAGATAATCCACTCTTGTTCTCTCTAATTACAGAATTAAACTCAGTCTTAAAGAATTATACAAATGTACTGAACCAAAAGTGGCATGGTTTCCACATCATTTTCCATACAAATTAGAAATCAGCTCAAACTACAATTTTACAAATAGAACCTTGTATATATTCACAGTTGTACACATCATTTTCCATACAAAATAGAAATCAGCACAACTAAACTAGAATTATACAAATAGAACCTTATAAGCATTCACAATTGCACACATTATTTATAACCTGGTACATGGTAATGGGAATTAACCTGTCAAATGCAAACGAAACAACAAAATTGAAATCAGCTCAGTCACTTCAATTCTTCAAATGGAAAATTAATATGACATATGCAAAAGAAACACTGGAAAATTAACAATCAATCATAATGAAACACTTTAAACTAAGGATCAATTTGTAATTTTCTAACAAATAATACCAGTAACCAAACAGACTTGTTCATATGTAGACAACAAGTTCTCTCTAAAGAAAATTACAAACTGACTTGGACAATGGTTATTTTGACAATCTTGATAAAGAATTTGTAAAAATAAAATAAAATAATAATTACAATTAAGGTGGTTCGGCATCCATCACATCTTCCTTTTCTTTAAGCAGCTTCTTCAAAGGAGTATCAATAGTTCTTCCTTGTATATCGCGCCTTGTCAAATTCAGATCTATGTCTTCATTCACACTAAATTCTGTCATGGTAGGGACTTCATCCAATCCATCCGCAATATGTTCTTCAGTCTCATCTTCACAATTTTGTGCAGACATGTCAAAAAAATCCCTTGGTGTGGTGGGAACTACAAAATGCCAGCTTGTATCTATAGGGTCTTGCACATAGAAAACTTGACGGACTTGTGATGCAAAAACAAACGGTTCATCTGATAAATTACCATTGTATAGTAGCTCACTAAAATTTACCAACGTGGAACCAAACTGATCCTTTTTTGTTCCTCTACCGGCACGCTTCACATCAGCCCAATCACATTTAAACAACACAAATTTCTCTCTTCCACCATAATTCAACTCGAGTATTTCTTTCAAAACTCCATAGTATACGACATCAGCTCTCGTGGGGTTTTTATCCTTCGAACTAGCGAAACTAGAAGTACTTGCAATTACCATGACGCCGCTACTTTGTGTAGTTCTGCCCTCCTCTACATATTTTATGTGAAATCTATAACCATTGATCAGATAGCCCTTAAAACTCTTGCAATCCCATGTAGGTCCACTTGCCAATAACTTGATACCTTCTGGTACAGTTTCTCCTTTCTCAACCAACATCAAAACCTAGCATATGCATAAGGAAAAAATAACAATAACTTTTTAACTAAATTGCAAATATGAGGATTGAACATTCAAAAGGGATGAAGTACTTCATACATAGTCTTTCAACCAACGATGGAATGTCTCGTTGTGAGTTCGCTCAATATCTTTCGGTCGAGCCCGACGATTTTTGCTGCGAAGTTCTTCAAGATGCTTACTGTAAAAGAATGTCAATTACTCACAAACCAAAGATACATGTGAATTGGGGTATCATTTCTGGACAAAAGATGCTTACTCGATATAAGAGTCAAGAAAACCACAATTAAACAATACATGTCTGTGTGCTTGTGCGTAGCTCATGTAATCTAAATTGACTGAATTTACACCACCCAAAGGACGTCCAGCTTGTGGAAAGACACATTCATGCTGCTGGAGTTCATTGCCATCATCATTTCGTCTCAAACGATTTAACTTCGTATCAACTCCTGTCAAATACCGCGAGCAAAAGGTCAAGGTCTCTTCAATTAAGTAGCCTTTAGCAATTGAACCTTCTGGTCGAGTCTTATTTCGCACATATGACTTGAGAATCATCTGAAACCTATCAAAAGATAAATTCATATATTTTGAGTATAAGTAATGAAAGGTAGAAGATAATAAGTAAAAAAATTATATAAAGGATGTCATACCTTTCGGGAGGATACATCCATCGAAAATGGACTGGCCCAGCAATTTTAGCTTCTGTAGCGAGATGGATTGGCAAATGGATCATAATATCAAAGAATGATGGTGGAAATATTCGCTCAAGTTGACACAAAGTTAGTGCCACTCTTTTCTCCAAATCTTGCAAGTCTGATACACGAAGTACCTTAGAACACAATTCTCTAAAGAAATTACAGATTTCAATAATTGGTCTACTGACAATTGTTGGTGTAATCTTTCTTATTACTAGTGGCAACAAGTACTGTAGCAGAATGTGCCAATCATGGGTTTTAAGACTCAAAATCTTCTTTTCTTTAACACGAACGCGACTAGATATATTAGAAGCATATCCATCAGGAAATTTCACACTCCTAAGGAATTCACATAATAGAACCTTTTCCTCTGGACTCAAAGTGAAGCAAGCTGGTGGAAGATATGTTTTACCTCCTATATCCACTGCCTGAAGTTTCTTTCCAGCACCCATTGCTACAAGATCCAAACGGGAATTTGTATTGTCTTTTGACTTAGCCATACCCAAAAATGTGTACACCAAGCTCTCACCAAAATGTCCCTCGATATGCATTGGGTCCAGGTTGTGGCGTAACAAAATGGTCTCCCAGTATGGCAACTCAAAAAAGATACTCTTCTTTGTCCAGTTAGACAACAACTCCCTATTTTTCCCTCTTTCGCGCAAGTCTGGTTGCAACTTCCCAAATGTAACATTTAAATCTCTTACTTGCTCCAAAACATCTGACCCGGTAAGTAGTTTGGGTGCTTCTCGAAACTCTTGCGTACCATCAAATGCTCTGGCATCTTGTCTGAATCTATGGGTCCTTTCGAGAAATCTACGATGCCCTCTATAAACTGTCTTATGGCTGTATTTCAAATATTCTGAATGAGTGTTGCCAGCACAATCAGGGCACCCATGTTTTCCTTTTGTCATGTACCCAGATAGTGATGCATAACCAGGAAAATCACTTATGGTCCACAAAAGGGCAGCATGTAGTTGAAACATCTCACATTTGGATGCATCATAGGTTCTTACTCCATTGGTCCAGAGGTCATTCAACTCGTCAATCAGAGGCTGGAGATAGACATCGATGTTATTTTCAGGTGAAGTTTTACCAGGAATGATCATGGACAAAATGAAGTTGGACGACTTCATGCACAACCAAGGAGGGAGGTTATATGGAATTAAAAGAACAGGCCATATGGAATATGGTACCATCATACCGTAAGGATTAAATCCGTCACTTGCTAAACCAAGTCTAACATTGCGCGAATCTGATGAAAATTGGGGATGATTGGAATCAAAATCCTTCCATGCTAGGGAGTCCGCAGGATGTCTCAACAACCCATCTTTAGTGCGACTATCATTGTGCCATCTCATGTTAGCTGCTGTTTTTGAAGACATGAACAACCTCCGTAGTCGTGATTTCAAAGGAAAATACCTCAATACCTTAGCGGGTATCTTTTTTCCCACCTTGAGCTTGCATCTTCCAATTGATTTTTTCCTTTTAATCACCTTGTACCTAGATGCACTGCACACATGACATGTGGTATCATTAGCAAATTCTTTCCGATATAACATGCAATCATTAGGGCATGCATGAATCTCCTCGTACACTAGGCCCATATCTTTAACAATTTTATCAGCTTCATAAAAACTGTTCGGAAGGGTATCTTGGTCAGGTAATGCAGCTTTAATTAATTCAAGCAATTGTTCAAAAACTTTGTTGCTTATGCCCCCCATACATTTCAGCTGCATAAGTCTTAATAAAAATGACAATTTTGTGAATTTCTTGCATCCTGGATATAGTTCTTTATCACCATCTTCACATAATCGATAAAATTTCCTCACTTCCTCATCAGGAATCTCATCGGGATCATTAACTCCGAATTCTGATTCAGTGCCTATAGGGTGCATCCCAAATGCATTATGCAACATACTATTGATATGATCACCTTCTGACTGCTCATTTTGAACATTGCTACTAGAGATATTTTGCGGAATTGAAATGTTTTCACCGTGAAAAATCCAATTAGTGTACTGTTTCGTAAACCCGTTGCATATAATGTGATCGCGAATTTCAGTTTTACCCAACCAACAAGTATTCACACAAAAATTGCAAGGACAAAGTATCATATTCTCTCTAGATTTGTTTCTAAATGCAAACTCAATGAATTGTTCACACCCAAATTGGTACTCAGATGTAACCCTGCATGTTTGGGTTTATTGTATTAGGGCATTACCTAATTAGTGAACCACAAGTAATTAACAAATACAAAGGAACTATATATATGCTTCATACCTTGGGAGTTCTATCCAAGTCTTGTCCATTAGAAGAATCTGCATGAAATTAACAACAAGGAAGAAAAAAACAACTAGCAGTTCAAAATCTGTCCAATTTCTATCATATTTTTTTTAATATACCCTCAAAGTGCACATGCATTTATTAGAAAGATCATGCTTAATTTGTAGACTTAATGTCTAGAACTCAAGTTAACCTATTAGAAAACACTTATATAATACCTTTCAGTCTTACTACTAATAACACTTAATTATATAATAACTATTATATAAAACACTTATGTCTAGAACTCTAGTTAACCTATCAGCGTAGGGATTGTTGCTAGGTGTCATTAAGCTATATAATTTTTTTTAATATCATCTATAAGTAGCAAAATGATAGTAATAAGTTGTATTCACGGGGCACGGTTTAGCACAAAACTATGATGGTCAAATAGCTGATAGCATGTGTAGCAGGAAGAAGAACCATTTTCTTTTTCAGTCTTTTCTACACCGTCTCATATTTACAACTGAAGATTTGATTGCTTCTCAGCCAAGACGAGTGACTGCTTCCCGAGTCTTCTCTGTTGAAGCATAAAGCTTGAAACATAAAGCGATGGCAATTTTAGCCCGGCTGGCTCAACCAAACCCGGCATGACAATCAACAGAAACTACCACTTTTCATCAAAGACTAGATATTTTCAGGACCATTTTTTTTTAATCTTTCTATACAGTAGATCTTCCCGTGCAACAAATTCAATCAAACACTTAAAAAATTTGAAACAACAGCTTTACATTTTGAAGTGTTAAAATTGAAGCAAAGTCACGAAATTGGCACAAAATTCACCTCATTTTTTTTGTATAAAACTCACAAAATTACTCAATTAAGAAATAAAGAAAGCATAGTTTAATTACTAGCTACATCAACAATCTCATCAATTAGGAGAAGTAGAATTACGAATCTCAAATTTTCATTTCAGTTGAGAGAATTCCAATTTTTCATACCGTGAAATTGAGGAGACGGAGAAAGAGCCAAGCGCGTTGGGTGTTGGAGACGGAGAAGAGAGAGAAGAGCGCGCGAACTTGAGACGGAAAGATCGAAATAGTTATTGTGCGCGCGCAAAGAGATTCACCCGGCGGTTTCGATAGCGCCGAGAAAACTGCATACCATATCCCGGCAGTTTCGATCGCGTCGAGAAAACCGCATACTGTATCCCGACGTTTTCTATCGCGCCGAGCCCCTCAACGCCGCCCGATCTATACCGTATCCCGGCATTTCATGTCGCGCCGAGCCCAACAGCGCCGTTAATTGCATAATTTCTTGTAGTGAAGCCTCATATTTAATTGGGACCCCTAAATTGAACTGAATATTGGTGTGAAGAACTTAATCGTGAAGTATCGGTATTTGAGAATAAACTAGGCTAACTTATGCATATGATCTAAATAGCTAGGGTGAAAAACTTAATCATGAAATCCGAATTATTTAGGCACGTCATTAATTCATGAAAGTGACCCTTTTTGACACTTAAGGCTTAGAAACCTCATTAATGCAAACATGAATTTAGAAACCAATTAAGTGTGAATTTGAACCAAGTGATTGTATGCCGATAGCCTCTAGACTTCTATCTCATTAAATCACAAAACTCCTTTATTTGTTTGTTTTAAATTGCTTTATTTAAATTCAACTCTCAAATCGATATTGAACCCACAAAACCAATTTACAACAAACCCCCCATTTACTTTATTTGCACTATTTTAGAATTAATTAATTTAGTAAGAATAAATATTTTCCGTTATCTTTGGATCGATACCTTTATTACTACAAGGATAGATTATATGCTTGCAACTGACCTATTATTGTGTACTAAGGTTTATAAATTTAAAAGTGAAAAGTGTATTAATTGAATGTGCATCTTACACTAAAATACACAATAATGAGTGTGCATCTTACACTATTTACAAATTTTATTAATTGCCATTCTATATATACTCTTAATATTCTATGGATGAATAATAAATTCATTATTTATGATTGAACTCATCACACAAAAGGCAAAAACTTTATATGCATGACATTTGTGGATGAACTCATCACGCAAAAGGAAAACTCTTTATGTATATGCAATGTGTAGTTTTAAAAAAAATATTACGGTGAGTTTTGACTAAATACAAACGCTTTCAACGCTTATTGTTTGTTATTTTGAGAAATCAATAATAAATACATGCATCACAATATGAATCAAATTATATGCACATTAATGGGTGTGCATCTTACACTATTTACAAATTTTATTAATTGCCATTCTATATATACTCTTAATATTCTATGGATGAATACTAAATTCATTATTTATGATTGAACTCATCACACAAAAGGCAAAAACTTTATATGCATGCCATTTGTGGATGAACAAAAGAAATATTACGATGAATTTTGACTAAATACAACTCGTGCTTTTATCTTTTGTGTTTTGTTATTTTGAAAAATCAATAACACAACCATGCATCAACAATATGAATTAAGTTATATGCAACAGTAATGGGAGTGCATTTTACACGCTAACAAAATGATAAGCATATATGTATGATAGGAATCACTTGACAACACTTACCTTTGACCATTTTGACAACCTAAAAAATAAAAGCTTAAATTTAAAACAAATATTTATATATATAATCTATATATACTATACATATATCATTTAATATAAAGAATGATGAAATTTGGTGTATGTTTCATCAAATTTACTTTTAAATTTTTAGAAAACTCAATGTCGAAATAACCATTCCTTCCTTCTCCATATGCATCAAGCAAGCACATAAAGGGTAATAAAATAAAATGAATAATCATCTGATGTTCTTTTTTCTATGATGAAAAAAAAATATCATAGATAAAGCCTTTTGCATGGATTAATTTTAAATACTCTTCTTATGCAACAGAAATTTATTTTCATAGATTATAGGAAGTACAAAAGGTTTTACAAATATATAAAATATTGTTTTATGTGATAATTTTGTTTAAAAGAGCTTAGTTATTTTCTTAAAAAAACTATTAGGATGTTGAATTTTTTTTTTAGAATTTTACTCCAATAATGATCCGACCTAATGTAATGTTTTTTTAGAATTTTACTCCAATAAGAGCTTAGTTAATCTGCTTATTTTTCCTATGGAGGGTTCTACCTCATAATCGGTTAAATGGGTAAATTTTTATCTTCTTAGCTTTGTCACATCATGTGTACTTTTGATCCGTTGGATGCTATGCTTCTTTGCTAATTGTACAATCTATCGGCTCATATTTTTTTGTTGGATTATGCTTTTAGTGTTTATCATAGGCTCCTTCATTATTGTGAGGGATCCAACTAATTTATTGTATGAATTGAATTACTAAATTGTGTAATTTTCTATCTAAATTTTTGTGCATATTTTTATGCTGTATTCAATATGATAATCATGATCTTAATTCAAAAATCCAACTTATCTCCGACATGTAGTTCTATTTCAGAGCAAAAATCGGAAAACAATCTTAGTTTATATACAACCGGAAGATCTCTTTCAGTAATAAGTCACAAATTGATGACAAAAGAACTGTAAAAATAATGCCGTCGATTGAATCACTTTCAGGTATTTTTTTATTATTAGAAAACTCTGATACAATCTAACATAATTTATATATTATTTCTGAGAATAAAACCGTGAACTTAGTGCACTAATTTCAGATGTTTAAACAACTTATTTATTTCATTGCTTTTTTGTCTGTGTTGCTTGGGCCCAACCTCTTTTAACAACAGAGCAAATTATTTAAACAATTAGGACCTCATCAGATCACCCAAAAATTATCAACAAGAAATGTATGGGAACCAAATTAAATATGCACAAATCAGTAGGGAAAAAAAATTGGAGGTCGGAGTTGATTTTTTTTTTTCATATGTAATTTCATGTGCATAGTCAACATTTTTGTGTGTGTATATATTCTAGACAAGCCCCTTTATTTGATTTCTTTATAAAATTTAGTAGTTCATTGTTTTTTAATCACCATTGAAAGCTCTTCCAATATCATTCTTTAAGGTTTTTTTATAATCTTGCAAATCCTTTCAAATTTTTTAACAAAGAAAAACAATTACTTCATTTAAAATATATTAATAATTATAAACAAAGAAAAATTGTGTTGACATCATGCTTTTAAAAAAGAAGAATAAAACCTCACAATAATTTTCACGGCACAATCGAATAATCATTTGCACAATTTCATAACCATTTATGTGCTTTTATGGATATGAATTTTCATAAATTAATTTTGTAAATTCTCATATTAGTAAAATCTCAATCTTATATAATTCCATAACAATCAATCACAACCTTAATTCCCGAAATTTTTAAAACTACCATTGTTTAAAAAAAAATAAACCAAAAAACCATCGTTTTTGGGAAATTCAAAATCTAACACGGCCGCATAATCAAATGATTCTGCGGACTCAAATGCTGGAGACCGCACAGGCGTTCTACGGACTCCTGGCTGGGTCCGCAGAACCTGCTGACCCATTTTTTTTTTCAAACTTTGAGATATCTCATAAATGAGGCACGCATTCCTAGAACAAAAAAAATATTAAAACTTCAAAAACTTGATTCGGGCCTAACCCAACATTGCAAATGATCACAAGGAAAGATATCTCATAAATGGAGCACGCACGTGCTCGATAAAACACACAAAAAAAAATGGGTCCGCAGAATGGTTCTGCGGACTCCTGGCTGGGTCCGCAGAACGCCTGTGCTGTCTCCAGCATTTGGGTCCGCAGAATCATTCTGCGGCCGTGGTAGATTTCAAATTTTCCAAAAACAATAGTTTTTTGATTTATTTTTTTTTGAAACTGTGCTAACTTTAAAAATTTCGGCCTTAATTCGTTATATGCAACTTGCTCAATGGCATGGCACATATCAATGGACAATATTGCAGCACAATATACGCACTCGAAAATGTTTATAGAATTTGATATTTCCTTAAGCTCATCTAAGAATAGATGAAAAAAGACTCAATAATATTTTGTTCATGTTTTATTATTGATGAAGGCAAAATATATGGTTTGTGGTCGTTTGTCAATGGACAAAATTATTTAACTATGTGTCTTCGCTTACTTATTTTCTCCTACATGTAAGTGTTAATAAAAGTAAAAGTGAATATCATGAATATCATGAATATAAATAATACGCTTACTTATTTCATTGTGAATAGAATCGTTGAATAATTTAGCAGTTTTGAATTCTCCCACTGAATTCGTTGATACGAGATTGATAGGAGGCTAACGTCGCCATTGACTCTATGTGAAACTAATTTTGATATTAAATTATGGTGTATTTTATTTGCTGTGTGGCACAATATAAAAATATATTAAATACATGTCTCTTCAAACAATTTTTTTTTAATTATTTTTAACAAATAACATATTCTAGAAAAACAAAAACGAACTGCAGAATAATTCAGCGGGCCTCCCATATATGCAGACCGCTAAATTATTCAGCGGTTGTGATATAAATCTAAATTTGCAGAAAACGTTGGAACATGTTTAATTTTTAATTTTTTATGCTATGAATAAAAAAATAGTACATAATTCCTTTAAAAGTCTCATTTAAATCCGGCATTGTAGCAGAATATCAATTTCACCGTTCCTGCTACCGCCTCTTCGGATAATAACAGGCTGCTGATTCCTGTCAATTACATAGGCCCGGCCCAATTAGCTGTTGCTCCTTTCCTCATTTTCCGATCTCGCTTCTTTCGTGTCGATTTCCCCGATTGCAACAAATCCTCCGAATCTAGCAAGCGAGAAGTGCGATGGGAGGCCATGGCGGTCTGAACATACTTCCTCAGAAACGATGGAACGTTTACAACTTTGACAACCGCGAGAAGGTCAAGCGGGACGAGGAGGCCGCAGCGCGCGAGGAGCAGCTCCGCCTTGAGCAGTCTCGCCGCGCCGAGGCCGATTCCCGCCTTGAAAGCCTCCGACGGGCCCGAGGCATCGCCACAGCCTCTGCCACGACATCATCCACGTCAGAACCCGTAGTTGCCGCTGTGGATTCGGGTGTCGAGGCATTGGAAGGGGATTCTGGCCATATAAACTTATTTGGGGACTTGTCTGATTTTGGATTTCTCGGTTCAGATGAGCGCAGGGAATCCAAGAAAGCTAAGGTAGTTCTTATTCCCCCAATTTTATTTTCAGTTTATTATTATATTTTTTTTTGGCCAATTCCACCTTGATTTGAACTACTGTTAGGTTTGGAACATTTACTTTGTAGTTTTGTTATAACACACAAAGGGATCTTTGATGCAAATGTCGAACACCTTGCGTGTGAAAGAAAATCAGGACCTTTAGAGTGTTAGGTGCACAATTTGGCAATCCACCAATCCGCAACAACAAATCAGCAATCAATAAAAGTGAAATGGAAAATAAGCAAACACAAAAAATTGACACCATGGTTTGGGTTTCCTGTACATCCACCGTGGCGGAGGCACCGGCAAACAATTCACTATCATAAAATTTGGGTAGAAATTTTGATTACAAGATTTAGATAACTCTCTTCACTAAAAAAAGATAGAAATCTTAGTGAAGATACACTCAAACTTACAAGCTACCCCTGAAGAAGACTTAGAACACGAGAAGCTCTATCTTAACACCCTTTATTAGGTGCATGATTTGGCAATCAACAATAGCAATCAACTAAAGAGAAATGAAAATAAGCTAGCACACAAAATGAGACACCATGGTTCAACGTGGTTTGGGTTTCCCCTATGCTACCATGGCGAAGGCACTGACAAACAATTCACTATCATAAAATTCAGTTACATAGTTTGATTACAAGATTTACAAATCTCTCTTCACTCACGAAAGATAGAAACTTTAGTGAAGACACTCAAATTCACTAGCTACCCCTAAAGAAGAGTTAGAACACTAAGGCTCTATTTTAACCCTTTCTTTCTCTGTTTCATTTCAGCTCAAAAAGTTGTTTCCAGCCACATAAATCATTTTCAGATGGCCTGCTAAACAGTCAAATTAATTTAGGTCTTTAAAGACTCAACAAACAAGTCTTATATGCAGCTGTTTAATAGGCCATGCTTTTAACATTTTGTTTCTTGATGGTATCAGTATTTGCCTTTATGTGTTCGAATTTCTAATTATGAAGGAAATGGTTCAGAAAAGTTTTGCTTAATATTCGCAAAATTTAATCTTATTTTGTCAATTATAGGGTTGTTTCTTCAAAAGTTCAAATCACACCAAGATTTTATCTATTTTAGTTTTGAGACCTTGCCTTTTCGTATGGGGAACAAAAAATGATATCATATACACCATTATATTATTGAAACAGAAAAAATGGGCTGTACTGATTGGTGTCACATGAAATGATTTACCTCTTGTCAGGGGCGGAACTAGAAAATTTTGTTAGGGGGGGCTGAAAATTAAAATGCACGATATGTGGTGAGTGGGACTTGAACCCAAGTCCTCTCAACCATGAAATAGAGATTTAACCACTAGGCTACCACTACACATTTGTTATTTATTGAGGGGGCTGGACTATATAAACAGTTACAAAAAAATAAAATTCAATGAAAGTTCTATATACATAATTAAATTTTAAAATCATAGAGGTGGCTTAGCCACCTTTGGCTAAGCCTTAGATCCGCCCCTACCTTTTGTCTTTGTAAGGTTATCTAATTGTCTATCCTCTTATTTAACTGAATACACTGACGAAAGTAAGTTTTAGTAGCAGTTGTTGTATTGACTGTATGTTGTTAGAGGCACATTGTCTTATTAATTAAAATACCATTTGAGATGAGATGATCTTAATTAACTCGTACTAAGCGATCTGTTTTTTCTTTTTCTCGTTGCTAAAAGGGAAATGTTTTGCAAAGCCTGAATCTCTTAATTAGCGTACCTAATTTGTTTAGCCTTTAGCAGGTCATTTGGTTTGAAGAAAAAGATCTAGCTTGCAACTTTACATGTTTTTAGAAGCATTCTAATGTTTGCTGGCTAGTCGCCAATTGATTTGTTAGATTAAGTAAATCTAAGGATAGTTCTATTTTTGTAAATTTACCACATGCACTTCCAGCGTTAAGTAAATCTAAAGGATAGTTCTATACAGTGGCGGAACACAGTAGAGAGCGAAGGAGGCTAAGCACCCCCTATAAATTGACATTTTATACTTTAGTCCATTAAATTTTGTAATTCTCATATGTATTAATACCTTTTAGGCCCCCTTATACAATGAAATTGCACTATATTGATTTTTCAGCCCCCTCAATCTCTATTTCCTAGTTCCGCCCCTGGTTCTATATATTAACATATTCTCATCAATTGCAGCGTGAAGTGACAACTGGGTCCCACAAGAAAGAGCACAAGAGGCGAAGAGAGGAGAAGGAGAAACCTAAAGAGGCAAAGGTTATTGATCCAGAGGAGGAGAAATACAGACTAGGTTACGGATTGGCTGGTAAGGGCGTAAATAAACCATGGTACCTTACAAAACCAGTCTCTTACGAGGCATTGGATGGTGATAAAGAGGGGAGAAGACTTGAAGGGAAGAGCAAGAAGAAATCGATAGCAGAGTTGAGAGAGGAGAGGATGGCGAGAGAGAGAACAGAGAAAGAAAGGGAAAGAAAGCTCCTTTCCTCGTCTGGAAAAAGAAGATTTAAGAGATAGAGGGGCTTGTTTCTTTTAATTAGTTATGTATTGTAAATTTATAAGAAATCTGTTTGAATTTTGTAATCTAGTAGATTTGCCACACATTTATTTTCTCGTCTGGAATATTTTTTAGCGAGAGAGAGAACAGAGAAGGAAAGGGAAAGAAAGCTCCTTTCCTCGTCTGGAATATATTTTTACAAAAGGTCTTGTGATTTCTTTCAAGTGGAATATTTTATATGTTCAAGTTCTATATATTAAGTTTAATTCTTTATCTTGAAAAGGAAGGAGAAAGTGTTCTGTTAATTTAGTTTTTAGCAATAGTGTTTTATTAAAATTAATTAATTAATAATCGGTTGTAATTAAGCACTTTGCATATAATCCAAATCATAATGTAACTCATGCTAGCTACACTATTTCTTGTTGATTATTTAGGTGAATACTATGACTAACAGCCCAGGTGGTGGTGTCAACTCTGTGTGATAACAATGTTAAAATAAACCGAACTCCCTAATAAGAGATCATTTCCACTTTCCACTTTCCAGTGTTAGATTAGATGGGTGTTATCTCTGCACTTTTGTAATTTCTAGTAAGGATTACAAGTTAGGAATTCTTCAATCCTAATCTTGGTATCCCTTTTTTTATCTTTGTTTCGTATGCATGTTGTGGATCCTTGTCCCATCCGGGTGTAAGTGGAGTTTGGTTTATGCATTAAGTTGAGCTCTTTTGCTTGTTTGATCAATGATGTTATTTCTCTGTTCCTCATGCATGCCTTCAATTATTATCACAATAACTTATTCAACAAATAGGCTTCATTAAATAATTAAGAAGGAAATAGTGTCAAGTGTTATTGTGGAATTTAAGAACAGCACAAAACACAGTTAAGTGAGACATATATTGTCTCATGTAAAGAATTACAAGTAAAATTACAGTTATTGCATAAATTGTGGAATTTTCTCTGTAAGGTCAGCATACTATGTGTTGAAAAATGGACCGAGAATTAAAACAGATTTACATAAATTGTGGAAGCTTGCGGCTCCGCCACGTTTCAAATTTTTTGGATGGCTACTCTTACTAAACAAAATCCTAACTACTGAAAATCTGAACAAGAGGGGGTTCAGTCTTGTCAGTATCTGCTACATGTGTAGAGATAATGAGGAGACCACAATGCACTTATTAAGGGAATGTAATTTCTTCAAGCATTTGTGTAAACAAATTTTTGTCATCAAATTCCCCCAGTACAGCACAATACTAAATGAAAATATAAATTTCATGAATATGTTGCTGGAGAAGGGAAGAGCAAAGGAGATTAAAGAGTTAATGTTGATTATACTGTTTGTGTTGTGGAGAGAACGATGCGCAAGAGTGTTTGAAGAGAATTTAAAAAAAATAGAAGAATTGACAGATGAAGTGACAATCCAGTGGAGCTACATAAATCAGAGAGGATAATCGTCATTGAGAAGATATAAACTTTTTTTGCATTTTAGTTTTTCTTCCTATTTTTCTTCTTTTTGTTCTCTTTTTTTTTTTTCTTAACTACATCTGTACATCCATCATAGGGTTACTTCTCAGAACCCTGAAAAACATGTAACCAATTGCAGTTAATAGAATGGGAGCATGACTCCTATTCTTACTAAAAAAAAAAATTACATTTATTAGTTGCGTGTATTAGTATTAAATTAATTTGCCGGGCTTGTACATTGCAAGTGCAATCAGTATAATGCTTTTAGCTAAAACATTGCATGTCTCACCTTGCTTTCAAGTTTGTACTAACAAGTTCATATTAGTTTTACTTAGCTAGTCTTCATACTATGATATATAGTGTCTGCGATATTATGATCATAACCAAAATTTCAATCTTCCTAGAGTTCAAATGATTTAAATAATTAGAGAACATTGCACTAGATTCTATATGCGTGTGGCAGAAATTGTACAAACTGAAAGCTATGGTTTTATACAATTAATAAATGAAATGAAATTTTCTTCAAAAAAATAAATGAAATGAAACAATAGAGGGAGAGGGCCATCTAGCCTAGTTGGGCCAGGTATTGTTTGGGTTTTGATAAAGGCTTCGGCTCTGATCATGTCAAGGAATATCAATTACATATATATGCTCCAGATTTTAATAAGTTTGTAAATTTTTCTAAAGATTTACTAATTTAATGAGCAGTAACTTTTTCAATTTTTCTAAAGATTTGTAAATTTTTATGAAGATTTACTAATTTAATGCCATTGACCAAATTCAACGCGCTTACATCCTTATATATATATATGCTAGCTGTTCATGCCTGTTAGCTAATATATATGTCTATATATTCTTCATCCAATATTTCATTGTATTCCCGTTTCTTCTCTTTCAATCAATTACAAGATCCATCTTCTGACTATTTCGTCTGTAAGTATAAGAAGAATCAAAGTTTCTCTCAATGAAATTTTAGAGTAATAATTTCTCTCTAAAAAAGTAGAAGAATCAAAGAAGCGTACGGGACGAAATTTACAATTAGCTTGGGGTTATCTTTTCTTTCCAAGGTCAATTGTTTGCTCTCCTGTCACAGGTAAACATGTGATATTTAATTGTAATTTGTCTATTCAGCTGATTTTCTTTTCTAGTAGATTAACATCTTCAAAAATAATATGTGATACGTGATATGTGATATTTGATTATTTAATTATATATTCTTATTATAATTTCTGCATATGAAATGCATCTTGATTTTCTTTTGTTACACAAGATATATCATTTTCGAAGCAAGTAGTTATATGGATCGAGTACTATGAAAATAGTGCATATTTCATATATTTGAAGGCTGTTTCTTGATGATCACATTGAGCTAGCTAGCTATGTGTTGAATTTAGTTAATCATTTGCAATCATATTTAGTAACTGTCGCCAAGATCCTCGCAAATAACATTAGTGTAAATATTGAATGGATGGGTGCTTAAATATATAGTAAATTAATTAAAAATTCTTCCTTATTATATGGCCGAAATTAATATTTGAATCTTTGTATACCTGCTATATTATTGAAAGCAATCGTTAAATCTAAGTGTATATTCATAAAAAATGAAGTTCAATGTTCATAATATTACCAGAGACTGTAATTTGAAGTTACATAGTTTTGTTTGAAATTATTTTGGAAGCTAATAACTTACATTTTCTTTTATTTATTTAACAAGCTGTTTGATCATATGTGAACTAAAATATATGATATTCATTATTTCAGGAGTTCCACTAGCAAAAATAGCTAGGGAAAAAATCATGGATATCGCTATGACCCAAAAGAAAGCCACCAACAGTTTACATGAGTTCTTCTGCCCGATCTATAATAATGGAATGAATGTTAAGTATAATTAAGTTTTCTATTTTCGCATCGTACTTGTTGAATATCATGATAGAATGTTTTATTAATTTGATAATTTAATATTTATAGCCACATCTAATACAAATATAGTATAAAGTTTCTTAAATTTATGATACTGCAAAAAGCCTAAGATATTTGCAAAGATAATGAAAAACAAAACCTAACATATCGATGCAAAGTTTTCTTAAACATATAATTAACTAATGGGCTTTATAAGTACTTCTAATTAAATATCATGCTGAGAGGCTCCTGGCCAAGATTTAAAAATCAAGTAGATGTTAAATCTTTTTTTTAATAATTTGTCTAACCGTATGTCCGTATCTCACATTTTTTTTTAAAATATATAGCTAAGGGAAATAAATTAATTAAACACGTCCTTTTGAGACGATGCCACATGAAAGTTTTTCCATCTGTGATTTCAATATATCATATATAAGAAACTTAATTTGTACTAGATGTGACCATAAATATTAAATTATCAAATCATTATTACAATATTCTCTCAAGATATTTTATTAGTAAGTACGCTGAGAAAATAGAAAAAGTTAATTATACTTGCACATCGCATTTGACATTCTTTCCATAATTTATTTGCAGATTGGGCAGATGAACTCTGTGTCTAACTTTAATGGCTTTTTTTTTAAGAGAAAAGGTACTGTCCCCTATTCTCATATTCCCGTAAAATCTCCGCCTGTAAAACTTTTCATTTTTACAAAAGAGAAAAGAGAACCACGTGGTTTTAATGAGAAGACCACGCGGATATATAACTGTTTTTGTAAAAATGGAAAGTTTACAGGATTAGCTTCATTAGTTTACAAGATTAACTTCATTAGTTTACAGGGACTTTGAGTTATATCCAAAAGAGAAAATGTTACTAATTTGGACCACGCACTTTTATGGGGGACCATGCGGATATATAACTGTTTTTGAGAATTCACTACTAGTTCGACATCCACTGTATTAGTTTATAGGTTTACTGCAAAAAGTTTACATGATTAGCTTCATTAGTTTACAGGGACTTTGAGTTATATCCGGAAATTTTCCGAAGATTGTGGTCCGGGGACTATTAGCTGCTTCCTTTTTTTAATGCAAGCGCTCTTCTTGATTTTCTCTTCCACATTTTGAATAAATATTTAATATGCAAAATTGTTATTTTATTGAAATTCGTGAAATAATGAACATTGTATAAATTAGTTCTTTATTCTCGAAAATCTTGTTAAGTAAAAGACAAATGTAAGTTAGCTTTGAAAACAATTTTAAACGAATAGGTATATCTTCAAATTTCACCTTCTGGCCAATACTACGAATTTTAAATTTTATTTTCGATGAATATAAACCCATATCCAGTGATTGCTCTTAACAATTAATATAACACATACAAAAATTTAGATTGTGTATTACTATTGGCCTATTTTAAAAAAAATGAAGTTTTATAAACTGTATATTTAAGCACTCATGCATTCATTATTTGAGCTGACGACATTGTTTTAAAAAAACCTTTGTGACAATTAATCACCGAATAAAATTGCTGCTGGTAAATTAAATTCAAGACATAGCTTAATATTTCGTTCAGAAACAGCCTTGAAATAGGCGACATTTGGAATTTTTGTAAAGTACATATATAATTCATATTTGTACTGGTCTTTTAAAAAAATATATTCTGTGTACAAGTATGTATTTCATACTCTCTAGAAACGAGAGAGTTATGGTATCGTCACCAAAACAATTTGGGCATGATTATGAAAGCAATGACAATAACTTTTTCAATATCTAGCATATAAGTATTAATTTGAATAATACAATGTGAATTTGTAGAATTATTTGATCACATTTTCTTGCTTTTTCTCGGAATGAAAATCGAGAGAGAGAAAGAGAGGAGCCATGAAGGATATTCATTACGTACCTTGATTGAATGAAGCATATGTATATAGTTAATTAAAAATTTAATTATTCCTTGTTTGCATCATTATAGAGAGAGAGGAGCCCAATAATTAATTTATTCCTTGTTTATTTTTTAATTCACATAATTTTGGGTTGAAATTAAAGTCGCAAGGTTATGCGCATTATCTGTAATCAGGTGTGTATTCTGGTAAAAGGATTAGACTTCTATTAAGTATTTGTGATAATCTATAGGGTCATTTTAAGGGATCAGTTGATGAGGTTTAATTGAAATAATGGGTAATTTGTATCTGAATGTACTCGTTGGTAGGGGATGCCATGTACCATATGGTTGCGTGCTATGCGGAGACGCCGGTCAGGAGACGAGGGATCACATATTGTTATTGTGTCCGTATGCAAAAAATTTCTGGTCAACATTACTTCAGGACATGAGTATGGTGAGGATCAATGGTTCAATCTCCAAGGGTGGTTGACTTTTGGTTGTCCAATATGACAATGGGGAATAAGGACGCATGTGTCCGGTGGGATGTGACATGGGCGGCTGGTGTGTGGGCACTATGGAGGGAGCGGAATAGGCGAACGTTTGCGGGAGACGAAAAGAGTGCTTCTCGGTTGAAGGATGACACCAAAATACAGATACAACAATGGATCGCAGTCGTCTGAGCGAGAGAGGGGACCGGATCTCAACTGTGACTCCCTGTTTTCTATATTTATTTTTGTTTTGTATACTTTGTGATTGTTAGATTAAGGCACCTTATATTATTATTTTTTCCTTTTTTCAGCCGGTCGTGGTGTAAATAACTGTGTACTTTACTTTCTTATTTTAATGAAATAGTCGGTAAGCAGTTTGCTAACTGACCTTCAAAAAAAATTTGTATCTGAATGTTCAGTGATTTTCACTACTGGGGAGATTTAACGCTTGTTTTTTTTTCTCTCCTCTGTTTTTTTTTTTCAATCTCATAATCTTTTGCTCTTTTGAGTTTTCCCCTGTGAAAATCTTCGAGAATCTTACAGTTTTCCAATTGGTTTGATGGCCAAGAATCTTACATTATTATCTTAGTTAACTATTGGTCAGTCAAACTTTTATACTACCGAAGTAAAACTTTTATACTACGTACGCCCCTGCTAGAAATGGTTATAGAAATCAATAAAACAGTTTTTTTTGAGAAAAAATAAGGATCAAGTCCTTATTTATTTTATTGATCATAAAAAGGTTTCAACATGAAACCTGATACAGAGACTTATTGTTATTCAACCCAGTTGAATAAAAAAAGAAAGAAAAAGAAGAAATTGAAAGGAATCATGAAAAAGAAAAACATAAAATTGTCAAAAATCAGGGTTTAAAGTGCAAAAATTGTAAAATTTCTCTTGTCAGTGGAGATAGCGCCATTCCTCTTGAACTTCTGCCACCAATCCTGGAACCGCTCTCTAAATATATGATTACATCGTTCCCTCCAACAAATAAACATCGCTAGCAGTAGTAGCTCTTTTGATTTGCTATCTTCTCCACTCCGCACAAACCATTGCTGCGCCTCAATATCGTGCAATTTCCTTCTCCAATTCCGATTCGGTAGTTGAAATTTACCAGTAAGAGTTGTATAGACTTCCAATGAAAATGTGCATTCCGAAAACAAATGTTTAATTGATTCAACATTTGCTCTACATAACACACACATGCTTGATAAATTCCACCCTCTCTTTTGCAGATTTTCAGCTGTTAATATTTTTTCGTGATATATTAACCAACCAAATACTTTGATTCTTGGAGGCACCTTCATTTTCTAGACCCTCTGAATTATTGCAACAGTTCTAGATTCTTCTTTCAATTTTTGATACATGGACTTAACTGAGAATTCTTTGGTGCTTGTCAAAATCCATTACACTCCATCTTGTATTGTTGTTAAAGGTGATTGATTTGCCAGTATATGTTGCAGCTGCTGGTACTGTGTAAATAATGGAGACTGTTGTACCGGTACCGCTATGGATAGCAGTTGTGTGAAATCCTGTTGGAGCGCCTGCTGTACTGTCACATTTCTGTCTACAGCTTCCATATATAGGAGTGGAATCTCCTTATATAAGAAGCCATGACCCCAATTATGCTCCCAGAATTTGATCCTTGTTCCATCCCCTACGACTCTCTTCATAAAGCTCTCGCAAAGGCCTTGTGTTGTTTTGAGAGTTTGTTTAAAGAACTTGCAATCCGGCAAGCTACTTGGATTGTCTATCTCAAAGAATGACAGGAATAACGATTTTCAAAGCCTGTCGTCAGATTTTATCCAAAACCAATACCATTTTGCAAGTAACGCCTCATTAAAGGTTTTCAAGTCAATTATACCCAAACCTCCAAGCCTCTTTGGTGTACATACTAAGTCCCAATTCGCCAAAGATATCCCTCTGTCGTCACTTGAGTTTTTCTTCCAAAGGAATTTTCGTCTTGTCTTATCTATATCTTGTATTACCCATGTTGGTAACTTGAAAACCGACATAAAGTATGTTGGAATGGCAGACAAGACAGCATTGATCAGAACCAACCTCCCCGCAATTGACAATTGCCTTGCAGTCCATCCTTGGAGCCTATTGTTTACTTTTTGTAATAACGGAAGGTATGCTGTTTTAGGAAGTGCCTTATCTGACAAAGGTAATCCGAGATAATCAAATGGAAAACTTCCTTTTTTTCATCCCAACAGGTCAGTCAATTGTTGGGAAAGGTGATCATCATCCGAAGTTAGCAACAGTTCTGACTTTTCCATACTCACTGCCAGACCTAAAATCTGTCTAAAAACAGTAAATAAAATCTTCATGGCCTGCGCCTGTCTCAGTTCTGGTTTCATGAAAAAAAGAGAATCGTCCGCATATAACAAACACGGTCTCATATGCAAAAAGGGCAACTGCCAATTCCCACTTTGCACCAATTTGGACAGCCATCTCGGGATAAAGTCCATTGCCAATATAAACAGAAGAGGAGATAAAGGGTCCCCTTGACGCACTCCTCTCTTTAAATGGATCTTCTTGCCTAACAAACCATTGATAATTATTTGTGAACTTCCTCTCAGTACACAACTCCTTATCCAGTGAATCCACTTTGATGGAAATCCAAGCCCCTCCAAAACCTTGATTAAGAATTCTCAATTTACCGTATCAAAAGCTTTATGAATATCCGCCTTGAACAGTGCAATCGGGATTTTATTCTCTTTTGCAATTTGTATAACCTGTTGTGCGTATAAAAATCCCTCTGTGATCTGTCTTCCTTTTACGAACCCCGTCTGATTGTCATTAACCAACTGGCTGATATAAGGTTGAAGCCTATTCGCCAGAATTTTTGAAACTATTTTCTGTATCCCATGTAACAAGCTGATAGGCCTGAAATCTTGCGGTTTTTTTGCTTCCTCTTTCTTTGGAATTAACACTATGTAAGAAGTGTTAAGAGAATCCAAGTTCAACCTTTTATCCAAAGTTTCTTTGATGGTGCCGTGTATATCTGGAATTAACACATCTTTAAATTCCTTGTAAAACTCCCCAGTAAAACCATCTGGACCGGGGCTCTTGTTTGAAGGCCATTCACTGATTACTGTATCCACTTCTTCCAGTGTTACTGGTTCTATTAAATCTTGCAGATTGAGACTTGAGTTGTAGAGATTGCCCCAATTTATTGTTGGTATTGGATCCGAATTACTTCCCATTAGTTTGACATAAAAGTCTCAAAAGATTTGCGCCTTCATTGCTTGTGTTCTGTGTAGCTGACCTTCATGTTCAATTACTTGAATTGAATTTTTCCTTTTAGAAGATGTTGCCAAAGAATGAAAATAGCTTGTATTTCGATCTCCATTGAAATCAATAAAACAGTTGCACATTCATTCTCAATTGCTTGCCACTTGTGCTGTTAAATCTGCAAATAACTGTCTAACTGATGTAAAACACGAGTCTTGCAAAATAATAGCTTGTGAATTGGTAGTTAAGCAGATCTGAGGCTAAGTAGAATAATTAATAAATGGATGATACTTACCAATAATGGGTACCTTTTTTTCTCAAAGGTCAAGGGAATATAGTTGAGTAGTGAGCTGATTATTTTGTTTTCTGTACATTGACATCTTGTAAAACATTATGTGACATTAATTTGGTTATTTTAATTATTCATATTATCGAAACTGGAGTATGAAATGCGTACTTGATTTTCTTTTGGTACACAGAAGATCATTTCCAAAAGGCAAGTAGATTTTATTTTATGCAGGAAATATTTAGCAATGTTTCAGTTAATTAGTTTATCAGTTTTAATTGTATTCAGTAATGTCCGCAATGATTTTTCACAAATAACGGCAGCACAAATGATGAATTCATGAGTACCATAAATACATAGTAAACAAAACTTTCTTTTTTAAAAAGCCAAAAGCCAAAAGTAAAATACTATCAGAAACTTTGTATCTATTATATTGTTGAAAGCAATCACTAAACTAGCTATGAACTTAATACTCATAAAAAAATTGAGTTGAAAATTCATAATGTTCTCAGGGATGGAAATTTCAATTTACACCTGTTAAAAATTATGTTGAAATCCAACTTGCAATTGTTTGGTTTACAAGCTGATCGGGAATATGCAAAATAAAAGTATTAAATATCCATTATTCAGGAATTCGTCAAGTGCAACGAATATTGCATATTAAAAGACATTCAAAATGGAGAAAAAAAAATCAAGGAGAGTGCTTGTACCTAAAAGAAAGCTGCCCGTATGCAAGGGAATCGACAAACAGGATATGTTGGTGCTGCTTATTACACAATTCACAATCTGGAAGGAGAGGTGAAATAGGATTTTTAGAGAAAAATCAAAGACACAGCATGAACTCATAGAAGAAGTGCATAAGCAGTGGAGAATAATGTGTCCAGCCTAATTAACAGAAGAAGATGACATGTTTTTGTTTTTTTAGTTTTCTTTGCTTATTTTCTTTTTCACTTTTTTTTCACTTTTGTTTTTAGGGGGTTCTCGCTCATAATGCCGCCAAACATGCTAACCAATTGCGGTTAATACAAAATCGGGGCATATATGACTCCTATTCTTTTCTCAAAAAACAAAAAAAAAAAAGCTGCCGAGCATAGACATGACTGAGTTCATTTATCTACCCTGTCTGTAATTACAAAAAGAATGTAAAATGTGATATGTAATTAAGTAAAGTTAAATTTCTCTTTTTTTATAACGTGTCACTATTCTAGAAAAGCTTTATGAGAATAGAAAACATTTCTGATTATATTCATATTATACTCTAATTATGACTTTTATACATTATGATATTTGCCATAATCTTAAATTTGTAAACAACAATTCTTTATCTAACGATGAGACAGTAGAGATCTAAAAAACCTTTGATATCAAGGGTTCTGGATCATATGATCCAAAACCCTTGATATCTCTACGTACTATCAAAACTGAGAAAAGCAGTGGAAATTTGCTATGTATGAAAGATGTTCCCTTTTTCCTCTATATATGGTGTTTCAGTTTTCTTCAAGACAATTTCTTGTTACTTGTGGAAGCAAAGATATATACTGTGCTTTCGACTGGACACTTGATTTTCATGATATAGCTAATGACAATTGTTAAGTCAATTTAAAATCGATAAACATCTCCATGGTATTAGGAATTTGTATCCTCTGAGTTAACTCAAATAAGATCTGGACCGTCCGATTTAAATCCGAACTAATATTAAAGGGCCCCGTGCATTATAGGCGTGGGCCGGATTGGTCGAAATTAATTCTGATCACACGGCCGAAAATATTAACTCAAACAGTGCGTTAATGCAGAAGATATGGATTCTGGTATTGGAGGTTAATTCCTCGTTGTATAAACCTAATAATTTCGGGTTTTCATTAATTTTGTATTTATGATATAGATCACAGATCGAAATTCAGATCTAACATTGAACATGATAAGATGAACTTTGGCCTTCATCACTTGCTAAAAAATTATATTGGAATCACTTTATGAATCAAGTTATCCTCGCTAATTTGCATTATACGAATTATATAACATGTCCTCTCTATTTTAAGCTTATTAGGCCCAGTTTCAAGCCCGTTCTTAGTTGCCCTAAACCCTAAACCCTAAACCCTGTTGGGTCCGGTTTTGCTTGAGTTTTGATAGAGGTTCTCGCTGAGCTGTTAATAAATTTGGATTTTTTGTTTTTGTTTTATAAAGATACACTCTTTTTATTTTTTGAAATGCTTTTATAAAGATACACTCATTTAATGTCCTTGAGTAGTAACATTTTTAAGTTTTATAAAGATATATTAACTTAATACAATTGAAAAAAATATGCTAAATAATGACAAAACAGATATGCTAAGGACAATTGAAAAGATATGCTAAGGACAATGGAAAAGATATGCTAAATAATGACAAAAAATGGTACTCATTTATTTGTAGCACTAATTTATATTTTCTAACTGTATCTTTTGTAAGAGCATTGTTCCCTAGTTTGACCAAATTCAATACGAACACTTAGGTCCTTATTTATATATATCCCCGTTAGTTCTCTTCCAGTACATTACAATACATCCATCTTCCCACTATTTCGTATAAACTTATCGAAGAACCCAAGGGCGGACAATTTTCCAGTACATGCTCTCCTCTCACGTAAATATAATTTGTATTGTGTGCTGATTATTTTTGCAAAAACATATGTGATATTTGGTTGTTTTAATTTTCATATTATCATTTCTGAAGTATGAAATGTTACTTGATTTTCTTTAATTTGTTGCACAACATCGTTTTCAAAAAACAAAGTATAAATATTGTATTGAGCACTCTGAATTTTAACACTGTATATTCATCAATTTCAAGATTGTTTCCTGAACTGTGTTGAATTTGGTTTATCATTTGCAATTGTATTTAGTAAATGTCGCAAAGGTTTCTCGCAAACAAAGTTAGCGTAAATATATTTTGAGTAAGAAGTTAGCGTAAATATTGAATCGATGAGTTCTTAAATATATAGTAAATCAAAACTTCTTCCCTTTTTTTTTTTTGAAAAGGCCAAAAGTAATATCTGAATCTTTGTATCTGCTCTATATATTGTTGATAGCAATAACTAGCTAGATCTGGGTTTATGTTTAATTCTCGAAAATAAATTTAAAGACAATAGTGTTGTGGGGGGGGGGGGGGGGGGTGGTGAATTTATAAGTTACGCCTTTTGTTTAAAATTTTTTTTTAAGCTAACTTACATTTTTTTTTTTTTTTTGAAATAAGATAGGAGCTAACTTACATTTGTTTACTTTGATATTTATTATTTCAGGAATTCCAAGAGAGAAAATGGGGAAGAGAAAGTCTAGAAGAGTCCCAAAATAAAGCCCCCAAAGCTCGATACCGAGTTTGTTTGTCCAATTTGCAATTATGGGAAGAATGTCACATGCACTATGTAAGTATAATTAAATTTTATTATTTTCGCAACTTAGTGACTAAATAGTTTGGGAGAATTATTTATTGGTTCGATAATTTAATATTTATAGCCACATTTAGCATAAAGTTTCTTTATCATATGATATATATACTCGTGAAATCTTAGATGGTGACATTTTCTTCTGTTATTTTTTTATGAGAGAACCTTGATGGTCTTACTTAACTGCATGGCACTAATTTTAACATTATATTCACAGGATTTATTGATTTTTTTGCCAAGTTAATTACTGTTTATTTTGCAGAAACCTACATGTGAAAGTTGGCACTGCAGAATGCTTTGTGTGCAAGTCTTCCTACACCATGGAAGCAAATGGTCCGTTTACCCACTTCTCTTAAATTTTCCTTAGAAATACAATATATTTAATTTGAAATGTTCGGTAAATTCCATACAGACCTTTATATTTTACTAGCAAAAATTGATGTGGGTCCATTGATACTATAGTTAATTTATTTTAAATTTTTTGTTTTATATATAGCTAGTTTGTGTTTAATCAGGGGTTTTATGGCAACTGGCAAGGCCAGTGGTTAATTTTCAGTTGTTCACCTTACGTCTCTTTTAATTTTTTTAAGTTCTTCAAAGATCTGATTCTAATATGGTATTCTTTGTTTATTTGATTGCAGCATTAACAAAACCGATTGACATGTACGTCTTCTAACTCAAAAGGATTACATTTGATTAGCACTCACCTATATAATTATCTTTGGTATTTCTAAAACTTGTCAGGTGATCATAGAATTGGTCTCAAAAAAGGGAAAAAAGAGAGGAAAAAAGATGGTGACGAGGGTGATGGTTCCATCATACACCAACATCCTCATATAAACTGCTAATAATTAAGTACTGTAGCAAAAAAAATAACCTAGAAATTAAAGTGAAAAAAATAGAATACCATATATATGCATCATACTAATTAATTGTTTTGTTCCTCTCTCAGATATCATCAGTGGTTCGACACTGTCGAGGAGAAGGACAACAAACGCGCAAGAACATAAATGAGATCCTCAAGGTCTTTAATTTAAGCGACCTAGCTTTGTTGTGATTTCATGTACTTTCGTAGTTTAAATCAATAAATTTGAAAATTTCCATTCGTGTTTTGCAATATACATTATATATCAATGGGTTCCGATTAGTATTGAGTCAAATTTCCTTTTGCAATAGGTATAATGCACAGTGAAGATTAAGCTGGTATTACTAGGTTTATCATTGATAATACAAAGTACAACAAATAGGAATTCTTATGCTGCTTGTTTCTTTGTTGAGATTCGTGCAAGCTTTGATAAAACCACCAAGATAGATCCCACATTAAAGCCGCACATGGAACTTTTGCAACCTTATCTCTTGCAATAAGATATATATGCAACACCAATCCTATGGAATTTCCACATAAGCACAATTTTTGAATCACACAATATGTATAGGTCGTACTTAATCCCTATATTTTAATAAATTTCCCCAAACGTCATTTTTTAAGCATAACGATCGATGGAGGTTACTGATTTAATCAGTCAGATCCACATAAATCATAAATAATTAAAGTACTTGTCAAATACTTTATTTGTACCGAGACACAACTGAACACACTGATTACAATTTTCGTGCACTAATTATATATATATGAAATATTAATTAAATCTTGGTTCATGCACCGACCTGACGATATCACCGAGGCTTGATTATCTATATATAAGTTCGGCATCGGTCACTCGCATCTCTCACAAAATATATTACATTTTCTCTCATTTCGTTGTGTTTTCTCTATTGTTCCACCTTAAGGGACAAAAAAGGTTCTCTACTGCTATAGAACGAATATCGGCGTGAATGGTTTAGGAAAAAACGAACCAGCTAATGACAACCTCTGGTAACAAATTTCGAACTTTATTGACCTTGTAATCTAGGCTAGAATGATTGTTGTTATAATATTAGGTGGGTTGACAGTACTGGTATACAGTATTGGTACATATGTAAATAGAGGCGTTATACAGAAACCTTTTCTTATATTAATGGAATAGTTGGTGAGATTTTTCACTGACCATCAAAAAAAAATATCGGACTTATATTTAATTTTTTTATTGAAACTTTCACCGAAGAACTTATTTTCAATTAGTAATCAAATATTGGGGTTCAAATTTCTCTAAAACTAATTTAGAGTAGAGGATTTATGTCACCGAACGGGAAATATTATATAGCTATATTTTTATTGGCCCACAAAAATTTAAAATCTAATAAATTATGAGCACACAACTAATCATGTTGTGAATTTTGATTGGTGTATATTAAGTTGGAATTTAGAAGTAATTAACGTCTTGTGTAATTACAAAAAGAAGTAGCACAAGTTAGATTGATTGCCCGATACTTTCGATGCGCTCAGAGGCCCTCTGACATAGATTTATATAGCTCAATTCCCGAAATTTTTATTTATAACATTTTAACAAAATAAATTAATAAAATAACAATCGTTTCTGGTCAATTCTAAATCTAACACGGCCGCAGAATGCCGGAGCGGACCCATATGAGGGAGGCCGCAGAATGCCGGAGCGGACCCCCATATGGGGCCGCAGTATGCCGGAGCGGACCCGGGTCCGCAGAATGCCGGAGCGGACCCTGTTCTTTATATCCCGAAAATGACAGAGAAATTTCATTCCACACTCTCACACCTTCTCTCTCCTGAGTTAGCTCTCTGATCTGTAAGTTTTTTCTCTCTTCTTTTAAATTTTTATTTTTATTTCAGTAGATTACTAATTTAATTAGAATAATTAATTTAGCAATAATTAAATTAGCAATAATTTAATTAGAATAATTAATTTAGAATAATTAATTTAGTTAATTTTTAATTGTAGGTTTTTTCTGTATTGAATTGGAAAAATGGCTCTTATGGTATCCATCTACACTGGTGGGGATGTTTTAACAGGTCCTAACGGGGTTTACTATAGTATTGGACCTGTTACTGTGATCCCGGTATTGCCGGGTACTGATTATTTGGGACTTAAATCAAGTATAAGTCAGAATTTGGGGTTGGATCAGGGTCAGTATGACCTCAAAATTGATGCCAAAATTAGCATGCCGACTAGTTCGGCACAAACCTGGTTCCAACTATTTCCAGTTCAGAATGAGGGAGTCTGGCAGGTATTGTACAACCAAACCATGAGTTTTTCTGGGGGTGCATACAAGATAATTGACCTATATGTGGAGGTTACCAGAGCCCGGCGTTTGAACCCAGTTATGAGGTTAATCCAGGGTCGTAGTCGGGGTAACTCATCCGGCTCTAGTCCGTCCCCTGTCCAAATTGACCAACCGTCCAGTAGTCGGGCCCCAATTCAGAGGGACCGACCCTCCCGTCGGGCCCCAGTTCAGAGGGACCAGCCTTCATCTAGTCGGACCGCTCATTGGGGTACTTGTGATCCGGATGAATCCGTTGAAGAAGTGGATCCGGAAATACTAGAGGCAGAGGAAAATTGGGGTCCTGTTGATCCTGAGGGTATGAGCGATTATTCTGACCAGGAAGATACCGGGCTTGTGCTCGGACTATCAACGAAATTCAAGATGGATCGCGGGTTTCGGATAATGGATCGCGGGTTTCAGCACCCGATTAATGCTTTCAACGACACATCAGGGTTTATGGAACCCAATTCGGGTTTGTTTGGAAGTAGGGCAGAGTATGAGAATGAATTGTCCGAGGGACAAACATATGACTCAAAAGAGAAAATGAAGAGCGCAATTGCCAGGTTTCACATCCTTTGCAACAAAGAGGTAAAACCTACGCACAGTGACCGCACAAGAATGAGGTTCAAGTGCAAGGACAGTTACTGTGGGTGGTACATACTCGCAAGGGCCACCGGTTATGGAACACAATGGCGTGTCTCCAAGTGCCCAACACAACATTCATGCCACGCGGATGCAACAAGAACAGATCACGCCCAGTTGTCAGCTGCTATGGTTGCCGAGTGTATATCCGCTCACATGAGGAACGATGTCGACTTGAGTATTCAGGCTGTCCGAATTGCTGTTGCTGAAAGGTACAACGGTCAGATACCGGCGTACAACAAACTATGGCGTGGCCGTGAGTTGGCAATAGCCCGTCAATTTGGCAGTTGGGAGGGGTCATACGCTCTTGTAGTTCCATTGTTGGAGGCAATCAAAAGAAGCAACCCAGGTACTACATTGTTCCTTCAATTTTTATGTCATTTCATTCTCAATCAAAAATTGAACTTATTTTTTTAAATTTTTTGACAGAAACATTGTTTGAGGTGACCTCATATCCCACTGGTGAACCTGGACCATGGAGGTATTTTCATAGGGCGGCTTGGGCATTTGGACCGTGCATAGCTGCTTTTCAACATATCAGACCGGTCATCACAGTTGATGCATGTTTCCTGTCAGGCCGGTATAAAGGTAACTAATTTGGCTGTTTTCACTTTATTTATTTTAGTTGATTTCGGCTCTTACAAAAATGGGTTTTAACCATAGGCAAGCTGTTGATTGCAACCGGGTACGATGCTGAAAATCAGCTCCTCCCGTTGGCTTTTTCACTGGTAGAATCAGAGAGTTATGACGATTGTGCATGATTCATGAAATGGTTGAGCCGTAATGTAATCCGCTCCAGATTCATGTGTGTCATCACTGATAGGGGAAAGGGTATCAAAAAGGTGTTCAGACAAGATGATATGGGGTGGAACGAGGAGGATGAGGATCAATGTGTTCACCGTCTTTGTGCTACTCACATAGCCGAGAACATGAAGAAGAACGGTTGCAGTGATAAGGCAATCCGTTTTTTTAGAATATGTGTGGCTAAGAGGAAAATGAGGAGGTACGAGCAAGGAATGCAAGCAATGGGGCAGGCATGTGACATTGCCCTCAATTGGCTGGACGGGGTGGGTAAATATTTGGATCAAGATGAGAACGAGTGCCCCAAACCATGGAAGATATTCCAAGCACTGGACGGTGGTTACCGTTGGGGCATCATGACTACAAACGGGTCCGAATCGCTTAATAAGGTCTTCAAGTCCTCTCGTAGGCTACCGGTTGCAGCAATAATTGAAGACACATTTTACAAATGTATGACATGGTTTGCGCAAAGGAGGGCCAAAGCAGAATGGGAAGTCAGTCAAGGTCAACAATTCTCGTGTCGTGTGCATCAGGTACTTTTATTTGTAGTTCTTTCTTCATAATTTTTAATTTAATGAACTTTGTTAAAAAAATCTGACTTCTTCATTATTTTTTAATTTTTCGTAGCTGATCAACAAACGATTCGAGAGGTCCGATAAAATGAAGACGCTGGGGGCCTTTGGAAACAACAACGAGTTCGAGGTAACCTCCACACAGGAGAGAGTTCACGCTTTCATACCTGACGATTCTGGTCGGTTTACCAAGGCCAATTACAAATACACGGTGATAATCGGGGATGATCACACGGTAACTTGCACGTGCCAGAAGCCTCAATTGGAGAGAATACCGTGCTCTCATATTCTGTCCGTGTGTCGTCTCCGAGGCATCGACCCTGGCGTATTTGTAAGTCACTACTATCACATCCATACACTGATCAACACATGGAGCGCACAATGGCATGTCTATGGAAATCAGTCGGAATGGCCTCAACACGATGGCCCGGTCCTTGTTCCAGAGAAAAAAATATTGCTGTGGGCAGAAGACAGCACGACAGAATTCCGATGTGGATGGACATTCTACATAATAGGAGAAGAGGACACCAAGCCGGCCGAGATACACAAGAAAGACAAAATAGAGCTGCTCGAGCTGCACGAGATTGAGAGTTAATGTTGCTTTTTTAATTGTACTCGTAGAAATGTTGTTTATTTTCGGTTAATTAGACGTATTTGTAATTTCCGATAACATTAGCATTATTCTATTGTATGCTTCTTTATATGGCTTTCTATTGTAATGTTTCTTTTGATCAAACAAACGACGAACAACAATTTCAGATTAAACGACATTTCAAACATAAGTAATTACACACAACTTCCAGTACAAACTTTACATTTTTGATAAAAATTTCCAACACAAAATCATAATCAACTTCAGAATCAGATTAAAAAAAAAAACAGGGGCCGCTCCGGCATTCTGCGGACCCGGGTCCGCTCCGGCATTCTGCGGCCGTGTTAGATTTAGAATTGACCAGAAACAATGGTTATTTTATTAATTTATTTTGTTAAAATGTTATAAATAAAAATTTCGGGCTCAATTCTATGACAGATCCTGAGACTGAGGTTTGCATTCACCGGTGCTTGCATCATGCTCAGGTTTGTCCCACGTGATGTCAGACTAGGTGTTATTTTAACCTGATAAAACAAAGATTAATCACCACAAACAATTTTCACCAAATATAACATGTTTCAATAACTAAAGGAACAACTAATGTTTCTTATGAAGGGGATCCATGTATTAGATAACAATGACATAGCCATCCTTAACATATTAATTAATAATGAGTAGTTTTGTCCTTATAACAATGACATAGCCATCCTTACATGTATTAGTAGTTCAGTCCCCTTTCAAATTTAAATTTTCTAGTTACCCTCCTGTTTTTTTGTCAGATGATTTTTTTTTAATTAACGCAACTACCCAAGTGATAATGGTGCAATTGCAGCTCCTACTGGGGAAGCTGCCCTAGAAAATGGTTGGTTACTTGCCTGTGACATATGTCCTCTCACCGCGGGTCCCCTTGCTGGCTTTTATGGGAACTTTATTGCCATGATGCTCCCTGATGTCGATGGTGCATCAGCCGGTTCCTGTGCTGCCCCACCACCAGTTGCGTCTGGATTGACTTGATGTATTGCAGCCAGCTGCCTTGGCTGATTTCCTTCGCGTAGATCAGGCACAATGCCAGAATATGTCCTGCGTATTTTCTGCTGCCGTGCTAGAGAAGGATACTCTGCAGGTGGGGTCCTCATTCTCTGTGGAGCATTCACTTGCTGACGACTGGTCCTCTTGGGGTTGGACCCATGTAACTGCCCAGTCAACCCCTCGATTCGAGTTTGGGTTCCCAGTATTGTCATATTGATTTCCACCATGGTCCCCGGCCACGGCGGCCTTGCACACCACATCCCTGTTGATAACTCGGCATGGCTGATCAATTACAAGAGAGAAATATAGCAAATTAAGAGAGAAATACTAGATTTTCAATCGGTGGTGGTGTTGGGTCTTATAAGAAGATGTTTTGATCTTTTGAATTATCCTGTATATAGTGATAAAAAACAGAAAAGAAAATCACCATTTTTTTTTAACAGAATCACTATAAAAAACATTTGTCAAACATACATAAAAATTACAATTTAGGGGTGTCAATCAACAAGTTCGATACGATTCAGGTGGAATTTTTTTTATACCCGTACCATTTAAGTTAATGAAAACAAACTTTACCTTTATCTGTACACGATAAGCTAACGAAAAAAAACAACCCATACCTACAGATCAGATAAAATGGATAAGAAGGTGCCATTAACATTCCGATTTATGCTTCTAGTAAAATACTTTTCGAAGCAAGAGAGAGAAAAAAAAATGAAAAATGAGTACAACTCATCTATCTTATGAAAATTTGGTATAGTACAAAATCATACAAAACTTTTAAGCTGTCTTATGAGAATTTATCAATGATTTGAACATTTCTGTGTGTGTGTTTGTTGATGTTGGTGACTAAGTTTTATTAACAAGATATACAATTTGTAATGACATAACAAGTTTAACAAGAGAAAACATTATTTTGTTCACCGTAATATGAGTAAATATCATAATTATATATGTATTTATGTTATTTTTTTCTAAATAAAAATAATTTATTGAATAACATGTTAATTTTGTCATAATATTTAAATTAGGATAACTATTTTAAATATTTAAATCAGTTTGTTTAATCTCTGTCACAGGCATATGGCATATAATGCATTGTTATCTAATTATTTAAATCATTTGAACTCTATGAATAATTGAAATTTCAGTTTCCTTTTTATAGTTCGTGCGATACTATAATGATTTAAGTAACTAGATAACAATGCATTAGATGCTATATGCCTGTGACAGAAATTGTACAAACTGAAAGCCATGGTATTAACTAGGTTTTCCTTGGGTTCTTACAAAGGCTTTGGACCTGATATCAGTTACGTATATATTGCCAAGATGTTAATAAATTTGTGAAGTTTTATAAACAAATTCCTAATAATTAAGTACTTTAGCAAAATATTTAACTTGAAAATTAAAGAGAAAAAATAGAATACCATATATGCTTTAAGCTATCATCAATGGTTAGACACAGTTGAGGAGAGAACAAACGCGCAAGATTATGAAAGAGATCCTCAAGGCCTTTGATTTAAGTGAACATTTTTTATTTCATGTTTCGTAATATATCTTATATATCAATGGATTCCCATTAGTATTGAGTCAAAATTCTACCTTTTGCAATGGGTATAATATATATTAATGCACAAATTGTGTGATCAGAAATTAAAATAGACAATGAAGATTTAGCAACTAGCTAGGTTTCTCATTGATTAAAAAAAAGTAGCAGCAGCATGTAGATGCCCGTTCCATTGAATGAAACCATGAATTACAACGGTTTAAAACTACAGAAGCTAATTGCCTAAGCCCAATCCTTACCCATACTAAAAGTCAACAGAAATATGCGGTTTCAGCACACACACTCCCCGCTCATTGATAGAATGATCAACTTCTCAGTTCTCACTACACCTAACCCAGAGCGTGCCAGGGAGCAAAGTGTATCACTTCCATTACACTATTTCCTCATTGACCATTTGCAATTTTCCAGAAACTGAAAATCCCCATATATAACTAACTATTATCTTAGCCATCTACAGTTAGCTACAAACATATAGCATATCATTTCATGCACAAATATTTGTAGCACCTGTACGTACGTATAGCAAAATAAATTAAAGTTAACACAGCTGTACACATTAGGAGCTTATTATTACAAGAAGCTCTGAAACTCATTGTGCAATATTCAGTTAATATTCTACATTTTAACCATAAAACCACATAAATATTATAATGTTCGGTTGTACAGGTAGTTTCCACCATAGTAATGGTTTTGTCAATTTTACTTTCCCTAAAATTTAAAATCTTATTTAAAGTTTTGACTGTATATTTTGTCAAACTTGTAGAAACACGGGTCAAACACCCAATTTATGTGTTTTGAACATCACCCTGACACCCTCCCCCTTGTGTCGTAATCATCTCCCGTAACATAATGTCAGGATTAGAACACAAAATAGAAAAGATGTGGATAGTTTGTAGCCAGGATACAATTTTGATTCCAAACATCCTTCCAAAACCTTCCAAAATTTGACCTGACTATCTTGACCAGGGCAGTATGAAGTATGAACACTCTCCTAGTTTTTTTCAATTTGATAATTTCTTGCCATAATGGAGATAATTGCATATACTTGAATTTCCATTATAGTATATTTCATTATAATCATCTTTTTCAAATAAGAAACATCTTTAAATTTTCACCACCATTTAATTGATAGAGCCACATTCATTTGATTCAGATCAAGATCTCGATCATATGCTCCCAAATTCTTTTGCTGAACAAATTATTTTCCAATTTAATAGCGCATATATAATTATTTTTGCATTTACATGCCTCTTGCCATAAAAATTGACATATAATCCTATCAATCTGATTATTAACTTCACTATTTTGTAGAACAAAAGAGTATATAAATGGACAATTGATAGTACAACATTTTATCAGCGTAAGTCTCCCTCCAATAGATATCATCTGTAATTTTCAATTTTGTAATTTGTTCTCAAATTTGACTATTAATAACATCTCCAATATAAACATTTGGAAATGTCATGCAAAGAAATCCCAAGTACTTAATAGGGAATTGATATAAAGTACATCTAAATATTCTAGTTAATTCTTCTCCTGCCTCCAAAGCAAGTTATCTGAAACATTTCAGTTTTTCATTGAAAATGCAAAATGCAACAAATGGGAATTCTTATGCTGCTTATTTCTTTGTCGAGATTCGTGCAATCTTTGATATAACACCCAGATATATCCCACATTAATGTCCTACAGTGCGTGATATAAGTATGTCCTTTGAGTAACCTCTCTATCAAATCAATTTTTTTTTTTATATATATATATATATATATAGGTTGACTTATATTCTTTCGGTAGTCCGAAATGTTATAGGGTCAAATTTCAAATTTTCATATTTGAAAGATCGATCTAATTAGTAGCTCAATAAATTGGTTATATATTAAATTTGTATAATACCAATTTTTACTATTTTTTTTATGATTTTCAAATTTTCATACAGGACGAGGTGCAAAAAAAAAGACTTAAAATATTGTTATTTTAGGTCTACAGTTCACCTAAGGGTGGCAGCTTTCGTCCGATCTGTTTTTAACGGTTCATGATTGATCGCTATGCGTCACTCACTTTTACTCTTTCGGCACATGTTCTTTCCGCGCACCTCGTCCTGTCCGCCGTCCTCGATCTATTATAAACTCCTCCCCTCTTCTTCTCTTCCTTTTCCATATCCGCTTCCCACCTCGCTTTCTACCCTCCTTCGATCCCTTTCTCCTCTCTTCAGCCCGTCTCTCTCTCCCCTGCGCTATCATAGCCGACCTCACTCTCCTCTCCTTTCTAAGGTCAGATCGAGCCACCGACCTTTCTCTCTACAGCCCCTTTCTTAATAAATACCTCTTTGAAAACCCTAAAGCTTATCCAATATCAGCAGACTCCTGACCTCCCTGATCTCTCTAGCTCAAATTTCAGCTGCATCTTTTCTCTGGTGCAACTTTCAAACCTAGCAAGAGAAAGGGAGGGTTGATCTGTAGAGAAGCACAAAGTTAAATCTTACTAGCACGAACTCCTGAGGGCTGATCGCCTCTCACCAATGCCATCTGGAGCAAGTCCAGGTAAGAAAGATCTTCTAATTTTTCTTGATATGTAATATCATCTTGTACGATCATCCTTTTTCTAGAACTCTTGTAACCTTATCTCTTACAATAAGGTAAGCTACAACAATCCTATGAAAATTCAACATTAGCACAATGTTTTAATCAAACAATATGTATAGATCGTAATTAACCCCTATATATATATTAAGCATAACGATAGAGGTTACTGATTTGATTGGTCAGATTAAATCAATAAATAAATTAAGTACTAGTCAAATACTTATACCTAGAAACAACTAAACACAAATACTTACCATTTTTCTGTACTAATTATACATGAAAAATTATTAATAGCAAGTGTTAATCAATTAAATCTAGGTCCGTGCACTGACTGACGATATAACCGAGTCTAGATCATCTATATTTAAATCCGGCATCGGTCATTTGCATCCTTCCAAAATGTAATACAATTTTTTAACATCCGTTGTGTTTTGTCAATTGTTCTACAGGGACCAAAAAATTTCTCTATTACGTATCGTAGAACAAATTAAGCTCAGCATGAGCGGTTTAGGAAATGAAGAGGAAGCAATTAACAAATGACAACCTCAGGTAACAAAAATCAAACTTATATTTTTTATTTTTTATAGAAACTTTCACTGAACAGCATATATTGACTTTTTAATCAAATATTGGCGTTCATAATTTCTCTAAAGCTAATTGAATCAGAGGATTTATGATAATGTTCCTTGTCTCTCTCTATTGTCAAAAGAACATAACTTCCAATTAAATGCTCTATGGTCTGAATTTGTTTTTAATATCCATCAAAAAATAAAAAGTTACACAAATAACGATGTTTGTTGGGTATTTTTAAAACTACCCAAACTGCCCAGACTCTGGGCAGTTCTGAAGTCTAAGATTGTTCATGTAAACGTATGAAATCTAAGATCTAGAGTTTTTTTTATTATATTTTTATTTTTTTAGTTCAGATGTTTTCATTTTGAAATTTATTTTAGCATTTTTGCTATTCAGATAAAGGTATGCATAAAAAAACAGATCATTTTGATAATTAATTTAATTATTTTTATAAAATATTTAGTTTAGTATTTTCATTTTGAAATTTTGTTTAACGTTTTTTGATATCCAAATTGTTTTTTTTGAAAAATTCTCAAAATAAAAATACTAAACTAAATTTTTGATAAAACACTAAACTAAATACTAAAAATGATCTGATTAGTGTAGTAAACCTAAATTCTCACTAATTATCAACCAAACTCTAACATCAGACCTAAATTTTAGGTCACAATACCTCTCTAGAACCCATCCACGTTAAACTTTCCCTCTTCTCAACTTACTTTCTGTTGCAAAAAGAACATACATCCAATTGAATGCTCTATGGTCCGAATTTCTTTTTAATATCCATCAAAAAATAAAAAGTTACACAAATAACCATGTTTGTTGGGTATTTTCAAAACTATCCGAACAGCTCAAACTCTGGACGGTTCAGATTTTTTTTTTCCTACACATTGTTCATGTAAACGTATGAAGTCTAAGATCTTGAGTTTTTTTTTGTTGTATTTTAATTTTTTTAGTTTAGATGTTTTATTTTGAAATTTATTTTAGCGTTTTGATATTCAGATAAAGGTATGCATAAAAAAAAGATCATTTTGATAATTTAATTTAGTTTTTTTATCAAAAAATTAGTTTAGTATTTTCATTTTGAAATTTAGTTTAGCTTTTTTGATATTCAGATCCAGGGGATAATATAAATAAAACCAGATCATTTTGAGTATTTAGTTTAGTGTTTTATCAAAAATTAAATTTAATTAGGGTTTTCATTTTGAGAATTTTTCAAAAAAAAAAAATTGGACTGCCTAGAGTCTGGGTGGTTCAATTCCCTTTTTGACCGCCCAAAATCTGAGCGATTTGGGTAATTTTAAAAATATCCAAAAAACCTGAATATTTGTGTAATTATTTTTTTTGATGGATACTAAAACAAAAATCAGCTCTATGGGACACGCGTTTCTCTCTCTCCGTTGCCAAATGAATGTTTTAAAAGTATCTTAACACTACTATATTGCTAATAATTTATTTAATATTAAGTATTTTTAATGTGTCAAACATCACGTATCGTTTTATTTACATATTTCTTAATGATGTTTCTTCGATAATTGTCAAACGACTTGTAAATTTTTTCGTAGAATTTTATTTAGTATGGAGAAGAACTTTATTAGCCTTAAACTAAACCAACATACATAGTATAAGTTTATTTGTAACAAAAAAATTAATGATCGCTATTATACATGGTATTCATTTATTCTATAAAATCATTTTAATTAACATATAGATCTTTTTAATTTAGACATTCTACATATAGCTTATTTGGTATAAATAAATATGGATTCCACAACTATATAAATTATCACATCACATACTAAAAACAATTAATTGAGGTGCTCTTGCTTCAAGTAAAATGTACTAATTATTTACGTAATATAATCTTAAGAATTATGAAACAAATAAAAGTTAACCCTTTTACTAATCAATTATCTTTTTTTTTTTCTAGTTGCTAATTAAATCTACTAATAAAAGTTAAACATTCTCGTTGCTCGTTAATTAGAAAACCACAACACAACAATAAAATACAGTAACATAAAATATCGCTCCAAATTATAAATCATGAAATAAAATACTTTCGTAACCTCTATGCTTGTATCTTAAACTTTCAAATTAAATCCATACAATAAAAAAAATATTTAAAAAGTATAAAATAAAAGTGACCAATTTCATATTAAAAAAATATTATGTTGTAATTAATAATCTCTAAACGACCAAAATATCTCATATTAGCTTAAGGATAATATTTTTCCTATCATATATATGACAGATACATCACAAGTACAACTCTTTAAATATATAGGCATGTAAATCTAAATTCTAGTCTAACTATTCGGAAACCTTGGTTAAAGGAAAAATAGAAAGAAACACATATCTTTTATAAGTTTCAAAAAATTATAAGAGGTTAATGGGGTCTATTTAAGTACGTTTAAATTGGAAGTTTTGTTCTCTTGGCAACGAAGAGAGAAAGAAACAAAAAAAAATTATGGAAGTTTTGTTTTCTTTTATTCCTATTTGTAAGTTTCAAAATTAAAAAAATTATGGAATGATTATCATACATAATACTACAATAAAAAAAAATTCTGCCTGAATGGAAAGTCTTCCCTTTCTTAAAACAGTAAAAAGAAGAAAAGAAAAAAGAAAACTGGGCCCACGGGCTATCTTCACACTGACAGTGGGCTACAAAAAAAAAATAGCGCAAATATGGAATTTAGTGTTTCTCGGTACTTCCGATCAAGCAAATAGCCCTAGTGTGTAGTGTCCCTCTCCGTCTCTCGTTCGCCTCCTCCGCAACCTTCATCTCTGATCGATTCCCTCACTACCCGTCGCCTACTCACAGTACCCACCAACTTTTATTTTTCTAAAGCAAAGCAGTCGCTTTTCCGAACAGATCACTACTGTCTCTAGACTCTAGCTAGCTTCAACAAATATGGGGCGCCCAGGACGGAAGACCCAACGCCAAGCCTTCTTTGGAGAAGACAACTCTAATCATCAACCTCCATCACATGTATTCCTTACTTACTCTGCCGAGCTTGCTATTGTATTTCTTATATGTTATTTTTTTTCTCTAGGGTTACTTAAAAAAAATCACACAAAAAAGAAGAATCTAAGTGCTAGACTACTAAATTCAGTTGGCATGGGTTGATGTAAAACTTCTGGCCTTTTTGTTCAATAAGTCGTATTAGCCTATTAGGTATTCTGGGAATTTAATTTTATTGTTAGTTTCTTAAAAACAAAAAGATTAAAAGGCGGATGCTCTGTTGTTGTAACTTTGTATCACTAAGGTCAGGTTATTTTGATGTGAATTTTAATTAGATTGGATTTCTCCTCTATATGAGTATGCTTTATATACTTGAACTGCTGTGTCTCGTCCCTCATTAATTGTCCTATGTTCAGTCTCACCCATCAATAGCAACCTATCAAATTTGCTGCTGGTCATGCCACCAATTTAAACCCACCCGAAAGTCATGTGCATGTGTAACATATGCATTGGATGGAGCATGAAACGATTGGGGTGGGACAACACACATGCGCCATATACCAGTGGATATACCTCGCTATTTCGGGAGCCTGTTTTTTTTTTTTTTTTTAATATGCGGCTCATACTACTTTTAAATTTTTATATATGTAAAGAATTACAGATCCAGGGATGTCAGCTTTTTTTGTAATTATTTCCATGTACTTTTAAGTTAACTTGGCAATGACACTATTTTAAATTTTTAATTCAGGAGACCAACGCGACGACGATGGAGAGAAGGAATTGGTCTTCACTCCCTGAACTCGTAGTGGCGATCATCTCCAACTTTCTACTTTCTGAAGATGTAACAGAGTACATCCGCTTTCGTGCAGTTTGTCCTGGTTGGAGGCAATCTACTGCTCCTCCGTCCAACATTGAGAGCCTCTTTCGGCCACAAAATTGGATCATGATCATCTCTGGTCAACGTGAGAAGTATTCCCGTCGTGGGATTAAAGATTGGAGTACCTTCTTTAATATCTCAAGTGGACGCTGCCTTCTAGTCGACATTCCACAGTTCCGTGAGGGTTACACGCCAATATCTTCTGCTGATGGGCTCCTTGTACTGCTAAGAAGGAATACGGGTGAATTATGTCTTCTCCACCCATTCACATTATCTATTACTCAATTGCCTAAGGTGGATTCCCTTCTTTCCGTCATGATCCAAGATGAGCCAAGTAGTGTGAACTTCCTCTCATCTTCCATTGTTGTTTTCTTCTTTCAAAGATGTCATAAAGTTGCTTTTGCGAGGATAAGAGGCAACATATGGTTTGGTACGGATTATGAGGTCAGTTGTACTTCCACTCTCTCCATTCAAGGCCGGCTGTATGCGGCTGATCACAACACTGGAGAATTATTGCAGTTTGAGCTTGAGGAAGCGACTATTGGGCCTAGTTTGGATCCAAAACTCAACGTGACAACTCGGATCCCGACCTTCAATTATCCCTTGTATCATGGTCTTCTTGAGTATGGAGAAAAAATGTTACTCCTACGGAAGTGCCGGGATGTGCCACCCTTGTGGGGTTTACACTTTGAAGTATACGAGATTGATGTGTTGAATAGGAGGCTCATCCCAACCACCATACCTCCTGATCGCACTATTTTTGCGTCAGAGAACAGATGCCTATCTTTATCTACTTCAGTTTCTCCTTCAATCTTGCCGCAATCCATTTATTATTACAAAAGGTTTGAGCCAGACATCGATGTTTACGGTTCTCACCGCCCAAACCTTGCACCCACAAATTCCTATTATCCTCATCCTCAGATTATCTACCGCCGCACCGCTCCATACAGAAAAAATTATATCGGTCCATTTTCCCTTTCCAGCTATCTCATTACTCACTGTTCAAACTTTATATGGTATGTGCCTTTTTCATTTTTATTTGTCATGCATATGTAAAATTTAGATGCCCGCCTACCAATTGTCAAATGGATAAGACTTTTTGGAATCCCCAATCCTGTTTCTCCCTCATTGCCAGTTCTTTTCTCCTCTAGCCATGAATAATACCTAATTTTTGATACATGGACTTAACTGAGAATTCTTTGGTGCTTGTCAAAATCCATTACACTCCATCTTGTACTGTTGTTAAAGGTGATTGATTTGCCAGTATATGTTGCAGCTGCTGGTACTGTGTAAATAATGGAGACTGTTGTACCGGTACCGCTATGGATAGCAGTTGTGTGAAATCTTGTTGGAGCGCCTGCTGTACTGTCACATTTCTGTCTACAGCTTCCATATATAGGAGTGGAATCTCCTTATATAAGAAGCCATGACCCCAATTATGCTCCCAGAATTTGATCCTTGTTCCATCCCCTACGACTCTCTTCATAAAGCTCTCGCAAAGGCCTTGTGTTGTTTTGAGAGTTTGTTTAAAGAACTTGCAATCCGGCAAGCTACTTGGATTGTCTATCTCAAAGAATGACAGGAATAACGATTTTCAAAGCCTGTCGTTAGATTTTATCCAAAACCAATACCATTTTGCAAGTAACGCCTCATTAAAGGTTTTCAAGTCAATTATACCCAAACCTCCAAGCCTCTTTGGTGTACATACTAAGTCCCAATTCGCCAAAGATATCCCTCTGTCGTCACTTGAGTTTTTCTTCCAAAGGAATTTTCGTCTTGTCTTATCTATATCTTGTATTACCCATGTCGGTAACTTGAAAACCGACATAAAGTATGTTGGAATGGCAGACAAGACAGCATTGATCAGAACCAACCTCCCCGCAATTGACAATTGCCTTGCAGTCCATCCTTGGAGCCTATTGTTTACTTTTTGTAATAACGGAAGGTATGCTGTCTTAGGAAGTGCCTTATCTGACAAAGGTAATCCGAGATAATCAAATGGAAAACTTCCTTTTTTTCATCCCAACAGGTCAGTCAATTGTTGGGAAAGGTGATCATCATCCGAAGTTAGCAACAGTTCTGACTTTTCCATACTCACTGCCAGACCTAAAATCTGTCTAAAAACAGTAAATAAAATCTTCATGGCCTGCGCCTGTCTCAGTTCCGGTTTCATGAAAAAAAGAGAATCGTCCGCATATAACAAACACGGTCTCATATGCAAAAAGGGCAACTGCCAATTCCCACTTTGCACCAATTTGGACAGCCATCTCGGGATAAAGTCCATTGCCAATATAAACAGAAGAGGAGATAAAGGGTCCCCTTGACGCACTCCTCTCTTTAAATGGATCTTCTTGCCTAACAAACCATTGATAATTATTTGTGAACTTCCTCTCAGTACACAACTCCTTATCCAGTGAATCCACTTTGATGGAAATCCAAGCCCCTCCAAAACCTTGATTAAGAATTCTCAATTTACCGTATCAAAAGCTTTATGAATATCCGCCTTGAACAGTGCAATCGGGATTTTATTCTCTTTTGCAATTTGTATAACCTGTTGTGCGTATAAAAATCCCTCTGTGATCTGTCTTCCTTTTACGAACCCCGTCTGATTGTCATTAACCAACTGGCTGATATAAGGTTGAAGCCTATTCGCCAGAATTTTTGAAACTATTTTCTGTATCCCATGTAACAAGCTGATAGGCCTGAAATCTTGCGGTTTTTTTGCTTCCTCTTTCTTTGGAATTAACACTATGTAAGAAGTGTTAAGAGAATCCAAGTTCAACCTTTTATCCAAAGTTTCTTTGATGGTGCCGTGTATATCTGGAATTAACACATCTTTAAATTCCTTGTAAAACTCCCCAGTAAAACCATCTGGACCGGGGCTCTTGTTTGAAGGCCATTCACTGATTACTGTATCCACTTCTTCCAGTGTTACTGGTTCTATTAAATCTTGCAGATTGAGACTTGAGTTGTAGAGATTGCCCCAATTTATTGTTGGTATTGGATCCGAATTACTTCCCATTAGTTTGACATAAAAGTCTCAAAAGATTTGCGCCTTCATTGCTTGTGTTCTGTGTAGCTGACCTTCATGTTCAATTACTTGAATTGAATTTTTCCTTTTAGAAGATGTTGCCAAAGAATGAAAATAACTTGTATTTCGATCTCCATTGAAATCAATAAAACAGTTGCACATTCATTCTCAATTGCTTGCCACTTGTGCTGTTAAATCTGCAAATAACTGTCTAACTGATGTAAAACACGAGTCTTGCAAAATAATAGCTTGTGAATTGGTAGTTAAGCAGATCTGAGGCTAAGTAGAATAATCAATAAATGGATGATACTTACCAATAATGGGTACCTTTTTTTCTCAAAGGTCAAGGGAATATAGTTGAGTAGTGAGCTGATTATTTTGTTTTCTGTACATTGACATCTTGTAAAACATTATGTGACATTAATTTGGTTATTTTAATTATTCATATTATCGAAACTGGAGTATGAAATGCGTACTTGATTTTCTTTTGGTACACAGAAGATCATTTCCAAAAGGCAAGTAGATTTTATTTTATGCAGGAAATATTTAGCAATGTTTCAGTTAATTAGTTTATCAGTTTTAATTGTATTCAGTAATGTCCGCAATGATTTTTCACAAATAACGGCAGCACAAATGATGAATTCATGAGTACCATAAATACATAGTAAACAAAACTTTCTTTTTTAAAAAGCCAAAAGCCAAAAGTAAAATACTATCAGAAACTTTGTATCTATTATATTGTTGAAAGCAATCACTAAACTAGCTATGAACTTAATACTCATAAAAAAATTGAGTTGAAAATTCATAATGTTCTCAGGGATGGAAATTTCAATTTACACCTGTTAAAAATTATGTTGAAATCCAACTTGCAATTGTTTGGTTTACAAGCTGATCGGGAATATGCAAAATAAAAGTATTAAATATCCATTATTCAGGAATTCGTCAAGTGCAACGAATATTGCATATTAAAAGACATTCAAAATGGAGAAAAAAAAATCAAGGAGAGTGCTTGTACCTAAAAGAAAGCTGCCCGTATGCAAGGGAATCGACAAACAGGATATGTCGGTGCTGCTTATTACACAATTCACAATCTGGAAGGAGAGGTGAAATAGGATTTTTAGAGAAAAATCAAAGACACAGCATGAACTCATAGAAGAAGTGCATAAGCAGTGGAGAATAATGTGTCCAGCCTAATTAACAGAAGAAGATGACATGTTTTTGTTTTTTTAGTTTTCTTTGCTTATTTTCTTTTTCACTTTTTTTTCACTTTTGTTTTTAGGGGGTTCTCGCTCATAATGCCGCCAAACATGCTAACCAATTGCGGTTAATACAAAATCGGGGCATATATGACTCCTATTATTTTCTCAAAAAAAAAAAAAAAAAGCTGCCGAGCATAGACATGACTGAGTTCATTTATCTACCCTGTCTGTAATTACAAAAAGAATGTAAAATGTGATATGTAATTAAGTAAAGTTAAATTTCTCTTTTTTTTATAACGTGTCACTATTCTAGAAAAGCTTTATGAGAATAGAAAACATTTCTGATTATATTCATATTATACTCTAATTATGACTTTTATACATTATGATATTTGCCATAATCTTAAATTTGTAAACAACAATTCTTTATCTAACGATGAGACAGTAGAGATCTAAAAAACCTTTGATATCAAGGGTTCTGGATCATATGATCCAAAACCCTTGATATCTCTACGTACTATCAAAACTGAGAAAAGCAGTGGAAATTTGCTATGTATGAAAGATGTTCCCTTTTTCCTCTATATATGGTGTTTCAGTTTTCTTCAAGACAATTTCTTGTTACTTGTGGAAGCAAAGATATATACTGTGCTTTCGACTGGACACTTGATTTTCATGATATAGCTAATGACAATTGTTAAGTCAATTTAAAATCGATAAACATCTCCATGGTATTAGGAATTTGTATCCTCTGAGTTAACTCAAATAAGATCTGGACCGTCCGATTTAAATCCGAACTAATATTAAAGGGCCCCGTGCATTATAGGCGTGGGCCGGATTGGTCGAAATTAATTCTGATCACACGGCCGAAAATATTAACTCAAACAGTGCGTTAATGCAGAAGATATGGATTCTGGTATTGGAGGTTAATTCCTCGTTGTATAAACCTAATAATTTCGGGTTTTCATTAATTTTGTATTTATGATATAGATCACAGATCGAAATTCAGATCTAACATTGAACATGATAAGATGAACTTTGGCCTTCATCACTTGCTAAAAAATTATATTGGAATCACTTTATGAATCAAGTTATCCTCGCTAATTTGCATTATACGAATTATATAACATGTCCTCTCTATTTTAAGCTTATTAGGCCCAGTTTCAAGCCCGTTCTTAGTTGCCCTAAACCCTAAACCCTAAACCCTGTTGGGTCCGGTTTTGCTTGAGTTTTGATAGAGGTTCTCGCTGAGCTGTTAATAAATTTGGATTTTTTGTTTTTGTTTTATAAAGATACACTCTTTTTATTTTTTGAAATGCTTTTATAAAGATACACTCATTTAATGTCCTTGAGTAGTAACATTTTTAAGTTTTATAAAGATATATTAACTTAATACAATTGAAAAAAATATGCTAAATAATGACAAAACAGATATGCTAAGGACAATTGAAAAGATATGCTAAGGACAATGGAAAAGATATGCTAAATAATGACAAAAAATGGTACTCATTTATTTGTAGCACTAATTTATATTTTCTAACTGTATCTTTTGTAAGAGCATTGTTCCCTAGTTTGACCAAATTCAATACGAACACTTAGGTCCTTATTTATATATATCCCCGTTAGTTCTCTTCCAGTACATTACAATACATCCATCTTCCCACTATTTCGTATAAACTTATCGAAGAACCCAAGGGCGGACAATTTTCCAGTACATGCTCTCCTCTCACGTAAATATAATTTGTATTGTGTGCTGATTATTTTTGCAAAAACATATGTGATATTTGGTTGTTTTAATTTTCATATTATCATTTCTGAAGTATGAAATGTTACTTGATTTTCTTTAATTTGTTGCACAACATCGTTTTCAAAAAACAAAGTATAAATATTGTATTGAGCACTCTGAATTTTAACACTGTATATTCATCAATTTCAAGATTGTTTCCTGAACTGTGTTGAATTTGGTTTATCATTTGCAATTGTATTTAGTAAATGTCGCAAAGGTTTCTCGCAAACAAAGTTAGCGTAAATATATTTTGAGTAAGAAGTTAGCGTAAATATTGAATCGATGAGTTCTTAAATATATAGTAAATCAAAACTTCTTCCCTTTTTTTTTTTTGAAAAGGCCAAAAGTAATATCTGAATCTTTGTATCTGCTCTATATATTGTTGATAGCAATAACTAGCTAGATCTGGGTTTATGTTTAATTCTCGAAAATAAATTTAAAGACAATAGTGTTGTGGGGGGGGGGGGGGGTGGTGAATTTATAAGTTACGCCTTTTGTTTAAAATTTTTTTTTAAGCTAACTTACATTTTTTTTTTTTTTTGAAATAAGATAGGAGCTAACTTACATTTGTTTACTTTGATATTTATTATTTCAGGAATTCCAAGAGAGAAAATGGGGAAGAGAAAGTCTAGAAGAGTCCCAAAATAAAGCCCCCAAAGCTCGATACCGAGTTTGTTTGTCCAATTTGCAATTATGGGAAGAATGTCACATGCACTATGTAAGTATAATTAAATTTTATTATTTTCGCAACTTAGTGACTAAATAGTTTGGGAGAATTATTTATTGGTTCGATAATTTAATATTTATAGCCACATTTAGCATAAAGTTTCTTTATCATATGATATATATACTCGTGAAATCTTAGATGGTGACATTTTCTTCTGTTATTTTTTTATGAGAGAACCTTGATGGTCTTACTTAACTGCATGGCACTAATTTTAACATTATATTCACAGGATTTATTGATTTTTTTGCCAAGTTAATTACTGTTTATTTTGCAGAAACCTACATGTGAAAGTTGGCACTGCAGAATGCTTTGTGTGCAAGTCTTCCTACACCATGGAAGCAAATGGTCCGTTTACCCACTTCTCTTAAATTTTCCTTAGAAATACAATATATTTAATTTGAAATGTTCGGTAAATTCCATACAGACCTTTATATTTTACTAGCAAAAATTGATGTGGGTCCATTGATACTATAGTTAATTTATTTTAAATTTTTTGTTTTATATATAGCTAGTTTGTGTTTAATCAGGGGTTTTATGGCAACTGGCAAGGCCAGTGGTTAATTTTCAGTTGTTCACCTTACGTCTCTTTTAATTTTTTTAAGTTCTTCAAAGATCTGATTCTAATATGGTATTCTTTGTTTATTTGATTGCAGCATTAACAAAACCGATTGACATGTACGTCTTCTAACTCAAAAGGATTACATTTGATTAGCACTCACCTATATAATTATCTTTGGTATTTCTAAAACTTGTCAGGTGATCATAGAATTGGTCTCAAAAAAGGGAAAAAAGAGAGGAAAAAAGATGGTGACGAGGGTGATGGTTCCATCATACACCAACATCCTCATATAAACTGCTAATAATTAAGTACTGTAGCAAAAAAAATAACCTAGAAATTAAAGTGAAAAAAATAGAATACCATATATATGCATCATACTAATTAATTGTTTTGTTCCTCTCTCAGATATCATCAGTGGTTCGACACTGTCGAGGAGAAGGACAACAAACGCGCAAGAACATAAATGAGATCCTCAAGGTCTTTAATTTAAGCGACCTAGCTTTGTTGTGATTTCATGTACTTTCGTAGTTTAAATCAATAAATTTGAAAATTTCCATTCGTGTTTTGCAATATACATTATATATCAATGGGTTCCGATTAGTATTGAGTCAAATTTCCTTTTGCAATAGGTATAATGCACAGTGAAGATTAAGCTGGTATTACTAGGTTTATCATTGATAATACAAAGTACAACAAATAGGAATTCTTATGCTGCTTGTTTCTTTGTTGAGATTCGTGCAAGCTTTGATAAAACCACCAAGATAGATCCCACATTAAAGCCGCACATGGAACTTTTGCAACCTTATCTCTTGCAATAAGATATATATGCAACACCAATCCTATGGAATTTCCACATAAGCACAATTTTTGAATCACACAATATGTATAGGTCGTACTTAATCCCTATATTTTAATAAATTTCCCCAAACGTCATTTTTTAAGCATAACGATCGATGGAGGTTACTGATTTAATCAGTCAGATCCACATAAATCATAAATAATTAAAGTACTTGTCAAATACTTTATTTGTACCGAGACACAACTGAACACACTGATTACAATTTTCGTGCACTAATTATATATATATGAAATATTAATTAAATCTTGGTTCATGCACCGACCTGACGATATCACCGAGGCTTGATTATCTATATATAAGTTCGGCATCGGTCACTCGCATCTCTCACAAAATATATTACATTTTCTCTCATTTCGTTGTGTTTTCTCTATTGTTCCACCTTAAGGGACAAAAAAGGTTCTCTACTGCTATAGAACGAATATCGGCGTGAATGGTTTAGGAAAAAACGAACCAGCTAATGACAACCTCTGGTAACAAATTTCGAACTTTATTGACCTTGTAATCTAGGCTAGAATGATTGTTGTTATAATATTAGGTGGGTTGACAGTACTGGTATACAGTATTGGTACATATGTAAATAGAGGCGTTATACAGAAACCTTTTCTTATATTAATGGAATAGTTGGTGAGATTTTTCACTGACCATCAAAAAAAAATATCGGACTTATATTTAATTTTTTTATTGAAACTTTCACCGAAGAACTTATTTTCAATTAGTAATCAAATATTGGGGTTCAAATTTCTCTAAAACTAATTTAGAGTAGAGGATTTATGTCACCGAACGGGAAATATTATATAGCTATATTTTTATTGGCCCACAAAAATTTAAAATCTAATAAATTATGAGCACACAAATAATCATGTTGTGAATTTTGATTGGTGTATATTAAGTTGGAATTTAGAAGTAATTAACGTCTTGTGTAATTACAAAAAGAAGTAGCACAAGTTAGATTGATTGCCCGATACTTTCGATGCGCTCAGAGGCCCTCTGACATAGATTTATATAGCTCAATTCTCGAAATTTTTATTTATAACATTTTAACAAAATAAATTAATAAAATAACCATCGTTTCTGGTCAATTCTAAATCTAACACGGCCGCAGAATGCCGGAGCGGACCCATATGAGGGAGGCCGCAGAATGCCGGAGCGGACCCCCATATGGGGCCGCAGTATGCCGGAGCGGACCCGGGTCCGCAGAATGCCGGAGCGGACCCTGTTCTTTATATCCCGAAAATGACAGAGAAATTTCATTCCACACTCTCACACCTTCTCTCTCCTGAGTTAGCTCTCTGATCTGTAAGTTTTTTCTCTCTTCTTTTAAATTTTTATTTTTATTTCAGTAGATTACTAATTTAATTAGAATAATTAATTTAGCAATAATTAAATTAGCAATAATTTAATTAGAATAATTAATTTAGAATAATTAATTTAGTTAATTTTTAATTGTAGGTTTTTTCTGTATTGAATTGGAAAAATGGCTCTTATGGTATCCATCTACACTGGTGGGGATGTTTTAACAGGTCCTAACGGGGTTTACTATAGTATTGGACCTGTTACTGTGATCCCGGTATTGCCGGGTACTGATTATTTGGGACTTAAATCAAGTATAAGTCAGAATTTGGGGTTGGATCAGGGTCAGTATGACCTCAAAATTGATGCCAAAATTAGCATGCCGACTAGTTCGGCACAAACCTGGTTCCAACTATTTCCAGTTCAGAATGAGGGAGTCTGGCAGGTATTGTACAACCAAACCATGAGTTTTTCTGGGGGTGCATACAAGATAATTGACCTATATGTGGAGGTTACCAGAGCCCGGCGTTTGAACCCAGTTATGAGGTTAATCCAGGGTCGTAGTCGGGGTAACTCATCCGGCTCTAGTCCGTCCCCTGTCCAAATTGACCAACCGTCCAGTAGTCGGGCCCCAATTCAGAGGGACCGACCCTCCCGTCGGGCCCCAGTTCAGAGGGACCAGCCTTTATCTAGTCGGACCGCTCATTGGGGTACTTGTGATCCGGATGAATCCGTTGAAGAAGTGGATCCGGAAATACTAGAGGCAGAGGAAAATTGGGGTCCTGTTGATCCTGAGGGTATGAGCGATTATTCTGACCAGGAAGATACCGGGCCTGTGCTCGGACTATCAAAGAAATTCAAGATGGATCGCGGGTTTCGGATAATGGATCGCGGGTTTCAGCACCCGATTAATGCTTTCAACGACACATCAGGGTTTATGGAACCCAATTCGGGTTTGTTTGGAAGTAGGGCAGAGTATGAGAATGAATTGTCCGAGGGACAAACATATGACTCAAAAGAGAAAATGAAGAGCGCAATTGCCAGGTTTCACATCCTTTGCAACAAAGAGGTAAAACCTACGCACAGTGACCGCACAAGAATGAGGTTCAAGTGCAATGACAGTTACTGTGGGTGGTACATACTCGCAAGGGCCACCGGTTATGGAACACAATGGCGTGTCTCCAAGTGCCCAACACAACATTCATGCCACGCGGATGCAACAAGAACAGATCACGCCCAGTTGTCAGCTGCTATGGTTGCCGAGTGTATATCCGCTCACATGAGGAACGATGTCGACTTGAGTATTCAGGCTGTCCGAATTGCTGTTGCTGAAAGGTACAACGGTCAGATACCGGCGTACAACAAACTATGGCGTGGCCGTGAGTTGGCAATAGCCCGTCAATTTGGCAGTTGGGAGGGGTCATACGCTCTTGTAGTTCCATTGTTGGAGGCAATCAAAAGAAGCAACCCAGGTACTACATTGTTCCTTCAATTTTTATGTCATTTCATTCTCAATCAAAAATTGAACTTATTTTTTTAAATTTTTTGACAGAAACATTGTTTGAGGTGACCTCATATCCCACTGGTGAACCTGGACCATGGAGGTATTTTCATAGGGCGGCTTGGGCATTTGGACCGTGCATAGCTGCTTTTCAACATATCAGACCGGTCATCACAGTTGATGCATGTTTCCTGTCAGGCCGGTATAAAGGTAACTAATTTGGCTGTTTTCACTTTATTTATTTTAGTTGATTTCGGCTCTTACAAAAATGGGTTTTAACCATAGGCAAGCTGTTGATTGCAACCGGGTACGATGCTGAAAATCAGCTCCTCCCGTTGGCTTTTTCACTGGTAGAATCAGAGAGTTATGACGATTGTGCATGATTCATGAAATGGTTGCGCCGTAATGTAATCCGCTCCAGATTCATGTGTGTCATCACTGATAGGGGAAAGGGTATCAAAAAGGTGTTCAGACAAGATGATATGGGGTGGAACGAGGAGGATGAGGATCAATGTGTTCACCGTCTTTGTGCTACTCACATAGCCGAGAACATGAAGAAGAACGGTTGCAGTGATAAGGCAATCCGTTTTTTTAGAATATGTGTGGCTAAGAGGAAAATGAGGAGGTACGAGCAAGGAATGCAAGCAATGGGGCAGGCATGTGACATTGCCCTCAATTGGCTGGACGGGGTGGGTAAATATTTGGATCAAGATGAGAACGAGTGCCCCAAACCATGGAAGATATTCCAAGCACTGGACGGTGGTTACCGTTGGGGCATCATGACTACAAACGGGTCCGAATCGCTTAATAAGGTCTTCAAGTCCTCTCGTAGGCTACCGGTTGCAGCAATAATTGAAGACACATTTTACAAATGTATGACATGGTTTGCGCAAAGGAGGGCCAAAGCAGAATGGGAAGTCAGTCAAGGTCAACAATTCTCGTGTCGTGTGCATCAGGTACTTTTATTTGTAGTTCTTTCTTCATAATTTTTAATTTAATGAACTTTGTTAAAAAAATCTGACTTCTTCATTATTTTTTAATTTTTCGTAGCTGATCAACAAACGATTCGAGAGGTCCGATAAAATGAAGACGCTGGGGGCCTTTGGAAACAACAACGAGTTCGAGGTAACCTCCACACAGGAGAGAGTTCACGCTTTCATACCTGACGATTCTGGTCGGTTTACCAAGGCCAATTACAAATACACGGTGATAATCGGGGATGATCACACGGTAACTTGCACGTGCCAGAAGCCTCAATTGGAGAGAATACCGTGCTCTCATATTCTGTCCGTGTGTCGTCTCCGAGGCATCGACCCTGGCGTATTTGTAAGTCACTACTATCACATCCATACACTGATCAACACATGGAGCGCACAATGGCATGTCTATGGAAATCAGTCGGAATGGCCTCAACACGATGGCCCGGTCCTTGTTCCAGAGAAAAAAATATTGCTGTGGGCAGAAGACAGCACGACAGAATTCCGATGTGGATGGACATTCTACATAATAGGAGAAGAGGACACCAAGCCGGCCGAGATACACAAGAAAGACAAAATAGAGCTGCTCGAGCTGCACGAGATTGAGAGTTAATGTTGCTTTTTTAATTGTACTCGTAGAAATGTTGTTTATTTTCGGTTAATTAGACGTATTTGTAATTTCCGATAACATTAGCATTATTCTATTGTATGCTTCTTTATATGGCTTTCTATTGTAATGTTTCTTTTGATCAAACAAACGACGAACAACAATTTCAGATTAAACGACATTTCAAACATAAGTAATTACACACAACTTCCAGTACAAACTTTACATTTTTGATAAAAATTTCCAACACAAAATCATAATCAACTTCAGAATCAGATTAAAAAAAAAAACAGGGGCCGCTCCGGCATTCTGCGGACCCGGGTCCGCTCCGGCATTCTGCGGCCGTGTTAGATTTAGAATTGACCAGAAACAATGGTTATTTTATTAATTTATTTTGTTAAAATGTTATAAATAAAAATTTCGGGCTCAATTCTATGACAGATCCTGAGACTGAGGTTTGCATTCACCGGTGCTTGCATCATGCTCAGGTTTGTCCCACGTGATGTCAGACTAGGTGTTATTTTAACCTGATAAAACAAAGATTAATCACCACAAACAATTTTCACCAAATATAACATGTTTCAATAACTAAAGGAACAACTAATGTTTCTTATGAAGGGGATCCATGTATTAGATAACAATGACATAGCCATCCTTAACATATTAATTAATAATGAGTAGTTTTGTCCTTATAACAATGACATAGCCATCCTTACATGTATTAGTAGTTCAGTCCCCTTTCAAATTTAAATTTTCTAGTTACCCTCCTGTTTTTTTGTCAGATGATTTTTTTTTAATTAACGCAACTACCCAAGTGATAATGGTGCAATTGCAGCTCCTACTGGGGAAGCTGCCCTAGAAAATGGTTGGTTACTTGCCTGTGACATATGTCCTCTCACCGCGGGTCCCCTTGCTGGCTTTTATGGGAACTTTATTGCCATGATGCTCCCTGATGTCGATGGTGCATCAGCCGGTTCCTGTGCTGCCCCACCACCAGTTGCGTCTGGATTGACTTGATGTATTGCAGCCAGCTGCCTTGGCTGATTTCCTTCGCGTAGATCAGGCACAATGCCAGAATATGTCCTGCGTATTTTCTGCTGCCGTGCTAGAGAAGGATACTCTGCAGGTGGGGTCCTCATTCTCTGTGGAGCATTCACTTGCTGACGACTGGTCCTCTTGGGGTTGGACCCATGTAACTGCCCAGTCAACCCCTCGATTCGAGTTTGGGTTCCCAGTATTGTCATATTGATTTCCACCATGGTCCCCGGCCACGGCGGCCTTGCACACCACATCCCTGTTGATAACTCGGCATGGCTGATCAATTACAAGAGAGAAATATAGCAAATTAAGAGAGAAATACTAGATTTTCAATCGGTGGTGGTGTTGGGTCTTATAAGAAGATGTTTTGATCTTTTGAATTATCCTGTATATAGTGATAAAAAACAGAAAAGAAAATCACCATTTTTTTTTAACAGAATCACTATAAAAAACATTTGTCAAACATACATAAAAATTACAATTTAGGGGTGTCAATCAACAAGTTCGATACGATTCAGGTGGAATTTTTTTTATACCCGTACCATTTAAGTTAATGAAAACAAACTTTACCTTTATCTGTACACGATAAGCTAACGAAAAAAAACAACCCATACCTACAGATCAGATAAAATGGATAAGAAGGTGCCATTAACATTCCGATTTATGCTTCTAGTAAAATACTTTTCGAAGCAAGAGAGAGAAAAAAAAATGAAAAATGAGTACAACTCATCTATCTTATGAAAATTTGGTATAGTACAAAATCATACAAAACTTTTAAGCTGTCTTATGAGAATTTATCAATGATTTGAACATTTCTGTGTGTGTGTTTGTTGATGTTGGTGACTAAGTTTTATTAACAAGATATACAATTTGTAATGACATAACAAGTTTAACAAGAGAAAACATTATTTTGTTCACCGTAATATGAGTAAATATCATAATTATATATGTATTTATGTTATTTTTTTCTAAATAAAAATAATTTATTGAATAACATGTTAATTTTGTCATAATATTTAAATTAGGATAACTATTTTAAATATTTAAATCAGTTTGTTTAATCTCTGTCACAGGCATATGGCATATAATGCATTGTTATCTAATTATTTAAATCATTTGAACTCTATGAATAATTGAAATTTCAGTTTCCTTTTTATAGTTCGTGCGATACTATAATGATTTAAGTAACTAGATAACAATGCATTAGATGCTATATGCCTGTGACAGAAATTGTACAAACTGAAAGCCATGGTATTAACTAGGTTTTCCTTGGGTTCTTACAAAGGCTTTGGACCTGATATCAGTTACGTATATATTGCCAAGATGTTAATAAATTTGTGAAGTTTTATAAACAAATTCCTAATAATTAAGTACTTTAGCAAAATATTTAACTTGAAAATTAAAGAGAAAAAATAGAATACCATATATGCTTTAAGCTATCATCAATGGTTAGACACAGTTGAGGAGAGAACAAACGCGCAAGATTATGAAAGAGATCCTCAAGGCCTTTGATTTAAGTGAACATTTTTTATTTCATGTTTCGTAATATATCTTATATATCAATGGATTCCCATTAGTATTGAGTCAAAATTCTACCTTTTGCAATGGGTATAATATATATTAATGCACAAATTGTGTGATCAGAAATTAAAATAGACAATGAAGATTTAGCAACTAGCTAGGTTTCTCATTGATTAAAAAAAAGTAGCAGCAGCATGTAGATGCCCGTTCCATTGAATGAAACCATGAATTACAACGGTTTAAAACTACAGAAGCTAATTGCCTAAGCCCAATCCTTACCCATACTAAAAGTCAACAGAAATATGCGGTTTCAGCACACACACTCCCCGCTCATTGATAGAATGATCAACTTCTCAGTTCTCACTACACCTAACCCAGAGCGTGCCAGGGAGCAAAGTGTATCACTTCCATTACACTATTTCCTCATTGACCATTTGCAATTTTCCAGAAACTGAAAATCCCCATATATAACTAACTATTATCTTAGCCATCTACAGTTAGCTACAAACATATAGCATATCATTTCATGCACAAATATTTGTAGCACCTGTACGTACGTATAGCAAAATAAATTAAAGTTAACACAGCTGTACACATTAGGAGCTTATTATTACAAGAAGCTCTGAAACTCATTGTGCAATATTCAGTTAATATTCTACATTTTAACCATAAAACCACATAAATATTATAATGTTCGGTTGTACAGGTAGTTTCCACCATAGTAATGGTTTTGTCAATTTTACTTTCCCTAAAATTTAAAATCTTATTTAAAGTTTTGACTGTATATTTTGTCAAACTTGTAGAAACACGGGTCAAACACCCAATTTATGTGTTTTGAACATCACCCTGACACCCTCCCCCTTGTGTCGTAATCATCTCCCGTAACATAATGTCAGGATTAGAACACAAAATAGAAAAGATGTGGATAGTTTGTAGCCAGGATACAATTTTGATTCCAAACATCCTTCCAAAACCTTCCAAAATTTGACCTGACTATCTTGACCAGGGCAGTATGAAGTATGAACACTCTCCTAGTTTTTTTCAATTTGATAATTTCTTGCCATAATGGAGATAATTGCATATACTTGAATTTCCATTATAGTATATTTCATTATAATCATCTTTTTCAAATAAGAAACATCTTTAAATTTTCACCACCATTTAATTGATAGAGCCACATTCATTTGATTCAGATCAAGATCTCGATCATATGCTCCCAAATTCTTTTGCTGAACAAATTATTTTCCAATTTAATAGCGCATATATAATTATTTTTGCATTTACATGCCTCTTGCCATAAAAATTGACATATAATCCTATCAATCTGATTATTAACTTCACTATTTTGTAGAACAAAAGAGTATATAAATGGACAATTGATAGTACAACATTTTATCAGCGTAAGTCTCCCTCCAATAGATATCATCTGTAATTTTCAATTTTGTAATTTGTTCTCAAATTTGACTATTAATAACATCTCCAATATAAACATTTGGAAATGTCATGCAAAGAAATCCCAAGTACTTAATAGGGAATTGATATAAAGTACATCTAAATATTCTAGTTAATTCTTCTCCTGCCTCCAAAGCAAGTTATCTGAAACATTTCAGTTTTTCATTGAAAATGCAAAATGCAACAAATGGGAATTCTTATGCTGCTTATTTCTTTGTCGAGATTCGTGCAATCTTTGATATAACACCCAGATATATCCCACATTAATGTCCTACAGTGCGTGATATAAGTATGTCCTTTGAGTAACCTCTCTATCAAATCAATTTTTTTTTTTATATATATATATATATATATAGGTTGACTTATATTCTTTCGGTAGTCCGAAATGTTATAGGGTCAAATTTCAAATTTTCATATTTGAAAGATCGATCTAATTAGTAGCTCAATAAATTGGTTATATATTAAATTTGTATAATACCAATTTTTACTATTTTTTTTATGATTTTCAAATTTTCATACAGGACGAGGTGCAAAAAAAAAGACTTAAAATATTGTTATTTTAGGTCTACAGTTCACCTAAGGGTGGCAGCTTTCGTCCGATCTGTTTTTAACGGTTCATGATTGATCGCTATGCGTCACTCACTTTTACTCTTTCGGCACATGTTCTTTCCGCGCACCTCGTCCTGTCCGCCGTCCTCGATCTATTATAAACTCCTCCCCTCTTCTTCTCTTCCTTTTCCATATCCGCTTCCCACCTCGCTTTCTACCCTCCTTCGATCCCTTTCTCCTCTCTTCAGCCCGTCTCTCTCTCCCCTGCGCTATCATAGCCGACCTCACTCTCCTCTCCTTTCTAAGGTCAGATCGAGCCACCGACCTTTCTCTCTACAGCCCCTTTCTTAATAAATACCTCTTTGAAAACCCTAAAGCTTATCCAATATCAGCAGACTCCTGACCTCCCTGATCTCTCTAGCTCAAATTTCAGCTGCATCTTTTCTCTGGTGCAACTTTCAAACCTAGCAAGAGAAAGGGAGGGTTGATCTGTAGAGAAGCACAAAGTTAAATCTTACTAGCACGAACTCCTGAGGGCTGATCGCCTCTCACCAATGCCATCTGGAGCAAGTCCAGGTAAGAAAGATCTTCTAATTTTTCTTGATATGTAATATCATCTTGTACGATCATCCTTTTTCTAGAACTCTTGTAACCTTATCTCTTACAATAAGGTAAGCTACAACAATCCTATGAAAATTCAACATTAGCACAATGTTTTAATCAAACAATATGTATAGATCGTAATTAACCCCTATATATATATTAAGCATAACGATAGAGGTTACTGATTTGATTGGTCAGATTAAATCAATAAATAAATTAAGTACTAGTCAAATACTTATACCTAGAAACAACTAAACACAAATACTTACCATTTTTCTGTACTAATTATACATGAAAAATTATTAATAGCAAGTGTTAATCAATTAAATCTAGGTCCGTGCACTGACTGACGATATAACCGAGTCTAGATCATCTATATTTAAATCCGGCATCGGTCATTTGCATCCTTCCAAAATGTAATACAATTTTTTAACATCCGTTGTGTTTTGTCAATTGTTCTACAGGGACCAAAAAATTTCTCTATTACGTATCGTAGAACAAATTAAGCTCAGCATGAGCGGTTTAGGAAATGAAGAGGAAGCAATTAACAAATGACAACCTCAGGTAACAAAAATCAAACTTATATTTTTTATTTTTTATAGAAACTTTCACTGAACAGCATATATTGACTTTTTAATCAAATATTGGCGTTCATAATTTCTCTAAAGCTAATTGAATCAGAGGATTTATGATAATGTTCCTTGTCTCTCTCTATTGTCAAAAGAACATAACTTCCAATTAAATGCTCTATGGTCTGAATTTGTTTTTAATATCCATCAAAAAATAAAAAGTTACACAAATAACGATGTTTGTTGGGTATTTTTAAAACTACCCAAACTGCCCAGACTCTGGGCAGTTCTGAAGTCTAAGATTGTTCATGTAAACGTATGAAATCTAAGATCTAGAGTTTTTTTTATTATATTTTTATTTTTTTAGTTCAGATGTTTTCATTTTGAAATTTATTTTAGCATTTTTGCTATTCAGATAAAGGTATGCATAAAAAAACAGATCATTTTGATAATTAATTTAATTATTTTTATAAAATATTTAGTTTAGTATTTTCATTTTGAAATTTTGTTTAACGTTTTTTGATATCCAAATTGTTTTTTTTGAAAAATTCTCAAAATAAAAATACTAAACTAAATTTTTGATAAAACACTAAACTAAATACTAAAAATGATCTGATTAGTGTAGTAAACCTAAATTCTCACTAATTATCAACCAAACTCTAACATCAGACCTAAATTTTAGGTCACAATACCTCTCTAGAACCCATCCACGTTAAACTTTCCCTCTTCTCAACTTACTTTCTGTTGCAAAAAGAACATACATCCAATTGAATGCTCTATGGTCCGAATTTCTTTTTAATATCCATCAAAAAATAAAAAGTTACACAAATAACCATGTTTGTTGGGTATTTTCAAAACTATCCGAACAGCTCAAACTCTGGACGGTTCAGATTTTTTTTTTCCTACACATTGTTCATGTAAACGTATGAAGTCTAAGATCTTGAGTTTTTTTTTGTTGTATTTTAATTTTTTTAGTTTAGATGTTTTATTTTGAAATTTATTTTAGCGTTTTGATATTCAGATAAAGGTATGCATAAAAAAAAGATCATTTTGATAATTTAATTTAGTTTTTTTATCAAAAAATTAGTTTAGTATTTTCATTTTGAAATTTAGTTTAGCTTTTTTGATATTCAGATCCAGGGGATAATATAAATAAAACCAGATCATTTTGAGTATTTAGTTTAGTGTTTTATCAAAAATTAAATTTAATTAGGGTTTTCATTTTGAGAATTTTTCAAAAAAAAAAAATTGGACTGCCTAGAGTCTGGGTGGTTCAATTCCCTTTTTGACCGCCCAAAATCTGAGCGATTTGGGTAATTTTAAAAATATCCAAAAAACCTGAATATTTGTGTAATTATTTTTTTTGATGGATACTAAAACAAAAATCAGCTCTATGGGACACGCGTTTCTCTCTCTCCGTTGCCAAATGAATGTTTTAAAAGTATCTTAACACTACTATATTGCTAATAATTTATTTAATATTAAGTATTTTTAATGTGTCAAACATCACGTATCGTTTTATTTACATATTTCTTAATGATGTTTCTTCGATAATTGTCAAACGACTTGTAAATTTTTTCGTAGAATTTTATTTAGTATGGAGAAGAACTTTATTAGCCTTAAACTAAACCAACATACATAGTATAAGTTTATTTGTAACAAAAAAATTAATGATCGCTATTATACATGGTATTCATTTATTCTATAAAATCATTTTAATTAACATATAGATCTTTTTAATTTAGACATTCTACATATAGCTTATTTGGTATAAATAAATATGGATTCCACAACTATATAAATTATCACATCACATACTAAAAACAATTAATTGAGGTGCTCTTGCTTCAAGTAAAATGTACTAATTATTTACGTAATATAATCTTAAGAATTATGAAACAAATAAAAGTTAACCCTTTTACTAATCAATTATCTTTTTTTTTTTCTAGTTGCTAATTAAATCTACTAATAAAAGTTAAACATTCTCGTTGCTCGTTAATTAGAAAACCACAACACAACAATAAAATACAGTAACATAAAATATCGCTCCAAATTATAAATCATGAAATAAAATACTTTCGTAACCTCTATGCTTGTATCTTAAACTTTCAAATTAAATCCATACAATAAAAAAAATATTTAAAAAGTATAAAATAAAAGTGACCAATTTCATATTAAAAAAATATTATGTTGTAATTAATAATCTCTAAACGACCAAAATATCTCATATTAGCTTAAGGATAATATTTTTCCTATCATATATATGACAGATACATCACAAGTACAACTCTTTAAATATATAGGCATGTAAATCTAAATTCTAGTCTAACTATTCGGAAACCTTGGTTAAAGGAAAAATAGAAAGAAACACATATCTTTTATAAGTTTCAAAAAATTATAAGAGGTTAATGGGGTCTATTTAAGTACGTTTAAATTGGAAGTTTTGTTCTCTTGGCAACGAAGAGAGAAAGAAACAAAAAAAAATTATGGAAGTTTTGTTTTCTTTTATTCCTATTTGTAAGTTTCAAAATTAAAAAAATTATGGAATGATTATCATACATAATACTACAATAAAAAAAAATTCTGCCTGAATGGAAAGTCTTCCCTTTCTTAAAACAGTAAAAAGAAGAAAAGAAAAAAGAAAACTGGGCCCACGGGCTATCTTCACACTGACAGTGGGCTACAAAAAAAAAATAGCGCAAATATGGAATTTAGTGTTTCTCGGTACTTCCGATCAAGCAAATAGCCCTAGTGTGTAGTGTCCCTCTCCGTCTCTCGTTCGCCTCCTCCGCAACCTTCATCTCTGATCGATTCCCTCACTACCCGTCGCCTACTCACAGTACCCACCAACTTTTATTTTTCTAAAGCAAAGCAGTCGCTTTTCCGAACAGATCACTACTGTCTCTAGACTCTAGCTAGCTTCAACAAATATGGGGCGCCCAGGACGGAAGACCCAACGCCAAGCCTTCTTTGGAGAAGACAACTCTAATCATCAACCTCCATCACATGTATTCCTTACTTACTCTGCCGAGCTTGCTATTGTATTTCTTATATGTTATTTTTTTTCTCTAGGGTTACTTAAAAAAAATCACACAAAAAAGAAGAATCTAAGTGCTAGACTACTAAATTCAGTTGGCATGGGTTGATGTAAAACTTCTGGCCTTTTTGTTCAATAAGTCGTATTAGCCTATTAGGTATTCTGGGAATTTAATTTTATTGTTAGTTTCTTAAAAACAAAAAGATTAAAAGGCGGATGCTCTGTTGTTGTAACTTTGTATCACTAAGGTCAGGTTATTTTGATGTGAATTTTAATTAGATTGGATTTCTCCTCTATATGAGTATGCTTTATATACTTGAACTGCTGTGTCTCGTCCCTCATTAATTGTCCTATGTTCAGTCTCACCCATCAATAGCAACCTATCAAATTTGCTGCTGGTCATGCCACCAATTTAAACCCACCCGAAAGTCATGTGCATGTGTAACATATGCATTGGATGGAGCATGAAACGATTGGGGTGGGACAACACACATGCGCCATATACGAGTGGATATACCTCGCTATTTCGGGAGCCTGTTTTTTTTTTTTTTTTTAATATGCGGCTCATACTACTTTTAAATTTTTATATATGTAAAGAATTACAGATCCAGGGATGTCAGCTTTTTTTGTAATTATTTCCATGTACTTTTAAGTTAACTTGGCAATGACACTATTTTAAATTTTTAATTCAGGAGACCAACGCGACGACGATGGAGAGAAGGAATTGGTCTTCACTCCCTGAACTCGTAGTGGCGATCATCTCCAACTTTCTACTTTCTGAAGATGTAACAGAGTACATCCGCTTTCGTGCAGTTTGTCCTGGTTGGAGGCAATCTACTGCTCCTCCGTCCAACATTGAGAGCCTCTTTCGGCCACAAAATTGGATCATGATCATCTCTGGTCAACGTGAGAAGTATTCCCGTCGTGGGATTAAAGATTGGAGTACCTTCTTTAATATCTCAAGTGGACGCTGCCTTCTAGTCGACATTCCACAGTTCCGTGAGGGTTACACGCCAATATCTTCTGCTGATGGGCTCCTTGTACTGCTAAGAAGGAATACGGGTGAATTATGTCTTCTCCACCCATTCACATTATCTATTACTCAATTGCCTAAGGTGGATTCCCTTCTTTCCGTCATGATCCAAGATGAGCCAAGTAGTGTGAACTTCCTCTCATCTTCCATTGTTGTTTTCTTCTTTCAAAGATGTCATAAAGTTGCTTTTGCGAGGATAAGAGGCAACAGATGGTTTGGTACGGATTATGAGGTCAGTTGTACTTCCACTCTCTCCATTCAAGGCCGGCTGTATGCGGCTGATCACAACACTGGAGAATTATTGCAGTTTGAGCTTGAGGAAGCGACTATTGGGCCTAGTTTGGATCCAAAACTCAACGTGACAACTCGGATCCCGACCTTCAATTATCCCTTGTATCATGGTCTTCTTGAGTATGGAGAAAAAATGTTACTCCTACGGAAGTGCCGGGATGTGCCACCCTTGTGGGGTTTACACTTTGAAGTATACGAGATTGATGTGTTGAATAGGAGGCTCATCCCAACCACCATACCTCCTGATCGCACTATTTTTGCGTCAGAGAACAGATGCCTATCTTTATCTACTTCAGTTTCTCCTTCAATCTTGCCGCAATCCATTTATTATTACAAAAGGTTTGAGCCAGACATCGATGTTTACGGTTCTCACCGCCCAAACCTTGCACCCACAAATTCCTATTATCCTCATCCTCAGATTATCTACCGCCGCACCGCTCCATACAGAAAAAATTATATCGGTCCATTTTCCCTTTCCAGCTATCTCATTAGTCACTGTTCAAACTTTATATGGTATGTGCCTTTTTCATTTTTATTTGTCATGCATATGTAAAATTTAGATGCCCGCCTACCAATTGTCAAATGGATAAGACTTTTTGGAATCCCCAATCCTGTTTCTCCCTCATTGCCAGTTCTTTTCTCCTCTAGCCATGAATAATACCTAATTTTTAACTTCTGGGAACCCACAAGTTAGAAATTACTATTGTGATAATGAGAATACCCATAGCAGATCCATTTAAGAACAAAATACTACAAAATAATGAACTTAATGTGAAAACATCATAGAAGATTAAGTATATGCATGGTCTCTCCAGTACTTACTATTTTCTTTGGGTTAACTTTTGTTGTTCATTCATAAATTAAAGATCAATTACATGGTTGAAAAAGACTAAGAATGAATTACTGAATTAAATGCTTTGTCATGATTGTAAAGTTTTCTAGTGCATCTAGCGCATCCTATGAGGCTCTGTTTTGGCAAAAATTTGAAAAATAAAAGTCTTTTGCAACAATTATAAAAAGAATTTATAAAATTTTGTAGTTTTTTTTTTCTATTTGTTCCTTCAAATTTTCTGTATTAGAACATTAACTGCATAAAAAATTGCTTCTGCGGCCGGTAGATTCCTTGCTAGTTTATGAAGCCATGAAGATTATAGTGTCTTAATATATCAACATGATATGTGTTACTGCTTTTTGACTTGCAGATCAGACCTAACTAGTTTATGTTGTTTAATTTCTACCATAGAGGATTTATGTTTATAGATTCCTTAATTCCTTTGAAGACAGTGTTAATTGAACTAATCAGGGGAACAGTTTTTTCGAATATTTGGGTTGGAAAGAAATAGAGTAAATTTTAAGGATGTTTCTGTAAATTTCTCTCAAGTATTAGTGCTAGTATAATTGCTTTGGCAGCCTTGTGGGGTAAAACAAAGGATGATTATTCTTTTTTTTTTTTAAAGTTAACATTAGTAATACCGCATGATGTTAATGATGTACCGGCTTTTTTACAGGCCATTTCAGAGGCAGAGGAGGTAGTACAAATTTAGCAGCTCTTTCAAGCTTGGGTGTGGAAAACAAATTGATGATGTGCTTCAAAATCTTCGTTTCTTGAAGGGCTTTTTGTTGTAAAAATATTTATAGGTATTCTAGAACAATGTAATATCGTAATATAACTTAAAATGATATTACTGGTACTAGGTATCAACTTTGAGACCACTTATCAGGTTATGCTGATTACAATGAAATCGGAGGGATATTTTTTTCCCAGTTTTATCCAAAAAAAGAAGTTTCTATTAACTCATCTCTCTCTCTGGTTGCTTGATTTTTTTATTTAATATTTCCATATGGTATTGTATTTGATAAGTTATTTGAACTGTCCAGTGTTTGGTATATTTCTGTTAATAGACTTGAACTATCTAATACTTCCCCAAAAGTTTCATGTAGAAGTCTGTGAAGTAAACTGCCACGTTAGAGGGAGTTGCCAACCTTTTGTTTCTTCAATAAATTGCTTGTTCGTGGATTCCTTGTATATTTATTTTCTTGTGTTATATGAATGCCTGGAGGAGTGGAGGTGGACAGAATATTAGAATTTCTGTCTTGAATTATGCCTCGGCCTACTAGATATAAATAATAGGCTCGGGCAGGGGCGGATTTAAGTGTGGGAAAAACAGGGCTATGCCCCCTCTACAAATTGAAAAATTTGTAATTTTTTTTTTATGCATCAATACTTTTTAATCCTCTATAAAATGAAATTACATATGGATCGGGTTCCTCCTTCGTTTGGACTTTGGTCTCACAGTCACTGTAGCCCTGGTACGGCAATTAAGTAATCTTACTTGAGATTTAATTCTCGTAGTTTTATGAGTGAGGCAGTCAATGATATATTGTTATTGGACAAGGAGCCTATGACAAAGTTACAAAACGCGTATACTTTATTAGTTACAGATTTCTGAACAAAAAGATAATAATTGATTAACGAAAATATATAATGAACAAACACGAATGGTACGCTCATAGCTAACATTTAAGCAACAAATACATCAAGAGATCGAGATGGTTACGCCGACCCCTTGTTAAAAAATGTGACAATCAACATTCAGCAACCATTAATTCCAATTAATATTTAGAGAGTTACTAACTATTATTCGTGAAAATATTGTCCTTCTCTGACCTGTTGAATTATTAATTTGGAATTTTAAACTTTCTATTTCTATATACTTCTTGTAAAGCTCCATTTGATTGACAAGTATATAATTTGTTTAATTATCCCATTTGTCTTATAATCATTTGATTCTATATATTTGAGTTTGAGGATTGAACTGCAAATTTTACTTTACAATAAAGTTTGATTCTTAGTTTCTTACACATAATTTTACTTTACAATAAAGTTTTACTTTACATAAATTTTGACTCTTCAGTGCTACCTCCTTGGACCTTTTTAGACCTTAATCTCACTAATTAATCCAGTCGAACAGAGATTCCTTACTACTGGATTAAAGCATCTCCTTAATTTAAATTCTTAAGTCAAGTTTATTATCTCCTTAACAGCTCCTTTCTTAGACTCTGCTTTGCTTTTATAAGTTTCTATTCATTTCTCCTTCTCAATTCAGCGCACGTCCCCAAGTACTGGAAAAAAAATCACCTCCTCTTTTCAGCCATGATTGCCAACTCTCCGGCGACAAAATTTCAAATATGACGCCACAAACAGCTTCTTCTTCAGAAGACCTCTATAGACATCTACTTAGATTAGATATTTCTCCTTAGGTCCAATTCGCAGAGAGAAAACAGAAAAACCGAGAGGTGCCTTCGCCTCTATCGCAACCTTTCCCTCTCTGTTATATTTGACCTTGATTCTTATTATTCTAAAACAAGTCTCTATTCCCTCATTAGTGGCACCTCTTTCTCTGTTTTCGGTCCAAAAATAAACAAGAGAAAAACAGTTCTTTCAACTCATTTCAGAACAAATAAAACTTTATTTATTTGATTAAAAAATTCCACAAATTCACATTTTATTATTCTAGTACCTGATGCTGGATTATGAAAAAGTTATCGTCGGTTGATCGTTTTCATAATCGTGCTCAAATTATTTTGGTGACAATCGTACAATAGAGACAGAATATACTTACGAACAGCGACATTATTATTTAGATAACACAATTCCAATTCATTTAATTTAAATAATATAATTACTATTTGAATTCCAGAACTTCTATCATTTGTGAATTATTAAAATCATACTTGATTATAAATTTTGGAAAAGCAAGTACAAATATTGATTGTGGACATTGAAAAAATTACACATATATTCACCAATATCATGGTTCTATGTGCCATTTGCAAATTATTCAGTGATTGTCATTAAAGTTTCTCAGCACAAATATTGAATGCATGAGTATGTGGTAAATATTTTTTTTTTCAGAAAGGGAAAACTATTATACTATCTGAATCTTTGTATATGTTATATTGTTGTGAGCAATTAATAGATATGAGATTAAATTTATAGTATCGTCAGGGGTGAAGTTTTTTGTTACACATTGATGTTAAAAATTATTTTGATAGCTAACTTACATCTGTTTACTTAACAAGTTATGAAAAAAAATGTTAGGTCATATGTAAGTATAGCCGGACACTAAGTTCATCTCATCAATCTGTAATTATTAAAAAAAATTTATGTCATATATAATTAAGTATAATTAAGTTTTTTTTTTATATTCGCAATGTATATATTGACTGATTAAATATCTTGGGAGAGTTTTCTATCATTTTGATAATTTAATTTTTGTAGCCACATCTGGTACATCGAAAACATCGAGTGGTCGATATGAATTGTGCTACTAGTTTGATAATTACACTAAAAGTTGTACTTGTAAGTTCAAAATTACATGATTATTTGTGCACTCATTGGGTCTTTAATTGTGTAGGCTAATAATATATGGATATTATCTCTCACCTTTCGTGACATGATTAATTCTTGTGCAATATTATTTGCGTCAGTCTAGATATTTTTTTTTTGGGTCAATTATAGATATCCATTTTGCTTGCTAAAACTAGATATTTTCGGGGACATATTTCCCTCATTTGGGGTTGGGGTTAACCTTAATTCTTCTCTCTTACATAGGTTTGTGTAGAACAAATGACATGTGAGCATTCAGAGATGAGCAATGTAGACAAGCAATTATATCATAAATCCAGTAATATAAGCTAGCCTTGCATCGGCAATATTGATTGTGAATCCTCTTTTAGCTTTACAGAAATTATCAAAGCTAATAAACTAAATTCAATTGAAACAACATAAGATTATCAATAATAAACTCAACACATAGCTTAATAGTTCCTTCAGAAATTAGCCTCAAATTGATGTGGTATTAATCTATTCTATAAAATCTTTTTAATTAATATATAGATATTTTTAATTAGACATTCTAGATATAACTTATTCGGTATAAATAAATGTGGATTCCACAACTATAAACAAATTATCACATCACATACTAAAAACAATTAATTGAGATGCTCTTGCTTCAAGTAAAATGTACTAACTATTTACGTAATATAATCTTAAAAAACTAATTCGGTTCAGTTCAAAACCAACTAAATCGGACCTAATGAACACCCTAGAGCAGCCTATATATCATTTTTTTTTGTACTTCACCACTTCTTCTCCATTTCAGGTTCAAATTGACCCATCCATTTCTTCTATTTTTCCTTGTTCTATTTATCCTTCAACTTCCTATTTTTAGGGTTCAACAACTACAAATATAAAGTAGATATCCCTGCGTGAAAAATCTATATATGGCCGCATAAATTTGAATGTGCCATCTCACTCTCAGACAAGACGTTTTTAGATGCTCTAAAATAGCATTTGCTAAAATTAATATTAACGGAGAAGTTAGGTCACATATAAATTCATTTCATCCAAATTCAAACCATTAAAATTTTCAACTTTTTTCATCCTCCGAAGCATTTTGCTGTATCTAATGCAAAAAGAGAAAGAAATGGTTGACAACTCCGACTTCATCATATGGTAACTCTTGAAATTTTTTATTTATTTATTTAGATGACTGAGTAAAACTAAAACATTGCATGTCAAACTCAATAGGAAATATAGAGTTCATTAATTTGCAGAATTATGTTTATTGCAAGCCATCAGATTGAACCAAAAATCAAACATAAAGCCTAATTAACTTTAATTATTACGCAATGTGAGATATTTCTCATTTCAATATGTAACATTTAATAGTCAGTCCAACTTTAATTTTATAACAATATAAATCCTAGTTCAATGCAATTGATAATATCTTTGATAAGAATGTAGCCCAGCTCTCTATATATATATATTGTTTATTTTCTAAATTGGAAAGGGGTTTGTCTCTTCTATTTATTTTTTTTAATTCATGATTATTGGTTCGAACTTGAACATGTTATAAAGTATAAACAAGACTACAAATTTTAACCTTTATTGAAGGTGTTTTAATATTTTTTTGGGGCTGTAGTACAGTGGACAGACTGTGCTACAGCTTTTGCACAACAATCAGGTCCCTTTTTATTTTTTTTATTACTTCATTATTTTTATATGCCACATAGTGGGTAAATTATATTTCTAAGTACTAACCTAATATATATACATAACAAAAATTTTATTTTTTATATTATAGTTCTATTTCTACGTTTTGTTTAAATGTTTTAGGTCACTGTTTTGATAAGAGCCAATTTTGACATCTAATCTTTGGAGATCAATTCTAGGAGTTCCGCTATACCAAGTGTTCTGTTATTGCTAAGGAAGTTCATGTCAATACATATGTCTATAATGTGCCTATAAAATCTCAAATCTTTCCTTGCAGGATATCTATGTCTAGTGGTCAGATCAATGGGATGCAGGTCACGAAACAGTGACAGAACTTTTAATAGCTTCATCATTTTTAATTAGTGAACTTTGGCAAGTGATTACAAATAGATAAAAAAATATTAGAATGTAAAATCAAACACCTGAATGTTTATCTTAAAGTCCTTTACATGCCTGTGACGAAATTTTGATCAAATTACGATTCTACCCCTACTTACTGGTTTGTTTTCTTTTGACTGTCTTTTTGGTCTTTTATTTACCAGATTAAGGACTATTGTTATTATTCGGTATTTCAGGCTAGTATAATACCAATCACAGGTTGGTTAATATTTATACATGATCTCTTCTTTTCTTTTTTCTTTTTTCTTTTTTTGCTTCAACATGATATGGTACTGAAACTGACTGGTAGCAGAGTCTAAATTGTAAAACATAAAGAAAACATGGTAAAACAACTCCAAATTGTACAGATGTTCTGTAGTAATTTGAACAACTCAGTTAGAGCTTGCTTATGTTGATTTGCATAAAGGTAGCTATGAAAGAAAGATGTTCTGTAGTAAAGTGAATTACAGATTGAAGAAATCAATCAAATTATTTGCAACAAGCATTATTAACAAAAATAAATTACATGCAACTTCCAGAAAAGTGAATAAAACACTTCACAATTACAATGTCACAACAATCATATTTAAATAAACCATGTTGGACATTCATCCCAGTTACATTAAGAGTTTGTTGAATTTACGAATCTGATTTTATTGAATTGAGACAGAGAAAGGGATGACTGAGAAAAAATTGTATTATGATTCTTCTTCTATAACATGTACAGTGAGCTCCTTATATATTGGAGGAAAAGAAATTATAAAGGTTGCCTACCTATACATAACGGTAACTTACTAAAACTAGTAATAGGATTGAGTTGCTTTTTTTATTCCCTAATTAGTAACTCTCTTATTTACTATTAAACCCAATGAAGACTAATCCCTAACGGGTCTGAGGGTTATCGGATCCTAAATTATCTATTTTCTCAACACTCCCCCTCAAGCTAGGATTGTAGATGTCAATTAATCCTAGCTTGCTCACGTTGGTTTCAAATGGCCTCGGATCAAGTCCCTTGGTGAATATGTCCGCCAATTGGTCTTCGCTTCGAACATAGGGAGTTTCAATTTCTTTTGCTTGAATTTTTTCTCGAATAAAATGACAATCCACCTCGATGTGTTTTGTTCTTTCGTGAAACACCGGGTTGGATGCTATATGTCGTGCCGCTTGATTATCACAAAACATTTGCATTGGCGCATGAATTTTAATTCCTAAATCCGAAAGGAGTTGCTTGATCCATGTCAACTCACTTGCAGTGGACGCCATGGCACGATATTCCGCTTCGGCGCTTGATCGTGCCACGACGTTTTGTTTCTTTCTTTTCCATGTGACTAGGTTTCCGCCTACAAATGTGCAAAAACCGGTTGTCGATTTTCTATCGAAGCTCCCGGCCCAATCTGCATCGGAATAGCCACACACATTATTAGAATTGTTATTTCTCATACAAATTCCCTTTCCGGGTGTTCCTTTTAAGTATCTTAGAATTTTATTTATTGCCTCTAAGTGTGGTGTTCTAGGGGCATGCATAAATTTGCTAATTTGACTTACCGAAAAAGAAATATCCGGACGCGTTACGGTTAGGTATATTAATTTTCCTACAAGTCTTTGAAATTGATTTATATCTTCTAAAGGTTCACCATCTTCGGTATTTAATTTATTCTTACCATCTATTGGTGTTGAGGCCGGTTTACAACCTAGTTTACCGGTTTCTTTTAACAAATCTAAGGTATATTTTCTTTGGGAAATAAATAGACCTTTCTTAGAATGTGCAATTTCTATTCCTAGAAAATATTTTAAATAACCAAGATCCTTAATGTCAAATTTTTCTTTCAATTGAAATTTTATTTTATTAATTTCTTCTTGGTTATTTCCGGTGATTATAATGTCATCAACATATACTAATATAATGGTAGTATTAATTCCTTCAATTTTTACAATTAATGAATGGTCGGCACTACTAATTTTAAAATTACAAGAAATTAAATGAGAGCTTAGCTTGCCATACCATGCTCTTGGAGATTGCTTCAATCCATAAATAGCTTTCTTCAATTTGCAAGCTAATCCATGATTTTTTCTTTTTCATGACCGGGTGGTAAAGTCATATATACCTCTTCTTCAAGTGTTCCTTGAAGAAAGGCATTTTTGACGTCCATTTGGTATAATTTCCAATTTTGGTTTACCGCAATAGAAAATAAAATCCTCACGGTATTCATTTTGGCCACCGGTGCAAAAGTCTCATGGTAATCTATACCATATGTTTGGGTATAACCTTTGGCAACTAAGCGAGCCTTATACCGTTCTATGGTACCATCGCTATTGTATTTAATTTTGTACACCCATTTACATCCTACGGGTTTTTTATTTTTTGGTAATTGAACAATTACCCAAGTTTCATTTTTTTCAAGGGCTCTTAGTTCTTCTTTCATGGCTTTGTTCCATGAGGAATTTTTAATGGCTTCCTCATAGTTATATGGTTCTTGCTCTTTTGAAATTGAGGTTAAAAAAGCTCTATGGTTTGAGGAGATATTTTCATAAGAAATAAAATTTTGAATAGGATATTGTACCTTATATGTGATAAAATCTCTTAACCTTGTTGAAGGTTGTGTTGTTCTTATCGATCTTCGCAAAGGTGTTTCCTCTATAATTTCTTCTTCACCACCAATTTGAGAAATTTCCTCTATTTCCCCCTCATTTTGTGAGATTTCTTCAATCTCATTATCATTTTGTACCGGTGTACTATATCCCTCCGGGAACTCAATTTGAGGTAGTATGAATATGTTTGGTGGTTCTTGGATGTTTATTTTATTATCAACATTTTTGTAATATGGCTCATTTTCTAGAAAAGTTACATCTCTAGAAATGTAAAATTTTTTATTGATTGGATCATAGCATTTGTACCCCTTTTTTTGTGATGAATATCCCAAAAAAATGGCCTTAACCGAGGTATAATCAAATTTGTCTTGTTTATTTTTGTGTACATAGCATGTACAACCAAAAACACGTAAATGACCAATATTGAGTTTTCGTTGGTAAATAATTTCCAATGGACTTTTATAATCTAAATTGGCACTTGGCAATCTATTTATTAAGTATGTGGCGGTGAGAACGGCATCCGACCAAAAAATCTTTGGTACATTATTTTGAAATAAAAGGACTCGGGTCATTTCAAGCAAGTGTCTATTTTTCCGTTCGGAAACACCATTTTGTTCGGGTGTATAGACACATGTTGTTTGATGTAAAATTCCTTTTTGTTTAAATAAGTTTGTAAAATTTTGATTTATAAACTCCGTTCCATTATCGGATCTAAATATTTTAATTTTTTCTTCATATTGATTTTCTATAAAATTATAAAAATCTTGAAAGTGAGAAAATACTTCACTTTTATTTTTTAGTAAATATAACCAAGTTGCTTTAGAGAAATCATCTATAAAAATGACAAAATATTTGTATCCATTAAATGATTCAATTGGGGCGGGACCCCATACATCCGAATGAACTAATTCAAAAGGCTTCTCACTTTTGCTATTTGATAAATAAAATGGTAATCTAGTGTGTTTTCCTAATTTACACACTTCACAATTACTACAATCTAATTTAGGAAAATCAATAATATGTTTTAGAATTTTATCCGAAGGATGCCCAATTCTTTTATGCCAAAGAGTGTCTAAATTATCTTGTTTTTTAACATTTAGATTTACCTTTTCACAATTCAAAATATAAAGTCCATTTTCCACAAAACCTTCACCAATTATTTCCTTGGTTATTCTTTTTTGAAAGAACACATTTTTTGATGAAAAATTAATTTCACAATTTAATTCATCCGTGATTTTTCTAATGGATAATAAATTTGACGAACAATTTTGAATATACAAGACATTTGGTATTTCTTTGAAAAAAAGGTTAATAGTACCAATTCCTAATATTTCCATTTGTTCACCATTAGCTACGGTCACAAATTGTTTGGTTTTACAAGTTCTATAATTATGCAACAAATTTATGTTTCCGGTCATATGGTCCGTTGCACCGGAATCTAAAATCCATTTGGTTTTATGAAAACTATGAGTTAAATTTGCAGCCATACCAGAATTATGTGTATTATTTTGTTCAAGTAGCAACACAAGGAGTTGTAGGAGAAGTAGCTGCATCTGATCTGGATTCGGATCACGTGTGGCACATGGATCTTTCTCCAGCACAGTCCATTCCATTTCTTCCTTTTTCTCCAGCGTAGTTTTCTCTCCTAGCGCTGCAGCCGCATATCTATTCTCCTTCTCCTTGTAACCTCCGCGATTCTCCCCCTTTCGATTGCCATGGTTACCTTCCTTCCTGCTTGGTCGTAAGGATGGGTAGAGGAACCAACACCAAGTCCGATCATGCCCCTCTTTCTTGCAGTTGGAGCATCGAACGGTTTTGGAAGCTCTCCTAGTCCCCGGTGCAGAATTAGGTCGCATTTCTAAATGTTGAGAGAGTTTTGGAGGAGGCTTTCACAGTGCGATCTGATAGTCGCTATTCACTAGTACACGGTTTCCTTTTTCTGGTATTGCTGATTTTTTGTTTTTGTATCGGCTGTTCGACCTTTGTCTGCTTGAGATTTCGATTTTGTACCACTTGCTCTGTTTCTGGTTTGAGGTTAAGTATTTGCTGGTACGAACAATTTTTTTGTTTGCTGTTTTCTGGTATGCGAATTTCAGTTCTTTGTTAGCTGAAATTTGGGGTTTTTTTCTGTTACCAAAAAAACAGTTCAGATCTGGTTTTTGAGTCTTTGATTGTGCTGCAGTTCTTGGTTAGCTGCAGTACTTTGTTGTTGTTTGCGGAATTTGCGGCAGGATTACATATGCCGCTCTGATACCATGTTGAATTTACGAATCTGATTTTATTGAATTGAGACAGAGAAAGGGATGACTGAGAAAAAATTGTATTATGATTCTTCTTCTATAACTTGTACAGTGAGCTCCTTATATATTGGAGGAAAAGAAATTATAAAGGTTGCCTACCTATACATAACGGTAACTTACTAAAACTAGTAATAGGATTGAGTTGCTTTTTTTATTCCCTAATTAGTAACTCTCTTATTTACTATTAAACCCAATGAAGACTAATCCCTAACGGGTCTGAGGGTTATCGGATCCTAAATTATCTATTTTCTCAACAGAGTTTAATCAGTATGTACTTGTTGTTTGAATATAAATTAACTAGTGGTATCATAAAAGTGTTACACATTGTGCTGAAATGAGGTGCTTTTAGGAACTGCAGAAGTAAATGAATTAATCTTTCCTCTAATCAAGTTGCAGTACAGGGTATTTTAGGAAAGAGCAAATTTAACAAAATTTGAACTGCAACATCAATTAAAAACTATGTAAAAAAAGTAACACAATTGGAAACAATCAGATTAAAAAGAAATTACATGCAATTTCCAGAAACTACAAGCATTACCACAATGAAAAATGAAATTACATGTTCAAGAAAAGTCCAAAACAAAAAAAAGTAAGACTTTTGCTTACTGATACCATTTTTGAAGCATCCATCCTCCCCAGCATACATTGAAAGAAAGGGCTTTCTAAGGTAATTTCATAATTTCCAAGGGACTGGCGCATGTAATTTCAGGGTTTTTTAAGGTCCAGAGTTTAAATGTACAAAGAAAGGGCTTATTTGTTGGAATTTTCCAGCACCAGGGGTATTTAATTTATATAATTCCTGAAGGATGATGTTTAGCATTTAGATTTGTCAGAGGGCTGAAATGCAAAAGCGCCCTCTATTTTAAATCAGTTCATCAAGATCTGCACTAGGGACTCAAGGGTTGGGCTACCTGGGCCTTTAAGATCTGCGCGAGACATTGATCAATCGCGTTTAAACCCAGACCGCTGACAAGAAACCAATCAAGAATACAGATTCTTAAGGCACAAGTCCCCAAGGACTGAAAAGAAACCAATCAAGAATACAGATTCTGGTAAACATGTCAAACAAACACATGATTTACATTATGAGGAAAGTAAAATCGCCTTTTTTTATTTTCTGGTGCCAACAATGTCTTTTACATACACCGATAAGAGAAAGAAAGAATACAATAAAGCTAATGCTGTCAAGTGAAATCTCCTATATGGCTATACCACATGCAATTTCTTTAATAGTGATATGAAAAGGCATCCCATTGGATAGACAAAGAGAACAAAGAGAACCGTCCCCAAAATATAAACCGACGTCACGTTATCTATATGAGTCAACGTACACCGGATAAAGCCGCCAGCCAAGACCAAAATCGTGTTAAACTGGATTAGATTACGCACGTGCCGGGGTACCTTGCGCGCCCATGTGAGAATGGCAACCATTGTGGTAAGTATCAGGCATGCGGCAGAGAGGCCGATACATAGACGCCACACCTCCTTTTCAGCCAGACTGAGCGTTGAGTTGGTATTCAATACCTTAGGAGCCGGTAATGCAAATTCCAGTTGGAGGGCTAGAGCAGCTACCATCATTGCATGCAGTTTGTTTTCATCTTGTAACTTCTGATTATCATCGCCTGGCTCGTTCACCAACATCTTGTAATTCCCTATCGCCGCTGGATCATTCATTTGAAGGTGGTGCTGCAGTTCGTTTGCTGTAGGCGGTTCATGATCAATAACTTCAATAAGGGGATGGTGTTCTTCCGCTGCTGGTTCATCAGACGCCATTAATTGTCCTTGGTAAATTAATAGGGGTGATGGGAGACTGAGATAAGAAAGATTAATTAGAAAATTAAGAACTAAGGATAATGAAGAAGTAGTACGAGTTTATGGGTTTTATAGACAATGCTAATTCAAGAAATTAACTCAAGAATTGAAGAACGGTACTCAAATTCCTTTGCAAACCTCAACCGGTTCGAATCAAGAATTAATCCAGCGATTTGTCTCTCAACCGTTGGATTGATTCTACGAGAAGAAGATCGATCTGATTCAATTAATAGACCAGCCCACTTTGTTTTGTGTAGTGAGTGATGCAATAGCAATATACGGGTAAGAGAATATAACCAGCCGTAATTAAAAATATCTCTTGTTTCTTTTCTGGCTCAGCAAATCTACATACTCTATATATATTTATAATTCCTGTACAAACCGGACCAAACTAGAAATATTACCTTGCAACACAAATTTTATTTAGAGGTGGTAATTAATTATTAATTTTGTTCAGTAGCCCTTTTAAAATATTAATTAATTACAAAATATTACCTTCAACGATTTTCTTCAAACTAGAAATATTAATGAAAACTTCAAATTATTTTATACAGTATAAATTTTTTATATTTTCAATTATATCATTTAAATTCAATATTTTAAATATTTAAATGTGTTTCTTATTATTCCGATATATAGATTCTGCATTAAATTTGAATCAATTTGAATTCAACTTAATCACTAATTCGTTCTCACAAAAATCTTTAAAACTCAACCGTTCAAATTTTAAATTGTTTGATCGAACGCTAAACAGTTTTTAAATTTGCTCAATTTTTATAAACAAACTATTTCATTTTTATATGAAGAACAATTTCATTTTTTTTAAAATTAAATAGTACTTTTAAAAATTTCATTAAAATAAGTAATGTATCATAACAATTCCATGATCATTATAAGAGATGTTTTTAATATATGGAATGCTTTCTATATTCGAGTGCACTACTTGTATAGACTGTTCAGAAGCAATATATTTTGTGTAGTTAATATTTTCATATAGTTAATTATTTCTTACTAAAATTCTACACGAGATCGATTTTCAATTTTGACTGAGAGATCGAAGAAAATGTTTTGTATATAAGAAAACAAAATGGTTGTACTTTTTTTTTTTTTAAGGATAGAATGAGGGTCAAAACGCATCATCTCATTAACCTTTTGACTTGTTTTTTTCGGTTTTACGGTCAATGAAACATGTGATCCACAACTTAATTATATAGTAATTAACTATATGCACAAAAAAAAATATAAAACTCACTCAAACTTGCTAACACTACTACAAAAACCTAATCTTCTATCGCTCATTTTCTAACGATATAGACCAATCCTGATCTGCAGTCAATAAACTAAAGGATTGTGGCAAGTTAGTAAATAACTTCAAACATTCGTCTATCGGTTGAGACTTTTACAACTAATAGGATATGTGGACAACTTTCTTCTAACAGTCAGTGGTAGTGTACTGACAGAAGATATGGAACTTATTCTAGCGGTATAACTATTCTAACCGACATAATTATTTAATGTTCTTCTCTTATCGGTTAATACATAAGTACCAATATAAGCAAAACAAATTTGTTCTCTTGGTTGTGTTATGAACCGTTAGAATATGGAGATAATTTCGCATCAATTCACTGGATCGAGTTCATTAACTATCACACCCCAAACCGGGAATTCTGGATTAAGGCTTGATCAGTCCTCGCCTCGTGTCTAATAATCATAAAAACACGCAAGGCTAAATAAATATAAATAAATAACAACAGCAGAAGCGAGAATAAAATAAACAAGCATCAGTCATAAATCTAAAATAAACATACCCATACATATAGCATCCATACAATCCACATCGGGATAAAATAAACATAAGCGAAGAAAGGGGGATACATGATCTATCGAGTTGAATGTACGAATCAAAAATATCGGAACTCGTAAACCTAACAAAAGCCCTAAAGTATAAAATCAAGCGGGGTGGCCATCGGAGACAACTCCTGGCAACTCCTGATGCGGATCACCAGTCTCTGTACATAAAATCCACATCAAAAGATGGGTGAACGACCGATCGTCCAGTATATGACCCAGTATTATTATCTCTTCAGGGATCCTCTGAGTCAAAGCACTTTTAATTATAATTTACATAAAGTTTTGTAAACAGTACTTTTAAATGTACATGCTTTAATATATAAACCTATCAAAAATTAATTACTCCTTATACTGTGAATAACTTACTTCTTGTACTATATTAAACAAAATTTTAAACTAAAATTAAACAATTTTTTATTGTAAAAAGGAAGAAAACCAACTTTCTAAATATACGAACATACTTTTTAAAATCAAACAATGTCTATTCCCATAAAAATTCCTATTCAATCATACTTAAACAAAGACTAAAATTCAAGCATAATTGAACTTAATCAAACAAAACAATCAAGCACAAAAATAAAAATAATTAATTGATCAATCATGAACTAAAAATAATTAAGCAAAACATAATTTAAAAGTACAAGAAATTTTAAATGAACAAAACACAAAACTAATTTTTAAGTTAAGTTCCTATTCTAACATCTAGCATAATCTTTTTTTGAAGGGCAGCTGGCAAGTAGCCGGCTGGCAATATATTGATAAGAAAAAGTTATGTACAGAATTTTATAGATAGTCTACAGCCTTTAACTAGTAAATAAAACACTAAGCCATCCCGTGAATGCTCTTGAGTGATCATTCGTAGCCATTCTTCCTCTTCCTCTTGTCCTCTCAACAATTGGCTCGCCAGAGTAGTGCTTCTTGTGCGGCTTCATTTATTAAAACGTGCACTGGTCTTCGCTCCTGAGAGAATATCCTCCGATTCCTCTCCTTCCATAGGGTCCAGACTCCTGCTGCCCATGTACTATCCCATTCCCTTTTGGCCCGACCATGCAGCAAGGCCCGTTGGCCCCACCATAGCTGAACATTTGAATTATCTGTGCTTGGAGTTGCTATGTTTAATGTTGCCGTAAGGCCCCACCAGAAGGCGGACGCCGTAGTGCAATGCCCAAATAAATGATCTCTTGATTCGAGTATATTTGCAGTACACATAACACATTCCGGGCTTACCTGACATCCTCTTGTTGTGAGCACTTCCCTGGTCAAAAGCTTATCATTTACCAGTAGCCAGCAGAATACCTTTACCTTCATTGGTATTTTTATTTTCCACAAGACATGGTGAAATGCGCACCGAATCCCCCTTCGGTGTAGCATTTTGTATGCCGAGGCTGTGGTGAAGGTTTCTCCCTCCGTCCATTTCCATGCCACCTGGCCTGTGTGTTGGTTTTGTTGCACCGAGCAAGCAAAGAATGGGCCGAACTCCGTTAGAGATTTTAGGAAATATGAGCCCTGTGGTCCCATATCAGATCGGTGTGAGATACCATATAGTTGGAGCAGTGTTTGCCCCCATAGGCCATTTGGTTCGTGCCGCAGTTTCCATAGCCACTTTATCAAGAGTGCCGCATTCTGATCATGAATATCAATTATGCCCATGCCTCCTTCTTGTTTTAATGCACATATCTTTTCCCAGTTAATGAGGCAATTGATCGGCTTGCATTGATCGTTTCCTTTCCAAAGAAAATTCCTCCTAAGTTTATCCAGATGTTTGACTACACACTTAGGCAATCTAAATGCCTGGGCATAGTGAAGCGGGAGCGCTGATAGGACTGACTTGACCAGAGTCAGGCGACCTCCATATGACAGGAGGTTTGACTTCCAGCTAGCAATTCGCTCCTGAACTGCCAATATAATTGGCTGAAAGTGTGACTTGTTGGGCTTCGTAAGTGTCAGTGGTAGGCACAGGTATTTCATTGGTAGCCTGGAGGTTGGGCTGCCAAGGATTCTTTGAATTGCTGGAATTGCCGTTGGTGGCAACCCGATAGGAACAAAGCTACTCTTGTTTCGATTGATTCTTAACCCAGAGAGCCGTTCATATGTATCTAGGACTAACTTGATAACTTTGAGCGTTGCCGGATGTGCCTCGGTGATAATTAATGTGTCGTCAGCATATTGAATGGTTGTGGTGTCCATGTGAATGGGTATGTGTCTCAACGGGCTAGAATTGGCTATGAACGAGGTGAGGGTGTCGGCAACCAGAATGAAGAGCAGTGGTGAGAGCGGATCCCCTTGTCTTAACCCCCTCTTGTGCTGGAGATAGCATGTGTTCTCTCCATTGAATTTAATTGTCGAAGAGGATGATTTTAAAACTGTCAACACCATACTAAGCCATCTTGGCGGGAATCCCTTTTCGATGAGTAGATTGGTGAGGAAGCACCAGTCTGCCATATCGAAAGCCTTTTCAAAGTCAACTTTATATAGGATCGCTGGGGTTTTGTGTTTGTGCAGCGCATTTAATAGTTCCCGCGCCACCAAAAAAGATTCAATGAGAGAGCGCCCTTTTATGAAAGCTGTTTGAGAGGTAGCCACCATGTTCTGAAGCTGCGGTTGCAATCTATTAGCTAGCACCTTTGTAATTAGGCGGATAATCGTGTTGATCACGCTAATCGGCCTGTAATCTGTGACTGTAGCTGCCCCTTTTTTCTTAGGTACGAGGGTAATTGCTGCCCTGTTGAGGCATGCTATTTCTGTCGATCCCAGGTACAGCTCTTCAATTAATTGCATGATATCATTGCCAGTGATGTCCCAAAACGTTTGGTAGAACTCTGCCGGGAGCCCATCCGGCCCACTCGCCTTTTGCCTAGGCATTTGGCTTAGTGCCATAAGGACTTCCTGGCGCGTAATGGTTTCATCGAGGTGGCTTAATTGTTGGTCGAATCTGGGACCCACTCTTCCAGACAGATCGAAGACGGGTCGGTCAGTCCGGGCTGTACCTAGAGTATCCCTGAAATGCTGAGTAATGGTGTCTTGCATTTGCAGTTGTGGAATAGCTGTGCCATCTTCCCTTTTTAGCGACATAATAGCGTTATGGTTTTTCCTTCCGTTGGCCACTGCGTGAAAGTATGAAGTGTTCTTGTCTCCCAGCTGAAGCCATCTGCATCTAGATCTTTGCTTCCATTTCTGCTCCTTATTGTTTGCCAATTGGTAGATGTGCTCCCTGAGTGCGACTCGTAATTGTAATTCCACTCTGTTGAGCCATCGAAGCTCTTCTACCCTGTCCAGCTGTTGAACCACCCACTTGGAACGACTGAGGTATGTTCCAGCATTGCTGAATTTACTAGTCGACCAATCTCTTAGAACCTTCTGTACCTCGAAGGTTTTTAGCTGAATAGCTTTTGCTATGTTTCCTCTGTTCTGAATAGAGTTCCATGCAGTGGATATCAGCTGCTTTATCTCCTGGTGTTTGAGCCAGAACAGCTCAAATCTGAATGGTCGCTTTGGTACCGTGCGGTGTGGTTTGATGACTAGCAGAAGAGGGACGTGGTCAGAAACGGGCTGCGGTAGGTCCCCCAGAGAGTAGGACATGCCCATTGAGTTCCAATGGCCCGATATGAGAGCTCTATCTATTCTGGAAAAGGTGGGGTTGGGCCGTCTGCTTGACCATGTGTATGTCCGGCCCTGTAACGGTACATCAATGAGGCATTTATCTGCAATGAAATTGTTAAACTGCATCATGATCCCCAAATTTCTTGGGCCCCCCGTAGATTCCTCCTGTGCCCGTAGCATGTTAAAGTCCCCTACAATGATCCAGGGCAGGTCATTGAGGAGTCTTAATTGGCTGAGCTCCTGTAAAAAGAGAATTTTGTCGCGGTCCTCTTGCGGTGCATATGCGCCTGTTACAAAGAATTCCAAATTACCAATACTAAGAACCGCACTCACAGTCCAAGTTTTGGTGAATTTGGTGACACACGAGTATGCAGTGCTCCACGCGAGCACTACACCTCCTCTAGTTCCACTCGCATCTAGTGCTATATATTCTCGATATTTTGAGGGGCACACTTGCCTAACTCGAAATAAGGAGTTATCACACCATTTTGTTTCTTGAAGACATACAATATCACTTTTTGAGTTCATGATAGTATCTTTAACTATCGCACATTTAGTTAAGTCACCTAACCCCCTCACATTCCAATTCAAAAGATTTAGATTTGATTTAAGATACATTCAAAAGATTCACCTTGCTTCAACTAGAATTTAAATTCGAGTACAGCGCGAAATACAAAATCACTGCTCGTAAATTATCACTAGTCCTAAATTAGGAACCTCTAATCAGAGAGATTGATGCTCTCATCATCCGAGAGCTTCTCCTCCGAGGTGTATTGGAGTGCTTCGAGCGCCGACTCATTGTACTTGTAGCCATCCGCCGCCTTGGTAGGCTCTGGTACCCCTGATCCTTGTCCTGCCTCCAAACCCGTATACCCCATGTACTGATTCATCCCACAACATGCTCTGATCTTGTTGCTTGTTTCCTCATCCAGTGGTACTGCCTGAAGGGACTCACCAACCAGTGCCTGTATGAGTGCATTCTCCTCTGCCTTCTTGTTTGTCCCAGTGCCTGCTCGCTGCCCCTGTCTCTTCTTCTTGTTTTTTGAAGCCCGCGCATAGGTGGTTGGGCCACCACGTTCCAGTATACGCTTGCTTCGGCGGAGGTTAGACTCCTCTCTTGCTTGACCGTACTCCTCCCCCTTCCCAGCGAGTGGCGATTCCTCACCTCTAGCTGAGTTCGCAACTGTCATCTGCTGCTGGTCGGTCTCCCTTTGTTCCTGCGCGATCCCCTTCTGACTCACTTTTTGCTGCTGGTTGGTCTCCTCACCGCTAGCTGAGTTCGCAGCTGTCACCGCTGCCCCCTTCGGATCCCTCTTTCCGAATTCCATCTCTAAGCAGTAAGTGTCGAAGTCGACACTGTCAGATATCGGGTCTCTTGGATCCGCGTCCATCCCTGGAAATTCGTCATCACTGTTGTAGTAACCGGTACTATTGGGGCTGGGATAGGTCTGCTCGTCCGAGAGTCCCTCTACTGGTTCTTCCGAAAATCCCTCTATTGGTTCGGTCTGGCTGTGAGGTTCTTCTTCAGTGACCTCTAACTCTTCTTCAAAAATCTCCTCAAACTCCTCTCCTTCGAGCCCCCTCATAGGCGAGGCCTGATATGCGAACTCGTGTGTTAGTGGGGAGCCCAGGTGGTCCTTTGTTAGTTCTGGGTCTACTTGATCTACTTGCATTTGGGCTTCGTTTGGATCCAGGCCCGGGAGGGGGTCTGTCGGCTCCTGTACTATCTGGAGGGGGCCTGTTGGCCCTTTTCCAATTGGGTCGGATGTTGTTGCTAGGCGGACCAGGCCCATTGAGTGCTGTGCTTGGAGGCCTTGTGGGGGTGCCGGGCCTTGGAAGGATTGAAGGCTCGTTGGCCCTCCGACAGACCTACTGCTTTTGGGGGATTCCGGGCCTTTGGAGAGTTTCGAGCCTGTTGGGCCTGCTGCTTTTGTGACTGCTGTACCTACTGGGCCTGCTGCATCTCGGGCCACTATTAATGCGGAGCCTGCTACTGTACCTATGGAGCCTACGGAGCCTGCTGCTCCCTGACTCGCAATTAATGCTGCATCTCGGACCATCACTTCAGTAACAGAATTTTGAAAATTCTCCAACGGCGCATGCCGTCCTATCTCTGCCCCATAATTAATTTTCCTACCGTTATCATTTGGGATGCCATCTCCAGTGTTGGGTGTACTGGACCCCTCCAGTGGTGCAACTTCAACTCTGCCACTGCCTAGTGAGGCCGGCTGTTTCGGAGTGCTTGCCGGCGGTCGTGTGGCCTTGCCCCTGAGGTCGAAGTAGTGGCTACGCTGTAGTATGGCCTCTAGTTTGATCTTTTTTGCACCTTCCGGCATGTGTACCCAAACGTCGTATAATGTTTCGAAATCTTCCGGAATGAGATCCGAACTACCGTGTTCGGTGAGGGAGCCTTTGACTGCTTTGTTCTCCGAGTCGGTATCTTGGAAGTATTGTTCTGAAGGGGTGGAGTCTATAGGTGTTGAGAATTGAACCGGCTCTTCGATCCACCCATGGACCGTGACCCCGATGTCTCTAGCTAAGCCTCTTATGACCAGCTGGATATTTTGCGGTATAGAGGAGAGCTTAGGCACCGCGACCACCATCATTAGTTTCTCTAGAGATGCTACATTGGTGAGTTGGGTATGGTCTAGTACTAACCCAAAAGAACTAGCTGCAGCCAGCAGGTGTTCGATAGTCCATGTGAGAGGTGCCATATTGGAGAGTTCGATCCAGACCTTGAACCTGAACTCCATTGCATAGGCGTTGACTGCTGGGTTCCATGGATATGTGATATATCCCATTTTTTGTAGCTGCTGCTTGCGAGACATGAGAAACGTGTATCGGTCGACGCCCGGTTGTAGCATCAAAAGGAATTGAGTCCCTTTCATGTGTGTGAGAGGAAATGGGTATGATGTGTTACACGCACTCATCAAGACCCCCTGAACCATGTGCAGATCGCTTTCTGGCCGGAGTCGTGTGTCGATGACAACAGCCCGCGTCATTTCAGCCCGATCTTTCTGCATCTGGTTAGACTCAGGCATGAAAGCAGTGACAATGTAGGGTCTGTCCGTGGGCATCAAGTCGTCACCTAGGTTCCCTCTCGGCTTGAGGGGGTCGAACTTAGGTTTCGGTGGCCGGGGACATGTCTTTGCCTCGTGACCGCTAGCCCAGCATGTAGCACAGACCCTTTCGGTTTTAGTGCACTCGGTTTGGTCATGGCCGAATTTGAGGCAGTTGTAGCATCGGCCACGCCAGAGCGAGTGGGATGGGTTGGGGGGTAGTGGCAAAGGTTGCGGGGTGTCGTCGGCCTGGGAGCTCCATTGAGTGGTTGTCGGTCCTGTGTTCGACCAGGGGCTCTGGTCGGTGAATAGCTGCCAAGGGTAGTGTCTCTGTGTGATGTGCATAGGAACTGTGTGTGGTTTTTGGAGGAGCTGGGCGTATGAGGCAGCAGGTGGAGAGGCGCTAGGGCTTGCTGACATTGTTTTTAGAGTGTTTTTGTACGATGGAGCTGCATTTTTCCCCGTCATTGTTGGTGTAGCTGTGGAGATAGTGGGTGTGGGTTTTGTAGTATGAGGGTGCATGTGAAGTGGGTGAGAAAGGATCGTGGAGAAACGGCTAAGGGAGAGGGAGGGTTGTAAGTACTCTGGCTGGAAGTACAGGTTCGGTGGGGTGGTGTGACTGGTGATGGGAACAAGGCTGTGATAGCCGATCTTGGTGTGAATCTACATTCTAAAGTAATGGAAGCTTTTTTACCTGCTCTTTGTACTCTGCTGTATGTGCCGTGCTGCCATGTTCTTCCCTTCTTGTTGTTGACCTTCCTAGCAGTATGGGTGGTGCTGTAGTGTGGGATGCTTCTTCTTTGTCTGCTGCCGTAGTGATAAGCGTTCATGCTAGGCCGGGGAGGGTGTTGGTAGGCCATCCAGCCATCGCCTAGGTGGAGAAGCTTGCGTCGCACCATCCCTTTCTTTCTGCAGACCTTTTTTTCAAACTTTTAACTCAACATCTAGCATAATCATTCCACATAATTTCATTTACTTTTTCATTTCCCATGCATTTGCCGAACACATATATTCTAAAATTTCCCATAAGTTAAATGTCTTTGGTTTTGATAAATTGAAATTCCCATTCCCATATTAAAAATTTTCATTCCTACAAAATTTCTATGTTGCCGAACAGGGCCCTTATAGATGTCCATTTTGCTTGCTAAAACTAGATATTTTCGTGGATATATTTCCCTCATTTGCGGTTGGGATTAACCTTAATTCTTCTCTCTTACATAGGTTTGTGTAGAACAAATGACATGTGAGCATTCAGAGATGAGCAATGTAGAGAAGCAATTATATCATAAATCCACTAATATAAGCTAGCCTTGCATCGGCAATATTGATTGTGAATCCTCTTTTAGCTTTACAGAATATCGAAGCTAATAAACTAAATTCAATTGAAATAACATAAAATTGTCAATAATAGACTCAACACATATATAGCTTAATATTTCCTTCAGAAATTAGCCTTCAAATTGATGTGGTATTAAATCTATTCTATAAAATCTTTTTAATTAATATATAGATCTTTTTAAATTAGACATTCTAAATATAACTTATTCGGTATAAATAAATGTGGATTTCACAACTAAAAACAAATTATCACATCACATACTAAAAACAATTAATTGAGGTGCTCTTGCTTCAAGTAAAATGTACTGACTATTTACGTAGTATAATCTTAAAAAACTAATTCAGTTCAGGTTCAAAACCGACTAAACCGGACCTAATGAACACCCTTGAGCAGCCTATTTATCATTTTTTTGTACTTCACCACTTCTTCTCCATTTCAGGTCCAAATTGACCCATCCATTTCTTCTATTTTTCCTTGTTTTATTTATCCTTCAACTTCCTATTTTTAGGGTTCAACAACTACAAATATAAAGTAGATATCCCTGCGTGAAAATCTATATATGGCCACATAAATTTGAAAGTGCCATCTCACTCTCAGACAAGACGTGTTTAGATGCTCTAAAATAGCATTTGCTAAAATTAATATTAACGGAGAAGTTAGCTCACATATAAATTCATTTCATCCAAATTCAAACCATTAAATTTTTCAACTTTTTTCATCCTCCGAAGCATTTTGCTGTATCTAATGCAAAAAGAGAAAGAAATGGTTGACAACTCCGACTTCATCATATGGTAACTCTTGAAATTTTTTATTTATTTATTTAGATGACTGAGTAAAACTAAAACATTGCATGTCAAACTCAATAGGAAATATAGAGTTCATTAATTTGCAGAATTATGTTTATTGCAAGCCATCAGATTGAACCAAAATCAAACATAAAGCCTAATTAACTTTAATTATTACGCAATGTGAGATATTTCTCATTTCAATATGTAACATTTAATAGTCAGTCCAACTTTAATTTTATAACAATATAAATCCTAGTTCAATGCAATTGATAATATCTTTGATAAGAATGTATATAGTATCACAATTATGTTAATCTTTAGAAAATTAAATCAGCTAAACAGTTAGGATACATATATATTAAGTACAATAATAACAGAAATATTATTTGTAGGGTGGAGAGTGTCCAATCCAATCAAAAAATTGAAGCGTCAAATGCTGAGTTGCTTGAAGTTCTCACGATGTTTTGTGGCTTGGTTCTATATTTTACGGCCTTGGCACTTATTCCAGTTGTGAATGATTTGGTATACCATAACTTAAAAAATGGATCGGTTCTGTTGCGGGTTATCCCTCCATATATGGTTGTGCTTGTGATGGCTTTGGACATGACAAATGCTATGCGAAAAGAGAATGCTTCATTGTTTTATTCGTTGTGGGGCGCGCTCTTCTTTAGCGTGATTGTTTTATATTTTCTTGGACCATTTGGTACACATATTGAAAAGTTGGTATGGACAGTTGAATTCATTTTACCCGTTCCTTTTATCGTAGTTCTCATCATATATATTTGGTTTAAAAAATGTTTTGTTCCAGAATTCCTTCCCTCTCTCCTCTCCTGATACAAAATGTAATAATAAAAGACAGTCGGACCGTGGGAAGATAATATTATCAAAGCCAGTTCAATATGTGGTGCCGTGCCTACTTTTTTAACTTTTTTTTTCTTTTGTTTTCTTATTTCTTAAGAAAGACCAGCTTTCTTTTTTCATAGAAAGAGTTATATATGATGTTGTAGTTTTTTTATTTGTTTCTGTTGATCTTTTTACTTTTTCTTTTTTTTGGAAGAAAAACCAGTTTCGTTCTTCAACAGCCAAAAAAAATATTCTCCGAAGAACTACACTACAAACTAAAGTTTATTTTGAATTGTTATTGCTAGTTTATAGTGTCTTTAATTTTTGTTAGTTCCATTAGCTTGACCAATGTTTTTGAGAAAAAAATGCACTACAAACTAAAATTTAATTGTTTTTATATTGCATTGATTATATCTCTAAATTGCTGCACAAAGATGGTATTATTGACCGTACGTGAAATAAGACTGAAGACGAGTGTCACTACTACAAAAACTGGTTTTGTACACTGCACATTGTACACGGATTTGGCAATTATATTAAAAACAGTGTACCAAATATGAGTTCAAAAGATCTGAACGATTTCTACACGGATAATTAGTTAACAATCAGTGTCGAATTATTAGAGAGAGCTACACGGTTTATTAGAAACCACAAATCCGTGTGTAAATAAGTGTGTGTGCAAATAATTGAGAGAGCTACACGGACTTTTAATACAAAGCCGTGTAGGAACATTACACACGGTTTTTTGATATATAGCCGTGTATAAATCTTATAATTGTACACGGCTTTATAACTAAAAAGCCGTGTAGAAATAGGTGGAGAGCTACACGGATATATAACTAAATAGCCGTGTATAATAGTGTAGGGTTTTATTGTCTTCCCTTCCAGAGCGCCGCGCGTTTTGATCAAGTTTTTAGTTCATACATATCGAACTGAGCTTTTTATTTCTGCGAATTGATCGAGGCCAGCAGCTGAGATCTGAGATCTTTGAATTAAGTTTGTATTTTCTCCTCTCCATCTTTCTAAGGTTAGTAATATGTATTTAAATCATTTTCTTTCTCTAATTTTTTGTTATTTAGGCTTATTTAATTAGGTCATTTCATGCATATATTCTTGAATTCTTAATTTTAGATGTAATTAATTAGTGTATTGTGGTCCAATAACCGACCTTTAGATGCTTTTAGGTCCATGCCCGTTCAAAATTAATCCAATAGGGATTAATTTTGGATAGTCCCCGTTTTGGGACTGCTCTTTGAATATTATGTCTCATTTAGGATGTGAACACATATTAGCGGGATTTAATTAGTATTTGAGGAAAGTTCGACAGTATTTTCCCTTATTGCTCCTACGAGTATGTGGTTCGTACGCATACTTGGGGAGTTAAGGGGAAATGCTGCCGAATTTTTCTCAAATACTAATTAAATCTCGCTAATATGTGTTCACATATGAGACATAATATTCAAAGAGTGGGTTAGGATTGTAAACCGGCCCTTTGTAAGCCCAAAATTTTGTACACGAAGGAGAATGTTGACCATGCATGATTAATTGATCAAATCATTTTTTTAATTTAATTTACAGATGGATCGAAGCTGGATGTATGAAATGCGACGTGACAGTGAAGAATATTTGGTTCGCGTTGATGAGTTTATAAAATTTGCTGAGAGTTATAGAGTGAATAAAAAAGAAGAAGACATTTTATGTCCTTGTAAAGATTGTAAAAATTTATTAAGATTTTTGGACATCGAAGAAATTAGAGCTCATTTGATTTGTCGGGGATTTAAGAAGAGATATACATGTTGGTTCATGCATGGTGAGAAATTTGGGGAAAGTAGTAGTGCCAATAAGGATTGTAATCGTGAATTGAATGATGAGAATGTTGAAATTTCTGATAATTTTGAACTTGATTGGAACGAGGATTATGAGAGTGCCGAATATTCTGATATTAACGTCGAACCCGAAAATGACGATGATGAGATGGAGAGGAATTTTGATGAAAATGTAGAACACGAGTTTACTGAAAATTTGGAGGATATGTTACGTGATGTGGAAGATGAAATTAGTGATAAAAATTATGATAAATTTCAAAATTTGTCTAATGAATCTAAGAAGCCGTTGTATCCCGGGTGTACCAAATTTACAAAACTGTCAGCTGTGTTGAAATTATTAAACTTAAAAGCAGACAATGGTTGGAGCGATAAGAGTTTCACGTCCTTATTACAGCTTTTAGGAGAAATGCTCCCAGATAACAACGAGTTACCCGGTACAACATATCAGGCAAAGAAGTTGATATGTCCAATGGGGTTGAAGATCGAAAGAATACATGCATGTCCGAATGACTGTGTATTGTATCGTAACGAGTACGAGGCCATGCATGTCTGTCCTAAATGCGGTGTTTCACGATATAAACGTCGTAAGGACCAGGACACTGATGATTGTAACGAGGACACAAGTGGCCGACCTCCGGCTAAGGTGTTGTGGTATTTGCCGATAATACCGAGATTCAAACGGTTGTTTGCGAATCCCAAAGATGCAAAATTATTGCGCTGGCACGAAGAAGAGCGCAAAAATGACGGTAAACTAAGGCACCCGGCTGATTCTCCTCAATGGAGAAACATTGACAGACATTTCAAAGAATTTGGTTCTGAACCGCGGAACCTTAGGATTGTGGTGAGCTCAGATGGAATGAGTCCGTTTGGAAGTATGAGCAGTCGGCACAGTACTTGGCCAGTTCTTTTATGCATCTACAATCTTCCTCCTTGGTTGTGCATGAAACGCAGATATATAATGATGTCATTACTAATCCAAGGACCCAGACAACCCGGAAATGACATAGATGTATATCTCGCACCATTAATCGAGGACCTCCAAAAATTGTGGCGTGATGGCGTCCCGGTGTGGGATGCGTATATGAAAGAGACCTTTAACTTGCGGGCCATGGTGTTTTGCACCGTAAATGATTTCCCCGCGTACGGGAATTTGTCGGGTTACACTTGTAAAGGAGCAAAAGCGTGCCCGATCTGTGAAGATGACACGCAGGTGCTGAGGTTGAAAAATTGTCAAAAGAATGTATTCATGGGGCATCGTAGGTTTCTTCCTATTAATCACCCATATCGTAAGAAGAAGATGGCATTCAACGGGAAAATTGAGCTTGGAGTGGCTCGTCATCCATTAGACGGGGAGAGTGTCTTCGAACGGGTAAAAAACATTGATGTTGTTTTTGGAAAATGCGCCAAAGCACTACCGAAGAATATTTGGAAAAAGAGGTCCATATTTTGGGAGCTACCGTACTGGAAATATTTAGAAGTGAGGCATTGCCTAGATGTCATGCATGTCGAAAAAAATGTCTGTGACAGTTTAATTGGTTTATTATTGAACATTCCGGGGAAGACGAAAGATGGTATTAAAGTGAGAAAAGACATGGTAGAGATGGGAATACGACCCGAGCTCGCACCGCAGGAGAAAGGGAAGCGCACATACCTACCCCCTGCACTGTGCACAATGTCAAAGAAAGAGAAAACAAGCTTCTGTGAATGCCTCAATGGTATAAAAGTCCCATCAGGATATTCTTCGAATATTAAGAAGTTGGTGTCGATGAAGGACTTGAAACTGGTCGGTCTGAAATCTCACGACTGTCATGTTTTACTGACACATATAATTCCGGTTGCAATTCGGGGAATTTTACCAAAGCACGTTCGTCAAACCATTACGAAGCTTTGTTCTTTCTTCAATGCAATAAATTCCAAAGTGATAGACCCTCTAAAATTGGACTCTTTGCAAAAGGAGGTCGTCGTTACTCTTTGCCAACTTGAGATGTATTTTCCGCCATCTTTTTTCGATGTCATGGTTCACCTTGTTGTTCATCTTGTGAGAGAAATTAAGATTTGTGGTCCCGTGTTCCTTCAGTATATGTATCCATTCGAGATATACATGGGCATCTTGAAAAAATACGTAAGGAACCGACATCGACCTGAAGGCAGCATTATAGAAGGATATTCTACGGAGGAGGTGATTGATTTTTGCACCAACTACTTGACCGGTGTGGATCCTATTGGCGTTCCAAAATCTCGATACGAGGGAAGGCTCCAAGGAGTCGGGACAATTGGGTTGAGAGCCGTAGTTGCTGATCTAAATGAACTACAAAAGGCACATTTTATTGTACTACAACACATGACAGATGTTGCTCCCTATATAGATGAGCACATGACAATCCTTCAACAACAAAACTACATGAGGAGTCAGAAGTGGCTTACTAACGAGCATAATCGTTCTTTTATAGGATGGCTGAAAGAAAGAGTGGGGTCACACCCCGTACCTGAAATTGTTAAACTACTTGGCGCAGGACCCCAAATTGTTGTTAGAACATTCCAAGGATACGAGATTAACGGATATACATTTTATACTAAATCCCAGAGTGATAAGAGCACGATGCAAAACAGTGGGGTGACGTTGGTGGCGACCTCTCAAGAATTCAGTAGATCCGGAGATGGCCGGGCTGTAATAGCATCAAAGTCATATTATGGCGTTATTCAAGAAATTTGGGAGCTCATTTACAGTCCTCGCCTGAGCATTCCCGTGTTTCGGTGTCAATGGGTCGAAGACCGAGGTGTTAAAGTTGATAACGACGGGTTCACACTCGTTGATTTAAACAGGGTTGGGCATGTTGATGATCCGTTTATACTCGCCAAGCAAGCCACCCAAGTCTTTTATGCCACTGACCCGAGTGATGCCAGGTTGAGCGTCGTCCTATCCGGAAAAAGAAGGATTGTCGGGGTAGAAAATGTCGTCGATGAAGAAGAGTACGACCAGTTCGACGAAGTACCTCCATTTTGTACCGATGTGCAAACTGAGGTAGCAACACTTGAAGGGGTAGACGAAGCTGACTACATGCGGTCCGACCACAATGAAGGATTATGGGCCGAGGGTACCGTTCAAATAGTGGAAAAAAGGAGAAAAAGAAAAAAAAAAGCATAATGTGTAATATTTATTTTGTTTAAGACCGTGTAGCTTTTAATATTGCAACTTTAGCTTGTAATATATCAAATAAAAAAATAAAAAAAGAGGGAAAAAAAGAAAAAAAGCATAATGTAGTAATAGTATTATCAAATATTATCAAATATTATCAAATATTAGTTTAATGCTTATAATGAAGGATTATGTTTAATGCTTATAATATTATCAAATATTAGTATTAGTTTTTGAAAATATTAGTTAAAACATTTAATAATAAAATAAAATAAATATTAGTTAAAATATTAGTTTTCACTAAATATTAGTTAAAATATTTAATATTAGTTAAAATATTTAAGGAAGGATTATGTTTAATGAAAATATTATGTTTAAAATATTATGTTCAACTTTATCAAACATTTAATATTAGTTAAAATAAATATTAGTTGAAATTGTCAAACAACTTTATGAAGTATTGCGGCCCGCAACCATTCAGAGAACTTTACTGAACCTGGGACCCACCTGTCGGACCAATTTATACACGGACATTTAGCTAATAGTCCGTGCAGAAAGGGTAGAGAGCTACACGGCCTTTTATCTATATGTCCGTGTAGAAAGGGTATTTGCACACGGCCTTTAGAGTAAAGTCCGTGTATAAAGATCTTTGTACACGGTCTTTTAAGTTAAAAGTCCGTGTATAATGAGAAAAACACTATTATTCGAAATCCTTCTCTTCCAAAATTTTCACAAGTCCGAAAAGAGAATAAACATCAGTTTCAAAAACCCTCACAGAGAAGATTTTGCTGAGCCTTCTCCGAGCTCTTCACCGCCTCCCCGCCTCGCCGCCTCCCCGCCTCGCCGCCTCGCCGCCTCACCACCTCCCCGCCTCTCCACCTCGGTCTCTCTCTCTCTAACCAGTGGTCTCTCTCACCCGTGGTTAGCTCTCTCTCTCTCGTTATTTTTCTTATTGGGTTTGAACCCGTTAGACATGGTTGGTATTTGTTATTTTTCTTATTGGTTAGCTCTCTCTCTCTCAACCGTGTATGATTAGTATTGAACCCGTTAGACATGATTAGTATTGAACCCGTTAGCATATAACCTAGGTTATTTTAGGTTAATTTGTGCTTGAATACATTGTGCTTGTACCATAATTTCAGCATTGTGCTTGAATACATTGTGCTTGAATATAACCTAGGTTATTTTAGCATATAACCTAGGTTATTTTAGCATTGTACTTGTTGACATTGTACTTGTACCATAATTTTAGCATATAACCTAGGTTATTTTAGGTTAATTTGTGCTTGAATACATTGTGCTTGTACCATAATTATTGTAGGTTAATTCAAATAATCTAGGATATATGTCAACAAGTGATTGATGAATCTCTTGATGAATATAGGTTATATGTCAAAAGTTGGTTGATTAATCTAGGTTATATGTCAAATGATTTGATCTTTAATTTCATGCAGCACCATGTCGAATGAAAATGAGTACGAGGATATGATGGAAGAAGACGAGCAGCAAGCTACTGCCTCGTCAGAAAGAAGGAGAAGAGGGCCTACAATGTGCACGAGCCATTCTGAGCAGACCCATCAAGAAATCTGGTTCACAGAAGACGGGCGTGCGCAGGGACCAAAACGGCAGAAATACTCAAATTGGTGTACGAGCTTCGTGAGGCAAAATGCGAGTATCTTTGTTGAGAGATGGGATCATTTCGAGGATAAGGTGAAGGACGCGTGGTGGAACACGGTGAAGGTAAAGTGCCTAACAACTCTTCTCTTGAATTTTCACTTATGTATGATCTATACTTAAATACACTAAATTTTTGTGTCAATCAGGCTCACTGGAACATCAAGAATGATGTTCCAAAGGCAACGACTTTGAAGATTATGAACAATGGTTGGAAGCAATACAAGAGCACGTTGAAGACGGACTTCATGGAGAAAGGGAAAAATCCGGTCGGCTACTACAAATGGCTAAAACAAGAGGACTGGGATGCGTTTCAAGCTTTGAAGTCTACCGAAGAGTTCAAGGTATCTAACTCGTGCCAAATTTATGCTTATTCTTTCTCGATATGTACTCTTTTTTCTAAAACTAACTGATCGTTATTGTCTTGTTTCTGTGAAGGCAAAGAGTGATAAAGGCAGGAGGACCGTTGCCTTTAACAAGTATCCACACCATCTAGGGTCAGGTGGTTACGAGGGTAAGTCGGCAGAATGGAGGAAAGTCCTGGATGCGAATAAGGATTCTGACTCACCCGTGGTTAGGATCCAAAATCCTAGGGGCAAAGATTGGGTCATGGGTAGAGCCGAGGTAACCGCTGACGGGAGGATAGTACTCCCAACGGAGTTGCAAAGCGTGGCTCAAAGAATGGTAAGAGTCATTTATAACTCCGAAAGTACGTCAATTGTTCTTTTGCTTTAACTAATTCTTCTACTTGAACAGTTGGAAGTGGAGGAGGAGGTCAACTCGGGTGCCCGGAGTGTCGAACGACAAAATGATTCCTTGTCCGCAGCGCTCGAGAATCCAGAACACCCGGGTCGAGTAAGAGGTGTAGGGGTCTACAGGGGCTGGAAGGAGGTGTTCCGAGTGGAGGGACAAAAACCTCAAAGAAAATCTCGTGCCAAGGTAAACAAAGACGAGATAGTTGCGCAGATACGCGCGGAGGTGAGCGCAGAGTACGACGCAAGGTTTGCTGAGATGCATGCAATGTTGACACAAATTAGATCAGCAACTACGCAGCCATCCGAGCAACCACCTCCCATTTCGCCGGGAATTCGGCGAAGTAGTCAAGCATCCGGCACGTGGGGCGCCTTAGACGATTTGGATAATCTCAAGGTAATCAATACTTCTTCATAATCTAAAGGTATTTAAAACATGTTTGCAACCTTGTTATACAATATCGCATCACTAAAATAAACAACTTTCCTATAAATTTGCAGGACCCCAGAGCATGCGACCTCATCCTGCGGAATGGCAGTGTTTCTATTATCGTTGCTAAGGGCGTTGTACATCCACTCGCCAAAAGTGTACACCATACTCAGCTAAGACCCGACCATGCATGCGTGCAGGTTGAGTTAGTCGTGGATGGATGGCAGCGCGTACCCCTTCCTGTCCCTACCGACGAAGCGGTTGTGCTTGATGACGCACGGATGTCATTTGTCCAATGGCCCAAGAGTCAGATTGTTTTGGATCAGGTAATCCATAAAATAACTCATTTATTTTGTTACATTCAACTCATTCTTTTTGAAATACTAGAATAATACATCTATAACTTGATACAGACACGAGGAGATGATGTTACCGGTACGGCTCTCTCACCGGTACGTCAGGAGGTGGCTTGCGACGTCGCGGCTGACGCGCCACAATCACCGCCCCGTCCTATGGTCACAGAAGAAGAATACAGCCGTTTGCCCAATGATTTGCGCCTTCTCCACGACTACTTGATGACGGCGCCCGACGGCATGGAGGCTATCGTCATCCCTGTCCCACCTGGGATGTTTCTACACGAAGGCAGGGAGCTCCTGCTGTCGTTCAGAGACTTCAAGGACCTCTTCCACCACTCATCATCCGACAAATGGCTCGATGTTTCACACATCACCATTTTCCTCATGTTAGTGATATTAAAACATTTTCATTATTGTATAGAACTCAAATATATATTCTAATTACAATATGATGAGTTTTCAGGAAGCTAATCCGAAACTGTGATGAGATGGTTGAAAGGAAGAACGTGTGCGTGTTTCTGGACCCCGAGAAAGTGAGTGGTACGGCAGCGACATATTATCCGGATATGGCTATCGAGTACATGTGTTCTGCGATGCATCGTGCTAAGGCGGAGGAGAAGAAATTCATTCTCATGCCATACCACGAGGGGTTAGTTCTAATCTTAACTTATGTGTTGTTTATATTTTAATTAAAGAATTGTATAAAGGAATTAAAAGTTAAACATAAAAAAATAAAATCACACCATCAATCATAGCAAATACTCGTCTGACTTTTATATGCTAAAGTACTATAATTCTTCTCCTCGATCCAACAGCAAACATTGGTGCACGATTCTCATTGTGCCGTACTTAAGCACGGGCATAATTATTGATTCTTGTAAGCCAGGAGGAAGGACCGCGGCTGCCAATTGCAAAGTTATCTTGCCTTTTGTGAATAAGTAAGCAATAATAATTCTATAGGTTTGCATTTCTTTCAATCATATCAAATTATAAAATTGCTAATTACATTCACTCACTTTTGTAAGGGATTTTGTGAAATATATTAAAGAGGGAGGATCACATAGCACGGGCCCGGGCAAGAAAAGCAAGTTGAATTGGAAGTACTTGAAGGTGAGCACACGGCCTTGAGTTAGAAATTTCATATCTTGTTAAAAAAATTATTGTCATTCTAACAAATGCCGCTAAATGTAAATTTCAGAGCCCGCAACAGAAGGAGGGTTGGGAATGCGCTTATTACACGATGATATTCATGTTTGACTTTGTCGAAAGAATACAATTCGAATTCCCAAAAGCGGTATGTACTTCATATGAATTTCCTATATAATAAGCAATTGATATCTACCTTTTCTGAAATACTAACTATTATAAAATTATAATTTTGTAGAATGTGACAAATCAAGATCATTACTCTTGGGATCAGATCGACGATGTGCGGTGCATGTGGGCAAGGTGGTTTGCCATGGAATTTTGTAATCCTCGATATGGATTTGCATAATTTTGTATAATTTGGTGTATATGAATATTGTATAATTTATTGCATATGGATTTCTGGCTAATCTGAAAAATATGAATTTCTTGCTAATATGGATTTATTGCTAATCTGGAAAATATGGATTTCTTGTTATATGAAATCTGGAAAATCTGGAATATATAGTTCTGTAACAAAAATGGCTAGCAAAACTGGAGGCTAGCCGAAAAACAAAAAATACAAAAAAAAAAAAAAAAAATGTACTTTCTACACGGACATTTAACTAAAGTCCGTGTAGAAAAAAGATAGCTACACGGTCATTTAGTTAAATGTCCGTGTAGAAAGAGGAGAGCTACACGGACATTTAACTAAATGTCTGTGTAGAAAGAGTCAAGCTACACGGTTTTTTAGTTAAAAGTCCGTGTACAAAAAGAATCGTACACGGTTTTTTAGGTAATATCCGTGTAGTTCGGTAAATGGAGCGCGACACATTCTGGTCTTTGTACACGGCTGTTTGTGAAGTTATACGTGTAGAATCTTTAAAATTGCACACGGCCAAAAGTCCGTGTGTAGTTATTGACTAATCGTACACCCTCGATTTAAACACGGTAGGAAATCCGTGTAGCTCTTCCTTTATTGTCCGTGTATAATCTCTTTTTTTGTAGTAGTGTGTGATATCAGGCAATTGTAACAAAGTGTTTCAAAATATTAAAAATTGCTAAATATGACGTCTGATTAATTTTATGGTCTTATTATGAAAAACTGTTGTAATTTGGGGGTAAAATTAGAGTTAACCTTCTCTCATGAAGATGTCTCTCTTTTATATTAATGCACTCTTACAAATAAATTCTTACAATACTAACTAATTAACTCAACACTCCCCACCAGATGGACGATAGATACCAATCATCCCCATCTTATTACAAAAGATATCATACTCTCTAGAACCTAATCCTTTTGTTAAACAATCAGCTAACTGCTCTTATGATTTCACATAGCTCAAAGTCAGAACTCCTCTATTCAGTTGCTCCTCTATTTAGTGCGATCATGCTGAACTAGATTGTTTGCAATATTAATCGCCGATTTGTTGTCACACCAAAATTATAGGGAGTCTCCTCTAAACAAGCGAAGCTCAGATAACATGTTTCTCACCCACATCAACTCGCACAGACTAACTGTCATAGCTCTGTACTCGGCCTCAGCTGTAGACTTAGCCACCACATCTTGTTTCTTGCTACGCCAAGATACGAGATTGCCTCCAACAAATACACAGTAGCCTATAGTGGACCTACGATCATCCATACAACCCGCCCAATTAGCATCACAATGTATCTTATATATCAATGGATTCTTAATAGTATTGAGTCAAAATTCTACCTTTTGCAATGGGTATAATATTAATGCACAAATTGTGTGATCAGAAATTAAAATAAACAATGAAGATTTAGCTACTAGGTTTCTCATTGAAATTTTCTTTTTAAAAAAAGAAGAAGAAGCATGTAGATGCCTGTTCCATTGAATGAAGCCATGAATTACAACGGTTTAAAACTACAGAAGCTACAGAAGCTACAGACTTTGTATTTAGTGGCCTAAGGGCATGAATTAATCAAAAAAAAAACTACAGAAGCTAGTTGCCAAAGCCCAATATCCTTACCCATACTAAAAGTCAACATAAATATGCGGTCTCAGCACACACACTTCCCGCTCATTGATAGAACGATCAACTTCTCAGTTCTCACTACACCTAACCCAGAGCGTGCCAGGGAGCAAAGTATATCACATCCATTACACTATTTCCTCATTGACCATTTCAGAAACTGAAAATCCCCATAAATAACTATTATCTTAGCCATCTACAGTTAGCTACAAATATATAGCATATCATTTATTGCACAAATATTTGTAGAACCTGTACGTATAGCAAAATAAATTAAAGTTAACATAGCTGTACACATTAGGAGCTTATTATTACAATAAACTCTGAAACTCATTGTGCAATATTCAGTTAATATTCTATATTAACCATACAACCACATAAATATTCTAATGTTAGGTTGTACATAGTTTCCACCATAGTAATGGTTTTGTAAATTTTACTCTCCCTAAAATTTAAAATCTTATTTAAGGTTCTGACTGTATATTTTGTCAGACTTTTAATCATATCTCCATGCATAGGAAATATTTCCCACTACTTTTAGAATTTCAGACCAATCTTGTAGAAACACCCAATTTATGTGTTTTGAACATCACCCTCCCCCTTGTGTAGTAATCATCTCCCGTAACATAATGTCAGGATTAGAACACAAAAGAGAAAAGATGTGGATAGTTTGTAGACAGGATACAATTTTGATTCCAAACATCCTTCCAAAACCTTCCAAAATTTGACCAGGGCAGTATGAACACTCTCCTAGTTTTTTTCAATTTGATAATTTCTTGCCATAATGGAGATAATTGCATATACTTGAATTTCCATTATAGTATTTCATTATAATCATCTTTTTCAAATAAGAAACATCTTTAAATTTTCACCAGCATTTAATTCATAGAGCCACATTCATTTGATTCAGATCAAGATCTCGATCATATGCTCCCAAATTCTTTAATTTGCTGACCAAATTATTTTCCAATTTAAAAGCGCATAATTCTTTCTGCATTTACATGCCTCTTGCCATAAAAAATTGACATCTAATCCTATCAATCTGTTAATTAAATTTACTATTTTGTCTAACAAAAGAGTATATAAATTAATGGACAAATGATAGTAGTAGTACAACATTTTATCAGCGTAAGTCTCCCTCCAATAGATATCATCTATAATTTTCAATTTTGTAATTTGTTCTCAAATTTGACTATTAAAACCTCCACTATAAACATTTGGAAATGTCATGCAAGGAAATCCCAAGTATAGGTTGACTTATATTCTTCTGTAACAGTTCGGTCGAAATACTATAGAGTCAAATTTCAAATTTTCATATTCGAATTAAACATCAATCTAATTAGTAGCTCAATAAATTGATTATATATTAAACTTGTATAATACAAATTTTTACTGTTCTTTATGATTTTTGAAAGATGACACAAAGAAGACCTAAAATATTGTTATTTTAGGTCTACTGTTCAACTAAGGGTGGCAGCTTTCGTCCGATTTGTTTTTGACAGTTCATGATAGATCGCTATGCGTCACTCACTTTAGCTCTTTCGGCACATGTTCTTTCCGCGCACCTCGTCCTGTCCGCCGTCCTTGCTCTATTATAAACTCCTCCCCTCTTCCTCTCTTCCTTTTCTATATCCGCTTCCCACCTCGTTTTCTCCTCTCCTTCAATCCCGATCTATTCTCTTTAGCCCGTCTCTCTCTCTGCTGCGCTATCATAGCCGACCTAACTCTCCTCTCCTTTCCTCTCTAAGATCTGATCGAGCCACCGACCTTTCTCTCTACAGCGCCAACCCCTTTCTTAATACCTCTCTGAAAACCCTAAATCTTATCCACTATCAGCAGATTCCTGACCACCCTGATCTCTCTAGCTCAAAATCCAGCCGCAAGTTATTTTTACTCAAAAAAATAATCCAGCCGCAACTTTCAAGAGAAACGGAGGGCTGATCTGAAGAGAAGCACAAAGTACATTCTTACAAGCACGAACTCCCGAGGGCTGATCGTGTCTCACCAATGTCATCTGGAGCAAGAACAGGGTAAGAAAGATCTGCTTCTATTTTTTTTCTTGAATTGTAATATCATCTTGTACGATCATCCTTTTTCTAGAACTTTTGTAACTTATCTCTTCCAGTAAGGTAAGCTACAACAATCCTATGAAAATTCAACATAAGCACAATTTTTTGATCAAACAATATGTATATAGATCGTAATTAACCCTAATATTTTAAGCGAGGTTACTGATTTGATTGGTCAGATTAAATTAATAAATAAATTAAGTACTAGACACAACTAAACACAATGATTACCATTTTTATGTAATAATTATACATGAAAAGTTATTTATATCAAGTATTAATTAATTAAATCTAGGTTTGTGCGCCGACTGACGATATTTAAATCCGGCATCGGTCATTTGCATCCTTCCAAAATGTGTTACATTTTTTTAACATTCCGTTGTGTTTTGTCAATTATTCCACAGGTACCAAAATTTGTCTATTACCGTAGAACAAAGCTCGGCATGAGCGGTTTAGGAAATTAAGAGGAAGCAACAACTGACAACCTCAGGTAACAAAAATCAAACTTATATTTTTTATTTTTTTATAGAAACTTTCACTACTGAACAACCTATGTAATGTTAGTTTCTAATTTCACCTTCAAATCTGATTTGTTATTAACTTTAGAAATTATTTTTCCAAAAAATATGAAAAAAATCACTTGTGTTTATGTAGTAATTGAGCTTCATTATAAATAAGATAAATTTACATCCATCGGCAAATAATTTTTTTAGATCTTTGGTTAAATATGATCACTATATAAAAAAAATAAACAAGCCTAAACCTTGCCTCGTGATTACTTACTATATTTTATAACCCAATAACTTTATTAATTATTATAGTAAACATAACTGAAAAGTCTAACTAAAATTAAAATAATAATTAAAAGAGAAGTCCGGATCCGGACCTTGCTTAGTTCCACAATAGGAATTAAAACAAAGAGAGAGTTATTTATATATAATCTTTTATGTGTATGTGAACCATATGTGGCCCAAATTTTTATTAATACCATAATCAAAAAATAAATAAATAAAAAATCACTTTGTTTAAATTTATTTTAGCGTTTTTTATAATTAGATAAAGGTATGCATAAAAAACAGATCATTTTGATAATTTAATTTAGTTTTTTATCAAAAATTTATTTTAGTATTTTCATTTTGAAATTAGTTTAGCGTTTTTGATATTCAGATCTAGGGCATAATATAAATAAAACCAGATCATTTTAAGTGTTTAGTTTAGTGTTTTATCAAAAATTCAGTTTAGTATTTTCATTTCGAGAATTTTCAAAAAAAAAAAAAGAATTGAACTGCCCAGTGGGCGGTTCAACCTTTTTGCAAAAAAAGAAAGTACAGTACGTACCTTCAGCTAAGACTCTGAGCAGTCGGAAAAAGAATTGAACTGCTGTTTCGGTAGTTTTGAAAATATCCAAAAAACCTGAATATTTATGTTTTTTTTTTATGGATATATAGTAAAAAAAAAATTGACTCTATGGGACACGCATTTCTCTCTCTCAGATGCCAAATGAATGTTTCAAAAGTGTCTTAACACTATTATATATTGCATATAATTTATTTCATATAAAGTATGCTTAAAGTGTCAAACATCACGTATCATTTTATTTACATATTTCTTAACGAGGTTTCTTCGATAATTTTCAAACGACTTATTAATTTTTTCGTAGAATTTTATTTAGTATAAAGAATAATTTTATTAGCCTAAACTAAACCAACATACATATATAGTATAAGTTTATTTTGTAACAAAAAAAATAATGATCTCTATAATACATGATATTAATTTATTCTTTAAAATATTTTTAATATATATATATATATATCTTTTTAGTATAGACATTCTACATATAGCTTATTCGGTATAAATAAATTTGGATTCCACAACTATAAACAAATTATCACATTACATACTAAAAACAATTAATTGAGGTACTCATGCTTCAAGTAAAATGTACTAATTATTTACGTAATATAATCTTAAGAAATTAAGAAACAAATAAAAGTTAACCCTTTTACTAATCAATTGTCTTTTTTTTCTTTCTAGTTGCTCATTCTAATAATAAAAGTTAAACACTCTCGTTGCTCGTTAATTAGAAAACCACAACACAACAATAAAATACAGTAACATAAAATATCGCTCCAAAATATAAATCATGAAAATAAAATACTTTCGTAAACTCTATGCTTTAGCAAACTTTCAAATTAAATCCATACAATAAAAAATAATATTTAAAAAGTAATAAAATAAAAGTGAACAATTTCATATTAAAAAAATATTATGTTGTAATTAACAATCCCTAAACCACCAAAAATTCTCATGTTAGCTTAAGGATAATATTTTTCCTATCATATGACAGATACATCACAAATACAACTGTTTAAATATATAGGCATATATTTCTAAATTCAAGTCTAACTATTCGGAAACCTTGGTTAAAGGAAAAATAGAAAGAAACACATATCTTTTATAGCTTTAAGTTTCAAAAATTATTATTCAATATATTGTTGGCGATAATTTTTCGCTAACTTTAAAAAAAAAAAAAGTTTCAAAAAATTATAAGTAGTTAATGGAAGTCTATTTAAGTACGGTTAAATTGGAAGTTTTGTTCTCTTGGCAACGAAGAGAGAAAGAAACAAAAAAAAATTATGGAAGTTTTGTTCTCTTAATTTTATTCCTATTTGTAAGTCCAAAATTGAAAAATTATGGAATGATTATCATATATAATACAATAATAAAAAAAAGTGTTTGTCGGTAAATTTTTTTTTCTGTCTGAATGGGAAGCAGGGCAAAATCAGAGCGAATACGGAGCAAATAGTGGTAAAATTATATCTATATTCCTTTTTAATTTTCCGGATACGTATATTGATCAGATATCAGCTCGATACAGATACAGATCGGATTGGATATTTATTAAAATAATATTAAAATATACTTAAGTTCATAATATTTATCTAATTTTAATAGTGAATAACAATATTTTTTTATAATATATATCTACTATTTGGATATGGATAATTGAAATGTAAAATCATACCAGTATCCATATCTACACAGATATTCGAATATCAAATATCTACATTTAATTTTTTGAATACGAATCGAATATTGATATGATATTATCCATACCGTTTTCACCTCTAATGGAAAATCTTCCCTTTCTTAAAACAGTAAAAAGAAGAAAAGAAAAAGAAAACTGGGCCCACGGGCTCTCTTCACACTGACAGTGGGCTACAAAAAAAATAGCGCAAATATGGAATTTAGTGTTTCTCGGTACTTCCGATCAAGCAAATAGCCCTAGTGTGTAGTGTCCCACTCCGTCTCTCGTTCGCCTCCTCCGCAACCTTCATCTCTTATCGATTCCCTTCCCTCACTACCCACCAACTTCTATTTTTGTAAAGCAAAGCAATCTACTCTTCCGAACAGATCACTACTGTCTCTATGGGGCGCCGAGGACGGAAGACCCAACGCCAAGCCTTCTTTGGAGAAGAGAACTCTAATCATCAACCTCCACCACATGTATTCCTTACTCTGCCGAGCTTTCTATTGTATTTCTTATATGTTATTTTTTTTTCTCTAGGGTTACTTTCAAATAATCACCCAAAACAGAAGAATCTACGTGCTAGACTACTAAATTCAGTTGGCATGGGTTGATGTAAAACTTGTGGCCTTTTTGTTTAATAAGTTGTATTAGCCTATTAGGTATTCTGGGAATTTAATTTTATTGTTAGTTTCTTAAAAACAAAAAGATTAAAAGGGGGATGCTCTGTTGTTTGTATCACTAAGGTCAGGTTGTTTTGATGTGAATTTTAATTAGATTGTATTTCTCCTCTATATGAGTATGCTTTAATTAGATTGGATTTCTCCTCTATATCAGGGTCTGACAATAACCATAACCTAGAAAATAATCTTACAATAACCTATTACAAAAGGAGCTCTTCAGTGAGCATAGTTCATACTTCATACATAACTAACTTAATAATCAACATAATGCAAATTAGATGAATTGCATGCAAGCATTAGGTATGGATTCTCATTCTATAGGGTAATTAAGGCTTTTGTGAGTCTGTGATACTTAATCATTGCCTCTACCCATTCGGTAAGCTCATCACCCTTGTATGTCATGAACAACTCCTTCCTTACGTCATCCTTCATAGCTCGTTGCAAGATACAAAAATTCTGACTGCTTAACCCCTCATCTCTTTTTACTTTGATTAATTTCTCGACAACTCTCTTTCCCCTATTCTTCTTTTCATCCATAATCATACATCGCTCTCTTTACTCCTCAATAATCAGATGAATAGAGGAATTGTTATCATGGTTGTTGTTACTGCGGCTAGGACCACCCTTCGATTTCTTACCATAAGAATCACCAGCAACACCAACAGGACCCTCTCTAACTCTCTTACCAGATGAAATACCCGACGCAGCAAGGCAACATCTGGTGAATGCTCCCTGGGTGTGCCACCAACAGAATTTCCAACCGAGAAGAAACTACGGATATCAAACTCATTCACCTTTCGCACTGCATCAAGATTATCATCCGAGCTATCAGATTTACTAACATTATCTTCAAAATTTTCGCCAAGAGCACCACTCATTGCATCGTGTCCAGTTGCAACGTTGGATCCACACAATTCACCTCGTACCAAACAAAGGGCTTGGACTTTCACCTATACAACTTCGCATTGTATTGCAAGAGAAAATAAGAAGGTTCATTATAAAATTTAGATGAGATAATTTGAAGGAAAATTAATTCATTAAATTGAGAAGTTCTTTACCTTTCTTAACTCCTCCCAATAACTTTCTTCAGGAGCGATAGGTATACGCATTTCTGCATCCCAACCCCAGCCGCTCTTGTCAGCACAAGACTTGTAATCATAGAAATCAGCTTTAAGAGTTTTCCATCGACGCTGTAATTCATTACTGGTACGATGTGATTCTGATTGTGCACTCAAAATTGGTGCCAACCTATTCCAGGCCTGTTTCGTAAAGGTCCCTGGACCAGTCACCCTTTGGGTAACTTGTTCTTCCCTCAGTAAATTCAACATAAGTGTTGTTTGGTCCACCCTCCAGTTGTGGCCTCGCCTCCTTTGTGTTGTTTTTTTAGGTACCAAATTGCTCAAGGGATCCATGCCTAGTATCATGCAGATTCAAAAACATTTTCAAGAGTTTGTTTTATAACAGAATGTTCTAGCCTCATGTAATACTAAAAATTAATTAATAGTATCACAAATTAAACATAAGAAGGTTTTAACTTTTAAGAGCCTTGCCTAGCTCCAGACAAAAAAAAATTTAATACTATCTAAAATTAATTCATACATTTCATGAGTTGCCTTACCTAGCTCCAGACCACAAAACTAAACACAACAACTACTAAATCAATATCTACTAGCCTCATGCACAATGCCTTAATTTGTAATACAACAATTTTAAGAGCCTCTCTCAGAAAAAAAAAATGCAGACAAAAAAGTTTTACCATTCAACTCGGTTACTCAATTTAGATTAAGGATATTAAAATCTATTTAAGCTGGTTCGCACCAGAAAATTTATTTAACCAATTTAGATCATACTAACATAAAGTAAGAGACCAATGTAATTAACTAACTTGTTTACTCAATTTAGAAGCCTCAAACTTCAAGATTTAAGTCCAATCAGTGGCTGATAAAGTATGGTATAGTTACTGGTAAAGGGTGGTACCGACACTGATACAGGTTGACGCAAACTACTTAAATTGAAAAATCCATTTGGAATCAGCAAAAAACGGTGCTTCTTTTATTTTTAGGAATTTCGGTGACTTCAATTTTTCCATTTCTATTTTCTGTTTTTTTTTTCTATTTTATTTTCAATATTCAATAAACTTTACAATCCAAGTAAGATTGACACAACTTGTGTCTCTATAAATGAAATTTGAGGGCAGACCCTCTTCTTTCTCTCAAAAAAAATGTCCAATCAATCAACTTAAGGAACAACTACACACCAAATTCTACATCGTTGGTGCCACATTAATTTTTTTTATGTAAACTATACATCAAGTTCCAGATTTAAGTTCAATCAGTCAATTCGTAAGTTTCCTATGTCTTTATATGTACAAAGAGGCTCTTAATTTGTCTAAGAAGAAAAAAAATTGGTTCGATTGAGAGAAAGTGAAAGAAATATCAGCGAATTGAGGAAGAAGTTCAGCGAAAGGGAGATCACAACGTATCTATCCGAGACGATGGAGAAGGAAATCGAAGAACTTGGACACGGAGGAGAGCAACTAGGTTTTCTAGATTCTTTTATTTGACGGGAGAAGAGAGAAAAAATGGAGGGATCCATAATATAGAACGGTGATGATAAAAATGGAAGGGTGAAATTGCCAAATCTTCCCATAACTCCAATTTACGCCTCCAGAAAGTTAAGGCACCTCAATAGGTGGTTTAGTTTAGGCACGTTTAGGCCAGATTAACTTTAGGCTTACGCTTAGTTAGGTCAGCCTATTTAATGCTTGTTTGGTGGAATAAGTGAGGCTTAAAGCTCTTATTCCACTGTTTAGGCCACAACCAAACATGGTGTATATACTTAAACTGCTGTGACTCGTCCCACATTAATTGTCCTATGTTCAGTCTCACCCATCAATAGCAACCTGTCAAATTTGCTGCTGGTCATGCCACCAATTTGAACCCCACGCGAAAGTCATTTGCATGTGTAACTTATGCATTGGATGGAGCGCGAAACGCTTGGGGTGGGACAATACACATGCACCATATATCAGTGGATATACCTTGCTATTTCGGGAGCCTGTTTTTTTTTTTTTTTTTAATATGAGGCTCATACTACTTTTAAATTTTTATATATGCAAGGAATTACAGATCAAGGGATGTCAGCTTTTTTTTGTAATTCCTTCCATGTACTTTTAAGTTAAACTTGGCAATGACACTATTTTTAAATTTTTAATTCAGGAGACCAACGCGACGACGATGGAGAGAAGGAATTGGTCTTCACTCCCTGAACTCGTAGTGGCGATCATCTCCAACTTTCTACTTTCTGATGATGTAACAGAGTACATCCGCTTTCGTGCAGTTTGTCCTGGTTGGAGGCAATCTACTGCTCCTCCGTCCAACATTGAGAGCCTCTTTCGGCCACAAAATTGGATCATGATCATCTCTGGTCAACGTGAGAAGTATTCCCCTCGTGGGATTAAAGATTGGAGTACCTTCTTTAATATCTCAAGTGGACGCTGCCTTCTAGTCGACATTCCGCAGTTCCGTGAGGGTTACAAGCCAATATCTTCTGCTGATGGGCTCCTTGTACTCCTAAGAAGGAATACGGGTGAATTATGTCTTCTCCACCCATTCACATTATCTATTACTCAATTGCCTAAGGTGGATTCCCTTCTTTCCGTCATGATCCGAGATGAGCCAAGTAGTGTGAACTTCCTCTCATCTTCCATTGTTGTTTTCTTCTTTCAAAGATGTCATAAAGTTGCATTTGCGAGGACAAGAGGCAACAGATGGTTTGGTACGGATTATGAGGGTAGTTGTACTTCCACTCTCTCCATTCAAGGCCGGCTGTATGCGGCTGATCACAACACTGGAGAATTATTGCAGTTTGAGCTTGAGGAAGCGACTATTGGGCCTAGTTTGGATCCAAAACTCAATGTGACAACTCGGATCCCGACCTTCAGTTATCCCTTGTATCATGGTCTTCTTGAGTATGGAGGAAAAATGTTACTCCTACGGAAGTGCCGGGATATGCCGCCCTTATGGGGTTTACACTTTGAAGTATACGAGATTGATGTGTTGAATAGGAGGCTCATCCCAACCACCATACCTCCTGACCGCACTATTTTTGCGTCAGAGAACCGATGCCTATCTTTATCTACTTCAGTTTCACCTTCAATCTTGCCGCAATCCATTTATTATTACAAAAGGTTTGAGCCAGACATCGATGTTTACGGTTCTCACCGCCCAAACCTTGCACCCACAAATTCATATTATCCTCATCCTGAGATTATCTACCGCCGCACCGCTCCATACAGAAAAAATTATGTCGGTCCATTTTCCCTTTCCAGCTATCTCATTAGTCACTGTTCAAACTTTATATGGTATGTGCCCATGCTTTTTTGTTTTTATTTGTCATGCATATGTAAACAGATGCCCGCCTACCAATTGTCAAATTATGATAAGACTTTTTGGAATCCCCAATCCAGTTTCTCCCTCATTGCCAGTTCTTTTCTCCTCTAGCCATGAATAATACCTAATTTTTAACTTCTGGGAACCCACAAGTAAGAAATCACTATTGTGATAATGAGAATACCCATGGCGGATACATTTAAGAACAAAATACTACAAAATAATGAACTTAATGTGAAAACATCATAGAAGATTAAGTATATGCATGGTCACTCCAGTACTTACTATTTTCTTTGGGTTAACTTTTGTTGTTCATTCATAAATTAAAGATCAAGTACATGGTTGAAAAGACTAAGAATGAATTACTGAATTAAATGGTTTGTCATGATTGTAATGTTTTCTAGTGCATCTAGCGCATCCTATGAGGCTCTCTTTTGGCAATAATTTGAAAAATAAAAGTCTTTTGCAACAATTATAAAAAGAATTTATAAAATTTTGTAGTTTGTTTTTCTATTTGTTCCTTCAATTTTTCTTTATTAGAACATTAACTGCATAAAAAAAAAATTGTCTCGCTTCTGCGGCCGGTAGATTCCTTGCTGGTGCAGAAGCCATGAAGATTATAGTGTCTTAAAATATCAACATGATATGTGTTACTGCTTTTTGACTTGCAAATCAGACCAAACTACTTTATGTTGTTCAATTTCTACCATAGAGGATTTATGTATATAGATGCCTTAATTCCTTTGAAAGACAGTGTTAATTGAACTAATCAGGGGAACAGTTTTTTTCGAATTTTTGGGTTGGAGAGAAATAAGTAAATTTTAAGAATGTTTCTGTATTTTTCTCTCAAGTATTAGTGCTAGTATAATTGCTTTGGCAGCCTTTTCGGGTAAAACAAAGGATGATTATTCTTTTCTTTTTCAAGTTAACATTAGTATTACCGAATGATGTTAATGATCTACTGGTTTTTTTACAGGCCATTTCAGAGGCAGAGGAGGTAGTACAACTTTAGCAGCTCTTTCAAGCTTGGGTGTGGAATACAAATTGATGATGTGCTTCAAAATCTTCGTTTCTTTAAGGGCTTTTTGTTGTAAAAGTATTTATAGGTATTTTAGAACAATGTAATATCGTAATATAGCTTAAAATGATATTACTGGTGCTAGGTATCAACTTTGATACCGCTTATCAGGTTATGCTGATTTCAATGAAATCGGAGGGATATTTTTCTTCAATATATTGCTTGTTGGTGGATTCCTTGTATATTTATTTTCTTGTGTTATTTGAATGCCTGGAGGAGTGGAGGTGGACAGAATATTAGAATTTCTGTCTTGAATTATGCCTCGGCCTACTAGATATAAATAATAAGCTCGGGCAGGGGCGGATTGAAGTGTGGGAAAAACAGGGCTAAGTCCCCACTACAAATTGAAAAATTTGTAATTATTTTTATGCATCAATACTTTTTAATCCTCTATAAAATGAAATTACATATGGATCGGGTTCCTCCTTCGTTTGGATTATCTTTAGACTTTGGTCTCACAGCCACTGTAGCCCTGATGCGGGAATTAAGTGATCTTACTTGAGATTTAATTCTCGTAGTTTTATGAGTGAGGGAGTCGATGATATTTACAGAGTTACAGATTTCTGAACAAAAAGATAATAAATAATGAACAAACACGAATGGTACGCTCATAGCTAACATTTAAGCAACAAATACATTAAGAGATTGAGATGGTTACGCCGACCCCTTGTTAAAAAATGTGACAATCAACATTCAGGAACCATTAATTCCAATTAATATTTAGAGAGTTACTAACTATTATTCGTGAAAATATTGTCCTTCTCTGACCTGTTGAATTATTAATTTGGAATTTTAAACTTTTTATTTCTATGTACTTCTTGTAAAGCTCCATTTGATTGACAAGTATATAATTTGTTTAATTATCCCATTTGTCTTATAATCAGTTGATTTGAGGATTAAACTGCAAATTTTACTTTACAATAAAGTTTGATTCTTAGTTTCTTACACATAATAGCTCAATTCTATGACAGATCCTGAGACTGAGGTTTGCGTTCACCGGTGCTTGCATCATGCTCAGGTTTGTCCCACGTGATGTCAGACTAGGTGTTATTTTAACCTGATAAAACAAAAATTAATCACCACAAACAATTTTCACCAAAATTAACATGTTTCAATAACAAAAGGAACAACTAATGTTTCTTATGAAGGGGATCCATGTATTAGATAACAATGACATAGCCATCCTTACATATTAATTAATAATGAGTAGTTTTGTCCTTATAAAATAAAATTACAATATAATAACTTAATTATTCAGTCCCCTCTCAAATTTAAATTTTCTAGTTACCCTCCTGTTTTTTTGTCAGATGATTTTTTTTTTTTTAATTAACGCAAGTGATAATGCTGCAATTGCAGCTCCTACTGGGGCAGCTGCCCTAGAAAATGGTTGGCTACTTGCCTCTGACACATGTCCTCTCACTGTGGGTCCCCTTGCTGGCTTTTATGGGAACTTTATTGCCATGATGCTCCCTGATGTCGATGGTGCATCGGCCCGGTTCCTGTGCTACCCCACCACCAGTTGCGTCTGGAATGACTTGATGTATTGCAGCCAGCTGCCTTGACTGATTTCCTTCATGTAGATCAGGCACAATGCCAGAATATGGCCTGTGTGTTTTCTGCTGCCGTGCTAGAGAAGGATAATCTGCAGGTGGGGCCCTTAGTCTCTGTGGAGCATACACTTGCTGACGACTGGGTCCTCTTGGGGTTGGACCCATGTAACTGCCCAGTCAACCCCTCGATTCGAGTTTGGGTTCGCAGTATTGTCATATTGATTTCCACCATGGTCCCCGGCCACGGCGGCCTTGCACACCACATCCCTGTTGATAACTCGGCATGGCTGATCAATTACAAGAGAAAAATATAGCAAATTAAGAGTGAACTCCTCAGACCTTTTTACTGTACATTATCTTTACTTATGGTTAGGTTTTGGGGGTATACCTAGCAAACTCTATGATTCTATTTGGAAAGCTAAGATACCCCTCAATATTAAAGTATTTCTTTGGCTACTTAGACAAGATATTGTACTAACTAAATGCAATTTACTTAAAAAAGGTTGGCAGGTGGCTTCTCTTGCCCTTCCTGTGGTTTACCAGAAACTAGTGATCACCTTTTTGTTTTTGTTACATGTTTTTCTATCTCTGCTATTTGGTCATGGATTGCTACTCATAATGGATTTATATTTGATTGTGTTTTCTTAGAGGATTTATGGTTTATAGACTCTGGTATCCCTCTTAAAGATACACTACTAATAGAACTTGTTAGGGCTGCCACCCTTTGGGTAGTCTGGTTAGCACGAAAAAAAGGTTGTACTTCTAAGTTCCAAATTACATGATTATTTGTGCACTCATTGGGTCTTTGTTGCGCCTGTTAAAGTCTACACGCGTAGGCCACGTCAGGAGTATCAAGATGCTACAGCTTAGAAGTGCCACAGCATATCTCCTCTATAATTAGAAATATATAATAATAAGGGATCTGCATATCCTTGACAATCTTTATTATTATGCTACTTTATTTAATTTCCTTAGATAGAGATTATCATATCTTCAATATTATGTTTGTTACCTATTTATATGTAAGAAATTACAGGAGAAAGGAATATAGAAAATTACTAATTTCTCTCTTCTTCTCTGTCTCTTCTCCTCTTCTTCTTTTCAGTCTCTACTGCAGCTATCATCCTTACATTTGGTGCTCTCGTTCTGGCCTCGACCTCCATGATGCCGCAAACTCGTTCCCAAACCCCCCCTGAGGAGCCTCCTCATCCCCAGTTCTCCTCTCTCCAGCAACAAATTACAGACCTTCATTCTAAGTTGGCGGATGTGTTAACACCTGCCTCCCTGTCTACCTTCCTGACCCAACTACGTGAGCAACTGCGTGCAGACACACAACAACAAATTCAGGCCTCCCTAGCAGCCCGGCCTCAAGCCAGTGTGCTAGGTCCCCACCAACCGCCACCACCGCCAACCCACAACACTGACCACAAGCTTCGCCTCCACTTTCCCTGCTTTGCATCAGGTGATCCCACGGATTGGATTTTCGTCGTGCACCAATATTTCACATATTACGCAACACCAACATCCGATTGGCTCCTCATTGCATCCATGCACCTCGATGCCCCTGCTGCACGCTGGTATCAAGGTTTAGTGGAGGACACACGGATCTCTTCATGGCAGGAGTTCACCGCCGCATTACATCGCCGTTTTGGTCCATCTGAATATGAGGATCCAATCGGGCAACTCTCACGTCTTACACAGACCGGCTCCATGCTCGATTATCAATCCTCCTTTGAAGAACTCGCAAGCCGTGTTCGTTCCTTCTCTCAAGAACAATTGCAGAGTATTTTCATCGCGGGGTTACAGCCTCGCATCCGTCGGGTCGTTCAATGCCAACGGCCTAGTGATCTCCACGACGCTTTTGCATTAGCCCGTCTACATGAAGCACAACTTGCTGATCCTTATACTCCATCAAACCGGCCTTGGAACCCACGAGCTCCCACACCACACCCGGCCCGGCAGCCCCAGGCGCTGCCTGCCCCTGCTGCAGTACCGCCGGCACCTCCGCGCCTCCCGGTCAAGCGGTTAACAGCTGAAGAAATGCAACTGCACCGCCACCAAGGTTTATGTTTCAACTGTGATGAAAAGTTTATGCCGGGTCATCGCTGCAAAGGCCGCCCGACATTGCTTTACTTGGAAGGTATTGAAGAAGACCCGGGTGACTTCGACAACCACAACCCCAAGCCCACTGAACACGAGCCCACAGAGCCTGAAATTAGCCTCAATGCCCTTCTCGGCCACTATGGCACTAAATCAATGCGCATGCTAGGCCACATCCAATCCCAAACCATTCAAGTGCTAGTTGACAGTAGAAGCACCAACAACTTCATTTCCAGTCAGGCCGCTCAATTCCTTAAACTCACATCTGCTCCTACACAACTATTCCAGGTCCGTGTGGGAAATGGTGAGGTGCTTCAATGCACAGCTTGTTGTAAGGCCGTTCCCCTCTACACTCAATCCCACTTATTTACTACAGATCTTTTTATTCTAGATTTGAAAGGCTCAGATGTGGTTTTAGGGGTCCAATGGTTGGAAACGCTTGGGCCAATTTTGACAGATTGGTCTCGGCTTACTATGGAATTCACTTATAATGGCAATAATATTCATCTACAAGGCAATGCTTCCCTTCATGCATAGGCCATCTCAGCCGCTGCCTTGCATAAACTCATCACTACTGAGGGTATTGGATCCTCTTACATGTGTCTTACCACCGAACCTACTGAACAGAACTCACAAATCCCTAACTTCACTACCTTACCATCACAAGTGCAAACTACCCTCACAGCCTTCTCTGACCTCTTTGCTTATCCCCAAGGTTTACCGCCATCTCGACCCATAGACCACCGCATTCCATTGAAGGCAGGCACCGATGCGGTCAATGTTAAACCATATCGCTATCCCCATTTTCAAAAGAGCGAAATTGAGCGCTTGGTGGCCGACCTCTTACAATCTGGCGCAATTCGCCCAAGTTTCTCTGCTTTTAGTTCCCCGGTCTTGCTCGTCAAAAAGAAAGATGGCACGTGGCGCTTCTGTGTTGATTATCGAGCCTTGAATGCGGTTACTATCCGTGATCACTTTCCTATTCCGACGGTCGATGAATTATTGGATGAATTACATGGTGCCACTATTTTTTCTAAATTGGATTTGCATTCCGGATACCATCAGATCCGGGTACTTGAGGCCGACATCCACAAAATGGCTTTTCACACTCATCACGGTCACTTTGAATTCCGGGTTATGCCATTCGGGCTATCCAATGCACCCTCGGCATTTCAAGCTTTAATGAATGAGGTTTTTCGCCCTCTGTTACGAAAATTTGTGGTTATATTTTTTGACAATATTCTTGTTTATAGTTGTAGCCTGGAGGCCCATACCGAGCATCTTACACAGGTGTTTCATATCTTGCGCTCCAACCAGCTCGTCGTCAAACCTTCGAAGTGCACGTTTGCTGTTCCCCAAGTTGCATTTTTGGGCCATATCATTTCGGCCTCAAGGGTGGCTGCCGACCCTGACAAATTAAAGGCAATTCTGATTGGCCACCACCAACAAATCAGTGGCAGCTTCGCGGGTTTCTTGGCTTGGCCGGATATTACCGGTGTTTTGTTCATCGCTTTGCTACCATTGCTGGACTGCTCACAGATCTGCTATCCAAGGACAATTTTCTTTGGTCTGATACAGCCCAGGAGGCTTTCCTTGCTCTCAAAACTGCGCTCATGACCATTTTCGTGTACTATAATTATACATGAAAAAATTATTATAGCAAGTATTAATCAATTAAATCTAGGTTCGTGCACCGACTGACGATATAACCGAGGCTAGATCATCTATATTTAAATCCGGCATTGGTCATTTACATCCTTTCAAAATGTATTACATTTTTTTAACATTCCGTTGTGTTTTGTAAATTGTTCTACAGTCTCTATTACCGTAGAACAAAGTTCAGCATGAGCGGTTTAGGAAATGAAGAGGAAGCAACAACTGACTACCTCAGGTAACAAAAATCAAACTTATATTTTTTATTTTTTATAGGAACTTACACTACTAACAACATAGTTTGATTTTTTAATCAAATATTGGCGTTCATAATTTCTCTAAAGCTATTTAAGATTAGAGGATTTATGATATTGTTACTTTTCTCTCAATTGCTCACCTCTGCACTTTCACCTGTCATTTTTTTTTGTACACAACCTATGTAAGAGACAAGAATTAAGGTTAATCCCCAAAAGAGAGAAAAATGCCCACGAAAATATCGATCTGGAGTTTTAGGAAGCAAAATGGATATGTAGAATTTACCAATAAATATGGATATCTAAACCGACGAAAATAATATTACACAAGAACCATGTCACCGAACAGGAGATATAATATCCATATTTTATTATCTAACACAGTAAAAACTCCAATGAGCGCACAAATAATCATGTTTGTGATTTTTTATTGGGGTACATTAAGTATGAATTTAAAAGTATAACGTTTTGTGTAATTATAGAAGAAGTAGCACAATTTTATTAGATGGATTGCTCCAGACTAATTAATTGAATATCTTCTCCAAAAAAAGATCGCTCAATCAAATGTAGAGGGTGGAGAGAGAGAGGAGAGATTACCTGCACTCTCAGCTCGATTGATAGTTCAAAGGCAGAGCGTCGTGCGAAATCGATCGAGAGCAACAATGAGAGATGCTAGAGGTTGAATTCACGAGAAATGAGAGAAGTGAAATGGGACGAGTTGAGGAGGAAAGAGGAGAAGAGAATAAAAAGTGACGTAGGCGAAAACCGGCTTGCTGATCAGTGCTCTGTAAATCCAAAGGCAAATTTGATAAAGATGTTTACCGGTGTTTACCGGGGTGCCTTTTTTTTTTCCAAGCTCCATTTCTTGTTCTCCTGTCACATGTAAATATTGTTTGTGTATTGAGCTGATTATTTTTCTTTCTTTAGATTCACATCTTGTAAAAAATTATGTGACATTCGGTTATTTTAATTATTCATACATTATCATTTCTGGAGTATGAAATGCGTGCTTGATTTTTTTTTGTTACCAGGAAGATCATTAATTTTCAAAAGCAAGTAGAAATATAAATTAAATAATCTGAAAATATTCTGCATATTCATCAATTTCAATGTTGTTTAGGAAATATGAAGCTGTCTTGAATTTAGTTTATCATCTTGCAATTGTATGTAGCACATATTACAAATGTTTCTCGCAAACAAGGTCACCACAAATGATGAATTCTTGAGTCCTTATATGTATAGTACTTAGATTTTTTTTAAAAGGCCAAAATAATATACTATATTAATCTTTGTATCTGTTATATTGTTGAAAGCAATCACTAAACTATAAACTCATACTCATCAAAACTAAAGTTGAAAGTTCATAATTAATTTTGTCATGGATGACATTTTAAGGTACACGTTAATTTTGTTTTAAATAATTTTGGAAAATTCCAATTATTTGTTTTACAAGTTGATCGATAGAGAATATGTGAGCTAAAAATATACAATATTCATTAATATTTCAGAAATTCGAAGAGAGCGCTTGCACTTAAAAGACACATTCAAAATAAGAAAAAGAAAATCAAAGAGAGCTAGCGCTTGCACTAAAAAGAAAACATTCCAAGTTTGACACTGAGTTCATCTGCCTCATCTATAATTACGGAAAAAATGTAAAATATTATATGTAAGTATGATACAATTCTCTATTTTCTCGTTGTGTGCTATTCTACAAAAGCTTATAAAGAACAAAATGTTTATGCATTATACATATATGAGGAGGGATCCACTTACAACAAATTTGAGTTACAACAAAGTTACAACATTCATTTTTTTCATTTTCAAAGTCCAAATCGTCGATCCAAACGTTCAACATGATCATCTAAATAAAATGTACTTGCAGATCAAATTTTATATTTTTTTGAATTTGTTTACTATTTATTAAGTATTTTACAAAAAATAGCCATACTTAGACCATTGAATTTTTTACCCATCTTAATAAATAGTAAAAAAATTCAAAAAAATATAAAATTTGATCTGCAAGTACATTTTATTTAGATAATCATGTTGAATGGTTTGGATCGACGATTTGGACTTTGAAAATGAAAAAAATGAATGTTGTAACTTTGTTGTAACTCAAATTTGTTGTAAGTGGATCCCTCCTCTACATATATTATACTTGAATCATGAATTTTAAACGTAATAAATTTTTCTCAAATTCCGACTTTGTCTACGATAATTTATTGCTCAATGTTAATTAAATGGACTCCTTAGTCTGATGTTTTCACTTTTGATATCGTACCACTTTACCACCTAAAATGGTAAAAACGAAATTCATTCATAGCTTACGGAGCAGGACGGAGCCAAAAAATATGATCGGATGGAATATAATTTTATAATTTTTTGAACAATATTTATATTTTTGTATTATTTTCTGAAAAAAGAATATAATAACATAAAGAGGATGTCGATTACCACCCTTTAGGCCCATGTGGCTCTGCCCATGCACCCGAGTCCCTTCGTCAAGGATTGCAAAATTTATATATTGCATATTCTGAAACACAGATTATGAATTTGTTAATTTAAGAAATTTGAAGATGCCAAACACAATAAATGCAATTTCTCATTATAAAAAAAAGGAGCAAAAGTAAATGCAAGAGTAGGTATATATATGTTGTTTAGCAATGATCATAAAAACCGTCAATGTTGGAAGTGATATCTCATTACATAAAACAGATTGAGTTTGTTGTTTGTACTAGCTTTGGTCCTGAAATTGTTATAAATTTTTTTTTGAGTAAAAGTTGGAGGCACTGGTACCAACTTATTTGGGACTAAAGGCTTTGTTGTTGTTGTTGTAAAAATTTGAGGTTAAGTCACTCAATTATTTAATATTAATAAGAAATTTTTTTATCAGAATTTCAATTATGTAACCTCTCACACGAAGGGTATTGTTTTTTGCAAAGGCTGGTTCTCAAGTCATTGAATTATTTTTGATTGATTACTTTGTACTTTCTCTTACCAGGGTCAAATAAACAAAAAAATAATAAATTGCAGTCCTTGTATATTTCCTTAGCAGCAGAATTCTGGTAAGGAAACCAATTAAGAAAACTTCCACAAACAGGTCTGATTTGGTTAAGAATAATCTTATTCGTTTTGTATTGTAATTAGCTATTGTCAGATAATATTTCATTTATCTTAATTATATCAAATTGTAGAAAATAATTCATCTAATGGCCAATAAGATAATTCAAAATTTTGAATCCTGCACTGACGATTTTAGCAAGGTCAACAATCAACATCATTGATGAAGGACAGCTTGGACCAATATATTAGGCAAGATCAACTTTTTATTTTATTTGCATTTTCTAGTTTTAAAATACGACTATTGGATTAATTGATCAGTACAAATTGCTCATTTGCTATAGGAAGTTCAAGAAAACGGTCAAGAAATTGCTGTCAAAAGACTTTCAAAAAGCGCGAAAAAGGGAGAAGAAAATTGATGAATTGAAGTACTTGTAAGGATGAAGTACAAGAATCTTGTTAAATTGATGGATTTTGCGTACAGCAATAAGAGAAGTCTGATTTGTTTAACATTACATAGGCGCTGGATTTATAGAATAAACAATCAGGCAATGTAAATATGTAGATGCAGAATAAACAATCAGTCCCAGAACTAAACTGGCAATGTAGATACAGAATAAACAATCAGGCAATATTATTTGCCTGTTTAACCTATAATTTATATTCAGTCATATTAATATATTTAGGGTAGAAATTCATTTTACTAAGATTTTGTAAACATGTCTTTAGAGGCTCTAAAATTCAGCCACCAAATTATATACACTTAAATTTTACAACCACAAGTTATTTTATGTTCACAATCTGAGAAGAGATAGATCAAACCACAAGTTATTTTATGTTCACAATCTGAGAAGAGATAGATCAAACCACAAGTTATTTTATGTTCACAATCTGAGCAGATATAGATCAAGCTGCCGTATACTAACAAAATATTCGTGCTTGGCATGCAAATAATTATATACACAAACAATAACATGATAGAAATTACTGCCACATACAATAAACATTACTGCCATATACAACGTATTCATAAATCATTGCGGGTCATACAACATATCATGCTCATAATTTATAGATATATAAAATGGGAATAAATACCCAACATGATAAATGATTACAAGATATCAAGTTTCACCATATCAGAATATTAGTTGGAATCAAAATAAACCTTAATATAATAGCCCTGAGTGGGAACAAAATTAACCCAACTAGAAAAGTAATGGTCTATATTTAAGTGATCTCATATCTTAATATGCGAGAACACACCTTAATCTGTCTTTGACTCTTGAGTATCTGAAATCAACATAAGTGAAAACAAATGAGAAAATTCTTGGTCCAGTATCCACCCATAAATGTGTAAAAATACCAGTAAGTAGTAAAATTGTAGTACTAAAACTACTTTGATAAGGCACTGATCACTAAAGAGTTAAGAAGGCAGTCCGATTAGAACAACTGAACTAAATTTCTAACAAATTAAACATAAAGCTAAATTAAAAGTCAGTTAACTTACTTGGCTCTTAATTCATAATTGATATCGGAGAGCTATACCAGACTGGGCACAAACCAAGTCTCCAATGAATCAAAAGGGCAAGGCAGCACCTCAGTTGTACCATCTCCTATGTCGTATCTACAAAGATATTGCTTGTCTTTCAGGAAGTAAATGCAATTCCCTTTGAATCCAACAAAGTTACTTGCACAGAAAGATAACCCACGATAATATTGCAGAAACAGCATTTGGTCACCTATATCAGTGATTTTCACCCAACAAGGTTTCGCTTCTCCATCACCGAAATAAAGACAGTATATATCAAAATGACACTGCTCATCCTCATAATACTGGAACAACCTTAGGATCTTTCCTCCTGATTCAACCAGAATTGTACAACCCTTGTCTAGAGGGTCTATGCCCTCTGGTGGTGCGACTTGATAAACCAATTTTTCAGTGGCAATATCATGAACAGTCGTAATGCCAGTTTCTAGGTCGTTACCAAAGTATTGTCCCATATAAAATGTATTACCACTGTCACCAACCCCTTCTATATAGTTCCAATACTCAGCCTTAGGTCGCCAAAAAGCCATCACTTTTGGTGGTTCATTCCATTCCATGGGGTCTTCCGGATCTCCTGATATTATAACAACAATATCATCGCCTTGAATTGGATCTGGACCAATATAGTCTGGGGACGCACAGAGATTAACAAAAGGGACAGGGATCTGATCATGAGTAAGAGGATTAAGGAGATGCTTCTCGAAAGTTCTCAAGTGATATGCAAGCAAGTAGCGGAATGCGGGGCCCTTGAGCAAGGCAAGATGGGAACCTGGACAGGAGATAGAGTGAACCTTACCAGACGAGAGGCAATAGAAGCGTATAATGGTGTTTTCATGCTGTTCTTTACTGCGGAGCTCTAGAAGCCAGGGGAGTTGTGGAGGAGGATCAGTGACTGGGGCTGATAATTGCCAGCTCTTGCACACAGCACGGAAGCAAATCAAATCACAGATATCAGAGAGTTTTTTGGAGAAGAGATGGAGAATTTCTGGTGGAAGATCTGACCAGTTTCTCTCAGCGGTGGCACTTCGTTCTCTCATGGTGACAGTGGCTGTCTTTCGCTTGCGCATTGGTAGCTCGTCGTCCTCTCGTACCAGAATAGGTTTTTCAATTTGGTTTTATTAGGGTATTGCCTCCAACTAAACAAATAAAGAAAAAAAAAAGAGAACAGTATTAATTAATACACCTCAGTTAATTCAAGCTCAGTTTGGGTCTCAAGAGAACAGATTTCATATTTGATTTGAGCCTTCTGAGAAGACTATACTGGTTCTAGACCAGGCGATAAGTGAAAATTCAGTAACAATTAAGTTCTATTATTAAATGGATAAAGGGATTTTTTTTATCTCACATCCATTTATATTGTCTATAAAGAATTCAATAGTTGACCTTAAGAAGGCATTTAGTTGGAGCAATGATTCATTCCAGATTTCAAAGGATTTAGCATCAGATTCTATGGAATGTGGTTATCAAATTTAGTGAGTGCAAGCTTAAGAGGTACCTTAACAGAAACAAATAGAACAGGATCACATGTTGTGTAGATCATGTAGTGAGCTCCATCCTGAAAACCACATTAAATTGATGCAACCAATAAATAAATAAAATAATAAACAAACAAATCGTCAACAAATAAATGAAACAATACATAAGAAGTGGCTCTTACAAGATTGAAACAAGTAACTTCTATACCTATAAAAGACTCACTTAGTGTCAAAATTATTTAATAATATAATGGAAAGAAACAAGAGTGAGCCTATGGTGCTATGCATAGCACGGATGGGGTCCGTGCTACGGCCAAAAATTTGACTTTTTAAAATCCTAACGGTCGATCCAACCGTTCAATGTGATAATCATATGAATATGTACTTGCAAACTAAATTTTATATTTTTTCGAATTTTTTTACTATTTTTTTAGATAGGTAGAAAAATCAGTGTTTTCTGAAAATTCTGGACCATCAAAATTCTACCTATCTAAAAAAATAGTAAAAAAATTCGAAAAAATATAAAATTTAGTTTGCAAGTACATATTCATATGGTTATCACATTGAACGGTTGGATCGACCATTAGAATTTTAAAAAGTCAAATTTTTGGCCGTAGCACGGACTCCATCCGTGCTATGCATAGCACCATAGCCTCACTCAAGAAACAATATACAACGTTCAGATTTTCGGAAATCACTTGCAAATGTCTAAAAATCAGCAAGCATGCAAAGTCAATGTGAAAAGTGCTTACCAAAATATAATGCTGATACCATGGGTATGGATAGAATTTGCATGATACCAGAAAATAATGCTGATACCAGAATTACCAGAGTATAATCCAAATCACTTGTATCTGAGGTGCTGACCCAATTTGGGTACGGACTGAATATAATTCTGATACAAGAATCAGTGTTCCTTGTAGGAGAAAAGTGCTTACCAGTTAAATTTTTTTTTTAATATATATTTTCTAACCACTTACGCAAGTAACAAGGAAAAACTTGATCAGTTCAACATTGCCAACAACGGCTTCAAACCTAAATAATTTAAAAAAAAAAAGGAATTATTACCCGAATAGGGTTTCTCCCAGAGAAATTAAGAGGTTGCAGAGAGGGTGGCACTTAGTCGCTGCGGTCGCCGCGCTTTGGGGGGAGTGGGGACGGGGAGGTGACGGGTGCCGAGACTACTTCACGCCCGGGAAGAGAGAGATCGCGAGGTGGGGCGCTGAAATCACTTCACGCCGCGCTAGGGGGGAGGGGGGAGGGGGGAGGGGCGAGGTCGCGAGAGAGAGTGAGAGAGAGCAGTGGGGGGAGACGAAAGAGAGATCAATTAGGCGGCAGGAGGCAGCAGTGAGGGACTGTAAGTTGATGAATTTGGGTCAGTTGGATGGGCTTCTGGGCTTGTTGTTTTGACTCTTTTATTAATAGTTGGGCTTCGGCCGTATGTTTGTAATAAAAAAATTATAGGATTATTGAGGACCGTGAACTGTGCAAATGGTCCAAACTGACCTCAGCCGCTATAAGGAGACTCGTAGTCGTAGAGTGAAATAGAGCATACAAGAATGAACTCATATTTTTTTTATGAAAAGCTATTTACTTGTTAACCTTTGCTATTTGCTAGTTATTTTCCATATTTCTGTATTAGAAAAATAAGTATTTGACATTATATCGCTATTTAATTAATAATTTATATATATTTTTAAAATAATGTGATATAAAACTATAATTGTAACAACCTAAAAAATTGAGTTGTTATTATTTATTATTGCATGGCTATTTCGTAATAATATAAACTCTAAGACTATTAATGAAAAAACCAAAACCTAAATAATTGCACGACTTGATTTGTATGTATAGTTTGATCAAATACAATACACTTTAATAAAACTGCCTAAACATTCTACTTGCTAAAATTGAAAAATTGAAAAATTATGGAAAGATTATCATGCATAATACAAAACCTCATTCATCCTAAAAGTTAATACAAACAACATTAGACTTTCCAATACCAATGGATTTTTTTTTTCCTTTTTAACAATCCATAGCAAAGCATCATGCATGTTTGAAATTAAGTACAAGTACAATTTTTTTTTTTTGGAATTTGCGAAAGTACAAAAAAAAAAAATGCTTCCTAAAAGGAATGGCTTCACTTTCTTAAAAAGTAAAAAGAAAACTGGGTTACTGGGCTCACGGGCTCTCTTCACACGAGTCCGGATCCCCTAAAGTAACCCAATTTTTGAGTTTAGACGTGTACGGTGCCTATTCGGTGGTAGAGCAGGGGGCCAGTATTATTTGTGGGGTCCAGGTTCTTTAAGATTCGTGTTAGAACACCTTGGACGGTTTGGATCAAAACTCAAAAATTGGGTTAATGCACTGGATCTGAATTCTCTTCACACTGGGCTAGAGAAACAAAACACAAATACGGAATAAAACGTTGTCGCTACTTCCGATCGTGCGAACCAAACACTAAACAGGCGACTCCGACAGTGTCGCTCTCATCTCTCGTTCGCCTCCTCCGCAACCTTCAACTGATCTGATCGATTCTCGTTCACCTACTGATCCGAACAGATCACTAGTCTCTAGCTAGCTAGCTTCAACAAATATGGGGCACCGAGGACGGAAGACCCAACGCCAAGCCTTCTTTGGAGAAGAGAACTCTAATCATCAACCTCCACCACATGTATTCATTACTTACTCTGCCGAGCTTGCTTTTGTATTTCTTATTTATTATCTCTTTTTTTTCTCTAGGGTTACATTCAAAAAAGCACAAAAAAAAAAATAATTTAAGTGATAGACTCCTAAATTCAGTTGGCATGGATTGATGTAAAGCTTCTGGCTTTTTGTTTAATAAGTCGTATTAGGTATTCTGGGAATTTGATTGTTAGCTTCTTAAAAGCAAAAAGGTTAAGAGCATGAAGCTTCAGATTGGGGGGACTAAATAATTCAGTGTAGTATAATTTTATTTTCATAAGGTTAAAACTTGAAAAGTATTAATGCTTGCAAAAATTGTAAAGTTTAATGGATAAATTTATAAAGTTTCAATTTATAAGGGGGCCTTAGCCTTCTTTTGGCCTCACTACCATCAGCCGCTGATACCTCCCTACTTTTAATTTTTTATGTATGTAAGTCAACAATGCTGTTTTTTTTTTTATAATTCTTTCCATGCATGTACTTTTAACTTGGCAATGACACTATATTCAGGAGACCAACGAGAAGATGATGGAGAGAAGGGATTGGTCTTCACTCCCGGAACCCGTAGTGGCGATGATCTCCAACTTTCTACTTTCTGAAGATGTAACAGAGTACATCCGCTTTCGCGCAGTTTGTCCTGGTTGGAGGCAATCTACTGCTCCTCCGTCAAAACCATTATGTCGCCCCATATATGTATATGAGTATGTTATTTTTGTTTTATTATAGTTTGATAAACATGTTATTTTATTGGTGTTATTTATTTATTGTATTTTATGAAATCAAATAGTAAAGAATCATATTATTTTGTGTTATATAGATTTTTGATATTTATTAAAATATTTTTTAAACATATGATGTTTAGTCGGTTAGCCCCCCCATACTCAAAGTCGAGTTCCGCAATTAAGAATGGACCAAGGATCATGTCACCCCTGTCGAAGCTTTGGAAGCTTAATCCTCCACCATGATTTAAACTTTTTGGATGGTTACTATCACAGAACAAAATCTTAACCACTGATAATTTGAACAATAGAGGTTTCAAGCTAGTAAGTATTTCCTACTTATGTCGCATTGCTCAAGAAACTTCACACCATCTGTTCAATGACTGTTTTTTTTGTTTTCATTGCAAATCTATGGGCAAGTTGAAAGAACTATGGGATCACGGTTTAGTCTGCAAACAGACTATCACTATGTGAGGAGTCTTGTTGATAAACAAGTAAGCAAGCATGTCAGGGAATTAATTCTAATTACTCAGTTTGTTATATGGCGGGAACCATGTACTAGCTAGAATCTTTGAAGAGCACTGCAAAACAATGAATGATCAATGACCATTTGTTTTTCAAAATGGTCCGTTGGTTGAATTTTTTTTTTTGTAATTGTTTTTAATGATTTAACTATCTTTTAAAGTTTTTTAAAAAACAAATCAGGGTTTCTTCTCAAAACTCTCACACCATGTAACCAATTGCAAATGCGGTTAATATAAAATAGGAGCAAACAGGGTTCTAAATAACTAGCTATAGCTTTTTTGGACCTTAAAAGCTAATTCATTTTTGGCACTATAGCTAGCTATAGCTGTTTTTTTAGCATTTCCGCGATGACGCGATAATCGCTATTTAGAACCTTGGGAGCAATACTTCTATTATTTAAAAAAATAACTTAATTATATTTACATATCACATTTAACATTTTTTCTATGATTACAGATCGATCGAGCAGAGATGAACTCATAGCGAGCTTAATTTTGAGGCTAACTTTGGGTGGAAGCGCTCTTTTTTTTGTTCTCTTCCTCAATTTGATTGTAATTAATATTGAAAATAGCTGCGCTCGAGGAATTCCTGAAATAATGAATATTGTAAATTTATTTTATTTTTTTGTCAAAAATGAATATTATAGATGCTATTCATATATGCTCGAACAGCTGTATAAGTCACAAAATGTAAGTTAGCTTCCAAAATAATCTAAAACATAAAGGTGCAACTTCAAATTTCACCCGCCTAACTATACTATATGAATTTTAAACTTTATTTTCGACTAATATAAATCCATATCTAGTGATTGCTCTCAACAATAGGACATATACCAAGATTCAGATAATTTATTACTTTTGACCTTTCGAAAGAACAATTATTTACTATATATTTAAGCACTCATGCTGCTCATGCATTCATTTTTTACGCCGATGTTGTTCGTGAGAAACTTTTGTGACAATTACTTGATAAAATTGCAGATGATAAACTAATTTCAAGACATTGAGCCATGTAATTGGTGAATGTGGAACTTTTTCAATGTATAAGTCCATATTTGTACTTGCTTTTCAAAAACTTTGTGTAGCAAAATAATCAAGTATGTATGATTTTCATAATCCAAAGATGATAAAAGTTTAGTAATTGGAATAGTAATGATATTACCCAAATTAAATGAATTGTAATTTGTGTTATCTGACCCGGGAAGTCACTGTTCTGAATTAGAAAAGAGAAAAATCTGCCACAATATATTTATTATTATAGTTCAGAAGGTTTTCATAAAATTGTCCATCTCCAAAGTACGATACTCGTGAAATTGCACCAAAACAATTTGAGTAAGATTATAAATGATAGGTTTTTCAATATCCAGCATCAAGTATTGGAATAATAGAATGTAAATTTGTGGAATTATCTGATCACATAATAAAGTTCTATTTATTCCGAAAAGAGTTGAGAGAAGGGATTAGAATAAAGAGAATGACGGTCAAATATAACATAGAGGGTAGGGGTGCACAAAAAGCTCATAACTCGAAACTCAGTTCGGAATCTATTTGGATTCAACTCGCTAATAACTCGAGTTGAAACTAACTCGAGTCAAAACTGACTCGAGTTAACTGACTCGAGTTAACTGAGTCGCTTGATTTATGAGTCGAATCTAAGTTACCCCCAACTCAATTCGGAATCAACTTGGTTGGACTCATACCAAACCCTAATCCATATATTTCTATTTTTTGCGTCCCCAAACCTTATACCTATTTCTCACAATATTTGGTAATTTGATAAATTATGCACTATTTCTTTTGTTTTGTTAATTTATTAGACTCTGTATTGTTTTGTTAGACTTTATCTGTTTGGTAATTTTTAATTATGTACTATTTTGATATTTTCGTAATTTTTAATTATGTATTGGTCATTGTCTCATTATTTACTGTCTTTAATTGTGTATTATTTTGATAAACTATGTAATATTTTTTTTTGTTAGAATTAAATTAGATTGTCTCACTATGTACTATATTATGAGTCACGAGTCGACTCGCTTCGACTCGAGTTGCTCGCGAGTTAATTCCAAATTGGAGTTTCTGATTCGGAACTGAATTAGCAACTCGGATTCAACTCGGCTCATGAGCAGTCCTAATAGAGGGAAAGGGTGTCACATAGGCGATGGCGCCTATCTGTTTTTTTCTCTCTCAGCTATTTTTAATCGATATGGGTACCAATCAAACTTTATAATAAAGTAAAATTTTCAGTTTAATCATCAAAATTTAAAATATTATAGAATCAACTGATTATAACACAAATGGGATAATTTAAGCAAATTATATACTTGTCAAGTTAATATTTCAACAGGTCTCAGAGAGAGACAATTTTTTTCACGAATAATTGCTAGTAACCCTTGCTCTATATATTAATTGGAAAGGTAACTATTAATTTTTTCCCACTAATTAAAATCTGGTTGAATGTTGATTCTCACATTTCTAACAAGGGTCGGCGTAACAATTTCTCTTGATGTATGTATTTGTTGCTCGTTCAATTATGCATTATGTTATATAAGCCAGCCGGAATATTCCAAAAGGTCTTACTTAGTCAACTTAACAGTCAACATAATAGGCTCCTTATAATTTCAAAGGTTTTTTCTCTTTTCTAGTTCTAAAAATTAATTAATTCTAACAAACAGAGAGAGAGATAAGTAAATAGAAACTTTTTTTTTATAGAAGTGGGGCAAAAATATCCCCCCGATTTCATTGAAACCAGCATAACTGATGAGAGTTATAAAAGTCGATAACTAGCACCAGTAAGTTCATATTATATTATACTACGAAACTACATTGTTCTAAAATATCTACAAACAAGGCCGAAATTTAAAGAGTTTTACAACAAAAAGCCCATAAAGGAACTAAGATTTCGAAACACATCATCAATTTCTTCTCCACACCCAATCTTGAAAAAGCAGCTAAAGGTGGAAATTGTACTACCTCTTCCTCTATAGTGGCCTGTACCAAAGCAGGTAGATCTTTAACATCAAGAGGTAATAATAATGTTAATTGAAAAAAAAAAAATCATCACCCTTTGATTTACACCAAAAAGTCACCAAATCATTTGTACTAGCACCTAATACTTGCGGGAAATTTACAGAAACATCCTTAAAATCAACACTATTTCTCTCCAACCAAATATTCCATAAAACCGCTCCCCTGATTAGTTCAATTAACAATCTGTTTTTCGAAGGAATTAAGGCATCTATATATACCATAAATCCTATATGGTAGAAATTAAACAACATGATTAAAGACATTAACTAACTATATTGTTGCAAAAGTGCTATGATTTTTCATAATTGCCAAAAGGAATCTTCATAGCATGCGCTAGATGCACCAGAAAACTTCACAATCCTTCACAAAGAATTAAATTCAGTAATTCATCCTTAGTCTGATTCAACCATATACTTAACACAAAGAAAACAGTAGGTACTGGAGTAAGTAGAATAACAGAGGAACCACCACTATATGTGGATACCTTTGATGTTTAACATTAAGTTCATTATTTGTTTTTTTGTATTTTATTCTTAAATGTCAGTGCCATGAGTATTATCATTATCACAATAGTGATGTCTAACATGTTGGTCTACATAAATTAAAAATTAGGTTCTACTCAAGCTTGGGGATTCCAAAAAGTCTTAACATAATATGATATGTGGTAGGTGAACATCTAAATTTTACATATGCATGACAAATAGAAAAGAAAAAGCAAGGGCACATACCGTATAAAGTTTGCACAGTAGCAAATGAGATGGTAGGGAAGGGAATATGGACCAAAATATTTTTTTGGGTATCGGCCAGTGTGATGGTAGATGAACTGATGGTGTAGTTCAAGGGATGGTTCAGGATGAGAATAATATGAATTTGTGGGTGCAAGGTTTGGGCGCAGAGAATTGTAAACAATGATTCCTGAATAATCACCCATTCTATAAGTATAATAATAAATGGATTGTGGCAAGATTGAAGGAGAAACTGAACTAGATACATAAAGACATCGGCTCCCAGACGCAAAGATAGTGCGATCAGGAGGTATGGTGGTTGGGATGAGCCTCCTATTCCCCACATCAATCTCGTATACTTCAAAGTGTATACCCCGTAAGGGTAACACATTCTGGTACTTCAGTAGGAGTAACATTTGTCCTCCAGACTCAAGAAGACCACCATGATCAAAGGGATAACTGAAGGTCGGGATCCGGGTTGTCACTTTGAGTTTTGGATCCAAACTAGGCCCAATTGTCGCTTCCTCAAGCTCCAACTGCAATACTTCTCCAGTCTTTTTTTCAACTGCATACAGCTGGCCTTGAAAGGGCAGAGTGGAAATACAACTTACCTCATAAGCCGTATCAATCCAACTATTGCCACTTATCCTCGCAAATATAACTTTACCATATCTTTGAAAGAAGAAAACAACAATGGAAGATGAGAGGATGTTGACACTACTTAGCTCATCTCGGATACTGAACGATGGTAGTTTGGCCTGGAAGATGGAAAGAAGGGAATCCACCTTAGGCAGTTCAGTTAAAGATAATGTGAACGGGTGGAGAAGACATAATTCACCTCTTCTCTTTTTGAACAGTACAAGGAGCCCATCAGCAGAAGATATTGGAATGTACCCCACACAGAACTGCGGAATGTCGACTAGAAGGCAGCGTCCACTTGAGACATGAAGGAAGGTAGTCCAATCTTTAAGCCAGCGGCGGTGATTATTCGTATGTTGACCAGAGATTATCATGATCCAGTTTCGTGGCTGAAAGATGCTCTCTATGTTGGAGGGAGGAGCAGTAGATCGCCTCCAACCAGGACAAACTGCGCGAAAGCGGATGTACTCAGTTACATCTTCAGAAAGTAGAAAGTTGGAGATCGTTGCCACTACAAGTTCAGGGAGTGAAGACCAATCCATTCTCTCTATCATCCTTGTGTTGGTCTCCTGAATTAAAATAGTGTCATTGCCAAGTTAAAAGTACATGGACAGAATTATCAAAAAAACCAGCATTGCTTGACTTACATGTATAGAAAAATTAAAAGTAGGCTGCATATTAAAAAAAAAAAACAAGTAAACACGCTCCCCAAATAGCGAGGTATCAGTGGAAGATGGTAGTGAGGCCTAAAGAAGGCTAAGGCTCCCTTATAATTTGAAAATTTATAATTTTGTCCATTAAACTTTATAATTTTTGCATGCAATAAACTTTTCAGCCCCCTTATAAAAATAAAATTATACTACACTGGATTATTGAGTCCCCCCAATCTCAAGTTTCTAATTCTATCCCTTTGAGGTATATGGGGCATGTGTATTGTCCCACCCCGAGCACTTCACACTCCATCCCATGATTTGTTACACATGCAAATGTCTTTTAGGGGGCGGGATTTAAATTGGCAATGGGATCCACAGCTGAATTGGCCGGTTGTAATTGATGGGTGAGACTGAACACGGGATGTGTGGACAATTATATAAAAGCATACTCATGTGGAGGCAAAATCCAATCGATATAATTAAAATTCATATGAAACAACTTGTCCTTGGTGCCACTGACAACAGAGCATCTCCCTCAATCTTTTTCGTTTTTAAGAAACTAATTAACAATAAAATTTCCAGAATACCTAATACTACTTATTGAACAAAAAGGTCAGAAGCATTACATCAACCCATGCCAACTGAATTTAGGAGTTTATCACTTAGATATGACAAGTTATTAAATTATTCTTTTTTTGTGCTTTTTTGAAAGTAACCCTAGAGAAAAAATGATAATACATAAGAAACACAAAAGCAAGCTTGGGGGAGTAAGTAATGAATACATGTGCTGGAGGTTGATTATTAGAGTTCTCTTCTCCAAAGAAGGCTTGGCGTTGGGTTTTCCGTCCTCGGTGCCCCATATTTGTTGAAGCTAGCTAGAGTCTAGAGACAGAAGTGATCTGTTCGGAACAGTAGATCGCTTTGCTTTAGAAAAATAAAAGGTGGTGGGACTGTGAGTAGGCGACGGGTGGAGAGGGAATCGATCAGAGATGAAGGTTGCGGAGGAGGCGAACGAGAGACAGAGAGGGACACTGTCGGAGAGTCGCCTGTTTGTTTTGCTTTATCGGAAGCACCGAGAACGCTTTATTCCGTATTTGAGATTTTTTGTCTAGCCCAGTGTGGCAGTGTTAAGAGAGCCCGTGGACCCAGTTTTCTTTCTTTTGTTTTTACCGTTTTAAGAAAGGGAAGCCTTTCCTTTTAGGAAGAAAATTTTGTGTACTTGCACAAATTTCAATCACTTATATTCCAAAACATGATGCTTTGCAATTGGATTGTCAAAAAGAAAAAGGGATCCATTGGTATTGGAATGTCTAATGCTATTTGTATTAACTTTTAGCTAGGTTGAATGACGTTTTGTATTATATATGATAATCTTTCCATAATTTTCAAATTTGGACCTTACAAATAGATTTTTTTTTTTGGAAAAATAGGCAGAAGCCCTTCCATATATAAAATGAAGCACACAATATCCAAAGAAGAAGAAAACAGAAATATAAAAGCTACCCAAAAGAAACCCAGTGTCAGTATAGGTCTCAGCAGCATACCCGACATCCTCAACTAGATACTGAGCCCAGGACTGACCCATCAAGGAGCAGTATCAAGGTTTCAGCCTTTATTCATAACACGTCATCGACCCAACACAAGTACAGCCATACCTAAAAATCCAAAAAACAAACAACATGCCAATAACATAACAAGCATGTGTAGTATATGCACCACTGTACCAGCCAAAAATACCAGTACAGCACTAACAAAATGTGCCAACAAAGACAATGAAACAGCCCCTTTATTTCAGAAAATAGAAAACAACATACATAATAAGCCACAACACATGACTATGGCAACAAAGTAAAGACAACCCTTAGGTGACCATCAAAACAGGTACCAGTGGTACAGTGGTACCAGGAGGCATCTCAATAGCAGGCAAAGGAGAAAGGAATTGAAGTGACACCATATCTAAGTTATCAGGGGTCCAGACATGAGTAAATTGCATCCCATGCCTTCTTTTATTACATGACCAATAATCCAATAAAGAACAAATTAATTAGTAAAAACATATGTCTAACTGTAGGAAAGCATATGTGAACGCAGTTTTATTAAATAGTTTTGCATTGATCAAACAATACATAGAAATTAAGTCGTGCATAAGTTAGCTAGTGCGATGCTACAAATTCTAAAATAAAACAAATCTTAATATATAATTATTTTATATTATTCACATGGTAAAAAAATGGGAGCATTGCTATGGAAACTTGTCTAGCAATTTGAAATCAATTGATAGTTCAATAAACAATAAATTAATTGATAGTTCCAAAAAACATGGTATATATGAATTTCTTTTAATACTTAATCACTTTTGGATTAAACAATAAATTAATACTGACCTCTGAAATTAACCACACAGTACAGAAAAATAGAATATGTATATAGTTTATTCTTCCTTTTTTCAGTTGATCGAACAATATAAGGAAAACAAAATACAATAAACAGATCTAGAGTAGAACTAGGGTGTTCTGAAGCTCACCAAGTCTCTTTGTGAGTTTAATTCAAAAATTTATTGAATTGGCTTCAAACGATGCATCAAAACTGTTGAAATCAATCTACTTCACGAGTGATGCGTTTACATGTCAAATTTATAAATTTTCGAACTAATTTAGTATAAAGTCAAGCGGTCAAAAAAAGATGGTTTATAAGTTAATTTTAATGTGTTTATTTTTTATCATTTTTTGACCGCTTGACTTTATATTAAATTAGTTTGAAAATTTATAAATTTGATATGCAAATTCATCACTCGTAAAGTAGATCAGTTTCAACGGTTTAGATGCGTCACTTGAAACCAATCCGATAGGTTTTTGAATTAAGCTCACAAAGATACTTGATGAGCTTAAAAACACCCTAGTTCTACTCAAAACATATGTATATGTGATTCTTTATTTCTTCAACTTGATGAGTTCTTCTTACAAACGAAATAAGGTGAGGCGATTGGTACCAATCACAACGTTCATAAAAATATAATTTATGTAAATTTTACATAAGAATGACAATAATAGATATTTTAGATATATATTTCTTTTTAATCAAATACATATTTTAGATAATAAATTATGAAATATGCAATCATAATAGTATTAAATAAATTGAGTTGAAACACGACACTTCGGATATAATAAATCCCATTGACATATCACAGACTTCGACCAATATATATAATCATCGACTCAAAATTAAAATTAATAGAGACTCAATTTATTGCATTCCTCAAACAAGCATGATCGATATTCAGTTACAGAGAAATCCAGTTAACTTTGTAAAGCGGTCCAGAAATTGAAATTAGAGTCGCACAAATACTCGAAATCACAAGTAACGTAATATCAAATTTTCAATTAAACACACCAATTAAGCTCCATCAAATCAGATTCACAGTTCTCTGAGGAACAAAGGAGAGAGAATAGAAGGGAATCAAATTGATTCATCGGATTAGAAGGGACTGTCTTCATCATTTTTCTGGATTTATTGGGTTTGTTATTAATTTTTTGATAACCTGATAGTGGCTATCAGGTGTTATTGGGTTTGTTATTGCTTTAATTAATCAGAGTGAAGAAAAAGGAGGCGGCAGGGCCGCAGGGGTTTACAATTTGTTTCTTCTGGCAACTCAAAATAGAAAAAAAAAAAAAAAAAAAAAGAGTGGTAAATGGAAACCAGCGGCCATTAGGGTTTATAAAATAATTAAAAATATAATCTTAACGTTTTCAAGTATGAGAAAAGCATACAAAATAGTTACTAGAAAATTTACTATTAGTTCCTTCTTTTAGTTTTAAAATAATTTTATGTTTGGTTTCTTCATCAAAAAAGTAATAGAATTTATATTATTAGGAAATAGCTATGTAATAAGAAATAATATTCAGAGTGTTACAATTATAATTTTTATCACATTATTAAAAAATATAAATTATTAATTAAATAAAACGATATGATGTCAAATACTTATTTTTCTAACACAGAACTATGGGAAAATAACTAGAAAATCGCGAGGTTCACTTTAATGCATTAAAAGAGAAAAGAAGAAGAAAGATTGGGAACAAGTAAATAGCTTTTCATAAAAAAATAAAAAAAAAGCATTTGCACAGCCTTAAAGTCCTCAATAATCCTAAACTTGTTTATTAGAAACACACGGCTGAATGCCCAACTGTTAATACAAAATAAAATTAATATAAATGAGACAAAACAACAAGCCCAGAAGCCCATTCAACAGCTATTTCTGAGTTCTGACCCCACAATCTACTCTCCTCTTTCTCTATTTTCGTTTCTTTTTTTCCACCTAATTCAACTTGAGATCTAACATATAAAGTGTTATCTAAATCAATTTTATCATAATTTTCTAATTAAAAAACTATATAAAATATTTAATAAATTATGAAAAAAGTAGCTGGTGACTAATGACTGTCAAAATTATTCAATTAATCGAAACAACAGGTATATGTTTTGTGTTTCTGGCGAGTGCATATCATGAATGGAAATTTATGTTTTCTTTCAACACATTTGTTATAATCTCCATTTGTTGACAAGTATATATTCTATATGTTAATTATTCTCCGTTTTTTTAGTAAAGATTGGAGGTCAAATCACCCAACTATTTAATACCCTTGTTATTACAACAAATGATTTCTTCCATTCAGATTTCGAATCCAAGACCTTTCACATAGAGACCGTGTGCATTTGCCACTAGATCAAAGACTAGTTCTTAATTATTTCCTGTTTGTCTTAGTCAATCTTTATTACACATTCTTGGACCTATTGAAAATTTAAAAATATGAGTTCAATTGGAAATTGCATTTCCACAAGTTACTTTATGTATTCTGACTTGTACTTTTCACCTTGTACATTTTTTTTATCTTAAATTAAAAAGTTGAATAGAGAAACAATCAAGATAAAGAAGAGTAAATCCAAACACTAAGTTCACGACTCCGTTAGTAGGTGCCTAGCCAACTTACCTTCAAAAAAATAATCCTGAAGTTGATTTGTGCTTAACTGTACAAAACACGCAAATAATCTCTGGGCATTTCTATACATTTTCACTCAATACTGAAGTTAAAGAAAAACTGAAATCTTAATAATATCAATAAAATAAGGTTTTAGTTCAAAACCTGAACTCTTAATCATATCAATAAAATATAAATAAGTACTTTATCCTTATTTTTCTAAAACCAAGGAAGTTTTTTTGAGTGAAAAATGTTAATTAATGAAGTGACAATTAGAATTTATTAATGAAGTTCTTTATGTGGCATCAAACATCATATATCACGAACAACTAATGGTCATTCTCATTTTGTAACTGAGAATGACGAAGTAATTAGAGTTGCATACAGTAATTGACACCGACATTACTAATTAACAAGTCAATTTTGTTTTTCCAATTCATATTAAATACGGGTATGTTTGGATGGGAACTAAAATAGCTAGAATAGCGAAATTTGATAATTGTAGATGAGAATAGAGAAAAAAAAATAGTAATTTTCATATTAGTGTGAAAATAGTGCTATTTAGATTAGTACAAATGTTATTTGGACTTTACATTTGGAGTAGTCAATAGCAGTAAGCGAGAAATTATAGTTTTAATAAGATGTTAATTAAGAGGAAAGAAAAGGAAGTGCGTGGGGTCTCAAACGAATTATGACGATGTGGAGATAGCACAAGTGGTGTCAACTTTGTCATTTCGGAACTGTGTTGCAGGAGATAACACAAATGGTGTTAACTTTTTTTCTCTCTCTTCACACTTCCGAATAGTAGTTATTTCAACATTTACAAGGAATATTATAGAATAACAGCTAATCTAACTATTATGAATAGCAAAAATATTGGTTGGATGCACATTGTTATTCCAAATAGCCCATATTCTAGAATAACATCTATTCTTGACACATCCAAAAAAAAAAGGAATTCGCACTAGATTTGTACTTGTACTAATTTAATTTTTAGTAATGCATCTTGATTTAATTGTATTTTTGAAAATGCACTTTACTTTAATTTTTGTTTCTAATTATACATTTGGTTTCCAGTAATTTATATTGTATTAATTTTCTAGTAGTGCATCTTTCATTAATTTTATTTTAGTAATGCATATTGCGTTAATCTGTTTATTCTATGCAACTTGCTTTAGTTACGCGTTCGGTATCTTGTCCACCAAACTAGCGAGTAAAATATATTCATCGAAGATATAAAGTTAATTAAATGGCTCAAGTGAAAATTATTATAATAGTAATACTGAAAAATTACTATAAATTCGTAGTTAAATTTTCAGTGAATAGAATATGCATCTAGCGGCATTGATTACCATACTATAGTTAATTCTCGAACTTTTTTACGGAAAAAAAATATATAAGAGAAAGGAATTAGTAAAAGTTTCTATTTAAAAAATTTCACGTTCAACAAATTTTGAATAAAAAATAAATATTTTTGTCAAAATTCTAAATGTTTTACATATGAAAAATAACATGATGAGCCAGCATAAATCTCCGTAGAGATCGATGAACAAGACAATTCTATGTTTTGAAGTTTGTAATTAGCACCATATCCACATGATCCCTCTTATAATGAAAACTTGGAAAATAGGTAGATATTTTGAAAACTGAAATTGAATTTTCCTTTTTTTTTTAAATGTAAAACACCGTACCTTCAATCTCTGAAATTGGAGTGGTCGAATCGGATCGAATTTGATTTGATTTTATGTTAGAGTTGTCTGATAGACATCAATTAATGTAGAAAATTTTGAAATTCGTATGAATCAAGTGCGCACAAATTTTGGGAAATAAATCTGCTGTGATTCTTTGAAAATCACATATTATGTTATTCCAAATCTATTTCTTTATTTTTAAAATTTGAAATATTATACAGAAATAGATTTAGAGTGATTCTTAAATTTATTTCCCAAATTTTGATACTGATCCAACTAAATTTATTCCAGACCAGTAACGGACATTTACAAACAAAGTTCTGGGATGGGCTCCGGGAGAACATGTTTATCCTATACATATATAGCACACTGTTTATAGAGCTCGCTTGTTTAATTTTGCTTACCCATGTTTTTGGATTAGATGCAATAATGGGCCTTCGGCTCATATAGTTTCGGATTAGGTCCCAAACCGGGCCGACCGGACTTTCTGACTTAAATTTTTTAACAAAATATTTTTTAATGATATAAAAAATTAGACAAAGAATCCTCTTCATTTTACTATTTTTTTCATTAATGGTCAGTTTACTCTCAAGTGAACAATTAAACCTAAATTTTGTCAAATTATATAATGCACTCAATAAGCCCAAATCTGTTCCTGCTCATACTAGTGATAGGCCCAGACTTCATCGCTCGCAGTATACAGCTACAGCTCAACTAAAAACAGCTGAGAGCATCTACATCCCTAAAACTCTTAGAGTTTCTAAGTAACTACTAACTAATTTTCAGAAATTATAGGCTATGGAGTTTCTAAGGGTTCACATCCCTGAAACTAATTTAAGAGTTTCTAAAATGACACATCAGCAATAAAATAAAATAAAGAAAAAAATTAAGCGAACACCGGCCAATCATTTTGCCAACTCACAGTTTATAAACGATTTTTTATTAAGAAATTCTTGAGCACAGTTGCTAAATAAGAAACTGGTCTACATCCCTAAAACTGGTTTAGAAACTGCCACATCAGATTAGAAACTCTGATAATTTTAGAGATGTAGATGCTCTGATAAAAGCAATTATTTCTTAGTCCAACTTGTAGAATTAGACAGCAATTAAAGAAACCAAAGATACAGGACATAAGAAAAGACACATGACATTTACATGTTACAAACCTTCTACAAGATCGTTATTTCCAGTTTGGTGTATCTTTTTCGTCACGGCGATGACGCTTTTGTTTCGTTTTCTTTTTAACCCCACCAGACTTTAGATCTAGTAGTTTTCACCAAATACCAAAGACAAACAGTCCATAGAAAATCCATGTCCTATCAAGGAGTTCCTCACATCAACATAATTTAATAGAGATAATTGGGTTGAGGGTATGATCAACAGAATTCATATCCTCTGAGTCTGAGTTAACTCAAATATATTTAGAGTTAAATTCATGACCGTCCAATTTAAAACCGCACGAATATTAAAGGGGCCTCGTGCGCTACAGGTGTGGAACGGATTGGACCAAATTTTAATCGGACGGTTCAGAGATTAACTCCAACGGTGCATATATTAATGCAGAGAATACGGATTGTGATCAACACAATTACACCTGCCAGCATGAAAAATAAAGCCAATATTGAATAAAGAAAATAGTAAAAGAATAAAGAAAATATTTCAGCACTAAGTTAATATTTTCACCCTAAAAAAAGAAAATAGGAAAATAATAAAGAAAAGAAAAAAACAAAAAAAGGTAAATCTTGTAGATCTACTCGCGAGCTTTCTGAATTGAGGTCATATGTTGAAATCGGATACTCTAGCAAAAAGTTACACTCGTTTGAAGTTAAACCTGCTGATGATATCATATGCCTTAGGAAAATATGTTAAGAAGAGATGCCTTAGGAAAATATATATACAGGGAAAAGGTACTTTAGAAATAATAGGGATAGTTTAAAAAAGATAGATAGAAATGAATTATAACATGAAAGTGTGGATCAATAACATGAAATTTTTTTGTTTATTTCATCACTCATTGATCATACAAAAAAACTGTGTAAGATTATAAGCAAGATATTTTTGAATAATTATGTTGAACGTTCATACACGGTAGAAAGAAAATAGTGTATTATTACAAGGAAGATTTTTTCCGAAAAATTATGTGAAATATTCATACACGGTTGGTATAATAAAATCATATACAATTTTTTGAGCTTATTTATACACTGTTGTTAACCACAACTGCCTACAATTGTTTTTAATCGTACACAATTACTTAATAAACAACTTTTTATGAATGTTAGAGCACATTTATACATAATTTTTATTTTAATTAACGGTGTATGAATGTTGGAGCTCATTTTCGGACGCGTGTATTCTTACTTTATATACACACGGATTTAATGAAAATTTCTCTCATTCGTGTATGATTAGCGTTTATGTAGTAGCGAGTTAAGCCCCATCATTTTATAGACTGCAAAGTATTATTGTACAAGATTCATCCCTATATATTTAATTGTGTATATATCTTTTTGTTACTATAATTAAGCAGAATCATTTTAATATTTATTATGTTACGATATCATTAATTCAATGTTTTTATCATTTTTGTTTGAATGAGACCCCAAAAGTGACAAAATTGCTTTATTAATTTTTCAAATAAAAAAAATATATGGCAAATATATTTCTTGTGGTGTACTTCTGAGTTAATTTTTTTTTTAATGCTCCTCTCCTCGTTTTGATTTAACAAACTTTATTAACAAAAATTTGGATTCTAAAATTAAAACATTTTATCCCGGCCCAGACTTCTTAAAATAGCTAGTTGCACGGATTGGAAAACTTGATTCGTTATATAATTTTACTAGTATAGATGACAGCTCGATCCAAAGAATATTGTTTTTATTATTTTCACGTTTTATACCATTAATTGATGAGTTAATATTGTAGCATTTCTTCTATTTTTTACATATTATCAGACCTTCTTTCTTAAAAAAATAATGATCGGAACTTATTGCGTTATTTTTAACTGTATTAGCTAGATATGTCAAATCTGAAGTGTTAGCTAGATTGATATTAACAAGATATATATGTGTGGAATCTGAATGTAGGTACCTCATTATGTGACGTAGTTGTTCTAATTCTTATCCAAAAACACATATAATATGTTCTTTTTTTTCACTAGAACACTAAAACAACGATTACAAACTTATTTCGCTGTTATACATTATATTATTTAGACGTCTAGAAAACATATACAATTATTTTTTCTTTTTCTCTGAATAAAAAAATAGAAAAGCAAATTATATAATGGCTATTTTATTTTAAATCTTTGCTTTACGATCGAATATGAAATTGCAAAATAATTTACTAAATTAAGTTGAGTTAGATGCTCTAATTCATTCTGCTAGCTTGGAATATGCATAACAAATCAACCAGGATTTATTGAAATTGTATAAAAACATCGCTCTACAATTTATAATGATTAATATATTTTACCCTCCCAATTTTCAGCACGTCATATAATGTGTACATACAATAACATTTCAGAAAAAAAAAACAAAAAACTCATTAGCACTGACCACCCTTTTCCTTGTATGAACTCGTATAAATTCAGAAATTGAAACACGATCTTTTTTTTTTCTACGAAACCATGCGATCGAGTTGTCCCTTTTTTTTTTTTCAATTATTGATAGTCAAATCCGCCCATCTCGTCACGTGGTCCGCAATTTGCAATGTAAACAAAACACTCACATAGATTGAAATGTTTGGCCACCAAAAACTGCACCCCGTAATTCGTTCCATTTTCAATTACAGGAGTACAATATTTAAGACCAAGAACCATCAGTTCTCTGAAACTTTTAACTTCATGACAAGGAGATGATTCTCTGTGTTGATCTTCAATGCTCTGCAGCTCTAGGTGTTTGGGAAGCAGTAGATGGGAAATAATCATGCTCACTTTATAAATGTCATTACTCACCTGATATTCTGAGCTTAAAATCCCATCTCGCAAGAAGATGGACCAGAATGGAGCATTCAAATTATCTCTTAGAAACTCACCTAAGATTTTTGCTCCCCAGATTGATCCATTCATCTTCTTTGCTATCTCCCCTCCAATTTTTGCTAACTTAGGGTGGTCCTCAGGTTCAGCACTACCAAAAGCATGCTCCCTGAAAAACAACATATACTCGTCCTCAGAAAAGCCGTTAAGCATGATCGGCTTCACTGTCCCAGCGTCTCTAATGTTCTTTTCGTTAGTATAAAAAGAATTATAAGTTGCAAAAATGACCTTGCTTCCTTGTTTTCCACATCTTAAGCAACCCATCAGGGCATTCCAAACCATAGAATCGAAACCCAAAACATTGTCCATCACAAGTAAAAATTTCTCAGAGCTAAGGTTCTGCAGTTCTGCTTAAGCATTGCTAGCAGTGTATTCTCATCATAATTAGTTATGACGGAACTGTTACATCCCTTAAGAATTTGTTTAAAAATCGTCGGAGGAGGAGCAGGAATTTCGTGAGCTATAGGATGACAAATAGATGGACAACCAATGTAAAATTTCAAGGAAAAATGGGTTTGCACCGTTGGATCATAGAAACAGTGAAGGGCAAGAGTTGTCTTTCCTACTCCTGGTGAACCAACTATTGGAAGAATATCCACATTATTTTCTCTAGCCATGCTAGGTTCAAACAAGAATTTCATAACTTGGTCTCTTTCCATATCCCGATTTAATAACCTTGTGGGTTCCATGAAGAGGTACCTTTTCATAGGCTTTTCAGGTAGGGCATCCACCATGAGTAAGAATGCACACATATCAATACTTTTCAACAGTTTGAATACATCATGGAGTTCCCTGTGCTCATTATTACCAAAGAGCAAGGTTCTGATTGTTCGCTGGCGTTTGGTTGGACGATTGGGGGCGTTAGTAAGCAAATTGGTCCTACCTTCAGTACCAGCTATCATTGGAGGTGAACTCTGGTTATTGAAGGTACGATGATAGTACTCCCCAAGGAATGCTGCGTTTATTAATTGTGCCAACCACTCGAGCAACTTTTGGCTGGTAATCCGTCGCCCTCTTGCTGCATCGATGGCAGATTGGATTTTGATCACCTCTTGTTGCAGGCTATACAGGGCCACATCGAGTCCCTCCTGCATCTCATATCCGCTCGTGATTGAGGAGAAAACGCCACTTACTATCGTTCCTGCTGCACCCTCCATGGCTCCAGAATAAAACATGCTTGTTGTCCCCCCCATGCTGCAATATACCTCCTTTGTAACTGTTTCAAGGAATTCTTAGTGGGGTAAAATATAACTGCAAACAACCAGCCGAAGTTAAAGTGCCTTTCGACATTACAAATTGGATTAAGGTTCGAAAGTCTATCATAAAATTACAAGACGGATAATTTGTAGATTGGCAAATAGTTAGGGGTGAAAAGGTACGGATAATATCCGATCCGTATTCGATCCGTATTCAAAAAATTAGATGTGGATATCCGATATCTAAATATCCATGTGGATATGGATATATGGTTTTACATTTCAATTATCTGTATCCGAATAGTAGATATATACCATATAGTTTAATATATATTATGAACAAATTATGTTATTCACCATTATAATTAGATTAATATTATGAACTTTAGTATTTTTTAATAATATTTTTATATTTTTTAATAAATATCCTATCCGTATCTGTATTGTTTAATATCTTATTCGTATCCGAAAAATTAAAAAGGGTTATAGATTTTGTTTTACCACTATCTGCTCTGTTTTCGCCCTTGCAAATAGTACTCAAATGGTATTGCAAGTCTTTTTTTACACGATTTTATGGATATTTCTTTTAGAGTTTGCACAATCAACCATTGGAAAGAATTTAGTGAACTTAATTAACCGAACTACTCATTTATTGAACAAAGATTCTTTTTTTTTTTTTTGTAATTATGGTTCACAAACTACAATACTGTTGTATGCAGTAGATACTATTAATTTATTGTTATTAACTTGGAAGAACTGTCCCAAATTATTCACATTTTGGATTAGCAAAAACAGAATTGTAATTGGTAAAACGTGACAAGTTTGTCTACCCACCCCCCCCCCCCCCCCCCCCCCCCCCCCAACCAATTGACACAACTTTTTAAACGTGACAAGTTGGAAATGGGGGAACTTTTCAGCTAATTTATGAGAAGGTTCACCATGTCTATTATATATACTAAAAAACTAACCTTCACTTCTGTAGTAGTTGAAGTTTTAGAAGCACAAATGCACAATTGAGTAATATGGACGAAATGAAACTTGGATTTGGCACCTAGCTTGATGGTGGCACCTTAATTATTTAAGTTTTATCGATCCATTGCTGTGCTCATATATTAATAGATACAACGGAAGATGAGAAAGAGCGAGGTAAGTGACCCAAAATTTCAACGATACATACAATCCATGTGCTGATGATGGAACATATCATTTAAAGCTAGTATTGTCAGGTTGCTTTCATTAGGGGCTTAGGGCCGGCCAAACAATTAATGAGAGAAAGCGAAGGAAATCGGTGACGCGTTAGCAGAGATTCAAAAGTGAGAAAATGATAGTGCAGAGGCAAAACGCGTGTTACTTTCTTGACTTCACATGCTGCTCTGCAAACTTGCTCAAGTTCTTGAAATGGAGATCTCCATTATTGTCACTATATTTTTGCTTTCTTTAAGCAATAGTCTCATTTTCATATTATATTACGACTGAAGAGTTTCCTACAAGAATGATTTTATATGATTTGTTTTGAACATTATTTAAATTTATAGAAAAATGTAGTCACAAAGTTTTGCTACCAATTATTTTATCATGAGAGAGAAGGGGAGAGAGAGAGAGAGAGAGAGAGAGAGCACGATCATTTTCACCAATTACTGGAATACTGATACTGAAAAGAGAGAGCTGAAAGGAATTTTTTTTATAAACCATCATAAAAAAAAATAGAAAACCGAATTGATTGCGTACTTTTTAGCAAAAATTATCAGTATCGAAAATCAAATGAATTTCTTTATTGAGTGGTCCTAGCTAGCTAGCCACATCATAAAAAAAGACCATCAAATACAATTATATAACATAAAAGAGATGAAAAAAAATAGTACGACTATTTGTTCTCTCCTTCTTGACATGACGAGTGACGATCGACAAGTCGACAACTAATTTTCGTTACCCGGTTTCATGTTCCTCATCCTTGGCTAATATATCACACTGCAAAATTTACATTTTTAAAGTCAAAACAAAACAAATTAAAAAAATATTCGACAAAGTACATGCTGATCAATCAGCCTTTCCTAATGCCGATTAAACTATTTACTTGTAAAAATCAAATAATCTTGACCGCACTTATTACTTTTAGGTGCATATGTAACCTTAAGAAATATTGAAACTCTTTTGAACCGATGAAAAATTACACACAATACATACACTTAATATTCTTCTATATTCTTTAAAAAAAATTCAACAAAAAATCAATTTATTTTAAAATATATAACCTTAATACATTTTGTTCGAACTTAAAATTATATCCAAAATACCAAAATTATAATTTGAACATAAAAGCTAAATCGATCTTCTTTTAATGAAATTCAAATATATATTTTCTTATTTCGATTCTGAATTTTCCGTGTGAATTTAATTTTAAACATAATAAACTTCATCTAGCGCGGTGCACAGCGTTCACGGTAGTAAACTTGACATGCCCATGAAGAACATGTCAAGTCTGCCTTAATCTTTTTTACGGCTTTCGATTGAAATTATCTTGTCTGTGGTTTTTTTATATTTATATACAAGTTCTTGTAGAATCATCCTTTGTTTTGAAAAAAATTAATAAACCACAAAGTTGAAGTAATTAATTGCAGCAATGTTATCAATGTGAGGGTGTACACAGAAAATTATCCCAATTATTTTTGTACATTTTGAGACAAGCACAAGTCCTCTGTACCCCTCTGTACGTACCAGTTCAATCAAATATAAATAAGGACTTTGATCCTTATTTTTCTCACAAAAAAAAGGAAGTTCTTTGTGAGTGAAGATGTTAATTAATGCAGTGACAATTATAATTTATTAATGAAGTTCTTTATGTGGCATCAAACATCATATATCACGAACAATTAATGGTCAGTTTCATTTTGTAACTAATAATGACGAAATAAGTAATTAGAGTTGCATGCAATAAGTGACACCGACATTACTAATTAAGAAGTCGATTTTGTCTTTCCAATTCATTAAATACTTTTGTAAAATTCATCATTCTACTATTTTAGTGCAAAAATAACACTTTTATTTTTATTATTAAAATATTATTATTCTATCACAGTTCAATTTTTACTATTTGAATAGTATTATGTTAAAACTATTTCTTCTCAAAGATTAGAGAACCCAGGTAGAAAGACTCTAACAGTTACAAGGGCCAGAACCAAGCACTTTTCGGATCATTGTTGGACCCCAATTAAAGAGAAATGCAATTTAAACTAATTCGGCTTCATGATCAGACGGTTGCTATTCGAGCGATTCTTCATTTTGTTCTATTCGAACCAAACAAAAATAAAGCACACCACTAATCACAAAGATATTCAAGATGGTACCGGATTACAATGCCATAGCGATTCAGTCTCCTTTTCATCTCGCTCTTTAATTTTGAACTGTATGATGGCGTTGCAACATAAACATATTATAAGAATAAAAACAATCTTATACAAAATAATATTTTTATAAAAAAATTAAACTAAATAAAAAATAATATTTTTTAAATAATATTTTTTAAATAACATATAAATATAAATAACATTTCTTAATGATATATTAAATGATATATTTTTTTTTTGAGATATTTTAACAAAGCATCTCAACAAAATACCATATTAAATGAGAAATAATATTTCTGAAATGATATAAAAAATAGAAAGAAATTAAGTTAGCATATGATTAATTATCACAAAAAAGGCTGTTTGCACCCCCAGCTATGATCTTAACTACATTATTTTTTTATTGCTCATTTTTTTTTTTTTTAGTAAAGATTGGAAGTCAAACCACCTAACTATTTAACACCCTTATTATTACAACCAAAAGATTTTTCTCATCCGGATTTCGAACCCATAACCTCCCCATATTTATTGCTCATTCCTTTCTTGCTCAATTCTTGTTTAATCATATCAGACTTCGATCCGTATCCAATCCGTTTGCACCCCTATGATCTCAACAACATAATTTTTTTCTGAAAAAAGGCACTACGACGTGCCAATTTGCATTAAACAAAAGAGTTTTAAAACATTACACCACAGTCATCCTCATTTCTACCTAAAACCAAAATAAAGACAACAGATGAGAGGGCTCAACCAGCAGCCTCCTTGCCCAAATGTTTACCCCCCAATCCGTCATTCTGGTTTCCACTAGTCAATCTATATCACCTGGTACTAAGACTATTCCCAAAATCACTAGTACCAAGTACCAGTAACCCTCATCACTACCACTAGCAGTTAAGAGTTGTACTATAGTTATTACAAAGCATAGTACCTGTTCGGCAGACAAGCTTAAGCTTCCTTAAGAGCCTAATGACTCTTAATCCAGCCGAACAAGAGTTCCTTAGATGGGATTAAAACACCTCCTTAGCAGAAATTCTTAAGGAAGGTCTACTCCTTAGTCAATTTGCCTCCTTTAGGGGTTCCTTAGCTCATTTTCATGGTCTATAGTACCCTTGTAAAGTGTGCTCCTTAAGCACCTGTGAATTGTTTATTATTTTTTCATTTTCTTCTTCCTTTTGGGTGCACGCAATCCAATGAAGAAGGAAAAAAGATCTCATTTTTGTAGCTCAAATCATCGTTGAATCTCCAATTAACTCACAAAACTGAGGGTATAGAAAGCTTGAGGATGAAATGCTCTTTCTATTGAGATCCCATTCACAGTACCTTTTTCGTTTAATTTGTCTTTTTTTTTTTCATCGTGCTCGCATCTCTTTCATTTTGCTTTTCTAATGGTGTGTACTTCAAACTTGAAGAGATCTCTTGTGCTGCTTGTATCCGATTGAGCTTTCATGTTGACCTCCATCTTACAAAGAAGATTATGGATTTCTCAACTATTCCTAAAAAACAACCTTCATTACTAAATTAGTCTGCACAACTTTTGCAAGAATAAACACTTTTGGTAGATAAACAAAGGAAGAGATGGTGAAGAAATCGATCTAATTTGAAGAATTTCTAACCTCAGAAAAAAATGTCAGAGATTAATTTATTTATTCTTTAATTTTTTAACAAATTGTTTTAATTTAATACAGCATACGGTTTGCTATAACTAAATTGTTAATTGCAATCAAAATCAGGTATATTGCAATTAACTATATAAATCTTTATTATATAACAACAAATAATGCAATGGACAATTTGGTCTTTGTACACATATGATGCTAAAAAATATTTTTTTATTCATTCTAATCTTGTATCCTTAATCCAGTGTCTCACCGAACACAAGCTCCTTAGTAAAGATTAAAACCTTAAGTCTCGCATGCTTAATCTACGTTGCCGAACAGCCCCATAGAGTTTATGACACAAAAGATCAATGTTTGAAAACTTTAAGTTTCTCCATCAAAGTACTACTACATATTCTCATCATCTTCCACTGATGTAGTGCTACCCTATCTTCATCACTACCAATCAACCGGGATCCAGCAATGGATTGCTTATCCTACCTCTTCCTTAGTAGCTTCTAACCAATAAAAAACAAGGAAGATTATTACAAAAATTAAACTTCTATTAGTTGTAACTTTAGCACCATTAAAATATCATTCATGTGTTTTCAGATTGTCCAGCACACTACACTAATCATCATTAAGCAATCAGTTCTATGTACCCCTTTCAATGTATATGCAAATGCAATAATGTTTTCAAAAGTGGACCAATTGTCAAAAAAAAAAAGGTGATTCACAGTTTCAACATCAGTGACAGTGAGTTAAGCCTGACCAACCTTTCTAACTAAATTGTCTTGAATTTTATTTCTAGACAGTAACCACATAAAAATTATAATTTTATTGGTGATAAGTAAATAGCACCAAAGCAGATTTCTTTCATGACTAACACCCCTAAAATTTAAAAACTTGTATAAAGATTTAACGGAAAAATCCCCCTTGGAATCCCATCTCCAAGATATTTTATCTTGATTACGAGTAAAGAATGTCTGACTGATCATATCAATAACTTCAGCCCATTCTTAGATCAAAACCCTGATAAAACCCTTCTAAAACTCATTTCCCCTTGTGATTGTATTACATCTTGGAGAAAAATGATGGGGATATTTAATAGCTAGAATACAATTTTGGAACCAGATATCCAGAAAGCACTGATCTCACCTACATTCTCTGCTTGATATCTACATTTGGCACAACACTTTGCTCTTGCTCGACCTCTTCAATCTTACTAAATACCTCACCAAGTTGAGAGATCAATTTAGTAACATCTGAATGGTTCTTCTCCAGTAATGACATCAGTGGAGAATTTGCAACCTGAACAGGGATAACAGGAGGCACCAGAAACGGGTGCACCAAAAGCTGAGAAATGCTCCACCTGTCATTGCGATCCCACGCCAGGCACCGTTTAATGAGGTCAATAAGCCAGGGGTTTGGTAACGGTGGGTATGATATCTGGTGATTTTTATTGGTAATCACATTGAATTTGGCCCAGAAGGTGTTGTAATCAGCAAATGGGGGTTTACCATATACCATTGAATAGAGGATGCAACCAAGGGACCATATGTCAGAGGAACGGCCACATTTAATAGTGTTGCCATTCACGTCTTCTTCGTTGCATAGAAATGCTTCTGGTGACATGTAGTTCAGTGTGCCAACCTTTATGTAGGCAAGGATAAAATATAGTTAAATTACTAGCTAAAGCAAGGGTAACTGTTTTATCGGTATAATACAGTGCCAGTTAAAACTGCTACTGATGAGATCTGCCTATTTCTTGTTCTGGCGAAGTCCTCAGGAGACAGCCCTCAAACCATACAGAAACAAATGTTACAAGATCCCCTATCCCACCAACCATGAAGTTATCAGTAAACCCTTCCCCTTAACCCTTTGACAGCATATAAATGAGTATGGCAAGTATAACATCAGTGTCATTTCAACCTATATAACACCAACTCCAAAACCTATCGAATCGACTTCAAACAGTGAATCCAAACTGTTCAAACCGGATCTATTTCATTAATTGTGCGTTTACATACAAAATTTATAATTTTTCGAATTTATTTAGTATCAAGTCATGCAGTCAAATGTACGAGTTTTTAAGTTAATTTCAATGCTTTCATTTTTCAACATTTTTTACCGCTTGATTTGATACTAAAATAACTAGAAAATATAAAAAAATTGCATGTAAACGCATCACTCACAAAGTAAATCGGTTTGAACGGTTTAAATTAGTTGTTTGAAGTCTATCCAATTAATTTTGTAGTTTGTGTCATATGACACCGATGTTATACTAGCCGGACTCCATATAAATATATTACAAAACACCCATGAAACCCCAGGAATTGCACTGTGTACATGTTTGCCGCTCAGGAGCGGTTTGTGTACCACACATTCAGGTATAAGTACCAGAATGGCACTAGAATACCCAATTTTGTTTTTTTTGTTTTTCCTTCATAGTGAAAAAACTTTTTAGGTCAACAAAAACAAACAAATAAAAGTTAAGAATTTCCAACAGATTTGAACCTGTGAGTCACGCTGGATGTTAGTGGTGTCATTCATGATGACCTTAGCTATGCCAAAATCAATCAGCTTTAGGGCGCCACGCACCAGTAAAAAGTTGGCCGGCTTCAAATCTGAGTGCACTATCCTCTTTTCATGAATTGTATTTACTGCATCAAGCATTTGCTGCTCCAAAAGTTGGCTTTAAATGCCCACTAACAATTTCATTGATAAAAAATGTATTTGCAATGGGTCAAATAACCGTAATTCCTAGATCTACTCTTTTATTCTCATGAAATCCTGTAAATTACTATAATATTCTAATCATACTTATATAAACTCTTAATCACCCTAAAATCTTAACCCCATCTCGCTCCATGTTGGTATTTTGTATGTAGTTTTGGGTTCTATTGGTAAAATAGGAATATAGAGAAAGTCTAGGGACTTGATTGTAAGATGTAAGCCCTATATAAGCCCAAGAGGTTATTAATAAAGAACTAATTTTCATTTTGGCTGAAATCTACTTGGTATCAGAGCCAAGAGCCAAAAACTCTAACAGAAGAAAAGTGAGCCAAAAAGAATCCTTTATTGTTTAATGGTTCGGGCTTATATAAGCCTTACAACGCACTCTTACAAATAACACCCTAGATTATCCCGTAATGTCCTATTTGCCAATAGGTCCCTAGAAAACCCCGAAAACACGTAAACATACAAAATATTTCAACACTCCCCCTCAAGATGGGCGAAAGATATCCACTAAGCCCATCTTGTCACATCCTCTCGCTAAGTCCAACGAATTGAGTCCATTCGTCAGACAATCTGCTGCTTGGTCTTTGGTTGCAACATGACCTAACTCCAGGAGTCCACTGGTCAACTTCTCCTTGATGAAGAACCTATCGATCTCGATATGCTTGGTTCTATCATGCTGCACTGGGTTGTTGGCGATACTGATGGCTGACTTGTTATCGCACCACAACTTCATTCGGGCCCCTTGGTCCATCTTGAGCTCCACCAGCAAGGCTCTCAACCACAACATCTCTGCCACGCCTAAGGCCATGGCCCTGTACTCTGCCTCGGCTGTGGATCGCGCAACCACTGTCTGCTTCTTGCTCTTCCAGGAGACCAGATTGCCTCCTACAAACATGCAATATCCAGACGTGGACTTCCTGTCATCAGCACAACTAGCCCAGTCTGAATCACAATAGCCCTCAATGCTCAAATGCTCATTCTTCCTGAAAATCAACCCCTTTCCTGGTGCACTCTTCAGGTACCTCAGAATTTGGTACACAGCATCCATGTGACCCTCTCTAGGGTCATGCATATAGCGGCTCACCACACTCACAGCAAAGGATATGTCGGGATGAGTGTGGCTCAGATAGATCAAGCGGCCCACCAATCTCTGGTACCTCTCTCTATCAACTGGCTCTCCTGCCTCAGCACCTAGCTTGGACTTCTGGTCAATGGGAGTAGTCGCGGGCTTACATCCCAGCATACCTGTCTCTGTGAGCAAATCTAGCACATACTTCCTTTGAGATAACACAATCCCCTCTGCACCACGGGCTACCTCAATCCCAAGGAAGTATCTCAGCTGTCCCAAGTCCTTTACCTCAAACTCCTTGCCCAATCTGGCCTTTAGCTGAGCAATCTCACTCTCATCATCACCAGTGATAATCATGTCGTCCACATACACCGCAAGCATCGTAATGTGAACTCCATGTCGCCTAAAGAACACTGTATGGTCTGCATTGGTCTGCCGATACCCCATGCCTACCATAGCCCTCCTAAACCTGTCAAACCAGGCTCGAGGAGACTGCTTCAGCCCATATAGAGATTTCTGGAGCCTGCACACCTTGTCAACCGTTTGTTTCGTGCCAAATCCCGGTGGGACCTCCATGCACACCTCTTCCTCCAAATCACCATACAAGAAGGCATTCTTCACATCAAGCTGATGCAACTTCCACCCTCCATTCACTGCCAAGGAGACAAGTGTCCGCACTGTGCTCATCTTCGCCACAGGTGCAAAGGTCTCATCATAGTCAATGCCATAAGTCTGACTGTACCCCTTTGCTACCAATTGGGCCTTGTAGCGCTCAACCCGACCTTCCGGGCCTTGCTTCACAGTGAAGACCCACTTGCATCCAACCGCCTTCTTGCCTGGTGGTAGTGACACAAGTTTTCAGGTTTTGTTCTTAGCAAGAGCCTCAAGTTCCTCTAACATGGCAGTTTTCCACTTTGGATCCTCTTTAGCAACCTGCCAGCACTTAGGAATAGAGACAATGTCCAAAGATGCAATGAATGCTCCATGTGCAGGTGATATGTGAGAATAAGAGACAAACTGAGCAATGTCATGTGGAAAACCGTATCGGTCAGGTGGAACCCCCGCATTGGTGCGAGAAGTTCTCCTTACCGATAGGGGGAGTGGGAGGAGTAGAGAGAGGAATCATATCACCTGTGTACTCTGGATCTGAGTTGGATGGTGTAGGTGTCTCAGGAGTCGGGGTAGGCAGGGACAAGGGACCTGGCACAAGCGGCGCTGTAGGCACGACCCCCTCATTCTGCTTTTGTCTCCTCTTATACACTCTCAGCTCCCCCTGAGCTTGAGTTCCATCATTTCCGGGATCATTCCCTTCCTGTTCCGGCACAACGGCCGACTCCTCATCAATCGGACAAGAGACATCCCCCACACTCACCATCCTCCTCTCACTACCTGTGCTAATCTCCCCCTCTCGCCTCATACCTCCTGTATCGAGCGAGTCTCCAAAAGGTGAAGTGACCTGAGAAGAGTAGTATGGCTCAAGCTCTCGAAATGTAACATCCATACTAACGAACAACCTCCTCTCCACAGGACTCCAGCAAACATACCCCTTTTGGGTAGCTGAATACCCAACAAACACACACTTCATAGCCCTTGGATCTAGTTTGCCCACATTTGGTCTGTTGTCCTGCACAAAGCACACACAGCCAAATGTTTTGAGAGGGAAAATATCACCATTCTTACCTCTCAGCATCTCAATCGGAGACTTCCATTCCAATACCCGCGAGGGCATTCTATTGATCAAGTAAGCCGCTGTCAGAACTGCTTGCCCCCACAAGTATTTGGGAACCTTCATCGACATCATCATACTCCGGGTCACCTCAAGTAGGTGCCTGTTCTTCCTTTCGGCCACCCCATTCTGCTCTGGTGTGTATGGGCAAGTGGTTTGATGCTGTATTCCCTGAGATGTTAAGTACTCTCCAAACGCCTTGTTGATGTACTATGTCCCATTGTCAGACCTCAATACCTTCACAACTGCACCGTATTGAGTCTGGACTCCTTTGTGAAAATCTTTGAAGCAAGCAAGCACATCACTCTTGTTTTTCATCAAATAAAGCCAAGTCACACGAGAAAAACAATCAATAAAGGAAACAAAATATCTAACTCCATTTAAAGTAGTTGTGGGACAAGGACCCCATACATCTGAATGTACCAACTCAAAAGAAAAAGAACTACTACCAGAGCTAGAATAAGAGCTTCTGGTGTGTTTCCCTAACTCACATGCATCACATACCAACTTTTCTTTATTAGCCTTTTCAAACAAAGGCGGATACAACCTACTCAAAACAGAAAAAGACGGGTGACCCAACCACCTATGGTGAAGCAGCAGTAGATCCTCCACACTCCTCCCAACTCCTCCAACACCCTCTACAATGGACGAAAGAGCGGAGTCCAAACTCTCCCTATCCAAGTACCATAGCCGCTATGCCATGTGCCAGTCCCAAGCTTCCTGCCCGTCCCCTTCTCATGGAAGACCACCTTAGGAATATCAAAAGAGACAACACATTTTAGTTGAAGAATAATAGCACTTATGGATAAGAGATTTACTGGAAAAGAAGGAGCATGCAAAACATTGGACAAAGTCAGTGAGTTGGTACATCGCACAGTACCCTTACCCACCACGGGCTGGGCCGTACCATCTGCTGTCTGAATACTCTCAGGGACTGCCAGGTGAGTATAGGAGAAAAACTCCCCAGCAGTACCCGTCACGTCTAGAAGCACCTGAATCAACGATCCATGGTGATCTAGTGGTGGGTATAGAGGCAAGGGCGTATGAGTCACAAGTACCTGATGCTGAATGAGCATAAGAAGCAATGTTACCCCTGGGTAAGGACGAGGTGGATGCATCATCGGCCACACTCTTTCCATCTGCAGCTCTTTGCTTCCTCTTCAGTGCCTCCAAAAACTCATGATCCTCATCAGTGAAGACCACACCTGCCTCCTCCTCTTCACCTGCTACCATCAGATTTGCCCGGTAGCCTCCTCTTCCACCTCTGCGACCCCGACCACGACCGCGATCTCCAGACTGGCCGCGTCTCACCTTTGGTGGCTTAGTGCAAGCTGACTTCAGGTGGCCTACCTCTCCACAATTGTAGCACTCCCGGGTCTCACCTCTAGACCTGGTGTTTCCCGAGTTGGAGACAGCTAGAGCCGACTTCACCCCTGGAAGTCCCCCTGCCCCAGCCTGTAGCGCGATCCGGGTCTCCTCCTGTATCATGGCCGAGACTGCCTCATCAAGTGAAGGGATCTTCGGCTGTGCTAGTAACATCGCACTCCTCTGCTCGAATGCTGGGGCCAGACCCCTAATAAACCCCATAGTCTTGTCCCGCATCTCAGCCTCGGTCCTCCTGCACGCAGGGTCAGGGCAACACAATGTCCTATCGCAATGGTCATGCTCCAGCCATAAGCGCTCCAACTCTATGGCATACTCCTGTACAGACCTCTCCCCCTGTACACAAGCAATGATATCTCCTTTGATCTGGTAAACTCTTAGATTGTTCCCCACTCCATCATACGTCTTTCTCAGTTTTTCCCAGACAAGCCTCACATCCTCAATGCCATCCACATTGGCTGCAATCTGTGGTGTCATCGACCTCAGAAGCCAGATGTATACCAGCATGTGAGTGGACCTCCACTCATCCCATGCCGGAGTCCCCTCAGCCGGCTCAGTAATCGCTCCAGTCAAGTACCCCTCCAGTTTCCTCCCTACCAGAGTGTACCTTACCCGACGCGACCAGCTCAAATACGAAGCTGGACCATCGAGTTTCACATCAATTGGTGGTAGCTCCACCCTCGGTGCTGGCCTTGGCGCGCTCTCACTAGCAGCCACCTTGAATGCCCTCATCAGCATAGTGATCTCTTCCCCACTCAGCTTCCCCAAAGCTTCTTCCATGGGATTCTTGGCCTCCTTGCCTGAACTCGTGAGCCATCGATCAGACTCAATCTGCCCACACAGTTTTAGTTAAACTCTCTTTCTTCTTCCTCAAGACCAGATCTTGTACCCTCAAGATCCGATCCTCATCACCTCTAACCTCTTCCCCTTTCTTTTAGCCCGATCTTGATCTTATCTCATCAAGATTCGAGCTCAAACAACCGATCAAACCCTATCCAACCCCGCTTCTCGGGTATCGTGGGGTATAAGCCCCCCACGCCGGCCAAATCACAAAACAGGCACCCCCCCTTTACCTTTCGGCCTAGAGAGAGAAAGAGGAGGTGAGTAGAGAGAGAGAGAGGGGGCTGTCGGCCTAAGAGGAAGAAGAGAGAGAGAGGGTACTGTTACTAGTGGGTCGGATCAGGCCAGTTCGGGTTGAACCAGTAGCAGATCGGACCAGTTCGGACGAACCAGTGGCAGATCGGACCAGGCTAGGCGACCAGCAGCGGAGCTAGGCGGCGCCGTGGCTAGGCGGAGAGGCCCTGGATCGCCGGCCCGAACCCTAGCAGAAGCGGCGCACCCTAGCAGAGGAGGTTCTGGCAGCGGCCAAACCCTAGGCAGAGGCGGATCTGGCCTTGGCGGCGGCCTGGCGGCGACCTGGCGACGGCCTGGCGGCGGCGATCGGCCCTGGCGGCGGCTGTGCTGACTCAGGCAGTGGCAGCGGTGGTAAGTGGCGCTACAGTAGCGAAGTGCTACAGTAACGGGTTTTACTGTAGCTAACCCTAACCCTAATTAGGCTCTGATACCAAGAAGAAAAGTGAGCCAAAAAGAATCCTTTATTGTTTAATGGTTCGGGCTTATATAAGCCTTACAAATAACACCCTAGATTATCCCGTAATGTCCTATTTGCCAATAGGTCCCTAGAAAACCCCGAAAACACGTAAACATACAAAATATTTCAACACTAACCCTAACCCTAGCCGCCACAGTACTGCCTCTTCGCCGCTACAGTAACCGCCACTCTCTCTCTGGCCGTGTTATTGTAGACATGAGATATCAGCAGATCAATGCAGACCATACAGTATTTTTTAGGCGACATAGAGGTCAACATCACGATGTTTACTGTGTATGTGGATGACATGATTATCACAGGTAATGATGAAAGAGAGATTGCTCAGCTAAAGGAAAAGTTGGGAAAAGAATTTGAGATAAAGAATCTAGGCTCAGTTCGATACTTCCTTGGAATTGAGATAGCTCGTGGAATAGAGGGGATAGTTCTGTCTCAGAGAAAGTATGCACTAGACCTTCTCACAGAGACCAGAATGCTGAGATGCAAGTCTGTAGTTGCACCCATTGATCAAAAAGCCAAGTTGAGTGCAAAAGCAGGAGAGCCAGTTGACCGTGAGAGGTACTAGAGATTGGTAGGCCGTCTGATCTATCTGAGTCACACCCATCCCGACATATCATTTGCAGTGAGTGCAGTGAGTGTAGTGAGCTGCTATATGCATGACCCTAGAAGTGTCACATGGATGCCGTGTACTACATTCTGAGGTACCTGAAGAGTGCACCAGGAAAGGGGTTGATCTTCAGGAAGAATGGGCACTTCGGCATTGAAAGCTATTGTGATTCTAATTGAGCGAGTTGTGCTGATAACAGAAAATCCACTCAGGATACTGCATGTTCGTAAGAGGCAATTTGATCTCGTGAAAGAGCAAGAAGCAACCAGTGATTGCAAGGTCCACAGCAGAAGCAGAGTACAAGACCATGGCCTTAGGGGTTACCGAGATGTTGTGGTTAAGAACCCTGTTAGTAGACCTCAAGGTGGATCAAAGGGCTCAAATGAAATTGTGGTACGACAGCAAATACGCAATTAGCATTGCAAACAACCCCGTGCAGCATGACAGTACCAAACATGTGGAGATTGATAGGTTTTTTCATCAAGAAGAAACTGAATAGTGAACTATTAGAGTTGAGTCATGTAGATACTAGAGATCAAGTAGCTAATTGCATCACCAAGGGACTTAGCTCATTAAATTTATCTAGATTGTATGACAAGATGAGCTTAGTGGATATCTTTCGTCCATCTTGAGAGGAAGCATTCGTATTTTGTATCTAGTTTAGAGGCCTATTGGTAAAATAGAAATATAAAGAAATCTAGAGACTTGATTGTAAGATGTAAGTTCTATATAAGCCCAAGAGGTCATTAATAAACAACTAATTTTTATTTTGGCTGAAATCCACTCTCCACGACCGTCCGCTTCTTCGATCACAATGAAGGATAAGGAGGGTTGTTTGGTGTTTTTGGGAATCCATCATCGGTAGCATTAAAGATATGCAAATGATAGTTTCTCATTTAAGGTATGCACAATATTTATTTATTTGGGGTGATGATGTGCCGCTTTTGCCCAATAATTAATTTTATAACTCCACCAAATTGGATGCCAGAATATTTCATTTAGCTTTAACCTGAAGGAAGAGTGATATCATATATTCATATAGTCATGACCAAAAATGAGGAAGGAAAACATAATTCTAAAAAAGAAAAACAAACTAAATAAAAGATTAAAAAGACTAGTTACCTTCCAGTAAAACCTGAACCAATTCTCATCTATGCACATGGTAGATTTATTGGATTCTCTCCACTTTTGGGAGATCATATGTGCGAGGTCTATCTCTCCATACTCTAGAACGATGTATATGTAGTGATCTTCTCTTATTCTTCCTTCTTTCATTTTAGCTGAGCTTTCTAGAAGCATTAAATTTTTATCTGTAATCTGTAAACAAAATAAATTCCAGTAACTATTATTGTCTCAGTAGTGCTTACATTATGATTACGTAGCAACTGTAATGCACTTCTGATTGTTGCTTCAACATAGTACTTTAACCAGAATATTGTGCCGACACAACTTAAGCTTGAATTGGAGAGGTCTTCTAGGAAGGAAACACTACCACATATTGGAAAATCAGTAACAGAGAAGTAACAGTACACGGGGCCGACATAGGACTAGTCTCAGACACCATCCATTATGGACTATGGTAATCATGGAAAATAAAGAAGCGAACAAATATGGTGCCAACAGGCAAAAACCATGCACTGAGGAACTGTTTACAAAGAGTTCGGCTCTTTTTTGGCTGGAGGTTTGTAACTTCAAAAAAAAAAAAGTACGGTATGGTCTTTTGATTAATGAGCCTAATAAGATGGCTACTATGAAAAGTTGGTTGTGATCATAATGAGGATAGGGAACCAGAAGAGATCAATGTACATGAGGAACTTAAGTGGCTATAGGGCAAAATTTACAATCCTTACATTTAAAACTTTTTCAGGTAATGGGGATTTTTATCATACTTTTTGAAGGAGAGCTTTGTTGAATATGGCAAAGAGTTAGTATCAGGTGCAGTTGAACTTTTCGAGGACTGTTTATTTTCTCTTATTGCATTGGCTGTGCTCTTTCTCTTTTCTTGAGGAACATAAATACAGAATCTCAGGGGTGAAGCCATGGCCCAATTTTTTACTCCTTTTTTTCTTTTTACCTAATTTTGCAATTGAATTAGAGGGATAACTAAGACATGTGTATTAGATCTATATGGTATTAATGAAGCACGTACTTCACTTTTTGGAAGGCGCATTCTTAAAGGTAAGAAAGAAAAGAAAAAAAAATATGAATGAAGGTGGATATATTTCTTACAGTTATAGACATCATACCTGATAATCTATTAGTTGTATGATGTTTCTCTTCCCCTTGAGCCTATTTAAATACTCGATCTCCTGGTAAAACCCAAATGCGGTGGGATAATCCCGCCCCTTGAGTTTGATCTTTTTCAAGGAGTATATGGTAAAATCAATGGATATAACCTTGTACACCACACTGCTGCCTCCTGAGCCAATTTTACCAAGCTTCTGGTACAATTTACCATTGACCTTAAAATACACATGTCGGTCATACCCCTTTTTCTTCCAGGTCTTTCCTTTCTCCCCTTTCTTGTCCCTTTTTCCGGTTGCTGGCACTTGAGATGGTTTGAAGACTTGCTTTGTCTCCTTGCTATCATCAGGAATGATTTCTGAATTCACTATGCTGTTTTGACAGGATTGTCCTGAATGGATAGATACTTTGGTGGTGCAAGAGGAGTGCATGACTGAGCAATGGTTTGCCGGCCTGATTTTGTTATTGCTCTGATTTCGGGTCTGTACTTCCTGTTTTTGGGTTGCATTAGATGCCTCAATTTCTATTATGAGATTTGGGGGGTTCTGATTTTGATCTTCTCCTGACAATGTGAGGGACTGCATGTTCGAGGACATGTTGTCTAGTATCTTTTCAGCATTAGGCTTTGAAATATTATCTGTATTAAAGAATAAATATATTAACAATATATATAACAAATGTGTTATGTAGCTTCACAATTCAACAACTACAAGGACATTGATAAATAAATCAGCAAATGGACAAATAGGTATAAATTATACATACTCTGAGGTGAATAATCAACTATATAAACCAGGTCTTTCTTAGAACAATCGTTAAACGAGACATGTGGGGAAACCAATTTGGAGTCGCGGACATCTGTTTGAGGTGAATCGTCAACTATATAAACCAGGTCTTTCTTGGTAAGAGAAGGTTTTGAAGTGTAACTTTTGACGGTCGAGAAACCACCACGCACCTTGTCCTTGGTAAAATTGATTGCATTGTACTTGACATGTTAGAAATAATATTCATCACTATTATATGTTGAATCGAATAATATTTTCTCACAATGTACATGGATTTCAATCTCACCTTTCAGTGAAAAAGCTCAAAATAGATGAAGCTGACAACTAAGCAATTCAATTTCTAGTTTAACTATGGACTTGTAGGCAATTTCCAACAAAAACACTGAAAAGAATAACCGACTCTAAACCCTAGAAATGATAATTGATTTCACTTCCTCAAAAAAGAAACCCTGTGATCATCATTCAGCTTGAGCAAATGAATAGACACCCTAGGCTATGATTTGTACAAATTAGTGACAAATGAGGTGAGAAAAGAGCTCTATGAATGAATCAATTAAACTGTATCCCTACAATTAGAGAAGGTATGAATAACAAACTTCATAATCTGAATTGACCAAAAAAACCTCATAATCTGATCATACGAAACTATTAAGATGCCTTTTATATGATGCCTTTTACAAGAAAACCAATTCCAACATTCAAAAAATCCACTCCAGTCCTCTCAGAATATTAAAATCATTGCCACATTTAATATCATAAAAGCCAAGGAGGAAAAGAAAAGAATACTTGTCATGCTGAAAATTTGATCAAATATTGTGCCTTTTTAAAAAAAAATGAAAATCAACTAATCCATATTTTAAAACCCATACCTGTCATTCTTTTTTTTTTCTGGTTTTGACAAATAATCAAAGCAAATGTGATGTAATATAAAAGGCATCATATCAAAATATTACAGCCTATACATCTCTCATGAGTGAGAAAGTTAAGCATTTCAGTTTTCTTACATCACATCAATCAATTTTGCTATGCCCAATAAGATCTTTAAACCTCTAACATAAAAACATAAACTCTATGTCAAAACATCAGAAACAGAAAACCATACGCTTGGCACTGGGCGATTTCAAATCAGAGTAATTAGGCCCAGTATCAAGCTACACATATTATACGTTCACTTGAGACCCAACCATTAATATAGAAATGGTTAAATCAAACTCCAGAAAACTGACTGTAATTATTGACTCAGAAGCTCAATTAACCCATTGACTGATAAGTATAACCCAAAACCATAAACTAACTAATCAATACAATTGGCATCCTAAAACCAATAAACCCACAGGTACATACCAAACATGACCCAATCCGAAACTGACTGGCCGAAACTCGACTAATATCACACCTACAGAAACGACATGACCTGAAACCCATATCTGACATGACAAAGATCTAGAATAATCCATTGTAAAACAGGAGAACTTTTCTTAAATCCATAACTTTTTAAGAAAATAAAAAAAATAATCTGTGTCCGAAATGACCTAAATCTGAAACTCCAAACGAAATCATTCTAAATATAACCAAAGCAAAATTAAACAAACAGAAAATGAACTAACAATCTGTGATCAAGAATTAACCCCAATCCATAATGACTCAATAACAAGCTACTTAAATTTTCATATCGACTTACATTTTTCATTGAATCAAACTGAAATGCTTAACCGTAATTAATTTTACCAATCTGTTAACCCCAATCTATGCTCTCAATTGATCAGACAGAGCAGGAATTAGAAAAAAAAAGGTTGAGATCAGAAATTACCTTTTTTTTGGCTAGCCTCACGAAAAAGAAGGGAGGAGGAGCAGTGAGGAGGAGGAGCGGTCAGGAATTAGAGAAGATATAGGGCTTTTGAGATGTCTAAGTACTGTTCGTCATGACAGAGGACAAAACCAGCGGAACTTCTCTCAATCAGTGTCTAGGTCGACGGAGATCTGAGTTTGTCTCCTCTCCTCCGTAGCAGTTTTTTCTCTCTCTTTCCAACGGTAGGTAGGTGAAACATTTAAAAGAGGAAAAGAAGTCTCGCTGTTTTTGCTGTTCTCTACTGTTCTGATAGCATCACTATTATCAGGAATTTGACTACGAATTTTATCCAACCTCCCACAAATCTTTTGAGGGAAAGGGGGCAAATCCTCGGGTATTGAGAGTAAACAGGGGAAGCAAGGGTTTTTTACTTTTGAGAGAGAGCAAAAACGGGGAAGTGAGAAATGAACAACTAAAGTGAACAGGAAGGAGAGACCGAGAGAGAGACAGAAAAGGGTCGGCAAGTACGAATCCATATCCTCCCAGGTACCTGAAAAGGGAATCTTTTACAATTACTTGATCTGGACCGTTCTTTTTAACTTGGCACGCATCTCAAAGCCCAACAATACTGCCCCGTGCGCTAGCCCGAATCCCAAACCGGCTGAGAGTTAATCTCAAACCGTAAATAGCTAACTGTAAAAGAGAATCTTTTACGGTACCTGGGAGGATATGGATCCCGGCAAGTACAGAGGCCTCATGAGAAGAAATCTTGCGCAGTTGCGTATCTCTGTGATGTGAAGTGTGACAGGGAAGGTGGTGAAGAATGACAGCGGCATTGAAAAAAAGGAGAAGCGCATTGAATGCGGGAGAGAATACCGTAACTCTCTCTCTCAGGTACCTAACCTAACCGAAGGACAATTAGCAACTACCAGCCGACCGATTGGAGTTCGGTGTCTAATTAGATATAAGGGTCAAGTTTCGAGATTCGTACAAAATTAAAACAGAGATCTAATTGTACTCGGTCATGTATTGCACGCACTGTATCTGAATTCAAACTCAGGAGGAACGGGAGGGAACGAGACCAATTGAACAGGATCCGACTCCGCTGCTCGCCAAATAGGCGAGCAGGACCCTGCTTTTCAAAATCAGACCATTGAAATTTTTTCAAGCACGGATCTCAACACAGATGAACGGTTCGATTTAGAATAGCAGGGTCCTGCTCGCCTATTTGGCGAGCAGCGGAGTTGGTTCCAATTGAACAGAGACCGAATAAAATCAGGATGGAGTACGAATGTCGCTTTATGTCTCTTCTTCCTTTACTAATTTTTTTTTTTAAAAGAGGCATATAAACCCATTTTATTTCTGAAATATATAATTACAAAAATCAGATCCATTAGCTAACAGTTAGGCTGAAACTTTCAGATGCATAACAGGATAGAAATATATCAAACTTAACAGTCAAACACAAGAGTTGTCTAAACACCAAAAGTAGAATAAGGTAGAGCTAACTAAGCCACATAGTAATGGGCTAAGAAAGTATATTGCTAAAACAAAACAGAAGCAATTGTGAATCTTCATGCAGGAAGCAACTGCTCATCAGGGTCCTAGTAGACCACCATTTCCAAAGGCATATAACTTGCTAGTGGTATTGCATCCTCCATCTCCATCACTGGCAGCCATTCACCAACAGCAGCCTGTGTACTGGAGTTTAGTTGACCTGTCCAATAGAGTACCATAGATTTAATTAGTAATATCAGATATCTAGCTGTTTGAGGAGATTTATTATTAAAGCATAGATCATTTCTGTGTTTCTATATATTCCAACATAGGGCACTAAAAACAATTAAGAAATCAGTTCTGGGTACAGCAAAATTAATGATATCAGTGAAATTATCCCAAGTATGCATGATTTCTTGGCTTTGCCCTAACCAGAACCAAATTTGTTGAGACAGAGGGCATTTAAGGAACAAATGGGTGACAGTTTCAATTTCAGGGCATAGTAAACATTTTTGGTCTCCATTCCACCCTTTGTTAACTAAGTTGGTTTTAGTAAGAATTTTATTATGTTGGGTAAGCCACATGAACACCCTAATCTTCCTTTACTAATTTTATTTTTGGTAAGTTTAATATAAAAAATTATTGGATTCACGAATTCAAATTATTGAAACCGATATATTTGAGCTCACATATCAAAATTTTAAATTAATTTACTATAAAGTCAAGCTGTAAAAAAAATAATGCAAAACGAACACATTAAAATTAATTTATAAATCATTTTCTTTCATCCGCTTGACTTTATACTAAATTAATTCAAAAAATAAAAAGTTTAATATGTAAACTTATTATCCGTGAATTAGATCGGTTTCAACAATTTGAATTTGTCATTTGAAATCAAGCTCACTCAATGGCTTGATGAGCTTAAAAGCACCCTAGTTCTACTCTATTGTTTTAATTAGTTTCCAATAATGTATATTGTTTTGTTTAAATTGTTTTAATCTGTTTTTTTTAATGCAACTTGCTTTTGTTATTCTTTTGGTATCTTGCCACCATACTAGCAAAAATATATGCATCGAAAGAAATATAAAGTTAATTAAATAGCTCAGGCGAAAATTACTATAATAGTAATACTAAAAAAACTTACTATAAAGTTTCATAAATATCACAGCTTAATTTTACTGAATAGAAACTATGCATCTAGAGGTCGTGATTCTTTTAGTTTCAATCAAATTTAAAAAACAAATCTTAAAAATGATATATATTTTTGCCATAAACATCTTCTCTAGGCACGCCCTTTGTTATCAACAGTACATGAATTATCATACTAAAATTAATTTTTGAACTTTATTGCGGGAAAAAAACATATACATAAGAGAAAGACCTTAAAAAGAATTTCTGTTTAACATTTTTACATTCAGTAAATTTTGGACAAAAATAAATATTTTTGTCAAAATTAAAAAAAAAATTGTAACGAAAAATAACACGCTGAGCTAGCATCAATCTACAACATAGGGGTATGTTTGGTTGCAAAACGATAATAGTTAGAACAGTCAAATAAAAAATAACTATCATTTGTCTTATTAAAATAGCCAAATTTCAAAACTCTTAGGAATATTATATTGTAACAAGACAAAAAAATTGAATTTTTTTTTAGTTATTCTAACACAAATAAACACCGAATAAATATTCTAAATAATCTAATTCAAAAAATTATTTATTCTCAATCCAACTAAACATACTCTAAATTTACATAAGAGTTCTATTTTTTTTTAAAGTTTTCTAGCACCATTCACACATGATCATAACTAGAGAGGGAAAAACGTGCCGTGCCGTGCCGTGACTAACACGCCGTGACTTTGGTCTCGTGCCGTGCCGTGCCGTGACCAAGTTAATTTTTCACGTGCCGTGCCGTGCCGTGACTAAAATGTCAAGGGGTGGTCACGGCACGCTAATGGTCACGTCACGTGAGTCACGTCGTGCCTAAACGTGCCGTGACCAGCGTGACTCGCGTGACCATTTATTCATACTTTAAATTAATTTATTGAAGATTCACCATTAAATCAATATCTAATGGTCCTAATTACACGTGACTCGCGTGATTACGTGTCGTGCCGTGCCGTGACTAAATTTTTCACGTGCCGTGCCGTGCCAAAGTTTCAAAAGATGAACACGGCACGCGAATAGTCACGGCACGGGATACGCGAGTCACGGCACGCGAATGACACGCGTGCCGTGCCGTTCCGTGACGGAACCGTGCCGTTCCGTGACGGAGCCGGCTCCGGCGTGCCATTTTTCCCACTCTAATCATAACACACATGATCATAACGAATATTTGGCAAGTAGATAGACTTCGAAAACTGAAATTGAAATTATTTCTAAATCTAAAATATCAGACCTTTAAAGTTTGAAATCAATAATGAATAGTCCAAAAAAAAATCATGATATCATGACAGCAGATTCAACAAGCTAAGATTGTCCTTCCTCTTTCCACGTAGTTGCACCCATCAAATCAATACAATTCAAAAATCTAAAAGACATACTGAACAAATTTTATAATATAAACTAGTCAAATCAAATACAATTTAAAATTCTGAAATGCATATCAAGCAAATTTTATAATATAAATAAAAATCGGCTTCCGAGTTTTTTACTCAGATAGACAGATTGAGCTGACCAAAGCTATGTCTAGCTTCACGGAATTATTCAGGCATGTACTGCAAAAATATGGCGTGTTAGACACTTTTCGATACGCATATTTATGGACACCGCACACGGCATGGTCAAGTTAGATGTGTCAAAATTTTATGTACGTAGCAAGGTAAAATACGGCCCGTCCTGACACAGAAAAGACACAACATGTCCTGATACGTTCTGGACACGTCTCGTGAAATTAAAAAAATTCCAATAGTAGCAGGCTAGCAGCAAATTCGAACCAATTAAATACTTAGCCAATCAGGTTGCGCCACGTGGCATCCTGAAATGGTTTGTAGTTGGAGCCACGGATTGTGCTTTCTTAGGCCGTTGATTCTAATCCTATGGGCCTTATTAAAGTAACAAATAAAAAAATAAAAAAAATGAAAAACTGGCACGGCATGGCAGACCGAAACACACTTTACGTACCAAACCGTGCCGTACCGGTTGACATATTGCGTTCATCTTCAATATTGTTTGACGCGACACGTCTCCAAAAGTAGACTTGTTGGCACGACACGTATTTCAAGGAATTTTTTTTAAAAACCATAATTAAAATAATTAAATTTAAATAAACAACATGATTGCGCCCAGATTTACAAAAATCATCAATACCGAAATGCCAATTCGGTCCGATCGCTTTTTTTTCTCCGGACCGAATTGGCAATTCGGTCCAGCTCAATTTCACAATAAAACTGTGTTGCCTTTCGTGTGGAGGCTTTTTTTAGCCTGGACCGAATTGGCAATTCGGTCCAGTTTTTTTTTTTTAGAGACATTAAGAAGAGCAAAAATAAAGAAATCTAACACTGAAAATTTAAATTTTTTGTTTAAATTATTTATTAGATTGCTTCTTTTGATTTATAATTAGCATATTTATACTAAAACACACTAAATTACTTGAAATTATGTTGAATTACACTATATTACGATAAATTATGTTGAATTACACTAAATTATGCTAAATTACAATAACTTCGCTAATTATGTTGAAATACGGTAAATTACGCTAAAGTAGACCGATTATGTGCCATCTTTCATGAATCATACAAAATAGTAAAAAAAATCCAAAAATAGTAAAAATTGGTATTCTACAAGTTCATTATGTAACTAATTTACTGAGCTACTTGGATTGAATAATAGAAATGAAAATCTTAATCGGAAACTTCAACTCAAGTTTTGAGGCTCTTCCCTTTGTTATTTGGCGATTCTGAATTTTGGAAACCGGCATTGCCGGTACGAACATGCGCATTTTCGCAAGCTTTTCGAAAAGTGGTCATTTGCTGAAATCGGACACTCGAGCGCCGTTTTATGACCGTTTGAAGTTTCATCGTCGTTTTTCGCCTTTTCAGTGAAGATATCGTCCCTATTCATTTGTAATTTAGCGTAATTTACCGTATTTTAGCGTAATTTGACATAATTTAGCGTAATTTAATGTAATATAGTGTAATTCAGCATAATTTCAAGTAATTTAGCGTATTTTAGTATCATGAGGGATCAAGTTACAACAAATTTGAGTTACAAATCGTCGATCCAAACCGTTCAACATGATTATCTAAATAAAATGTGATTGCAGATCAAATTTTACATTTTTTTGAATTTTTTACTATTTATTAAGATGGGTACAAAATTCAATGGTCTGAATATGACTATTTTTTGTAAAATACTTAATAAATAGTAAAAAAAATTCATAAAAATGTAAAATTCGATCTGCAAGCACATTTTATTGTGGAGATCATGTTGAACGGTTTGGATCGACGATTTGGACTTTGAAAATGAAAAAAATGGTTGTTGTAACTTGATCCCTCCTCTTTTAGTATGAATATGCTAATTATATGTCAAAATAAGTAATCTATCAAATAATTTTAAAAAAAAATTCAAATTTTAATTTCTTTATTTTGCTCGTCTCTACAAAAAAAAAAAAAAAAAACCTGGACCGAATTGGCAATTCGATCCAGGCTAAAAAAGCCTCTGGACCGAATTGCCAGTTCGGTCTGGCCTGTTTTTTGATTTTCTGTGGCGTTCTTTCTACAACCCGGTAAAAAACAGCCAGACCGAAATGCCAATTCGGTCTGGAGGAAAAAAATGCGATCGGACCGAATTGGCATTTCGGTATTGATGGTTTTTGTAAATCTGGGCGCAATCATGTTGTTTATTTAAATTTAATTATTTTAATTATGGTTTTTAAAAAAAAATCCTATTTCAAGTACGTATAAATACGGCATGCTGAAACACTGTACGCACGGTACGATTTCACAACGCTAGGCACAAGTAGGGATGGTAATGGGCCGAGCCCACAGGTATTATTTTACTAAGCCCATGTCTAACCCGCCTGTTAAAATATCATGCCCGACCTACCTGGCCCAATATGATGGACCTCAAAATCTATATCCGGCTTGCTCATGGGCTTTTCCCCATGCCCACGCCTATCTGTACCTACCTGCCTATGCCCATGGGCTGCCTTACCCAGCCCGTACACGTATGCCCGTCCAAGCCCAATCCATTCAACAGCAATTTAACCAAACAGTTTGCACAATCAGATTCACAAATTTTAATTCAACACTAAAATAACTTAGTTTAACACTAAAATAACATATTTTATCTGAAATAACATAGATTAACACTAAAAAAATTACACAAGCACATTACACAATCAGACTAGCACATTATAGTTAAATTCTAATAAGCTCCTTCACTTCTAATAAACTCATTCAATTATGTGAATAATTTCTTTATACCTCTGTTGAACCAAATCTGTGGAGTGCAGAAGAGAAATCAGTATAGAAGAAAGCAATTCTTAGACACTTTAAGGCTTAAGTACATTTGAAAATAAAAATAAAGAATGCACCTTAGCATGGCCAAATCAGATAAATTGATACTGAGCAGCTCACTGATATATAATTGAAAAGTTGAAATCAAATAAATACAAATCATAAGCAGAAAAGGGATTAGCCAATTCAAATATTTTATTGAAATGCAGAACATAGCACACCTCTTATTTGTATACTCAAGCAGTGTGCTTTCGTATCATCATATGACTCTCCTAGAACCTGTGATAAAAATAAATTTGTCACTTTACTAAATTTAATTCCGTGACCACAAAATAGATAAAATGTTAAACCCAATGACAATCAAAAGCGTAGAATATTTGGTAAGATAGGTAAGATTAGGTGACCAAACCTCCAAGTTTAATATAGGTTGTGGAGTAAAACTAGCGTGTGTTGTGCTCATCTATGTATTTGTGCATGGATACTGGTTAAACTAGCAAGGGATGAAATTATTAGAGGAAAAGTCTACAAATAGCCCTTAAACTATGCAGTTCGATTAAAAAAGGCCCTTAAAATATATATTAATTGATGCCATCAGCCCCCTGTACTTCTCATTTGTTGAAATAAATGGTGGTCCATATCGTTGCCTATATGGACCATATCTTCAAAGAAAGAAGGCAACAGCTGGGGGAATCAATCAGAGTTATTACATTCCCATTTTAGATAATTGTATTAGGAAACAAATCTCTCTATATATTCTCTTCTTCTCTATGTAATCATCATTCAAAAAAAGAAATAAAAAAATGTGTGTGTGAGTGTGGAGGACGTAGGCACCAAGTTGGTGCCGAACCTCGTTAAATACTGTGTTCTTCTCTTTCTCTGTTTGTGTGTATGTTTACTCGTGTACGGATTGTATCCAGTGATACACGGTCCGTATAAGAATTCCGCAGGTTGATTTTTACATGATATCAGAGCGGGTCTAGATCTAAAGACCAGCAATGGAAGACATCTCTAAGACAGGAGGTGGGAAGGACCAAGACCACAGTGCAGACATGACACTTCTTCAAGCGCTGAAGGAACTTCTCACCACCCAGAAGGAGATAAGGCAGAAAGTGATGTGCGGCAGCGACAACACCTTCAACCCTGCAGTCATGGCGATGAAGGGTGCGGACCGTGCAGGTCGGTACGCGGACCGTGCACCAGAGGTATCACTCTCTCTTAAATCTGGAACAAAACAGGGAAAAGGGTGTACTCACTGCAACAATCTGAGGCACACCAGAGAAACATGTTTCCAACTGCATGGGTACCCAGATTGGTGGCAGGACTTGAAAGAGAAAAAGGCAGCAGGGAACAAGAAGGGACAGGTTCACTTGGCAGGACGCACGGACCGTGCAAATGGGCATACGGACCGTGCAGAAACCGGTACAGGTCAAGCAACTCTGACACTCGCAACTCATGTCGAAGGTACAGAAAGTTCGACTGGCAAAGGTAAAGTCTTTACTACACAGAATTTAGACAAATGGGTGATAGATTCAGGGGCAACCGACCACATGACTTATGAAAAGTCAGATCTTGATAGAATTGGAGAATCTAACCGGAAAGAAATCGTGAATGCAAACGGAGTTCCCTCACCGGTTATAGGATCAGGAATTGTAAATATGTCTGAATCTTTGTGTTTGAAAGACACTCTACTCGTACCATCTTTGACCACAAAGCTTATATCAGTGGGCCGATTAGCTGAAGACCTAAATTGTGCAGTTTTGATGTATCCAAATTTTTGTATTTTTCAGGACATCCTAACGAAGGAGATACTTGGGCGTGGTATTAAGCGCAATGGACTGTATCACCTCGAAGACTTGAGTACTGGTTCTACGTGTCTCGCGAATAGAAGCATTCAAAGAGACAATATTTTGTTGTGGCATAAGAGGTTAGGACACCCGTCTGTTGGGTATATGAAAAAGAGCTTTCCTTCTTTATGGGTTGGTATACCAAACTTTGAAATTCAATGTGAAACTTGTATTCGAAGTAAAAGTCACAGAACTTCTTATCCTAGTGTTTGTTATAAAGATTTGGAATTTGTTGATTTGGTCCATTCTGATGTGTGGGGCCCTGCCCTAGTTAATTCTGTAGACGGGGAAATGTGGTTTGTTCTTTTCACTGATGATAGTACTAGAATGACATGGTTATACCTCTTGAAACATAAAAGTGAAGTTGCAAACTGTTTTGTGGATTTTTCAAACCTAATTCAGACACAATTTGGAAAGACGATTAAAATTCTTAGGAGTGACAATGGGGGGGAGTATGTAAATACCTTCTTGGGAAAAATTTTCAAAACCAATGGTATTATACATGAAACTTCTTGTGTCGGCACCCCTCAACAAAATGGTGTGGTAGAAAGGAAAAATCGCCATATTTTGGAAATTGCTAGATCTCTGTTATTTGAAAATAATGTACCCCAGAATTTCTGGAATCATGCCATATCTACCGCTGTGTATCTTATGAACCAAATGCCATCTAGTACACTAAAATTCCTTACTCCTTTACAAAAACTTTCCTCTTTTGTGCAAATTCCCTCAGCTCTAAATCTGGCACCTAAAGTGTTTGGGTGTGTAGCATATGTCCATGTTCCAAGGGAGAAAAGAACCAAGTTAGACCCTTGCGCAATTAGGTGCATGTTTGTCGGGTATGGAAATCACCAAAAAGGATATAAATGTGTTGATTTGGAAACTGGAAAGACCTATGTGACAATGGATGTGACTTTTTTGGAAAGTGAGTCCTATTTTCGAGACCAGCAGAGATCAGTTCAGGAAGAAAATCCAACGATTTGGTGGGAAACCGCACATGATAACACGGACCATGTGGACAGCCACACGGACCAAACACAAATTGACACGGACCGAACAGATGGTGATCCGGTCCGTACAAAAGGAGATAGGGACCGTACAGAAGAAGAAACTGACCGATCAGAAGATGACACGGACCGTGCAGAGGATGACACGGACCGTGTCCTAGGACCTGAGGATGGCTGATCGGAAGATGAAGTGATACAGTCCGATGAGAAGGAAGAAATACCACGCTCCAGTTCTCCAGAGGATGTCCCCGAGGTAAGTTCCCTAAATCCTAATCCTATTAGACGGTACCCTATGCGAACCACCTGAAATGTACTACCAAAACGGTATAGAACAAATGGTGATAGCCAAGAAGGATATGCCATATCCAATTACACTAGTACAGTCGGGTTGTCCAACATGGTGAGAAATTTTACTGAGGAATTATCAAAGATTCGAGTACCCACCAGTGTAACAGAGGTAGTGCTCGATCCCAAATGGGTTGAAGCCATGGAAACTGAGATGAAAGCCCTAGAAACCACTAAAACATGGAATTTGGTAGAACTTCCGACTGGGAAGAAAACAGTAGGATGCAAGTGGGTGTTTTCAGTGAAATATGATGCTACAGGTAAAGTTGAGCGCTATAAGGCACGGTTGGTGGCAAAAGGGTACACTCAGACATATGGTATAGATTTCCAGGAAACTTTTTCCCCAGTTGCAAAACTTAACACAGTTCGAGTTTTATTATCTTTTGCAGCAAATCTTGACTGGCCCCTACATCAGTTTGATGTGAAGAATGCATTTCTACATGGTGATTTAGAAGAGGAAATCTATATGGATCTACCGCCAGGAAATTCCCACCAAAACAACAAGAAACTGGTGTGCAAGTTGGAACGGAGTCTATATGGCTTAAAACAGTCCCCCCCGGGCATGGTTCGGGTGGTTCTGTAAGGCCATGAAGAGCTATAACTACAATCAAAGTGATTATGATCATACTCTGTTCTTCAAGCATCGTCAAGGCAAGGTAACCATCTTAATTATCTATGTTGATGACATGATAATTACAGGGGACGATACTATGGAAATCAAGTGGCTCGAGCAGAAGTTATCACAGGAATTTGAGATGAAGGATCTAGGCGGTCTAAAGTACTTCTTGGGAATAGAGGTACTGCGCTCAAAGGACGATATATCTCTATCACAGAGGAAGTATACACTTGACTTACTTGCAGAGGTGGGGATGCTCGATTGTAAGCCAGCTGATACACCCACAATTCCGAACCTGAAGTTTGAAGATGACCCAGAAGATCCGAAGGTGGATCGGGAAACCTATCAGAAATTAGTAGGTAAACTCATTTACCTATCCCATACTAGACCCGATATTGCATATGCTGTGAGCATGGTGAGTCAGTTTATGCAGGACCCGAGAAAACAACACATGGATGCTGTGATAAGAGTTTTGCGGTATCTAAAGAAAACTCCAGGAAAATGCATTCAGTTTAGGAAAAATGGACACTTGGACGTTTGGAGATACACAGATGCTGATTGGGCTGGAGACAGAATAGGTCGAAAGTCAATGTCAGGATACTTCACCTTTGTGGGAGGAAACCTGGTTACTTGGAGAAGTAAGAAACAGAATGTGGTTGCACTGTCAAGTGCAGAAGCAGAATTCAGAGGAATGTCGAAGGGCCTATGTGAGTTGTTGTGGTTGAGAAAACTTATGAATGAATTGAAATATGGGCCAAAAGGAGAAATGCGACTACATTGTGATAATAAGTCAGCAATTGAGATAGCCCATAACCCAGTACAACATGACAGGACCAAGCACATAGAAATTGATAGACATTTCATCAAACAAAATTTGAAAGAAAAGATCATCTCATTTCCATTTGTAAGATCAGAACAACAGTTGGCAGACATGTTAACAAAGGCGGTGTCAACCAAGTGCTTTGAAGATTCGATTGCCAAGTTGGGTATGGTAGATGTCTACCTACCAACTTGAGGGCGGGTGTTGAAATAAATGGTGGTCCATATCGTTGCCTATATGGACCATATCTTCAAAGAAGTAAGGCAACAGCTGGGGAAATCAATCAGAGTTATTACATTCCCATTTTAGATAATTGTATTAGGAAACAAATCTCTCTATTCTCTCTAATCTCTCTATATATTCTCTTCTCCTCTATGTAATCATCATTCAAAAAAAGAAATAAAAAAAGGTGTGTGTGAGTGTGGAGGACGTAGGCACCAAGTTGGTGCCGAACCTCGTTAAATACTGTGTTCTTCTCTTTCTCTGTTTGTGTGTATGTTTACTCGTGTACGGATTGTATCCAGTGATACACGGTCCGTATAAGAATTCCGCAGGTTGATTTTTACATCATTTTGGTTAAATTAACTTCTTCCATCTGATAAATAACACGTTTAAACTTTCTCTTTGACTCCCACCACTCAAATGAGAACATAGACATTGCACTCCTAAGAAACAAAGTTTTTTTTTTTATTTATTTTTTTGAAAAAAAACAGAGTAAAGTTGTATGGAAATTAACAAACAGAGTAAACTTAATGGTGTTGTGCTATATTAGATGGAAGGGGTTAAATAAACAGCTGTTAATAGCTCGTTTTTTGTTCTTTTTGAAAATTTGTTGAAAAGAAGGACGGATAAACAAAATACATGGGGCTAAAATGCACCTAGTACCAGGCCCTGCATGAATTCTGTAAACCTGAAGCTGACATGTAGACCTCATAAAAATTAATGGAAAAAAAAAAAGGAAACGCAGACTAATGCAGAGTATAAAATAGAAGTTTTATATAATAAAAAACCGCATACCAATTCTCCCAGATTTGAGCAGCTTCCAAATAACCTTGAAGAAAATATTCTTATATTCCAAATCAACAGATCATTTTTTTTTTTTCTGTTCCAACATACGTATGTTTCGAAAAATTATCTGTTTTTTTTTCCTTGGTAAAGCAATTTTCATGATGATTAAAACCAAACAAAGCATTTTACAAAAATGCAGTTCTAAGTAATTGAGGAATTTTAGTTAAGAACATTATTTTTTTTTTCTCCTTACAAATATGCTTCTTTGTCTGATGAGTTATCGGAATACTCAATCAAGCCCAAAAAATAAATAATTCTGCAAAAGTTGCACTCTGCAGGACCATTCGCTATCATCAGCACATGGATTTTAAAATTAAACTCTCCTTTTGGCCAAGTATTGTATTCTTGTTGACATTTCATGTCAGTTGACATATGTTCAATCAGCATCTTGGTGATCCCATTTTCGCGCGCGTCAGTTGACATATGGCAATATCGATAAGAACTTAAATAATTAATTAATAAGGTACCTAACCTATATATAGCCACATTGAAGGCGCCAAATCCATGTTTCATTTCACCATATTACTCAATTGTTCTTCTGAAATTCCAACTACAGAAGTGAAGGTGAGAGTTCTGTGTAATTTCGCCATATGGTGTGCTTTTGTTAAATTGGCTCTGCAGTTTAGTAAGTTCAAAACACAACTCCAATGTCCTACTTAGAACCTCTTTTGATTTCCATTAAGCCAAACAATAAATTAATCTCAATTGGTGGGTCTGACAAACTTCTCACACTTTACAAATTACAGTAGTATTTGGCTTACTGATAATGCTAAGCAGATTAATTTGTGAATACCACTCCAAAATGTGAATTATTTGGGACAGTTCTTCAGTGTTTAGTCAATTCAATTTCCGAAATTCTTTCCAATGGTTGTCTGTGCAATAAATTCAACAAATTGTTGAGAAAAAACGTGCAAATTAAAGGTTGGTAATATGTAATTAATTTGATGATTGAAAAGACTTCTGCCCCCTTGCTTCGTAATGTAGATACTAGATAGGCACTTTAACATTGACTGGTTGTTCAAATTTATAATCTATATTACACTAAGAGAAGTAATCATAATTTCCTTTCTGCAGTTACAAATTAAAGGAGATGAACTGCAGTATGTCGGGCACATTAAGCAAGTTTTATTTTGGAGCTGTGGAAGGAGCAGCTGGAGACATAGTAAGCCGTGCTATCTCCTCAATCATGGGCAAATTTGAGATGCAGGAGGAACTCGATGTGACCCTGTTTTGCCTGCAACATGAGGTGAGCAAAATTAAATCTGCCATCGATGCAGCAAGGGCACGACGGATTACCAACCAAATGTTGCTTGAGTGGTTGTCACAAATAATAGATGCAGCATACCTTGGGGAGTACTATTATCGTACCTTCAAAAACCAGAGTTCACATCATCCAATGTTAGCTCGTACTCAAGGAACAAGCAATTTCCTTATTGACCCCACAAGTCGAGCAACCAAACGCCGGCGGACGATCATAACAGGGATTATCAAAACCTTGCTTTTTGGTAATGACGAGCACAAAGAACTCTATAATGTACTGAAAAAGTTGAAAAGCATTGATATACACTATTTCATAAATATGGTCAATACCCATCCTGAAAGGCCTATGAAAAGGTACCTCTACATGGATCACACTTGGTTAATAGGTCAGGGTAAGGAAAGAGAGCAAGTTATGAAATTCTTATTTGAACCAAGCATGGCTGGTGAAAATAATGTGGATATTCTTCCAATAGTTGGTTCACATGGAGTAGGAAAGACCACTCTTGCCCTTCACTGTTTCTATGATCCAAAGGTGCAAAAACATTTTTCCTTGAAAATTTACATTCCTTTATCAATTATTAGTTATCCTAATAATGGTTGTCCTCCAAAGATTTTTGAATATATTCTAAAGCAATGTAAGAGTACTCCAATAACCAATAATGATGAGAATACCCTGCTAGCAATGCTTAAGCAGAACCTCAGCTCAGAGAGAATTCTGCTTGTGATAAATGATGTTTGGCTTGTAAATTCTGGGGTTATGGATTCTACGGTTTGGAATGCCGTGTTGGTTGCGTAAGATGTGGAAAACAAGGAAGCAAGATCATTTTCATTAGTGATTTAATTTTCTATAATAATATTAAGGAGATTGTAAAACCAGGGAAAGTGCAGCCGATCATACTTGACGGCTTTTCCGAGGAGGAATATATGTTGTTTTTCAGGGAGCATGCTTTTGGCAGTGCTGACCCAGAGGACCATCCTGAGTTAGCAAAAATGGGAGGGGAAATAGCAAAGAAGATGAATCGATCAATCTGGGGAGCAAAAATTATAGGTGAGCTTCTAAGAGATAATTTGAATGCTCCATTCTGGTCCATCTTCTTGCGAGATGGCTTTATAAGCTCACAATTTGTACATAATAAAGGCCCTTTTCCAGTGATCTGGACTATTTCCCAGCTGCTGCCCAAGCGCCTAAAAGTTGTCGCCAGGTATTGGTGCAGAGGATACAATAATGAACATAAAAGTTTTAGAGAACTAATGGTTCTTGGTCCTAAATATTGCACTCCTGTTATTACAGAAGGGAAGAATTACGGGATGGAGTTTTCGGTGACGAAACATTTCAATCTATATGAATGTTTTGTTTTAACTGCACATGTAGAACTATTGGGTGATGACCAGTAATTGAAAAAACAAGAGGGATCTACTTCATAGAGAAAAAAAGAATACAAAAAAAAGAGCAATTAATTGGCGTGTTGTTTCTTTGAAAAAAAAAACATTTATATATGTTTTTAAAATAAATTTGTAATCCTTGTTTTTGTGTGCTAGTGAGAAAAAAAAAACAGGTCTTTTTGACAATAATTATAACAAATACGTCAGAAAATGAGGTGTAATATTGTTTTTTTTTTTAAGGTTAGTGGAAATTTTCCACTAAGAAATACATTGATGCTAACAAAATATATACAATGCTCATTACTTGTTCGAAGAAACAAGTAATGACTCATAAGGGTTTTAAAAGAAGAACGAAAACAATTTTAACCTACACAAACACTACCCAACCGCGCGCTAACAGCTAAATTCCGCAGTTGTTTTGATATTTTTAGATTGTATATATAAAAAACATTAAGAGTTTATATTTTTTTTTACTATCTTGTTAATTAATATCAAGTTATCAACCCATTGAACAATTCAGATTTCACATATATATATAGAGAGCACAAAGCTAGGGTGTGATGTACTCACCAAGAAGGTTTGGTGAGCACAACTCCAAAAGTATATCGGATCAGCTTCAAACGACAAATCCAAACCGTTGAAATCCATGTACCTCATAAGTGATGCATGTACATGCAAAATTTTGAAAGTTTTGAATTCATTTGTTACAAGGTCAAGCGGTAAAAAAAAATTAATCTTTTATAAGTTATTTTATAAGTTGTTTTATATATTCATTTTTCATTATCTCAATAAATTCCGGCTAATGTCATAATGTTATAATTTCAGCTTAAGTTATAACGAGTTAGTTTTGAATTTTTTTGAATTTTTGAAAATAAACGAAATGCTACAATAATGAGTCATGCATCAATGTGGTAATATTTTGCGTAAAATGTGAAAATTCAAGAAATAAAATTATTCTTTATTCTTTCCAAGTGTTAATATGGAGTCCGGCTAGTATAACATTGGTGTCATTTCGGCCTATATAACACCAACTCCAAAATCTATCGTATCGACTTCAAACGGTTAATCCAACCGTTCAAACCCTTCTACTTTATGAGATAGAGCCGCACTCCGTTCTCGAGCCACTTGAGAGTATAGGTCCGATGGGCATCGGACCTACTTTGGTTCAATGAGTTTAATCACCGTTGATTTACTTTAAGATTCATGCGGAACGCTTTAAACTTCGTGCGTGTCTGTTTCAATTTTTGTGCGCACAAATCTTAAAATTGATCGGACAATCATCATGCTCGTTAAACCTAAAAGTAGATCCGATGGGCATTGGACCTACTCTGTTCTCGAGCCGCAATGTTGGTGCAGAGTGGTCCCAACAGAGGCAGCTGGGTCGGACTACTGCACCATTGGTGAGGTTCCACCATTTTTTCCAACTGTATTATTAGTACAGTCTGACCCAACTTTCTAATTTTAAAATGATATGATAAAGGCAATTTTCAAAATTAAGGGTGAGGCTATGTACTATGCATAGCACATATTAAATCGTCTTTTTAGTAATGTGGGGGTCACTTATTTTATGCAACTCTAATTAATTACTTCGTGCTCCTCAGTTACAAAATCAGACTGACATTGTCACAGATAGATTCATTAACAATTATTAATTGTCACTTCATCAACAAACTTATTAACATTTTCATTAAAAACCGTTAGATTTTCTTTATCTACCGAATAAAAATCGGAATAAAAAGAGAGAGATATCTTGTTGAGCTACTATCCTCAAATGCTCGCCCAAAGTTTGGCAAGGGCTGCTCTGGGCCGACATAGGCTTAATTTAAGAGTAATTATATCTTTCCTCTTGTTTTCTGTGACACTAGGATAATCACTATAGATACTAGGATAATCACTATAGATACTGGTAATTTCTTCTTACAATTACAAACTCAACAACTGCTACCAGCTCAATCACAAACTCAACAACTGCTACCAGCTCAATCACAAACTCAACAACTGCAGCTTGATTGATGCTCTACTGGTATAGGTCAGTTAGCTACCTGTTTTCTGTGATGAATCCCCCAACCCTTTTTTCTGACAAAATTAAAAAGTTAATTCGTTAAACCATGTTACCATAATTGTTGTGCTCTATCAATTTCTAGTTGTTCAGACCAATTTATTTAGTGACATGACATCTTGACTTCTGATAATTTTCAATCATTTTGAAGTTGAACCAGTCATTGCATTTTTTGAGGTTTTGAGTCATTTTTTAAGAATTTCTTTAGTGATTCTTAACTAAATTTCTTCTGACAATACCGCAGGTTTTAGAGTACAGTTAACCATACCAATTTTTTAATTTCACTCGGTACCAACCTGGATCCTCATGAGAAGATCAAGTTGTTCTATTTCAAAATGAGGATCAAGTTTCGAATTAATTTAGTACAAAGTCAAGTGGTAAAGAAAATGAAAAAATACAAATTATTTTATAAGTTGTTTTATATATTCATTTTTTTTTTCACTGCTTGACCTTATACTAAATAAATTTGAAACTTTTAAAAAATTTCATGTACATGCATCACTCATGAAGTAGATGAATTTTAAAAGTTTGAATTCGTCGTTTGAAGCCAATCCGATAGACTTTTAAAGTTGTGTTTACCAAACCCGCTTGGTGAGCACATCACACTCTAGCTTTTGCTCATATAATTTTATAATAAAGCCCACAGTATTATTACTTAAGAAATTTGATGTATGGCTTCATTATTTTGAAAAAATATGCTTTCTAATAAGTGATCGGGCAACCGGAAAATAAGAGATATTTAATGTTCGAGATGTGAATTTTGGAACAGATAAGCTAAAAAATCAACACGTGATATAAGGGTACTATTTTATCTTGAGATCAATCAACGACTCGATCGCACAACACACTAAAGTACAGTCTTATTTATTTAATTGATTTATTCACTAAATTAAATTATTTATTTGATTTTAGTTATATAATTTTATAATAAAGCCCACAGTATTATTATGTAAGGAAGTTACAAGTCCTTAATGGGCCTTAATTGGACTCAAATGATCTTCCTCTCGGGCTGTTATTAATTGGGCCGTCTTAATATAATCAGATATTCGAATGGGCAGAAATTGGTACCAAGTTTTTAACATATAATTGATTGTTCGTTCATTTTTCAACATTTTAAATTCCGACATTTTTATAAGGCAAATTCTGGAATGGACCAAAAATATTTTGAACCGTTCATTTATTCACGATCCAACGGTTCAGATAATTTCCAAGGGCTAAAACTCTCTGTTAAATTTAACAGAATTTTTTTTCGGAAGGCTAAAATAGATATTTAACATGTGAAGCAAACCTTTCCTCTCCGCGCCAGATCGAAGCAAACAAAACGCCGGCCTTTCCTCTCCGCTTGCCAGACCAATTCTTCGCTCCAAATTAATCGCGGTCAAACCCCAAACCCTCCCTCCTCTTTGCCTCCCGGCCCAAAACCCTATCTCCCCGCCTCCGCGCCTCTCCTCTCCGCTCAATTCAGTCATCTCTACTCCGTCGGTTGTGTCTCTCCCCCCTCTTCGCCGCCTCTCTGTTGCGCTGTCTCCTCGGTAAATTCTATCTCAATATTTCTTTTCAACTTTTTGTTGCAAAAGATAAGTAAATTGAATGGTGAACGTTGCAGTCACCGGACCGAGGAAGGGCTGTCTCCCTTTCTCAAATCTATCTGATTAGTTGCTGATTTCAACCAAAATGTACCTTAGCTAAACTCAAATTAACCGAAATGTGCCACCTGGCTGAGGTATTATCAAGGTACTCTTAGCTAAATAAATCACAAATTGATTAACCGTGCTTAGTAGCTTGTAAAATTTAACTATTTCAAAGTCTTCATCTGTGGTCTCAGGGGTATACATGGAAATGAAGTTTAAATAAGAATTAACAGTTCTTGAATTGTTGTTGGATGCTTTGTGGTGGATGAGACAGTCATATATGTACATGTGGTATAATAGACACCAGCTTTAATACTTTTGTGTTATCTTATTTTTTTTACTTGATTTGTGTTACTGGCATAATCTGGGGTAATCCCAGGCTCAACAATATTTCTTGATGAGATTGGTGCTATTTTGGTTGAGAAATCTGGTTTGAGATCGAAGTTATTAATTTTGCTATCTATATTTATATCTTGAGAAATTCAGAGCTTTACAATTATAAAACAGTAATAAGAGACTCTACTTTAGGCATTTTTTTCCATTTTTTTCCCATTATATATGAGCTAAAATGTTGCTTAAAAATATTTTAATTTTATTTCCAGATTAATGAGGCAAAAACTAGAAATTTGCTTCATGCAAGAAGGATTCAGGAGCTCGAATTGCAACTGGAGAAGGCCAAAAGGTGAAATTTGCTTCCTCAATTTTGATGTTGTCTTTAGTTATGTATTGTATTTTTCCTGCATTCCTTTGTCAGAGAAGGACAAGAAAAAGAATGTAGTTGACATAGAACTGTTACAGGTAACTATTGTATTCTCACTTGCACAATTTTGGATAAAATAATATATTGTATGTTTTTAATTTATTGTTAATTGTTGGATTCGACTTTGTATTTTCATTGTCAATTTCTTAAATGAGACTACAAGGTCTAAGTATTTTCTTCATACAGACTACAAGGTCTAAGTATTATCATTGTTAATTGTTAATTGTTGGATTGCTAATTGTTGGATTTGGACTTTGTACTTTGTTGGATTCTCACTTTTATTCTTCATACAGACTACAAGATCTAAGTATTTTCATTGTCAATTTCTTAAATGAGATTATATTTTTTTGTTTGTTCTTCTTTGCTTTCAGATATCTTGATCAGAGCATAGCGAGCTTCACTAAGGTACAGTTCGTTACAATGATATTTTGCCACTGGTACCAGTTCGGTACCATCCGGTTTGTCATATGGTAAGGTGTACCAGCCCGTACTAGTATCAGTTTTTGTCTTCAGTTATCTGTTACGGCCACTAGTAAAGCAATGTGCATACCAATACTGGTACACACTTGGTGTTGCATGAGGTAGACTCGATCTTTGATTTACTCATGAAGGTTGAATTCAGTTCCAGAAGCAGAACCAGATGTGATCTTTGATGTAATATAGACAAATGTGTTTGGTGTATATAATCGACCACCTTGATCCAGATGTAGTGCTTCCTAAAAAATAGGTATCTTTTTACTTCTTTCATATATCCATCTTTTAGTGATTCAACTAGTGAATAGCCTTTTGGCAATAAAAAGTATTATTCTTTGCTTGAGCAGTTAAGATAAACGATGGCTGCTCATGACAGTATTGGAGGTATGAAAGCTAAAACTATAGAGGCTGCTGTAACTGCAAAGCTTGGATTTGATGTCTATATACAAAGGCATGTATGCTCTTTTTTGCTTTAGTACATTCATTGCTATTTTAAGGGATAGTACAGAGAAAACATTGTATAGGTTAACTTGACAAAAATACCCCTTTTTAGCAATGAGTGTACAGTTGTGCCAAAAATTTACAGTATCTAGTAGTAACGAGTCCGGCTAGTATGACATCAGTGTCACATGACACCAACTCTCCAACTTATTGGATAGACTTCAAACGACTAATCTAAACCGTTCAAACTGATTTACTTATTGGATAGACTTCAAACTTCTGTTTGGTTTGTCAATTTTATTTGTTTTAAGTATAATTTCTGTGTTTAGATAGTGTCTGAACATATTGCAATCTGCACCTCATAACTGGGATTTAACTGCCCATATTGAACCTCTTTATAACCAATAGATTCGATTTAACTGCCCAAATTGAAGCGAAGCTTAATTAAGCTTCATTGTACCCTAATTTAACAGTAAAATCGAGTTACACAACCTCGTCAAGGAAAAGGTAATTGTTAACTTCGTATGATTTGGATACTAAATTGATAGTTTCTTGGGACCAATTGTGAAATTCTGCTATCATTCTACTATGAAATTCTTAACTATATATCATTATACTATGAAATTCTGCTATGTTTAATAGTAAAGGAAATTGACTGATATGCCCATGTTTATTAGTGAGGGAAGTTCTTCTATGTTGAACTGTGATTCTTCTTTGCTACTTTTAATTTCATTCTCTTCACTTAATTTAGTCGTTCTCTCTTTATTGATATTGCATTGGAGGAGAATTTTAAATATGATTCTTCTATTGGTAATTGCCAGTAGTAGTTAATTCCAATTTAATTGCAGTAGTAGTTGCTTTTGTTATCGCAACCACCATTAGAGAAGATATAACATCATTTCAGTACTTTCTAAGGACATATCTAAGTTAGAAACTGGTTTATTAACATCTCTTAATTTTTCTCAGGTTATTAATAGAGGTGGATGATGGCACAATGCATCTGGTCATGGAACTACACAAGATGACTCTGGATTATGAGAGATTATACAAAATTTGCTATTTATTTAGATGTGACTATATTATGGTAGTGTGAATCCCGACAACAAGCTATATTAGGTCATTGTGTAATTGTTCTATCATTGATCGAAATTCTCGTGTAATTTTGCTTCTCTTTTTGTACAATTTGTTTTCTTCTTGTACTGGTAAATAAAGAAAAATTTGCTATGTTTCGTTTTTTTTCTATTATTAGTTCGATTTTTCCCTTAATTTGATTATCCAACTTTCCATAAATAACAAGTCTCAACTTAATAACACCGTCTTTTACAGATTTATTAATTAAATTTTAAAGTATAAAATCTTAAATTTATTGAAATAAGGAAAAGTTTGCTATGTTTCATTTATTCTATTATTAATTTGATTTTTCTATTCAATTAATTTAGTTATTCTCTCTTTATTAATGTTGTGCTGGAGAAAGCATGCTACACCATAACCTAGATTCAATTTATGAAATATGATTTTTTTTTTCATTTGAAGAAACATTTTACTTGAAAGAAGAATTTTTAGAATAATGCTTGTTTTCAATGGAGACCAAATTTTACATTTTTTTTATTTTTTTACGTTTTATTAAGTATTTTACAAAACTGTTGTTTTTAGACAATTCTGGACCAGTGGAAAACAACAGTTTTGTAAAATACTTAATAAATAGTAAAAAAAAAAATATATATATATAAAATTTGATCTTTAAGCACATTTTAATATAGAGATCACGTTTAATGGTTTGGATCGATTGTTTGGACTTTGAAAATAACCGAATTGTTGTAAGATATTATAAATTCTATAGTATATCAATTTCCATAAATAAGTTTTATATAGTAGAATATTACTAATTATTAGGTATGATATATCTTTTATATTTTTGGTATATTTAAAAAATTAAAATATGTTTTAACATCGTAAATTAAGAATAAGCTGTCTCAACTTAATAAACAATATGCTTTACAGATTTATTTACTAAAGTTATAAGTATAACATCTAAAATAAATATCAAACTCTATTTTGTATAGACATATATAGACAGTACACAAACTGAAAAATTGCTTTACGTAGTAAAAGTATACAATATCACACGATTGATAAGGCTGAACTAACAAAATTTTCATATTACATGATTGAGCTCTGACTGATCTAGAAATCACACAAAATTTGATACATGATCTTTTTAAGATATAGATAACATGTTTCTGATTTAATTTTTGAAATATGACACATCTTTACGATAAATATGAAAAAGATAATTGAAGTTCTAGATCTGACTTAATAAAGATAATTCAAGATGTTTTTTACATTTATATTTCAAACGGTTTTAAATTATTTCTTTTTATTAATTATGTACAGAAGTTTTACTTTTATTATTTTTTTAGACAAATTTAACTAAATTTTATTGACTATGTTTTTGCAAATACAAAATTATATTGAAAAAGTATAATTGCAATAATTATTACAGAATAATTCTTCAGCATTTGCTATCTTCTCCTTGCATACTTTCTCTATATCAGAGCACTCTTTCTCCTTTTTCCCTAAAAGTTAAAATAAAAAATGATGATTATACATCGATTTATTTAATATGAACAATTAACAATCTCTTTGGAGTTGCTTTATTCTTACTTCGCTGCTTATATTTGACAATTGGCAATTGGTTTCTCCTTTTCACCTTCATTTTTGTCAACATATCTACAAAATAAAAAGGAACAAAACAGATCAAGGAAAAAATACTTCTTTTTCACTATGCAATTACTTCGGCAAGATATAGTTATTTCAAAATAATTTTGTGCCACAATGACCAATAGACGGTATTTACTGGTACCATATCTGACTGTTGCAGTATCAGTGCTTTGGGGAGGCATACTGCTTGTATGAAAGAAACCCTCAACTAAGGAGAAAGATACTAAGGAACAAAGAAAAGAGTAAAAGAATAACTGGCAAGCTACTTTTTTTTCTAAATTGATAGTGTGATATATTTTAAGTTCATAGGATGAATTTGTGAAGGGAAAGTACGTCTCAAACCATCACATCTCCACATCCCCTGAAAACATAAAGAGTAACAGATATCACCAACTTTTGCATATTTTCATGCTAACCCAAGTCCCTCTAATGAGTTGGAATCAGTACATGTATTCTTCAAAGTTGTCTTTATTTTTGCAAGGTGCAAGGCTTATTGTACTACACTGTCCTTATGTCAGTATTTACTGTACAGCCAGAAAATCACAAAAGAAAAATGTAGACTTGGTGATGGTCTTCGCAGTATGCCAGTCAACATAGTACAACCATTATGGGAAAACAAATAAATTACATAAATGATCCTTAAGCATCACCTAGTTCCTTTTTTGGCCCCTAAAAGTAGTTGCCCACTAATTAAGTTGATGGTTATCTCTCCTGTGAAGTTGCATACCCAATTTTGCAAAAATTGAATATGGTACATTATTTTCTGGTACATTATTGGAATACGGAACAATACTCAAGCAGGTCAAATATGTGGTACGCAACATATCTCTATTTACATCGTACATGAAAATCAGATGACGATAATGGGGAATAAGAAGAGACTACCTGGGTACTTGCGTGAACAACCGCATCGGCTGGACTGGAAGCTCGCTTTGGTCAGGATCGTAGGACCCCTTCCACCTTTCTTCCTTCTTCCTCTTCTTAGCTGTAATTGAAAGCTGGTAGATGGTAGAAGGGAAGAGAACTATTCAAGTGGAGAGTCGTAACACATAATAGAAGGATGAAGGGTGTCCCTGGAAACATAAATTGGCGCCTCCTTTACCAAATAAGCTCCCGCTGAATCTCGCCGATTTTCACGATGCTTGAGGCAACAAGAAGGGCGAGAGAAACAAGAATTCGCTAGCATCACAGACATTAGAGGATATGTTACGATCTTGCACTCTTACGATGCAGGGCGACTGGACGGATCATCTGCACATGGCAGAGTTCTCGTACAACAGTAGCTACCACATGAGTATCGGCATGTCGTCATTCGAGGCGTTATACGGGCATCCAGTCCGTACACCCGTATGTTGGGGGTCTACCAGCTTGTTCCGCCCTACCGTACCCCAGCTGATCGAGGAGTGTACGGATAAGATGCGGATTATCCAAGACCGGCTTAAGACGGCGCAAGATCGCCAACGAAAGTACGCGGACCCAAAGCGTCGAGACTTCAGCATGGAGGTTGGCGAGCACGCGCTTCTACGAGTTTCGCCCCGCAAGGGGATTATGAGGTTCGGAGTCAAGGGCAAGTTAGCACCTAGATACATCGGCCCGTTTATGATTCTCGAGCGAGCCGGTCGCACCGCATACCGACTTGCGTTACCTCCATCCCTCGCTGGTGTACACGATGTCTTTCACGTATCTCAGCTTCGACGCTACGTACGGAGTGAGGCACATGTGCTAGATTATGAGCCACTACAGGTCGAGCCGGAGTTGACATACGAGGCACGTCCGATTCGCATCTTAGACGTGTAGGAGATCGAGTTGCGACGACGCACTATTCGTCGAGTACTAGTGCAGTGGGAGCATCATACCCCGCGTGAGGCGACATGGGAGCTATTCGCATCGACTGACTAGTTTTGATCGTTCGGGACGAACTTTTTATTAGGGGGGGAGAATGTTATAATCCATAAATTCAAATGTAGTTAATTAGTTGATAATTAAAATTTACAACAAATTAAAATCTTAATTGATTAATCAAGGAAAATAAAGGTTAATAAATTAAATGAATAAATTAACTTATATAAAATTATTTATTTAACTAATTAGTGAATTCTATAAATTTTAGAATTTATTTGTACAAATATAAAATTTTAAGGAAGAAATACAAAATATTAATAACCATTATAATTTTAATAGTCAATGAAATGACGAGTAAATTTGTAAGATTAATCAAAGAACAATCTAAATTTTCGTATCAAGTCTTAAACACCAGTTTTATTAAATTGTTCGATTTGATGTAATTGATTCATAGGATACCATTAAATATGAACTCCTTTTTAATTTGGGAATAAACTGAACCGTTCAACTCCGTTCTGCGCGAATCTCAAAGCAGTCCCTTCCATTTAAACTTCCTTTTTGTTTTCTTCACTGAGTCCAGACGGCAGCCGAAACACCTCACCATTTATTTTGTTTTTCTCTCCTCTGGCGACAGAGCCGACTCACCCCTCCTTTCTTCTTTGTTGCGTGATTCACCCCCCTCCTCTGACTCTCTCTTCTCCTCTCTTTCATTCTCCCTTACACTCTCTCTCTCTTTCTTTTGCTCTTTCTCTCTCGGTCTCACTGCTACTGAACTGCCCCCCCCCAAAAGAAAACCCTAGCCGATCCCCTCTCTTCTTCTTCCCCGCTGATCTCTCCCGCTGACAGACGAACCGGAACCTCTTCTCTCTTGCTGACCCCGAAACCGCACCCCTCTTCTCTTCGTCTCTCTTTTGGATGAACTGCTGGAGAAGCCCTCTCTATGCTGTGGTGTCTTGCTCTCTCTCCCGGGTTCTCTCTATTACTCTTCATTTTCCTTCTCTCTTTCATTCACTATGTTGAGAAAGTTTTCTCCCTCTCTCTCTAATTTCGGTTTTCACCAAATTCAAACCCGTTAGGGCTTTCCGTGTGCTTGTAAATGATTCGGTGCTGGTGCAGTGCCTCTCTCGGTGGTGCTGCTGATTTTGGCGGCCGTGAGACGAGCCGCTGCTTGGTACCTGCCGAGCTTCGATCTTTGTTGTGCTTATCTCTCTCTCGGGTAAGTGTTCAAAACACCATTTAAATTCCAATCTGAAACTGGTACCAGTCCAGCGGGGTACTGGTGTACTGTTCTGGCCGAATTAGGATAAAATTCAGGGGTTGTTTGTAAGTTTCCCATTTTTCTGCATTTTCTGTGCTATTCTGCAACATTCCAGGGTCTAATCTGTAAATTTCAGTATTCTGCACAACTGTGGGTAAATTCTGGTAAATAACAGGGTCTATGGTGCAAAAATTCGCATCTGACAGGGTTCAGGGACCAAATTGTGACAGAAAATAAAACTGGTTTAGAAAACAGTCCCTGAATAAGGACCTCTTTGCGACAGAATGTAAAAATTTGTATGATAAGCCTTTTCTAATGGGAATTTCATAGAAATATTAGTTTTAAAATGTTGAAAACGCAAGTAATAGTTTGGAACAACAATTTGCATTCAAGAAAAGATTCTTTGAGGTTTAATTGATATTTCTCTTCTATGAATAATTATTGGAAATAAAAATGAATGTGGTCAAGTGTTCTTAAATAATTAGATTCGAATCTTAGTTAGTTAATTAATTAAACACGAACACTTAGTGAAATTAATTAAACTGGGTAATGGGTTGCGAATATTTAGTCTAGAATTTAATTAAGTTACGTCTAAATTACAGGTCAGCAGACCTACGTTGATTCCGATTCGTGGTCCGATTCCGCTGACGGCTATACCAAAGCAGGTGAGGATCGAGCAGATTGCGGAGACTGCTAGCGCTTGCGTACAACCACTACTGCCATACAGGTGTGGGATATCTGTATTTTTCTTTCGTGGTGTACTCTCACCAGTCGACCACTTGACCTGACATTCGTACTTTAAATTGTGTAGTTGCATTAGAGCATGTTTAATCCTTTCTGAACTGTAATTTAGGATTTGCACAACCCCTTCTAAATTAAAAATTTAAATGCTTTCTTAGGAGTAGTGTAATTTAATTAATAATATATTAGGATATTAGTTGTCCTCTTCTCGTAGAGGACAACATATTATTGTAGTTAAGCATGTGCATTGGTGAGCGTGAGATAGAAGACCGAATGACTGCTTTCCGTTCTCGTAGTATGGGATGCGAGGCGGTTCGTGGGTCATTGGGCTGAGGGATCACTTGATCCCTTAGAGGTCTTATTAGGATTATTATTATTATATGCATGAGATTGGTATTATATCATTTTCGATCATTTTACATTTTGTGCGGACCGATCTCGAGTCCGGAGACGATTCGGGAGATATCCCCCCTACATTAGGAGCTACTTGCCTAGTACGGCTGCCGAGGTTGCGGTGGCAGATTTTATTTTTGTTGTTATGGGCCGCTCACGAGCCCTTGTCCCATTGATCTGGCCGGATGGTGGAGTTTCGTCTCTGCTCATGAGGAGACGAATTGACTTATTCTTACGCATTGCTTGTAGTTTTCTCCTATTTTATATGTTTGGTGATGAATCGTCTTAGAGAAGGAAAACACATGGAATTAAGTGTAACCATCGGCTAGCGTGCCCTTCTTGTGTGGGCAAAGCTCGATGTCCTTAGGCATCGGGTACCTTTGCTCCTCTGATCGCAGTCCTTGGATGTTACACGAATTTCGATATAACCATCGGCTAGCGTGCCCTTCTTGTGTGGGCAAAGCTCGATGTCACTAGGCATCGAGTATCTTTGCCCCTCTGATCGCAGTCCTTGTGTTATGTCACTTTTGAGATACAAATTCAATTTGATTGAACTTGGCACGGCACGGGGTGACAAAATTATCCGTACTATTACTATATCAATTTGTACACACAGTACCTATTGTACTGGACTCCGGTTGAGTATAATATTGATTCTCATATTTTATTTTGGGAAACCTTGGCATTTTGGCATAATAGGATAATCACATCATGTCATCTATTATATGTATATTTTTCTTTTGTAGTACTATGATAGGTTTAATTTCGCAGCATATGCATTAAAAGTGAATTACCGACTTTACGTAGATTTCAAATTAAAATGTGCTTTGACTTGAGAGGATCCCTGAAGGGATAATACTGGGTCACATACTGGGCGATCATTCGCTCATCCCCTCCTTTTTATGGATGTGGGCAGGTACAGAGTCTGACGGTCCGCAGCAGGAGGCGCCAGGAGCTGTCCCCGACGGTCACATCACTTGAGGTAGATTAGGGGCTTTTGTTTAGGATTTTACGAGTCCAATGTTTTGTTATATATATTGGACTCGATAGATCATGTATCCCTTTTGACTAGTTATGTTTATTTTATCCCGAGGTGGATTGTATGGATGTGTGTATATGTATGTTTATTTGATATTTATGACTATTGCTTGTTTGTATTATATTGCTTCCGCTGCTGTTTGATTATTATGTTGTTTAGCCTTGCGTGTTTATTGAGTATTAGACACGAGGCGGGGATTAATCACATCCTAATTCGGAAATCCTGGTTTGGGGTGTGACATCCTTTGAGTATTAGAGTACAATAGGTACTGTGTGTACAAATTGATATAGTAATAGTACGGATAATTTTGTCACCCCGTGCCGTGCCAAGTTCAATCAAATTGAATTTGTATCTCAAAAGTGACATAACACAAGGACTGCGATCAGAGGGGCAAAGATACCCGATGCCTAGTGACATCGAGCTTTGCCCACACAAGAAGGGCACGCTAGCCGATGGTTATATCGAAATTCGTGTAACATCCAAGGACTGCGATCAGAGGAGCAAAGGTACCCGATGCCTAAGGACATCGAGCTTTGCCCACACAAGAAGGGCACGCTAGCCGATGGTTACACTTAATTCCATGTGTTTTCCTTCTCTAAGACGATTCATCACCAAACATATAAAATAGGAGAAAACTACAAGCAATGCGTAAGAATAAGTCAATTCGTCTCCTCATGAGCAGAGACGAAACTCCACCATCCGGCCAGATCAATGGGACAAGGGCTCGTGAGCGGCCCATAACAACAAAAATAAAATCTGCCACCGCAACCTCGGCAGCCGTACTAGGCAAGTAGCTCCTAATGTAGGGGGGATATCTCCCGAATCGTCTCCGGACTCGAGATCGGTCCGCACAAAATGTAAAATGATCGAAAATGATATAATACCAATCTCATGCATATAATAATAATAATCCTAATAAGACCTCTAAGGGATCAAGTGATCCCTCAGCCCAATGACCCACGAACCGCCTCGCATCCCATACTACGAGAACGGAAAGCAGTCATTCGGTCTTCTATCTCACGCTCACCAATGCACATGCTTAACTACAATAATATGTTGTCCTCTACGAGAAGAGGACAACTAATATCCTAATATATTATTAATTAAATTACACTACTCCTAAGAAAGCATTTAAATTTTTAATTTAGAAGGGGTTGTGCAAATCCTAAATTACAGTTCAGAAAGGATTAAACATGCTCTAATGCAACTACACAATTTAAAGTACGAATGTCAGGTCAAGTGGTCGACTGGTGAGAGTACACCACGAAAGAAAAATACAGATATCCCACACCTGTATGGCAGTAGTGGTTGTACGCAAGCGCTAGCAGTCTCCGCAATCTGCTCGATCCTCACCTGCTTTGGTATAGCCGTCAGCGGAATCGGACCACGAGTCGGAATCAACGTAGGTCTGCTGACCTGTAATTTAGACGTAACTTAATTAAATTCTAGACTAAATATTCGCAACCCATTACCCAGTTTAATTAATTTCACTAAGTGTTCGTGTTTAATTAATTAACTAACTAAGATTCGAATCTAATTATTTAAGAACACTTGACCACATTCATTTTTATTTCCAATAATTATTCATAGAAGAGAAATATCAATTAAACCTCAAAGAATCTTTTCTTGAATGCAAATTGTTGTTCCAAACTATTACTTACGTTTTCAACATTTTAAAACTAATATTTCTATGAAATTCCCATTAGAAAAGGCTTATCATACAAATTTTTACATTCTGTCGCAAAGAGGTCCTTATTCAGGGACTGTTTTCTAAACCAGTTTTATTTTCTGTCACAATTTGGTCCCTGAACCCTGTCAGATCCGAATTTTTGCACCATAGACCCTGTTATTTACCAGAATTTACCCACAGTTGTGCAGAATACTGAAATTTACAGATTAGACCCTGGAATGTTGCAGAATAGCACAGAAAATGCAGAAAAATGGGAAACTTACAAACAACCCCTGAATTTTATCCTAATTCGGCCAGAACAGTACACCAGTACCCCGCTGGACTGGTACCAGTTTCAGATTGGAATTTAAATGGTGTTTTGAACACTTACCCGAGAGAGAGATAAGCACAACAAAGATCGAAGCTCGGCAGGTACCAAGCAGCGGCTCGTCTCACGGCCGCCAAAATCAGCAGCACCACCGAGAGAGGCACTGCACCAGCACCGAATCATTTACAAGCACACGGAAAGCCCTAACGGGTTTGAATTTGGTGAAAACCGAAATTAGAGAGAGAGGGAGAAAACTTTCTCAACATAGTGAATGAAAGAGAGAAGGAAAATGAAGAGTAATAGAGAGAACCCGGGAGAGAGAGCAAGACACCACAGCATAGAGAGGGCTTCTCCAGCAGTTCATCCAAAAGAGAGACGAAGAGAAGAGGGGTGCGGTTTCGGGGTCAGCAAGAGAGAAGAGGTTCCGGTTCGTCTGTCAGCGGGAGAGATCAGCGGGGAAGAAGAAGAGAGGGGATCGGCTAGGGTTTTCTTTTGGGGGGGGGGGGGCAGTTCAGTAGCAGTGAGACCGAGAGAGAAAGAGCAAAAGAAAGAGAGAGAGAGTGTAAGGGAGAATGAAAGAGAGGAGAAGAGAGAGTCAGAGGAGGGGGGTGAATCACGCAACAAAGAAGAAAGGAGGGGTGAGTCGGCTCTGTCGCCAGAGGAGAGAAAAACAAAATAAATGGTGAGGTGTTTCGGCTGCCGTCTGGACTCAGTGAAGAAAACAAAAAGGAAGTTTAAATGGAAGGGACTGCTTTGAGATTCGCGCAGAACGGAGTTGAACGGTTCAGTTTATTCCCAAATTAAAAAGGAGTTCATATTTAATGGTATCCTATGAATCAATTACATCAAATCGAACAATTTAATAAAACTGGTGTTTAAGACTTGATACGAAAATTTAGATTGTTCTTTGATTAATCTTACAAATTTACTCGTCATTTCATTGACTATTAAAATTATAATGGTTATTAATATTTTGTATTTCTTCCTTAAAATTTTATATTTGTACAAATAAATTCTAAAATTTATAGAATTCACTAATTAGTTAAATAAATAATTTTATATAAGTTAATTTATTCATTTAATTTATTAACCTTTATTTTCCTTGATTAATCAATTAAGATTTTAATTTGTTGTAAATTTTAATTATCAACTAATTAACTACATTTGAATTTATGGATTATAACAAGAGTGGTAGCATCGTACGGACTGGGTTGCGTCTCACAGCAGGAGGAGGTTGGAATAAAAACGAGCGTGTTATTCTTTAGAGAGCGGTATTCTTCTTCGTTTGTTTGGTATTCTTCTTCAGAGAAGAAAGGGTTAACGGAGCAACTAACGGAGTTACGGAGAGCCCTACATAAAGTTAAATACCGATATTACCCTTAATCAATTAACGGCTCTGATTCATCCAAAAATTTAGCGTTTTTTTTAGGGATGCTTCTATGCACCTAAGGACCTATTTGTAAAATGAACATATTTTCATTTTCAAAGTTCAAACAGTCGATCCGACCGTTCAACATTATCTCCATATTAAAATGTACTTGGAGGTCAAATTTTACATTTTTTGGAATTTGTTTACTATTTATTAAGTATTTTACAAAACTAGTCAAATTCAGACCATTGAATTTTGTACCCATCTTAATAAATAGTAAAATAATTCAAAAAAATGTAAAATTTTACCTCCAAGTACATTTTAATATGGAGAAAATGTTGAACGGTCGGATCGACTGTTTGAACTTTGAAAATGAAAATATGTTTATTTTACAAATAGGTCCTTTGGTGCATAGAAGAATTTGCCTTTTTTTTGGGTCCATGACAGACTCACTCTTTTTATAATATCCAAAGTTAATTACAAATTAATTATTATACTCACGATTCCCGACTTTTGCCGAAAATGTCCAAACCGGCCATAAAATTGCCAGTTTCCTCTTCTTTCTTTTTTTTTTAGAAAGATACTATGAAGAGCAAGATAATGAAATCTAACACTAAAAATTTAAATTTTTTGTTTAAATTATTTGTAAGATTACTTCTTTTAATTTATAATTAGCATATTTATACACTAGATTACTTGAAATTACGTTGAATTACACTATATTACAATAAATTATGTTGAATTACACTAAATTACATTAAATTACGCTAAATTACAATAACTTCGCTAGTTATGCTGAAATACGGTAAATTACGCTAAACTACGCAAAATTACGCTAAAGTAGACCGATTTTGTGCCATCTTTCATGAATCATAAAAAATAGTAAAAAAATTCCAAAAATAGTAAAAATTGGTATTCTACAAGTTCATTATGTAACTAATTTACTAAGCTACTTAGATTGAATAATAGAAATGAAAATCTTAATCGGAAACTTCAACTCAAGTTTTGAGGCTCTTCTCTTAGTTTTTTGGCAATTCTGAATTTTGAAATCCAACATAATTAGCACGGACGCATGTGTCTTTTCGTAAGCTTTCCGAAAAGTGGTCATTTGCTGAAATGGGACACTCGAGCGCCATTTTATGGCTGTTTGAAGTTTCGTCGTCGTTTTTCACCTTTTCAGTGATGATATCATCCCTATTCATATGTAATTCAGTTTATCGTATTTTAGCGTAATGTAATGTAATTTAGTGTAATTTAACTCAATATAGTGTAATTCAACATAATTTCAAGTAATTTAGCGTATTTTAGTATAAATATGATAATTATACATCAAAAGAAGTAATCTAACAAATAATTTAAACAAAAATTCGAATTTTCAGTGTTAGATTTCATTATCTTACTCTTCATAGTATCTCTAAAAAAATTTAAAAAAAAATAATAGGAAACCGGCCGGTTTCTGGGAGGGAAAACCGGCCATTTTATGACCGGTTTGGACATTTTCGGCAAAAGTCAGGAATTCTGGGTATAATAATTAATTTGTAATTAACTTTGGATATTAATAAAAATGTCGGTTTTAAATTATACGTTTTAACATACACTTGATTGTTGTTTTTAAGTTCGTTTGTTTTGTATAAGGATTAGAGAACAAATTAATGGTTAAATTTGCGAGGCTGATTTCCTGAATATATATAATAAACAAACATATATTTTTATTGGACTTGATTGTTTGCTAGTTAATCATTTTTTGTTTATATTTTGCTGAATGAGTTGTCCTCCTCGTATCTTGTTATTTAGATATTGTTAGTCATATAAATGAAGACTTTCAAATTTGGGACTTGTATTTATATATGCAGTTGTTGTCTATCAGTAATTATAATAACAAGTTTAGAATTTAGGAATTTTTGGTCTCGATACATTGGCGAGACCAAAAATTCGTGAATCGAATATAAATGTAAAAATAATTCATTTCTGATACACAAATAACATATCAAAATATTAGTAATTTCTTAAAAAATAAAAATAAAAAGTTCTTGAAGTATACAAGTATTAAATATCATAATATTTCAAATTTAATGTAAATATTATTTAAAAAATATTGTTATAGTCAAATGCACAAACTTGGTAAAACAACTATAACGATAAACAAAAAGAATGCACTTCAAAACATTCAATGGCTAAATTGATAAAAGTAAGGTTATAAAAAGAATGGGAAAAATGGAAGCATGAGTCGATGGTTTCCACTTTTCAGCATGCATGGCTCGCTAATGCCTAGCCACTCCGCATTTATTACTCACTTCTTATTTTGGACACTTTAATTATCCCGTGAAACAGAAAGAAGAAAAGTCAAATTATTTGCATATAGTAACAAGGCACCAATGATAACTTTGTTACGATAAATTACTTTCAATTTGTGGTTTGACAATTTTATCCAAGGAAAGAATAATTCCACCAGAGCTTTTATATAAAAATAAAAAACCACAGAGAAGATAATTTCAATCAAAAGCCGTAAACAAGATTAATCACAAGCCAAGACAGGAGAAAGGCTTGGGTCCGATGCTCATCGGACTCAAATTTAGATCCGATGGGTTTCGGGACCGTCCGATTCACTTTAAGATCCGTGCGCACGAATTTTAAAGTAAACACCTAAGTTGTGGACGCGAATTCTAAAACTGATCGGACGGTGAGCGAATCCGTCGAAATCACTTTGGGTCCGATGTCCATCAGACCCAAATTTCTCCCCCAACACAGACTTTACATGCGCTTCACCGTGCGATTAAAGGAATGATGAAAGGCTGTGCACCGCGCTAACACCAGCCTTTTGTCCGGTCCTATTAAACCTTATACACCGCGCAAAGACCGCAGGGTCTCAGCGCTACCTGATCCGAATGTGGATCGTATCCGACCCGATACGGCCGTCGGCCTCCTTAGTTTCTGTTGTACGCGAAATTTGGCATTAATTGTGGTTTTCTGGGTTAAGTCTTTAGTTTTGGTCAAAGTGTAGTTTAATTTCCGATAAAGTTGATTATGGTTAAATTAAATTCACAGGGAAAATTCAGAATCCAAATAAGAAAATATATATTTTATTTTCATTAAATTAAGATGGATTTAGCTTTATGTTCAAATCATAATTTTGGTATTTTGGATATAATTTTAAAATGAATTCATTTTTTGTTGAAATTAATTTATTTAAAAATATACAAGTTATATTAAGTGTATGTAATGAGTATAATTATTCAATCCGTTCAAAAGAATGTCAATATTTCTTAAGGTTACATATGCACCTTAAAATAATAAATGCGGTGATGATTATTTTCTTTTACAAGTAAATAATTTAAGGGAAATCTGCATTAGGAAAGGCTGATTGTTCGACATATTCAAATATTTTTTGTTTTGTTTTTGTAGACTTTAAAAATGTAAATTTTGCATAGTAATATTTTGTCAAGGATGAAGAACATGAAACAGGATAACGAAATTAGAAGTTAACTTGTGAAGAAGGGGAGATCATACAGTCGTACTATTTTTGTTATATAATTTTGTTTGTTGGTCTTATTATTAATGATGAAAATTAACAAACAAAATACACAAACTGGAGATGTTATCTTGAATACACTAAGCAAAACTCAAAATGAAATTTTACAATAATACCCTCTAACTTTTTTCTTTTTACCTTTTTCTAAAATTTGTCATTTATGAATACTTTTTCTGTTTTTCAACAGCTATATTGTTTCGCGCACTTCACTTTCTATGTTTTTTTTTCTCTAAAGGTCATAAGCCCCTGTATCATTATAAGATTGTTTATGATCAATGAATTTTTTTTGTTTTTCATCAAATTTCATTTCAAATTGTATCTCAAATTCTAATACTTTTCTGGGCCAATAATTACTCAAAACAGCTTTCATCATAGAGACAGAAACCTCTGTGCCATGTAGCGAGTTATTAGAGTATTGTTTCTATTTAGTTTTCAATTTATGGAGGGCTCTGATTCAAACTCTGAGTAGGGATCACGTTGCTGTGACTCTTTACAGAGAGAGTTTCAACATATATTGATACAGAAGATTCATAATCACATCTACAATAGTGGTTAACTACATTTTATGAAATATTCTAGTGTTGTTCCTATTTAGTTTTGGACCCACGTTGCAGTGACTCTTTACAGAGAGAGTTTCAACATATATTGATACAGAGGATTCAGAATCACATCTACAATAGTCGTCAACTACATTTTTATCAAATATCCTAATAATTATAGTTGGCACAATCAGGGGCGGAGCCAGACTTCCGAACTATAAGAGTCAAATACATATACCATTAGGCCCGAAAAAGAAGAACGCTGATCCAAATGTGTGAGATTATAGTACTGATAACATTTTACTCTAAATTATACAGAAAATTATGCATAATGCAAAAAAAAAAAAAATAGAGTCAATTGATCTCATTTATACAACTTACATCCGTCTCTGAACTCATGTGATATGAATTTGTAGGAGAGATGAAAAATTTGGATGTGAAATTCTGATTTTTCTATTATATGAATGAGAAAGATATCTGGGATGTGAGATTCTGATTTATACAACTTACATCCGTCTCTGAACTCATGTGATATGACAGCCCGGGAGGTACTGGTACGAGCAGAGTCGATGCTGGTACGGGACAATGACAGAAATGGGTCCGGTATGCAGTTGGTACCAATAAGGATATGGCGCAAGGCCAACTGGTACATTCAATCAAATAGAGGAAAACACACGGCAAGCAGACTCATAAACTCACTGGCAGATACTACTCCCTCTTTTCTTTCTTCATAGCTGCTGTTTAATTTTTGTACTTTCATTCTTCTTTTTTAATTTCTTAAGCTCAAATGTTTTGAGCCGATTTGATCTTTTTTATCTTTTTATATTCTGTTACAAACTCCTTGTAACTCATTTACATTAATCAAATGAGAGCTTGACCCTTATTTTTACCTCAAAAAAAAGAAAGATATCTTCTCTACTCTTCTATTCTTCTGTCTCTTAAGTCGGAAGCCAACACCATTATGTTCCAAAATTCGTATTGGCTAAGGTAACTCATATTTTGAGTTCGGATCCTGTTCATTCATTATGTATTAGTACGAATTTTAAAGAGATTATGTGCATTACAACTTTGACAGTTTGACCCACACTAGTACAAAAAACCTCTTTACCGACCCTCAACCACCGACTGTTTTAATATGTAACAGTCGGTGTAGAGACTGCTGGTAAAATCGTAAATAAGAAAAACCTCAACACTGACTGTTCCATTACAAAAAACCATCAGTGAACTAACACCGACTGTTTTTTAAAAAAACAGTCGGTGCTGAGCAGTCACCAACACTGACTGATTTTTTTTAAAAACAGTCGGTATTGCTCATACCCTACACCGATTGTTTTTTAGAAAAAACAGTCGGTGTTGAGCAGTGACCAACACTGACTGTTTTTTTTAAAAACTGTCGGTGTTGCTCATACCCTACGCAGACTGTTTTTTTTTTTAAAACAGTCGGTGTTGAATGGAAATTTTCAGAACCGTCGGTGATTTTCCTTCCGAAAATTTTCGTTCCCGGGTTTATCTCTTTCGATTCCTTCCGAAAATTTTTGTTCCCGGGTTTATCTCTTTCGATCAGCGGCGAAGAATTTCATTTCCCCCTTCTAAATTTCATTTCCCTAAATTTACTTCTTCTTTGCGATAAACCCTCCCGAAACCAAAATTTCAAATTGCTTGGTCTCTCTCCGCCTCCGCTTTGCTGTCTCTCTCCGCCTCCGCCTTACTGCCTCCTCTCTCTCCGCCTTAGCTGGAAATGGAAAGTATTGTTTGATCAGTCCCCAGTCCCCACTTTCCAGAGCAACAAAGGTATAACTACAGTCGTCAACCAGAAACGGCGACCTGTCGCCGCCGCCGTCGCCAACACTAGCACTACTCCAGCTCGCCTTCTGTCTCCGTACCCTAACCCTAGGCCTGGACATCCACCACCGGTTCTCTGCACCGGTTCGCCGGTGGTCTTTATCTAATGGTAAAGAGCTTCTTGGGGGCTGGCTAGAGGCGGGAACGGCTGAGTACTATACAGCACTTGTTGGACATGACCTTGCCGGAGCAATACTTTCTAAAGCTGACAGAGGTAGTGGAGGGCCTCCAGGTCTGACTTTCTCAGAAGGAAATGCCACGCTCAAGGTCAATTCACTGGGATTGTAAGTTTCTCCTGAGATTGTTTTTTTTCAGTTTTTTATCAAATTGAAGTTCAATTCAATTTAATCTAATCAAGTATTCTCTGGTTATGGTTCTAGTTTGTACTATGCATTGGTTACAGTAGGTACACCGAGCATGACATTTTTAGTTGCGCTGGATACCGGAAGTGATCTCTTCTGGCTGCCTTGTGACTGCACCAGCTGTGCACCTACCGTTTCTACGGGAAATGGATTTGTAGGTTTATCTTTTTTTTAATCTAGTGATAATTTCTTGTCAGAATCTCTTAAGGGACCGTTATCATTATTTTTTGTCATTACAAAAAGATTCTGAACAATCACAACCTTTTCAGATCGGCAATCACAACCTTTTCAGATCTAGAGGGAAAGAGAAGGCTGGGAAGTCCAGTAAGAGATCGGCAATCACAACCTTTTCAGATCTTAAGAGGAAGGCAGAGTCAGACTCGGACTCTGATACTGATTCTGATGAAGATCAGGATTACTACGCTGGAGGAGAGAAGAGGTGAGGTATCTGATGCTGATTCAGGCTTCTTGTTTTTCTAGTATAGTGGTACTAGTATGTATCAATCAGCTTTCTTGTAGGGTTTGGGTGAGTATCCCCTGCGGTACCCTGAGTCCATATCCTCTGAGATATCTCATATTTTCAGTTTATCTAAAGCCAGTATTATTGTGCTTTGAGATTCGTGCAGAAATGATTTAAACGGTCCGGACTTCCACTTATCAATTCAAAGTTTGAGATATCTTAGGTGATGCAAATTCACGGTACCCTACCATGTGGAATAACTCCCAGCTGAGCCAAAATCATTTTGGTGCCTATTTGAATTGTAGGGGGTTGCTTTGAGATTCGTACCAGGTTAAAGCGGATGATGCAACTACATGGTAGGGTACCGCTCTGGATCTGAGCCCATATGGTTTAGTACTTCAGTGTTTGAATGTAATTGGCTGAGCTCCATAGCGCAAGCTTGTAAGTTGTAACCTGAGTGCAGGCTGGGTAACTCTGACAGCTGCGTCCAGTTCTGACCCGATATGGCCCCTGAAGCAGCTCTAACCGAACAGTCACCTTTTAGAAGCGTTTGAAGTGATTGAAAGCACTTATAATCAAACACAAAAATCGAACGTTACATTCCGTAATTTGGCCAGAAAACTCGTTGATTTCACTAAAATCCTATCAATTTGTAGAAGAACTTAGTAAATCATTGCCTTGTATTGATTACTACCAAATTAAGTGCCACTATCAGCCTGGCTGGCCCATGATGAATGAAATTAAAAAGTTTAGTGCAGTATTGAAAATCAATACAGAGAAAGTCAATTAAAAAGTTTATTAAACTGAATAATGCAACTTCTATATGCACAATGTTAATTTTATCTTTTTCTGTTAGTGGAATGCTTGTCAGGGATTCATCTAGAAAGCGAAGCCGTAATAATGAGAAGCCATTTTGAGCAAGCTAGTGCCCGGCTTGGACCTGATGTAAAAGTAAGATTGTTTCCTTGAGTTTTCTTAATGGTAAAGAGTAAAAACTCTCAATTAAACTAACGATATTTGAATATTCTTTTTACCTTTTTGTATAGTCTCAACCAATTGAAGTCAATGTGGCGAACCATCCTATCCAGAGATATGCAGTTTGGTTCGGAGGTTCTGTGCTTGCTTCTACTGCTAAATTTTATGGGGTATTTCATGTCTATCATTTTATAGCTATGTTGTTTGGTACTACAGCAACATTTACTAACATCTTTCATAGGTAGACAATATAATATTTCTGGTAGTGTGAAGGTAGTTCTTGATAAATCCTGACCAAACATGACACCTACCAAAATGTTATAAAATATAAGACAATATAATAGGATTGCTACAAGTCATAAATCATAATGGTTCTTGTCCTGACATAATGAACATAGCTTTCCAGAGAACCATTTTTTTTATAATAGTTGTCACATGAAGGGATTTGTGCAATGATCCACATTTTGTTTTCTTTTGCTTCTGAAGAACTATTGTTCATTGTTTTATTAACATCATTTTGATTTCTTTTCTCCTCTTAGGCATGTCATACAAAGGCAGAATATGAGGAATATAGAGCAAGCATTTGTAGAACAAATCCTGTATTTAAGGGTATGTACTAGTACTAATTCAAAACACGATTGGGGATAGAATACAGGAAGAATGCATAGAAAATTGCTAGTAGGAAAAACTTAGATTAGCATTGTACGTGTTGTACAATATTTTTGTAATTAGTTGATACAGGCTCGGGCGAACACTTGCTTTTTGGTCTTTAAAATGTTTCTGTCAAAAAAAGGATGATTTTTGGAATTGTTCAATGTTTCTGTCAAAATGTTATTTCTGGTAGTGTGAAGGTAGTTCAATGTTTCTGTCAAATGTTATTTTTGGAATTGTTCAATGTTTCTGTCAATGTTTCTGTCAAAATGTTATTTTTGGAATTGCCTACACCGACTGTTTTTTGAAAAAACAGTCGGTGTTGGGCGCCTACACTGACTGTTATTTACCCGTCAGTAATGATATACCTATACTGACGGCGCCATCACCGACTCCTCAATAACAGTCGGTATAAGGGTTTTTTAACAGTCAGTAAAGGAGTTTTTTGTACTAGTGCCAATTATTCAGATTCAAACTCAAACAGTGTATTACCTCATACTCTTGTGATCACTCATGTCATAATTCACCACTACAGTACTATAGTATTATAATATTATCATTCAATTTGATAAGAGACAGAGCTAGACTTTCGAGTTATGAGAATCAAATATGAATGAGGGTTAATCATATAAAATTTGCATACTGCGTATGGAGGTCAATTTTACAATATTTATAGCATTTCACTCTAAATTATATAGAAAATCATATATAATGTACAAAATTTTTGAAAATGAATCGGATCAATTGATCCTCGTTGAATGAATGTGCATCCGCCGTTAGACACAACATAAATTAATCCAATTCGCTTAAACCTCTAGTCTAGTGACTTTCTCAGAAGTCCATACCCAAGTCAACAATTGACCTACCTAGTCAATAACAGGAACAGAAACAGAAACAGGTACAAACATGTTGGTGATGTCGCTATCTGTGTCAATTTTCCCACTCAATCATGTCGCTATCCTTAATTTTCCATTATCAATTTTCCACACGAAAACATACCCCCACTAATCTCCTCCTTTCCCTTCTGCTTTCCGCTCTCTTTTGTTACCTCTTTCACACCAAACATCTCTTACTACAGTTACTATTATCCAACTTTTGCAGTATCAGCATTCCAATAATTGGTGAAAATCATCGTACATTTTTTTCTATAAAATTTCAATAATGTACAAACAAATCATACAAAATCATTCTTTTAGGAAACTCTTCAGTCTTAATACAATATGAAAATGAGCATATTGCTTAAAGAAAGCAAAATTATACTGACAATATATAATGGAGATCTCCATTTCCAGAACTGAGTAAAGTGCATTCTATTATTAAATTTGTAAGAGTTTATACAAGGAAAAGGGTGGTGACGAGTTTTTAGTTTTTCTAAAATGTTACCGTATGTAGAAATTATATGGCGTGTTGAAATATTGGGAGAATAAAATATATTAATCGTTACAGCAATATTTATATACAAATTCAATAAAAACTTGGTTGTTTAGATACAAAACGATACTGTATGAATGATAGCACGAGCATTAATTGGAATCTCACTTCATATTTCTGATATTAAATACAAAATAAATAATATAGAAGTTAGCTTTAAGAATGTTATGCATATTCGACGCTAGAATGGATGCATCTGCTTCAACTTAATTTATTAAATTATTTTGTAATTGCGTATTTTGTAATTGAAAATATAAAATAAAATAACCAGCAAAATTTTCTTTTCTATTTTAAAATCAGAGAAAAAACAAAAATACATTTATATATGTTTTACAGACGCCTAAATAATGCCTACCAGCGAAATAAATTTGAAATCATTGTTTAATTTCGTGCGCTTTTGAAAACAAAAAACAAAAAGGTTGTGTTTTGGAAAAGAATTATAACAAATATGTAATAAAAATGAAAAAAAAATATTACCATATGTAAGGAGGATTCAAATATCTAGTATATTTCATACATTATTGTGTCTCATATTTTTTGTTTCTATTTTCAAGATTCATACAGCCAATTTTAGTTAATCTTAATCAATCAACATAATCTCCATATTAAAATATCTTTTAAAACCAAATTTTATATTTTTAGGTCCAGAATTCCTTTCTTGCATTGGAAAGGGTGCGAAGATTGAAGCCGCCTTTTGACCATTGGATGATGCATCAAGATTTGCGGGAGTCGTAGGGTTTGCCAGATTGGTTGATGTGGGGCCGATGCCATGGGGACGAGGTGCAACGGGTTGGGCGAGAATGGAATTTTTAATGATATCCGCAAATGTGCGCGCTAGTGCCTACGATGTCCCGACACACGATCGCAGTTTAGGCGGAGTTGGATTAAATTGAGGAGGGAGATGTCGGCTCAAATTGAATAAGCTCGGAAGGAGATGGCCCATGATGAGATGTCGAAGGTTGTTGGAGAGGGCTCGGCCGACAGATGATCCAAAGAGTGCTGCAAATCCGCTAAGATGGATAGAATAGGGCTTTTCTGGGCCACAAGAATAGGATAAGATTGGACCGAAAGACGACCCAAAGAGTGCTGCAAATCCGCTAAGATGGATAGAATAGGGCTTTTCTGGGCCACAGGAATAGGATAAGATGGGGCCGAAAGACGACCCAAAGAGTGCTGCAAATCCGCTAAGATGGATAGAATAGGGCTTTTCTGGGCCACAGAAATATGATAAGATGGGAGAAAGTCAATCTTCATTTTCTGATAAGGTGTTTCTTTATTTCCTTCAAGCATGCACGAAGTGTTTGTGTCAAGTTTTAAAAGAATTCAATTATCGCTTGATACTATTTTGCGTGCCTTGTACATTCTATATAATTGAGGAACTTTTTTTTACTGAAGTGAGGGCAAAATAGTCATATTTACATAAAATAGAGTTTTTTTTTCATTAATTCATGCATGTAGGCTGTAAAATAGATATTAAAACAACAAATTATATGATAACTTTCCTTTCCTCTGTACCCTTTCCTCGAGCAATTCCTTTCCTCCGTACCCTAGAGGAGGCAATTGATATTCTTATTAAAAATATGTTATATAATACTTGATTAATGTTTTTTTTTTTAAGGTTATACTTGATTAATGTTATAGTAGAAAAGATTTGATAGTTAATTATCTCCACAAATTAATTGATGACAGTGAAGACAAATAATATATTATTTAACGTTTGCTCTCATTTTTTACTCATACATGATGAAGAAATCAAATAAAAATTAATCACATTTAAAGAAAGTGATCAAAATAATAATTTCAATCTCCATTGCAATGTATGGATACTTAACTAGTATGATAAAATATACATTTGTTGTTCGGCATTTACCCCTTCGCAATATATATGTTCACAAAATATATTAAATCAAACAAGCATTTTTTTTTTTTTTAAACAAGTCACCTCAACTTGAAGTATGCATGAAGAGATATATACATATTTGCGGTCTAATTCAAAATAAAATAACAACTATTGTAATAATTGTGAAACATATTTACACTCACAGCCTCACAGTATTTTTATTTTTACAAATCGATATTTTTTTTTTTACAGTCTGAATAGTCGATCTAAACCATTCAACGTAATTTTATATAAACATATACTTGCAAACTAAAATTTATATTTTCTAAATTTTTACTATATTTTAAAAAGATAGAAAATCACTACATAAATGGTCTAGAATCTTTAAATCAAGTGATTTTTCATGTATCTAAAAAGATAGTAAAAAAAATCTAAAATAATATAAAATTGATCTACAAGTATATTTTTATACGGAGATCGGAGATCTCTCCGATCGTGTTCATCAATTTATTTGTTTGAACTTTAAAAATATAAATATTAATCTATCATACCGACAAATTATGTAAAATGCATAGTAACATAGTATCATTCGTTTCTTCATCCTGAAGTATGCAATTAAATTTTTTTTGGAAGGGCAAAAACTTATGAAACCTACTATTTCAAATGCTGCCACAGTGCTTTCATGATTTTGGGAGGGAGGCGAAATATGTGTTTCCCTACATGTGGCGGGTGGACTTATTAAGAGCCTCAATAAGCCACAAGAAAGAATTTAAAGAATTCGTAAAAGACGGTGTGCATCATCTAAATTCTGATCCACTCAAAATCAGACGGATCATACACCTTCGAACTATGCATGGTTCAGATCTTCTGATATGGAACAATCTCCTAGACCTAGATCAATCTGGCCTGTAGAATTAGACGTTTCTAAATTCTAAAGGGACCCCAGATCCAAAAAAGAAAGAGAAAAGAAAAAAGAATTCTCTGTGACCGCAGTAAGCTGTAACCATGGAACCATCGGATTCGAACGTTGAAGTTCGCCGTTTCTAAATTATTAATGAAGAAAAGCCAGCCTGTAATCCCTGTGCTAATGTGCTTCGCTGTCCCCCTTTATCAGGTGTACCAATCCTCTCCAGTTATACCAAAACCATTGGAGACCAAGACAATCATCTGGCATGAAAAATTAAACTCAACGCGTCAATTCTTTCCGTTAATTGGAGAGGATCCGTAATTAGTCCTCTACTCATTTAAACAGCGCAGCGAGTTCAAAATGCTAGTCAACTGAACGTTTCCTTTATTTAACTTTTGATTTTCTTATTGTTAATCATCGCAGTCATCGCGTCAAAAGCAAAAAACTAGCCGTTGCATTTGGCATCTCTCGGCTCCCAATGGTCCCCACGACTCCGCTCTCAGCCAATCAGGCCCCACCTCCAACGGTAGTATTTCCCTTCCCCGTCTCTTTTAAACCCCACCTCCGCTCTCCCCTCTCTCATCCCACTTGAATTGCTCTCTTTCTCTCTGTGACACTCTGATCTCCCCTTGCATCTCAGTATCTCATCTCCTAATTTCTCGAACTAGATTTAGTTCTTTCTCTGTCACTAATGGGTGGTCTCTCCATAGTCACTTCCCCGACCGATGAGATGTCGCCGCCTCACCTAAGGGCCCACCGTGCCTTTCTCCTCTCGAACTACCTCTTACTCGGTGCAGCCTCTGGTTGTGCCTTCCTCACTCTCTCTCTTCGCCTTATTCCCTCCATCTATGGCTTTCTCCTAATAATCCTCCATGCTTTGACCATCGGCATCTCTGTTTCCTCCTGCTCCACCATCACCTCCAAAACCCCCTCAGGCCGGTGGTACGGGGCCCACATGGTGGTCACCGTCGTTGCTGCCATATTGCAAGGTTCAGTTGCAATTCTTGCCTTTTCACAAACCGACGACTTTCTAACTAACGGGTTGAAGTCGTACGTGAGGCAGGATGATGGAATTGTGATTTTGAGAATGATCGGGGGATTAGGCGTAAGTATTTTCTGCCTGGAATGGATAATTTTGGCACTGGCATTTGTTTTGAGGTACTATGCCTATGTCGACAATGGAGGCGATTCTAGAAGGACTGCCAAGGTGGCGCAAGAGGAGGAAAATGTAGGAGGGAATTGGCCTTGGATGGTGAAAGTTTGAATGATCCAGTGAAAAATTGGTTGAATGTGGGGATTTTCTGCGCGGCGAATTCGTTTATTGGTGCTTGTATTAAGATTTTAATGTTGGTTTGTTTCATATTATATGTTTCTAGAAGTTGAAGGGGGATGTGAATTCTGTGGTTATTTGTTATTTTGTGAATTGTACAAGTTTCTCTTGTATCAACGATATTGAGTTATGAATTAAGATATTTCTTTTAAATCTGTGTGAATTATTTATTCTTGTTTGGATTTAGATTGGGAATTTATTATCGTTTTTTTATCTGATTTATATCTGATTTATGAAGTTACTGGTAGTATGTTGATCATAACATTTTGGACTGGAACATGTGAAGGTGTACAATATATCAAGTTTAAATTGCACTTCCTTGACAAACAATCAGAGCATAGTCTCAGGCTCTCAGCTATTGATCACTATTTTCTCTCAATTTTTTGAAATTTTTCTCTGCATCTTGATCTCTTCTCTTTGATTTAACCTTGAAGGATGCATTTAAATAAAGTTTTACTGTTATTTCTCAACAGATTTGTAAATAAACATAAAGATTTTAAAAATGATGTTTTTACTACCTCAAGGCAGATCTAGAAATCAAGATTAGAAATGAGATTAATAGATTTTAAAAGGAAAATATGCAGTGATGAGTTTATCCTAATCTGTCATAAATACAGTGTGCATACATGTATACAAGTATTATAATCATGCATGATGAGTTTTATACTTTCATAGCTTTGCACTTTTCTAAATAAAACAGAAAAAAGCTATACTATTTTCAATAATAAACATAAAAAGTAATTACTTATTTGATCCATAAAACTCGTATCTGATGTTGGTGTAATTATCTTTTCCAATCAATGGAATGGGCTTTGCCTCTTTTAAAAAAATAAAAATAAATAATAAACATAAAAAGTATAATAAATTGAAGAGGAGGGTTCAAATGCACCATGATTTTATGTTCCAATATGCTCCACATCCTTTATCGTTTATAAAGTCCAAACAGACGATCCAAACTACTCAACATGATCTTCATAATAAAATATGCTTGGAGAACAAATTTTATATTTTTTAGAATTTTTTTACTATTTTTTTACATAGGTACAAAATCACTGTTTAAGGAGATTCTGGACCATCCGAAAAAGTGATATTGTACTGTAAAAAAATAGTAAAAAAATTCTTAAAAATATAAAATTTGGTCTCCAAGAATATTTTATTACGAAGATCATGTTGAGCGTTTCGGATCGACTATTCGGATCGGCTATTCGGACTTTGAAAACGGAGATAAATAATGTGGAACATATTAGAGCACAAAATCATGATGCATTTGAACCCTCCTCATAAATGAAATATCAGAGACCAAAGTGTGATTGCTACATATTTGCTATCTGACAAGATGAACTCTTTGCATTTTTTTGTAAATTAAACCTTCAAATCTTTGTTCTTCTTTATGTGAAACCCTAACCAAACCCTAATCTTTGTTCTTCAAATCTGATCCAATTCCTGAAACTGTAAGCATCTTAACTATGCATCCTCAATTTTCTGTTTGGAGTTCTTGATGTCTCTAATTTCTGCCACATTTTCAATTTTGGTACAAATGGTACAAAACAATGGCAATGTGAAAATAGTGGTTGGTAGTATGGATAGCGCACATCGGCCGTAGTATGGATGTATATTTCTATTTTCAAAGTCCAAATAGTTGATCCGAGATCTCCATATGAAAATGTACTTGGAGGCTTACATTTTTTAGATTATTTTACTATTTTATTAGATAGGTAGGAAATCACTTTTGGATGGTCCACAATCTTTAAATCAAGTGATTATATATCTAATTATTTTTTTAAATGTAAAATTTGACCTAAAAGTACATTCTCATACAGAGATAACGTTGAGCAGCTCATATAAATTGCTTGAACTTTAAAAATAAAAATATAAATCCATAGTATCAACCAATGTGCACTATGCATAGTACCATAAACTTACTCTCTAGCTTACACGAAAGAGAAACACATCATTGATAGTAAAAAGTGGTTTAATATTAAGGGTCTGATGGGAACCCATTCTTTCTCTTTAAAACGAGAAATGGAATTGATGAATTTTCAAATCCAGCGATCGGAACGCACACAGCGATGGAAGTTCATTTCATTCGACGCGATTTGGATGGAATATTTGGCTCAAAGGAAATCTCGCGAAAATTGATGGGATTCGGCGAGAGTTCACGTTCCCAAATTGCCCTTCGATCTCTCCTCTTCCAATCAGACCTGCTCTTCCTCTTCCGATCAGACCCTAGCACTAAGCAGCTCTGCCGTAAGCTGTTCCCGCTCAACTCCTCAGACAGAGGTGGAAACTTTATTGATTGTCGTTATATATAACAGTATGTGATTATATTATCTGATTTTAGTTTATTGGATTCTAGATTGAGAAAAGGGTAATCGATTGAAGCCGAAGTGGTTAAGAGATACTTTTGGTAAAAAAATGTTAATGCAGCGAATCAGCACAAAATGGATTTAAACCCAATTTACTGTTTTCACCACATCACTCCTCTCTTTCACTGGTACCAACTAAAATGCACCGAACCAGTGCTATTTTACCTCTATTAAATTATGGGTGCTATACTTACCAACTGGTAGCAGTGCAAAAAAACTGATTCTGGTAAATCTGTTTGGAAATTTCAAGAGTTTGGTTGTCGAGTGATATGTGCCAAAAGTTCCTTTCATATCAAAAGAAGTCGTATCCTTATTTAAAAGTTTCTTCCGTGTGCTATAAGCATCAGTCAATTGTTCTAACAATTATTATAGAAGTGGTACACTATTTATAATTATGCATTTGAGCACTTCATAGCATTAAGTTAGAAGGAACTTATTTAGTTTGAGAAACTTAGTTTTGGTATTGTGTCAAGTAGCTCATAATAATTTTATAGAGTTAGTAACTGTTGTTGAGAACAAAATTAAGTTCATCATGTCTGACTGCGTTCTACAATGGCTTAATTGTCAATGGTTGTTGACAGGCTTTGCTCTCCTGATACATTTTAAATTTAGTAAGAGAACTAAACTAGCTTGTTTGACAAAATACTTGATGCTGAAAATTATTTGACAGAATACATGGGAATTTCTCGGTAAAGAAGGCCTACAATCAATTGCAAAATTCCGAGCTCAATGGAAGAGGTAACCAATCTAAATTGTGGGGGCATGTTTGGAGATATGGGGAAATCCAACCAAGGGTAAGGATGTTTCTTGGGAAAATTCTTAATTTGGCACTGCCTTTGGCTCGGATCCTGTCTGACAGGTTGATAATGGGAAACCCTGAGTGTTCTTTGTGTGAGGATGAACATGAAGATGCTATGCACATGCTCTTCAAGTGTCATTTTGCTAGAATGTGTTGGTTCACTTCTCCAGTACCCCTCAAATCTGACTGTCTGACAGAAAACCCCCAGCACACATTCTTGCGCATGGCTGAACAACTATTCCCTCAGCAGTGGACCTCCTTCGCGAATGTGGCTTGGTCAATCCGGAGGTATCGGAACGACCTTGTGTAGCTGGCAAGCAACAGGCATCTTCTGATTAGAGGAACACAGGGGCTGGAATAAATCGGGTAGACCCGTTAGTGCATGAAGATTTGGGTCCGGATTCATATGTATGTTACGTGTAGAAGCATAAAATTAGTTAGAAACCTACCCGTTTCAATTCAAAGCATAGTCTCAGCTATTGATAGTGGCCACATTTTATCCAATTCTTTTTCTCTTTCGGAACGCATCTCTCTGTCTTTTCCATCTTCTTTCACCTCTTCGATCTCCTCCCTGCCCCTTATTTTTCCTCTTCATGGAAGAACTCCGTCATTAAATTCCAGCGCCTGATAAAGTAGGACTGAGATTTGGCGTCGACACCACCGAGGACCTACTTTAGGTTCGATGGGTTTCAAGACAGTCTGATCTGCTTTAAGATCCGTGGACTCCTCTTTAAAATTCATGCGCACCTGTTGTATTTTTCGTACACACAAATTTTAATGCAGATCGTACGGTCTTGGAGTCCATTGAACTCAAAAGTACATTCGATGCCCATCAAATCTACACTCTGCTCTACACGTTTTTAACCAAAGTTTTTCATCTTTCATACCACACTCATTCTCACTCATACTCTTTTCTCAATTGTCATAGTCTTTCGTACTTGTTCCAAGTCAATAGTATTTTGGAATCAATGAGGACATTGTTCTTAATTTGTTTGATGAAAAAAATGTTTTTTGTAATGTTACTTACGTACGTTGCCTCCTCTTCGGACAAAACTGCAATGATTCTTTTAGTAGCTGGTATAATTATTTACGTGCCTTCTTTGGTAATAATTTAAAAACGGATTTTTCTCTCACTTTTTTTATTAGTTGTATTTCTTAATTACTAAATATGAGAGAAAAGGGCAAAATAGACATTTATGGAGAAAGTTTTAATTTGTGCTCTTAGAATAGCACTCCCCTAATTTAATTAATTGACTCATTCACTAAATTTATATTTATTTGCTTGATTTTTTAATAGAATTTATATTGTAAAATTCAATTAGTTACTGTAAGCCCTCGGGCACTGTCCTTGTTTAGGGATCATCTGGGGTAGGCATTCTGGACCAACCAAGTAGGGCTTACAAAAAAGTTATTCAATTTAATGAAATATATTCCAACACAGAATGTAGTAGGCAAATGTTATATTTCTTGACCATCTAATTTTTTTTAATATATTTTTCCTTATTCACTTTTTGTACTGGTTTGGAAAGGCTTCTAAGGCTCTAACCGCTCTCTCAACCGTATTGGTCGAAAGTAAATAAATTACGCTAATAAGTATAGTATATTAATTTTAATGTTTTGAAATTATACAACGAGCGCCCGTGGCCTAATGGATAAGGCGTCTGACTTCTAATCAGGCGATTGTGGGTTCGAGTCCCACCGGGCGTGTGTCTCTTTTGTTAAAAAATTCTTTTTATTCTAAAATCGATTGAAGTCGCAACCCCTTTTATATATTCTGGACTACACACGAGGCACGCAATCTGGCCCATGAAATATATTGTAATTCTAGTGTGTATAAATGTTTTGGGTTACACGTGCAACAGAAAAGTTCCTTGTGCTAAATGGTTTTTTTATGAAAAATAAGGGTCAAGCCCCTTATGCTAAATGCATAAGAATTTTAATTTCACAATTGAATTAAATTTGTGAGATGATTAAATACATAACGTTTGGAGAAACTTTGATTGTTTTAAAGGCTAAAAAGGCTTTAAAAATTAAGAAAGCATATCTGGAGTTTCTGGTCGTCTATTTATGTTGACAGAAAAAACAAAGGACGATCTGCGAAAAGTGAAAGCTTTCAAGTATTTAATTTGCTAAATTTGATTCAGTTTTTTTTTTTTCTGTTTATTATAATTTTCATTTTTAGTTTACCAGGGGACCTTTTCCAAAGTTTCTCTAAGTAATTATCAGAAAGTCTGAACAATACTGCTGATCATATTATATATTTTCCAGGAAAAAAAGAACAAAATGAAGCAACCTAATCGCTTTCGAATTGTATTTTTCATAACTTCTTATAGATTATTCCAAAGTTTGTCAATTTAATTTATCAGTAGGGATTAGTTGTGTGGATTATAACTTCAATGGATGAATCAATTCAATGTTTGACATGACAAAGGAATGAAGTACTGGATTTTCTTGGCATTTGGTTAGTTAAATGATATAGGTGCATCAACGAATACTTTTAATTACTTCAAATATGAAATCATAGTCTAGCATGTATTTAATATTTCTAAACATATGAAATCATAATGTAGCAAATATTAAAGACAATAATCAGTATAACCACTGAGAAAAAGAAACAAAAAGAAAACTGCCAGAAATTACTATGCTCAGTTCCCAACACAATCAAAGAAAAAATCATATTGCAATTTCTATAATACTGCAGTAACACAAGTAAAATAAATTCATAACGTTTCCCAAAAATTGCATGTCAATACCCGAAGGGAAACTTTTGAGACTTCATATGGGCCTCCCTATCCCTGTTTACCTACCTACAATTTCACCAATCTGCAATCCACTAGACCTTATCATCTTGCTTGTCAGTTGATACAAGAGGAAGCATCTCCATGAGCCCACGTGGGGTCCGGGGTGTTTTTGGAGTGCCCGGGTTACCGGATGCAGATTGCTGAGACAGAAGGTGCCGCACGTACCCGTAAAAGGTGCACCCCATCAGGGTTATAGCGCACCCGACTGCGTTCATTGCAGATATGGGATTGCGGAATATCATCCATGAGACCAATACAGCAACTGCCACCTGTCACAATTACATTTGTCACGTTACAAATGGTTTAAAAGAGATTGCCTCAAGTGATTACTTCTACAGGAAATCTGATTATTTTTTCTTCTTTTAGGAAAGCTCATAGGCACATATATTAATTGAAATATAGCAGCTGTCTTACTGATTATTGTTTACTGTTTCATGTTTCAGTATGTATGGGTACCAAGTGTTACTGTGAAGCACAATGATATTACAAATGACAATTTTGACCTCTAATAATGTGCTGACTTCAGATGAAATCAATATTCAACTTTGGTTGTAGCAAACCCGTAACAATAGGAATAAGCATCATCAATTAATACAACCTTACTGCACAATTGTCAGAATATGAGCAAGTTTTTTACCTTCATGTTGCCGGCAACATTGAAAGTGACAGCCGTGGTAGAATGAATCACGTAAAAGATGGAGAAGTTGAGGCAGAATGCTGCAACACCTGATCCAAATATTATTATCATAGATGAAAGGATCTCTTCATGTGTGTAAAACCAGTTTATGACGCCTCCACCTTCTAGAAGAATTGCAGGTACGGCTAGTATCATGGTTGCAAATGGGGCCATGTAGTACACTGTGTTTATACTGTCCCAAAATAATTTAATTGAAGGTCATGATACTGTTTAAAAATGTCAGAGGTAATGACATCTTCTTGAATTAACAAAAGAGTTAAAAAAATGATATTTTTTTTCAGTTCTAATTTTGAGGTGTGGGGGGTGTGGGGGGGGGGGGGGGGGGGGGGGGGGGGGTACGTAATTTCGAAGTTTGTGAGTGGTATACATGAAATTCCCCCTTTTTATTTAATCTGTTCGGAAATTTACTGGGATTTCAAGCTGTACTTTCAGATTCTTTTTCCATTCTAGTTTTTAACATTAATAAAGTGCACCATTTTGACTAGTATCAATGCCTTGTAGTAGAAATTTTAGAGAGTAAAAGATACCTGTCAAACTTGTAGCCATGAAGAAGGGATTCAGCCAAAATGGTCTTAGTTGAAGTGGCAAGACAACCAAAGAGTGCAGCGCAAAAACCAAACACATTGAAACTGAGCTCAGTAACTGATGTCAATAGTATACCTCCCACAATTGGCACCAAGGAGGCCCAAATGCGCCACTCGAAATATTTTCTCCATACCATCCACTGCAAAATAACTGCCATGGAAGAAAAAATAAGGATATATTTGAAGTGGTGGATTATAGCAGATAATTTGAGTGTTTCATTTGCAGTTGTTCTATTTTGAGGCTCTATAGGGGGGTCAAACATGCAAAATTTGAGTGAATACCAAACTTTTGCTATTTTAATTATCTTTAGTTATCCTTTTGCAAAATAAATAGAGTGCATGAATAAAAGGAAACATGACAGACCTGTAGTAGCAGGTGTGAAAGATTTGATGGTTTGCATAAACGACACGGGAATATATCTCAAGCTCACATTTCCCAGAACAATATTTATGCAAAAGACAAAAGACATGGGAAATATTCTTCTCCATCTATCCTCTGGTTCGACCTCTATAAGAGGTTTCATTTTCAGCACTTTTATGGCAATATAAGCACCTATTGATGAGCATATGAAGTGCACGCATGACACCGTCAGAGGAAACTTGAAATCTAATTTCTAGAAAGTGTCAAAAAACGGGAAAATAAATATTAATAAATTGAATTAGTGCATAAACAACAGATTAAATAATAGAAATCAACCATTGTAATACATAGTCATCAGGCTTTTCAAGTATTTGCAGCAGTTTCTGTGCTTTGCATGCATATTCTCTATTTCTCACTTGGTAGAGTACTGAGAATTTTGCATTTATCTAATTACCAACAAAATACTCCATGAATTTAAAAAATAAGAGAAATTTTGATTTTAAGTATATTGCAATTTGAACAAATAAAAGGCATATAGGAAATTCAAAACTTAAGTACTTGCATAATTTCAGTACAATAAACTATAACCAACTTCAGAATTACTTAAAACTGGAAATACATGGAATTTCTTTTCTAGGAGATTAATGGCTCTACACTCGAACGATTTTAAACATACAAAAAGGACAAAAGAAATCATTAAAGCAGTCCACCTACATGTCTTTTTTCTTCAAGCAATCAATGCTAAGCTATGTTGCATGGATACGAGTACGGGTATCGTATCGGATACGATACGGATACGGCGACACGGTAATTTTCAAAAATCCCGGATACGATACATCAATTATATATTATTTTTTATTATTTTAATTATATTAATAATTACTATATAAATTAAATATCAAAAATCATGGATAAAGTATTTTGTATAAGTCAAATATAATAGCTGGTGTATTGTAACAACAAAATTAAGTTAGTGTAGTGGTTAAGTGGTTGTTGCATTCACCACAATACCCAGGTTCGAGCCCTGCGGATGGCACTAATTTTTGCTCAATTCACTGGTCTACGCGCGGTTCACACCTCACGTTGCACCAAAAATGAAATGGAGAGAACATTCCGATCCATGTGCGGCTCACAGGTGAAATATAAAGCATCTGTTGGCGTATTTGCGCCGTATCCGAGCAAAGAGGAGCCGTATCGGCACGTTTCAACGTGTATCGGCGACTGTATCGGGTGGTTAAGGATACGCCACGTATGCCGATATGCCAGCTGGCGTATCCGACACGTATCGGGGCCGTATCGGGTGCGTATCCGTATCCGATACTCACCCAATACGGATACGGGACTCTAAGTGGCGTATCGGGGTAACATAGATGCTAAGTAACACCTTTCCTTAGACCCCTACACCAACATCTTTTACACATTTGATTTCTAAAAATTACATTTCTGTTATAATATTGGGCAATTTCCTGTTTTGTCCCCAAGAAAGTACTTATCCTGTGTCACGCAATATATGGAGCAACTTCACCTATACCTATATTTCATATGAATTATTATTATTAGGATTATCAAATATCTTGAAGCCCCATCCCTGCAAAATAACTATGAAGATACCCAGACCACTACTTTCTAAAAATTTACTTCATAAATGAATATAACTCCTACTTAGCATGAATTAGAATAATTCAAGGTCTTATTGAAAATGTACTAAGCATACTGATTTAAATTTTCTTCTAACTACAGATCGGACATTGTAAGCAGAAAACTGATTTACAATAGAAGCTCAAGCTTACTCTTCTATTAATTTTTGTTTAGCTTTATAGCTTGATCTCCAACTCCAAACTCACAACTCTTTATGACATTGTCTAATAAAACAAGAAAAAAAATAAGAAAAAAAAAAGAGAGAAAAGAGAAAATGGAAAGGTAATTACTGCTATCTGACACCTTATTCTAGTCAAACCTTTCCCACAAACACACAAACATGAAAAGATTATTCTTTTTGAAAAAAATAAACCGTAGAACAACTAGGGAAAAAAAACAAATTCAAGTTCGGAAACTAAACCTGAAAGATCCATTTGTTCATGATGATGACTGTGACATTGAATCCCCACCACTGGATAATCGCCAAAATAGCACGAACCATGGCCCAATTCAACGTGCCAAAAGCCGCTTTACCCTCTTCCATTCTCTCGATCTCGTTCCCTCTTTAAATACGTAGCAATACAACCCCACCCGAAACCCTAGTTCCAGAACCTGTCTAGAGAAGAGAGAGACTGAAACGGAGGGACAATTAAGAGAAACAGATCTAAAGGTAAAAACTCCGATTTAATGATCGATTAAGAAACTGGAATCGAATTGAAACGCCCCCTTCTCTTTCTTCTTATTGATTGATTTTCTGATCTCTCTCCAGTTTCTCTCTATCCCCCTAGAGAGAGACAGAGAGAGAGAAATGGTAGGAACGAGCTCTGTTTAGACTTTAGAGAGGGAGAGAGACAAAGCTAAGAGCTGGGGAAGGCGTTTGCGAATACATAATAGGTAAGGTACCTAACCGTTTGAGTTTAAATCTGGTCCGTTCGTTATGTATTGGTGACTCTCGTGAAGTACAGGCCTGGAATTGGATTTGGATTGGTCCGAATTATGATCGGACGGTTACGATTCAAAGTCAAACGGTGAGGTAATGCAGAGGATTCGGACTCGGCCTTCGCTTTCCCCGTGAGGGGGGATACCGAGAGATTTGGATTTGTGAGGGGGCCAAAGACAAAGAGGAATTAATAACTAACTGGGATCGTTTGTGTTTTTATGTACGCAAATTATTAATTGAACACAATTGAATTAATTTTATTGTCATGTCCTTGTTTGAGAGTGAAATTTCAGAAGGGGACCATCCTACAAAAGACCATGATATCTTTTTTATAATGTCCTTTATTTAATAAATTTGTGGTTTTCATTTGTCTTTTTTTTTGCGTTGATTGAAATGGTACAAGTGTACATGTGCTGAAAATTTTTATTTCATCAAAATTCAATTTTGATCAAATCAGAAATGACTACACAAATCGGATGCGCTGTAAAATTTGGTGCGTCCCAAAATTACTGGATTTTATTATTTGGAATTGAACACAATTTATATGCGGTACAACTTTTACCATAGTAGTAAACGATCTTACTCACATATTTGTCAAACTGTATTTTTACAATTATTTCTCTTAGATTTTTAATCAATTTCAAAAGTAGTCAAATGTGTGTTTGCAAACCATGACTGGCCACAGCGATTTTAAAATGATACTATTCATAATTTTTTTCAGATGTTTGATATACAGATTTTACAAAATTTCATTGAAATTGAACTCAAATATTAAATATCTTTTGTAGTTATAAAATCATACTTAATAAAAATAAATGATTAACAAAAAATATTAATGTTCACAAATTCACAATAAATTACTTACCATTAAAATAGCTGTTATAAATATATAACATGTTCGGATTATGCTCAAGTTTTTATTCAACAAACATATTTTAATATAATTATTGTTGTACTTGAGTTAATAAGATTATAATCCATCTCTAACTAGACAAGAGTTAGATCCATAAGTTGTGGGTCTGGCTGCACATGTTACATTGAACAAAACAAAGAAACTTACTCTGTACTAGAAGTAAAATATTTTTATGTGCGTTAATTTTTTTTTTAAGAGTCAAAGGGCACTTGTCGCCTGACTCAAATTTTTTAAAGAATATATTTTTTTTTTATGTTTTTCTCAAAAATATTATAAAAATATATCTAAGATTTTAAAATGATGCTTCACTTTAAAAAAAATGTTTGAATAATATGGTTTTATTTCTATACTTTTCTCATAAAAAATTATAAATTATATTTAATATTCAAAATAATTATTAATTTGTGCCTCGCCTTAAAAATTTTGACTCGTCCTGAATAAAATCTGATGTTAGAAGAGGTTATCGTTTGCCTTTTTATTATTTGTTTTATTGCTCTCTAATTACTTTTTAATCTCTCTAATTAAATTCTTTAAAAAAATTAGCATGCCTTGCATCTTTTGAATCCATTTCTAATGAGAAAACCACAGTATCACTGACTATAATGTTATGTGGTAATCTGTTAATTTTAAAGGTTAGACATATCGGATTTGTCCAATGAAGAATTTAAACAGAGAATGTAGTCGATTGGCCTTCATATTTTATCAAATTTTTCTGATTTGTATTGATCTTTTCAATTATTATTTGAATATTTTTTATTTGACCTCCAGTTTAAGTTCTCCAGTTTATCCTCTATACGTATAAAATAATAGTCAATATTAAATTAATAACATATAATTCTAAATTAATAAATAGAGAAGGAAAGAGTTGATAAATCTATTATTATTATTATTTTTATTCGGATGATATACTATTATCAAAACCGGTAGGAATTTAATTTATGAACTGTATGATATATATTTTTTTTATTAAAACCGATAGGTATTTGTTATGAACTTGTATGATATAGATAAATAAAAAATATCCGTATCAGACCGACATTTTTATTAATATCCAAAGTTTAATACAAATTATAAATTATGCCCAGACTTTCAAACTTTCGCTAAAAATACCCAAACCGGCCAGAAAATGGCCGGTTTACTCCCCCCCTAAACCGGCCATTTTCTGGCCGGTTTACTCTTTTTTTTTTTTTTCTTTTTTTTTAAGACTATGAATAGCAAAATAGTAAAATCTAACACTAAAAATTGAAATTTTTTGTTTAAATTTTTTGTTAGATTATTTTTTGTGATTTATAATTACCATATTTATACTAAAATACACTGGATTACTGTATTTTCAAAGTCCAAATCGTCGATCCAAACCGTTCAACATGATCTCCACAATAAAATGTGCTTCCAGATCAAATTTTACATTTTTTTGAATTTTTTTACTATTTATTAAGATGGGTACAAAATTCAATGGTCTGAATTTGACTAGTTTTTGTAAAATACTTAATAAATAGTAAAAAATTCAAAAAAAAATGTAAAATTTGATCTACAAGTACATTTTATTGTGAAGATCATGTTGAATGGTTTGGATAGACAATTTGGACTTTAAAAATGTAAAAAATGGTTGTGGTAACTTTGTTGTAACTCAAAATTATTGTAACTAGATCCCTCCTCAATTAGAATTCTAATGAGAAAATTATATAAAATATTATATAGATCTTGTTGTCATAATAATAAATATTATATAATTATATGTACAAATATAAATATTATCATATATACTTTATGTTACATCAAGAAATTTTAAACATTTAATATTTTCAATGTTTAGAACATAATAGGAAATTCTATTGATGAACTAGGAATTGGAAATTAAAACAATTATAATATTAGTCTGAAATTTCGAAATAGTCAGAGTTAATCGAATTCTGAAATTTATATCTCGAAATTATATCTTATAAATAAAAAAATTACAATTATATAAACATGTATATATATGAGGTTATATGCATCATTTTCTTCTTTAAGCAATAAGAAACAATTGGAGGGTCTATTTAGCAAATTTCCACACTACACATACTCTCTCTCTCTTTTCACGTTTCCTCCCTGGTGGCTGCCCCTCCCCTTTTGTGTGTGTCCGCCAAAACAAAGAGGAAGAGAGGGATCTCTCTTCTCCCTCAAAAATCTATCAAAGATCTTGGAAAAAAATGAAAGAAAGAAGTGGAAAAATTGTGATTCTCCCTCTCTAGTGGCCAACAAATCCCCCATTGGTATTTCCTTTCTCTCCTCTCTTCTCAAAATCCGAAAATTTCTCCATTGTTAGGGTTTTGCCCTAAATTCGAAATTTGTGTATAAATTTTGAGTAATCCATCTTCATTAAGCTTCTATGTTGCTAATTTAGTAAATTCTTCCTCAATTTCATCTTAATTTGGTTTTGATTGATCTAGGGTTTGGGGTTTGGGAAATTGGGAGAATTGATTCGTGAACCGACTTATTGCGGGCCGCAATAAGATCTCTTGCGGGCCGCAATGAGTGGAGGCAGTGAATTTGTCGCGCAGGAAAAGAAAGCTGTAGAAGTCATTGCGGGCCGCAATGGATTCATTGCGGGCCGCAATGAGTGTGCAGGAAAATGATAGAGGTCATTACGGGCCGCAATGAATGTGCAGGAAAGTATAAAGAAACTAATGTAACTCAAGTAACCATATCGATCGTCGAACAAAGATTAAATAAATTATATATGTTGATATAGGGGTAGGCTCGGGTGAGCAAAACTTTGCGGGACCTTTCGAGACGTCCGAACCATAAGTACGAGATACGCTCTTCGTAATCAGGTGCGGGGTTCTTGGACTTGTTTGATGTTTCATTTTCAGAAATTAAATTGTTTTCGATTTTCATGTTGAACTGCTTGATTGATTGCATAATCGAATTGTTTGAATCATATGCATAACCGTATTAAGTTAAAACTGATATGTACTGAAATGAATATCATAGTTGTATTTGCATGTTGAATGGTATATCGTTTGTTTGTGTTCTTTTGTTTTGGAAACTATGGTCGAAAGTCCCCAACAATTTATGACTATCTAGGATGGTCGGTAACGTTTCGAAATCAACGCTGGGCGATGACTCGAAACCATGTGCGCATATGAGGATAATTAATCACTGCTGGGCAGTGATTGATTAAGATCAGTCAATGCTGGGCAATGACTGATCGTGACGGAGACTTTGGGTTACTGTGAGGAAACGATGAAATGGTGTCATATCCAGTCTGGGACAGGAATGACAGTTTGGTTTGACGTGTTGTGAATGGACGATTCTGAGCTTATTGCATACGAATTTTCTTTTATCTGATTATGAACCAGACCTTAGTTAATAGTTAAGCCAAAGCACTGCGGATGAGTGTCAGATAAAGGGTCCAGCTGGTGGGCCATCTGTAGGTGTCAGTGACACTGCAGATGTGGGTTGGATAAAGGGTCCAGCTCGGTGGGGCATCCGTAGGTGCTACCAGCTGTAATAAACTGAGTTAAGCCAAATATGTGTTGTTTGAACTTCATCTTGGAAATTCCGTGAGTCGTGATTCATTTGATTATTGTTGTGGAGCATATGCATACATTTATATACTGATATAGAACTGTTAAAATGTTGTTGTATGAATTTTATTTTTGAAAGTGGATTCTGATTGCAAGTCCAATAGCTGGGTTGTGGCAAAGTCGCACTGAGAATTTATTCTCACCCCCTTCCTTTGGGATCTTTATACAGGTTACGGGACGGCCGGGTCTGGAGAGGCACACGAGTAGTAGGCCTTTGGTATATGTTACCATACTACCTTAGTACCTGTTTTGTTATTTGACTAGAGATATACTTATGTTTTGTTGTATAGATCTCTATGTCATACCTTATGGTTAGTATCCGTATGAGATACATTTTGTATATTCTACTGTTACCAGACTTTTGTACCTGGATTGTTATATATAAACTTGTTTTATTTCTTTTATTGTGATGATTATGAATTCTATCGTAATTGCCTTGTAAGCATACATGGAGTTGTATGCTTACGGCGGGGCTCTGTCACTACGCATGGCTGCGGGGTGTGACACTTTATATTTATCAATTACCCTATAATATAATAACTATAAAATAAATCACATACATAACTTTATTCAATAAGTTAACAATAGTTTTTCTTACATGTATCCTTAATTCCTTATTCAATAAGTTAACATAATGTTTTATTACTTATACTGATAATACAAATAAAATAAATAGATTACCGACAAACAACAATCATGTTTATTCAGAATGAATCTTTGATCTAGTGGAGGCAATGATCTCCGTATAGAAAGTTGCAGATTCGAAATCCGAAAAAAACAATTTTTGCAGATTCGAAATTACAGTAAATTACTGTATTCACTAAATTACATTACATTACGGTAAAATACAGTAAATTATGCTAAATTACATATGAATAGGGACAATATCTTCACTGAAAAGGCGAAAAACGACGGCGAAACTTCAAACGGTCATAAAACGGCGCTCGAGTGTCTGATTTCAGCAAATGACCACTTTTCGGAAATCTTGCGAAAAGACGCATGTGTCCGTGCTCGCGACGCCAGATTTTGAAATTCAGAATCGCCAAAAAACTAAGGGAAGAGCCTCAAAACTTGAGTTGAAGTTTCCGATTAAGATTTTCATTTCTATTATTCAATTCAAGTAGCTCAGTAAATTAGTTACATAATGAACTTGTAGAATACCAGTTTTTACTATTTTTCGGAATTTTTTTACTATTTTTTATGATTCATGAAAGATGGCACATAATCGGTCTACTTTAGCGTAATTTTGCGTAATTAGCGAAGTTATTGTAATTTAGTGTAATTCAACATAATTTCCAGAAATCCAGTGTATTTTAGTATAAATATGGTAATTATAAATCACAAGAAATAATCTAACAAAAAATTTAAACAAAAAATTTCAATTTTTAGTGTTAGATTTTACTATTTTGCTATTCATAGTCTTAAAAAAAAAAAAAAGAGTAAACCGGCCATTTTCTGGCCGGTTTGGGTATTTTTAGCGAAAGTTTGGAAGTCTAGGCATAATTAATAATTTGTATTAAACTTTGGATATTAATAAAAATGTCGGCGTATCAGAACATGGAATATTCTCCAATGATCCCACATATTCTAATGGCATTTATGCATGTATATGATTCTTTGGGAGAGAGATATGAGCACAATTATTTATCAGATTAGGACCTTAAACCAACATGCCTAATAGAGGCTTCCACTATTTGGCTTTATCTTCGTAATATATTTAAGTTTAAGGGATTTAATGAAACTTTTAATATTGAAGTTTGGCTGTAATTTTTGACATCATTGATATCGCAATTAATGAAATTTGGAGGTCGGACTTCTATTTTTTTCTAAAAAAATATATATTTTATAGTTTGGCGCGCAAGGTGTAAAGTCTATCTCTATAACATAATTAAAAGTATGAAAATAAAAATAAAGAAAATCAGAATATATATATAGAGAGAGATTGGCTAATATCAAAACGTTTGTTCCGAAGTCGAAGTGCAACCAATTAGTTTTTTAATTTTTAAAGTCCAAACGGTTAGATGTGATCTCCATATTAAAATGTTTTTGAAACCAAATTTTACATTTTTATGAATCTTTTTATTATTTATTAAATCAGTTTTAAAATCACTGATTTTAATAAACAGTAAAAAAACTTCTGAATATGAAAACAACAATTTTAAAACTAGTTTAATAAATAGTAAAAAAATTCTAAAAAAATGTAAAATTTGGTATCTAAGCACATTTTAATATAGATTGAATGTTAAACATTTTGGATCGACTGTTTGGAATTTAAAAATATAAAAAACCAAAGCATTTGTTTCACGGCTCTCGAACAAACGTTTTGATATTAGTCATATATTTAATAAATAGTAAAAAAATTAAAAAAATGTAAAAAAATTTGATCTCCAAACACATTTTAATATCGAGATCAAGTTGAATAGTTTGGATCAACTATTTGGACTTTAAAAATCACAAAACTAAATTATTATAAGATGTTATAACTTACAAATATTGTAAGTGGATCCCTTTTCCTGCGTGCGCGCGCGCGTGCATGTCAAATTAAACTGTACTATCAACCTTTCATTAATTGAGCTATATACTCTTGCATCAAGTAGAAATACCATGAGAAAAAATGGTGGATTGAAAAAAAAAAAATTATAGTCAAATCTTGGTGCGAGTTTTAATTGAAGTAAAACTCAAGAAAATAATACCACGATAATATTTTTTGCTCCGCATTCTTAGTGGAGTCAGTAAAAAAAATCATTGCATGTAATCTTTTTTCTCTTTGCATTCTTAGCAACGGAGTCAGAAAAAATTCTATAAAATGAAAGCTATGTGATTATATACTGATGCACCATATTTTTAAATCTTTGTATTATGCAACTATGTACTCTTTCTACTGATGCACCGCCTATTTTTGTAGGGAGCTTATACATAATACATATTTATTTATGTGATTAGAGAAATGGATACAGATTTTCAAGTTATGAGAGTTAAGGAGTTATTTTTACAACAACAAAACATATGAGGATCAATTTACAGTATACGTAGTATTTTCTGTATTTTTGTAAAATATAAAGCAAAATTATAGAATTTTAAAAATGAATTGGAGGGGTCAATTGATCTACATTCATTACATGTGGCTCTGTTAGTGACTGATTATCAATATCAGTATTAATTGATAACTTTGGTAATTACATAATTTATTGATAATTTTATAATTACAATTTAATATACTAATATGCTTGTAAACCCTAACATAAGTGGCATTCTATTTTTAGGGCAGAGTACCTATCAATCATGGCTCTATTTAGTTTGAAAATGTCTGAAGTGCCATTGAAAAAAAAAAATTGAATTACGAAATAAAGGTCCTTTCAAGTTTCAATACATTATATACCAATAAGTACTAAAAATGGACATCAAATTATAGTCATAGTCTGAGTCAGAGGGCTCTATCTCCTGCCATTAATTTGTAGCACTGCTGTTTGGACTTCTTCCAAAGAGATCTCAGCTATCAGTCTAAATTGCAAGATGTGGTTATGTATAATGGTGGTATCGCTATCATAGGTGACTATTATTGGATCCACATGATGTTGGAGGGAGACATTTGTCTACTTCTGTTTCTGAATTTTTTTTCAAATATACATTTTATCATGTTTTTTGTAGAAAAATATAGAAAATGTGTATTTAAAATAATAAAGGCAATGATAATAAAAAATATTATTAATAATAACATAATACTAATAATGGTATTATTATTATTATTATTATGACTTATGAGTAAAACTAATGTGCACTATGCTCTCCAAGAAGGTTTGGTGAGCATCACTCAAAAATCTATCGGATTGGTTTCAAACAACAAATTCAAACCGTTGAAACCGATCTAATCCACGAGTGATGTGTATACATGTAAAATTTCTGAATTCATTTAATACAAAGGCAAGCGGTAAAAAAATTGAGGGTTTATGAGTTATTTTAATGCATTCATTTTTCATTATTATTTTTACCGCTTGATTTTGTATTAATTGAATTTGAAAATTTGAAAATTTTGCATGTACACACATCACTCGTGGAGCAGATTGGTTTCAACGGTTTGAATTCATTGTTTGAAGCCAATCCAATGAATTTTGAAGTTATAATCACCAAACATTATTGGTGAGCATAGTGCACGCTAGCTTTAATACTAATACTACTACTATTATTATTATTATTATTATTATTATTATTTATGATTGTTTTTAGGAGTTATTCTTATTATTGTTGTTGTTGATATAATAATAATAATAATAATGATAATGATGGAAATTGAAAAATGAATAGAGACAAATTACAATGATATATAATTAAAATATATATAATGATGATGATGATGATGATGATAAAGTAGTTATTATTATTTTTATCATTATTGTAGTAGTAGTTATCAGTAGTAACAATAGAAATTATTATTACAATAATAATTGTTTTTATTATAATATATGACATGGAATACTGTTTTCGCCACAGAAAGTTGGGAAAACGTGAGAAAGAAAAAGTTAAGATCACAAGAGGGAGACAAAATTTAAGTTTCTAGAAAAATTTATCAATTAAACAAATGAAAAGAAGTAGTTTTCTTCATTCCTAAGCACTTTATCTTATTTTCTAAGATTTAAAAAAAGTCCAAGTAGACCAGTTCTGAATGTTCTCCAAGGAATCCAAAATATTATAATGACATGTATGTATGTATATATTAATTCTTTGGAAAGAGAGACAAACACAATTTATTTGTCACATTGGGCTCTTAATTAATCCATCATTGTGCAACTTACCATAAATTTATAAACAGCACACAAGTGACTAATAGGAATGAACTCTGCTATTATTATAATAGAAAAGCAGGGTCCTGCTTTTCTGATTTCAACTATTCAAAATTTTTCATTCACGTATCTCGATAAAGAAATTTTTTTCATACACGAATCTCAATAAATTTGATGGTTGAATTGGAAAAACAAGACCATGCTTTTTCATTAGAATAATAGCAGAGTCGTATCTGACTAATAGAAGCATCCACTATATGTTTAGATTTATTTGTATGAGGCATTCACTATATATTTGGATTTTGAGGGAGTGTTAAAATTTATTACATCTTTCATGTTTCATCATGCTTTATATTTTTTTTTTTTCAAAATCTAAACAATTGATCCGAACCGATCAATATGATTTCTATATTAAAATATGCTTGAAAACTAAATTTTATATTTTTTGAAAATTGTTTATTATTTTTTAGATAAGTACAAAATTATTGTTTTGGATGGTCCAGAAACAATATTTTTGTACCTATCTAAAATAATAATATTTTTTTTCAAAAATGTAAATTTTGGTCTATATACAAATATTATTATGAATATCATACTGAACGGTTCAGATTGATTTTTTGAACTTTGAGAACGAAAATAAAGATAATGTGAAATACGACGAAGCACGAAAGACATTATGCATTTTAACCCATTGAACCCTCTATTTTCATAATATATTTGAATTTACCTAATGAAATGAGATTTAAAATAATTGATTTGGCAATGTGTCAAATCTCTATTCCGTTGCACACACCGTGACACCAAGTCCCCATCCTTATATGTCTATTTTATAGTAAGATACTAACTGCTAATTAAGAGCCAAGAAGAGCGACAACTGAAATATGTCCCATGAAAAACCTTAACATTTTTATTAATAAAAGTAAGATACATGATCCCATTGCTTAATTAGACACCAACACGTCAGTCTCTTTTTTAGTTAATGTTTTAATGAGAGGGGTCATATCATTAATATCTGATATAAATCATTTAATCAATTTTGTACTTGCATTAATCAATTAAATTAGACGTAGTTCTCGTCATCATATCAAATTAAAAAAAAAATCTCGGTACCTTAAGATATCTGCCGGGCTGAATTAATAAATTGTTTTGCTTTATATATTAACGTGACGAGTTCAAAATCTCTATTATAATCCCTGTTACAAGTTACTACGAACATGCCATCAAGATTATTTAATTTTTTGAAGACTTAGTTTGAGTTTAGGTAGAACACACTTCACCCAATTCAAATGTAATAGGAGCCAAAAAAATTCGAATCAATCTGATTCAAGATGAAATGTACAGAATAATTTCAATAGTCGTACGAATTTTGATTAAATAGTTCAGATCTAAATAGAATATTTATGTTACCTTAGGGGCTGTTCAACTGGGAGGATTAAGGGGCTGAGGATTAAGAGCTTAAGGAGCGCTAAGAAACCGGTGTTCGATTGTCTTAATCTGTGGGTGAAAACTAAGAAGCTAAAGAAAGGGGTATATGTGCCTTAAGGTCCGGGCAGGAGATTAAGATCCGGGCAAAATGAGGCTAAATGATGTTGTCTTAATCCGCGCTAAGGAATCGGTGTTCGGCAGGATTAAGATGCCAAGGAAGCTAAAAAAAACTCCTTTAGCCTTAAGGAGGCTTACGAAGGGGTTGCCGAACAACATCTTAGGTGATACGAATTCCAACCTTCAATGGCAAAAAGACATGGTAGACAATGTGTCAACTGTCCCTGACGCATCAATCGTTACCGACGCTTCAGATTGATACACTTTTGTATTTGACTTTCTTGTACAAATTTTATTTGAAGTGACAGAGTCATAAAAAGTTCAAAATATGTGCTATATAACTTTCAGGTTTCTTTTGTCCAAAATCGAAACGACTCGTGATGAAATTATCGCGAAAGGAATGTGCCATATTTGAAGATTTATATCATTAATTAGTTAAGTATAAATTATTTGTGTTATTGTTAAAATAAATAGAATTAATATTTTGATGTTTCACAACATTGTGAGTATTTAAGAATGTATTAAGTGTATTTTGAGAACATAAAAAATTAGTTGAAAGTAATAGATGGTTGTTAGAAGGAAGGTAAAACAAGGCTATACGAGAAGTCAAAATCAAATGAGCTCTTGAATTTATTATGAATTTTATTTTTTTGGTTGAGTTTGTCACCTTTTTGTCCTATGTTGAGTTATTTCCTCTAAAAGAGGTTGCTATTTGAATTCATTTGTGTCCTTGTCTCCTTGAGCATCTTCAATGTGTTCTTTAATTTACTACTATAAACTATATACTAATGTTTATTATTATTAATTGTTTTTTTTAAATATTATATGCATCCTTCAATTTGGACTATTTTTTTATTTGTGCGTATCATTCTTACGCAGAGGTTATGCTAATTTTCTCTGTATCGTTCCAATTTTGTTAGGGTCCTTTTTGTAATATGTCATTTCTATATTGGTTCTGAGTAGCTTGTTAGTTGGATAGGTGGATGGTAGGTCTTATACTGATGAGTGTTTGCGGTACTTGCTTGGTACCTGTTTAGTTTGTTAAAAACTTGTTTACTGGTACCAGAGAGGTGGTATCAATAGATATTGTAAGCTCTATTTGGTTTTCATTATAATAAAAATCGGTGGAATTTTTTCCACTTCTTTCAAAAAAGAAAAAATATACAGCCTTCAAATTCTCACTCCCTAAACAACCTCATTTGTTTTTTTGGTCAATTTTTGAAAACAAAGAAAACGAATAATAAACCATGCATTGATGCAATAGCTAAATGTGCATGGATATAATGTATTTTTAGGATTTGAAAAACGAGTATGGATATAATTGTTTTTTTTTTAACAAAAAAAAATAATTACGTATTAATTGAAATATCGAGTGCATCAATAACGTATGCATTATAAAATGCATGAAAAATTAATAAAGATGTTTAGAAGTGAGTTAATAAGGATGGTTATCAAATCTGGTGTTTTTTATAAAAATTAAAATTACTTTATGTGATATCAAAGACTGTGCTAGCGGCAGCTTTACTGCTTTAGCAAGTACCTTTACCTTTTTAGTTAATTTTTTATTTTTAAAGAATCAAGAAGTCTGAGAAAAGCTAGCTTTTCGCCGAATTTTATTTAAAAATCATAATTAGAAAAATACAATGTAGAAAACTAATTTGATTGTTGTTTTATTACAAAAATAATAAGTATCGAAATAGGCTATTCGGTACATATTATTTACGTTTAAGCGGCATCTAGTAGTCTATTCGGTACCACTCAATTTTATCCTTTTATTTGGCAGAAACTATAAAAAAAATGTGAAAATGAAAGGTACCGAATAGGCTATTCGGTAATGCTTAAACGTAAATTAGATGTACCGAATAACCTATTCAGTAATTATGATTTTTGTTAAAAAAAAAATTAATCAAGTTGGTTTTCTAAATTTACCTTTAATAATTATAGTTTAAAAAAAATATCCTTTTCGATTATGGTATTTACCAGTGTTTTAAAAAACGTCCGTCTAGGCCGATTAATCGGCCGATTAGTTGTTAGCGGTGACCAAACCGTTAAGAAATTTTCCGATTAATCGGCCGATTTTTTCTAATTATGACCAATTATTCTTGATTAATCACTTGACGGTACTCTATCCGTCCGACGAGCGCATACCGTTATTTACAACACTGGTATTTACTTTGATAAACCATTATAAAGATTCCATCAGATTAGGATCGTCGATCCTCAATTGCCCCAATGTGTTGGGGTCCCGATCCCTTAAAAAGTAACTCAAATTTTGAGTTTGGATTGAGACCATCCGATCAGAATATGAGACAACCCGATCCAAATCAAAATTCACTACACCCTTTTAATATTCGTGTAGATTCTAATTAAACGGTTCAGATCCAAACTTAAAATTTGAGTTACTTCAGGAAATCCGAACTTAATGTGTTGATGGCTTTTATATATTTTTTTTAATCTTGGTTTTCTTTTATCAAAATTAATTCATCGGATATTTTCTTCCCTCTAAGTGCTTTTCCACACTTTCAAAGGACATCTACATCTATCATTTTTTTCCTTTAGAGAAGAGACCATTTCTTTTTGGTAAAAGTCACACATTGTTTACTTTCTTTTTGTGGAAAAAAGCACAAGAATTGCAGCACTGCTTCAAACTAACACAAGTAGACCATACAAAATGACCAAACTGAAAATAAAAGACTTAAACAGTGGAGAAAAGCAAAAAACAAAAATAAGAAAAACTAATGCAGAGACTGAGCAATCATTTTCATGTTTATGTGATTAGATTTCTTCGTCTTCAAAAGGGTCTCTCTCTGGGAACTCACCCACCTATTAATGGGGAAAAGAAATACTCATTGTCATAAAATGTATCAAATCTAGAAATTTTTTATCTGAGAGAGCATTAATTGGATATAAAAAGGGGAAAAAAATAATTGAAAATGACAAAACGTGTGCATTAACAAAAGGAACAAGCAAACAAACAACAGTAATAAAAAGAAAAAAAAGTAAGCTCAACAAATTTCACCTTGACTTTATCAGGCCTAACTATGCCACCATGTGCAGGTGGGCACTGGAAAAATCGTACACCTTTTACCCTACAAAATTAAAAATACTTATTACACCAACAGTAATAATAATAATTCATCTTGAAAAACAGTGTTATAAACATTACATGTCTTTACTTCTATAAGACAACTTTTTATAATAAAATTACCTTTCAAAAGATAGGGTAATGTACCATAGTTTACTCCACATGAACATAATCTCATTTAAAGACGTGAGCACAAAATAGATAGAGAAGAAGAGGACCACTGACAAAAAAAGACATCACCCCTCCTTGTGGAAAAACAACAAACTAAAAATATGATAATTTATTATTTTCGAAATAAAACCTTACAGAAGAATTGCACAGACTCCCTGCCCTTTTCACCTAATTGAAGTAAATTCTCTCTTTTCTTTTCTTCATTTTTCCTTTTTTTTTTTTTAAAAGCTTGGCAGCTACGAAGTCAACTCTCTCTACTTATTTATTTTTGGCAATTTCCATTCAAAAGTTTACGGTGGCTTAGAATCTAAGTGAAAATTGTGTTACCTAAGCTAATAAAGAGAGAAAGTGAAAGTCAACTCACATGCCATCATGCTTCCCTAATGGTTCATCATATTGGATTCCGACCCAAAATCCAGGTCCTAAAGCCTCTGCTTTGCCTACAAATTTTACGACTCCCCTCTTTGCACCCGGTTCCACCTCACATCTGTCTCCTACCTATTTCAAGAAAAGTTTCTTCTCAAAATGTAAGCACAATTCCCATAAGAATATAATTTACTATGGTAAATAAGAAAAATGAAAAAAAGAAGGTCGCTGACCTTGATGTTGGCACAAAGATCCTCCATGTAGTTTTCTGGTAGCTGATGTAAATATATTAAATAATAAAATGTAAGTAATTAAACAACTAAACATAGAAAAGTATAATTATTAGTGCTGCAATTGAAGAACAATATTCTAATATTATGAAATATTCACGACCTTCTTGCAGAAATAGCTGCTCTTTGCTGATAATAAGGTACTTTACGTGAACTTGGGATTACAACAGTAATTTCAATATAACTTGTAGGTACAAAAAGTTCATTTGCTGTGTGAGAATATGAATATAAACATAAAACATATCCCAAAGTATAAACTTTATGTTGACCAAAATTATTCAAATATTTACCTTTTTACTGGAAGCAGTAGGATTCTGAGAGACCATTTTCTCCTTGAATTTCCTAACATTTGCTGTATCATTAAATGCGAGATATATCACATCCTTATAAGCCAGTTCAGAAAAAAAACAGATAAGTAGGTATTGTGCGAACGTAAAAAAACAATTTTACCTAATAAGTTATGAAGAACCAATATTATGACATTAGATTGCCTGTACCCTATCAAATGGTACAGTTTTGATACAAAATTGAGTAGCTCTGGAGTTCAACAGAAGTTCAACCATAAAATCCCAAATACATTGCATGTGATTGGAACTGGTCTAAATATAGTGCTTCAGGATAATGAATAATATAAAACAAAATTGTGGAACCAGATGACAATTTATATATATGCATATATATCTATTTGTAATAGGAGGTAGAGAAAGAACGTGACAAAAGAAATATGTCAAAAGAATTTAGGGATACAAAAAAAACATACAATCCAGTTTATTATAGGCCTCATCAGATATAGTATACTTTTCTACAAGAGAGGTGTCCTCTAACCAGCCGCCAGAGGTAACTGACGATGGGTCCAGATCCACTATATGCAGCCGGTACCTTCAGATTTATTATACTTTCAGAAAAAAAAATGACTAAATTTAAGTCAGAAAGATAACAGAATGGGTAATATTTTGTCATACCATTGCAAAAACTTGAAAGTACCTCATATGCCACTAAATGATAAAATTTCACCATTTAACCCGTTCATATTTTTTTTTTAAAAAAGAATGTCCAAAACACTCCTTCCTTACAATAATGTAGGGAGATAGAGTGGAAGCAGGTTTGGAATTTTTCAAATTGCACAATGCTTCCAAATTAATCCAATTTTGTACCTTTATAACATAACCATATATCTCAGAGAGGTCATATTTCTGTGGATTGATAGTAACGGAATGGTTCCCTTATCTAAACTGTACAAAATAACAGGTGTACAGGTGTTATTTCATAAATTTCCCGTACTCAAGTTTAATTAAGGTATTGTACTGGCCAAAAAGAAATGATTGCAGCAAATGATTGAAATAATAAAAAATAAAATGAACAGGAAAATAAAACACATGCACAACCGCCAATTGTGAGGGGAGTAAAAACCAAGAGGTCTAAAATCTTCATTTAAAAAATATATATACATATACCCATTGTTAGGGGAGTAAAAACCAAGAGGTCTTGAATCTTCATTTAAATCATCAACTTTTGAACCAGTATCATCATATAATTCTAGCCGCATGGAATCCACTGCCGTGCCACTTTTCTTCCATAGTTTATCCTTCACTACCTCCACAGTCGTCTACATCAATAAAAAATAACACAACTTTATAACCAATAGAAATATACCAGCTCACCAGTAAAAGAAAATCAAACTGTGCATGGATGCAGATATCAATATGATCGGCAAGCGCAGAAACCATATTCAAGTGCTGTTGTGGCTCTATTGTATGTGCGCTACATGAAGCAAAAACTGCTCTGTCAATACTGAATCCGATGGTGCTGATAGAACATGGATACTAATCCACCGTCTCAAATTCACGGCGATGACCGCAGATGCAGACACGAGACAAGCCCTCTGCCTGATTAGAGCCTGATCCTAATCACTCTCTCTCTCTCTCTCTCTCTAGTTCTCTCTCGGTTTTCAGACTTGAGGCCCCGCAAATGATCGATAAGGTCAGTCAGATTTGCTGGTACTTGGCCAGAGAACCGTTATCCATTAGGCTTCAGAGCCCTTGTAGAAAGACAGAAGTGGAAAGAAAGGGAAGCACGTATGTGTAGTGCCGAGAGAGGTTGTGGGAATGCATTCAGTTGAATCAATCACACTGCCCCTGACTAAAAGGAAGGGAGTGCTAAAAGGTAAGTAAAGACCGGTCAATAGCCAAAGGCAAGGGAAGGCTGGGGGCAAGCCCGAGAGAACGGAGTGTTCAGCATAGAAAGGAAGCTTTTGTTGGCATTTCCAATTTTGGATGCTGAGATTGAAATAGGAACCCCCACTATCACATAGCCCTTATGTGTTAAGCAATTGTCTTATCAATTTGACTGGTATAGTGCATACTGGTAAAGCCAGAGTTAAGTTGTTTATCCATCTAAATCCCTGATCTTGTCCTGTATTACAGTAATTTCTGATCTACAATATATCACAGGTGAATTTAAATGCAATGTATAACTACGCATTTAACTGCAACTCTAAAATCCAAACTTCAAATCCAATTGAGTTTCATAGATCAAGAGAAACAAGTGAAAACGGTGAAGTGGGGTACATGGATCTAGTACCTGGAGAGAGAAGCGAATCTCAGCGGAGAATGTCTTGATGTTAGAATGAGTCACTAGTAACTGTACGGAATCGTCAGCTGGGAGATGGAGCAACGACGCCATTTTGCGGTGCACAAAGTACGGCGTGGAACACTCAACCGTCGGTTATCGTCTCTGAAAATTGTTTCCTTGATAGATCAGGTCTTTCTTCGTCACACGAGGACAACGGCGTAATTTCACTTCGGCAAAATCGTTTCTCGCTAAATTGCTAAATATCTTCCATTTTCTCGTGAAAAGCTTGAGAAAATATACCGACATTTCAATAATATCCAAAGTTAATTACAAATTAATAAATATACCAAGAAATCCAGAATTTCTTGGTTTTTTGAAAAATGTCCAAACCGGTCAGAATCTGGCCGGTTTTTTTTTTTTTCCTCTCCTAGAAACCGGCCAGATTCTGACCGGTTTCTGAGATTTTTTTTTTTTTAGAGACACTATGAAGAGCAAGTTAATGAAATATAACACTGAAAATTCGTTTTTTTTGTATAAATTATTTGTTAGATTACTTCTTTTGATGTATAATTAGCATATTTATACTAAAATACGCTAAATTACTTGAAATTATGTTATATTACATTAAATTACACTAAATTATGTTAAATTATGCTAAAATATAGTAAATTAGGGTAAATTACGTACAAATATGGATGATATCTTTACTGAGAAGGCGAAAAACAACGACAAAACTTCAAATGACCATAAAACGACGCTCGAGTGTCCGATTTCAACAAATGACCACTTTTCGGAAAGCTTGCGAAAATATGCATGCGTCAGTGCTAACAATGCTAGTTTTCAAAATTCATAATTGCCATAAAACAAAGGGAAGAGCCTCAAAACTTGAGTTGTAGTTTCTGATTAAGATTTTCATTTATATTATTCAATCTAAGTAGCTCAGTAAATTAGTTATATAATGAACTTGTAGAATACTAATTTTTACTATTTTGGGAAATTTTTTACTATTTTTTTATGATTTATGAAAGATGTTACAAAATCGGCCTAATTTAGCGTAATTTTGTGTAGTTTAGCGTAATTTACCGTATTTCATTATAATTAGTGAAATTAGTGTAATTTAGCGTAATTCAACATAATTTAATATAATTTAGCGTAATTTAATGTAATATAGTGTAATTCAACATAATTTCAAGTAATCTAGTGTATTTTAGTATAAATATGCTAATTATAAATCAAAAGAAGTAATTTAACAAAAAATTTAAACTAAAAATTCAAATTTTCAGTGTTAGATTTCATTATCTTGCTCTTCATAGTGTCTAAAAAAAAAAAAGGAAGGATCTGACCGGTTTAGACATTTTTCGAAAAACTCAGAGATTCTGAATATATTTATTAATTTGTAATTAACTTTGGATATTAATAAAAATGTCGGCTTCTTTTGTAAAACCAATGATATGTGATATAAAAATTGCAATAAATAAGAGCAACATCACCTTAAGTTCCGACATTTTTATTAATATCCAAAGTTTAATACAAATTATTATTTATACCCAGAATCGGACCCAATATCGAAAAATACCCAAACTGGCCAGAAAATGGCCGGTTTACTCCCCCCCCTAAGCCGGCCATTTTCTTGCCGGCTTAGTCATTTTTTTTTAAGATATATTATGAAGAGAAAAAATAATGAAATCTAACACTGAAAATTTGAATTTTGTGTTTACATTATTTGTTAGATTACTTCTTTTGATTTATAATTATCATATTTATACTAAAATACACTAGATTACTTGAAATTATATTGAATTACACTATATTACAATAAATTATGTTGAATTACACTAAATTACGTTAAATTACGCTAAATTACAATAACTTCGCTAATTATGCTGAAATACGGTAAATTACGCTAAAATAGACCGATTCTGTGCCATCTTTCATGAATCATAAAAAATAGTAAAAAAATTCCGAAAATAGTAAAAACTGGTATTCTACAAGTTCATTATGTAACTAATTTACTGAGCTACTTGGATTAATAATAGAAATGAAAATATTAATCGGAAACTTCAACTGAAATTTTGAGACTCTTCCCTTTGTTTTTTGACGATTCTGAATTTTGGAATCCAGCATCGCTGGCACGGACGCATGCGCATTTGCTGAAATCGGACACTCGAGCGCCGTTTTATGACCGTTTGAAGTTTCGTCGTCTTTTTTCACCTTTTCAGTGAAGATATATTCTCTATTCATATGTAATTTACCGTAATTTTACCGTATTTTAGCGTAATGTAATGTAATTTAGTGTAATTTAACTTAATATAGTGTAATTCAACATAATTTCAAATAATTTAGCGTATTTTAGTATAAATATACTAATTATATATCAAAAGAAGTAATCTAACAAATAATTTAAACAAAAAATTCAAATTTTCAGTGTTAGATTTCATTATTTTTTCTCTTCATAATGTCTCTTAAAAAAATAAAAAATAAAAATAAAACAACTAAGCCGGCCAGAAAATAGCCGGCTTAGGGGGGAGTAAGCCGGTCAGAGAATGGCCGACTTAAGGGGAGTAAACCGGCCATTTTCTGGCCGGTTTGGGCATTTTTCGATATTGGATCCGATTCTAGGTATAAATAATAATTTGCATTAAACTTTGGATATTAATAAAAATGTCGGCCTTAAAGTTGGTGTTGGTGATCGTACTACCCCGGAAATATCACATGGTTTTTTATTTCATTACTTCGGGCATAAAACTGCTATTATAATTATTTCAATTCGATACAATAATTGTTTTAGTGGACTGTACCAATTACATATCCGTAATTTTCTCATATATTCAGTCGAACTCTGTATCTTGTGTTGTTATTCACAGAGACTGCCATGTCAGTATTGGAATCTAAATCTCAAATATACAATCAACAAGATCATGGAATACTTTTAGTTAATAATTTTATCTGCGAAAAGAAATGATAAGCATATATTCAATAAAGCTTGCAAATTTTGGTCTCAAATCTCCCCGATTTTTTTGTTCATAGCATTAAAAAATAAACCTATACCATCGAATCTCTTAAATCACATTTCACCCAGAAACACGGACTTATTCAGCATTTCTCATGCTTACGAACGCTGAATAATTCAACGTTCCATCTTTTCTAATTAAGTTCGAAAAAAACAAAATAAATTATTTTTTTGATAATTAATTTGAACTTTAAGTTAATTTATTGACAAGTCCTATTCCAAGTCAAAGAAATCCAACAAAAATGGCAAATGATAATTCAGACTTTAAACAGGCGTAAAATTTGATAGCATAAAGAGATCCACAGGAAGACCCAAAAAGATTATGTGAAGCTCCAAAATTTGAGTTGAAATTTCTTATTATTTGGTAGTATGTATTTTTCTTTTATTTGAAACCAAAACGTTTTTTGTAAGGGAATTTATTGGAGGTTATTCAAAAAAATTATTTATTATTGACAAATTAATTAATTTTATTATTTTTTCCGAATTTATTTTCAGTACAAAATTGGAATCAGCTTTACTAGCCGACATTTTTATTAATATCCAAAGTTTAATACAAATTATTAATTATACCCAGAACTCAACTCAATATCGAAATATACCCAAGCCGGCCATTTTATGGCCGGCTATGTACCTTCTTTTTTTTTTTTTTTAGAGAGAGAGACACTATGAAGATCAAAAATATTGAAATCTAACTCTGAAAATTTGAAATTTTTGTTTAAATTATTTGTTATATTACTTCTTTGATGTATAAAATACGGTAAATTACGCTAAAATACGATATGAATAGGGACGATATCTTCACTGAAAAGGAGAAAAACGACGATGAAACTTAGTTACATATGAATAGAGACGATATCATTCAATCCAAGTAGCTCAGTAAATTAGTTACATAATGAACTTGCAGATTACCAATTTTTACTATTTTTGGAATTTTTTTACTATTTTTTATGATTCATGAAAGATGAGCAAAATCAGTCTACTATAGCGTAATTTTGTGTAGTTTAGTGTTTTTTTTACTGTATTTCAGCATAATTAGCGAAGTTATTGTAATTTAACGTAATTTAGTATAATTGAACATAATTTATTGTAATATAGTGTAATTCAACATAATTTCAAGTATTCTAGCGTATTTTAGTATAAATATGCTAATTATACATCAAAAGAAGTAGAGGAGGGATCAAGTTACAACAACCATTTTTTTCATTTTCAAAGTCCAAATCGTCGATCCAAACCGTTCAACATGATTATCTAAATAAAATGTGCTTGCAGATCAAATTTTACATTTTTTTGAATTTGTTTACTATTTATTAAGATGGGTACAAAATTCAATAGTCTGAATATGACTATTTTTTGTAAAATACTTAATAAATAGTAAACAAATTCAAAAAAATGTAAAATTTGATCTGCAAGCATTTGTACCAGTAAACTTTAATCGTGCAAAGTCAAACAGTAAATGATGCACGAAAAGACCCTAAAAACTCTGAGATTGTAAAGAAAGTTCGAAAACTCTATATCCGACGGTCGGATCGGGCTGAAAAGTAAGTTAGCTTGGTTTTGGGGCTGTGGAGCTCATGTCAAAATTTCAGCCCGATCCGACGGACGGATCAAAAGTTATGCCCTTTTTTTTTTTGTGAAGCATGCGCAGGACTTGGTTAAACATCATGAGTAAAGCATAGAACAGATCAATTGCAATCATAGGAAATATTCAGTTATTGATTGGTGGCTCTGATACCAAATGTGATTGGACGTTAATAGATATACCAAATGTGGAAATCATGTTGAACGGTTTGGATTGACGATTTGGACTTTGAAAATAAAAAAAATAATTGTTGTAATTTGATCCCTCCTCATAGAAGTAATATAACAAATAATTTAAACAAAAATTTCAAATTTTCAGAATTAGATTTCAATATTTTGATCTTCATAGTGTCTCTCTCTCAAAAAAAAAAAAAAAAAAAAAAAAAAAGGTACATAGCCGGCCATAAAATGGCCGGCTTAGGGAGGGAACATAGCCAAGGAAAAGGAACATAAAATGGCCGGCTTGGGTATATTTCGATATTGAGTTGAGTTCTGGGTATAATTAATAATTTGTATTAAACTTTGGATATTAATAAAAATGTCGGCTTCACTAGCCAAGGAAAAAAAGCTGAATAATTTAGCATTTCTTGGCAGGAAAAAACGCACAATTATTCAGCATTTTGCTTAATTTTTTTTTATAGTGCTATGAATAAAAAAAAAATCGGGCGGGCAGGCGTGTCAGTGAGTCTGTCTATTATGTAATTATTATAATAATAACTAATATTATCAGGTTACCTACTCTTATAACGATTATTATTCACGGAGACTGCACCCTGTATATGATGGGTGGTAAGCCGTGTGTTTCAGGTCAGGTACTTTGTGAGAATATTATGTAGGTGTACTTGTACTTTCACACAAAATAAGAGATACAAAGTGTTGCCATTGACAGGTTTGGAATGGATTTATAATTTAGAAGAAGAAACTGACCCAAAGACAGCAAACTGGTATGATGAAAGTGAAGCCTAAAACAAGCTACAATTTCATATTTTACAGCACAAACAGTTTCCTTTCAGCATCTTACAACAAATAAAACACTAAACTAGATAATAACTACATAGAACTAAGAATACTCAATGTTGACTTCCTGGATAAAAAAATTCAACCGAATTTTCCTATACTTTGTTGGGCCCACCCGCAGAGAGAGAAATGAGAAGAAGGGTATGGATGAACTGGAGAAAAAATGGACCGACTAAATGCGGGAAGAAGTGGCCAATCACTCAATCAGCCATGCTTATATGTTATCGTTTTCATCGTTTTATTATTTTCTGAATTGGTAAACTATAATAGTATAATTGTTGATTATGGATGAAAATCACTTGTTGAAACAATCAATTTGTTACAATTTGTTACAATTTTATCCCAAAATTTCAGAAACTTATCCAGAAAAAATATTAAAGTTAGGTATATTACAAATTAAATAAATTTGTCATGAAGCAGTTGATTTTTCGTTGGTATTAGAATTGATATATCCATAGGATTTTACATGTAATACTTTTTTGTTGACATTAAAAGTAAATTAATTGAAAATAAAATTTAAAAGTAGAAGTTTATATGTTTTTGTTGCTTGTTTTATTAATTGCAAAGTTAAATAAAGGATATTGTGGTTATACTTAATTTTAGGATAGCGAAGAAGTAACTATTAGGAATAAAACCAGCAAAATTTGAGATTGTGTGAAAATACAACGAAAATAGTGAATCCACATGACTAATTCAGCATAATTCAGCAAAATTCTCACCCCACCTGACATCCTTTAAGTAGAGCAAAAAAAAAAAATTTGAAACATCCTTATTTTTATTTTTATTTTTGAAACCTTGACAGCGGCTGTCAAGTATAATTTTCATTGAATAAAATAAAATTACATCCATCCTTTAACATCGATTCCTTGTTTCTAATATCAAAATATTAAATCTAAACAACACATCAACATCTTACAACAATCCATCTAAATCATCTAACAATAAAAAAAAACATCTAACATCACAACATATTGCAAACCGACTTCAAGCAGTTGCTAATCTCCTCTCACTCCTTGCCCGATGAAATAATTGACGTAATTAAGTTAAAACTGATAAAATAATTGACCAAGATACATTTGCACAATTCTTTTTTCAGTTCCTGGGACCCTTTTTAAAGCTTTGTATCCGCCACATTTTTGTTCTGAACCAATTTTAAAGTAACATTGCTCCACCATAACTTCAAACCTTGTTTTTTCTTGCATGCAATCTTCATTTATTTTCTTGAAAAGACCTCTGTGCAGAGTTAGTATATTCAGCACAAAACTTAGATGATATCTGAACAAAAATATCTAGTTATATGATGCAAAACAAAAAATTCATGAAACTTGAAACTTATTTTACTTTGCTTCAAGTTGTAGTCGATAGTCGACTTTTGTGCCATGCATAGCAATTAGAATTTAGAAACAATTACTTCAGCTCAAATGAGGAACACATCCGTCATAAATAGAAAGTCATTCCTAGGAATAAGTGCTCAAATCCTAATTTACCTAAAGTCACTAATAAATGCAAAACAGAATATATTATTTAATCCTCCTAAATAATTTATCTCAAGCAATCACCCACACTATGCTATGCTGGCTCCACCAAAAATTTATTTAATTCACCCAATCAACTGCTAAGAGCTCCCTTAGGTGGCCATCACTTGTAAAGCTGGCTCATCCTTCTAGAAGCTTCTAGAACATTCTCCCTGTGACCAAAAGCACTAACCCTAACAAATCCTTCACCGCCCGGTCCGAACCCACTACCTGGTGTGGTGACCACATTAGCCTTCTCCAGGATCTCGGCAAACACGTCCCATGAGCTCCTGCCAGGGAAATGGACCCACACGTAAGGTGCATTTTTACCGCCATAAACATTAAATCCAAGCTTGGTGAAAGTATCCATGATTATTTGGGTGTTTTCCTTGTAGAAGTTGATTGTGCTTTGCATTGCCTGGAAATATGCAAATGTTTGGTCAAATTACAAAACCACATGAAAGAAGAAGAGACCTTTTGTGAAATTTATATCCAGTATTTTACTGCATCTGATTACTTGAAAAGTTGTTGATAAATATCCTTACAGAATTTGCAAATTTTGTTAAATTGAATTCATTATTGCGAAAGCAGATTATTCTGAGATACATTGACAACTTTTGCCCCAACTACGGGCTTAAAAGAAAGTTGAAGTTATGATTTTGATGCTTTAGAATTATTTGGAACACAATGGATGTTTGATTACAATAGCAAATATAACAAGTCCTTGGGTAATTATCGAATAACCAAGTAATGCACTCCATGTATTTGGCAAAAAAAAATAAATGCAGGGTCATGTAACATATCATGTCTACCCTAAAAACACCATTGTACCCCGCAAAATAGAAATAAATTACATCGTTCTCCTTTATCTCTTTTATCCACTGCTGGTGTTAAACGAAAATATAAAGTAAATTTACATGCTAACCTTTAACCCCTCAGGAGAGAGACAAGCAAGGCCGCCGGCTTGAGCAATGTTGGATGCACCGTTGAAGCAAGTAGATACAATGCGGTTGAAATCCTTGGCCACTGGGAACCCATCAGAGAAGAGAAGTTCCTTTGGCACTACTGTCCAGCCAAGACGCACGCCAGTAAAACCGGCATATTTCGAGAAAGACGACGTTTCTATTGCAACCTGAGTAAAAGTAATACAATCTTGTGAACTAACAATTAACAAATTGCATTAATAAAAAAATGGCTGATGTAATAATTTAAATAAGAACAAAGAGTGAGGCTGTGGTACTATGCATATCACATAATGGTTTGTACTATGGATCAATATGTCCATTTTCGAAGTACAAACAATTGATCTGCACTGTTCAACATGATCTTCATATAAATGTACTTGTAGATCAAATTTTACATTTTCTAGAATTTTTTTACTATTTTTTTGGATATGTAAAATATCACTTGATCTAAAAATTCTAAACCATTCAAAAGTAGGGGTTTTCTACCTATCTTAAAAATAGTAAATAAATTCTAAAAAATGTAAAATTTGATCTACGGGTACATTTTCATATGGAAATGAAGTTGAACAGTTCAGATCGACTATTTGGACTTTGAAAAAGAAAATATTAATCCGTAGTACGGACCAATCTGCGCTATGCATAGTACCATAGCCTCACTCTAAACAAAAAAAAGTGCAAAGCATCAAAAGGAATAATCAAATCTCACCTCCCTTGCTCCATCAATTTCATATATGGATTTCGGGCTATCATCAGAGATATACATGGCATAGGCTGAGTCATAAACTATAATTGATCCTGTTTTTTTGGCATATTGCACAAGCTGTGTAAGCTGTTCTCTTGATGCAGTCGAGCCCGTTGGATTGTTAGGTGAGCAGAAGAATATCACATCAGCATTTGAGATCGACGACAAATCAGGGAAGAAGCCGTTTTGCGGGTCACATAGCATGTATTCAATGTTTGTGTATCTTTGGTTATCATACAGGCCTGTTTGGCCCATGATAACACTTGAATCCACATAGGCCTGAAAATGAGAATGATATAAAAGCATGCAGGTAAAAAAAATGTTGTTGTCATGCTACCAATAGCCTGAATTGTGTGTGAAGCCTCAATTGCAAACAAAATGTAAATATGCACGATAAAAATGGAGCAAAAAATAAAGATCAACTTAACCATAATAAAGATCAACTCAACGAGCTGTATTAGAAGTAATATAATTAAGTTACCAAAAGGGTAACAGAAAGAAGGAAGATAAAATCCATTCTATTCTGTACGTCTTATTCTAAATCATATTTCGTTACTTCATCTTAAGCTTCCGCCATATGCACCCACAAATCGGGTAAACAAACAATGAAGTATAACATGTTTTAAGAGAAATCTTACAGGATATGATGGATCTTGCACTGCTATCTTCACACCAGACCCAAAAAGAACCTTCAAAAAAGAAAACCAAGAATAAGTAAATAAATAATATATCTTGGCTTGGCTGGCCTTGGTTTGACTTTTCTTTTCTTTTTTCTAGTGAAAGAAAATTGGCATTGAAGACAAGTAAGAATAACAGGCAGTAACCTGAAGTCTAGATATGTCACATTTTGCACCATCAGAGACAAATATATCAGAGTCGTCGATTCCAAGGCCCTTATAATAGGTTGAGGTAATTGCCGATCTTAATTTCTATACAAACAACAAATCAACATTCAATGAAAGATGTCAAACTATTTTGCAAACCAATTTATGATTAAAAAAAGAAGTATATACATACCTTTTCACCTTGTTCGGCACCATATCCACTGTAACCCTCTACTGTTGACAATTCACGTGCTCTCTGCATACAACACAATAGTTATATATACAAAATATGCAACTTGAACAAAGTTTCTAGTTACAAACGATTATCACCTCAGCCATAGCGTTTGTTATAACATCAGGAATAGGCTCAGTGGTATCACCAATCCCGAGGCTAATCACTTGGGCATCAGGATATTTTGAAAGATGCACAGTTCTTCTTCTTGCAATCTTATTCAACACAAGAAGAAAATAAATTAGGGAATGGGAAAATTAAATACATGTAATGAGCAAGAGAACACAGGGATTCATATATGCAAACCTCAGGAAATAAGTAGCCAGCCTGGAGCTTACCCATATTTGCATTTCGAGATACTTTCGTCTTGTAAGCTTCAAAATAAGATAGAGTAGATGTATTGTACCAAGTAAATCAAAACTATTCATACAGTTATGAAAGTGTTGATCAAGGGAACTAAAATACTAAATGCTAATTTAAACCAAAAATTACAATTACAATAGCTGATTACATTAAATTTGCTTTCACTTGTCAGATCATTGCATACAAGTGAGTTGGCATGTTTTCACTTGATGCAAACCTTTTTGAATATGTCGATATAGAAAAATCTCTTTATTTCTTTTACAATTGTCATATTAGTTACTACCAGAATGAAGCAAATGTATTCGTCTGTATGAAAATAAAAGCCTTTTCCTTACTCTGATTTGAGAAAAAAAAAAAAAAGCAACCAAATGCCCTCATCTTCTACAAAATTCAAGTTTAAAATTCAAAATAAATAAATAAATGCCTGTTTGTTCAGCTGAAGGGCTGCTGACACATTTGCATATTCCGACGCTTCGCCTTGAATGATCAGACCTCAACTTACTACAGTGAATTTAAAATTATATTAAAACACTGACCTGAGTTTCATTTCTAAAAGGAAGAAATTAAAAGAATTGAACATAATACCGTGTGGTAACGCTAGCAGGGGCCAAGAATGGAGAAGAGTTCGAAGAGATGGAAATGGAGGCATTCATTGTTGGCAACATTTTTTTATTTTGTCTGAAATGTTCAGAAAATAATTTTCAATAAAAAAAATATTACCCCCAACTATATTAAGGGCAACAAAGCACAGAATTCACACTCGGAAACTTAATTTGACCTAATCTACCCCCAACTTCTATATTCCCAAATCCTTATTTAAATGAAAAGGTACAAAATATGCGAAATCAGATTACCTATTTGAGAGTCAACTCTCACTAGCTCCTTTAATCTTTTGTTCAACCTCTAGCTGAAAGAAAATATTAAAAAAAAAAATTGATTTAGAACTCCAGTTCAAGACAAGAAAAAGATACAATCACTAAAAATATGCGGAACAGTAGGCGGAACGGGATATTTGAGAGCATACCTACTTCAGTTACGATACGATTTTGCCAAGACGAGAGATGAGAACGGTGGCGACGGAGAGAGACTGAGAGTAGCCATCCGGAGTCTCAGGGTTTTTAATTAACGGATCCAATTAGAGAATCACAAAATCAGGCCCAAAACGCAACCCTAAAGCTTGTTTATTAGATATGGCCTAATTTCCATTAGCAGCTTCGGCCTTCGGAGGAGGGGAGAGGGAATTCGGATCCGTCACCGTCCGATTCCGCACGCATATTGAAGGATCCTGCGAATTTTAATTTGAACTGGATTGGTCGGATACTAATCGGACGGTTCACATACAAACTAAAATTTTGAGTTATTTGATCTGGACTCGAGGAGAAGGGGCTCCTGACTTGGTTTTGCTAATGATCAATCCTTTAAGCTTCCCGGATGTATCCAAAGATAGAATTCTAGCTGGATCCGAATTGGAAAAGGAATCAAATATCCATCATGCGTCAATTTAAGGAAAAATCTCAGTGGTAAATTAATGCTCCTCTATCCAGCGTGGGGCCCAAAACCAGAATATGGAATATAACAAAACAGTTTTGACTTCATGCAGCGCATTTACTATGGAATTAAAACTGCGCTGCATATTGTTCTTTCACTGCAGTGCATTTACTATGGAATTAAAACTGCGCTGCATATTGTTCTTTCACCCGAAATTTTTATTTATAACATACTTTAAAAAAACAAAAAACCAAATAACCATCGTTTTCTGGAATTTAGATTTTCACCACGGCTATTTTGTTTTTTTCAAAAGTTTGAGATATCTCATAAAGGGGTGCCTCGATACAGATGTAAAGCCCATAAACATAGTATTAAAAAATCTCATGATTCATAAAAGAGGTCAAAGCTCATGGTCAAAGCTCTATTCATAGTATTAAAAAATCAAAAAACTTTGTATGATGCACGTGGTGCCTTTTATAACACCAAAACAAAAAAATGCACCCTGGGTCCGCATCGGCATTCTGAGGCCCTGTTGAAATGGATCCGCAGAATGCCGGTGTGGCCGTGGTGAAAATATAAATTCTAGCAAAAGATAGTTATTTGGTTTATTTTTTTTTGAAGTATGTTATAAATAAAAATTTCGGTTCTTTCACTGCAGCGCATTTCCTATGGAATTAAGCCAATTCAATTCCGCTGAATAATTCAGCGGAAATGTTTTTTTTTCTGAAAATTTGATTAAAATCATGTTAATATGTTTAATTTAATTATTTTATATGTTATAATAAAAATTTCGACTTGGCATGCTCACTGTTTTTTAAATTTCATACCACGAGAGGAGGCTTTAATTTCTTGGTTGCTCCATGAATAAAGTAGGAAATTTATTTACAGTTTATTATATCTTGACGATCCTAAAATACTATCTCCATAAATAACTATCATCAGAATTATAAGCTTACATTAATTTTGCCAATTTGCTATACAAATATGTTAAAGCAACATAAAAGGAGGCCCAAAACACTTGAATCCTTTCATGCTTTTGTACTTCTTGTTTTTTAATAGTGAGAATAAATGGTGCTACTTTATCATGGTATCATGCCCTCCTTTAAACAATTGTTGATCCTTTCATATTTGTTCATTTTCACGACAACATTGAACAAAGTTATCTTCATTAAAAGAAGAATGTATATGCATTGACAAATTTGATCCTCAATTTAAAAAAAAAAAATCTATAACTAATTATACCTGTAAGTATTATTAAATAAATATCTATATAATTGTTGATTAGTAAATACTTGATTCACCTTGAAAAACTTTATCATCTTTTCATGTGTTTGTTAATTAGCTTCGCATAAAATAACATTACTATTTCAATTTTATGTGTTTGTTAATTAGCTTTGCAAAACTGGTTTTGGGGCGGTCGGATAGACATCAGACCAAATTTGGTCCAATGTATGGTCAAAGTTGTGTACACTTGATTCGCACGAATCTTAAAGTTGTTAGTACGAATCTTGATGCAGATCAGACGGTTCTGGTCTGCTATCAAATCGAATTTGGTCCGATTTATTTAGTCTAACAAAAGTAATCTCATGGACATAAACAATTCAATCTGGATCCGATTTATTTATACTTACAGTTGTGCGATCAAATAATCATCTATGTAAACTTTATACCTAATGAGCCCTTAATTAGTTTTATCCGAAAGGAATTTATGCAATGTGATTTAATTGCGTTTATTGGAAAAGTGGATTGGGGAAAAATAATGTAAAATTAAATACGAGAATAATTATATAGGGACACAAGATATTTTAAAATCATCAAGAATAAAACATCTGTAAGTTGGATTCGCGTTTCGTATTTTTATAATTATATTGGAACACAAAATATTTTAAGACATAGACAATCCCTTTACTTTATTTTAGTGAACGCACATCATAAATGCTGGTCCATGTTATGTTTTTTTATTTTGTTTTGACAAGTATATTCTATTTTTAGCTTCCATATATTCAAATTATGTAAACTATTTATATAGTTCATGTACAACACCAATTCAACATAATCTAGTATATTTCTTGTTATAACAATATATTTTCTCTTATATTAAGCATGTAGATGTACTGATCTGTTAATAGCTGTGATTTAATTCGCTGAATATTAAACGGTTAAGATCTAAAAATTCTGTAATTGTAATTTTATGTGGCAATGTATTGGCATCTATTGTATTGAAGTCTTTATTAGTTCTCTAAACACTCGCTACAATACAGTGATTTTCTTCATATGAATGTTGTCATAAAAGTAATTAAGTAATAACATTTATTTTCTTCTTTTTATGTTATTGATTACAACAAAATAAGAAAGTAATTCACATGTTTAATTGTTCACTAAATATTGATAATCTTCTTATTTAACGGAGACGTAAAGACAAAATAGTTCAATTCAATGTTGAATAAAGAGAAATTATAGAAAGACAAATATTGTTAAAGATGAAAATATTTGATCTAATTTGCTTCTATTTTTTTAATTTTTTTGAATTTTGAACCCGAGCAAAGTACGACCAAAATACTAGTACACTAATATGCGCTAAAATAGCGATAATAAAAGCTAAGCATCATCAAATTTGGTTGATCAATACTCTAATTTGCTCTAGGTCATCCACAAAACACTTTCAATTCTGTGCCATGAGCAAATAGAGGTGTTCAGCTACGCCTCTTTATCTCACTCTCAATTTAAAGCTTTTTTCCGAGTTTAAGTTTAAAATGTATTCACACACCGACAAGACTCGTAGAATACAAGTGTTCAAAACTTGTGGCATGGATCTCTATGGATAAACAAAAGATTATTTAATCAGATATGAGATTTATAATGTAGATAATACCACCTTGCCTCTTCTATACTTTCAGATTTTTTGATTCTATGCGTAATTTGTTATTGTATAGTTTGCAATTTCCGTAAACAAAACAAAAGACAGAATCATAATTATTTGTCCTCTTTTGTTTCAATTTTAACCTAGTGGACAATACCTTAAGTTTCATCCAATATCTAAATGCACAAAGATAATTTATTATTTACTATAATGAAATATTCTGACTTTGATATTTGGACGATTATGGTTTAAATTTTTGTCTTCAGTGTATTCAAGAAATTAGTTGCTATATATATACAAATATCTGATCATGCAAAAGTTGATATGGCATACATGTGAGGTGATAATTAGTGAATATATATCAACACAATTTCTGAAAGAACTACAATACTAATTCTACTGTGATCATGCAAGAAGTGGGATCATGCATTTGAGATGCTAATATGGAAATCATCCAAAATGTAAACCTCAACGAATCAACTTTTTTAGTATCAAGGGATTTTAAATCAGATATTTCCATCTCTCTCCATTCAAAACAAAAAAAAATCAACTTTTTAAGATGTGGACTGTCCGATTTGAATCCGCACTAACATTAAAGGACCCCGTGCGTTATAGGCGTGGGATGAATTGGCCCGAATTCTAATCACACGGCCGAAAAAATTAACTCAAACAGTGCATTAATGCAGAGGATATGGATTCGTAATTAAGACTATAAGGTAAGGTATTAAATACTGAGCATGCCAAAAGGGAAAATTAGTTTTAATTCAAGTCACTGCGTCTATTGGTACGTAATAAAGAAGTCAGCCACCACGCGACAAGGAAAATCATCAAGCAATCAGGTACGAATATTCATAATCAAGGTAAGATAGTTAAAGAAGAGTGCATGAGGAATCCGGCTAGTATGATATCGGTGTCATATGACACTAACTTCAAAATTGATTGAATAGATTTCAAACGACTAATTCAAACCGTTCAAACCGATTTAATTTATGAGTGATGCGTTTATATGCAATTTTTTTATATTTTCGAGTTATTTTAGTATCAAATCAAGCGGTAAAAAATGTTGAAAAATGAATGTATTAAAATTAACTTAAAAACTCACACATTTGATTGTTTGACTTGATACTAAATAAATTTGAAAAATTATAAATTTTGTATGTAAACGCACAACTAATGAAGTAAGTCGGTTTGAACGGTTTGGATTCACCGTTTAAAGTCGATTTGATAGATTTTAGAGTTGGTATTATATAGGCTGAAATGACACTGATGTTATACTAGTCAGACTCGTGCATGAGTCAACACAAGGGCATAGGACATGAGCAAGGAGGAATGCAAGCAATAGAAGTTTTGTTTACATCTTATTGCTTACTTCTGAATTGTGCTATATACATCAAAAGGAGAGAAAGGAGAGTTTGAAATGAAATATACTTGTCATTTTAATTTTTAAAATAATTAAATAAGTAAAAGGGGATATTGGATAATATGTTAAGTTTTAACAGAAATACTGAATATTATAATGTTTTTATGAAGATATTGGTTATTTTATAAGTTTACATGGACACGCTAGATTTTTTTTTTTTTTTCATATATTGTATACTTAACAAAAATGAAGGGTAACACTTGCAAGAATAGCCGTAGGCAATTACAAAGAGCAAAATCATTTTTTCGGACTCATGAAGGCAATTCAAATTTAAACCAATTTATTGTTAAAAAGAATACGGGAAATAGTTTTCTCATTTCATTCCAAGCTTGAGAAAATCTAATATCTTGTTGGTAGCCGAGGCACATAAACTGGGCTACAATTAAAAATATCCAAAAATAAAAAAATTATAGACTTGAAAGCTAGTAGATCAACAATCGTTTCGCATTGTTTCTATCGGACTTCCATTAAAGAAAAAGAGGTTGATTTATTTCCATTTATAACTGAGATTTCACCTGATCAATCTGTGTTTCTCACTTTCTTGCACATAATTCCAGGCAGGCCCAGTAACTTAGTCATATCCTCAAATTGACGATACAACAAACAACAAGCAAGACATGATTTTCTAACAAATGCAAATGCAAATGCAAATGCATATGCAAATGCATATCCCACTTGACGATACAACAAACAACAAGCAAGACATGATTTTCTAACAAACACTACGCGTAATGTTGGAGACGAAACTTTTTTAAGTCATATCCTCATCAAATTTTTTTATTTTGATCTATTTCTGTTATACAACATAATATGTAACAACAAATTTTACAATTCTTCGACATGTTGGAATCAATTATGAAAATGTTCGACCAGTATTAAAATTTATAAAACAGAAATTATTAAATTCATATGAGAAATTGATAATACAAAGAGAAAGCTGATTGTAAACTTTTATAGCTCTCCGTAGTCGGTACGCTCTGGTTAATTATGCTACTTCTAGCTCTCTTTTTTATCCTTTTTTTTTCATAAATAAGTTAAGTTTCACAGCAAGCTATATCTTCATAACAGCAAAGAAGATTCAATGGTTAAATTTGACCTCATTTTTAGAGGATAAAGATATTAACAGTGATGTTTTGACTTCATGTAACCCACAAATAATATTATCAAAATATTGTTGCATGTGATTTGCGCGCTACATAAAGCTAAAATTATCCTATCAAATTTTTATCCATCTTTCATTTCAACACAAATTTCTCAACAAAGATCGATGCACAACATTTAAACCAATACATATGAATAGAGGCTAATTAAAAAAAGATTCGGCTCCATCTGAATACTATAATTCAGCCGGAATATTCCCCATTAATAATAGTATTGTAGCATAAATAATGGTGTAATCGTAAGTTGGACTCTGTTATGCAATATTATTTCATGAATATTAGTATTGCATCTTTTTTCTTATTTTTGTTAAGCGCTGAATTTAATTATTGCTAGTAATTAGTTATGTTTTTATTGAAACGTCTCTGCTTTCTTGAAAATCTACATAAACACAAACTTGTATGAGGAGGGTTCAAATGCCTCCATTTTTCATGCCTCCACCATGCCTCTATTTTTAAAAACTTTAATAACTCAAAATTTAAAACTTAAAAATCAAAATAAAACCGTTGGATATGATCTAAATCATTTTATCTATGCACATGTAAAAAATTATGACATTTCAATTTTGTTTTGGTTGTCATCAAGAGCTTGTAAAAAAACATACTAATGTGGATAATTTCTAGACGTTGATTTTTCAACTTATTGATCCACATAAAAACAAAATCAAAATGGGATAATTTTTTATGAGCACATACATAAAATGATGTAGATCATATCCAACGGTTTTATTTTGACTTTTAAGTTTTAAATTTTGAGTTATTAAAGTTTTTAAAAATGGAGGCATGGTGGAGGCATGAAAAGTGGAGGCATTTGAACCCTCCTCAACTTGTATTCCTCATAGTATGGGCACACCTGCATAATATCAAAAATGAACAAAAAGAAAAAAAAAATATTGTCATTTTCTGACTTAACAATTAAAATCGCTTGATATTTAAAAAGTTGATTCGTTGAGGTTTACATTTTGGATGATTACCATATTAGCACCTCAAATGCATGATCCCACTTTTAGCATGATCACAATAGAATTAGCACTGTAGTTAAGTTTTAGAAATTGTGTTGATATTCATTAATTATCACATCGCATGTATGACATATCAACTTTTTCATGATCAGAGATTTGTATTTTTATAACACTTAAGTTTTTGAATACATTGAAGACAAATTTAAATCATAAAAAACATCGATATCGTCTAGTCAGAATGTTTTATTGTAGTAAATAATTGCATAAGAAAATTTGCTTTTTGTGCATTTAGATATTGGAGGAAACTGAAGGTATTGTCCATTAGACTAAATGGAAACATAAAATTATAAATTATGAGGCTGTATTTTGTTTTGTTTATGGAACTTGAGAATGCAGCTTATACAATAACAAAATACGTATAGTATAAAAAGTATTTTACTCATGGATACTTGAAAGTATAGGAGAATTGGGGTGGTATATTATCTACATTATGAATCTGATATGTGATTAAATAATCTTTTCTTTGTCCATAAACATCCTTGCCCCAATTTTTGAACACTTGTAATAAATAAATCTTGTTGGTGTGTCAATATAATTTAAAAAGCTCAAAAAAAGCTTCTTACCGGAGGAAAAAAGGAACTGATGGAGGTTTTGACATAAAGCACAGTTGGACATGGTTTATTGTTACTGAACAAATAATTGACTTGATTTTGTAATAAACCAATATAAATAGTTTACATAATTTGGATATCTAGAACTAAAAATAGAATATACTTATCATAACAAAATATATAGAAAACAAAATATACACCAGCATTTATGAGATGTGCGTTCTCTAAATTAAAGTGAAAGGGTTGTCTATGTCTAAAATATTTTAATAATAATGAAAATAGAAAACGCAAATCCGACTCGATTTTTTTTAATCCTAAAGTATTTTGTGTCCCTATATTATTCTCTTTGTAGTTCTGTCATCTTCTGTTAGTCAAATGATTTGGATTCTTTGGATTTCTGATTGATTTTTCTTTTACTTTTGTATCTTCTTTACAATTTTTTTTTGTTGAAGTTTGTTTATTATTAAGACAGATAATAACACGAGTGATAATTGCTAAGTAAATAATCCCAATTTAATTGTTTGTCTAAGTTTGTTCCAATATATAATGATAATTGCCAAGTAATCCCAAATTTATTGATCTTCAATTACTGACCTTTTGTTTCTGATTTTTCAGTTGTCCGAAAAAAAACAGCAATCCCACACAGGCCTGAATTCAGTTGAGATAAACAACCCAGAAGTGAAAAGAAGAGAACTAGCAACTGGAGTCAGCTGCAGACAGTGCCAGACCAGCCCGAAAGACGCCCTTTGAGGGATCCAAGAAGGGCTGTAAGCGGGGCAAAGGCGGGTTTGAAATTCAAATTGCAAATACAAGGGTGTCAGACAACGTGTATGGGGAAAATGGGGTTGCCGAGATCCATGTCAGGGGCAAATGGGTTGCCGAGATACGTGCACAGTGAACCCAACAGGAAATCACCTATGGCTTGGTATTTTCCCCACAACCATACAAGATAAAAATTGAAATTGAGATTAATAGAAATAATTTTTGTGAAAATTAGTGTCTTGTAGTCCTTCAAAAAAGAAAATTAGTGTCTTGTAATTTTATTGAGATTACTAAAATATTTTTTGTGAAAACTTGTGTCCTGTAATTTTAATAAAAATAATTTTTGTGAACAATATAAATTTTAAAAGATAAAAATGAAAAATTCAATTCATAGGGCTTTCCTCAATATATACTTCGGTACCTGCTGGCTCACAAGAGATTCAATTTGGCCTCACCTCTATTCATTTTGAGATTCTTCTTTCCTATTGTGAGGAATGTCCTCGACGGTGTTAATTGTATATTGAGAGAAATGTTCCCTGAAAAACAACATATACTCGTCTTCAGAAATGCCTTCAAGCATGAGCGGCTTCACTGTTCCAGCATCTCTAATGTTCTTATGATTAGGACAATCACAAATGACACTTGCAAAAATGACCTTGCTTCCTTGTTTTCCACATCTTAGGCAACCCAACAGGTCATTCCAAACCGTAGAATCTATCCTCACAACATCGTCTATCACGAGCAAAAGTCTTTCTGAGCTGAGGTTCTGCTTAAGCATGGCCAGTAACGAATTCTCATCATAATTGTTTTTTTGAGTTTTGTTACATTGCTTCAGAATTTGTTCAAAAATCAGGGAATATCATCATTTGGATAATAAATAACTGACCGAGGAATATAAATTTTCAAGGAAAATGATTTTGCACCTTCCGATCATACAAACAGTAAAGGGCAAGAGTGGTCTTCCCTACTCCACTTGAACCAAATATTGGAAGAATATCCACATTAATTATTTTCACCAGCCATGCTAGGTTCAAACAAGAATTTCATAACATGCTCTCTTTCCTTATCCCGATCTATTTACTAGGTGTGGTCCATGTAGAGGTACCTTTTCATAGGCCTTTCAGGTAGGGCATTCACCATTTGCAAGAACACACACATATCAATACTTTTCAACATTTTCAGTGCATCATGGAGTTCCCTGTGCACATCATTGCCAAAAAGCTAGGTTTTGATCGTCCGCTGGCGTTTGGCTGCACGAATGGTAGGGTAATTAATAAGCAAATTGCTCGTACCTTCAGTACTAGCTATCATTGGAGGATGTGAACTCTGGTTTTTGAAGGTACGATAATAGTACTCGCCAAGGTATGTTGCATCTATTATTTGTGCCAACCACTCGAGCAACATTTGGTTGGTAATCCGTCGGCCTCTTGCTGCTTCGATGGCTGATTTGATTTTGCTCACCTCATGCTGCAGGCTATACAGGGCCACATTGAGTCCCTCTTCCATTTCATATTCGATTGTGATTGAAGAGAACACCGTTTAGTATCATTCCAGCTAGCTGCTCCTTCTACGGATCCAGAATAAAACAAGCTTGCTGTGCCCCCCATAATGCTGTTCACCTCTCTTGTAATTGTTTCAAGTAAATTATAATTGCCTCACTTAGTGTGGTAAATTATAATTAATTCCGTACAACCAATCAAAGTTAATGTGCAAAAGTCTTCTCTATAATCAAGTTACAACACAAATAATTTGGTTATTGGCATATAGTACTCGATATTGCCAACCTTTGATTTCCACGTTTTTCTCAACAATTTACAATTTGTTGAACTTATTGCAGAACCATAGGAAAGAATTTAGTAAACTGAATTGACGAAACTACTCTTTTGTTGAACAAAGAGTAATTATGGTTCACAAACTACAAGACCGTTCTAAGTTGTAGATACATTTAACTTGTTATCATATCTGTTTTTAACTTGGAAGAAATTTCCCAAGTAATTCATATTTTAGAGTGGTATTGACAAATTAATTTAGAATAAGCAACGAAATTTCATTGATTAAAGGTTTCGCAGAGCTCATACAGCTAGTATACTTCTCTCCCCTGCGATACTGCTATTTATAGCAAAGTAAACCTAGCTAGAATTACAATTTAAAAGAAAACAAATTCCCTAATAGGCTGAAAGAGCCTATAATCAATAGTAAATGCTGAAATTCTAACTGCAACTTAATTTATTCTTCGAGCTCCTCTCCAGTCTATACTCTTCTCAGCTGTCCATTCCTTTCTTTACTGCGTCCTCCAGTTACGATTCAATGGTGAGATGGCAACGAAATATGTTGTGGCCCCCTCTTTCGTAACTGTCTCTGCCAAGCTGGATCCCATCCATCAGTCTCATAGTGACTCTTTTATGTTTAATTCCAGCTATGGGCCCTTCTATTTTAATTTCTCCGTAATCATCTTTAGGCCCATCCAGCCCCAAACTCAGCATTGCTACCATTATTTTCGATCACCTTCATACCACTTTTGACCAAGTCAAAGTTCTCAACGGCTTCGCTTAAATTGGGGTCCGAAGTTTGTGGCAAGAAATTTTATGAGTAGTTAATCACATATCAGATTTTGACTATGAATATTGTCAACCCAGCTATTCTATACTTTCAAGTAGACATTATTTAAATACTTTTTAATTCTATGCGTACTTTGTTATTGTATAAGCTGAAATCTCAAGTCCCGGAAACAAAATAAAACAGAGTCTCATAATTGATCCTTTTTTGTTTCAATTTTAGCCTAATGGACAATATCTTGAGTTTCATCCAATATCTAAATGCACAAATTAAGCAAATTTTCTTATGTAATTATTAACTACAAATCTACAATGAGACATTGTGACTTGATATTCGGATGATGCTCTTTTATGGTTTAAATTTTTTGTCTTCAATGTATTCAAGAACTTGTAGTTGCTAACTTGCTATAAATATACAAATATCTGATCATGCAAAAGTTAATATGTCATACATGTGAGGTGATAGTTAGTGAATATCAATGCTATCTCAAACTGAATAACAGTACTAATTGTATTTTGATCATGCATTCGAGGTGCCAATATGGTGATTATCCATAATGTAAACCTCAACGACTCAACTTTTTTAATATCAAGGGATTTTAAGTCAGAAAATGACAATATATATATATATATATAGAGAGAGAGAGAGAGAGAGAGAGAGAGATGGGCTATTATACATTGCAATGTATTGACCCCTCTGTGCATTGGACTAAAATCGTTGGATTCAAAGTCCAAACAGTCGATCCGAACCGTTCAACATGTTCTAAATATTGAAATGTGCTTGGAGACCAAATTTTACATTTTTTGGAATTTTTTTACTATTTATTAAGCCACTTTGAAAAAGTCTGATCTGGTGGTCCAGAAAATTTTACTATTTTTTACTGTTCACCGTTGGATCAGCTATTTTCAAAGTGGCTTAATAAATAGTAAAAAAATTCCAAAAAATGTAAAATTTGTGAAACAAGATTTATAATCCACAACATTAATGCATGTCTACTATTTGTGTTATTTATATGTTTCTCAAAATTTGAAATTTAATTTCTTTGTTCTTTCGATGTTATGTACACAATCTTATAGTTAGCATTTTTTGTTCAAAGTAGCATGTGTCGCAAATAGTGTTTACGGGATAAATTCATTAACGATGACGATCGATATTTTGGCGGAAAAAAAAACAAAATTTAGAATCCACATCATTAATGAATGTCTATAATTTGTATTCTTTATATGTTTCTCAAAATTTGCTTTTGGTCATATGATAGTTCAATTTATACCCAAACATATAGATTTAAGATGACAATTAGTAAATGCAGGCCCGCACAAAGATTTCTTCATTATCCTAGTTAATTTTATGTTAATGCAATTATTGTTGTTTTTCCCCATAATTTTTTGTAACATAAAAAGTTACCAACAAAATTTAGATTCTAGTACTGTAAATTGCAACTTTGTGTAGCGTTATTTGAAATTTTCAAATATAATACCAGTTGTGCTGGATCATTATCAGTACATAATTAAAATCCGTATGTATATGAGAAGTACTGGTAAATTACAAGATATTAGAGGTGCATACTCTTTTTTAAAACTAGACCAGGCTTAAGAAATTTATTATATTTTAATTTATTTTTTTGCAAAATATTTGATAATTTTAAATGATCAGTGATAGTTGTATATTAGACCTGGAAGCAACTGCAGCTAACAAATACTTTCTTCCTTTTTCTGTTGCAGCCAGACAGACTCAATTTATTTCAGCATGAGTGGTTTAGGAAAAAGAAGATTATTTTAAAACTACCAAAAGGTCAGTATATATACATTAATCTTAATTGAACAAAGAATGTAATAGGAGTACTAATTAATACCATATATGTACCCTAATAAGGAAATAAAAACATAAAACTATAACTGTATAACAGATAAAAAAAACATAGAGCTTGTAATGTTTGTTTGGTTATATATTGGACTGTGGGACATATCCTTACTTCCATTAAATACTGTTAATTTTAGTTCGTTATATCACTCTAGTCAACTGATAATGTGCTTTTGGTTAACTTATAATGCAAAGAAATGCTAAGCTGGTCAACTGATAGTGCATTTTTCTCTGAGATGATTCGGTTTTAGTGGCCAAATTGCACTCAAATTATGGGTTAAATTAACAGTCAAGTTGTCTCTAATTGTGTCCTAAGTTATAAATTTGAGTTCTCTCTGTTGATAAATTTTCATGGAAATTTTCATCTTATCTTTGTGAGAGCAGATGTGAGAGCACCATGTCATAGCTGGTGCTGATTTGTTGGTAGTGCCCAGTCACTTTGAGCCTGGTGGGTTCATTCAGCTTCTAGGGATGCAGCACGGCACAGTATGTATACTTTCAATTTTGTTATTTTTTCTTCCTTTTTGTTGACCTTAGCTTTGCATTTTTTTTTCCTTTTTATAATAATCACGCTTTTGTAACCAGCGTTTACAGTTTTTTTACTTCTTTTTAAACAAGAGATCGGTCTTAAACTCTTTTCTGCCTGATAATAGTTGGAAAATGTTATTAACATGTTCTTCGATTTTGACAGGATTTCACGCCAGTGCAGTTCATGCATGGGTGAAAAGATCACCCCTTGCGCTTTTGAGAAACACAGCGGCTCCCTAAGTAAAAACTGGAAACGCGCTGTAAAAATTGAGAAGACTATGGAATTATTAAACGAATGGGTACATATTTCATCAAAAAAATTATATTTTTTTTATTTGGTTAGATTGTAATTTATAATTTTATATCAGTAGAAGATGTGTTCTATTATTCAGGGCTCTGGAATAAGTCTGGTCAGGTGGGAATTTGGTTAGGTTGTATAGTTATCTTTCTGTTTTTTTTTATCCAATGTATTGCTGCAATAAATTATTGTAATTAGTCTTGGATGTTAAATTGTAAATTCTATCAAGATTATTGTAATGTACTCTAATTTGCTGCAATAGATTTAGTATTGTACTCTAATTTGTGGTTTTATTAATGAGAAAGCTATAGATTATTGTAATGTTATTGATAACATATTTAGTACCTTTTTCCATCTGTAATTATCTTTATTATTTGTTTATTTTTTGGACTCCATTGGGGCCTCCTTATCACCAATATTAACTATATCAAACATGTTTTAGATGGATTAATTAGATAGAGTTTTAGCTTTCCTCATTTTTTTTTTTGGAAGTGCTGGTATATCACAAGTTGGACTATATATTTTGCTTTATGAAGTAAAAGTCATGTTTTACTTCACATTTATATTTTTAAAGTCCAGATAACTAATTTTTAGAGAGATAGATAATTCATTAAATTTTAAAAACAGATATATGAATGTGAAACAAAATATAAACCTTCATAAAGTACAACAATCCAACTCTAAAATATCAATTCATTTGTACATGTATAAAGTGACTAGTAACTTCTTACTCGAGTAATAAAACAACATATATAATGGCCACTGAACCATAATTACTTGAAACTTTTCATTTAATCAGTTACAGAGCGGACCTTCCTTATAAAAACAAAATAAATCAATATATACAGCGCTATTTTTTTTTTAAATAAAAATTTGGGACCTCACGATCAATCTTCTAAAATATTTTCTCGTGATCCGAGTTCTCTGCGCAGGGGTCTCCACCAAAATTCCGTGAGATCAACTGATCAAGTGGTTGCAAACTCGATACACGGTGTGCATCTGATATATGCCATAGAAGATCTGACACAAAAATTAATTGGGTCATTACCGGGGAGCTGATATTAACACTATAAAATATGTTATTAACACAACACAATTCAAAATATCTATTTGATAGACAAAATTGCCCTCCGCAATCAATTACTTCTTTTGCTCTCTTAATTTGTAAACTTTTTAATGCTAATATTTTTTTAATGTACTTTCTTAATCTGTCTATCTTCTTCATAAAAAAAACAAGGGTGCAGAACTTGTCCGAAGGCCTTTGGACCGTCATCGAGCAGTATCCACCGTTTGATATACAGCGTTGCTAATGAATCGAACCGTTCTTTTTAGTAGTAAAGTCTTTTCCTTTTTGCGAAACTTTGTAAATTCAACCTCCATTACCTAGAAAATGGAGGTCTCCATTACCTTTTCAATTGTTCTATTTCTTACAAACTATTGTGTCTATATTAAATGTTTTTTTTGTTAATTATTAGTATTGATAATTTATACTAAACACAATTGTTTGTTTCACAATTTGTAATTATTAGTACGGATAATTAAATTTATTCATGATAGAAGAAATTTTTAATATTATATAGAAAATTCATCAACTCACATAATTAAAACTGTTATTTACTTAATATTAAACTATGTTGTCTTATATTTTGCATATATGATGAAAATAATTACTTTCATTTGTTTTCTACTTTCTACGAAATGAAACATTTGAGAAAGTAATGAAGATCTTCACTTTTTGGGTAAATGGAGATTTTAAAAAACATTTTGCGCGTTGGATTTATAATGCTTTGAGAATATGGAAAGACTTTATTGCTCATTAAAGGGCAATTAAATTACAGTTTATAATGATTAGCAGCAACAGATATCAGACGGTGACTATTGGCCTTTGGATGAAGATGGTCCAAAGCCCTTTGGACAAGTTCCGCATCCAAAAAACAAAGCAATAGATTGGAGCTATCAACTATTCTATTGTTATTTATCACGCTATTAGAAGGTTCTTTTTTGGTTTTCTACTATTTTCTTTTGAATAAATTGTTTTTTATAGATCGCCTTCTATTATCTGAATTAAAGTCTTGTTTATCCACCGTCCCATGAAATTACCCCACCCCCTCTCCCTATGCAAAAATAATAATAAAATCAAAAATTTGTGTATATCTCTCTTCGTAACAGCAAAATATTTTTTTGCAATTAATAAGTTTAATTATAACACAAAATTTCAAAATATTACAACATAGAGCATGGAATCTTCATTTAAAGGATATATTATAAACGTTTTGCATTTTGAAAAACCCTTTTTCTAACATGTTTTTGCTTGATTTCTTCATTTAAATGAGTTTTATCATCTATAACAAATATAGTAATCAATATATTCAACGAAAAATAATTGAAAAGATCCCGTCTAAATAAAATAATGTTGGTGAAATTTATATACAATCAGTATCGATAGATTTATATCCAACCAAAAATATTTTGCCAAATTTTTTTCTTTAAGTAGATACTTGTGGAGTTGGGTAAAATAAATTTATATAATAGATTTTCAATAATATAATAAAATATTTTATTTTTGTAATATATTTAAAAATCTTAAAAGTATGATGAAATATATAAATAACGAATATGATCAAATATTTACTTAATTTATTAATTTAACTTTTAAAGAAAGAAAAATATATAATAATGTATGAGAGTGAAGGAATATTCTTATTTTCTAAAAAACTTTTAAGGAAAGAAAATCCTATAATGATGAAGGAGAGAGATACAATGTTTAAAGGAAATAGTTAATGAAGGATAAATTTGTCTATATATTAAAATATTTTGATAGTATTGTGTTAATAAAAAAATTAGTAGTGTTGATATCATGACCCCATTACCGCCATGTTTGGTTGTCTAAAGAGTGAAATAATAGGTTTAGTCATTATTATTCCACTAAATAAGCATTAATTGAACTGAAGATGACATAAGTCGATCTTTAAACCAGCCTAAATTAAACCACTTCACATAGTAATTTAATTTTATTGTACGTAATGGCCTAACTCTAATGATTATAATAATATATTATTAGTATATAATTATATAATTAATATCTTATATTGTTAATATATTAAATAATTATTATAATAATATTATATAATTAGTATCTTTTTATCAATAATTATTATTAATATATAATTATATAATTAATATGTTATATTGTTAATATATTAAATAATAATTATAATAATATTATAATATATTATAGTTATTATGAATATATTAATATTATATAATTAGTATCTTATTATTAATAATTATAATTAATATGTAATTATATAATTAATATCTTATATTGTTAATATATTAAATAATTATTATAATAATATTATAGTTATTATTAATATATTAATATTATATAATTAATATTTTATTATTAATAATTAACTAACTTAGACTTTCAAAACTTTAGTCTTTCACCAACTCTAATCAAACAAGAAATGCTTTAAGCCATGATCTAACTTTATACCTCAACCAAACATGAATAATTTAGACCGATCTAAGTTGAAATAATCAATTTATAGCTTTTATCCACAACCAAACACCACTATATGAATAAGCATTTCGTAACTTTCGTTAAATAACCGAATCAATATTTAAACAGTGACTGATTATCAGACGACCAATTAATAAATTTGTTTGCGAATGATTATATGTTTGTATTAATAAAAATTAGTGATTCTTTGAGATCACATATCTGCCGCCTATTAAACCGCTTAGTTTAAACATGTACTATTGACTATGTGGAGATAAAGTCTTACACCCTCATTTCCCAATAAAAAAAGAGGAGGATTCAAATGCCTTTATTTTTTTGTGCTTTCATTTTTAAAAGCTTTAATAACTCAAATTTTAAAACTTAAATGTCAAAATAAAACCGTTAGATGTGATATATGTTATTTTCTCTATGTGCTCATAAAAAATTATCACATTTCAATTTTGCTTTTATGTGAATCAATAAGCTGAAAAATCAACGTCTAGAAATTATCCACATTAGTATATATTTTTACAAGCTCAAGATGACAACTAAAACTAAGTTGAAATGCCATAATTTTTTACACGTGCATAGATAAAATGATGTAGTTCATATCCAACGGTTTTATTTTGAATTTTAAGTTTTAAATTTTGAGTTATTAAAATTTTAAAGAATGAAAGCATGATGGAGGAACAAAAAATGAAGGCATTTGAACCCTCGTAAAAAAAATTAATTTTCACCATGTTTAAACAAAAAAAAAATACAATATCGATTTAATTATACATGTGATGTACTATTTGCTCTTTTTCCAAGTAAATAAATGACAAAGTGATAACTAAATCACGATTAATTGAACATTTTCATTTACTCGGTTGAGAGCCGACCCATCTCATCAAAACAACATAGAACAAAAATATTAAGCGAAATTTTTTTTGTTACCATAAGAAAAAAATCAAATTAAATCGTTACCACTCTGGTTTGGCCCGTATCAATTCTACCACCCACGCTAACCCAGTTCGCGCACCAAATAGTCTGGTGCGCGCACTGGGTTGGCGCACAAGATGGTGCGCTGACTGGGTTGGCGCACCAACCTCTTCTGCCTATTAAGGCACCAACTTAGTATACTGTGCTCATTTCATTCGACCCAAGGCAGCAGGCAGCAAAGAACATTCTCGCAAAGACCAAAGAATAAGTTTTTTTCACTCTAGTCCTTTATATTTTTTTAATTATTTAATTACTTTTTTAATTTTTTGTAAATTTATTAAATGTTGGGTTTGTTCTGTAATTCAGGTAACTATGATTGGAATTGCTTGTTATTTTGGTGGTGAAGTACAACAAGGGCCCAATGGTGCTTATTACAGTACCCAACCCCAGAAAATGTTCAATATCGGTTCGGATTTAGATTTCGCCGGTATAACTAGGGAAGTGTACCAGGAACTTGGTATTGACCCGAATTATTACGAACTGGTAATTTCCGCTAGAATTAATATTGGCCAAGGCAACCAAACATGGTTCCAACAACTCCCTGTACTAGACGATAGCAATTGGGATGTTAGTGATGACGGTGGGCAGACAATAGATCACAGTGATGAGGAAGACAATCGTCCCGTTCTGGGTATGCGAAAGTGGCCGATATCGGGTCGTGGAGAGAGACACCCGTTTTCAGCTTTTCATGACACTTCGGGGTTTGAAGAGGCTGACCACATTTTTTTTGCGGGTTCAGAGGTTCGTTTTTGAACTTATATGAATTTTTTATTTCTTTGAAAATATAATAATTTAATTTTTTTGAATTTTCAATTAGGTTGGAGAAAGAACAATGGTTTCTGAGGGGATGACGTACAACGACAAGGATCAAATGAAAGAAAAAATCCACCACTGGCACATAGTGAAAAATACCGAGATCATACAGACACACAGCGACATAACAAGGTTGAGGTTTAAGTGCCAGAGCAACAATTGCAAGTGGAGGTTGGTTGCGAGGGCCACAGGCTTTGGTAATACTTGGGCCATCACGAAGAATGAGGTACCGCACACATGCCACGCAGATGCATCCAGGTCAGATCATGCGCAGTTGACGTCCTCTATGGTCGCCAACTGCATAAAACTTTCTTTAGAAAAAAATGCTGATATTACTATCAGAGCTATCAGGGACCTGGTTGCTGAAAGGTTTGAGGGCATCGTCCCAAAATACAACAAATTGTGGCGTGGTAGAGAGTTAGCGATTGCCCGGGCATTTGGTAGTTGGGAGGGGTCTTACGGGCTTATTGTCCCTTTGTTGGAGGCAATCAAAAGGGCAAATCCGGGAACTGTGTATGACGTTGTTTCCAAGCCTTCAGAAAAGAAACATTACCGGTATTTCATGAGGTTGGCATGGGCATGGGGACCGTGTATACAAGCAGTAGGTCACCTCAGACCCGTCATCAGTATCGATGCTTGTTTCTTGTCAGGTAGATACAAGGGCAAGTTGTTGATTGTCACCGGATATGATGCGGAGAACCAGTTAATCCCACTAGCATTTGGATTGGTAGAGAGCGAAGAGTTTGAGAATTGGGGGTGGTTTATGAAGTGGGTACGGGATAATGTAATTGGTCCGAATAGATTCATGTGTGTGGTCTCTGACCGGCACAAGGGCATAAAAAAGGTGTTCATTCAAGATGATTTGGGTTGGTCAAAGGAGAACGGGCAGTGTGCCCACAGGTTCTGTTCTCAACACGTGTTTGAGAATTTTGGAAAACACACTCAGGATAAGGTTGCTTCTAAATTCTTCAAGATGATGGTTAAAAAGAAGAAGCGAAGAAGATTACAGGATGGCCTTGATGCAATCGGAAGGCGAAATCCTGATTGGCTGACATACTTGGATACATGTGGCAAGTATAATGAAAATGACGAGGAAGAACCAGCTAAGCCATGGAAGGTTTATCAAGCTATGGACGACGGGAGTCGTTGGGAAATAATGACCAGCAATGGTTCTGAATCGCTGAACAATGTCTTCAAAACTTCTCGCAGGTTTGTTATTCACAATTCTCATAGTTTACTATTAATGAAATATTTTAGGTTATCTTTATTTTAACTGTAAATTGTAATTCTCGTAGGTTACCGGTTGCTGCAATTATTGAGGAGACGTTTTATAAGTGTGTCACATGGTTCGTTGAAAGAAGAGAGAAGGCCGTGCAATGCCAAGAAGAGGGTCAGCTATTCTCCACTCGTACGCACTTGAAGCTGAACAAGCACATCCGGAAGACTAACAAAATGAGCGCGGTTCCATTCAATAGATCCGGGGAATTCATGGTGACATCACATGGCGAGAAAATCCCATTTGACATAGAGGCAGGCAAATGGGTGTACACGTCCCGAGACTGTATGTACCAGGTCGTTGTGCAGAACGACCATGAGGTGCAATGCTCTTGCCAAAAGCCTCAGCTCACCGGAATACCATGTGTTCATGTGATGGCAGTGTGTCAAATAAGATACGAATGTGTGTTAAAATTTCATAATAATCTTGGATGATGAAACTTACAAATGTGTGAAAAATATAGGAACTACGATCCAAATGTCTTCGTCAATTACTACTACAACATCCAAACGCTTATCGACACATGGAGTGGAGAATTCCATGTGTATGACAATCAAGGTGATTGGCCGCCGCACGCCAGAGCACCGGTTAGTGAAGTTGAGTCGGAGAAGACACAACAGGATCCCAATGTGGATGGACATACTGGAAGGAAGGAGAAGGGGTCACGAGACCAACAGAGCTACCCTCGAAAGGAATGCGAGAAGAAGAAGGGATGCTAGGAACCGTACCCAATAATGTCATGGTTATGGCTTTCTGTTTATGTATTAAGGTTAGGGTTTTCGGTTATGTATTATGTATTATGGTACAAACTTTCGGTTTTGTATTAAGGTTAGGGTTTTCGGTTATGTATTATGTATTATGGTACAAACTTTTCGGTTTTATGTATTGTGTGTTATGTTTTAATATACTATCGTTGTGTGTTATATTTTATCTATGGTGTGTTCTAATGTTTTAATGTATTATGTATTACGGGATTTGAGATATAAAATACGCAACATAAGAAGTAATATGAAAATAATATCTAAATACGCAACATAAAACTAATCGAAATAACGATCTAAAATACGCCACATAAAAATAATACTGAGTTGGTGCCTTAATAGGCAGAAGAGGTTGGTGCGCCAACCCAGTCAGCGCACCATCTTGTGCGCCAACCCAGTGCGCGCACCAGCCTATTTGGTGCTCGAACTGGGTTAGCGTGGGTGGTAGAATTGATACGGACCAAACCAGAGTGGTAACGATTTAATTTGATTTTTTTCCTGTGGTAACAAAAAAAATTTCGCAAATACTAAATACAAAAATTGGACTCCTGCAGTCTCTCTCCTTTCTTCATCCTGGTCCGGGTTTTCTGCGTCAGGTTCTCTGCCAAGTTCCTCTTACAAGTCGCTGACAAGTGGGTCACAAGCTTCCTTTCGTCCCTTAAAAATTCTGTGTTGTGGGTCCCATCTGTCATTGATTTACAACAACAAATCTACTGGAAATTATTTTTTACAGTTCGATTTGGATAGGACATTGGACTACAGGAGGGAGTGAGACTGAGTGAGTTCGCCTCTCTATAATCCAATCCACCTTAAAATCCCTTGAGCAAAACCTCGCAAAACCCTGCTTACAAATAAAAACTACAAAAGAAAATGACAACAATTTCATTTCACACCACCTCTCCCAATCCAATTACTTTCCAAATTCCTACTCGAACCAATCTCTCCTTGTGCCAATTCCCACGGATTTCCACGCAATCCGCCACGTGGCACTCTGTGGCCCCACTCTGCGCGGTTAAACAGGACGAGCAAACACGGGCGGCAGCGCCAGTGAAGAACCGGAGGAGGCCAGACAAGAGGAAGGCCGGTGGACGGAGGAGATTTCGCGACGTGGAGGAAGATGACGATGAGGATTATGATGTTGATGACGACATGGCTGCGCCTTTGCCCAAGCCGCCAGCTGGCTTCGTGCTCGACCCTGAAGGGAAGGTTCTCATGGTCTCTAATAAAAGACTAGTTTCGATCGTAAGTACTTAATATATGAATCCTAGGGTTTATCAGACTAGATGTAATTTACTAGTACTCAGCTTTCTAGTACTCAAAATATGCTTCTTTGTATTAAGTTTTGATTGATCTTTACATCGAATGTACATCTGTAGATATAACCAATGTATGAATCTAATCTAGAGTCTAATTGCTATCTAAACCCTGGTTACAAGTTTGGTTAAGGGAAACCAGTGCACCTTTTCTGTTTGTGTAATACTGTAATTCTGGTATGAATGTTGCAACACCAGTAAAAGTAGCTCCAGTATAATCTTGAATGGAAACCTCCAGTAGCCACGTATTGTCTAATAAGCTCTGATAAGCTTTCCAGTGCATATATATCTAAGACTGTTACTGTTGTACCAGCACCTGACCTGATCAGTGAAGTAAATAAAGCTATTATGCATTTTATTAGGATATAGAATGTGTTATTTATTCCATATACAACTGACAATTCATTTTCAGTACTAGATCATGTGTAAATTAATTTTCTTAGAACTTGGTGTTATAGCAACCAATATTGGGTTATTATGAGAATAGCAGAATAATTACAAAAATTAGTTTTCACTGCAGGTTGATCCAATGAATAATTGGCCGCTAGAATGTGTAATTAGGCGAGTATTTAAAAGTTCGCAAGGACATGACTGCATGGTTCTCTGCCCAGTTGATATGTGAGTAAAGATAATCCTCCTTTTGAATATGTTATATTGTAATCCACTCTCCTGGTACAACTGAGAACTTTACCTAATATTGTTATGATGGGTATACTTGCAATATTGTATAGAACTACATAATTCTTTTAGTACAAACCCTTGAATAGCCTCTTTAGGTAGGTGTCTGTATTAAATGGAAATACTTAAATCACTGGAGAATATTTTTGTCATTTTTTTAAGGGTTGATACACAAATAATAGTAACTGATGTGCTATTAAGGGCTTTATGCAATGAATTCTGAAGATAATTTTTTTTTCTCAGGCCAGTGCTGATCTTAAGGAGTGCTAATTTCAGTGGATGGACATCAGTACTTTCTCTCTCTCTCTCTCTTAGACACACACACACACACATGCACACATAGAGAAACACAAAATGGAATTAAAAACTTAATGTATCATGCTTTATGGCAGATAAGTGATGAAGAAATAAATGCGGTGCTTCCATCAGCAGAATATGCCCTTGCTAAAATCCATATGCATCTTGTAAATAGTGGGTAATTACTGTCATGCCCCTATTCATATAAAAACATTTCTCTTTTTCTTTTTTGGTTCTTAATTTGGTTACATGTCTTTTGGGATTCTGTATTAGTTTTTGCTTGACGGCCAGGGGAGGTTTTTGCTATGGTGAGGATGCTATATTTGATTTTAATACAGGTAATAAATAAATAAAAATTGACAAGAAGTGCAAGTGTGTCTACACAACTATTTTGTTAATCTTTTCTGTAATGGTAGATGGTGGTGACGCTCTAGATGGGATGTCTTCTGAAGGTGTAGAAGTTACTTGTTTCAATCATGTAAGATCCACTTTTTATTTATCGATTCATTTATTTGTTGACGATTTGTTTTTATTAATTATTTATCTATTGGTTACATCAAATTAATGTGATTTTCAGGATGGGGGCCACTACATGATTTACACACCATGCGATCCTGTTCTATTTGTTGCTGTTAAGGTACCTCTTAAGCTTGCACTCATTAAAATTTTACATTTTATCCCTTTCTACTTTTAGCAACATGGTCATTGGTATCAGTATTAAATGTATTTATCTTGTAATATCTCATATTTTGAATTAGGGAATAGTTTAATTTATAATATTTTTTTTTCTTTCTGGGATAGATAACTTGAAAATTGTTCTTTGAGCTATGCTTAAACTCTAAATTACTTTGTTTTACTTTCTATGCAGGGCAATGATGGTGTGCTAAAAATTGCAGATGATGTAAGTTGCCTAATTAATATTTACATCTCCCATTTGAATACTTTTATAATCTTTGGTTTTACATGGACATATTTTTCTAATGTACTGTGCAAAAATAGGATTTATTGGATGATCCAGCTGTAGTAGGCGCAGTCACTGAAGAAACTGAATTTAATGCTATGGTGGTATGTTACCTGCTTCTAGTCTGTTTTTACTACTTTGCCTTTGATTCCTTTACATCTATACATCTAGATTATTTGTACTTGTCCAGCAGCATTTGCATGTTTAGTCACATGATCCAGGCTAATCTGGTACAAATTATGATTGTTTTACGAGTGAGGCTATGGTACTATGCATAGCGCAGATTGGTCCATACTATGGATCAATATCTTTGTTTTCAAGGTCCAAACTAGGGATCTAAATACGTGCTATGCCGTGCCGTGACTTTGGTCACCTGCCGTGCCGTGATCAAGTTAGATTTTTACATGTCTTGCCGTGCTGTGACCAAATTCGAAAGGATGGTCACGGCACGTTAGTCACACCTTGACCGAGGCACACCATGACTGGTCATGTTTGGTCACATTTAACTATTTTATTTCATAATTTAAGTTAATTTATTCAAGATTCACCATTCGATCAAGATCTAACGGTCCTAATTACACGTGATTCGCGTGACCACGTGCCGTGACATGCTAAATTTTCAAAAGATGGTCACGGCACGTGACCTGCACATGTGGCGTGCCATGCCATGACGGAACTGTGACGTATCCGGTCACGTCGTGACTTTTTTAGATTCCTAGTCCAAACAGTCGATTTGAATCGTGCAACATGATCTCTATATGAAACTGTACTTGCAAACTAAATTTTACATTTTTTTCAAATTTGTTTACTATTTCTTTAGATAGGTTGAAAATCACTACTTTTGAATTGTTGAGAATCTTTCAATCATGTGATTTTCTATCTTATTAAAAAAATCTAAAAAATGTAAAATTTGATCTACATGTACATTTTCATATGGAGATCATGTTAAACGGTTCAGATCGACTGTTTGGACTTTGCAAATGAAGATATTGATCCATAGTACGGACTAATATGTGCTATGCATAGTACCATAGCCTCACTCTTGTTTTACTGTATTTAACTGCATCTGAGTTCCAGTAAAAACACCCCTCAATATTTTGTTAATTGCCAATAGAGCCAACAGAAAACAAAACCTGAAACAATGTAAGAGTGAAATCAGCATAAAATAAACATGGGAACAACTTTATGAACCATTTTATCTGACTAATTGAAATATTCTTTGCAAATATTTCTATATTATCAGTTAATGCATATGAACTTGCTAACAAATTACCATATTATCCTTTTGAACCAATTGTAGGAGGAAGAGATTGAACTACGTGAATCTGTCATGGGGGAGAGAGACTGATGCTTGCTGGTATTGTGAAATATCACAATCTAGTCCTGACAAAACTACTGACCCATAATTGCATCTAGATGTTATATCATGAAAGCAACTAAGGTTATTTGATCAAAAGAAAGATGTTAAGAGAGGTGTTTGTTGCATAATCGTCTGATCTGTTGAACCGACAAGGAAATAAAACACACAAGTATTAATCCCATTTAGGTTCAAATTCTGGTCATTTATGGCTGAAATGTGCATATTTTGGTCAATTCGGTCGATAATGGCAAGTTGAGTGCTATTTCGAATTCAAAAGAAGATTTAAGGGGGAGATGAGATTCAAACCAAGATGGTCACAAAAAATGACAACAACATTGATTTACATAATTTTGTGATCAGAGTTCATTTCTTTTCTGTTCATATTTTTTTAATAAAATTTAGTACGAGTTAAAAAAAAAAAAACTTTTGTCAAATAGATCTGTTCCAAACTTCAGTGGTCAAAGCCAGAACGGATTTGATAAGTTTGGTTTGTCGGGACCAAATTAGGTGTTGGAAGCACCTCTTTTAAAACAGTATCAACATATTGCATTTTGAAGGGTTCAAACTCTTAGAGGGGAACATTATAGATCGGAGAACATTTTTAAAATTGATAGTTGGCAGATTTTATTTGCGACTCTTTTGAATCAAATATATATATAGTGATAATGAAGAAATAAGATCGTAGTTTTTATCTACAAATTTTAAAGTGGCCTTACAGTTCCGATTAGCAAATTTCCACCTCCTATTTATTAAAATTTGTAGTCTTGGATTATTTCTTCATTACTTTTCATTTTCATATTACTAAAGATAAAGATTAGTTGTGTATCTAATCATGTGATTTTGTCTTGTCACATAATACGAAATTTTATACGTACGCTATCTTCAAACTGAAAATATTGAAAAAAGTCAAGAGTATTATCAGTTCCGTCACGGCACGTCTTGGGTATGAGAAACACGTTACGTAATATGTGTTGGTTATGTGACGTAACTTGCGTGCGTGACTTATTCATCTGTATCGCTTTGATGTACTTCTTTTCGACAGAAATGACTCAGGTACGTCATGCAAACTGACTCGATCATGTCACGTCATGCAATCAGTTTTTCCAACAATGTTTTCTTATTTAAGTTTTAATGTTTGCATCTTTTCAATTTTTATTTTTTTTACATTTTTCCAATAAACTAAATAACAAAAATATATGTAAATATAAATATTTTATATTTACAAATATTCTTACTATCATAAGAGAGAATAACAAAAATGAAAATTTTCCAAGAAAAATTTAGTCATTTCGTTGCAAAGATGTCCATCAAAATTAATAAAAGTCGAACTCTAATTTGATATCCAAAGATTAATAAGAGCGTGGAGACCATGATTGTCATTATTAAAAGTTCAAGGGTATAATTGCACAATAAATAATATCAGAGGGGTGTGATTATATCACTCGCACTTCTCATTTTTCATTTTATTTATTGTTTTCTTTTTTAATAAATAAATAGTACCCAAGTAAAGGAGTTCTCGCGAGAGGAAAAGCAAAAGAAATCAAGAAACTGCTTGAAGCATTACATAATTTGAGTCGGTGAATTCTTCTCAAATTTTCATTTTTTCCATGCCAAATTTGTTTAAACTGTGTCTAACCATGAAACACGCTTTAGTGTGCAACTATGGCTTTCTGAGTTTATTTTCAAAAGAGTGCGAACAAAAAATACAGTCCTTCACACAATCTCAAAATATCCCACTGGAGTTGCAAATTTGGTGTTTTTTAGTACCTTTTGTGAAAGATTTTTGGCACCAAATCCGTTTGATTAAGACGAAATATAATTAAATACACGCACTCCTCAAGAGATTTGTTTACTGGTTAATTCAAGATTCTAAGAAATTGATGGAATTCTACTGGCAAAGTCGGTTCGTAAACTCAAGTACTTGTTGTTCAGAGTATGTTATCTGATATAAGTTCAATTTTTTCAGGTACTTCAAGAAAGAAGTTTAGTGTGTGAAGAATTTGAAATTTGAAATTAAATGGGAAATGCTGTGGGATCACTAATATCAAGTTTTACAAAAGCTATCAGTGATCTATTTCGAGCACCATTAGACTTCCTCTCTGGTAAATCCTGCAGGTAATAGGGACTATATTGAAATATATTATTACTCTTTCTTTTCTTACTGTGTGATTTTTGCATGTTGAAATTTTAAAATGGAACCAACTATGTTACTGTTATACCAGTCTGGTTCAAAAAAAAATAATAATAATAAATAACACCTCATATCAGCATAGTTGTACAGTCCTGTTATCTACTGCTCATCTAGTGAAATTTAGTGTACCAGTCTGTTATTTTTTATGTTTAAACAGATTTGCAATATCTTAATATTTCACCGAAGTTTACTAACTTCAATTATGTACCTGATATATTTTACCAGTTCAGTATGCGGATCGACATGGGATCTGATATGCTACATTGAGAATTTCTGCGTGGCAAATTTAATTAAGCTACTTGCTGTGCTAGTTCTTCTTTACGTTGGTAACTTGCATTTAATCAGTCTCATGTCATTTATATTTCAAAGGAACTTTTGCTTAATACCCTTCAAAGACAATCTATCCAATTAAACCAATGATTACTAGATTACTGTCAATGTTGGTACCAGTACATCTCACCAATTAAACCAATGATTACTACATTACTGTCAATGTTGGTACCAGTACATCTCACCAGACCCACAGGCTATAGTAAACTCCATTTTTTTTTTTGTATGCACATGTGTTTGTTATTATTTATCTTAATATAGTTTCCTTTTTTGTTTTTTTGTTTTTCTTTTTCATTAAATAAACTATCCAAAAGCAGTCACATTCAAATTTTATCCTGATTTTTTTTTAAATATTCATAATGCAGTGCTATTATTCCTCTACCTACTATACAAGATCGGCATATGCAAATGCATCGGTCGAGGTTTCAGCAGGATGTTACGTGCATGTGTTTCATCATGCTTCTATGCAAGTGAATATACATGCATGTACCTCTGGTACAAGATAAAAAGAGTTCACCTAATAAGAGAAGAACAGAGACAGATTGAAATGGAGGATTATCTTTACTCAAGTTCAACCACTGAAGACGACATAGAAGAGGCACGATATGTCGGTTTTGGAAGGACCTTTTCACAAAAGTTGAGGGATGATAGGAGGCGGCTTTACATGCAGAGGTCACTGAAGCCACGGTCCCACAGGATCAGAGTCGGGATCAGCAAGCATTCAATTGTCATGGATGAGAGAGAGCCGAGGCCTAGACATAGGCATGGCAGCTCTGTGCATAATATTAGGGTTACACATACATCGAGATTTGTGCAGAAGGCACATGGGAGGAGGATCCACCATAGGAGATGGTGACAAGTAATACTTGTTGAGTGTGTATAAATTTATGATTTAAGATGTATTTTTTTTTTCCTGTACAAAAGTGGCGGTACATAAAATGGAAAAAATTTGGGTGTTGTGTGTTAAAATAGTTTGGATTTATTTAGCACTATTACATGATTTTTATTAGTGCAATTTGCTAAAAGTATAACACTGCAATATATGTAAAGCTTATATTCAGGGAAAAATCTCCAAAGAGAAAAAAAAATAATAAAAATAACCAAGAGAGATCATAACCATAAGCAAACGATACACAAATAAAACAAGCAAAACACAAAAAAAAAAAAAAAAAATCACAGCCTGTTGGATTCAAAGTGATGTGCTCCAAATCTCTCATATTTACAACCTACTTATCTCCCTTCAATTATGTATCGAACTTGAAAGCAGAGATAATTATTACTTCTAATTTTTTTTTCTTTCATGCGAACTTAGGAGGAACGAATGTTACGAGTACGTGAAATCCAAACTCCAAACACCAAAAATAAAAATGCGAATGAAACCACCCAGAACCGGGTTGGCCCGTACTTTGCTCTTGGTACTACCTGTCATGTGTTTATGTAAACTTTGTCAGAAAAAAGAAGTTGCTTTTCAAACCTGGAAGAGATAGTATTCCTGATAATAAACTCCAAAAGGTTATTACTTCAGTCTGGTAGATCTACATATGTGTTAGCTTAGTAAAAATATATGTTGTGGAAAAAAGAGGTGCACTTACGAATCGAAGAAAGATTACAAGGGTCAAACTGCATAATACGCCAAGAAGTAGGTGTACTCCAATAACAGCACCTGTCTGTACATGAACATATAATAGGTATTTAGGCCTAACCATAGTTGCAAAAGAAATAGTGTATCGCTAATAACTAAAATATTGGCATGAAGTTAACATACCATACTATGTACAAATCAAATGACAAAATGAAGAACCAGTAGTTTAGTACTGTCATGCTACTGGTACAGTTCACGATCAAAATTGTAGACTTTGGTGCTAGCTTTAACCCAACAAGACAAGTTGCTCTTGCAATTACTGTATTATTTCATCCCCGCAATATTACATTTACTTTCAAGGGCAATTTGGTCATCTACCCAAATTTTCTGAAATATTTATCAAGATGCTTCAATTACCTTGATTTTTCATGCCCTCCAACTTTTAAACGTTTCATAATAAAAATCTAAAACTCAAATAGAAAAAAACACTAGATATTTCCATATCACTTTATCTACTGCACTGTAACATTGTATCATTCGGTTTTATTTTGATGGGCACAAGAGCATGAAAATCTTAGTGCATACAGACCTATTGGTGCTTATTGAAGTAAAATCGGATATGCCTATCTTTTATATGATCCATAGAAAAAGTAACATAGATCATATCTGAACGGTTTTATACATTAATTGAGGCACGTAAAATAAGAGGTTCTTGAACTCTCCTCATTAATCAAAGTCTCCTTAACATTATTCTACATTACAATACAGTTTTTGAACGACAGAGATGTTGTGAGGCCTTTTCGGTAATTTTAACTCTAAAAAGAGCAAGATAATTATAATAACTATCTATTGCATACAATACAATGTCCTACAAACCAAGAATAAAAGAAAAAGAAAAGTTTAGAAAATTCAAAAAGGAAGAAGAGACAAACCTTAGTAACATGAGGAGCAATAAGCCATGCTATAATAGTCAAAATGAGTCCCATGGCAACAAATGCTCCCGTCCCCTCCAGTCCCCGTCTCATATTTTCTCTCGCATCCCATCCAGGCCCGTCCCTCCAGTGCTCTCCATTATTTACATTTTCACCATTGCTGGGGCTACTCACATGCAACTCATCTTGCCCCTGAGAAACCGCAACTACTGAACTAGAGTTACGCGGGTTGAACCAAGCTGAGATTTCACTGAGCCTCTGCCGCCTTATACCTGCCACCGCATCCGGGTCTACGCCTGTATTCCCATTCTCAACCCGTAAATGGGTCAACCCACCTGTGATTATACTTGTGCGTAACTCATCGTAGTCTTTTAGAGAAGCCAGAACCTTTTTGAAATCCGCCATCCGAACATTTTTCGCAACCGTCCCGCATATTTCACAAATTGTAGATCCATGGCTGATGAACCATTTTAGAGCACATGCGTAGTGAGCGAGGGAGAGTTCGTTCTTGCAAGAGCAACCTAGATCTGTTAAAGAATCCTCTAGGCATGTGGGGCCCGACTCAATGTCACTTTCGCTGCATACAAAGATCTCCCCATCTGGGCTCACTAGCTTGACAAAGGAGGTATCTTTAGTTGCGCATTTTTCATTCGAAATCGAGTTTGAGTTTGAATTTGGATTTAAGTTTTGAATTTCAGGTTGTTCTCGCAAAGGGGGAATGATGCCTAGAAAGGCTAAGGCTGATTCACCTCGTAAATCACACTCAGTGCAGTGACAGACCCGGCACAGGGGCTGACCCGCATCACTATCTGTGCTGGAACTGGACAAGCGTGCGGGGCCCAGACTCTGACTATGAACTGGTGAGGATGAGCCCGTGGTACTTTTGGAGGTGATGACATCAGCATTTGGTTCTATCTTTTCTTCTTCCTTCACTCCCATCACCAAATAGAGAATTTATTACTTCCTGAGGCATTAAAAGTGTAGTAATTTTGAAATTCGTATCATAATCACATAAAAATATTTCTACTTCAGGTATATTCTAGAAGAATGAGACCGATATTTTACACTCAGATATGACATATTCTAAATCCAATAGAATGAAGACACAAAACTGCATCTAATTCCCTCAAAAAGTTATCAAAAGTCGATATTGGTGATTGCGAAACTGGAGTTTCAATTTTGCACAAAAATGAAGATCAATTAAGGTTATTTTGTTGATCTACGATGGAAAAAGTAACTTCTACTAGCTTTAATTGCCCCCCGAGTTTTAACCAAATATCAAAAATTGATGACAAATTCATCCAAGTTAATGATAAATTAGAAGAACAATTGAGTGTTAGTACAACACTGCACAAGGTTGTCACTTTTAGCAAAATTTTCACACCAGTGCACAATTTATCCCTAAATCCAGTACAAAATTGAAACAAAAGACCACATTTACCCCAGTTACCATGCAATCGCCACAATAAAATCCAAATCAGCCATCACACTAAAATATTACTATATAAGGCTACAGCGAAAGCCAACCATTCGTCACAGCAATCAACCACCTAAATCGAAAGATCATCAATTGGAGTTATTCAATAACTAGACAAGATAAACACGCAATTACAGTCTCGAACGAACATTCAACTCAAATTAATCCGAAAAAAGCAAAATTTTAACTAATATCAGATGAAATTACAAGATCTTTGTTTCAATTTTGATGTTTCGGTTCATCTATACGCAGCTGGCTTCAATAAGAGAGAAAAAAAAAAAAAAACCCAAATTTAAACCAAACTTACCTTTTCGAGCTGCTTAGAGCTTAAACCATGAGAGCTCTCTCCAAATGGCGACAAATCGAGAGAGGGAGATGTCTCGAATTTTCTGGTGAAGATGACACAGTGGGATATGATGGTAGCACTGTGCGCGAAAATGGGGAGAACGGAGAAAAAAAAGAGAGAGAGGAAATTAACTGGAGAGTATCTGTCGCATGAAACTGCTCCACAGAAAGAAAATAAAACCGTATAAATTCTCCATTTCTTTATCTCAACTGCTCTCCAGTTCATTTTATTATGGAGTTGGAGACACCCATCATGGCAGTTCTTCTAACAGCTATAAACAAATATTTAGAAAGATTTGGTTACATTTTATTTTAACGATGAGATTCAGTTACAATAATTGTATTTTATTTTATATTGAATGTGTGTTGTATAATAGGATTCTGGTACCGAATAATTGATCGTATAATTTACATAATCATCAAAATTATAAATTCAAATTATGAATAATGATGCCACATTTAGAACGCTAAATTGGTAGCCAAAACTGATTAATTGGTTGCATGATCCACATACTTAATGAAATTTTAGTTCAAATTATGAACTATGATGCTTAGGGTTGTTAAGATTTGTTATAATTTCTTGTAAATTATATTATTATTGTATATATTATATCTTACAGTAGGTATATAACTTATTTTTTAATTAATGAATGTACTATGGATACATGTACATATATTGTTAAGAACAATACATTATATGTAAATTTTAATTAATTGATCCCCTAATTAATAACTTTGTTGTAGTCCATATGATGAACGTTAGCTGTTTGTGAGCAAAAAAATAAAATAATAATTTATTTTAGAAAGACACATTATTATGCTTTTGATTAGGGTATAAAATCATGGATAATTTATTATACAAGGATGGCTGAGGTTGCTAATGGTAATTTTAAATATCAAAATACTAACGCATTTAGGAAAACCAGTGTGATTGAACTTTTTATAAATAATAATTCACGAGACATATCCATGTATTTTATTTATCTAATACATGCATATGTATTGGCATGTGAAAGAGAAAGATTATGCAAACAAATAAAAGTTCTTTTTTTTTTAAGTAAGAATGCGGTCAAATCATTCAATTTTAAATATTTATAAGAAATTTTCTTATTTGATTTCAAATCTGGACCTCTGATCATATGGAAGATATGAGTGAGCCTATGGTGCTATGCATAGCAAGGATGGGGTCCGTGCTACGGCTCAAAATTTGACTTTTCAAAATCCTAACGGTCGATCCAACCGTTCAATGTGATAACCATATGAATATGTACTTGCAAACTAAATTTTATATTTTTTCGAATTTTTTTACTATTTTTTTAGATAGGTAGAAAAATCAGTGTTTTCTGAAAATTCTGGACCATCAAAATTCTACCTATCTAAAAAAATAGTAAAAAATTCGAAAAAATATAAAATTTAGTTTGCAAGTACATATTCATATGGTTATCACATTGAACGGTTGGATCGACCGTTAGAATTTTGAAAAGTCAAATTTTGAGCCGTAGCACGGACCCCATCCGTGCTATGCATAGCACCATAGCCTCACTCGGAAGATATTATTATAATCACTGCATCAAAGTTTGATTCTCAAGATAACGTATAATGTGAATTGATTAAAAGAAAATATTAGAATATCTCCATTCTTATAAGCACATAGATGTCCTGATTAGTCAACAGCTTTGATTAAAAGATAAAATTTCGAATTGAATATCAGCTCGGACCAAATATTTTGATTCTATACATCTTTTTATGTTTTTTTTACTTGTAGAAGTCTAAATTTATGTAGACACGTACTATTTACATGCAAATTATATCATTTTTTTCATCAAAAAAAATTGTATCATCTTTTTCATTGGTCATGATTTCTTTCTATTTTTCTTTAATGTCATTTATGGAATTTTTGAATTGATTGATAAATGATTGGTCATGTCTTCATTTCTTTCTATTTCTATTTTTTTATATCATTTAAGAAATGTTATTTGTCATTTAATATGACATTTTGTTTGAGATTTTTTTTATGAAAGTATGTCAAAAAATTCAAACAAATTATATGTCATTTAAAGAATGTTATTTATGTGTAGATGTCATTAATATGTCATTTAAGATATGTTATTTGTTATTTAGTCTATTTTTTTATGAAATATATTATTTTGTATGAGAATATGTTTCCATTGCAATGCCGGAGCACAATTCTATTTTAAAAATATGGAAGGTACACTCAAATTGTAAAAGACAATTACTTAGTTTATTATAGATGTTCGCCTCCAATCACAATTAGGGGACATTTATACTTTTGGTACTAATACGGTATGTATTTTTCATTTCCTTCTGAAACAATAAATTAGTAATTATACTTCATACTTCTCTAAAAATATATCTTTAATTAGCATCCCTAGCTAATCTATCTGCATTGAAATTATGTATGAACGAAAATAATTAAATTAAATTATGATCAAGAACATGATTCTTGATGTGATTCTTGTTAATATGCTTTTTGATGCTATTGAATTTAAGTTTTATATTCCCGTGATTGAACTTTAAGTTCCATAAACTTTTAACAACGAATGAAAAAGGCTGGTCAATCATATAATATAATCAGTATTATTAAGTTGAGATATATTTGATCCGGAGTCTAGACACTGCGATTTATTGCTACACTTTGAATTTAACTGGATTCCTCCAGTCATAACCACCGGAGGCTATCCCAATAGAACTTGCATTCTGTGACACTAACTGGTGTGTCTTTTAGTTTACATGTGAATAGCGTGCACTTCTTTCTTCGGATAAATTTTGGTTTCGGTTTGTCCGAATGATGCTTTTATATATGTTTGGAGCATAGATTGGATTAAAAATAACAAGTAGGAATGTAGGATAGTATCAAGTATATATAAAGCTGAGAAAATATCCTCAGTTTCTTTTAAAAATCTGTATGAAAACTAAGAGTCTGTATGAAAATGTACAGTAAAGACTAAACACTAAAAAGTATCTCTGAAATTATATAATTTATTTAAATAAGAGATTCGACCATTGTTAAAGTGAATAGAAAATATATTTAAAAAAATATATTATAGTATCTCATTTATTTCACTGATTTATTTCGGATGTCTAAAATTCACAGATTCATTGTTTTGTTATGTTCGAAATTTGTATCCTCATATTATTTGTCTACTCCCTATATCAATAATTGTATATTTAAACTCTATAAAGAGTTATGATATATCATATTTTATTTGGTAGTCCAAAATGATGTGAAAATATTAACATAAATATTTAATAAAAGGGAATGAAAAGGATATCAAATAATTCTTTTTTATCTTCTATTGCCTGTATATGTGTAGAAATGCGCCATTTTATGCTGTGTAAGAATGGGACTTGTTAGATTTTTAATGGCTTACGGAAATCCAGTACAGGCGGGTGGTACATCACTCGTTACGCCTATACCTTCTTCATACCAAGCCACAGAGAATCTGGACAATGGAAGTCCCTTGAAAACAGGATCAATGAATAATAAATGCCAATTCTACTAATTCTACTCCTGAAGGACTACTTACCACTTTACCAGTTACCGCAAGAGATCTCCTTGTAAATCATTCGCACTAACTTGTTATCGACTCTTTGACTTTCCAGTCTTCTCCCCACTGTCACTTGCTGTGCCTTACTTTCTCTTTCTAGCATCCGTTGAATCGATAGGGGGAAAACCTTAACAAATAAAGATTCATCGAATCATCGATTGATCTGGATTTAACACCAGTTACGAGGTTTTGATTATCACAGAGAATCCGTACTCCTCACATCTATCTTCGAAGAAGTCAAAATTTGAAAAGGGCTGACTAATCCTTCCCTTCTTGCGATTTCGAGTTGGATTTCAGGTTATTAGAGGTAAAGATCTCTTGTTTGTTTCTTGTAAGATTTACCGTTTGGTAATTCTAGTGTTTTTCTCTTGATATCTGTCGTTTACGTTACTATTGTCCTTTTCTGTTCAATAAGGCAAGAATTATGATTTGACTTGGCCTCCATTCGCGTCTGATCTGATGTTTTGTGTGTTAGATCTTTTACGAACTAAAGGTCTTAGGTTCTGTTCTGGCATTTCTTTTTCTTTGATCTTAATCAGATCGTCTACATGCATCTGTCTTAGAAATTGCTTTCTATATGTTTTTTTTTTCCAGATTTTTCTTGATTCTTGATTTTTAATTTCTCTCATTTACATCACTTCAACAATTTCATTATTCTCGAAGCACTTAATCTAGGCCTTATGCAGGATTATGCTCCTATATTAGGTTTAATTACACAGTTATTCACAAAAAAATTCTATTAAACGATAATTTAGGATTTCATTATTGTATTCTGAATTAATATAGGTTTTTATTATCAAGCACACGCTAGTCTGAGATGTAAAGTATGAAAAGGAAAGAAAACAACAGGCTGATCCGTTAATACTGTTTCACTTGTATTTTCTGTTTATACTTTTAAAATCAGATAATACTCAGAAGAATTGCTTTAGATGCGAAGAAATGGCATCTGACAAGCGGGGCCCAAGAAATGATACCAGGAAGAGCTCTTCGTATTGCTCTGGTATCACCATTGTATTATTTGTTGCTTTCTGTTTGATTGGGGTATGGATGATGACGTCAGCAACTGTGGTCCCAGTGGAGTTCTCTCTAGCAGATAGCAACAGATCAGAAAATAGAGATAATAATCTGCCAGCAGATTCGGGTCCGGATCTATCTGAGGGCAATTCTGGTAATAAACCTGAAGAATTTAAAGAGAATCCTGTGCAGAGGATAGAAGAGAAACCGAATCGGAATGAGGAGGGGAGTAACGATAAAGACCTTACTTCAGTTCCAGAAAATGGCTCTGAGAAAACAATGGAAAGAATAAATGATGAGCTGGACTCTGAAAATACCGGAAAAGATGAAAATTCCCAAAAAGTAGAAGAAAATTATTTGCTAGATGGATCTGATAGTATTACAATCAATGGTACTGAAGAGAACTTCGAAAAAATGAATGATAACCCAGAATCAGAAAATACTGAGAAGGAGAAAAAATCACAAGAAGCTGGGCCAAAAATGATAGAAAATCTGCCAGACGGGGCCCAGGCGGAGCTCTTGAATGAGATGAGTACACAAACCAGTTCATGGTTAACCCAAGATACTGAATCAAAGAATGAGAAGGAAAAGATTCAAAACTCAAATCCTAATTCTCTATCTATCCCAGATAAAAAATTTAGTCATAGCTGGAAATTATGTAATGTCACAGTTGGGGCCGATTACATACCATGTCTTGACAATGTAAAGGCGATAAAGAAGCTTCGAAGTACAAAACATTATGAGCATAGAGAGAGGCATTGTCCTGAATTGGGTCCCATTTGTCTGGTACCACTTCCAAACGGGTATAAAAACCCAATAAAGTGGCCAATTAGCAGGGATAAGGTACATTTATCAATGTGTATGTATTTCTTTTTAATCAAAGATAGGGTGAACTTTAAGTTCACCAAAGGGGTTTGTGAGTTTAACCTCTAAAACAGTCCGATTGGCTTGAAATGACAAATTCAAATTGTTGATCTTGATCTACTTCATGAGTCATGCATTGGAGTTCGAAATTTATCATTTTTCGAGTTTGTTTGCACAAGATTAAGAGGTCAAAAACTGTTGAAAACTGAATGCACCAAAAGGATTTTCAACCTTCATTTTTTTAACCTCTTAATCATCTACATAATGAACAGAAAATTAAAGAAAATTGGAGTGTAAATGTAGGCTCGTGAAGTAGATAGATTGTTAAAACTCATTGTTTGAATCTGAACCAACAATTTCTGTGGTTATGCCCATGAACCACATTATTGAGCTTAAGTTCACTCTAGCTTTACTCATTTTCATTATAATGTGCTTTTGCTGGATATAATTGTCGAGTTATTCATTTTGTTGGTTTTTTTGTGTCAGATATGGTACAATAATGTACCCCACACCCAGCTAGTACAGTATAAAGGACACCAGAACTGGATAAAGGTCTCTGGTGAATACCTCACCTTTCCTGGTGGTGGGACACAATTCAAGCATGGTGTCTCACACTACATTGAAGTCATTCAAGCGGTATATTCCTCAAATTTCTGCCCTTGCAAAATTATATTTTTAAGTTTCTCTCCTTTTCTTAGTTTTTGGATCAAGAGTATTAAAAATAAGCATGACAAGAAGACTACCATCTCAAAGATCCTAAAATAAATGAATACAGGAGTCGAATTACTGGTACATAACTTTCTTCATCCATGTTTCTGTACTTACTAGCTACTGCCTTCACCAAGTTAAAATGGTTCTCTGGTACCAAATTCTGTGGTAATAATATCATAACATTAAACTGATCCAAATGTAACTGGGATGTGTATGTGTTAAAGAAAACCTGTGAGAGCACTTAATTGGTTAGATTAAAATTAAATACCCAATGGGTTTCATGTACAGATGTGGATGCTGAAGAAGTCTAACATAGAAAACAACAGAACATAGAACTGATAATATTACAAACAATTCTAGGTATACTCAATGCAAACAATATATTATTCTTTGCTGACGAAATTTATTTTCTCTGTATAGTCACACAGTGACATTGCATGGGGAAAGAGAACGCGGGTAATTCTGGATGTGGGATGTGGAGTTGCGAGCTTTGGAGGCCACTTATTCGACAAAGATGTTCTTACGATGTCGTTTGCACCAAAGGATGAGCATGAGGCACAGGTACAGTTTGCTCTTGAAAGAGGCATACCGGCGATCTCAGCTGTAATGGGTACCAAGAGGCTTCCATTCCCTAGTGCTGTTTTTGATGCTATACATTGTGCCAGGTGCAGAGTGCCATGGCATATTGAAGGTTATCTTACTTTTTTATTTTTTTGTTCATTTCCATAACATTGGCTGCTTATGTTTTTATACTCGTACAACAAAGGTTTTTTGTGTTGTTCTAATGATGGTTCTCTGCTCCAACTTACATTGGTTTTATGCATTCCAGGTCATTTTTTACTTTTCTCTGTAGTGAATTATTCTTTCAATATTCCATTTCCTTTTGGTGCATGGGATGACTGGTTAATCTTTGAATTATGTGCAGAATGCATGGGTATCCAATATAGACATAATGTAGGGTTTTTTTTTTACTATTTTTTTGCAAAGCTGCATTTGTTTTCTGGCATTTTAGATTTTTTTATGTTTCTCCAGTTGTTGTATACATATTTCTCATATTTACATGAATTAATCACTCCATTTTGAATGTTTTTGAGTCCTAAGAACTCATATTTTCTTGCAATTAAATTGATAATCTTTTATGTAACTTTTATGTAATAATTGCTTGAGCAGGTGGTAAACTTCTGTTGGAGTTGAACCGGTTGTTACGTCCAGGTGGCTATTTTGTCTGGTCTGCTACTCCGGTTTATCAGAAGCTTCAAGAAGATGTCGCGATATGGGAATGTACTAACATTTTTTCCTTTCTCTTTTGTCATGTTTACTTCACCATTATGTCACTAAAAGTGTTCGTGATTCTTAATTACATAGGCTGTTCTTTTTAAAAGTTGTAAAAAGTTCCCAAAAAATATAAAATTAGACATCACCATTATGTCACTAAAAGTGTTCGTTATTCTTAATTACATAGGGCTGTTCTTTGGAAAGAAGAAAAGGTTGCCATTGATAAAAAGCTACATATTTACATAACTTCTAATATATTTACTTTTACATTTTCTAATTGGGCAGCAATGTCAGCCTTGACAAAGTCAATGTGCTGGAAAATGGTGAGTAGAACCAAAGACAAGGTGAATGGAGTTGGGCTTGCCATTTTTCAGAAGCCGAGTGATAACAGTTGCTACGAGACAAGAATGGCGACGGATCCACCACTTTGTGAAGATACCGATGACCGAGATGCATCTTGGTACATGCTTCTTTTCTAAAGGACATTTAAACTTATTGAACTGTCATCTAATATACATGCTCCGGTTACTTGAATTTCTATCTGTTGATACTTTGTGATGGCACTTACTGTCTGGCACGTCCTGGTACTGTTTATGGCTGGTTTAGTATTCTAGTTTTTTATTTAAGTTAAGAAAACAGGAAAACAGTAATATTGATTTTGTTGAAGTAACGTTTTATCTGTGCAAATGTGGAAAGCCACATCCTTCTCATAAACATAGCTTCTTATTCTAAATTTATAACACGCAGGAATGTACCATTGCAAACATGCATGCACAAAGTGCCTGTGGACCCCACCATGCATGGGGCACAATGGCCACAGGAGTGGCCGCAGAGGCTGGTGGAGGTGCCATATTGGCTTAAGAAATCATCCAAAATTGGTGTCTATGGAAAACAAGCTTCAGACGATTTTCAAACAGACTATGAGCACTGGAAACGGGTTGTCTCAAAGAGTTATCTAAATGGCCTGGGAATTGATTGGTCAACTGTCCGTAATGTCATGGACATGAGAGCTGTTTATGGAGGGTAAGCAATTTACTTTATTTTTTTTGGAAGATTTGCAGAAAAGTTCCTTTGTTTCCTAGAAATTGCAGAAAAGGACCATTAGGGATTTTGGCAATCTTTCCGCTATAAGCATGTCGTGAAGTGTGATGGAATGGCAACACTGGCCCTAATAGATATAATAAACCCATTATCTCGATTTCTCATTGCATAATCTCAGAAGGATATACACACATAAAAAGGTCCTGTAAATCTTTTCATAGGTTTGTAGGGAATATGGTGGCTAAAAATGAACTAAAGTTAGCAGTAACCTATTCAGATTACTTTTAACTCCAAAAAAACTGCTGTAGATGCCACATTCACAATTAATCTTTTTCTTTATTGTCTTTCACAGATTTGCGGCGGCGCTACGGGAAATGCAAGTGTGGGTGATGAATGTGGTAACAACCGACTCGCCAGACACATTACCTATCATATATGAACGGGGTTTGTTCGGCTTATATCACGACTGGTGTGAGTCCTTCAGCACTTACCCTCGAACCTATGATCTGCTTCATGCTGACCATCTCTTCTCCCAGCTCAAATCCAGGTAAAGCTTATTCTGAATGGAACAACTAAAATTAGGGTTTTTCTGTAAATTTTGCAAAAAGGCAAATTGCAAACACTATGTGACTACTCTGACATATTAGGTGTTTAATATCAAATATGAACTCAATTAACTTCATGGGCACTTTAGCCCTTTTATGTGGACATTACTAGTCATTTAGATCTATATAAATTTAATCTGCTTATATATCTCAGAAGTCTTGTTATGTCCTCAATTTTGTACAAATTTACCGAGTATTACATGAGCGATGAGTGGTTTGTTGTACATCTGCTATTCTAATTTTCCCATTGGTTGCTTGCAAGTAAACTCAAGGTTAGTGGTAATCTGAGAATGTTGTGTATTTTGCAAATACCATGTTAGTTTTTCTAATTGACAAATATGACAAAAGCTTGCACAAGCTACCATTACCCTTTTTATTGCAAATTATTAGCAGAGAAAGTAATTGGTGATTTGTTTCCTTCTTGTAGGTGTGATCTGTTGCCAGTTTTTGCTGAAGTGGATCGTATCCTGCGGCCCGAGGGTAAGCTGATTGTGAGGGACAAAGCAGAGACGATTAGTGAACTGGAGGCAATGGCGAGATCCTTAAACTGGGAGGTCCGCATGACCTACACCAAGGACACTGAAGGCTTGCTTTGTGTTCAAAAAACCCTATGGCGGCCCACAGAATTTGAAGCAAACATGTAATTCTTTTGGTATTGATTTTTTAAGTGATCATAAAAGATTTGTTAGATTTAGGTTATTAGGCGAACATTTGACTTGGTTATTGATTTATAGGTGTCATTAAAGGTTGTTAGATTCAGGTTAGATTCAATTTTTTTAACAGAATTTTATGTTGCTTTTGATGTCTTTCTCAATTGAGAAAACATTCTTGTTGCGTTAATATTTTGAATTCATTTTGAACTAATAAGAACGGAGATGTTATTTTTTCTCTCTGTGATTTTTATTTGGTCTCTCGATGACCAAATTTTCACCTGCCTACCCCACTTTATTTATTAAAAATACTCTAAAACGATTGGCTTATTTTTGCTTGTAATTTGGTCAATAAAAAAATTTGCTCTATTTATTTGATTAGGTTTTTATGTTCTTTTTGCCTGGTGCATAATTACTTGCTGAACTGTCCGAGTTTGTAGATATGAAACAGTTTTATTTCTGCATCTCAAGTCACAGTAACTATATAGATTGTCGTATGCAGCTACAAAATTTCCTTGTGAGCAGAATATTTGACGATATTCTATGATTTGCATATACTTGACAAAATGGCATCTATATGTTTTTTTTTTTTTTTTGTCAAAGAAGATGGATATGTGAGAAATTCTTCTGAGGATTCTTTGTTAAGATGACTCCACATCAATTCCCACACTTCCTATGGCTAATTGTGCCTTTTTCTCCATTGTCCGTATAATTGAAGTTAAACGTACGATCAATTAAAGTAAAGATCACCTATTAAAATATCTAACAGCTCAGTTAAAAATAAAACAATTATAAGATCCATATGAAAAAGAGCATGCACTTGTGGACTTTCTGAACAAATTGCCTGAGGCTATGATAATATGTAGAGCGAGGCTATGGTGCTATGCATAGCACCAATGGCTACTACGGCTCAATATGGTACTTTTTAAAATTCTAACTGTCGATCCGAACCGTTCAATGTGATATCCATATGAATATGTACTTGCAAACTAAATTTTATATTTTTTTAAATTTTTTTACTATTTTTTTAGATAGGTAGAAAAATCAGTGTTTTCTGAAAATTCTGGACCATCAAAATTCTACCTATCTAAAAGAATAGTAAAAAAATTCGAAAAAATATAAAATTTAGTTTGCAAGTACATATTCATATGGTTATCACATTGAACGGTTCGGATCGACCGTTAGAATTTTAAAAAGTACCATATTGAGCCGTAGTACACTAGCCATCCGTGCTATATATGCATAGCACCATAGCCTCACTCTAATATGTATATCACACATTGATTCTTGCTACGGATTTATATCTCTATTTTTAAAGTTCAAATAGTCTATCCGAATTGTTAAACATAATTTTTATACGATAATATTTTTGCAGATCAAATTTTACATTTTTTAAAATTTTTTACTATTTTTTTAAATATGTAAAAAATTATTGCCTTTGAATCATCCAGAATTTTCAAACAGGTTGATTAATTCATATCTAAAACATTGGAAAAAAAAATTCTTAAAAATATAAAATTTGATATGCAAATATATTTTCATATAAATATCATTTCGAACTGTTTAAATTTGATTTTAAAAATAAAAATAGAAGTATATAGCGCGGGTTGATCCGTAATAACTATTATGTGGCACTCTTACAAATTTACACCACCTGATTTTTTCTAACTCGCTATCGAGATATTCACCGGGGACTAGGGAGGCGAGTCCGGATCCCCTAAAGTAACCCAATTTTTGAGTTTAGACGTGTACGGTGCCTATTCGGTGGTAGCGCAGGGGGCCAGTATTATTTGTGGGGTCCAGGTTCTTTAAGATTCGTGTTAGAGCACCTTGGACGGTTTGGATCAAAACTCAAAAATTGGGTTAATGCACTGGATCTGAATTCCTGGGTAGGCAGGGACTTCTCGAGCATCAGTGACATGTGGGGCCAAGGACTAAGTGTCCCCACTTGTCAGCAAGAGCGGGGAGCCCTTCGGATTTTCCCCTCTTTCTCCTTCTCTTTCATCAGTACAATTGAGATAGCGCTTAGCAGCAGGAAAGATATGATGCAACACACTCTCTTCCATCAGTACAATTCTTCATTCAGATATCGTTTAGCGGCAGGTAAGATATGCTGCAACTAACGGGGCGCACTCTCCGTGCCCTAACAATCCCTTCCCTCCGCCGCTATATTTCCCTCCGCCTCCTCTCTTTTGCGCATTCCAACAAACACTTCTCCTCCGTTTCCATAAACCCCACTCCTAAACCCTTCTTATTCAAAATCACCAAAATCCAATTCTCCCTCCACACGCCCCAAGCACAAGCCTTTACCTAACTCCGGGGTTCCCTCTCAGAGGCATTCTATCGAGCACCCTCCGATACCCACATGGATACACTTGGTACGTTATTTCTGTTTCTTCTGATTTGTTTGTGTACCAGTACATACTGATTAGGATACATTAGTACTGGTTAAGATTGGTATTCAAGCTGGTAAACATAGTCATATTTCGAGAATTAACACGATATTACATCCTTAACATAACAACAAATTGGTGAACATGAAATATCAAATAAATACAAAAGAGATATGGTTTGCCTAAATGGTTAGATTCTCAATTTTTGCGTATATTTTGTTTACTTACAGGTATCGTGCCAGAGGATGCTGATCTGGCAGCTCTCCTCCATGCTAACGGCACTGAGGGAAGAGCCGACCAGGTGTACCGGCTTCTACACAAGATGCGAACCATCATCCGCCAGGTGTCAGAACCAACAGCTGAGATCATCCAATCCTGGTTTAGATCTGATGCAGCAGCTGCAGTGGGTGCTTCCGAATGGGACATTGACAAGGTTAAACAAGGGGTGATGCAAGGTGGGGGCGGCTGGCACAGGCAGGGCTGGCTCGGTACCGGCCAATGGAGAGTTGAGAGAAGTTTGATGTGTGAAAATGGGGTGCAAGAATTGCAGTGAGACATTGGCGTGTATAGACATCGACCCGTCAGAGACGGAGAATTTTTCTAGGTCATTGATGAAGTTACCATACTTTAAGGAAAACAGAGACGAGTTTCTCCGATTTGAGGTATGGTTTAGCTTTGATTTAGTGCTTTGTTGTGAGACCTAACTTTTATTGTAACTAATCAAGTGAGATTCTCACCAAAATTAAGTTAATTTTATAGGGATGGCTTCGTGAAAATGGACCATTTGATGCAGTTATCGATGCAGCTAATATTGGCCTTTGCAATCAAAAGGAGTTCAGTTTTTCCCAAGTAACATCTATCTTATTTATATTTACACATTTATCCAGCCAATTATTTTTCATGTGGTTTGATATATTTGGGTTCTCTTAGGGGGCGTTTGGTTAACGTTTTTGGGAGGTAATTCCCTGGCATCTTAATTCCATTCCTGCGTTTGGCAGAAATAGCATGGAATGGAAATGGCAATATAGGATTCCCTCTGCAATCATGATTCCCTAGTTAATGGCTATCCCTCTAGCCAAAAAAATGATGGATTTTCTGGATTCCCGCTGGACGGAAATCCCTCCCTAGTGCTCTCTCTAGCGCTCTTTCTGAAACATTTTCTTCGCTCTCTGTCATTACAACTCGACTTCTCTCTTGTGCTCTCCTCTCCGTCTCATGTGCCCTCCTCTCTAGCTCCATCTCATGTGCTCTATGGCTCTGACTCTTGTGCTCTCCTCTCCGTCTCTGACTTCACAGGTTTGATCTCTCTCTCTCTTCTCCGATTTTCTCTTTCTCTCCTCCGACTTCAGATTTGATACATAAATTTTCTTTTATGAAAGATACGACTCTCGTATCCAAGTCAGTCATTCCTATTAGTCTGATTCAATCAATTGATTTAACAATTAAATTATTGAATTTACATTCGAAGGTTACATATATTTTTTTTCAATTGAAAGATACGAAAGATACGGCTTTCGTAACCAAGTTGAAAGCAGCAAAAAATAAAATAAGTGTAATTACAGTAAAAGAAAGTTCATTGAGAAAATTCAGCATGAAAAAGAAAAAGGTTACATATATTTATTTCAATTATAATTGTGAATTAGTTAACACATTTATATCTGTTCAGACCCCCTGTGAACTCGTTCCCTCTCTTTACCGGTAACATTTACCAGTACTATCTACTTCAAGTATATAAGGCATGATGAAGTGGCTCAATGAAGTGTAAATTAATAAAACCCGATTGTGATATCTAGCCAATGTCTTCAGGCTTAAAAAAGGGAATGAATTAGTGCTGGAATAGTTTGATGCAAATTTTAATTTACAATAGTGACATGTATTTTTATTGAATTACCCTTTAATTGTGCAAGGCACTTCATATGAGAATATGACAATCATAGTACGGGACTATGTATTGGGGTTAACTCAGAAATATCCCCACTGGAACCGAACTCTTGGAGGAGCAGACCATTTCTTTGTGACTTGCCAGGATGTTGGTGTAAGAGCCTTCGAGGGGTTAGAGATGATGGTTAAGTACTCAATTCAGGTTGTCTGTTTCTCTGGGGTCAACTCTTCAGATTAATAGTTTGATGTAATTTAACTGTAGAAGTAACATAGGTGCTTTATGCTTAGTGGATATTTTATTGGTTGTCAGTTACAATAGGATTAGTGTGCTTTGTACAGGTGCTTTAGGTGCAGATATATGCTTATTGATATTTCCCAAATCACAACATGAGAAGTGAGCTACATTTTTAGTTTTCATGCATGTACTGGTATTATGTTCAGGGGTAGTTTAGTGAATTTGTTAGTTTTTATTATGTTTTTAAATGATCCATGATCTGCTTGTACTTCAAACTTTATGTTTTTGTAATGAATTTATAGCCTACAGGCTTTCTCTCAAAAAAATAAAAAATATCTGGCACAGTTCAGGTGTGCCAGAATATTGTATTTGGAAAGATACCTTTCACTTTCATGAGAAGAGGGATTGAATCAAGCATCTGTCAATCAAGAAGTGGCACACACCCTTTGAATACGGTGGCACAATTACAATTATAAATAGTGCTAAACTGGAGAATTTTCAGAGAATTTAGTAGGCATTCTCACAAGTGATTCACTGCTGTAATAGGATTTAGTAGTTTAGTTGTTTTACTTTATTTTCAGTTAGGTACCATTCTTTTGATTTGGGTACCAGATTTGTCTGTCAGGTACCAGTATGTTGTTAGGAGTAAGAATTATTTGCTCAAGGGAGAACCAATGGAATGTGATGATGTAAACTTATTTTTCAATTTTAATCTATGCCTATGGGCTTCCAATAAAAAAAAAACAAGATCTGACCAAAAAAGAAGTTTGCAGTGCTATCTGACAAAATGAAAACATAACCAGCTTTAACCAAAAAAAAAAAAAAAACATAACCAGCCATTTGTATTTGAATTTTAGAGTAAAATAAAAAAAATCAATCGTTACCTTATAGAAGAAAAGTGAGCCAAAAAGTATATTTTATTGTTTAATGGTTCGGGCTTATATAAGCCTTACAACGCACTCTTACAAATAACACCCTAGATTATCCCGTAATGTCCTATTTGCCAATAGGTCCCTAGAAAACATACAAAATATCTCAACACTCCCCCTCAAGATGGGCGAAAGATATCCACTAAGCCCATCTTGTCACATCCTCTCGCTAAGTCCAACGAATTGAGTCCTTTCGTCAGACAATCTGCTGCTTGGTCTTTGGTTGCAACATGACCTAACTCCAGGAGTCCACTGGTCAACTTCTCCTTGATGAAGAACCTATCGATCTCGATATGCTTGGTTCTATCATGCTGTACTGGGTTGTTGGCGATACTGATGGCTGACTTGTTATCGCACCACAACTTCATTCGGGCCCCTTGGTCCATCTTGAGCTCCACCAGCAAGGCTTTCAACCACAACATCTCTGCCACGCCTAAGGCCATGGCCCTGTACTCTGCCTCGGCTGTGGATCGCGCAACCACTGTCTGCTTCTTGCTCTTCCAGGAAACCAGATTGCCCCCTACAAACATGCAATATCCAGACGTGGACTTCCTGTCATCAGCACAACTAGCCCAGTCTGAATCACAATAGCCCTCAATGTTCAAATGCCCATTCTTTCTGAAAATCAACCCCTTCCCTGGTGCACTCTTCAGGTACCTCAGAATCTGGTACACAACATCCATGTGACCCTCTCTAGGGTCATGAATATAACGGCTCACCACACTCACAGCAAATGATATGTCGGGACGAGTGTGGCTCAGATAGATCAAGCGGCCCACCAATCTCTGGTACCTCTCTTTATCAACTGGCTCTCCTGCCTCAGCACCTAGCTTGGACTTCTGGTCAATGGGAGTAGTCGCAGGTTTGCACCCCAGCATACCTGTCTCTGTGAGCAAATCTAGCACATACTTCCTTTGAGATAACACAATCCCCTCTGCACCACGGGCTACCTCAATCCCAAGGAAGTATCTCAGCTGTCCCAAGTCCTTTACCTCAAACTCCTTGCCCAATCTGGCCTTTAGCTGAGCAATCTCACTCTCATCATCACCAGTGATAATCATGTCGTCCACATACACTGCAAGCATCGTAATGTGAACGCCATGTCGCCTAAAGAACACTGTATGGTCTGCATTGGTCTGCCGATACCCCATGCCTACCATAGCCCTCTTAAACCTGTCAAACCAGGCTCGAGGAGACTGCTTCAGCCCATAAAGAGATTTCTGGAGCCTGCACACCTTGCCAACTGTTTGTTTCGTGCCAAATCCCGGTGGGACCTCCATGTACACCTCTTCCACCAAATCACCATGAAGGAAAGCATTCTTCACATCAAGCTGATGCAACTTCCACCCTTCATTCGCTGCCAAGGAGACAAGTGTCCGCACTGTGCTCATCTTTGCCACAGGTGCAAAGGTCTCATCATAGTCAATGCCATAAGTCTGACTGTACCCCTTTGCTACCAATCGGGCCTTGTAGCGCTCAACCCGACCTTCCGGGCCTTGCTTCACAGTGAATACCCACTTGCACCCAACCGCCTTCTTACCTGGTGGTAGTGACACAAGTTTCCAGGTTTTGTTCTTAGCAAGAGCCTCAAGTTCCTCTAACATGGCAGCTTTCCACTTTAGATCCTCCTTAGCAACCTGCCAACACTTAGGAATAGAGACAATGTCCAAAGATGCAATGAATGCTCCATGTGCAGGTGATATGTGAGAGTAAGAGATAAACTGGGCAATTGTTCGCAGCAAAGCGCAACGCAAGTTTCGGCACGCTTGAAAGCGTACCTTTTAAACCTCGTTAACACTCCACGAGTAAAGGATGCAAGTGCACAACCTCTGCCGTGTAGTATAATCGGGTATCGATCCTCAGAGACGGCTAATCACTCGGTTAAGTTCTATCTAAACTTGATTGAAAACTAGAAGTTGAAAAGGTTTTGTTTGGTATTTAATTTCCTAAGGTATCAAATCAAACTGTTCAGACAATTGAAGAAGATGTAACAAAATGTTTAGAACAAATGTAAATTGTGTTTTGATTATGGATAAAAGGTGTTTCCAGGGTTTAAGACTTCATCTCTGATCTGCCTCTAGTGGTACGGCCCGTACTAAGTAGGTACGGCTAGGCCGTACCTCACTTGGTAAGGCTAGGCCGTACCACCCTGGTAAGACCCGTACCGGCTTCCCAGAACAGAACCTACCAGTTCGAGTAAATGCATTTCCTTGCTGGTACCTTGTGCTAAACTCTTTAGAAAGGTTCAATTGACCATACCTAAGGTTCCTAACCCTCAACCGTCGTTTGTTGGATCAAGATCTAGGTTGGAATGCGATTGAGAGCCTTTTAGGGTTTCTACACCTCAACCATCGTATGTTGGTACAGATCTACCCTAGCTGATTGATTAGATGTCTAAGGCACCCTCTAATCTGTCGATTAGAGGAGAATTCAACCTTTCGGCTTCAATTCGAACTATTCTACCCTATGTACTTGAATTGGATGAGAGATTGAGATGATCACATGACCTTGATAGGTTCGATCTAAACCTAAAGGGACATCATACAACAATCACAGCAAGCAAAGCAAGATATAACAATGAAAATCACAATCAATCAAACTAAAGAGTTCATACAAAGTAAAAGTCAAAGAAAGTCAAAACAAATCAAGATTCGATCTCTAACCCTAGAAACTAAAATGATCTACTCACAGCACATAGCAATGTCTAAAAATACAATAAGAGGAAGAGAGATAGCCATGGATTGAAGGGAGATGGAGGAGGAAGCTAGATCCGTCGAGTTTCGCCTCTTCCTCTTCTTTCCTTCTTGCTTTCAGCTCCTTAGCCTTCTTTCTCTCTCCTACTGAGCTCTCAGATCTATCTGGAATGAATTGGATACGAAATCTGGAGAGTTCCCCGCCTTAAATAGCCTCTGCCCAAATTTGAATCTGTCAGGACGCCTTCATGTACGGCCCGTACCAATTTGGTACGGCCTGGCCGTACCAGGCGTGAAGAGCTGAAAACGGCTAAGTATGGTCCGACCCGTACCAAGCCTGGTAAGGGTCGTACCTCATCATGTGAATCGCCATTTCTTCGTGTGTTTTGCTCCAAACCTGCAGAAAACAAACAAACACTCAGCAGTACCAAATTCTAAAGATATATCGATGAAATGCACATGATTCTGGTGAATTATGGCACGAATCTGGTACTAAAACAGGCCTAAAATAGACTAAATATGCGAGGTATCAAATTCCCCCAAGCTGAACCTTTGCTTGTCCTCAAGCAAAAAGTTTCAAACTCGGGTAAAAGTGCTGGACAACTAAATCTAAATGCAGATACAAGTCTAAATGTGAAAACCTACGTGAGTGTGCTATAGTCAAGAATTTCTAGAATCGATTCGGTTGTAATTCAAACATTCCTTTGTAAACCTTGATTCACTCCAACAATTAGTCAATTGAACTTCTTATTTTGAGATGCTTCTAACAATGGAAAGACTAATTACCTAGGTTTGATCGAATCAATTTCATTCTTTTTCCGAATTATTGCTTTTATTCAAAGTGATTTTTCTTTGCATTTGCCCTCCCCCAAGCTTGAATCAAGCTTAAGGGTAAGAAAGTTGCGAACGAAGTGTGTTGGTATGAGCAAAATTTTCTTTCTTTATTTCTAATTGGGAGACGAGCTCAAAGGCGCCCATTCGAGGCTTATTGCCAGTACTCTTATTTTCTCCATCTTTTCTCTTTTGTTTTCTCTTTTTCTTTTTCTCATTTTTTTATTTTTTTCTTTTTCTTTTCTTTTTTTGGTTTGCTCACACCATGAATACACACATCCATTGGTATTCATTCATACCAATGGATATTCCAAACTTTCTTAATTTGAAAATCTCAATTCCTAAAGGCACAATTCAGTTTTTTCGAATAATCTCGTTCGATTCAATTCTAAGTTTGTTTCATCTTTTCCATTATTAAAAACATCTCAACCTAAGTAGTTCAATAACCAATCATGGGTTAGTTCCAATTCACTCAATTCTAATCACAACCAAATTGTTTCAAAGTTATTCTCAATTCTAGCAATTCACGCAAATTTTCACCTAACAATGCAAGAGAAAAGTAAAAATGACCTAAGTGCAATCAAAATAAATCCTAAAACACAAAAGTAAATCCTAAGATACAAAAAGTCGTCTTCCCCCCCAAGCTTAGCCTGAGCATTGTCCTCAATGCTTCAAGACTGAAAGATAAAGAGATATAGAAGCAAAAGGGAAAGAGAAAACATACCCGCTCAGTCATCGGTGGGAGGTGGATCAGGTGGCACTGGTGGAAGCACCCACTTCTGAGGTACACGGCCCATGCGATCACACTCTTGCATCAGAAGAATCCGCAAGATTCCCATCAAGTTCTTGATCGAGCGCCCGATCGCGCTTTTGTGCGCTTCCAATTTCTCCAAGAGTGTAGCAGTCCGATCGGGTTCAAGATCTGCGCTTATGATTACATGACGACATCTATCTGGGTCTAGAAACTCGTACCTGAGGTGAGCTGCTGGAGGCTTGGGCTCAGGAGTCAGCCGCTCTGTCTGGGTCTTGACGCGGGTCGCATCAGGTGGAATGGCATCGCATGCTGACCAATCCCAATCGCTTCCTTTGGTCTCCAGGTCATCAGACCACGGCATGCGGGTCGCATCAGGTGGCGTGCGGGTCTCGTCTACATGCTCTTCAGGTGGAGATGCAGGTCGACTTGGCTCGATGCAACCTGGGTCCACATGTTCTTCCGTGGGTGATGCGGGTCGTGTCTCAATGATGCGGGTCGCGTCAAGTGCGGTCTGGTCTGTTGGCTGGGCTGGTCCTTCGCATTCTGGCTGAGCTGGCAGCTTTGCAGGTTGAGATTGGCGTGAGATGATGATGTGACTCAATTGCTCCAGCAACTTGTTTTGGGCAGCCATTTGATTTTGTTGAGCGGCCATCTGTGTGGACATGTTTTGCAACTGTTCCCACAGCATCTGGTTCACCTTCCCTTGCTCGTGTATGAATTCGATCTCAGCGGGATCAATGTACGGCTCGGGTGGATCGGGTTGGAATACGCAATTGTTCGAGTCATCGAATGGTGCAGGGTCGTAGAAATTGCAATTGTTGTTGCTGATATAGCCATCCTGCTCCGGTTCCTCACTCCAATCAGCCAGTGGGCAATACTCATAAGAGTGTCTCATGTCCCCACACATGGCACATGGCTGTGGTTTCTGGTTTCTGGCTGCCCTCATGCTCATTCTGATTGAATAACTCTCCATGGCCTCCTCTAGCTCGGCAGCTCTAGCATATAGAGCTGCGATCATGGCCTCCTCTAGCTCGGCAGCTCTAGCATATAGAGCTGTGATCTGATCAGCTTTGGATCGGCCGCCTCCTCCAGCTTGAAAATTGTCGCGGCCAAACCAATGTTGGTCTGTCGTCATGTTGTACATGAGATCCATGGTGTCTTGAGCTCCTCAGATAGTAATCGCCATAGTGTTCCTGAAAAAGAGAAAATAAATAAATAAAAGAAACGAAACAAAATAAAAGAAAATAAAGGATACAAGATAAAGTCTAGATCAACTAAGTAAGATAAAACCTAACTAAGCAATTGGTTACCGTCCCCGGCAACGGCGCCAAAAACTTGTTCGCAGCAAAGCGCAACGCAAGTTTCGGCACGCTTGAAAGCGTACCTTTTAAACCTCGTTAACACTCCACGAGTAAAGGATGCAAGTGCACAACCTCTGCCGTGTAGTATAATCGGGTATCGATCCTCAGAGACGGCTAAACTTGATTGAAAACTAGAAGTTGAAAAGGTTTTGTTTGGTATTTAATTTCCTAAGGTATCAAATCAAACTGTTCAGACAATTGAAGAAGATGTAACAAAATGTTTAGAACAAATGTAAATTGTGTTTTGATTATGGATAAAAGGTGTTTCCAGGGTTTAAGACTTCATCTCTGATCTGCCTCTAGTGGTACGGCCCGTACTAAGTAGGTACGGCTAGGCCGTACCTCACTTGGTAAGGCTAGGCCGTACCACCCTGGTAAGACCCGTACCGGCTTCCCAGAACAGAACCTACCAGTTCGAGTAAATGCATTTCCTTGCTGGTACCTTGTGCTAAACTCTTTAGAAAGGTTCAATTGACCATACCTAAGGTTCCTAACCCTCAACCGTCGTTTGTTGGATCAAGATCTAGGTTGGAATGCGATTGAGAGCCTTTTAGGGTTTCTACACCTCAACCATCGTATGTTGGTACAGATCTACCCTAGCTGATTGATTAGATGTCTAAGGCACCCTCTAATCTGTCGATTAGAGGAGAATTCAACCTTTCGGCTTCAATTCGAACTATTCTACCCTATGTACTTGAATTGGATGAGAGATTGAGATGATCACATGACCTTGATAGGTTCGATCTAAACCTAAAGGGACATCATACAACAATCACAGCAAGCAAAGCAAGATATAACAATGAAAATCACAATCAATCAAACTAAAGAGTTCATACAAAGTAAAAGTCAAAGAAAGTCAAAACAAATCAAGATTCGATCTCTAACCCTAGAAACTAAAATGATCTACTCACAGCACATAGCAATGTCTAAAAATACAATAAGAGGAAGAGAGATAGCCATGGATTGAAGGGAGATGGAGGAGGAAGCTAGATCCGTCGAGTTTCGCCTCTTCCTCTTCTTTCCTTCTTGCTTTCAGCTCCTTAGCCTTCTTTCTCTCTCCTACTGAGCTCTCAGATCTATCTGGAATGAATTGGATACGAAATCTGGAGAGTTCCCCGCCTTAAATAGCCTCTGCCCAAATTTGAATCTGTCAGGACGCCTTCATGTACGGCCCGTACCAATTTGGTACGGCCTGGCCGTACCAGGCGTGAAGAGCTGAAAACGGCTAAGTATGGTCCGACCCGTACCAAGCCTGGTAAGGGTCGTACCTCATCATGTGAATCGCCATTTCTTCGTGTGTTTTGCTCCAAACCTGCAGAAAACAAACAAACACTCAGCAGTACCAAATTCTAAAGATATATCGATGAAATGCACATGATTCTGGTGAATTATGGCACGAATCTGGTACTAAAACAGGCCTAAAATAGACTAAATATGCGAGGTATCAGCAATGTCATGTGGAAAACCGTATCGGTCAGGTGGAACCCCCGCATTGGTGCGAGAAGTTCTCCTTACCGATAGGGGAGTGGGAGGAGTAGAGAGAGGAATCATATCACCTGTGTACTCTGGATCTGAGGTGGATGGTGTAGGTGTCTCAGGAGTCGGGGTAGGCAGGGACAAGGAACTTGACACAAGCGGCGCTGTAGGCACGACCCCCTCATTCTGCTTTCGTCTCCTCGTATACACTCTCAGCTCCCCCTGAGCTTGAGTTCCACCATTTCCGGGATCATTCCCTTCCTGTTCCGGCACAACGGCCGACTCCTCATCAATCGGACAAGAGACATCCCCCACACTCACCATCCTCCTCTCACTACCACTGCTAGTCTCCCCCTCTCGCCTCATACCTCCTGTATCGAGCGAGTCTCCAAAAGGTGAAGTGACCTGAGAAGAGTAGTATGGCTCAAGCTCTCGAAATGTGACGTCCATACTAACGAACAACCTCCTCTCCACAGGACTCCAGCAAACATACCCCTTTTGGGTAGCTGAATACCCAACAAACACACACTTCACAGCCCTTGGATCTAGTTTGCCCACATTTGGTCTGTTGTCCTGCACAAAGCACACACAGCCAAATGTTTTGAGAGGGAGAATATCACCATTCTCACCTCTCAGCATCTCAATCGGAGACTTCCATTCCAATACCCGCGAGGGCATTCTATTGATCAAGTAAGCCGCTGTCAGAACTGCTTGCCCCCACAAGTATTTGGGAACCTTCATCGACATCATCATACTCCGGGTCACCTCAAGGAGGTGCCTATTCTTCCTTTCGGCCACCCCATTCTGCTCTGGTGTGTATGGACAAGTGGTTTGATGCTGTATTCCCTGAGATGATAAGTACTCTCCAAACGCCTTGTTGATGTACTCTGTCCCATTGTCAGACCTCAATACCTTCACAACTGCACCGTATTGAGTCTGGACTCCTTTGTGAAAATCTTTGAAGCAAGCAAACACATCACTCTTGTTTTTCATCAAATAAAGCCAAGTCACACGAGAAAAACAATCAATAAAGGAAACAAAATATCTAACTCCATTTAAAGTAGTTGTGGGACAAGGCCCCCATACATCTGAATGTACCAACTCAAAAGGAAACGAACTCCTACTACCAGAGCTAGAATAAGAGCTTCTGGTGTGTTTCCCTAACTCACATGCATCACATACCAACTTTTCTTTATTAGCCTTTTCAAACAAAGGCGGATACAACCTACTCAAAACAGAAAAAGACGGGTGACCCAACCGCCTATGGTGAAGCAGCAGTAGATCCTCTACACTCCTATCGACTCCTCCAGCACCCTCTACAATGGACGAAAGAGCGGAATCCAAACTCTCCCTATCCAAGTACCATAGACCGCTATGCCATGTGAGCCAAAAAGTATATTTTATTGTTTAATGGTTCGGGCTTATATAAGCCTTACAACGCACTCTTACAAATAACACCCTAGATTATCCCGTAATGTCCTATTTGCCAATAGGTCCCTAGAAAACATACAAAATATCTCAACACTTATCACTCACTCAATTAAAAAAATTATTTACTTTTATTGAAATGACACATTTCTTGAAATACTAAAAGGCATAGCCATGTGCAAATTAAACATGGTAATAGCACATTCTCTGGAATTCTGAAACAATAGCCATACGGGAACCAAACATGGTAATGATACATTCCCTGGAATGTTATTCCTTGATATTACATTTCCAGGAATTCTTCTATTCCCTGCCATGGTCTATAGCACGAACCAAACGCCCCCTTGCGCTTTCTAATTTTTTTTTCTGCTAATATCGTATATATTTTCAATTGTAAGGTAAATTCGGTTATAAAACAAATAAGGGAAGTGAGCCCTTCGAATAAGATGCCACTAGTAATATTGCATGTGTGGCAAGTGGACGATGAGACAGCTAAAGATCCCAGGAATAGAGAAATTATTGAAAGTTGGAAAAGTGCAAGGTGTCTCTATTGCACTCCTCAGGGTTTAAATGATGACTGGTATATCAAATTCCTCACCTTTCTAACTTTTCTCCATGAAATTTTTAGGAGTGTTGGTTTTTAACTTTTATACCAACCTAGTAAGTGGACCTTTGTTGATGTAATGTTAACTTTTTTTAATATAATATACCATTTCAACTTGACATATACCAAATTTTTTTGAGATGGGACCTTGTTTTTTCAAGAGGTACTCTTTTTCGCACCACTTATCGGATTTCATAAAAAAATGTATTTTACATAAAATAAGCTTAAAATACATTGTTGTAACTTGTAATTTCATTGGTAACTCTGTCTGCTTATAGGTATTGGCTGTATGCAGCAGTTAGCAATGAATGCTTGGTGGGCACAAATGAAGAGATGAGAGACCATTTATTTCAGCTTCTCGGCAATAGCTTCTTCTCTCGCTGGAAAGAGAAGCATCAGGTCCCCCCTCCGCTTTCATATTTTCATTAGCGTTTTACTTGTATTTTCTAATAAGGGGTTGTGCAACTTTGTATAGGTGAGAATGACATTCTCGTCCAGAGGCCCAACTCTTCATATGCCTTCTCCATACTCCATTGTTTTTTTTTTGAAGGTTAGTGACTTTAAGTGCCAACTAACAATTTCATTGATAAAAAAAACGAACTTACAACTAGTCAAATGACTCTAAACCTAAATCCACTCTTTTATTCTCACAAAATTCTCCAAATTACTCTAAATAACTCTAATCTCACTTATATACACTCATAATTATCCTATTACCTTTCCCTATCGCTCTCTACGACCGGATCTAATTTTTCAACCGCCGCCGCGCTCCGACGACCGGATCTACTCACCCGCGCTCCGATCGAGATGGCGTAGAGATTCAACGCTCCGAACTCCGACGATACCGCGCTCTCGGCTCCGATCGGCTCCGGTTCCTCCCCTCTCTCTCATTCTCCTCTCCTCTCAAGGTAGAGACGAGAGAGAGAGAGAGGAGGCGCTTTGTCGAACGAGAAACCTAGAAGAGGTGACAGAGGAATGGATTGAAGGTAGAGATGTGTTGGAGGAGGAAAAGAGGTAGCCGCCTAGCTCCATACTCCATTGTTATTCAGGTAAACATTTGAATTAATTTAGTTTGATTTTTAAATCCGGTTTATACCAATTAAACTGTTATAGAGCCAGTACCTGCCGTTACTGTCATGACCCTTTTCGTGAGGGATAATCGTCATTTGAATTTGAAGACCACATATGGCATTTTTAATGCAACTTTCAGGAGTCAGAAAGTGGCAATTGGCACATACCCACAACTACTGGAGATGATTTAGAGACGCCTCGCCAGTGGATTTGTGTAACCAGAGACAATACTAACACTGCTGTTAGTGCAACTGCTGCTCCAGTTACAAGCAATACTGACGAAATGGAGGGGCCCGCTCCACCAATTCGTTTGCGGAGCCAGATCGGATTGTAACCAGGCAGCAATTTTCGGCTTTTAGAGCAGCATCTCTTTTTTATTAATAATATTTGATTCATATCTGCATTTGGTTCCTTTCATTTTCATTGGGTATTTGCCTATTTGGGTATGGATCCGGGATCCTATCTGATACCGATCAATTAGCAAACCTTTATGTCGCATTAAACCAGTTATATTATTTATTTAGTTAGTTATTTATGTTTTTCCCTTGAACTTCCCACTTGGGGAAACTTTTGGTAATAGTTGGTGCACTTATTAATTATGACAATAAATGAATAAATAAACAAAGAAAAAAAGGCTATAATTTAATTTTTTTAAATGAATGAACTGGATAAAAATATGTAGTTTTCTAATAAGAACGGAAATGTTTTTTTTTTTCCTTTCTTCGGAAACTTATTTCGGCGATTTGATTTATGTGGTCTCTTAAAAATACTCTAAAATGATTGGCTTATTTTTGCTTGTAATTTGGTCAATAAAAAGTTTGTGCTATATTTATGTGATTAGGTAGGTTTTGAACTTTTGATGTACTCTATGCCTGGTGCAGAATTACTTGCAGAGCTGTTAGAATTCTTCTCAAGTCACAGTTTTATTTCTGCTTCTCAAGTCACAGTTTTATTTCTGCTTCTCAAGTCACAGTAACTATATAGATTTCGGCGATTTGAGATTCATAGGTATGCAGCTAAAAATTGTCCTCGTGAGCAGAATATCTGACGAACTTTTCTGATTTGATTTTACTTGACAAATGGGATCTATATGTTTTCCTTTTTCTGTCAAAAAAGTTAGATACGTTAGAAATTCTTCTGAGGATTCTTTGTTACGATGCCTCCACATCAATTCCTATGGCTAATTGTGCTATTTTCTCCATTGTCCGTATAATTAAAGTTAAAACGCCCGATCGATGAAAATAAATATCACCTATTGAAATATCTAACAGCTCAGTTAAATATAAAACAATTATAATATCCATATCAAATAGTGCTTGCACTTGTGGACTTCTAGAACCAGTAGGATTACAAATTTACAAGATTTTTTCAACTCGCTAGCGAGATATTCACGAATTTACATCCTCTGAGATATCTCATATTAAAATATGTGATTTTTTTGGAAAATCTAAACCGTTCAAATACGTTCTGCACGAACTCAAAGCTCAATTAATACGGGCCCCGCGCTATCCCGAGTAGGCACAGACACGCAAAATTACGTTGAATTACATTAAATTACACTAAATTACACTAATTTCGTTAATTTATAATGAAATACGGTAAATTACGCTAAACTATGCAAAATTACGCTAAATTAGGCCGATTTTGTGCCATCTTTCATAAATCATAAAAAATAGTAAAAAAATTGCAAAAATAGTAAAAATTGGTATTCTACAAGTTCATTATATAACTAATTTACTGAGCTACTTAGATTGAATAATAGAAATGAAAATCTTAATCGGAAACTTCAACTCAAGTTTTGAGGCTCTTCCCTTTGTTTTTTGGCAATTCTGAATTTTGAAATTTGGTATTGTCATTATTAATGCATATGTATTTTCGCAAGCTTTCCGAAAAGTGGTCATTTGCTGAAATCGGACACTCGAGTGCCGTTTTATGGCCGTTTGAAATTTCGTTGTTGTTTTTCGCTTTCTCATTAAAGATAACATCCATATTCATATGTAATTTACCGTAATTTATCGTATTTTAGCGTAATTTACCGTAATTTATCGTAATTTAATGTAATATAGTGTAATTCTACATAATTTCAAGTAATTTAGCGTATTTTAGTATAAATATGCTAATTATACATCAAAAGAAGTAATCTAACAAATAATTTAAATAAAAAATTCGAATTTTCATTGTTAGATTTCATTATCTTGCTCTTCATAGTATCTAAAAAACAAAAGGAAGAAACTGGTCAGATTCTGGCCGGTCTGGACATTTTTCGAAAAACCAAGAAATTCTGATTATATTTATTAATTTGTAATTAACTTTGGATATTAATAGAAATGTCGGGAAGATATCTCAGAGTTGAGAGGATACGGACTTCTCGAGAATCAGTGACATGTGAGGCCCAGGACTGTGTCCCCACTTTTCAGTGAGAGCGGGGAGCCCCAAAGCATTTTCGATTTTCCCCTCTATCTTCTTCTCTCCCATCAGTACAATTCAGATAGATATGATGCAATGCAACACACTCTTTCTCTTCCATCAGGTACAATTCAGTCAATGAGATAGCGCTTAGCGGCAGTAAAGCTATGATGCAGCTAACGGGGGGCACTCTCCGTGCCCTAACAATCCCTTCCCTCCACCACCGCTATATTTCCCTCCGCCTCCTCTCTTTCGCGCATTCCACCAAACACTTCTCCTCCGTTTCCATAAACCCCACTCCTAAACCCTCTTATTCAAAATCACCAAATTCTAGTTCTCCCTCCACTCGCCCCAAGCAAAAGCCTTCACCCAACTCCGGGGTTTCCTCTCAGAGGCATTCTATCGAACACCCTCCGAGCAATCTCACTAAACCCCAAAACAGACCTAAACCGGGGCAACTTAAATCAGTTCAAATCCCCTCGGGGGGCACAATGAATGTTAATAGGGGTCACGCTGATGCAAAGAGGGAGCGGAGGGTCGCAGTGATGCGCAAGGCGTACCGTGACTCGCCTGCTGGCTTGCTCCAGCGAGGCCTTGACCAGTGCTCCAAGCACGGTGATACTGTGAGAGCCCTTGAGCTTTATGACAACGCCATTGCTGAGGGAATTTCTCTCGTTCTCCGCAACTATAACTGCCTCCTGTACCTCTGCTCCCTCCCCTCCATTGAATCTGCTGGTACCAGCAATGGAGAAGGAGATACTGGTTCTGACGTCACCTTGAAAGATGCTGAAACCAAATTTAATGATCCTGAAATTAGCAAAATGGCAATTGAGAGGGGTTTTGAGATATACCAGAGGATGTGTGCGGATCCGAATGTGGAGCCAAATGAGGCGACCTTGACTTCCATGGCCAGGCTGGCAACCATAAAGGGGGACCCAAACTTGGCATTTGATCTGGTAAAACAAATGGCGAAGATGGGGATTCCGCCTAAGTTAAGGAGTTATTGGCCGGCATTGCACGGTTTTTGTGATGCATTGGATGTAGAGATGGCCCACGAGGTGGAGACCCACATAGATACACATGGTACGTTGTTTCTGTTACTTCTGTTTTTTTTATGCCAGCACATTTTATATTGATAAGGATACATTAGTACTGCTTAAGATTGGTATTTAAGCTGGTAAACATTGTCATATTTTTGGAATTAGGTGATAACTAGAATGCCATATAAATGATGATAATATACATCTACATCCTTAACATAACAACAAGTTTGTGAACATGAAATATCAAAGAAGTAGAAAAGAGATATGGTTTGCCTAAATTGTTAAATTCTCAATTTTTGCGTATATTTTGTTTACTCTCAGGTATGGTGCCAGAGGATGCTGATCTGGCAGCTCTCCTTCGTGCTAACGCCACCAAGGGGAGAGCCGACCAAGTGTACCGGCTTCTACACAAGATGCGAACCATCATCCGCCAGGTGTCAGAACCGACTGCTGAGATCATCCAATCCTGGTTTAGATCTGACGCAGCAGCTGCAGTGGGTGCTTCCAAATGGGACACTGACAAGATTAAACAAGGGGTGGCGCAAGGTGGGGGCGGCTGGCACGGGCAGGGCTGGCTCGGTACCGGCCAATGGAGGATTGAGAGAAGTTTGGTGAGTGAGAATGGGGTGTGCAAGAATTGTAATGAGAAGTTGGTGTGTATAGACATTGAACCGTCAGAGACAGAGAATTTTGCTAGTTCATTGATGAAGTTGCCATACTTTAAGGAAAACAGAAACGAGTTTTGTCGATTTGAGGTTCGGTATATAGCTTTGATTTAGTGCTTCCTTGTGAGTGCTAACTTATATTGTAACTAATTAAGTGAGATACTCACCAGAATTGAGTTAATGTTTTTATAGGCATTGCTTCGGAAAAATGGACCATTTGACGCAGTTATCGATGCAGCTAATATCGGCCTATGCAATAAAAAAGAGTTCAGTTTTTCCCAAGTAACATTTATCTTATTTATATTTACACATTTATTCAGCCAATTATTTTTCATGCGGTTTGGTATATTTGGGTTCTTTTACGCTCTGGAATATAAGGGGTTTAGGCCTCAGTTATTCCACCAAACGTAGATTAATTAGGCCGGTCTAATTAGGTGTAACTCTAAATTTAAACCACCTCTCCAGGTGGCTTAAGAGTTAGTCCCCCTACGGGCCCACTGTCAGCGACTATCCTAATTTTTTCCCCTCTATGTTCTTTAGTCGGTAATATTTTTTAATTACTTAGGCCATAACATAACTTTAGACCTCAACCAAACATGAATAGCTTAGGCCGGATTAAGTTGGAATAACTTTCTTATTTTTTTCTACTAATATCATATATATGTTTCAATTGTAAGGTAAATTCGGTTATAAAACGAATAAGAGAACTGAGCCCTTCGAAAAAGATGCCACTAGTAATATTGCATGTGGGGCGAGGGTATAATGAGACAGCAAAAGAGCCCAGGAATAGAAAAATTATTGAAAGTTGGAGAAGTGCAGGGTGTCTCTATTACACTCCTAAGGGTTCAAATGATGACTGGTATATCAAATTCCTCACCTTCCTAACTTTTTCCATGAAATTTATAGTGTTAGTTTTAATACCAACATATTAAGTGGACCTTTATTGATGTAATGCTAACTTTTGATATAATATACCATTTCAACTTGACATATAATGTATATACATAAAATAAGCTTAAAATACATTGTTGTAATTATCATTGGTAACTCTTGTCTGCTTATAGGTATTGGCTGTATGCAGCAGTTAGCAATAAATGCTTGCTGGTCACAAATGACGAGATGAGAGACCATTTATTTCAGCTTCTCGGCACTAGTTTCTTCCCTCGCTGGAAAGAGAAGCATCAGGTTCAAACAACTCCCCACCCCCACACTTTTCTATTTTCATTAGTTTTTCTTTGGGTTTTCTAATGAGGGGTTGTGCAACTTTGTATAGGTTAGAATGACATTCTCGCGCAGAGGCCTAACCCTCCATATGCCCCCTTCATACTCCATTGTTATTCAGGTAAACATTTGAATTAATTTAATTTGATTTTTAAATCCAGTTTATACCCAATTAATCGGACAGCCTGTAAAAAACTCAAAAGCAAAATCTAGTTACTGTTATGGAGCCGGTACCGGCCACTACTTCATGACCCGTTTCGCGAGGGATAATTGTCATTTGAGCTTGAAGATCACATATGGCATTTTTAATGCAAACTTTCAGGAGTCAGAAAGTGGTAATTGGCACATACCCACAACTACTGGTGATGATTTAGAGACGCCTCGCCAGTGGATTTGTATAACGAGAGACAATACTAACACTGCTGTTAGTGCAACTGCTGCTCCAGTTACAAGTAATACTGACGAAATGGAGGGGTCTCCCGCTCCACCAATTCGTAAGCAGAGCCAGATCGGGTTGTAACCTCGCAGCAATTTAGGCTTTTAGAGCAGTGTCTCTTTTTATTGATAGTTTGATACGGATCTGCATTTGGATCCTTTAATTTTCATTGGGTATGGATCCAGGATCCTATCTGATAGCTATCAATGAGTAAATCAATATGTCGTATTAAACCAGTCTGCACTCTGCACTATAAACAGTTATTTTATTTAGTTATTTATTTATTTATTTTACCTTGAACTTCCCAATTGGGAAAATTTGGTAATATTTTTTTTTTAAAGAAGTGGCTATGCCACCGATTACCATTATCATGAAAACCAAAATAGGACATACAGCTGTTTGACTGGTACCTCCTATGGTACCAGTAACATATTCCAACACAAACACATATAGGTATTAAGCAATAGCTGGTGCACTTATTATTAATAAAGATGATAAATAAATAAACAAAGAAAAAAGGCTATAATTTATATTTCTTTTTCAAATGAATGAACTCGATAAAAGCTGCAGTTTTCTAATTCATCCGAACAAAATTACATAATCAGTGGCAGTTTCAGACTGTTCCGGTGTGGGGACTTACCGGTGTCTGGGACCCACTCATTAAATGTCTTCTAGCCGCTATTTTTAATCGAATTCTTCAATTGTGTCCACGTCTATATGAAATAAGATGCTGTCAATTTTGCAATAATATGAAAATTAGACTTCTCTTTTTATATGCCAAATTTAAGTGAACGAGTGCAGCTGTGCAGAGCAACTCAAAATAAATAAACTTGGGAAATGCAAAGCTCTTTCTTGCTTCGTCTGAAACTTTTGCGATTTTCATATATCGTTAAAGAATTGAAAATTGGAAGTCCAAAAGAATTCGTGACCAAATGGCCCAATTATTATCTCATTTACCTTTCTATTTAAAAACGAACCGATCCTATTGTTAGAATCATTACTAGGCCCAAGTCGAAGCTGCAAGAATCGATAAGAGAGGAATAAAAAAAAAAAAAGGAAGAAAGAAAATAAGCTAAAATGTTTTCAATCTTTTCTTCCATTCCGAATTTTATTTTTATAAACCATGATCGCATTCAAATGCTTGAAAACTTTCAAAATTCCCCTAATTTCAATGTATTCAACACAAGAAACTATGTTATGAATGGATGCTACAAACAGGAGCTACCAATACAAAGCTGCATTAAATGACATCAATAACATGAGAACTACATTACTAAAAATTTCTAATCAGATCAACTATCGCCATGATCTGATCGATCATCCGGTCCCATAGTTTGTTTGTTGCTTCTTGGAATGAGGTGCTATGGGCATGTGTATTCCACACAATCAATCTTTTTGCCCATTTCATTACTCATGAAACTATTTAAGTTACAATCAAGTCTAATATCTAATCAAAATATAGTTTTGTCACTGCTTATGGCCATCAGCAAAAATTCAATTTTATCATCAAACAGTACCTATTATCCACAGGTCACAGCCAGAACATAGCCAAGTACCAGCACAACAAAAACAGTTATAAAGATTCTACATATAAGCCACACACAATGGGGCTGAGGTTAATAAGTTTCAACAAAATAAAACTAGCTTCTTTAATTTCTCAGTTGTCATGATCTTCATCCCAATTGCCACCAATCTGCTCCACACAATCAATCTTCACCTGCATGCCCACCAAACACGCCCGACTGCACTGCCCTCGTATTATATCCTGGGCTATAAGCAACTGGTGCATGGCCTTCATTTCCTCAACCATATCCTTCATTTTCTCAACCATTTCCTCATGCCTCTTTGTCATCTCCTCCATTTTCTCTCTTATGGGCTTCATCGCCTCATCAGCCAACTGCCTCACCTCAGCAAGGATCTCAACATACGAGGGGAACTACATATTCATGGAGATCAAGTCAGGTGGTATAGCTAAAATATAGCAGGGGGATATGCTGAGCTATTTACCCCAATATTCGATCAAACATTTGCATGAATCAAATACAGATACAAGTATGACACATATGATACATATTATAAACGGCAACATGCCGGTCAAAGTATTTTAGCTTTAAAATTCTATTACAGATAAGACAAATTCTATAACAAATTATAAATACCAGAATTGCCAATTAGAAACAAAAACTGGAACGAATTCCGCATGGAAGCTGGATCTTGGTCAAATCAACAGTATGTGCCAGAGGCAGCGCCTTGCGCTTGCGTGACATCAGCTCGTGCGGTAAGGCTTGAGCCATGTGACAGTCCAGGCATGCAAACTCTGTCGAACCGGGCTCGACTTCTAAAATTACGCCACACCCAGCGCATAGTACTTCTACTGGAGGTGGCTTCACTGTTTGTTGCGAGGCGCTGGTTGCCATGGTTGTTTGAGTGGAGAGCTGAGGGAAAGAGGAGAGAGGAAAGGATTTAGCAGCGTTTCATTGGAGAAAGCTATTATATAATGAAGACATAGAAATGGGCCGGAGGCCCGGAGCCCATTTTGAGTTGTGGCGAAAGAAATGGAAAACCGCCACTGAGTCCCATTTTTTGTTTAGAGCCTAAACCGTGAATTGAAGAGTTCATTCTGTTGAGCTGCTCTCTCACTCTCTCTTAGAATTTTTTTTTTCCAAGCTTATTTCTAAAATTTGCACTCTTGTACTCATATATACTAGATAATCTCATAGATTAGTGTATGAAATTATAAGAGAGTGTGTGGAAGAGTGTTATTGACTTAATTAACTATATTTATGTACATTGCAAGACTTATTTGATATTGTCGTGTTGCCCTGGTTTTCTACAGTAAGAGTTTCCATAAAAAATAAAAAAAACATTCAAAATTTACAATTTTCTGGCACCGCAATTAGAATTCTATCGGATACCGATCAATTTACCAAACCTATATGTCGCATTAAACCAGTCTGTACTCTACACAGTTTATTTCTTTAATTATTTATTTTTGGTTTTTTTACATTGAACTTCAATTTATACATAAGCAGTTCTCACTTGGGGAAATTTTTGGTAATCGTTGGTGCACTTGTTGTTATTGACAATAAATAAATAAAGAAAAAAAGCTATAATTTCTATTTTTCTAAATGAATGAACTAGGCCTACGGGCATGAATCAATAAAAATAAATAAAAATAAATAAATGAATGAATGAATGAACTGGATAAAAGCTGCACAATACATAATCTGGGGCAGTTTCAGACTGTTACGGTGTGGGGGAGTCACCGGTCTCTGGGACCCACTCATTAAATGTCTTCTAGCCAGCTATCCTTAATCGAATTCTTCAATTGTGTCCTCCTATAATGAAATGCCACGCTGTCAGTTTTGCAATAATGTGAAAGTTAGACTTTTAAGTGAATGAGTGCAGAGAACCAAGACAGGAACTCAAAATAAAAAAAACTTGGGAAATGCAAAGTCTTTCTTGCTTCGTCTAAAACTCTGCAATTTTCATATATCGTTTTCATCGCTCTTTTTATTACTAGTAAAAAGAATTTGAAAATTAGAAATCCAAAAAATTCGTGTCATTACCTTTTGAGAGAAGACTTTTGAATCTTGACCAAAGGGCCCAATTATTAATAGGCCCAAGTCGAAGAAACAAGAATTGATAACAGAAAATAGGAAAAAATAAAGGGGTCAAAAAAATAAAATTAAAAAACACTAAAATGTTCTCAATCTCTTATTCCATTTTTGCACTAAGACTTCTAATTAAAAGGGGAGATACTAAAGGCAAATAAACCAGGATAATATTCAAATGCTTGAAAACTTTCAAAATTTCCCTAACAATTCAATGTATCCAACACAACAAACTATGTCATGAAATTGATGCTACAAACACGAGCTACCAATACAAAGCCACTGTCAAGATTTAAAAAAAAAAAAAAAAAAAAACAATACAAAGCTTCATAAAATTACATCAATAACATGCGAAGTACATTAGTAGAAGTTACTAAACAGATCAACTAAGCGCTATGATCTGATCATCCAGGGTTCCATATAAGCTAAGACTCTAAGACGAACTGTCACCAGCTGTCATGTTGAGTGCCAATACAAACAGATAAAAAAACATGTAACCCATCTTAACTGTAGAAAATATATCTATAATTTTAACTTTGTTCTTTTGACAACCATCTTGTAGTTTATTTGCTCGCTTGCTTCTTGGATTAGGGGTTAAGGGCACGTGTAATCCACACAATCAATCTTCACCTGAAAAACCCAAGAATAATCCACACAATCAATCTTTTGTTTTTTTTTATAAAAAGGTCGGATCGCCCATTTCATTACTCGTGAAACTATTAAATTGCAATCAAGCCTATACCTAATAAAAATATAGTTTTGTCACTGCTTACGACCATCAGCATAAATTCAATTCTACCGTCAACACTCAACAGTACCTATTATCCACAGCCAAAACATGAATTCGGACCACCCCAGGTACCTGACTGAGGCAAATTATAAACGGACAGCCCAGATCAAGTTTTTTTAACTTGGCACAAATCTCAAAACGGCCCCCCTACAGTCTCCATAGGCACTGGATTGAGTTTGGCCCAGCTGGTATTAATCTGGGCCGTCCGTTGTAATTTGCCCCAGTCAGGTACCTGGAAGGATAAGGATTAGACAAAACATAGCCAAGTACCAGCACAACAAAACAGTTAAAGATCCTACATATAGGCCACACACAATGGGGCTGAGGTTAATAAGTTTCAACAAAATGAAACAAGCTTCTTTCTCAGTTGTCAGTCTTTTCATCCCAAGCCACCACTTGGGCATGCATCTGCTCCACACAATCAATCTTCACCTGCATGCCCACCAAAGAAGCCCGACAGCACTGTCCTCGGATCGTCCTGGGCTAAAACCAACTGATGCACAGACTTCATAGTGCTTCTCATTCGGTTCATCTCTTCAACCATCTCCTCATGCCTCTTTTCCATGTCCTCCATTTTCTCTCTCAACGGCTTTGTCTCCTCGTCAGCCAGCCGTCTCGCCTCAGCAATGATATTTCCTTTCTCCTTGCCGGTCGGTTTTGCCCGGTCCAACTTGTGGGCCTTGGGTGGATCAACCGGTAGAAGGCCGTAGTGACGTAATGAGCTTGGTTTGTTCATCTCGCAAAGTACTTTTGCAAAAATGTCATTTTGAGTATTTTTGTTGTTTGGGTCCTGTGCATTGTTCAGCTCCTCACGCAGCCGTGCCTGTTTTATGAGATAAGGGTCACAAGAGAAGCAATTTCTTGTAAATAGTGAATATGCATTGTTCTAAGTTCAAATGAGGAGCACTTGATTGCAGAGAAAGAAGAATCACGATTTTTCAAATGCTTTCCAGTTAAAGTTTTTACTGGAAATTCCAGGTCATTACGAACTGTTCGACTCAACTTGTGGTTGACTCAAGTACAAATCTTAGAAAGTGTCTACAACCTGAAACCAATTCTGTTCTCCTATTTGAGCAAATCAAACGAAATGATGCAAAAATATGTATCACCAGAAAAAAAATGATGGAGAAATCTTGAGAAAGCATACTATTATTATAGCTGCTTCTTCATCAATAGGCGTCCCATCTTTGCGTGTATGGGTCATAATAAATATTTCAGCACGGCTGGGCTCTTCTTTACTAGGCCTCTTTAGCCTCTGAAAACAAAAGCATGAAAAAAAATTCAAACTGTTGGCTCAAGCCAAACATGTGTAGCTCAAGAGGAAGCGGGGTGCACCAACCGTCCGATTCGCTTCATAATTCACGTGTACCACTTCAATATTCGTGTATATCAAGCGCACGAATCGTGAAGCGAATTGGACGGTTCCACGCAGACATCGGAACCGAGATTGCTTGTTTTTAGATTCACCGGAATTGAGATCATTAGTGAGTCTTCTTTTAGGGGAAGAAGTTCCTTGAAAGACGTGCCTTGAAGATTGCTTGTTTTTAGATTCACCGAGATTGACTCGATTGGGTCGATGGTGGTGTTTTTCTTTTCCAAATAACAGTAAAATTTCAGGTGTAAATTAAGTCCAGGGTTCAATAAAAATGAACACGATAAACAGGAATAAAAACTGAAGGCGTCAGTTAGAAAGAAAACCATAGAAGTATACCTCCTCTTCACAAATTTGAGCAAAGCTCTTAGTGCCAGAGGTATGCCGAGCCTTCATTGCACTTCGGCTTGCCTTACCAATAGCACTGCGTTTCTGCAACCGTAAAAAGGAAACAAAAATGGGTTTAAGTGCCATGTTGCACAGGTTGATTATGTATTTGACACGATACGAATACAAACAAATATAAAAATTTTGAAATTCTAAAATAAAATACATTTTACATTCAGATGTAAGCAAAAAGTATTTTTGGAAGAATATCATCCATAAATTTTGTTTCAAAGCACCAAAATGAACAAGCTTATAAATATGATATGTTTGTTCTTTTTTTTTAAAATATGTGTGTATGTACATGCATGTACAAATTAATTAATTAATCAAAGAGGTTAATTTGAGAAAAAAAAAACATCTGAAAATCAGATTAACAAAATTAACAGGGGGCATATTCAAACTTCTCTTTTTGATTATCAAAGAGGGTAATTTGAAAAGACAAAAAATCTGAAATCAGATTAATTTGTACATACATAGATATATAGTCTCTTTTCTCGTTTTTAACTAACTTGAACCAGACTCCTACTCTCTATAATAACACCTAGGATAGAAGGCGTTGTGGGTGGTCAATAGTAGGCCTCTGTCAAGTGATTATCTGTGGCTGTGATATGTGCATCCAAGGGTATCCTTGATCCATAGGATCTCGAAATCTATATAAAAGTTATTATGGAATAAAAGCTGGTTTGTCTGTATAGCTATCAAACCAGTATCTGTATCAGATGAATGTAGAGCAGCTATTTGTGCCTCTTTAGGTAACATAGATGTCCACAAAAGGATAGATATAAAAATGGCAAGGAAATATTCATCGAACCCCTTAAATAATCAAGATATCTCAAGGATTGTCGCCAAATGATGGTTGGGTTGCATTTCTTTAGAAAAAAATGACTATTAAGTTTATTTGGTATAAATAAATCTTCATACTTTGTGACATCTTTAACCCACTCTGACCCAAAAAAAACAATAAAAGGACATTGATTCACATGCCCTTTAGTATGGTTTTACCAAAATTTTCACAAAAGGAGCACCATTGCTGTCATACAAGATAATTCTTAGTTTTAACATAAATTGTTCTACCTGCCCTTCTTCAGAGCTCCAAAAATGAACTAAAAAGGGCCATTGCTCTGCCACTATCCTTCTGTCGATATCTGCCAGGCGGTCCCCATCATTATCATGAGTGTCATAGTGGAGCTGCTTCAAAGTGTATTTCCATCTAGTCCAATGTCTTCCTAATGCTCTCATAATATATTTCTTGTTAACTTCCTCAACCTTGAACTTTGACTGTATTAACAAATAAATAACATGTATAATATGACAACACAAAATCCAATCTATGTAACATTTTAAGGGAGAATTAACTATAATAAAAGAGGACTTTCCGAAGAGAGAGATTAATGTGTTTCAGTAACAACAATTGAAAGTTAGAACTATTCAAGTCAGATAATGAAATTACCAAATAAGGAAAACATAAAAGGTAAGGTTCACAGTTGATACCTTGATGAGGCACCACATTGTAATCTTGCAATTTTTTGGCACAGCCCTCCAGTCTATAAAATTCACCGGTGCCAAAGTGCCATCATGACTAATGGTGGACAACAATCTAGTAAGCATAGCTGCTTCTTTCCCAACAGGCTGCCCCAAATGGTTAAATTTTATTTCTACAGGATTATTGTCAGATAAGCTCCTGAGGTCAATGGGTCGTGTGGGGCCCCTTGCTCTCCTATGAGCCTCTAGTTTAAGTATAAATTATTTAATAAGAAAACGGTACAAACAGATCACTTTTGTTCTGCAACTCCCTTAAATCCATGTTAAATAGTTTTTATTTCTCAATAAACTTGTACCTGGAGTTGCACTAACTCTGTTACGTGCACCCGGTGTCTCCAAACTAGTCAACTCAGGCTCACTATGGCTAGAGTACTGCTCCGCAACATATGTTTCATCTCCTTCATCATCACTTAGTGCATCAACCTGGACTATGGCTACAGTACAATCGTCCGGACTTTGGTCCTCATGCGCATAGTGAACCGGGGTTGAGTCAGTAAGAGGTTGGTCTTGACTTGGGCTCGGATGCACATGCAAGCCTGAACCTGGGTGCACAGGTGATTCTGATCTTAAATCGGCGTGTAAATGCAACCCTGAACTTAAGTTTATGTGCGTGTCTGAATGCAAGTGGGTTGCGTCAGTAAGAGGTTGGCCAAAATCTGTAGAAAACAACTCGTTATCATGCATCGCACTATCTTGTGTTTCAAGTTGACTTCCATTATATTCACTTTGACCCGGTTGACTCTTATCTGATGAATATGTAACTGGCTTTTGTTCCTTTTTCTTCTTCTTTAGTGCTTTATTTCTGCTGTTGCATTTATCAGGTAATTTAGCCAATCGCGAGCTGCGCCTGAGAGTAGGCTCCACATCATCAGGAGAAGGAGCCGATTTGGTAAGGACCACTGGCTGCTTCTTTGCTCGCTTGCTTCGCTTTGAGGCAGGAGCTATAACCTCTTCTTCAACCTGATGGATCAACAAGAGACCAAGATAATTAGCATGTAAAGATTGAAGTTTAAAAAATAAACAAAGATCAACCGATATACCCACCCACAGTGACAAGGCCAATTATGTGGCTAGAGTAAGAATTCTTTATAAAGAAAAATAATGCGCACCTGCTCAACGTTGACAAAAGGTGGAATTGAAGGAGCTGGCAGACTGTCCTGTCGAGGAATAAAAAGACAATTTACAAAATGAGATAGCATGACCCTTATTGAAATAAAGAAAGATGTATTACATAAATTCTTTAGACATGCACATAAAAAAAAAGTACCTGTTCTACAGTAACTGTCGGAGGTCTGCTCGTGTTGGTCTGAACACATGGGGGGACAGGTGTAATTGCAGGAGGGGTGCTTGCATTGGCCTCAGTACTTGAGGGGACAGCTGTAATTGGAGGAGGGATGCTTCTGTTGATTTCAACGTATGAGGGGAACTACATATTCATAGAGATCAAGTAAGGTGACATAACTAAATATAGCAGGGGACTATGCTGAGCTATTTAGCTCAATATTCGATCAAACATTTGCATAAATCAAATACAGACACGAGTATGACACATACGATACATATTACAAACTCCAGCATGCCGGTCAAAGTATTTTAGCTTTAAAATTCTATAACAGATTAGGAATATTCATAAATAATAAATGCCAGAGTTGCCATTTAGAAACAAAAGCTGGAACGAATTCCCCTTATCATAGTACCGTATAGCAACTTGGCTAGCATCGACAAAACTGGTATTATGACCTGATATTGGAAAATACTGCTATCCGAACCAGATATTGTATACTACTGCAAGAAAACCAATGTGTAGGTACTTTTAGTATTCATTCCAGTATTGTTCTACTTGATTTTTAATCGCAGAATGTAGAACAAAAGACAAAAATCTCCCATAAATTTCTCCTGATCTCCAATAAATCTCTCAACATCGACACTTGGTTCTTCTTTGCTCAACAAAAGACAACTTCACTCTCCCATAAATACCTCTCAACATCAATACTTGGTTCTTCTTTACTCAACAAAAGACAGCTTCAATCTCCCATAAATTCGTAATAGCAACCCCACCCCCCACCCCCCGTTTTTTTTTTTAAACTCTACTTCCAAAAATATCAATCACAGTACAAAAATCTCACACCTGTATCTGTGGCTCGACATCCACCACTGGAGGCAACCTCACACCAGATGGTGTCAATGGCATAGCCTCAAAAGAAGCCCCAGACAGATAAGCCTTCAGCTTCTCGTGATCAACAGCCAATGCAACCCCGCATTCCGGACAATCAAACCTCGACAGCCCATAAGGCAAGCTCAAAATCACACCACAGCTGCCACACGGAAGCTGGATCTTGCTTGAATTGACACTACGTGTCAGAGGCAGCGCCTTGCGCTTGCGTGGCATCAGCTCAGGAGGTAAGGATTGAGCCGTGTGACAGTCCGGGCAAACAAACTCTGTTAGACCCGGCTCCACTTCTAGTATTACGCCACACCCGACGCATAGTACTTCTAGAGGCGGAGGGTATGGAACTGGCACCACTGGTTGTTGCGAGGTGATGCTTGCCATGGTTGTTTGAGTGGAGAGCGAGGAAAAAAAGGAGGGAGGAAAGGGTTTACCGGCGTTTCATTGGAGAAAGCGTCGAAGTTGGGGTTTGGTGAAATTAAATTTTGGGACAGGTCAGATCAGTTTGGTTTTCTACCGTGTAGAATTATATTTGCAGCGGTTTTCTTAAGTTAACACGAATCTCAAAGCTGATCCTATCATTTAAATAGTCACCAACATAACTTATAATTTTGACTAAGCTGGCGGTACCGCAGACTACACATACTCTTGAGAGCACCGAGTTGGTAGTTGGTACCGCAGACTACACATACTTTTTTTTTTTTCCCCTCAAATAAAAAAAAGTTGGTCTCATTACAATTGTACGGATTCCATGGGAGAGTAGCAGGCGATTTCTATTCGGACGGTTACGATCAATCCTGGCCATATATCTGTATTGCCGTACATTGAAAACATCATGATCCGAGTTTTAGATACCAAGCTGATCGTGGATAATTCTTTGGGCGGTGCTTGAGACGATTGAAATGGCGATTTTCGGCGATTAAAAAAGAGATCCAAAAAAGAAACAAAAAAGAAACGAAAATCAAAAAAAAAGAAAAAAAAGAGAGAAAACAGCAAAAAAAGAACCGATTGATGATGTCGGTCCAACAATTTCAGTTGGATCGACTTTCTCGCCAATTCGCTAAGCTCGCACTCGCGCAAAAGAAAGGCCCAGCGCCTCTTCAAGGCCCATCCATGGCGCCAGCTCACCCGAAATCTTACGCAGATGCCGTGAAACGCATTGCTGTTACTCAAGTGTGGAGATCGAAGGAGCCTCTCTTCCCTGCTGAGTCTAAAACCCGTGTGATTAGGCGTAAACTTGAGGAGCTCCGCAATAAATCCACACAAACCATCCCGATCTGCATCAGATGCGGTAGTGCGGGTCACCGAGCCAGAGACTGCCGAAATGCGCAATTATGCTTTCTCTGCAACAAATTCGGGCACAAATCAGTTCGATGTAGAGCATCCACCTCCGTTTTCCCTTTCACACCTCCACGAGTCATAGCGATTTCAACTTCAGAGCCGCCAGTACCAGCGATTTTCCCGATTCCACATCAATCGCCAAATCTAGATCTAGAGTCAGCGATACCACAGCAAGAGCCGCCGATGGCACAAATCCGAGCTTCCATGTCCCGCGCTCAGGTGATCCAATCTGCTCGCGCAACCGCTTCCCCTTTCCGAGCACCGATTCAAATTTTTACACCATCTCCAGGTGTTGAAGCTGCTGAGAAAGAATTTAAACAGAGTTTTATCCTTGATGATGTGGCGGCGTGGGGCCCCGAACAGGTTGAGCGTGTTCTTCACAGACTCTTTGATCAATACCAATGGCGAGTGGCCGTTTTTGATGAATTCCGCTATCTGATCAAAGCCCCTTCGATGAACTGGAAGCAAGCAACTGCCAAACGAGGGTTTCTGACTCTTGATGGAATCCAGTTCCCAGTAGTCGGCTGGGATCCAAGTTTGAACGAAGGTAAAAAACTTACTTCTATGTGGCTTCGGATTAGAGGCTTTGACCGGTACCGATGGGACTGGGTGGAGTTTGATCGTCTCCTCAACCCGTTTGGAGCGGTCGTCTTAGAGCTTGATCCGGTAACCCGTAACAAGTATGATTACCGGTTTGCTCGGGTCCGTGTTGGCGCTTGTGATCCCGCATTCTTCACCGAAAAGCATTGGATGATGACGCGAGACATAGCTGGTTATGTCTCATGTTTCGACCTCGATATTGAAGTCGAAACAGATCAGACCGAGAGTGTGAATGCTTGCCTGGCCCGGGCCCCCCTTTTCACTGTCAATAGGCCGCCTCGGGGGACAGGACAGACTATTAGGAGGGCTCCCCCTCCCCCTCCGACTGTGCCAGCTCCAACTGACACCGTCATGGATGAAGACCTGCTTGATGATAACACAGTGGATGATCGGCTTAAAGCCCCTGTCAGCTCGGGATGCAATGAATCTGATCCCCGTGACGGGCATTTCACTGAAGACTCGGACTCCGATCATGATCATTTCATGAAATCAATGCATAACTTGATCAATCGGGGCAACACCTCTGGTGATGGGCACAAAAAACCGAAAATTGCTAGTGGTCACCCTCCTCCTAGAACTAGTGGTTCCAAGACCCGATCGGGCCGGCAATTTTCACTGCTGGATAGCCCGAGCAGCCCTCACTCAAGAGGAAATTCCCATGGTACTGCATCTTCCCCAGCCCCCCCTTCTCTTCACTCATCTGATGCTCAAACCAGCACTCCGATACAACCAGAATCCTGGGCAGTGACTCAACCGCCAGCTACTCATTCTACTCAAACACCAACCCTCAGATCTGAAACTACCTCGCTGAAGAAGGCTACTAGCAAAGGCAAGCGGTCACTATCCAAGCTGCGCGTCCGCAATAACCGCAAGTGGAAAACAACTGCCAAAAAACCAGCACTTCCACCTCCTAAACCTCTCCAATTGACTACTCTCCCTACCACTGACGGGCTCAACCCCCCTCCTCCTGCTCGCACTCACAACAGAGGGATCTCGGTCAGGAAGATTCTTCGGCTTCAAGCCCAAGCTGATCCTTCATCCACACTTTCCAAAGCAAAAAAGAGAGCGATAGCACGAGCTGAAGGCAGTAACACTACTTCAGGTATCGCTCTGATTACTAATTTTCCATATACTAGACTCACTGTAGCGCAAGTTGATACATTGTTCCGTATATACAAAATCCAATTGGGCCTTAATGACCAAGAACAATTAGATATCATACAGCAGATTCAAACTATGGATAGAGTGTCTTTTGAAGATGTTGTACAAAATCTGATGGGTAGGACTAAAAATTTATCTGATACTCAACTCCTTATAGTTGAGCCTCACTCTTTAGGTCCTCATTATGCTACTGATTCACAATCCCAGGATATGCTTGATCGGGCTAATATAGTTTCTCCATGAATTTTCTTAATTGGAATGCACGCGGTCTTAATTCTTTTAGTAAGCGTCACATTTTACATGATAGTATAGTAGACCACAATATTGACATGATAGCAATACAAGAATAAAAAAAAGGAACATTTCTCTACTAGGATTCTTCGATCGATTTCATCTAAACTAGATATTTGGCATTGGCTGCCCTCTATAGGTAGATGAGGTGGGATTTTGTTTGGCTGTGATAGTTCTAAATTTCGATATATTTCTCATTCTATACATAGGTTTGCTCTAGATATCCACCTAGAAAATAAGGCTGATAACCAACTTTGGCAAGTTACTTTAGTATATGGTCCTGTTATTCGATATTTAAAAAAAGAACTCTGGAAAGAATTGGATGATATTAGGGGCTCACATAGCCATTTGTGGCTATTAAGTGGCGATTTTAATGTCATTAGGCGTAAATCTGAAAAATCTGGAAACAATTTTGATACGGTCACTAGTTCTTCTTTCAATTCGTTCATCAATAGACACAACTTGCTAGAACATCCTTTAGCTAATCGTAAATATACTTGGACCAATGGAAAAAATTTTGCACTCCTTGATAGAATTTTTACTTCTCTTTCTTGGGATCAGCAGTACCCATCTAGCTATATTCAGGACCTTAGTCGATATGGATCTGATCACTGCCCGTTATTATTCCAAATATCACCTGACTTAGATTCTAAGCATCATATTTTTAGGTTTGATCCTCTCTGGCTGGAACAACCTGATTTTATTTCACTTATTTCTAAATGGTGGTCTCAATATCATATTAATCCCCTAGATATTTCCAATAGCTGGAATAAAAAACTGAAATTTCTTAGGAAGAAAATTAGGGGATGGGCCAAAAATTTTTATGGAAAAAAGAAAAAGGATAAGAAATTTCTCTTAGCACAAATTAAAGAGTTAGAACATATTTAAGAAACTAGAAATTTATTAGAATCTGAAATCACTCAATGGGTCACCTATAGGGCTGATCTAGACGCTATATATCTAGAAGAGGAAAAATATTGGATACATAGTCCAAACAGAAATGGCTCGAAGAAGGGGATAATAATACCAAATATTTTCATACAATAGCCTCTCATCAGTCCAAAAAGAATAAAATTCTTTCTTTAGAAATAGCAGGCCACAAAGTTACTCATAAGGATACCATCCATCGTCACATTACCGATTTTTATAAGAATCTTTTAGGCATTCCGGGTGTCACTTGTGCACATTTAGCTCCTGATTTTTGGGATGACAATGATAAATTGTCCTCTTCTGAACAGTCCTCCCTTGAACTTTCCTTTACCTTGGAAGAACTTAAAAGTGCAATTTTTGCTTGTGAACCCAATGGTGCTCCTGGACCAGATGGGTTCACTTTTAAGTTCTACCAAGCCTTTTGGATGACTATTAAGGATGATCTTTTACTCTTATGTACGCATTTCTATAATCATTCCACTAGCTTGCATAGTTTAAATAAATCAATTATTTGTTTGATTCCAAAAGAAAAGGATGCTCACCAAATATCTAAATTTCGACCAATCAGCTTGGTCAATTGTAGTTTCAAGATAATTTCAAAAATGCTGACCTCCAGATTAGAATCTATCATGCATCGAATAATAGACTCTAGTCAGACCGCTTTTATCAAAAATAGGTATATTCTTGACAATGTCATCTTAAGCCAAGAAATTATCCACCATTGCCAAGTTAATAAAGAACAAGGGGTAGTGGTTAAAGTTGATTTTGAGAAAGCGTACGACAAAATAAATTGGCAATATTTACTAGACATACTATCTAGTCGAGGATTTGGCCTCAAATGGATCACTTGGATAAAAGAATGGCTCCATAGCTCTCAGTCTTGTATTAATATAAATGGGGAACTTACTCAATATTTTTATTGCAAACGAGGGGTCCGCCAAGGCGACCCTCTCTCTCCCTATCTCTATATCTTAGCAGCTGATTCTCTTAGTAAGATATTTCAAAAAGGCCGATACTCTGGGGTTATTCAGGGATTAGGCCCTCCAATTTTAGATAATCATTCTGTCTCTAATTGTCACTATGCCGACGATACGATCATATTCCTTAAGGCTGATGCTCAAAATATTGAACATGCTTGGTGGATACTCTTAGCATTTGAAGCCCTCTCAGGGATCAAAATGAATTATTCCAAAACAGCCATGTACCCTATCAATACTAATGAGCTCGAGTTATTAGCTCAAAATTTCAGATGCTCCACAGCCCAGTTCCCTATCCAATACCTCGGCTTACCATTACACACCCAAAAAATGACCAAAACAGATTGGATGTTTCTCATTGATAAAGTAGAAAAGAAATTGCAAAACTGGAAGGGCAGTTTACTTTCCTTAGGAGGAAGATTGACCCTCCTGAACTCAGTCCTTTCAGCGGTACCATTGTATACCCTTTCTATACTTAAGATTCCTGCTCATGTTATTCAAGCTATCGATAAAATTCGTCGTAGATTTCTGTGGCAAGGTGCCAGCCCCACTAAACGAAAATATACCTTAATATCTTGGGAAATCTCTTGCTTTGCAAAAGAATTTGGCGGTTTAGGCATTCTTAATTTGAAACATATGAACCTCTCTCTCCTAATGAAATGGTGGTGGAAGTTTCATGACACTAACTATCAAAGTACTTGGAAAGACATCATTTTAGCTAAATATTATTCTGACGCATGTCGCATTCCCTATTCTGCTTTCTGGTTAGCTATTACAGCACTTGACCCCTTAGGTAGAGTTAGTACATCATATACTCCAGGGCTTCAGACCTCTGTACTTTTCTGGACAGATATCTGGTACCAATCATGTTCCATGGCTTCTCGATTCCCTCATCTCTTTGAGATATGCTCTACACCTGACATCTCTTTACAGGACGTTATTCACTCACAAGGGCAACATATTAGATTTCGTAGGCATTTTACCGAAATACTCTATAGAGAATGGTTAGACCTTTTACTCATTATTAGTCAAACTTCTTTTACTCATGCTCACGATCAATTGTGTTGGAGATGGGAACAATCTGGAAAATTTACAGTTCGGTCTCTTTATAAAATGCTTAATTACAGAGGAAAACTTCCTCATCAGCCTTTATTGTGGTGGACACTTCCTATACCTTTGAAAATACGAATTTTTATGTGGCTTACCCAAAAAAAGAAAATTCTTACTAAGGATAAACTGACTAAGCGCGGATGGACAGGGCCCACTACTTGCCAATTCTGTAATCAAATTGAGACTATGGATCATTTATTTGTTCGTTGCTCACTTGTCAAGCAAGTCTGGTTTTGGTTGGGCGCCTGCCAGCATCTTAGCCCTACTTGGAATAAGCTTTCTGACATCCTTCTTTTTGCAAATCAATTACCAACTCATTCTAAAGTTGGCTTCTTATTAATTGTTAGTGCGGTTTGTTGGACTTTGTGGAAACACCGAAATGATCTCTGTTTTAATAATTTTGCCATTAAAACACCACGACAACTCATTTTTCTCATTATCTCTTTGATTCACTATTGGACAGGTCACGTGACGCCCAAGATAAAAGCTGAAATAACACTTTGGCTGCCGGTGGATACAGATGCAATCCCTATCAGCATTTGGAGCCCGAATGATGAAGATCTGATGTTGGAGGCCGAGGGCCAGCTTGTGACTTATGGGGACAACATTACAGCCGATGATTGATCAGTGGCATTTTCTGTTTTTCGTTTTACAAAGATTTAGTTATACTTTTCTTAGCCCCTGTGTGTGGCTTTATTTCAGTTCTGCTGTGGTCCCTTTTCTATTGCTGGTTAGAGCTGATCGGCATAATATACTGTGAGATTTTCTTGATTGTTGGTTCTGTACCTTAACAATTTTCAGTAATGAAAATGGGCGTATGCCTTTTTACTCAAAAAAACATCATGATCCATATTGCTTAAGAGGAAAAAAGCGGCGCCGCTTAGGACATGGCGATGCAGCCTTCCCACCTCCTCACCTCTACCACTCCGCTCTACTCTTTCAATCAGTTCGAGCAGGTATTTCTGTTTAGTGAATCTGTTAACCGCTTTTGTGTTTTTATCTAATGAATTTGTTTGGTACTGTTTGGTCTCTTTTGTCATTTTAGGGAGTTTTATTCTTTAAGATAAACGGTTTGTTTTTTCTTCTTCTATCTCGTGTGTGCTCTTTTTCTTCTCTCTGATAATAATGAAAGAGTAGATGGAACGAGTTGTAAATATAGTTATTAATATTATATGTATGGTGGTGTTGTTTTGTGTTTGTTGTCTATTTGTGTTTCGCTTTTTCTTTTCTCCTCTTCTTGCTCTAATAAATTTTTCTGGCTTCTGGCGGCTCTTCTTCTGAAAGATGACAGTCCTGATTCAGTTGATTTAGTTCATAATTCGGTTTGATTCAGTGTCTTCTCGGTTGCACACTCCTATAAGCGGTGACTGTACTGATCCGGTTGATTCAGCTTCTGGTTCGGTTTGATTCAGTGCCTTCTCAACCGTGCACAAGAAAGAATTTAATACGGTGTAGTCTGCCAGAAGAAACAAAGACAAATATGCGCACTGTGGAAACAGTTACTAGGTTCCTATCATTACAACTCTTATCATTACAATCAAGCAAGAATGATCAAATTTATATTCATATGATACACATATTCCCTGTGTGTGTTTGTTTGTTTACAGCTGAATGTTTTTGAAGACATTCGTTATCTAATATCATGTAACAGCTAACTTGTAATTTCTTTGAGTTAATGCCATTGCGGATTTCAACCAAAAAAACATCGTGATCCGATCTGGACCGTCCGATTTGTATGGACGGTGCGGAGAGCACTCAGCGCTGCCGCTTTGCTTGTTGAATCAAACGAAGCTAATTGGGCTAGAGCCCAGTGTAGTTCTCCAATCCAGTTTACAATTGGTTCAATTTATGGCCCAAAAACTTTCAAAATTTACAATTTTCTAACACCGCCGACTAGATTTCTAACTCTTCTCCACTACATTATCTGTGGCAGGTACGGACCGTCACTAGTGCACCGATTCACCGGCGCCTGGCACCCACGCATTTGTCCAGTAGCCAGTCCTTGTTCAATTCTACTGCTGTATGTCTGCATCCACATAAAAGTTGACACGTCACATCGTGGATTTTGCAGTAAATGAAAATGTACAAGTCCAAGAAATTCTTTTAATCCAATTTGAACCATTCAAATTTTTCCATACACGAATCTCAACAAAAAAATTCACGCACGATCTCAAGAAAGATCAACGGTTTGGATATGAATAACAGGTTACCGGTGCCTATTCGGGGATGGCGCAGAGGCCAGTGTTATTTGAGAGTCGTGCAGAACGTATTTGAACGGTTGAGATTTCCAAAAAAGGCGCGCAAAATATGAGATATCTCAGAGGATGCGAATTCGAATTTCTGTGTCGGTTTGTCTACGTTTGGTCACTTTTTCAGTTTGTGTCTTGACAATATGGGCCCACTTATCTCATTATCCTTCAGTTTAATACAAGCCAATAGAGGCATGACACCTGTCCTAACTATTCCTCTATCAAGAAATCATTACTGGCCCATGCCTTTCCAGCCACAAAAATTGAGTAGAGAAATAGGAAAAAAAGAAAGGGGTCAAAAGAAAATTCTAAAAATTACTCAATCTCTTCTCCGTTCCCCACACCTCTCTCTGACTACCTCCAGCCGCCACGTCTGCGCAAGAACCCGAGGCCATAGGTTGTCGTATGAGAGAAGAGGTGGCGCATGAGCATGCAACGAGGCCATGAGAGATGAGATTTGGATTTTAATTGAGAGAAAGAGAGAGTAATGGTGTAATGGTGTAATGGCCTGTAAGAATGCATTCAATGGCTTCTCTTTTAGTGTAGCTTCTTCTTCTTCCTCCTCGTCTTCTTCTTCTTCAGTGGCTGGTAGGAGGAGAAAGGGATGCATCTCTGTTAAACCTCTCATGGCCATGAATTATGACGGGAGAGACTTCTATCAATCTCTGGTACCTAACACATTTGTTCCTTGACTAGAATTTCACGCTATATTTTTATTTGGCATTGTCTCAAATCTTAAATTATGCAATTTCACCTGAAGAATGTCGATTTTAGGAGGAGAATTGTGGGCTGGAATAAATATATAGGTTCTACTTGCTCAAATTTAAACCAATATGTATATGATAACTACAAATAATAAAATTCTTGGACTAAAACGAAAAGAAACTTCTTAATTTGTTCCTATTGTTGTATGGATTGTCGAAATTGCAACAAAAAGAAGGCATAAATAAATTATAGGTCTATATATTACTTGATTGTTTTTTTCATTTTTATTTGAAGCACCATAGATTAATTTTAACAATCATTACAAAATATCAGGCAGCAAGGCTGTTGGGAACCCCGACAACATTTGAAGCATCAAAGCTGAAAGTAGAATTTAATGGGGAAGAGGTCAATAAAAAACCCTTCTGTACCAGTCCTCGAGCTTACACCCTCACACACTGTGACTGGACTGCCAATTTAACACTAGCTGTGTCAAATTCTATTAGCAGTGAACAGGTACGTATCTAATTTTGGTAATTTATTCATAAATTTATCCAAAATTTGGTGGAATATGAGTGAATGGATTCAATTCCGGTCCCACTTTTGGCCAAATCACTCTCCGTAAACTATAAGTTCTGCTCACAGAGTTAAAACCATATTAAATGGATCAGTCTTCTATCTGTGATGTTTTATTAACTACTCATGCCCAATTCTTTCACAAATCCATCTTGATATTAATTGAGATGCAAGACTAGTTGTGCTCAGGAAGAATAGATGGCATACTTGTACAGTGGTACCGATTTGGACCATTTGGTACCTATTCACTTCTGTTGTTGGTTTTGAGCAATTAGCGACTCCACTATTTTCACGAAACCCAAATTAAAAAAAAAATCATTTTGGAATACATGACTGGTTCTGTGCTGGATTAGTACAGAAGTGGTATCTATTTTCTCTCTTTTGCCTTAGAATGTGCCGATAAGCAACAATGGTGATCAGTACATATATATAGTATGAAAAGTTTTATCAATTTCTCATCATCATTTTTTTTCACAATTCTAGTTGCAGAGTTGGAGAACAACATTGCAGAGAGATGATGTAATGGCTGAGTGGAAGAAAATGAACGAAGAAATGTCATTGCATGTGCATTGTTATGTCAGTGGTGCAAATTTATTGCAAGATCTAGCTGCTGGTTTTAGATACTTTGTCTTCACAAAAGAACTACCCTTGGTACGTTGCTAGGTTTTACAATTATATTATCTATAGTTTAAAACAGTTGTGTATCCAATTTGATGAATTTGAAAAACGATAAGTCACCCATCTAACGGTGTATATAATTAGCAATTCAATTTCCCAATATATGATTACCAATATATCCCTTCTCTTTAATATAAACCCTTTTCCAAATCCATCATACATTATGTGCTTTGTATCTGGTAGGTTTTGAAAGCTGTGATATATGGAGATGCAGCACTTTTTAAAGAACATCCCGAGTTGATGGATTCCAAGGTTTTTGTGTATTTCCATTCTAATTCAAAGAAATATAACCGGATCGAATGCTGGGGCCCACTTAAAGAGGCCACCAAGGTATGAATCAGATCCTTCTTAAAACAAAAGAATAATTTCTTTGGGTAACTAATGGCACCAAATTTTTCCAATTTTTTTTAATTCTGGTAAACAGCCTCCACAAAACTTTCCTTTTAGTGATCATTCTCAATTAAGCTTAGATTTGTAACAGTTAACGCAATTGTGGATTGTACTTGGTGAAGTTAACTTTTCTAAAAATGACCAAAAAGATAAAATTAAACTGTGATTGAAATTTAAGAATAATGAAAATTATTAACTGTCACATTGTTTGTTTAAACAGAGAACACTTGATGACCGATCCGATGGCTTACAACGGGCGTTCACAGAAAAGGTTAAAAAAATAGTTATTCCTGGAACAATCCTTACTGCTGCTTTAGTTACCCTTCTCCTATGAAATTTACAAGTTTACACTGACAATATATATTGGTGTAAGTAGCATTTACTTCGGAGAAGAAATTTATACAGTCCATTCTTTGATTTAATGTTATTTATTTATAGATGGGCTTGTATTTCAATTGTTACTTTTCTGTTACGAATTGTACATGGGATTATTAAAGTACAAATTGTACAAATTTGTTCTGAAGTATATATGTGTTGTTCTTTTCTATTTTTTTCTAATCTCAAAGAAGTGCCAATATTATGACATAATGTAATTTGTTTATAGCTAGACTCTTCTACGTCTCAGGCTACAAAAATGCAATAACAGCCTTAATAAAATTTTGTATTCTTATCATTTTATTTGAATGCATCATATTTAAATGATGAACGGCATATTTATCATTTTATTTTATTTTATTTTTAATTTAGATAATTTTGATAATGATATATTTTGAAAATATTTAAAACTATATTATAAAAATAGACAGTCCATTATGTAATCATATCAGAGGTGTGCATGTGTGTTTCTAGGCATTTGTTATACATTGTTTATCTCTGATATAGAGCTTCTTGTTTTTGTACATTTATGTATTTTCCCTAGATACATTTGCCGAAATTTTTATTTATAACATTTAAAAAATAAACCAAATAACCATCGTTTGAAGAGATTTTGACTTATAACACGGCCGCACCAGCATTCTGTAGACTTATTTCAGCAGGGCCACAGAATGCCGATGCGGACCCATTTTTTTTTTTTTCAAAACTTTGAGATATCTGGAGTGCCTATCGAGATGCAAGGCACATAGTATTAAAAAAATCTCATGACTTCATGAAAGTGGTCAAAGCTAAATTCATAAAAGAGGTCAAAACTATGCACGTGGTGCCATTTATAACACCAAAACAAAAAAAAAAAAAATACATCTTGGATCCGCATCGGCATTCTGCGACCTCGCTGAAATGGGTCCGTAGAATGCCGGTGCGGTCGTGCTAGAAGTCAAAATCCCACTAAACGATAGTTATTTAGTTTATATTATTTTTAAGAATGTTATAAATAAAAGTTTCGGGTACATTTGATCCTAAAATCAAGGGGCTTTTTAAAAGACGTCAATCATGCTTCCAATTAAAAATGAAATCTTATTAAATTATAGGATGGTGGCAATCATGTTCTAGAATAATTATTAAATTTCATGGCTACCAATCCCAATTGTGACCTAATAAAAGGACAAATAGTTTGCAGTTTAATCCAAAAAAAAAATGAAAAAGAACCGGAAACTTTTCTGGCGTTGAGATTTGTGTCAATATTTTGTGTGATTAAAGTTACTCTGGTTATTCAATTATATTTTTACATGAGCCTTAACTGATTTAGAGAACAGGTGACGAAAAAATAAAATTTGAGCACAACGCTGGTAATTTGCAATGTTTAAACAATTTACTGTAAATTAAATTTGACACAGTTCATAAAGTACCATCAAAACTATAATTATGTCACCTCTTTGTTGCGAGTTTGCGACCCACATATATATTATGCAGTCCGTAACATAGAGTATAACCTTATTTGTGTCTAAATTTCTTCATATTTGCGCACACAATTTTCAAACAACGGCAGTAATCTAATCTCAACACAAAATATAAATTTAAATACAAGAAAAATATGGCAAATTCCGAGTAAAAATCATACCCAAATTATATGTTTATTTCACGCTTGTCACTTTTCATATTTAGGTGTGCAAGACAATTTTTGGAGCAAAATTTGAAGATTTTCCCTCTTAAAATCTTGTTTTTTTTAAACATTTATTTTATTTTATTTTTATTTAAATAGTAAATTGGTTAGAGGAAGTTAGATAGTTGCAATGAATAATGAGATCAAATACGAACTAAGTAAATTTGGAAAGATGTTCTAAGCATACGTACTTTTGATTAATAATCCTTAGCAATATACAAAACTTATTGGATCTCTCTCCTTTTTTTCCAGACACTGTTTTAAGTGGCTAAATAAGGATTAAAATATACCCGACCCACATGCCTCAAGTCAGGACAGAATCAAAATTTCAAACTATGCGTGTCAAATGTTAATAGAGGTCAATCATATAAATTTTTCATGCTGAGTATGAGGATCAATTTTACAATATCCATAATATTTTATTCTAAAATATATATAAAAAACCACGTATAAGCACTATAATTTTGAAAATAAATGAAATCAATTGACTCTCTTATCTCTTACTAGATTCACCTCTATCTCAAGCCCTCACAAGCCGAGATGGAAGATTTTTAGCAAAGAGACAAAATTTTAGAATGAGGTTAACTCAATAATTATTTTGAATATTAAATATCTTTTATAATATTTTTATAAGAAAAATATAGAAATAGATGTATATTTGGAAAAAAAATTTGGCATGAGACATAATTTTATAATTTTTAAAATTGTAAGTATACTTTTATATTTTTTTCTGAAAAAAATATATAAAATTTGAAGAATATTTTTGAAATTTTTTCCGCCACTGCTCGTGAGGATATGAATCTAATTTTACTGGGCTACTCTAGACCTCTTATTTATTTATTTTTCTTTTTTTTATTATTTGGGTTCTCCCTCAATTTTGCTTGGTCTTAATGCAAAGTTCTGAATAAAACCTTAAAACAATGTATAGGTGAACGTCTCTAGCAATTATATTGTGTAAATAGACTTCACAAAGCAAATTCATTAAATTAGTGATTATTTTTAAAATAAAAAAATCGTAAATTTAATTAATAGTGTCAGATAAATACCGTGTTATATGTATAATGTCAGATAAATTAGGCAAAATCCGAAAATAATTTAAAGAGGTATGAAAAAATTAAGATATAATACGGATATATTGAGAAACTTGTTACAATGCGATGGACCATTTTGAAAATCGTTCACAATTTATAAAATTCATGATAGTTAATTAAATTGAAAATCGTCCATTTTAAAATTAAACAGTTCAAAAGTTTCTAATGACCTTTCAAAATTGAACTGTTTAAAGTACAAACGGTTAGATTATAAATATATATTTCCAAATTATAAGAATCACAGTTTGATCCTACATGCCCATATATCTATGACTATGACTATCCAATTAAATTAATTCCGTACTAAAAAAAGGGAGCCAATCAAGCAAATCTTAATCCTACTGTTAGTACCTTTTTCAGGTATTATAACCACATGTAACCCAAACAATAAAAAGTGCCCCCTCAAAAGTCTTCCAAAATATCTCATTGGTACCCCTAATTAAGGGGCGCTTTAACCCTTTTTGTTGTTTAATTATACAATGTGGAGCTAGTGCTTAAAAAAGTTATAAAATCACATGACAAAGATCATGCAGTTGTGAATCATCATTGCATGCACAATATATCCGTTGCGCAACGGTTCTTTGTTTGCTTTGCATATACTCCCCGCCGCAGCAATTTAAACTTTTTCACATAATTTCTATGATGAGAAGAAATGTTGCACTCATTCCATTTTTGTTTGGTTATCTGTGGCACTTTCCATGTGTCAATCTGTGTGTCAATCTGTTTGTTTACTCAGGAGTCAGGATGCCGTATATCTTAATTAATTGAAGCAAATAAAAGAGGAAGAACGAGTTTACTTGGAATAATAAATGCTTATATAGTCTTTAGAAAAAAAACAATATATTTATTGGCTATTGATTTGTGTACTATACAAATTTTCAACTGTTGAAAAGTATATATTTCAGAATAAAAAAATGAAATAATGTCAAAGAAAAGAATATTAAAGAAAGCTTGGTTCTTTTGTTTTTTCACCTTATAAATATTGAAAATTTCCCTAATGATGCTTTTAAAAACATCGGAAATTCATCTAATGTTGCTCTCAGCTCTCGTAAATCACATAAAATTCATTAATTTGATGGAAAAATAGTTCATAATACTTACAAATTTGTTTAAAAATTAATTTTATTTTAAGAGATTTTACTTTTAAAATATTGTCAAGGTCATATCCCCTTGTAAATATGTAACGCCATACGGCCAAACAATTAGCATCGATGTTCAAAATTGAAAAAATATTTGAGAATGGGAGAGTCATATATTAATTATAAAAAAGTAAACATAGCCGTTTCTAGTATCAGAAGGTGTAATATTTGAAAAATAAATTTCAATTAAAAAGAAGAGAAGAAAATATTTCAATACAATACTATGCATTGACCTTTGCCACTTCTTCATTGGCCATCTATATCTTCTCTTTCTTCTCTCCCTCCTTCCACTTTCTAATCCCTTTTGAATATTTCAAGAGAGAGAAGATCGTATTCTCTCTTCCTTCCATTCTTCATCTCCTAGAGAGAGAGAGAGAGAGAGAGAATGGGTACATGTGGAAGCAAATGCTGCTTTGATTCTCCAATTCCTTCCATATCTGACCCAGAGAGCCCCCATGAGAAGACTGTTATCTCCTTTGATTCTCCTTTCACCACACCTCCTCCTCCCAAGGGCCCTTTTTCAGAAAGCCCCAAAAATCATTCCAAATTTCAAATACACCCCTGCCCCCCTATCCCCTCTTCCTCTTCTACCACCCCAACCTCTTCTTCCACCATCTCTACTAGTACAATCACCACCATTTCTAATACCACCACAAGCTATTCCTCCTCTTATTTCACTGACAATTCCTCTGATTCTCGACCAAACCATTCCAATTCGACATATCGACCACCAAAGAAAAAATCATTTTCGAACGATTTTTTGTTGTCATGTGTTGAGAATTCAAACATAGTGATCCTTGATCCAATCAAAGGGATTAAAGAAAAACCAGTAGCACCAGAAGTTCTAATTACACCATCACAGTATCTGTCTAGTACCACAAGGGGTAATACAATATCATCACTAAGGCAACGCACAAACACAAACACAAACACAAACACAAACACAAACACAAGCATGAGAATCAGCCAATCAAACAATGCCAAGCGAGCGCGATCTGTGTCACCGGCGAGTCGGACCGGGCACAAGGTTATCAAACCCGACCCGGTTTCATGGAACCCGGTAAGTTCGAACTTTACTAGACCAAGAACTGCGGAGCATCAATCGCCTAAACGAAGACCGGTAAACACACAAAGAGGATCATTAAATGCCTTAGCGGGTCCAGTCTCAAGACCCGGTACTGCAACTAAGAGGGATCGGAAGGCACCGACAATGGAGAAGGAGGTAAAAGAAAGACTAATAGATGATGGAGAGGTGGTATCTATAGAGAGAGCAAAAACACCACCACCTCTTGTAGAGGATTTGAATAACCCTCTGATAGCCATGGATTGCTTTATTTTTCTATAATAAGTAAGGTGTGATTATTTTTCATTATAGGGTGTTAATTGGTAGTTTACAATTATAGTGTATGATATTGTTTGTTTAGCTTGAAACATAAGATTGTTTATGTTTTGCTTGGTATTTCATGACCAAATATTTGGTGGTCAATTCGAGAGAAATTAAAGAGGTGTCTGCTTTGATATGTATCTAATTATTTTTTTTATTTCGAAAGATTATTTGTTAGGATATCTTATTTTTAGGTTGTTAATTATATTTGTAAATTTGACAGGTAGACATGCTTTCTATTTTTTTTTATTTGTAGATGATTAGTTTATTTAATTGGACATGAAACGCATTTATTCCTTCCAGATACATTAAATCTCCACGCAAAAGGCTGGGCTGCATTTCTAATTTCCTTGAAAAAGCAAAATCTTCCATCCCCAAAATTTAGATTGGTGCTTGAAGAACCGATTTTTTTAATTATAACATTAAAAAAATATTACATCCATAGCATCATTTTTACAAAATGTTCAAAACTAATTAGGTCACAATAAATCATTACAGCCCAAGGACTAGAGTCAAATCCAGTATGATTGGGCTCATTGCTAGTGAACCGTTAAAATGTATTACGGTCTTGTTATTTAGACATTTGACAAAAATAATGCTGCATATTTAAATTTATTTATTTATTATTGGTGAACCCTTCATTTTCTTGGACAAATATGCAAATCGCAACAGTTGGTTTGGGACTGGTGCACAGTACTTAATTAGAGCTCAAGTTGCAATAGCCCTTCATTTTCTTTTTGAGAAAACAATAGCCCTTCATTTTCTGGCAATCAGGCATTCATTACTACAAAATACAAATGGATGGATTGAACATCATCTGGATTCATCTGTTACAGCATCTCTAACCTTTAGTGTAGCGGGTTGATTATGTGCTCCTTTTTTTCCTAAACGACCCGTTTCCGTTTTCTTCTCATACAGTTGGAACCCATTATAACCTCTCCAGATTCTGTGAACTGACTCCATATACTTGATCATTGTCACCCGTGTCTGAAACGACTCCATATATTCGGGGATAACATAATATTTCTGTATAGATCCGGACCATCTGATCAGACCAATCCAGCTCAAAAAAGAATGCATGGAGTCCTTTTAATATTCTTGTGGATTCTGATCGGACGGTTCAGATCTAAACAGAAATATTCTATTACCTAATTAATTAGATGATACGAAGAGCAAAGCTAGTGTGTGCGATACTCACCAAGTTCTGACTTAGTGAGCATAAACTTCAAAATCTGTCGAATTGATTTCAAATAACAAATTCAAACCGTAAAATCTGATCTACTTTACGAGTGATGTGTATACATGCGAAATTTTTAAATTTATTTAGTATAAAGTCAAGCGGTCAAAAAATAAAGCTATAAGAGTTATTTTAATGCATTGATTTTTCATTATTTTTTTTACCGCTTGATTTCGTAGTTTGTACTATATGAATTTGAAAATTTGAAAATTTTGCATGTACACTCATCACTCGTGAAGTAGATCGGTTTCAACAGTTTAAATTTGTCATTTAAAATCAATTCAATAGATTTTGGAGTTATACTAACTAAGGTTTTTTTAGCATAGCACACACTAGCTATGCTCTTATTAAATTCATTTGAAACACCCTCCCCCCATCGAGTTCGGATCCTTTGCATTACCTCATCGTTTGAGTTTAAATCCGCGCCAGCCGATCAAAATTCGGGTAAAAGCCTGCAATGCACAAAGTCTCTTTTAAAATTCATGCTAATATATAACAAACGGACTTATCCATTTTCAGATATATTTGGTTTCAATATGAAATCGGTGGAAATCTTCACTATTATTCAAAAATATATATATATATATAACAAACGGACCGGATTCAAGAATGAGGTAGCTTAGGTGATATGAATCCATCACACTGAAAATTGAGGGAATGTAGGACTAATTTGAGGAAATAATGAAAATTGATTCCACGTGGGGACCTGATGGAGAATTCACATCACCTCGGGTTATCTGACTCAAGAAAATTACGATCGAACGGTCCATTTAACATGACATGAATCTCAAAACAGACCCCTTACAGTCTCAATAGGCACCGGATTGAATTTGGCCCAGATAGAATTAATCTGACTCGGCCGTTCCAATTTGCTTGATTCAGGTAACTGGCAGGATATGTACCCTGATGGATGGGAGACAAGTTTACAAGTATAACCAGTCTCTACTTCGATTTTGGCCATTCAGAAATAAAGCCTTTATACTCAAGTCAAGGCCGACAAAATATGATGGCGTCCAGAAATCTTTTTCATTCTGTTAGCGTCAGAAATAGCACTTAATTCTTTAATTCACAGCCCCGACAAGATTAGGATCAAATGTGCGCCAGTCCGTATGCACACTGGAAATGCTCTTGTTCATGATATTCTTTTAATACGAATATTATTATTACCTATGGAAATAACAATTGTATATAAATAGCAAAATAGCAAAATAGTCTTTTATTAATTTGTGTAGTTTCTGATTTTTCTTTTATTTTTTACTAATGTTTTTCAAGAATTTTTGCGTCAAAAACTCTGTGACTAGGCCTGAAGTGGATTGAAATAGAGGAACATGTGGGTCAATAGTATATTTATCTTGAGGAGGAATCCACTTACACCCAAATTGGTGACACCCAATTACAATTAACATTTTTAAAGTCCAAACAATCGATTCAAACCGTTCAACATGATAGATATATTAAAATATGCTTGGAGATCAAATTTTACATTTTAATTTATTTTTTACTATTTATTAAGTATTTTACAAAACTGTTATTTTCAGACCATTGAATTTTGTACCCATCTTAATAAGTAGTAAAAAGAAAATTCAAAAATTATAAAATTTGATCTCCAAACATATTTTAATATATACATCATGTTGAACGGATTGAATCGACAGTTTGAACTTTAAAATTATAAGTTGTAATTTTGGTGTCACCAATTTTAGATGTAAGTGGATCCCTCATTTATCTTATAACCCAATTGTGCGAGTTCACATTTGTTGCCATAATAACAAAAGACTGAGGCGTTTGATTTCAATCATAACATAACAAGTATTGCAGTTGACTTGCAACAAATCTTACAAGCATCTGTTCTTACATAATTTTACCCCGACCAAGAATCCAAATTGTCATCTGTTCTTACATAATTACACCAACATTTTCAGAGCAAAAGCTGAAAGATCCTACTAACAACTTGAAAATCACAATTTTCTGATCAATGTCTCAACTCTGCTTCAGTAACTATATTTTCATCTTGATCACTATTATGGAACGCACCTTAGAATCGACTGGTTAAGGCTCCTGGAAGAAAGGATGGTTACGAACCTCGCAACCATATACTGTTAAGCCAGCAAACCCTTTAGTAATTCGGTCAGAGAAGCCCTTAATTGGTGTACTGTACAATACCTCGCAACCATATATACTGTTAATTTATTCATTCCAAAATAAATCACAATTAAAGAAATGGTATTTGATTGTTATATGAGATAACATTATATAACATAAGGCAAGAAAACTTAAAAGTGATGGAGTTTTTATCTTTTGAAATTAGTGGCCATTAAAACTTGACTTCAATCTTAGCTATAGGACCAATTTTTTTATACAATTTTACCATAATTTGATTTTACATCAGAGGTTGTTAAATGTGTACACAGAATCTGGATACACTCCAAAGCAAAATGTAGTTAATGTGCAATTTTGTTACACAAGCCAACATTTAAAGCAAAATACACGTCAAAGTAATTTTTGCAGCTAGGCCCTGTTGGTTTTGAGAATTTACAAGAATGTATAAAAAAAGGAAAACATAAACCAAACCTTCAGTTTGCCCAACCGTTTGACAGATTCCATATCCTCGGCCAACACAACAGATTGTGGCCAATTCAATTTTTCCCTTAATTTCTTAAAGAACTTCAGAACCTAAGGACTGCACAATGTCAAATCAATTTGCATTAAAAGTAAAAACTATGAAAAATGATATTTATGAGAGAAAGTATGTATTATGAGAAAGATCACCTTGTATGGCGAATCATGTGTCTGGGTATGGGGCCAACACACAATCATAAGTTCATCCAAGCCCGGTCCAAGTTCAAGAAATTTAGGATTGGACTTTGTTTACTCCAATATCTTATACAAAATAATTACTTTCAAAATTTTGAGTAGACCAATGACATTGCTAATTATGGATATCATGTGGAACAGATAAATAAGTCTCACAGAAATAGTATCCAACCCACAACTTCTAAAGAAAATGAAACAATTAATAGTTTGGTAGTTCACACAAATTGTCCAATGATAGTCATGCATATGTTAAATAAGTTCATTATTTTCATATGGTTAATATCTTGAAATTTGAAACACGCATTATTGTTGTACTTGATGTAAAATCTGTTGAGAGGTCATTGCAATTTGACAAGGGAAATAATATCATCCAATTGCAGTGGTCTATTGGCAGCTGATTTCCTTTGGTTATGTTGAGAACTAAGTAGGATTAGAGATTAATAATAACTTCAGAAATACCATTAAAGTTTTAATTCATCATAGGCTAGTTTAGAAATTAAAAGGAGCAACTAAATTTGGTATATATAGTTACTCAACCTTTATTCCCTTTTAGAAAGTTACTGTTTATTTTTCCAACAGCTCTTTTACTCTATAAGCTATACAAGCTCTCTGTAAAGAACAACTCAATAAGATTTGCAATAATATAATAGATAAGGATACGGTATGATCACTATCCGATCCACATCCGACCGTTTACACCCCTACTGTCTATACATAGTGCATATTGGTCTGTACTATGAATCAATATCTCAATTTTCAAAATTCAAACAATCGATCAGAATTGTTTAACGTGATCTCTATATGAAAATGTTCCATGTAGATCAAATTTATATTATTTAGAATTTCTTACTATTTTTTTAATATGTAGAAAATAACTTGATCTAAAGATTCTAGATAATTCAAAAGTACTATTTTTCTACCTGTCTAAAAAAATATGAAACTAACTTATAAAAAATAAAAAATTTAGTATGCAAGGTCATTTTCATATAATTAAAAATCATATTTAACGGTTCAGATCGACTATTTGAATTTGAAAACAAAAATATTGATTCGTAGTACATACCAATATGCCCTATGCATAGTACCATAGCCTCACTCTTTTTGTTGCTACAACGGTGTAGTGATTAGTAATAACTAAATTATAAATTATTAGCATTTGCATTCATCGTACATGATTAACGAGTTTTAAAGATTATTTCGAAATCATTTGAGAATATTTTGTTACGTCATAAGTATAGAACATTATGTTTATGCCGAATTGTTCTTGTTTGGAAATTTCAGAGGTACATTTACAAATTTGTTGTGGTACCTTAAAACGTATAAATTTCGAACTCTGTGATTAATATATTACATATTGATGTTTTTTCTAAAAATTATGTTATTAATAATAGCTTACAAAATTTGTGGTACCAAAATCACATGCTAAAAGAGATACTAAAGTGTAATGCTGCCAAATTTTTTTTAAAACAATTGCTTACTTCTTGTATCATACCATCAAAAAAATCACGATGTAGTTATATCATAATTAATAAAACCCATTATTCAATATTTTAAAGTTGGTACTTTATTATAAAATAAATTTGTAAAATTTTATAAAACTGTACATGCAAAAGTTCTACATTTTTCAAGTCTGAAATTTAAAAGATTGATGAATGTAAAAAATGTCAAACTAAAAAACTGTGCTTCTATTTTCTTCTCGGGTAATCGGGCATTACAACTGGTCACTAACTTGAAAGGATGAACAAATCTCATATGGATTAATCTGTTACAATATCTGTAACATTTGTAGCGGGTTGATTACTGACTCTTTTTCTTTCCTCAACGACCCGCTTCAGTTTTCTTCACACACTATAACCTCTCTATATTCTGTCAACTGATGGAATATATACTTGGTCATTGTTACCCTTTTCTGAACCCCTATTTTACAAAGAATGTAGAACTAATTTGAGGAAATAATGAAATTGATTGCAAGTCAGGGTTTCGAACACATGACCTGATGGTTGGGAGACAAGGTTATAATCAGTCTTTTTAAATTGGGTCATTAAGAAATAATGTAAGTTTAGGCGGTGTTCCTCCTTCCTAGTTACAACTTAAATGGTTTTTCTTTGATTCCCAGGCATCCCACCAGATTATTATTGTAAGTATTATTAACACGTTAAGAATCAACTACCGTTGAAACGACAATATATGCTGCAGCTTAAAAGCGACCATAATTCAAAAGGAAAAACTCAAACTAAACATAAGAAAACGATGACATAGACTAGAAAGAAATTTAAGAGGCAGAATTCAACTGTCTCATGAATAAACCTGCTAAAATAAAAGATAACTGACAGCTGCAAGCCTGCAATGGCACAAATATTTGCATACAGAGCCTCCACTCCCAAAAAGAAAATTACACAACACACAAAGGACTTTCTATACAAATTCAATTCAGTAGCCATGGCAGAGTGATGAAGAAAGAGAGAGAGATAGATCTGCTTCAGTAGCCAGATTTCTTGATCGCTTGTGGGACCCCCTCTTGGAGAAACGGCTGGTCAATGCTCTTTAAAGAAAGGATGGTCGAGGGCCTCTCTTGCTGTCAATCGGTCATTTGGGTCGTAAGCCAGCGAACGTTTCAGTAAGTCCGTCAGAGAAGCTCTCGATTGGTGTACTGTACAGTATCTCCCAACCATATCCTATTAATTTAATTTAATTTCTTTTCAAATTACCCTTTTGGTTTTCAGAATTTACAAGCATGAATGTATAGAAAAGGGTAAACATAAACCAAACCTTCAATTTGCCCAACTTTTTCACATACTCCATATCCTCGGCTGACACACCAGATTGTGGCCAATTCAATTTTTCTCCTTTTTTAAATAATTTCAGAGCCGAGGTACTGTAAAATGTCAAATCAATTCGCATTAGAAGTAAGAAATGGGAACAGAAAATTTATGAGACAAGTATATATTATGAGAAATTAAGATCACCATGCATGGCTAATCATGTGTCTGGGTATGGGGCCCAGCACCCTTTCCATCATGGCCAGGTGTTGCAAATCCTCGTGGCCATTAAAAAGAAATTCTCCCTAATAAAATTTTACACAATTAGAGAAAACATAAGCAATTTCTTATTTAAAACATAAGTAATTTCTTATTTAAAGAACTCTTTTCTGTGAAGCATGACTAACCGAGCATAACTCAAAGAGTATACAGCCGATACTCCACATATCGCAAGCATAAGACCATCGAAGCCCTGTCCAAAATAATAATTTCACTAGTAAATTGGAAAATCTAGTACCTTTATTAAGATAATTCTGTCCCACAGGGCCAAATCCAAGTCAATGCTTCGTGCCTTTTATTTTAACACATTCACATGTTGTCCATTTATATTTTGCCCAATCAATTCTAGGAATTTCCAAGCTTCTATCTTAATTGTCGTAGTAGGTGAAAATCCTACCACAGTGTCAATAAAAGAATAATAATAAAGTGAAGGACAAGATAGCAGAGACAATAAACAGAAGAAGAGAAACAGGAAAAAAAAGAAAAAGAAAACCTATATAGAAACAAAAAACCATAATCCTATATAGAAATCTAGTATATAGATACTCCTGTATGTCTGGTTAGAACCCAGGGAATGTCGACAGCTGGAAAGATCTTAATTAGAACACCCATATCACCCTAAAGATATGGACCCCACAAAATAAACCTGCATCAGAAAACTAAAGAGAAAAGGAGTCGCTATTCCTCAGAACTCGAATCCTTCATTCAAAAAACCCAATTAGTCCCAAGCTATTACTGAAACAAAAAAACTGCCTTCATTACAGAATAAACCCAAAAATGATCCTAAAATTGCACATAAACCACTTGCTTAAAAGGGAGGAGTGAGATGTTTGAAAATGTGAAAGGAGGGAGAGAAAGAGAAGGGAGGTGAGGAGAGAATGTTAAGAGGACAGAAAAGGTTTATGAGGAGAATGTTAAGATGTGGGGGGGGGGGGGGGGGGGGGGGGGGGGGGGGCGGAGGGAGTGAATGAGAGGAACATGGGACAAAAGGGTAGGCTGACAGTGGCCTATTCAGGGAGCAATTCAAACTACTTGTAAATATATTGTCTGCCAAAGAGTAATAAAGAGAGAGAGAGCACTTGGCAGCCTCTGCCAAGATTTCAAAAATAAAAAAAGAGAGGGAGAGAGAACATAACTCAGCTACCTCTGACTTAAATAACTAAAATGCTACCACAAATTAAGAAAGTTAGAATAAACAAAACCGACATAAAAAGAACATTATATGAATTAACCATCGATACAAAATAAGGGCAAATTTCAGTTTGCCAATTTGCCCTAAAGAAAACCCAACATTTTAGCTAGTACAACAATTTGTGTACATCTGCCATAAGGCCCATAACACAGAATTTGGGTAATATTTCAAAATCTTGCACAAATCTTAGATGAACATGGTCCACTACCCAAAAATAACAAGTACTATTAAATATACTATAGTTAAGATAGAACTTTAAGCATAAGGAGCAAAACAGCAACTCACCCAAAATTACCTCCGGCGCCCTGTAATACCGTGTAGTAATCGTATAGTCATTGTTGTAGTTATCAAACACGGCACAGCCAAAGTCAATTAATTTTATAGCAGTTGACTTTGGCACAAGTTTTGGCACAAGTTTAAAACTCACTTGTGGGTAGCACTTCTGTAAACAAACCAAAAGGTAAATTCCATTAAGACCGTCAAACCCTTAGTTCACCACGGCACAAAAGTTTTAACAGTTCCATTTGATAATAAACTCTGTTAAGATCTGGTACCTTTATATTTAAGACCTGCTTATACTCGGACGAGGCAAGCAGAATGTTTTCAGTCTTCAAGTCAGTATGTATCAGACCCATATCGTGCACACCTGTTTGACAAAGGTGTGAAAAGTAAGGTTAGAAAAGTTAATTTGAGTCAATATATAATTGGAATGTTACAAGAGAAAATAAATTAAGAAAACTAATTATACATTCAACTGATGACAAGAGCTGGCGCCCAAAGTCCCGTACAAACGGCACAGAAAAAGGCCGGAACTTATTTAGCTTAAGAAAATCATAAAGACTCAGACCCAACTTCTCAAATACCTGATACAATTTTCAACACCTTACAACTTGTTACTTCAATTTTCTATATCAAATTATTTTATATTTATATTATTTTGGTACTTGCTTATTTTATATTTATATTTTTTTATACTTGTTTATTTTAAATTTAATATAAAACTTAATTGCTCATATTTTCAACTGAATTGCTTTTGACTTGTAAGTTTTCAACCGTACAACTTTTCAATGGGTATGTTTACACCTCAGACACCCTAAAAATTAAAGCACGTCAGTGGACGGTTTTAAACCTCACAGGCAATTTCTTCCAAGCATGGTAACAAATTATCTGAAACACAGAATACAGAAGACTTACAATGCAAATGTGATCATCATATTCAAACCATCTACTCATCTGAACACAACTACAAATAAAAGAAAAGAGGTAAAGAAAAAATGAATACACGAACAAAAGAGAGTGAATGATGTATCTACAAAAAAGAATAGAGCAATATAAACGTACTAGTTCTTTGCTCTTCTATTGCTTGCGAGATGTTTCAAGACATTAATCTCCATCATAGCATCATCTTTGTCGTGTCGCTCGCTTTTAAAAATCTTTATAGCAACATGCTCTTGCCCCTCATTGTCCCAACACTCAAAAACTTGCCCAAAAGTGCCTAGAGGTAGTAAATTTCTTTCATCAAGAATTGAAAAATAAAATAAGCCGAGAATATAAAATGAGTGTAAGATCGAAATGCATTGTACCTTCGCCCATTTTCTTAAGAATTTTGTCTGTATGGACATAAAAATTTCATTAAAACAATGACAGATAGTATAAATATAAGAAAAATATTATTTCTTTTAAAATATTACATAGAGATCATATGCTTTTCTGTCCTGCTAACATCCCCTTAATTTCACAAAAAATTTAAGCAGAAAGTTGAGAAACTAATGTGGGACAAAGAAATAGCAAGAATTAAGGTCACAGAATTTTTAAGCAGAAAATTGAGAAACTAACGGGTGACAAAGAAATAGCAAGAATTAAGGACAAATGTTGCATCTTGGCGCTGGACCTTAGTTTCACAAGATTTGAAGCCGAAAATTGAAAATACAACAGGTAAATAAGAATTAAGGACAAATCTTACATCTGGGCGTATGGGTTCCTACGATGGCGTCTTTCAGGTGTCCATTTGCATCGTCCTTCCGAGGCGACGCTGCCGATTCTTGATCCGCCTACATTACAAAGATTTGAATTTGAAATCAGAGCCTTAGAAAATCGACAAAGAAAGAAACCTAAACCCTACTCGAAATGCCAAAAATATACAAACCTTGACAGGCGATGCCTCTTGCGAGTCCCCCATGAGATGATTTCTCTTGCGAAGCGGTAAATGCAAGAGAAATAGAGAGAGTCCGCGAGAGAGACTGGAATAGAGAGCGAGCGAGAGAGCACAAAGTGAGAATTAAAGCGAGAGAGAGAGAGCGAGCAAGGGAGAGCTGGAGAAGAGGATACGCTCAAAGGAGAGAGAGCGAGCGAGCAAGGGAGAGAAGTGACGGAGGGAGAAAGAAGCAAGAGCGCGCGATCTTGATCAAGAAAATGAGAGCGCGAGAGTGGGAAAGTGTAAAAGAGAGGGAAATGCGGGCTCGAACCGAACCGGTACCCAACAGACCCTAACAAATATAAAGCGAGGGAAATTGCGACATTTACTATTATATTATTAATTTGATCTAGTTTCGATTTGGTTCAGTCCGGACTCGAACCGAACTGGATCCCGACAGACCATAAATAACAAGTTAGAATTTGGAACAAGGTTTGCGCCTCCGGTTATTCAGAAAAAGATTTGTCTCCAGTTCTTCGTTTGGGTCAAAATGCTGACAACATTGGGAACAAAAGCAATGGAGACATCCATTTCAATGGATCATTTTGAAGGAATTCGAAAGGAAAAGCTTGATTAAAAGGACCAGGGTATATTGTGATGTTTCATTTCTAATCTACATATAAGCTTATATTGAGCAACGATTTTAATTAAAAGATGATATTTAAGATTGAATATCAATCATCCAATAAAATATATTGATTCTATATATTTTTTTTATGTTTCTTTTACATGTAGAAATATAAAATTATTTAGACAGATACTTTTTAAATGCAAATTGATCTTTCTTATTGATCATGATTTCTTTCTATTTTTTAAATGTTATTTAAGAATTTTTTGAATTGATTGATAATTAATTAGTTATGTCTTTATTTCTTTCTATTTTCTTATATTCTTTAAGGAATGTTATTTGTCATTTAATATGTCATATTGTTTGAGTTTTTTTTTATAAAAATATGTCATTTAATATGTTATTTAATATATCATTTAAAGAATATTATTTACTTGTAAATGTTATTGAATGTGTTATTTAAGAAATAATATTTGTCATTTAGTCTAAATTTTTATGAAAATATGTCATTTTGTATTATATTTTTTTGTTCTCTTATAATGTTCCGTTGCAACGCACGGTCACGATACTAGTATCACTATAACCATTTTCGTATGATTTTATTCTTGTGATGGTATTACTATGTTTTAATTCAACTTAGACTATTTAAACTGGATCATAATTCAAAAGAAAATGGTGATATGGCCGTTTTTTTTATTAATAGGAAAAACAAAAAAATATCAATAATGAGGAACAGTTTCATAAGATTTTGAAAAATAGGAAAAACGTTAGGTTTGTAACGAAGTAATTGGACGTTATAAACCATAACGTCCAGTTAATCTGATCGCTAATGATCTCTAATTAACAAAAAACACTGTAGTTGGACATTATGGTCAACGTCAAGCTACAGTGGTTTTTTTCAAAAAAATTACAAACTGAAGCAAGCAAAAAAAAAAACACTATAGCTGGACGTTATAGACCATAACGTCCAGCTACTGTGTTTTTTGTTAATTGGATATCATTAGCGATCAGATTAACTTGACGTTATAGACCATAACGTCTAGCTACAGTGCCCTGGACGTTACAAACCATAACGTTTTTCCTATTTTTCAAAATCTAACAAAACTATTCCTCATTGTTGATGTTTTTTTATTTAAATTCCTATTAATAAAAAATTTCGGGTGATATGGACCGGAAAGAAATAATAAGAGGCAGAACCACGAAAGGTACCGTTTTTTTTATTAATAGGAAAAACAAAAAAAATATCAATAATGAGGAATAGTTTCGTAAGATTTTGAAAAATGGGAAAAATGTTATGGTTTGTAATGTCCAGGACACTATAGCTGGACGTCATAAACCATAACGTCTAGTTAATCTGATCGCTAATGATCTTTAATTGTTGAGAATTGTATATTTGTTAGGGTTATATTGGGAAATAGAGAATATAGAGAAGTCTAGAGACTTATGTGCAAAATGTAAAGGCTATATAAGCCCAACTCATTAATGAATAAACTAGGTTTGCAAATCATTTCATTTCCACTCTAATTAACAAAAAACACTGTAGGTGGACATTATGGTCTATAACGTCCAGCTACAGTGGGTTTTTTTTCAAAAAAATCGCAAATTGAAGAAAGCAAAAAAAAAACTATAGCTGAACGTTATAGACCATAACGTCAAACTATATTGTTTTTTGTTAATTTGAGATAATTAGCGATCAGATTAACTGAACGTTATAGACCATAACGTCCATCAACAGTGCTCTGAACGTTACAAACCATAACGTTTTTCTTATTTTTTAAAATCCAACAAAACTATTGATATTTTTTTATTTAAATTCCTATTAATAAAAATTTCGGCGACAGGTATGTTGTGTTCTAACGGCACCATCAAATTTGGATTTGACGGCGTTGCTACTAATACGTGTCCTCTGTCCATTGGTGGCTGATTTCCTTTCGTTAGTGTTCTTTGCCTTGTGTGTGTTACATACAAATTTTTCTCAATAAAAAGGAGAGAGCCATTTTTAACACTTCAATATACATGCAATACTGTTACACAATTGTATTTCCTTCTCCTATATGTTTACATTACAAGTGCATTCAGAATATTTTAAAATAGGGTAATTATATGTTCCCCATCTATCCATTCCCATTTCATCCCCAACTAACTAACTACCTTTTCTAACTATAATTCAAAATTCTAACTACCTAATGGCCCTACAAATTAATTACTCAATTTTCTCCATTTATTTCTTTCATCTTTCTCCCTCCCTCTCCCACCTCTCCCACTTCTCCCTCTCCACCTCCGCCTCCACCTCCGCCCGCCTCTCCCACCTCTACCTCTGCGCCTCCGCCCGCCTCTCCCACCTCTCCCTCTCGGCCTCCCTCTCCCACCTCCACCTCCACCTCCGTCTCCCACCTCCCACCTCCGCCTCCTCTCTCTCCCACCTCCGCCTCCGCCGGAGTAGATCCATCACTGTCGACCGCCGGGTCAGATCCGCCTCCACCGGGTCAAATCCGAGTTATTTGCAAAGAACAAAGCTTCATTAATGGTGAATTAGAACAGTGCGTACTAAGTACATATGGATGAATACTTAATGTTTTAGAGATGAATACTTCAACGTTTATGGATGAATACTTAATATCTTAGGCATAAATACTTTAACTTATATGTATGAATAATTGATATCTTATGGATAAATACTTTTTATTTGTTTGGTATGCACATATGTTTGTAATACTCTTGGTACATTAACTATTTACACTTACACGATGAGGATTAATACTTGTATGACGAGGTGTGAATACTTGTGCAACGGACAACTCGAAAGTATGTCATCATGGATCTCATTTGAAAGAGAAAATTGTGTAGAAGACATTCGTGGTTTTAGATTTGCAAAATTCCTCACAGATTGTCAGAAATATTGGTTAGATTGAACGGAGAAAAAAAAAATTCATCTCTAAAAACGTGTAATACTCTTGGTACATTAACTATTTACACTTACACGATGAGGATGAATACTTGCTTAATGCGGGATGAATACTTGCATGACGAGGTGTGAATACTTGTGCAACGGACAACTCGAAAGTATGTCATCATGGATCTCATTTGAAAGAGAAAATTGTGTAGAAGACATTCGTGGTTTTAGATTTGCAAAATTCCTCACAGATCGTCAGAAATATTGGTTAGATTGAAACGGAGAAAAAAAAACTCATCTCTAAAAACGTGTAAAAGATGAGTGATTGATGTGTCCAAATATGCTTCTATTGCAAAATTGAATACATTTATATAGATGGATGAATGCTAGTTGTGTTACAGATGAATATTTTTTTTGCAAATTTTTAAAATGAGCTGAAGGTAGTTAGAAGTCCCCCACTTAATTAATGCGCTGACGGTTATGCGGTCCTCCACTTAATTAATGCTCTGACAGTTGTGCGGTCCCACACACATGTTGTTTGTCCCCTACTTTCTTGTTGTAATATATCCAAATATGTTTCTATTGCAAATGTGAATACCTTCATATAGATGGATGAATACTAGTTGTGCTACATATGAATACTTCTGCATATGAATACTTATTGCTACATATGAATACTTCTGTAAATTCTTAAAATACACTGACAGTTATAAATTCTAACTAACTAACTACCTTATTAATGCAACTGACGGGGGATGAAACGGGGGATTGTTCACGAGGGAGAGCTAGACGGACCCTTTAAAATAAAAGAAGCAAAGAACATAACTAAAAAAGACACTGGCTGTACCATTGCATTTTGAAGAGATTAAAAAAAAGGAACGATTAATGGTTCTTTTGTTATCCTGATACATCATTTTTTTTAAACCAATCGTTTCTTATCAATGTAATTACTAAATTCAACCAAAACATAAAACAAAACAAAAAATATCATCCCTAAATCCTAACAAAAAGAAACCTAACTTACAGATTAGTAAAAAATGGAATAAACCTGCTAAAATTAAAGATAACTGACAGCTGCTATGGCACAAGTATTTGCATCCAGAGCCTCCACTCCCAAAAAGAAAATTACACAACACACAAAGGGGCTTTCTATACAAATTCAACACGACGACAAAATTAACCCTGCTTCGTCTGATACTTCAGCACCAATGCTTCCTGGTGTATCCTCATTGCTTTCCTAGCCCTCCCCAAGTTGCACCCAACACAGTACCACTCGCCCTTCGGTACCGAATCTCGAGGCGGTTTCATGCAGTAAATGTGGTACGCTTCATCACACCCATCACACAAGACTATATTCTCATCGTCCACGTCAGCGTAGCAACCACGACAGAGACAAGAGGGACAGTACCAACAAGGCCTATTAAATTGCTGTTCGCTTGCGATTTGGGTTTCTTTAAGACACCTTACATGGTAGTTCTTATACAGGCAGTATGCATGGCCGCATTTCAGAAAAATTTTGTCGTCTTCCTCTTTCAACCCGCATAATTTGCATAATTCTTGCGGGCCCGAGTCATCAGATTCTTTGGCATTGGACATGAGGCCCTCCCTTCTGGGCTCTACAAGTTCTAGGGGTGTTTCGATGAATTCCGTGTTTTCCAATCGCTTCTTACAAGCCACACAGTGCTCATGCGGTCCTGTTGCCTTCTTTTTTTTCTTCGGGGTTTTCTTCTTCTTGCTGGTACCAGTACAGGATTTACAGTACCAGTATTGGGTTGGGATAACCTTGACTGCAGGCCTGATGCAATTCATGTGGTATGCACACTCACACCCATCACATATAAGGAACTGTGAATTGAGCGCATTGCATCCGCATGTTTTGCACGTGCGATCAGTGGGATCGGGATGACTTGACCGGTCTGAGTGGGTGAGGGTTAGTTGTTGAATGGTTGTACAGGAATCTCCTGAATTATTGTTATTCATATTATTGTAAACAATGCTAAAATCATTTATGTTGTTGTTTGGAGCAGTGAGGTCCATTACGCAAGTCTCTGTGTTTAATATGCAATTGTCCTGAAAAAAACAGTAACAAGAACATACAATGAGATCTACTAAAATATTGTCAGAATATTAGAGGAAAGTTTATAAATGATCCATTTGGTAAATATAATGAACTTGCCTCAGCATTTTCTTCACAGGCTTCCAGTTCAAATTCAACTCCAACCTAGCATAAAGAGATGGGTTTATTATTAAATAATAGAAATCTATCAATATGAAAAGATGTTTGAAATGAACATATAGCAAAGGTTTAAAAAAAAAACTCGTGCAGTCTCTAAACAGTTTGCATGGTATTATTACTTGCCTAGTTTGTAAACAGACATAAGAGTTCATAAGCTATTACAAAATTAGATTTAAGGATCTCACCTGTTTTTGAAAAGAAACTCTGCATCTGTCAGAGAAAATACTTGTCAGACGAACTATATCTTGGCCGACCTTTTCAAACTCCCTCCACAGCTGAAAAAGTCAAAATAACAAATAAAAAAAATTAAAAGACATGCAAGCAAAAAACTAAATAAAATGGAATTATAATTGATGTCTAATTTAACAAAATATATCTGTATCTAATAAAACATTAGAAAAATGTTTATATGGAAGTAACAGTTTTTTTTTTAACTGTGGCCTCATGAAGAAAAGTGAAATAAAAGAAAAAAATTTGGTCCAGGTATTAAAAGAGCTACATTTTCTCCGCTAGCACGCGTAAATCTCTCTTCAATATACATGTTATAGCTTAGGTGGATTGGATGGATATATTTATCTTAAATTTCTTTAAGGATAATACATGCATTTTCACTTTTCAACAACAACTGAATAAACACCATATAAAAGGAAACTGGTAATAACAAGTATTAATAAAGTAGGCCATATACCTGCAGTATATCTCGAAGGAAAAGGTGAGGTGATTTTTCATAAAGGTCGTTCTTCATCCTGTAGTGAATCTTGGTCAAATCAATATAACGTCGGTAATCTTTTACTCTGAAATTTCTGAACAATATGTCACACAGCATGACAAATTTCTCGGACACAAGTACTTCGACAAGTGTGTTCTGACACTTGGATGTGTTGTCACCTACATATGCTTTTATGCATTTGTTTAATGTAAACTCGGTTGCAGCACTAGCCTCAGTTGCATATCCATTCTCCTAAAATAATAGTTTAAGAAATAAAATTAAAAGGGTTACAGATCATTGCAGTTTAAAGTGCAGGTACATATTTGGATAATGCTAAACTCATAAGCTATTAGGCAACATGGGTCAGGCAAAAAATTAAAGAAATTATTAAAAGAAAACTGGCATACTGGTATAGTTTTCGGTGCCTAAATCTATAAATAGTAGCACTTAATGCATTAGATTAACATAAAAGATGTACTTTATGCATTTACTAAAAATAATAGTTTTAGACTCACTTTTAAGTTCGCCCAAAATAGAAAGCGTTGATACTTGATAGTCAGAAAATCACCCTGAACTATTTTTAATGTGTTCACTTGAGCCCCTCAACTTCTATATTAGTTCATCAATTCTCCTGAGGCTTAAATTTCTTTTCATATCTTTTTGGTTCTATCAAACTCAAATGTGGGAAAAATTAACTAGAGAAAACGAAGTCACATGATTTAGGTATTCATAACCTTGCCCTGATTATCAACAAAACCTAGCATCCCTTTGACTCTGCAGTCCCTATAGTCAAATCACTACTAGAAAATGAAGTGTATGATTACACAAAAACCAACAATTTGACAGTAGAAAGGTAAAAATATTCAGGGGCCATTTTAAGACTTTCTCAAAATAAATGACAAATCAAATTTATGTTACTTACTCATTCAAGCATTAAATACCAGTACTAAGCTTAGTCATAGATAGAGCCATTGAGAGGATACAAGTACAAAGGAACCAAAGAAACAATTCGATACAAGTTAACACTATTGGGTAACTGTTAGTTAGGTAACAGACAGCTCATATCAATCCGCACTGAATACTACAACCAGTAAAATATAGTAATCTAGTATACTAGAACAGCAGAATTTGGTAGGAAAAAAATTCAGTGAAATACACTTATATGTTACTTGCTACAAGATCAAATCTTGCATTTATGTACCTGTGGTCTACCAAAGAGTGTGAATGGACCAGTGCCGAGTGCAGCACAAATGCAATTTTCAATACCACCTCCCCCCATTTCAGACAGAGACTTTAGTTCACTTTCCAATATATATCTCCAGCTTTTCCAGTGGTTATCTGTGCAATTTATCTCTTCATTATGCCAATGATTATCTCTGCCATCTGGCTCTTTCCTCTGCAAGTGGTTATCTGCGCAATTTGGCTCTTTGTCAGGGTTCATCTTGCATAATGCCAAACCCACAGACAGCTACAAAAAACAAGGAGTTTTAATTTGTTCAGATCTGGATTTTTTTTTTCCACCCAATTTCCTGCTCAGTAAACAGTCTCTAATTCAATGCACTGAAGCAGCATATTCCCAAATAAATCAACGAAAATTATCTTAATTTCGGGGAAAGAATGAATGATCAGAGAAAATTTCATACTCGGGATCTTAATTTGTTTAGCAGGAAGCACTAATACAAACTATTACCTCACTACTACCGAACTCGTTCTTCAAAACACGGCGCCTTTTGTAGGTGATAACCCCGTCTTCTGGCGAGATCTCCAATTTATGTTTACCAAGAACATTCTTCTCCTCACTCGACATATCTGCTGCACTCTCTTGCACTCTCTTTAGAAAACTAGGGTTTGGCGACTCTCTTTTTAAGAGAGAAATCAAAAGGGGAAATCACGACTGGAATAGTTGCTCTGAATTGGGTAACGCTCAAAACGGAGGAGATTGCCCGGATTTGGTATTGAAATTACAAACTGTGGGGAAGTGGGTCGAGATTTCAGAGCAGAGCGTGAGATTTGAATTGAGAGAAAAGAGGGAAGAAGTGCCTCAAAGAGAGAGAGAGAAAGAGGCCGCAGGTGGACAGTGGCATCCAGTTCTCTTTTTTTGGTAATCTTATTTTATTAATTAATTTATTATGGGAGCGAAATGTGAACGGTTCAGATTTCATCGACGTATCATATTCTAACTATTTGATTGGATAAGAGTCGAATCTAGCGTGGGCAAACAGGGACCCAAATGTCAGGATTCCGGTTCCTCTGAAGTAACTCAAATTTCGAGTTTATATCCGTACCGTCCGATCAGAATCAGGACCAATCCGGCCCGAGGTGAAATGCACAGTGCCCATTAATATTCGTGCGAAACAACACTTCCGACGGTCCTGATCTAAACTCAAAATTTAAGTTACTAAGGTGAAATTAAACCCATCAGGAATCCAGTCGGTGCTTTTGAGTAGTTGGGTTATATAATTACGGACCGTCTTATGGCCTTCAGATAACAGTACGGGCTCTTTTTTAAGAAGTAATGTGCTCCAATTTATTAGGCTTTATTTATTTCCATGCTCACAGAAAATGGTTTGAAAAAAAAACAAAAAATTGCAAGAGTAGGGTTAAAATGCACCATTGGTTTTGTGCTCCAATTATACTTTATGTTTTTTTCTACATTTTTAAAGTTCGAATAATCGATCCGAACCGCTCAATATGATCTTTGCATTAAAATGTGCTTGGAGACCAAATTTTATACTTTTTGGAATTTTTTTACTAATTTTTTAGGTAAGTACAAAATCACTGTTTTTAGAAGATTTTGGACCATCCAAAACAGTAATTTTGTACCTATCTAAAAAAATAGTAAATAAATTTCAAAAAATATAAAATTTCGTCTCCAAGCACATTTTAATATGAAGATCATATTGAGCGGTTCGGATCGATTGTTCGAACTTCAAAAATAGAAAAAAAAAACGTAGAACATGATTAGAGCACAAAACCAATGGTGCATTTTAATCCTACTCAAATTGCAAACGGAGCTTATTAATATATTCTTAACAAGAGCATCTATATCCGCAATGCTCTTTTAATTCAAATATAACGGTTAGATTCTAACCTGGCAATTTATTTTTTAGTTGGTAGAATGCACCGTAATTTTAGAAAAAGTAAAGTTTCTCTTAAAGAAATTAATTTCAGAAAGTGACGTTGACAAAAAAAAAATGGTCGTTGACTCTCTAGGCTTTAAATAATTGCTAACTAATTACGGGATGCAATTGTTTTGCAATAAATTCAAACTTAATTGTTAATTTTATTTTGACAGCGGTAATTAATTGCTAATTAATTTTAGGGATAAAAATGATCAAACTTTACTAGATATTTATTATAAAAAAATTATTATATTTTTAAGAATGTTTATCTTTTTAGATAGGTGGAAAATTATTATTTTTGAATGATTTAGAATCATTAAATCAGGTGATATTCTGTCTTTTATTTTAGTAGACACTTCATATCGGTTGGTTAAATTTTAAAAATAAAGATATTAATTCATAGTACATAGCATAGTGTCACGGCCTCACTCGTATATTTATATTAATAACCTTTTTATTTAGTTTAATAATATTATATTGTATATTTGACCGGTCAAAACCGAAGTGAGGTCTTTTATTCTGAAGAATACAGAAAGAGCATTGAAGGATGGTTGACAGGTTAATACACTATTATATTTTATTTTTGGTTACAGTTCAACGGTACGAAATTAATTAAATGATATATTAAAGTTGACCTTGGACAACTTACTTTTCAGTCTCACATTACAAATTATATATCTCCCTTATTAAAATGAAATAAAATGAATAAGTTCTAAACAGAGTTAAATACTCAGCTATACCCGTTTTTTTTTTCTTTTATGAATCAGAAATAGAAGTCTATGTCTTTCAAATTCATTCATCAACAACTGTTACAATATTCCCTTACAAGTGCTGAAAGGAAGGAAAGGTAAAACCAACTACATTTAAGCTGCTTACCCTGGCTATAAATTTGCTAAATTGTGAACCATTGCATTACATATGTTATTACAACATAAAATTTCTCTCATTCATATTTCGAATTTATGACTTCCTACATATCGTCAAATCTGAGATGACGGTTACAATTTGTCCAGAACAATCAAATAAAATATGGTTCCAATGCCCATGTAGAAAATTTTAAGATAGGGTTCGTGTTTGCTATTAATGTTATCCACTTAAATAAAAGACGAAGAAAATAAAATGATGACAAACATAATTGAAATAAAAAGAAAACAGAATAAGGAGTTAATCAATATATAGGAGGAATTTCATAAAACCTCAAAATTATAACTCACAAATATTTAGTCTAAAATTTAACATATCTTCCCCTCTAAAATTTTAAATATCATATTCACCCTTCTAAATTTTAAAAACTCACAAATTTACTCAATTTATCGACTTTTCTATTAAAATTCATTTTAAATTTATAAAGTACTCATTTTACTCTTTATTAAAAAAATATGTTACATGTTTAAAAAAAATATTTAGTCTTATGATTGATCGGTTTTGAGAGCAAATATTTTATTTTCTTACATGTGACACACACACAATTTATTCCTAAATGCCACCATGTATGCATCACACATCGAGAAATGAACCATTCGTCCTCGAAAATCGATCAGTTAGAAAACATAATAATTTTCTTACACTAACTAATTTTTTTTAATAATAGGTGAAATTGGAACTTTATAAACTTAAAATGAGTTTTAATAGAAAAGTCAATAAATTGAGTAAATTTTTGAGTTTTTGAAATTTAGAAGGAAAAATATGATAGTATAAAATTTAAAGGGAGAAATACGTAATTTTGAGATTTTGAGAGATATACATGAAATTCTCCCTAATTAATATTTGGGAAAATTGATTATTTGCCACTCCAAAACCTTCAAATTGTAAAAATGCCATCCCGAAATTTGAAATTGTAAAAATGTCATTCCAAACTTCATTAATATGTAATTTTGCCACTCCAAATAATTAATGACTAAAATGCCCTCCCTTCTCCTCCTCTTCTTCTCCTGCCATGGCGAATCAAACAAAAAAGGAAAGAACCGAATGTTCTCGCCTTTAGAAGAAATAAATCTTCGTAGTAGCTCAAAATCGTTTTGTGAAATTTCGGCATTCGGTGTATCTTTGCGCCTAACACCAAAAATAGCACGCAATTTTTGAAATGGATTCTTTTACGAGGAAATAAATAGATCCCAATTTTGTCGAAGAGGAAGGGATGTATAGTTGGCGCCTCTATTTTCTTTTTCCTTGTAATGTGGCATTGAGCAGCTCTCTTCCATCTCCAGTAATGTGCCGATCTGAGAAGGTAATCTGGTCGGAGTACAGAGAGAGGAAGATGGGTCTAAAATCCGGGTATGATAAGCTAAAGGCTTCTCCTTTGTCAAGGCCACGTGTCAAGCTGTGGATGTCACGAGTGGTCATAGTGCTCTTCCTGTAGTTGTGTGCCGTGCAGTTCTCTACCATGGCTGACTCATGGGGTCCACGCTTGCTCAAGGGATGGCAGGAGAAGGGAGGAGAAGAAGAGGAGGAGAATGAAGGGTATTTTAGTCATTAACTATTTGGAGTGGCAAAATTACATATTAATGAAGTTTTGAATGGCATTTTTACAATTTCAAATTTCGGAATGGCATTTTTACAATTTGAAGGTTTTGGAGTGACGAATAATTAATTTTCCCAATATTTTGAGAAAATTTCTAGTGTACCCATGGAAACTTTTAAAATAGCCAATGAAAACATCTTAATATCCAATATTCCCATAGAAATTTAACATTCTTTCTTTTATTCCCTTCTATTCATTAAATTTATTTTCTAGACAAATATGCCCCTTCCTTTAAAATGGAGATGTCCTTTTAAATTAGCAATATAATTGAATTGAACAAGAAATGAACCAAAATTGATGGCTGGATGAAGAAATGAATATTTGTCTAAAAAGTAAATTTTAATCTTGTTTCAAAATCGAGAGAAAATGGATCAATAGTTATAGTTCAAGCAGAGAAAATGGAGGGTTTTTTTTTTTCTGATTTTCAAATTAAACGATTCTTCAAAAGAATAGAACCCCCATAAATTTCTTGAACCATTGATCAATGGTAGACTTCTCGCCCCATCCAGTCCGTGTCGAAAAGAAAAAAAATGGAAACCATGATAGCTGCACACCAAAACCAAGTTTTACCATTTGAATGATCAGAACCATCACAAATTCAAATTCAAATTTTGTAATCCACATACCCAAGTAAGAGCCGTGACTAAAAGAACTGGATGCATCCCTCGAGGAAAATGCCTCAAGCTTGTCAAAATGTTGACCAAAACTGCTCCCGAGCTCTCATTAAATGTCTCATCCTTGCCATTGTTGATGTTTGATTTTTGATCAACTTTAGAGTAATCGTGGCTGTTAGCAAATGTCTCATCATCCTCAGAGGGGAGGAATCAGATGGTGACCTCTTTGTGCAATTGGTGGCTTGCAATGGGAGTTCGTTAGCAAAGTCCAAAGTTACCAGCATACAGAAAGGAGGAGACTTTCAAATTCTGAAAATTTGAGAATATAACACATTAATTTGAGCACATTAAACTTATCACATCAACTAAGAAAGCCGCCTTGATTTTCAAGCATGCTTTACAAGCATATACCTAAAATCCTAAATTAAGTCGAAATTCAGAGAAACAAAAATCCTCGATTTTCTCTCCTTGAACTATTGTTCCCTCTTCTCTCGATTTTGAAACAGAATTAAAAAAAAATTAGACAACTATTCATTTCTTCATCAAGCCATCAATTTTGGTTCATTTCTTGTTCAATTCAATCGTGTTGTTAATTTAAAGGGACATCTCCAATTGAAAGGAAGGGGTTTATTTGTCTAAAAACAAATTTATTGAATAGAAGGGGATAAGAGAAATAATGTTTAATTGTTATGAGGATATTGGATATTAAGATGTTTTCACGGAAAAATTGGCTATTTTAAAAGTTTTCATGGGTATACTAGAAATTTTTCCTAATATTTTTGTCTCTATTCGACTCGTTCTCTGATTGGAATTGGAAAAAAAAAAAAGGAAGTATATCGCCACAAGATAGCCGACATTTTTATTAATATCCAAAGTTAATTAGAAATTAATATTTATGTTCAGAATTCTCGACTTTCGCCAAAAATATCCAAATCGGCCATAAAATGGCCGGTTTACTTTTTTTTTTAGAGACACTATGAAGAGCAAAATAATGAAATATAATACTGAAAATTTGAATTTTTTGTTTAAATTATTTGTTAGATTACTTTTTTTAATTTATAATTGGCATATTTATACTAAAATACACTAGATTACTTGAAATAATGTTGAATTACACTATATTACAATAAATTATGTTGAATTACACTAAATTACGTTAAATTACGTTAAATTACAATAACTTTGCTAATTATGCTGAAATACAGTAAATTACGCTAAACTACGCAAAATTACGCTAAAGTAGACTGATTTTGTGCCATCTTTCATGAATAATAAAAAATAGTAAAAAAATTCCAAAAATAGTAAAAATTGGTATTCTACAAGTTAATTATGTAACTAATTTACTGAGCTACTTAGATTGAATAATAGAAATGAAAATCTTAATCGAAAACTTCAACTCAAGTTTTGAGGCTCTTCCCTTTGTTTTTTGGCAATTATGAATTTCGAAAAATTGCAAAGCAGTCAGTGACGCATGCGTATTTTCGCAAGCTTTCCGAAAAGTGGTCATTTGCTGAAATCAGACACTCGAGCGCCATTTTATGACCGTTTGAAGTTTCGTCATCGTTTTTCACCGTTTCAGTGAAGATATCGTCCCTATTCATATGTAATTTAGCGTAATTTACCGTATTTTAGCATAATGTAATGTAATTTAGTGTAATTTAACTTAATATAGTGTAATTCAACATAATTTCAAATGATTAGCGTATTTTAGTATAAATATACTAATTATATATTAAAAAAAGTAATCTATCAAATAATTTAAAAAAAGAAATTCAAATTTTCAGTGTTAGATTTCATTATCTTGCTCTTCATAGTGTTTCTAAAAAAAAAAAAAAACCGGCCATTTTATGACCGGTTTGGACACATGGCAACAAAGAGACGTGGCATCCCCACACCTGTCACCTGATGTGCGGTCCCCGTATAAGAAATTGACACCTGGGTTGCCCAAAGACCCACCAAGGCGCTCGCGAGGCAAATCCTCTTCGGATCTCACCATCCACCAGATCCGACAAGGAGTCCGACAAAAGCGCAAGTCAGTTTGGAGGCCGAACCATCTCATGGCTACTGGGCCGGCCAAGAAGAAGGCCCAACAAACCTCTACAAACATTCGGTCCCAATCTGATTTAGATGGGCTGGTAGATGTTCAGATCCATCAAGATTTTACAGGGGCCTTAGCCCAAAAGCTAGGAGTTCAAGTGGCAGACATTATCCAAACAATCCAAGAAGAAAATGCACAAAGGGCCGCCAAGGCAGGGGCCTCCACATCGCAGCTAAGTGAAGACCACGAAGGGGCTTTCAATTTCAACTTTGATCCATCTTCAGGAGATGAGATGGACTCCGACATGGATTAATTCCATTAGGATGACAGATGGTTCTTGTTCTAGATGTTTGCTGTGTTTCACCTTTTTAAATGAAGATTAAAAGATTAAAGATTCTTTCTTGGAATGTTAGAGGATTGGGGGACCAAACCAAATGTAATGTTGTGAGGAATTGCATCAAAGATTCCCGATGTGACATATGTTGTTTACAAGAGACAAAAATAAATGAAAATGAGTTAGATTATTTCTCTCGTGTGCTACCCTCCTTCTTTCACAGACAGGTGACACATATCTCTTCAATTGGCTCTTCTGGGGGAGTATTGATTGCCTGGAAAAGGAATTTTCAACTCCTAAGTTCTTGGTTAACCAAACACTCCATATCAGCCTTATTAAGGCACAATAACTCAGGTCAAAGCTTCATTATCACAGGAGTCTATGGCCCCTCCGGCATGGCAGCAAAACCGGCCTTCATTGAAGAATTGAAATCTCTAGCTACTCACACCAATCAACCATGGGTGCTAACCGGGGATTTTAACTTAGTGCGTTGGTACATGGATAGATCATCTGAAATAAGCTGTTATAACCAAATGGCGGCGTTCAATGATCTCATTCGAGACTTGGAGATTGTGGATGTTCCCATAGCCAACAGAAAATACACGTGGAGTAGCAAGCATCCCTTGCCATCCTTTTCCAAAATTGATCGAACCTTTCTTACTAATGATTGGTTGCGGTCTTATCCGAACACCACTCTCAAAGCTTTAGAAATGATAATATCTGATCATGTCCCTTTATTATTGGATTGTAGGGGCCCACCTCAAAGACCAACACGGCAGCGGTTTGAAAACTCATGGCTACGATATGGCGGGGTCCGAGAGATAGTAGCCAGCACCTGGGCTGATTCGGCCACCCAGGACCGCTCCATTCACCGCATGCAAGATTTCCTCCAAAGAAACTCAATTATGCATAGTAGACTGACAGTGTGGCATAGATCGAACCTGGGTGAGGCACAGAAGCAATTACTTGAATGTAAGAGGTTAATTTCGGAGTTTGACATTTTGGAGGAACAATCGGCCCTGACAGCAGGTCAATTCAAGATTAGACAGCAGCTGCGGATGAAGGCTTATGAATTGGCAAATCTGATTGAAGAAAGATGGAGGCAGAGGTCTCGTATTAATTGGCTCAAAGGTGGCGACAAAAACACAAAATACTTTCACTCTTATGCCTCATCTAGAATGCGCAGGAATGCTGTTCACTCTATCATAGACGGGGGAAGAACAATCTACAATGGGGACGAGATTAAAAATGCCTTCTTACAGCATATGCAAGGGGTACTGGGCCAGCCAGGCTCAGTAATTGGATTCTATCCTCAGTCCCTATATCAGCCAATGGCCGAGCTTCACCAGTTGCAAAATCCGTTTACTGAAGAGGAAGTTTACCGAGCCGTTAAACAATTGGCCGCGAACAAGGCCTCCGGCCCCGACGGTCTCACCAACGAATTCCTAAAAGAATATTGGGGTATCTTAAAGACAAGGATCCTGAGCACATTTCGGGCTTTCTATTCACATGAACTGGATTTGGCCGAAATAAACAGGGCAGATATTATAATGATACCTAAGAAGGAGGGGGCAAAGTCGGTTAGGGATTACCGGCCTATTAGTGTTCTTAATCTCATTCCAAAACTAATCTCCAAGGTGCTGGCTAATCGCTTACGATCTTGGCTACCGGCACTCACATCACCCAATCAAACGGCATTTGTGCGAGATCGTCACATAGCTGAATCATTTATAGCGACAAGAGAAATTCTACAACATGTTACGGTGACCAAGAGGTCGGCAATATTTGCAAAAATTGATTTCTCGAAAGCCTTCGACACCATAAATTGGGAGTTTCTTCTACAGGTAATGCGGGCTAGGGGTTTTCCGACAAGATGGGTTCAATGGATTTCATCTATTCTGGGTACTGCTTCTTCCAGGGTAACCATAAATGGAGAAAATACAGATTTCTTCTTTCACCGCCGAGGGGTCCGACAAGGGGACCCCTTATCGCCGATGTTGTTTATCATCGCCGTTGATGTTTTGCAACGGATGGTCCAGGGAGCTAACTGTCTATTGCCTTCTCCAATCAGCGAAAGACTGACCCATTCCATCATGGCGCTACAATATGCAGATGACACTGCAATTGTAGCGAATGGGGATACAACAACGGTGGAAACACTCAAACTAGTGCTGAGGATTTTTTCCAAGGTGTCCGGGCTAGAGATAAACTTCGATAAGAGTTGCTTTGTACCAATTTGTATGACTCCGGAAGAAACCACAGTAGCAGAGTTGATTCTGGGATGTACAAAATCAGAATTTCCAGTTAGTTACCTTGGAATGCCACTCACTATCAACAAACCGGGCCGCCACCTATTTATTCCGCTCATTGAAAAACTGGATAAGAGGTTACAGGGATGGAAGAGACAGCTTCTGTCCAGAGGGGGACGGCTGCAACTTGTAAAATTCGTGCTATCCGCAGTGCCAATCTACTACATGACGTGTTTCGCCATACCCAAATGGGTAATCGACCGAATCGATAAAATCCGAAGATACTTCCTGTGGGGAAGAAATGGCACTGAGGCTAATGGAATTTCTCTAATCAACTGGGCGGCAGTCTGTGAGCCAAAAAAATGGGGTGGAATGGGTGTAATAGATCTAAGTCTCCAAAACAAATCTCTACTTTTGAGATGGTGGTGGCGCATTTACAGTAACACTGAGTCACTCTGGACAAAGGTAATTAAGGAGCTCAGATACTCCGGGGTTAACTCAGCAATACCCACGCTTTGGACAGCCACTGGCTCTTTTTTCTGGAGACAATTGATCAAACTATACCCACTATTCCGATGGTCAACATACTGGAAGATAGGCGACGGGGCATCTGTTTCCTTCTGGTATGATCAGTGGGATGCTACGCCTATCAAAATTAGGAGAGCGCCAAGACCTCGCCGATGGGCTATTTCTCTAAGAGATGCATCAGCCATAATCCAATCGTTAGAACCGGAGGTACAACTACGATACAATAACATGCATTTCACACAGGATCGAGATCAGATTCTATGGCGATGGTCTAAGAATGACACATATAGTGCAAGTTCGGTTTATAGAGTGCTCAAGGGGGCAGGTAAAATAAAAGATATGCACTACAATCTGTGGAAATACAAAATACCGGCCACGGTGAAAATTTTTACTTACCTCATGATCAAAGAAAGGATACTCACTCGGGACGTGCTGCGGAAGAGGAAGATGCAGTGTGCATTTCACTGTTCTCTATGTCAGAATTGCCCGCTCGAGTCAGCCATACATTTACTATACTCCTGTGATTATGCTACCAGAGTCTGGGCTAAGATAGAGGATCTCATTGGGCTAAACCTGCTAGATGTAAGGGATACAGTTTCTGGAACGTGGCGACGGATGCTTAACAAATTCAGAGGCAAGGTGCCTAACTGGAAGGTCCGAGGGCCAGCACTGCTAACATGCGCCTGCTGGCATATCTGGTGTCAAAGGAATAACAACATATTCAGAGGCACGGTAATGCCGCCGGAGAAGGTGGCAAGTACAGTAGTGCAGGTGGCTGAGCTTTGGCTCAAATACTGCTAAACGAAGAGGGTGGATACTAGCAGATGAAGGCCGTTTTTTCAGTTATATTGTGATTAGTTGGTTTCAATGTAATTTTATTTAACTTGGTAGCCTCTACCAAGATTTCAAAAAAAAAATATATATATATATAGTTTGTCATCATACCACTGGTTTGATTAACAAATTAACGAGGCTGTTATTAACATCTACTAATTCTAGTGCAATCCCTTTATATTTGGTCAATACCCATATACTATGTTAATTATGCATGCCTTGCAAACATGAACCGTTACCCAATAATTGATCAATACTTGCTCTATAACAATCAAGCAACCCAAATCAACAATTATAAGCAAGCAATACAAATTAAGCAAACCCAATCAACAATTATAAGCAAGCAATCAACAATCAGGCAAACTAAATCGACAATTATAATCTAGCAATCAACAATCAATAAAAATTAGTTGGAAGGAGCTAGGAATAAAATTATCAATGGCACGCACAGTTCTGACTTCGTCTTAAGTAAGTTGAGATTTTAAAGAAATACGTCTTTAGATGTTAATTGGTACTATTGAATTTTAATGATATGAAATGCACATGATAACTACTTGATAATTATAACGTATTAGAAAAGTGCAGCGGAAGCGTGGTGGATATGAAAAATAAGATCACGATTATTGTTCTGACTCAAAGAGGGTTGAGTGTATTCTTAAGGGAGGGAGGATCTTTGTATTCGAATTCGAGACGTGACCTAGGTATGTTCAGAGGACTGAACATATTTTAAGGGGGGAGGAATTGTAACATCCTAGTTTGTGAATACTAGAAAATATTAATTGACATGAGGTAAAAATACATAATTGATGAAATTATTATTACATTGGTATTGTAACATCTCAATTTTGAACATTTGAAAATTTTATTAGATACAAAGTAAAACATGCCATTGAATAAAAAGTTTATAAGGTCCTAATATATATGTTTAGACTCACATTGAACTTCTAATAAATAAAAATAACTATAGATACGGATACGGCGATACGGTAATTTTCAAAAATCTCGGATACGATACGTCTATTATATATATATATATATATTAATTATATTATTAAGTATTATATAAATTAAATATAAAAATATTGGTATAATAACACACAGATAACATTAAATATTAAACATACTCTCTTCTAACAAGAAAGATAAGTGGTTGTGGTGGTAAAGCAACATGTTGTTGAGCATCTAACGTGGGTTCGATTCTTGCTTGGCGCAAAAAACAAATTTAGCTTTGGGTCTATGCGATGCACGGAGCAGCAGTATTGGGTGGTTTGGGTCTATGCGCGGTGCACGGAGCAGACCTGTATCAGAGGTGTGTCCAGACACCAAGTACCGTATCGGTGTGTTTCAACACATATCGGCAACCGTATCAGTCGATTAAGGATACGCCACGTCGTCTGATACGCCAGCTGGCGTATCCAGTACGTATTGGATCCGTATCGTACCCGTATCCGTATCCGATATGCACCCGATACAGATACAGATACGGGTACGGGTCCCAGTTTGAAGTATCCGAGTAACATAGGGTATATAAGTAAGGAATAGGCTTTCACAGAAAGGCATGGAATAGCTTAGAGAGATAGTATTTAACAAAGAAGCACATACTGGGGTATAGGCATCTGGTTAGGTCAACAAGTTGTTGGTTGGCATTCAAGGTATGTGTAACTAGGGCTGCTAATGAGCTTGACTCGGCTCGGACTCAATGAGAGAAGCATAACGGTCCGGCTCAGACTCGGCTCAACTTTGAAAGAAAAAGCTCGACCCGGCTCGGCTCATGTAAATACTTGGCTCGACTCGACCCGGCTCGCGAGCCGGCTCAGACCATATTAAGTATCGAATTAATATGGCTGTGCAATATATGACTTCTCTAACAAACGGTTTCCTACATTACTTTGGAGTTAAAAAAAAATGGGCATTAAACAAATAGCTGAAGGAAGATAAGAAAAATTAACTGAGAATGTATCGACTACTCCAAATGAATAAATTGAAAAATTGCCACAGTGAAATCGAAGGTATCACTTCATCTACTAAAGGGAAAACAAAATTTTCTCAATTTGACTCAAATTTCTTACGAATTATAATATTAAGTATCGAATTACAGAAGCACACTGCACATAGGTGTTTCTCATCACACAAAATAACCCCAAAATATTCTATAAAAATTCAAAACAAATAAATTTCAGTCAGCTGGACCCTCTAGAAATTCAAACGAAAAAACAAATCCCAGGAAATACCCAGCTTCGCATAAACTTAGGAAAGCTAAAGAAGAAAAGAAATTCACTATTGCTACAAACGAAGAGAAGATCAGGGAAACGAACAATTTGAACCATAACCAAAAAAATAACATCATTCCACTTGGTTTGCTTAGGAAGTGAGGCTCATGAGCCGGCTCGACTCGACTCGGGCTCGGCCCGGTTTGAGCGATAACATATGAGCCGAGTCGAGTTCGGACTTTATTTAATTTAGGACCTGACTCGACATAATTTATTGAGCTCTTCAACTCATTGGCTCGTGAGCCGGCTCGGGTCATTAGCAGCCCTATGTGTAACGTTGAGAAACAGGTGCTAGGTATGAACGAGTAAGTCAAAATAGGCGCGATCTTTGCCGTGACCAAGGATGCCATATCCTTTCATGTAAATCCACCCAACAAAGTCCCGTACAACTCTAAAGACAAAATATTAGGGGTATGAATGCAAATCATCTCACAGTGGCCACAGGATCCGATTAATAAGCGCGATTTAATTTGAAGTAAATTATTTTTGTGGTAAAAAAATTGCTGTCAAAATTTGAGGGGGAGAAAGGTAGAGTCGAGGCAGTTAAAAAATGAGAAGGCGGAAATTTTTTAACTTTGCGGTTAATAACTAGTTATGAAATGTTGTCGGCAACAACAACCCATCTTTAGCTTCGAAACGTTGTTATTGATATTGTTTGTGCTAGATATAAAAGTATTCGAATTCTTTTTGTTTTTTTAAAAGTTAGTGGAAAATCCACTAACATATATATTGATTGATTAAAAAAAACATTTACAACATTTGAGGTCCCAGTCAAGTGACAATCCACTAACAAGTATTTCGAATTTAATGTCATGAGCTTTTTTTCAAAGATTTCACAAAAATATCTTTCCTTTTTGAAATTTGCCTTGTATACCTATCCAGCTATCCTCGTCTAGATTCACCAAGTCCCTTTACGAGTTTAACTCAAAAATCTATCAGATCGACTTTAAACGGCGTATTCAAATCGTTAAAACCAATATACTTCACAAGTAATACGTTTATATGTCAAATTTATAATTTTCAAAATAATTTAGAATAAAGTTAAGTGGTAAAAAATAATTTATAAATTAAATTAATGTGTTCATTTTTTAACCGCTTGACTATCATAAACACCCTGTTCTACTATGACTTCACCATCATAAAATATTTAGATAAGAAAACTACAATTAATTTTGTGAGGGCAACTTAATAGAGTAACACAAGAGCTGTTAGAAGTTAGTTAAAATAATAGAGCTGTTAGTGCTAATAGAGTGGTTAGGTAGTTATTAACATTATGTTATAACAGAGTAGTTAGATTGATGTATTAAGATTAATTAGTGAAACCACTCTCTGTAATAGCTCTCTTATAAATAGATGATGTAAATGTAATCAGATTACAATTAAGAAAATACAATTCCATTTGATCTCTCTTCTATTATCCTTTAGAACTCCACGTGATCAGAAAATACACTAACCATTTCTGACTTCAAAGAAATTTCAAAATATACTTGTAATTTTATATATTTTCCCAAAAGAAATATAAAAATATTTTTAAATTAAAAAATATTTTATAATTATTTCTCATTTTAAATTTTTTATTCCATCCAACTGCATGTCCTTGGCCCCTGTTTTCAGATGTGGCAAAAAAAATAGTGCTTGACATCTTTGTGCAAACAGAAAAGAAAATATGAGGCTGAAAAGTAGCTGGGAAAAAAGGAAAAAAGAAATCTAAACGCTAAACGGCGTGAGTCCGGCAGGCGAGAAAGCGGTCAACAAACCCACCAACCCTTGCTATTATAATGTGAACCGGGGATAAGCGGTGAGGTCGCCAGGCTGGAACGTAGAAACCGGTACAGCCGGTCGATGACTTGTGGTAGCAGCAAGAGCGAAGTTCTCTAATTCAAATCATCTGAGGTAACAGAAAGTTGGAGTTTATTTTCGGACCGTTCGATCTTTTAGCACGTATATTAAAGAGATACCGACCAGTCCACCTCTGGCCGGATTGGCCCGGATTCTAATCGGACGGTGTAAATTTATATCCCTAAATATTCTGTTACCTCAGAGTTTATGGACTCGAACACCAGAGGAGACCTTAGCCGATGCATCGTGCCTTCCACGCGATTTCCCCCATTCAGAGTTGATTTCGGAATTTTGACAATCTCCAAGTAATCACTGCTCCTTCACTTTCTCTCTACAAATTGATTCAGTACAAGTTACAACTTAGCTGTTATTTCGACAGCTGATTGCCTCTCTCTCTCTCTCCCATCTTCTTCTCTGTGTTCTCTCCTCTCCGCACCGAGACTAATATAATTTGTACGATCTATCTCGCAGTTCAGAGTTAGTGCAAAGGTATGGCGCAATCGGTGGTTTTTAATAGAATTCGTACGATCTTTTTAACTTCCTGTTCGATTTCGCTCGCCTCTTACAGTTGTGTGATTGGATTTTTAGTGCAAAGAGAAAAGTTAGAAAAAGATAAACTCTATCTAACCTTTCGACCTAGAAGAACCAATCCACTGTCTAAACTTGTTTATTATATTTTGTATTTCTCTGGGTTTGAACCTGACCTGGTCTGAAATCTTGCCACTTCAATACAACGAATTGGAATTGCTTCTGATTTTGTTTTTTTCTTATATGAAGAAACACCATTCTGCTTCATGTGGTTCTATAGAAAATACCTGCATTTAGGATAATCTACCATATTATATCTTAAATCAATTTCAAATCTTTCTGTCAATTGTAATGATTTTAAAACTTGGAATAGTTCAATTTCTCTTAATTGATGTTCTCTAACTTCTAGAATTTGAAATAGCACATGACCTGATCGTCTTATCTATTTACAGTTTGATCCGAAGAGCTTGCTATGGATTCAATCTTCAAATTGGCTTTTGGTGAATGCTCAAACAATCCAGTTGTTCAAGAAGGAATTGAAAAGTGCCCCTTTCTGAGAAATATCAATGAACCTACTGTCTTTTCCTTTGCCTCTGCCAGGTTCCCAACTCCTGTAAGAAGTTTCACTTTTTAAAACTTAAGATTTGCGTACTAAATACCAATAGCATACTTGTTTTACCTTGATTATAATCTTGTAACTCAAAAGGGCTCATTGTTATGCCAGAATTAGTAATTTGTTTGGTTTGATTTTAAAGGTTAGAGGAGCAAAAGGCCCAATTTTTGAGGATGGACCTGATTTTGAAGTGGCATTTAGTCTATTTCATGGTCAAAATGGTGTTGTACCACTTGCGGGAAGATCCTTTGAGTTTGACGAGACCCGTGTAAGTGAAAATACTGAAACGGGTCACCAGTTTGACCCACTAGCTGCTAAAGCTGCTACAATCAGCCTCTCTACATTCGGCCTTGGTGGCCCTTTCACATTTGATTCTCTCTCTAGAAAGAAGAACAAGCAAAGCAAAAAGCCATCTAACTATGAACCGATATCTCAGGTATTCATTTGTTTTGTTGTGCTATTCTTGATGATTTATTCATTTCCTATATAACTTGTGTATGGCAATCTGTTGTTTTCTTTTTGTTGGTCTTCTCCCTTTACCTGACTTTGCTATTAATTATATTTTCAGAATGGAAATAACAAGCCATCGCATGAGGCACTGAGCAATGAGTGGCTCGAATCGGGTCAATGCCCCCTTGCCAAATCATACCGAGCTGTAAGCGGTGTTATCCCATTAGTCACCAACCTCATAAAACCTCCACCAGGTCTAAAATTCAGATGCCCCCAAGCTATAGTAGCTGTGCGTGCAGCTCTTTCACGCACCGAGTTCGTGAAAAACCTTCGACCCCAGCCCCTACCTGCCAAAATGCTAGCTATTGCACTGCTTGGCATGGCGGCAAACATACCGCTTGGTGTGTGGAGAGAACACACTGCCAAATTCTCACTTCAGTGGTTTGCAGCGGTACATGCAGCCGTACCATTCATTGGTATGTTAAGGAAGTGTGTTCTGATGCCAAAGCTAGCCATGGCAATTACACTGGGTGCATCGATTTTGGGGCAAACAATCGGGGCGAGAGCTGAGAGGATTCGTTTGAATGCATTGGAGGCGCAAAGGGTTAATGCAGTGACGGTTGAAACTATGGTGGCGAAATATGAAGGAGGCAGTGAGTTGGATTTTGGGATTGGGGCAAATGGGTTAACAATGCCAAGCAAGTCGGGGAAATGTGGGGAAGTGAAAGTTTGGGAGGTAATTCCGATGAAAATTGAGGGTTCAACTGGGCCGAGTATGGTTTGCTAATATTTTTGTTTGTGCAATGGGGTCTTCAATTGTGTGGTTTGGGATACCAGTATCCATGGTTTTCTATTCTTGTTTTTTTTTTAGTAAATAAATTGAAATTAAAACCTCTGTTTTGAGCGGCATTATATGGTGAAGAAATCAAATGAGACTTGAAGCAAAATAAAGGGTAATTATGTTCTTTCATTACATGTAATTGAACTTGTAGTATGTGTTTTCACTTTTCAATCAATATTTTCTGTGTTCATTCCATTAGTTGCTTTGATTTCCTGCACATGAGTTGAAACTGTATTGGTAATTACTAATAGTTTTGATTTGGTCATTGTTTATCAATTAATTACGAGTGGTTCAATTGTTGGTTGGGTCAAGAAGGTGTGAATCATGTTGTCTCAAATGAAGTTTCTTTCCAACCAGTTAAATATGACGTAAGAGCGTTGAGTAGTTGGTTGCATTTATTTGTATGAGGTTGACTTGTTCTCTTCTCCTATTTGGTTGCAATTTACAACTGTATTGAACTTTTGACTGATTAATTTTGAACTGTTCTCCAAAAGAGATTACAAAGAAACTTTGGAGACGTAAGTATCCAGCCACACTAAGTTTGCAGCATTTCTGTTACAAACAATCAAACAATCAAAAAAGAAAACATAATAAAATAGAAAGCATCCTAAGAGATTTATAAGCAAAATCCAATTTTATTAGCAGTTTAGCACGTGTTTAACGACACCAATTAATAGCGTGTACTAGAAAGCAATTGGTAGACATGCTATAGTTGGTTCAAATAGTTGCCTTTTCAGTGCCACAACAGCCATCAAATCCGTTGCTCTTCCTGATAATAACAGTCCCATTTGCTGATGTTAACACTACAAAATTTGTTAATAACACAACACTTTCATGTGCCGTTTTTGTTTCATTCATAATTTCTTATCTTCCTTTTCTTAATTTCTATTAATGAGCTGTATGATTTCCATAATTGGTAAATTTTCTTATGTGAGGATAATTGACAGCCTTTGTCAATAATTTTTTTTTTAAAAGATAGAATAATTTATTGAATGAAATACAAGAAAGATTAAAGCAAACACAAGAAAGTGCTAATAACTCTTGCTACGCCAAGCGGTGTGCATTGGTTCAACAACAACGCCACAGATCTAGGCATACATGTACATCCTTTGTTTTTATAATAAATTTCATAATAATCAGTGAAGTATTTCAAGAAGATACTATATGTTTTGTTAAGGCAAATTATTACATTGAGTCTTTGAGCATAAGTCTTTTTTTTTATAAAATCGCACATCGCCTTACTTTAATAGATAGTATCAAGTGTTGCTATTGATAAGAATGTTAAATATAGAAATCTAAATGATTCTGATATCTATAAGAATTTTATTTAAAAACAATTTACTTTATGAATTTAAGTGTCGAAGGAAACAAATTTACTCATTATGAACAAGAAAATATAGCTTTGAAGGATATGAAGAGTAAATCTGCTAATAATCTTCATTTCTTTACATGTCTTTTACTCTTTTCAAATTACTTGCTTATAAACAATAATTATTATGTAAGAAAATATAAAGCTCGTGTGAGTGTGAAATTGATATATTTTTCATTCCAAATTATATGAATTTATTGTACATTTATTATTTATGATATTAAATATTAAAGAAGATGATTATTTAGCAGAGACATTTACATAGTTGCTTAATTTTATTAGAGGAGATAATAAAAAAATTTAAGATATCTGGAATAAGATAAGTGTCAGTAATAAGATATCTAGAATAAGATAAATATTCGAATAAAAGTAGAGCATGTAATACAAGTAAAACATGACTTTTGGAGAGCAAATTTCTACCTACTTGATCATGTATTCATGTGTTTTGCATGTCTCATGAAATGAAAGCATCATCATATACAACAAGCAATATGTTTTTAATGTCAACATCCAGACTCGGATGGCTAAAAATTTGAAATCAGGAATTAGAGAATTTAGAAGTTTTCAATGTCAACAAAACGTGTCCCGAATTTTAATTTAGGGCCGTATGAGTTATTTTTAGTATAAAAATAATTTCTATATTTTTAAGACAATAACAAAGACTGGATTTAAAAAATCAGAACATACTAAAAGAACAAAGAAATTATAGTCTTTCAGATATTTGCATCCTACACCCTCCTCGCGGATCTTGCCAAACCATGACAACCTCTCCTCAAAAAGAAATATGACTCGAAAATTATTAGTTGGTAATGTGTATTTTTTCTTAGATAGAAAAATGCAAACAAAATCATTTCTTCCCTTTTTTATTTATTTAGAGACACTATTAAGAGCAAGATAATGAAATTTAACACTGAAAATTCGGATTTTTTGTTTAAATTATTTGTTAGATTACTTCTTTTGATGTATAATTAACATATTTATACTAAAATACGCTAAATTACTTGAAATTATGTTGAATTACATTAAATTACGCTAAATTACTTGAAATTATGTTAAATTACACTAAATTACGCTAAATTACACTAATTTCACTAATTATAATGAAATATGATAAATTACGCTAAACTACGCAAAATTAAGCTAAATTAGACAGATTTTGTGCCATCTTTCATAAATCATAAAAAATAGTAAAAATTGGTATTCTACAAATTAATTATATAACTAATTTACTGAGTTACTTAGATTGATTAATAGAAATGAAAATCTTAATCGGAAACTTCAACTCAAGTTTTGAGGCTCTTTCCTTTATTTTTTGGCAATTCTAAATTTTGAAAATCGGCATTGCCAGCACTGACGCATACGTATTTTCGCAAGTTTTCCGAAAAGTGGTCATTTACTAAAATCGGATACTCGAGCGCCGTTTTGTGGCCGTTTGAAATTTCGTTATCGATTTTTGCCTTCTCAGTAAAGATATCATCCATATTCATATGTAATTTACCGTAATTCACCATATTTTAGCGTAAATTTAACATAATTTAGCGTAATTTAATATAATATAGTGTAATTCAACATAATTTCAAATAATTTAACGGATTTTGGTATAAATATACTAATTATACATCAAAAGAAATAATTTAACCAAAAAATTCGAATTTTCAGTATTAGATTTTATTATCTTGCTCTTCACAATGTCTCTTAAAAAAAAAACAAAAAGATACTTACCAGATTCTGACCGGTATGAGCATTTTTTTAAAAACCCAGGGTTCTGAATATATTTATTAATTTGTAATTAACTTTGAATATTAATAAAAATGTTGGCTAATCAGCAATTAAAGAGCAAAGAAAAAGAAAACAGAAGATATACAAAGCCCAGACGAGGAAATGAAAGGGAAAAAAAGTTAACTGTAACATACAGTTCCGATTCTTGCTGTCCTTGTACTATTCTTAAATGTTAAATTTTTAAATTATATATATGGCATAGTACTTTCGAGTTTCGACTTCATTCCAGTCGTTACAAAAACCGCGCCTCTTTACAAAAACCTGTGTGATAAGGAGAACAGGTTGGGTCCGATGCCCATCGGACTCAAATTTGGGTCCGATGGGCTTCAGGACGTTCGATCTACCTTAAGATTCATGCGTACGAATTTTAAAGCAAACACAAAAATTGCGGACGCAAATTTTAAAGCAGATCGAACAGTCATCAAACTCATCAAACTCACTTTAAGTCCGATGGGCATCAGACCCAAATTGTACTCTGTGATAAGAGCTAATCACACAGAACGAATGCACCAATATCGCCAATTACAAATCAAATCAACAGCTTTTCATAAAGAAAACAGAATGCTAAATGGAGAGTATGTCCAAATTATCGGCAATTTCATCTACGGATATCACCTCCGGTGCTCTCTTCTTCTCTGATGAGAGATTGACAGGAAAAGAATCTGAAGTCCCAAGCAACTTGAGTTGCAATTCTGCTAATTGATTCCTCATTCTCTCACCACGGTCTGGAAGCTTGGCAACCAAATCCTGTTCATACCAAACCAAATCAAATTTGGTGACTGATAACATTACACTGTTTATGACTGAATACAGTAAATAGTAACTAGCCAATGCAATCAAATCACAGTAGTTTTTTATTTTAACAACTAAATATACATTGTATTAATTAAAAAAAATTACCTTGTTTCCTAGAGTAATTTTGAGCCGATTTATTTTGTCTCTAATCTCTCCAGGGCTTTGTCCCACTTGGTATGTTGGAGATTCCATCCTTGTATTTTGTATAAAATCCCGAGGCTTCTGTGCATAAGCAGCTCTACAGAGAAAATAATAAATTATTTTTACAACAAACATGCCTCACACATTCATAGTGGGAAAAGCAAGCAAAAAACTACTCATTTTTTAGTTTCTCCATACCCGTATGGGAAATATTCAGACTGCAAAGAGGCAACAGGAGCCGAGCTTCTTATGATTCTATTTCCAAAACTGCTGTCAACAAAAATAAAGGTATAGGTTACTATAGGAAGGACTAAATTAGAATTAAGTGCTGATAAATTTATCAGAAAATTAACACAACTTTGTAAAGATACATTACCACTAAGTTGAGTAACACGGATTTGAACAATTTAAGACCAACCTGTTAGTTCCTTTTAATACAATTTCTGGAATTTGAGAAAATACTGACCTTTCGGGTTGTTCACTCGTCTCGGGCACAACAGGTACAATGGCAGTTTTAGAGAAGAGAAGGCTGTGGTGACTCACACCCGCAATACCTTGATTCTCTAGGTATTCGATATGGCTCGTCAGATACTCATCCCTGATATTTTTTTTAAATGAACAAAGCTTCTATTAAAACATTGGTTATTGCTTCAAGACAGAATAATATGAAGGCAAATTTGAACTGCTTCATTCCTGGACAAGGATTACCATAGTAAATTGTCATACAGGTTAAAAATTCATTTCCAAGGATCTCTTCATGCTTTGATCATATTTAGTTTTGATATTTTTGTGAACAAATGTTCAAATATCGGTAATTTAGCACAACAACCAAAACCTAGCTATGCACCAGTAACATGAGGTGAGGTAACAAGTAATTGTTGCTTGAAATAAACCCAACTATTCTAGAATACATTTTAATTACTAGTTTTAGAATTAAAAGCTGGGTAAGTTCTTACATCACAACTTGACCAGCATGCTCCTCTTGCAATTGTCTCTGTGTAACCGAAACATCAAAGCCTACTTCTGGAAGCCTAAAAACCTCTTCAATATCCTGAAATTATTCAATAAAAAATTGTTAAGTTGTGACACATGCTTGCATTACCAATTCAAAATACTTTTAGAAAGCATTGTCTGTGTAATCTAAATCTAATTTTACACAATGGTACCGACCTTCCTGCTGAAATAACGAGTCTGTTCTTTCTGCTCAGTTGCAGTTTTGAACAGGCCCCCTTTAAAAACCTAGAAATTACACATTTATGGAAATAACCAAGTCAGTTGAATTTTTTTATAGACTAAATGATGCTTACAAAGAAGAAAATTAAGATGATTACAAGACTACATGAGAAAATGAAAATGTAAGATTTCCAAAATGACCAAAAAGTACATAAATCAGTTTTACATGACAACCTAACAAACAATTATTTTAGAAGCTTCAAGGTAAAAAATGTAATTATTGTCAAAGAAAACAAAAAAAGATTATATTTAAACATTAAGAGGAAAATGAAGCATGAAAAGCGTACCTGCTTTTTGTATATTATTTCTTCAATGGTACCACAAGTCATGAGTCGGTACACAATCACATCTTTGGTCTGACCAATGCGGTAGGCACGGTCTACACTTTGGTTATCCATACTATTAGCAAATTTAACAAACATTCCAACAATCAGATTTCATTCACAGATCCCAACAAAACTAAAGAAATTATTAAATAACAACAATGAACTGGCGAAAAATAAAAAAAGTTCAAATTATCAAGTTATCCAAGGAAATTGTAATCAGTACCTTGGATTCCAAGCCGGGTCAATAACAATTACCCGATTGGCTTTTGTTAGTGTCAGACCAAGACCCCCAACTTGTGTAGTTAAAAGAAAGATTGGAGCCCCTTCCCCATCTTGAAAATCCTGCAATAAAGATTCAAATTTTAATCCAATAAAAGATAAAGAGTGAGGCTATCGTACTATGCATAGCGTATAATGGTACGTACTATGGATCAATATCTCCATTTTCAAAGTCCAAACAATTGATCAGAACTGTTCAACATGATCTCCAAATAAAAATGTACTTGTAGATCAAATTTTACATTGAATTTTTCAAAAAAAAATTACTATTTTTTTAGATAGGTAGAAAATCACATGAATCTAAAAATTCTAGACAATTCAAAAGGATCAATTTTTTATTTATCTAAAAAAATAGTAAAAAGTTTCTAAAAAATGTAAAATTGAGTCTGCAAGTGAAGGCATATTTCTTTCTGAAGTAAAATAGATTGACCTTGACAGTCTTCTCCCTCTCAGAGATCTTGGTGGTACCGTCGATACGTAAGAGCTTGTAGCCTTTTGACCAGATTGCTTCCTGTTCGCCAAGCAGTAAAACAATTGATTAAGAAAAATGGGCAAACAAACCACACATTTATATATACTGTCACATGTCATAACACTAAATGGCACCTGAATGAGATCAAGCATTTTCCTGGACTGAGAGAAGATTAAAACCACGTGTCCTTCTTCCATGAGATTTCCCTACAGCACAAGCAAATTAGTTAGGCAACTGATTAGTTAAGGAAACTGAACAAAGCTATAACCTAGGACTTGCGTATATTATCTCAAGTGAGGCTATGGTACTATGCAATAGTACAGATTGGTCCGTACTACAGAAGTACATAACAATATTTTTATGTCCAAAGTCCAAATAATCAATCTGAACCGTTCAAGGTGATCTCCATATGTACAAAATCAATACTTTTGATTGGTCTAGAATTTTTAGATCAAGTGATTTTCTACTTATCTAAAAAAATAGTAAAAAATTCTAAAAAAAATATAAAATTTGATCAACAAGTAAATTTGAACTTTAAAAATGAAGATATTGATTATAAAGGACCATTATGCACTATGCATAGTACCATAGCCTCACTCTATGTCTCACAAAAACTCTTAACTTTGAGGATCATGCAAAAAAGAAATTTACTTCCTTGGACAGAAACGCAAAATGGAAGCACCACCATCAATGAGCAACGAAAAACATGACTCTACCCAACTTTTAAATTGTACAGGTGCCAATGAAAACCAGCCATTTCTACAACCTGATGGTTACTTCCTGGTCTTGCCTTGATTTATTAATTTGCTTCTTCTTGCTTTATCTTATCAAGTTGTCTAATTGAAGGTTAACATTGTTTCTTCTTTGCCAACAGTTTGAGAAAGAGAGCTAAAAAAACTAACCAACAAGGACAGAACAAAGGTAATTTTGCACGACACGGTATAATCCATATTGAGAAATTTATTGTCGTGATCTTGGTTTGCAAGGCCGGTTGCCAATTTCTCAATTAACCCCTTATCATTCTCATTCATTTCCTCAATTCCTTCCAAAATCTCTTCAGCCCCTCTCTTTGTGAGCAGTAAGGGGTGGTCACAGATCTTCTTCATTATCTGTTTCACATAAAAAGTCAGTAAAAGAATTCATGTTAGACAGGAACTTCATACTATCCCTTCTTTTCACTCATTTCATGGAGTGAGAAAGAATTAGGAGAGATGCGTTATAAAACCTTTTTAAAAAAAAATTATTAATCTGTAAGAGAAGGGGTATTGGGGTAGAAAGCTAAATTTTCTGATGGATACAGCACAAGTAAAACAATAACACTCAAATATCAGCAAGTACTTGGTAGGCATGTAAAGCACAAGCTTTAAGCCCAGGTTCACCAAAAAAAAGTACCACTCCATGAGAAAACTATTTGATAAAAGAATTATACAGTACAAGAATATTACAGTTATTGCAGCTAGCGGTGAACCACCAACTGCATTGTGAACTAGCTCACTGTTCAAAAAAGCTTCATAAAGTTGCCTCTGCATTTCAAGAACAAAAAAATTAAATTAATTCAACAAAGAAATAGAAATCTGAGTTAAATACCAGTCTTGGGGGGGGGGGGGGAATATTTGTATCCAAGTTTACGTATTTTGCTGCTATAGCGAGTACCAGTTTTGTGAAGTCACTTCCCACAAAAAGGCTAGAAAGGGGTATGTTGGTAAAACAACAAAAAATTCTATCAGTTTCTTCACATATTCTATGTTGATAATCTCTTTTAGACAGTAGAAACTGACCTGGCATGGTGTGAGCTTTAACCAAACAATCAACTCATTTTTCTTCGGCATCTCAACCTTCGTCTCTACATTCTCTTTACCAAAAACCTCACTTTTCAACCGCCTCAAGAAGTATGGCTTGATTCTTTCCCTCAATTCCTATTCAAAAAAGCATTGATATGAATTTATTTACATTAGAAAATGAGAATGCTATGCCAGATTTACATGCTTTAAAATTTAATATGATCATTCATTCTATCAAAGATGCCAACAAGGAACATATACAAGATACAGCAATCTCCAAATAAATCATAGCAAGAATTACGCTTACTCTTGCAACAGTGGAGCCAACATACTTTTCCCGATCCGAGGCATTTTTTTCATTCCCACGCAGGATTTTCTTCTCATATCTGTCCTTGAACCTTTAATAAACAATGTATAAGAATATTTCAGATTCAAGATTGATCTTTTGTTAATTGCATAACTTTGCAAATATTTAGAATCCACAAACCAAAATTAGGAAAAATGGAACATTGACTTACTCGTCCTTATCACCTAGTACCTCGGGGCAACAAAAGTAGAATAGAGCCCAAAGTTCCTATACAATAGCCCGATTGCAACAATGAGAACAACAACAACACCAATAATAATAATAGTTAATACTAAAACACAAATAACAATGTAAGAAGATCCAATATTGCCTCAGGTTAGGGCCAACACCAGTTAGAACCCCAGATTGTTATTCTACTCAGGTACTGTACCAGTTTGGCCTGGTAGCTTATTAATATACTGTGTATATTGTAAAGTCATATAATATTCCAGTGCACTCAATAACCATGATAGAAGTTCCCACTATTCTCCAGGAAAATAATCCAAAAAAAAAAAAAAAAAGATTTTCTTACCTTCAGGTTGTTCTGTATTGGTGTACCACTGATAATGATGCGGTGCGCACTAGGTATCTCAGACAAGCTCTGGGCCCGCTGTGTCTTCGGATTTTTTATGATGTGCCCTTCATCCAGGATCACATAATCCCATATCATTTCATCTTCCTCTTCATACAAATCATGTTCCTGATACTTGTCACCTCCTCTAATTGCCTTGTAATTATTTCTGACAATATCATATGTGGTTATCAGAATCCCTCCTTTCTGCATCAAATGAAACAAGATTTTAGACACATATCATGAATTTCTTCTTCTTTATAAAAAAGATGGCAAAAAGATATGAGATGCAACATTGTTGCAAATAACAAAATATTGCAGATCATGCGCTAACAGTGGATACAGATATCAAACCAAACTGGCACAAAACAAAATAGTTGATGCAAGGGATAGAACTACACCTCGAGAATGTTATTGAGCTCACTGTTTCGCACGTTCACGTTGGTTCCTGAAAAGCTAAAAGAAAAATATATATAATTAGATCATATCTAGCAAATGGAAAAGGACCATTTCAACATTATAGAAGGCTACTTCATAAATATGATTGGTAATACATCCTTGTAAACTTAAGGGGTATCACCTGAACCCATATAATATTAAGCAATCAAAAAAACAGAAAAATGTCTACACAGCAGCTGTTGCCCCATTTTCATCAAAAGTGGGCTAAACTATCCCCTTTAGTTTCTTTATGCATGAATGAGAGAGTAGTGAAGAGGTAATTGAGCAATTTTGGAAAGGAAAGGGAATTAAAGATGCTTGTGTGATATTCATCATGGCTTTAAATACATAATGACAAACTTCTTGTCTTGCAGGGGTATATATGGAACGATTCGTGGCTTCTAAGAGAAACAAATTTTAGCCAAAACAGGATAACACTTACTCTCTAGACTTCTCACTCAGACCAACAACAGAGAGCTCTTTAAACCAGTGACTTATAAGTGTCTTAGGAGCTACAATCATTGCCCTTTTAATCAGACCCGAGTGGAAAAGACCGGCGAGGAATGCTGAAATCTGAAATGGAGATAGAAAAGACAGTAAGTTAAAAATCATTAGACAGGCAACTAATACACTTTAGTATTGCTTGAAAGTGGAGCAAGAGTGAGCAATCAAATTTGTAAAATAGATGGATTCACAACTGCAATACCAGACAAGTACTGAACCAGTACTCTTCCACTCTTTCCACGAAACCCAAATTTATTTTCACACTTTGATGAAGTGGTAATGAGCAATACACACAGTGCCTAAATTTTTTTAAAACAAAAGAAATTGGATATACCTGCATGGTCTTTCCCAGACCCATGTCATCACCCAAAATCCCTCCTGTGCCTTTGCAATGCAACCCCCAAAGCCAGTTGATGCCATCCTTTTGGTGTGGGTAGAGTTTACTGTAAACCCAATCCGATAGCTTGTAAACTCTCACTTTCCCCTCTTGCACTCCTTGTAGAGTAAAATCACCCTCCTCCTCCTCTTCCTCTTCCTCCTCTGCATCTTTGGAGTCCAACTCATTTACCTGTAAGCCCGTTGCACCGGTAATGTTCTCTATTTCCTCAAACTCATCATCATCACTGAAATAGCTTCTTTTTGTTGTGCGCCCCATGGATCTATAAACACTAGGTTTAACTTCTAACCCTTGATTTCTAGACTTTATAGAATCATTTTCTTCAGTCCCTACTTCTCCCTCCCCCTTTGTAAATTCTTCCACTTCTACTAATTCCTCTTCATCACTAAAATACTCCACTGTACTTTTCTTATGTGCAACCTCTTCACCTTCATCTATCATCTCACTCTCTTCATCACTGAAATAGCGATTTTTCATATTGCGTGGCACTACTTTAAAACTATATTCATCAACTTCATCAAAATTATCATCAAAATCTCCTTCCTCTTCTCCCTCTTTACTACTAAAGTAAGCTTCAACTGGTGATTTCTCTTTTTTTCTCTCGTCCTTTGAAGGCTTCTCTTTGTGTAGAGAGAGTGACTCGAGCCGAAAACTAAATTCATCTAAAATGTCACTGATATTCTCTTCTTTGTCTTCTTCTTTCTTTTGTGGGCTGGCCTCCTCGTTAGTTTTGCAGAGACGACGCCTACCAGGCAGCTGGTCCTTTTGTTTTACCAGAATATTTTCTACAAACAAAGGGAAGTGCATATATTTCAGGTAGTTAATACAAAATTGAATTTTACATTTAATAATTTCAGTATAGAAATGAGAAAAACCTTCAGCAAAAAAAATTTATTTTAAGAAAAGGGTAGATTAGTCATAAGATTGAATACAAATGCACTTACAATGTAAAACCGACTCTACAGGGAAAAATTCGACCAATGTGTGTAAGCATTTTTTTAATTGAAAAGCTAACTTTCAACGTAGATAAAGGACAAAATCAGAAAACTCGTTGTTCATCAAATTTTGAAAACAAAACATCTGATTATTTTTCACAGTAGAGGCCAACTCACTGATAAGTTGTTTTAGTGTGCTGAAATGTAGCACCTCTTACAAAATCTAAAGAACACTTTGAGCAGTAATCGGGAAAGTACCTGGGATAGGGTTAGGGTTTGTATTTGGGGCTAGAGCTGGACGTCGACTCCTGGAGAGCTGATGGTGTAAGCGCTGGTTCAGACTCATCGGTTCCGGGCTACGATTAGGGATTTCGTTCTCAGGTCGATCATCCATGGCGACTGTAAGAGAGAGAGAGACGGAGGGGGGGTGTGATGGATATTTCCCGCTCTAGGTTTTGGGTTTTAAGTTCTAATTTTCAAATTGAATGAGAGAGAGGAAGGCAGTGGAGAATTTCCAGAATGGGCAGTAATATATACAAGAGACAGGAGTAGGTCCGTCCGATGCCCTTTGGGTCTAATTAGTTCTAACACCGTCCGATCAGTATGAGTATTAGTATTAGTATTAGTATTAAGATCTGTGCGCACAGAAATTAAAGCAGCCGCGCACGAATTTTAATGCAGAGTGCACATATTTTAATATTAATTGGACGGTGATTAAACTCATCGAACCAAAGTAGGTCCGATGGGCATCGGACCTACTCTAAATTCTATATATAAAATTAAAGATTTAAATAGTGTTTATCACGTCGTAGCGGAACGGTTAAAAAAACTAGGGTTGTAAAAAACGTCCGTTTAGACCGATTAATCGGCTGATTAATCGTTGGTGGTGATCAAACCGTTGCGGATTTTTCCAACTAATCAGCCGATTATTTCTGATTATGATCGATTATTCTCTATTATTTCCGATTAATCATTTGGCGGTACTTTATCCGTCCGACAAGCGCATACCGTTATTTACGAATTGGCCCAATAAACAAAGTTCAATGACTGTTATTAATTATGACCCATGTTTATTTCATGAATTGTTTCCATAATTAAAAATTTGCCCAAAATAGTTTATCATTTTTTCTAAAAATTGTTGCGCAGTGTTTCTTATTTGATTCATATCTCTCTCATAAGAAATTCGTTTTTAGCCTTCTATATATTTCTGGAAAGGTAAAAGAAATATCTAAAACTTTGCCTCTCAGAAGGAAATCCAAATTAGAAACAGATCATGGTAAAAAACGTGGCCGAACGTGGTGCTTAATTTGAACTATCATGTTCTATAAACTGTTGCGCATATTTCGTTTTTGGACCATAGCGCCCTCATACGATGTTCGTTTTGGGGTACTATATTGGATGGAAAGATAAAAGAAATATCTATAACTTTTATTTTTGGAGTAGAACCTAATTTGAATTAGATCGTAATAAAAAACGTGGTAAAACGTGGAGTTTTGAAAACAGAATTCACATTCCTTGTTTGCTATATATATTCTCTCTCATTTCTTTTGAGAATAATTCATTTTAGAGTTAAAAGTTCTGCCAAAACTCTCACTCTCTTGTTTCATCTCTCATGTATTGAGAACCCACAAATCCTAAAACTCAAGAATAATTCTATGGAGAATAGAGATTAAGGAGCAACCAAATTAGTACTCTCTAGCAAGAGAAATATTTGGTTTATAATTAATTTCTTCGTAGATACCGTAGAGGACTTCTACTTTGGAGTCTCATCTTTGTGCAAGACTTTTTAGGTCACGCACACATCAACCACCAAGGCGCTGCAATGCATCAACCACCATTAGCATAAACAAGGAGGTGGAAACTACAACCCTACATCTCAAGGGCCTTCCTTTCTTATTTGGAGACAAGAAACTAAGGGTATGATGCTTATTGATTTGGAAATAAATTTTGGTTTGATTTCAGTCGCACATGATGTTCTTTAGATATTTTTCTTGTCAAAATTTTTAAAATTTCACTGCCTTAAATACCATAAAACCCAATACAAACAACATAGTACATACCAGTATTGCGTAAAACATAACTACAATCAAACTACTGCTAAGTCACATAGCTACGAACAACACATAAGCTGCTACACACTTCAAAACCTACTAAATTGCAACAGTTCTAGGCACAAAACAATTAAAGAGAAAACACACAACACAAAAGTTGTAGTACTATCGGATGACGCAAAAGAAACAACTAATAATCGTGAAACATAACTTATGCATACTCTTCCTCTCTAGGAGGAGCCTCTTCTTCAGACATTAGATGGAGGAGGGTACTGGTCCCACCCTCCATGTCCATATGGATCTGGAAAAAATCCTCGACGAAATCCTTCGAATCCGCCATAGCCAGTAGGAGGTCTAATTCCAGAGGAAATTCTTTATTTCCTGAGCTAAGTTGACCTGTATTAGCAAGTCCTTAACATTAGAAGGCAAGATGCGTGTTAAATTAACAAATGATTCATAAGACCAAAATTTGCACCAGAAGGTAGTAAGGGAAGTTATTTCTTCCTAAAGCTTACAAGCATATGGGGACAGTTTCTTTAAAAATCATCTTGTTTCTTTCTAACCATATACACAAAATGACTGTTTTTCTAATCAATTCAACTAGCAAATGATCTTTAAATGGTATGATGCATCAATAATTACAATTGTTGTTGTGTCATTTGCAATTTCTAACATGTTCATGCGATAATTTAATAATTTTACTAAATTAATAATTTTTTTGAAGGGAGAATTTTTAGTGTGCCGATGTAAACTTTTAAAATAACTAATTTTATTCATAAACACCATAATTTAACATTTTATTTAACATCTCCTTTTATTTATTATTCTCAACCACTAATCCAAAAATTACTATTTTTGCACTAATCCTTTGCATTATCCAAACATACCCACAAAGAACTTGCTATTTGAAATATTTACTATTCCCAGTAATCAGCTATTCCTTGTTCCTTGTGTCGGATGGAATAGTAGCTATTCCTGTTCCTTGTGCCTGCCTGAAATTATCAGCATTGGTTGCGAGCAATTAAATTGGTGAGAATCAATAATTAATGAGAGAGTGAGGCTACACGGTAACGGTACTATGCACAGCTATTTAGATTTTGAAAATCTAAAACTTCATTAATCAGTTCGTTGCAAAACAGAATCGCATTTACATATAATGTACTAATACGTGACAAAGTCAACTTACTACTTCTTTTACATAATTAATTAGTCAAATTAATACTTTTTAGATAATTATTAGTCAACTTACTAGTTCTTTAAGTAATTTTTTCGTGCTGCGATTGCTTTCTGAAATAGTTAGCTCCAAATTTTGGGTCTGTCACCATCCAAATCATCGTGGAAACTCAGCAAATAAATTCTGTTTACTATTACATATGATCTATTTGTCGTTTACTTTTGGTCCGAATCGAACGACGATTTGAGAGATGGAGATTGGAATGTATGTAGAATTAGAAAACTGAGGAAATTTCAATTCATGAAAATTCATAATATGATACTATCATGTCCGTCATTGTAACGGGATATATTATAAAAAAACAAAAAAAATTTCATAAAAAATAACATATTTTCATATAAAATAGACTAATTATTTGATAATATCCATGAATAATATTAAGATAGATTGGAACGGAGACATATTACAAGAGAGTAAATATGTTCAAAATTCATTATTTCATAGAAAATAAGTTGAAGGACTTTTAATTCATAGGTACGTTAGTTTTGTGTGGTATTTTCTATTACAAAATAATACTGCAATTTGTTATTTTAATATTTTATAATTATATTTTGATTGTCATCAAGAGCTTGCAAAAAATAACTGATACTAATAACTTATGAACGTTGATTTTTCTACTTGCTAATTCATATAAAAACAAAGTTAAAAATTGATAATTATTTATGTTCATGTAGAGAATATAATACATATCACATCTAATAATTTTATTTTGACATAGAGCTTTAAATTTTTTTTTTTTAAAAGTAAGATATGATAAAGAAATAAAAAATGGAAACATTTAAAATCTCCTTGTATAATTATTATCCTCAGCAATTTAGTTTTTAACTTTATACATTGTAATACTTCACTTGCAAATATTATAACAATTCTTGTAAAAGTACCACCGTACACTACTTCAAATTAATTTCCATTTTTATTCATCATGCCTTCTTCCGTTATATATCTCATTATCTGAATGTTGGTAATTTTTTTTTTACATATAGCATAATAATTTCTATTCGTTCAACTTTTAAGATTTTATTTTACCATTTTTGACTGTCCTGCAAGAAATGATTAATTACGAGATCTCTAGTTTTCATTAAAAAAATTATTGTGCCCATAATAATAATATAAAAATAAATAAATCAAGTAATTATTTTTTTAATGATAATATCGTATCTTTTTCTTACACAAGAAAAAATTAAATCTGTACACAATTTTATTTGATCTTGATTGTATGTTTAGAAATTGTTTAAATCAACAAATTCTTGTCAATATTGGCATTCCAACTCTACAACTAAAATCTCCTAATAATCATATTAAATTTTGTTTGAGTTGTTTCCATAAATGCTCAAATTAACCTTTAACCTCCTAGATTTAGGAGGAGATAAAAATATGATTGACATTTCAAAAGCTGTAGTGTATTCAATTTTAATTGTCACATATTGTGTGGCAGTACGTGTGGCGAGTATGTCTCTAACTAAATTTAGACTTCTATACACAAAAAAGATGCATTTAATCAAAAGAAGACAAATTATTTGATGAGAGGGATGATATTCAAATCGAAATTTTATTTTTTAATCATAACCATTAACCAATCATGACATCTGATAGGTCCATATGCCAATGGCCCTTAAAAAGCCCAGGTCTGGCCCAACTAAACACTTCCAGATTTAAATTCACAGCAGGCCGCCCCAAAAAACAGGCCAAGGCCCAAAAATGACTCGGGACTCGGACCCCCTCCTGGGGCCAGCCCGAGAACAGAAAATTACTCGGGATTCGGACCCCCTCCCGGGACCAACACGAGGTTAGAAGCAGCCCGGGATTCGGACCCCCTCCCGGGGCCAACCCGAGGTTAGAAACAGCCCGGGATTCAGACTCCCCTCCGGGGACCAACCCGAGGCGAAAGCACAGACCGAGATTCGGACCCTCTCCCAGGGCCAGCTCGGAACCGAGCAAAACAAGGCTCAAAGCCTAACACACCGAACTGCCTAAAAAGGTCGACACACGACCTCGCTGTTCGGTTTAAGATGAATTATGCGAATATTATAGCCTATTATGCGGGCGCCCTCAACAGTATGCGGACCTTCGTCATTAAAACTGACAAGACCCCGCTATAGTAGGGCGCCCCCTATTTAAGGCAGAGAACCCCCCAGAAAAAGGGGACCGCATTTATCACAGTCTGAGGAGGTATTAAAAAGGGTTAAAGCGTTAATACCTCTCCGACACTTCGCGTGTCCGCCATCTTGACCCGTTTCACCTGAACCGGGACGGGTTACACCTTCAGTAGCCAGCCTCCGCACGGCCTGCTTCCTGGGAACAGGACGTGCCCGCACCTTACTGGACCGAGTCCAAGTACGGCCCGGCCCCCTTGGGAAGGGACGTATCAACATCTATATGCTTAATATTTAAAAATGGAAATTTACATGCATATATTATCAGAGAAGGGTTCGAATGCACCATGATTTTGTGTTCCAATATGCTCCACATTATATATCTCTATTTTCAAAGTTCGAACAGTCGACCGAACCGCTCAACATGATCTTCATAATAAAATATGCTTGGAAACCAAATTTTATATTTTTAAGAAATTTTTTATTATTTTTTAGATAGGCACAAAATTATTGTTTTAAGGATAATCTGGACCATTTGAAAAAGTGATATTGTACCTATGTAAAAAAAATAGTAAAAAAATTTAAAAATATAAAATTCGGTTTTTAAGAATATTTTATTATGAAGATCATGTTGAGCGGTTCGAATCAACTGTTCGAATTTTAAAAATAGAGATAAATAATGTAAAGCATGTCAGAGCACCAAATCACGATGCATTTAACCCTAACTCTGCCTGCCGCCTACTCTGAGAAGAATTTTAATGAGAGAATATATGCAGCCAATCCGAATGAAATGACGGTGTTATTTTAGGGGTCTGGATTCCCTAAAGTAACTCAAAATTTGAGTTTGGATCTAGACCGTACGATCAAAATTAGGATTGGCTGGATCTTTAATACGTGCCGGTTCTTATCGACTCAAATTTTCAGTTACTATAGGGGATCCGGACCCACCGATTTGGAGATATATCCCGCGTTGAGAAAAGGAAGGTAGGTCCTACTGGACATCATCTTACCCGGCGTCAGCCTGAATTCGTATAATCTAAGGTAACAAAATATTTTTGTTTGGATCCAAGACGTCCAAACAGAATCTGCACGAATATTAAAGGATCCCCGTGCGTCTCATTTCGGACCGATTTGACCCGAACTCCGATCGGACGGTCCAAATATAAACAGAAATATTCTGTTACCTCAGAGGATATGGATTCCAAAAAAGGAGGGGAATATCCCTCGGAATTTACCCTTTTTGCTACATACAGTGCCACAGGGGAACTTATAATAATATATTATACTCTCAAGTCTAAAGTCTAAACTCAGTTTAAACTTTCACTCTGAACTCTCTCCTCCAGCGACGATTTCTCCAAGCAAAGTGTACTCACTACTCAATCATCTACAACAAGAAGAAACTAAGAGTTGGAGATGGATCCCCACAACAAGAAGTGGAAGCGTGATCGCGATGGCCTCCCTCCCACTCTCACTCTCACCGGTGCCGCCCACCTCTCGCTGCCTATCCGCCGCTGGCAGAGGACTTTACTGTCTGTTTCTTGCTTAAAACCTCAAATCCCCCTCCGCCTCTCTCTTTACATTTTCTCTTCTTCTTGACATTTGACAATATTTTAATATTTTTAGGGAGATAAGGAAGGATAGATGCTTGCTACATTCGTTGCTGCGTCGTCTTCCCACCGGCTCCGGGGGAGACATTTTTCTTCGCTTGTTTCACGTACGACTTGAAGATACGTTCCGGAGAGTTGTAAGGATCCTTCTTCTTTTTCCTTAAATTGACACGTGTCTATTGAGTCTTTTTTTAACATCAATTTAATTTTCATTTAACAGCTAAGAGAAGAGCTACCTAAGATGCTTCACTACTTGAATTTACCTCCACAGTGAGCAATTATTTACTGTATACTGCAACCCCCAATTTTAGAATGAGCACCAATTAGGCTAATTGGGAGTTTATTCCTCCCCAATTGTGCAATTCAACAATTTTGACTTGATGAACCCTTAAATTGTGCAATTTTAAAAAGAGAATCTCAGCTTTAATGTTTTTGTTATCATTGAATCAAATTTGTTGATTCCAACCTTGGATTGAGTACTAGGTTATTGGTTTCAAACATTTGCCTGTAAAAACTACCACCACATGCTACAAGATGTCCCCCTTCTACTTAGAGAATCTCTAAGTAATTATTATTTCATATTTCTCTTACAGGCCGCTGCCAGATCAAACCGTCAGAGCTCGGTACTGGCTAGTCTTCCTTAATAAGGTCAAACACCCCACCTTCACAACCGAGCTAGTGAGGGACGAGAATGAAGACCCCATAAAAGTAGCAATATACGACACTTACACTCAGTCAATCATTTCTCCCGACTGCTTTTGCTCTTCTGCCAAAGTCAGACTCACGGTGCTTAATGCTGAATTCTGGGAAAATAAAGGAGAAACTTGGAGCAGGAGTGAGTTTAATCAGAGTTTGTTAAGGGAGAGGGAAGGGAAGGGACCTATTTTGAAAGGTGGTAGTCCTACTATTCGGCTTGAAAATGGGGTGGGTATTTTTGGAAATATTGTTTTTAATGATAATTCAAGCTGGACAAAGAGTTGGTTTCGGCTAGGGGTTATGGTCGAGGGTGAAGGAGAAGAGGGTTATTTGAATGGGGAAAGAGTTCAAGAGGGTGTGAGCGAACCTTTTCGGGTAAAAGACCGCCGAGGGAAAGGTATAAATTTAATTTTTGTACAATGGTTAAATTTTGCATTCTGCACTGGTTATGTCCTTTAAACTTGTACCATGTACCCGTACCTGTATGATACTAGTAAGAGATGTTCTAAGGTACACGTAAACTCCATTTATCATTTGATTTGTAAAATTCACACATGTAGAGATTTTAATACCCAGTATGTGTTGATCTGGTGTGCAAATCAAATCCTTGTATTTATTACACTTGCTGATAAGATGTTGTTTTTGTGTAGCGTCTCAAAAACCCATCCGGCTGGAGCTGAAACACAAAGTACGGAGTCTCAAGAACATTGGCTCAGGTCGCGCTTCTCTCCTTGAAAATAAGAACATCAAAACAGTGAGCGACTTCCTCTGGTGGTATTACCATAATCAAGCTGAACTTCGCGAAGTAAGGATTCTAGCCCGTAGTTATTTATTTATGCAACACTTGCAATCTCAGAGTAATTCTGGTACCAGGATCTGCACAGACCCAGATTGATACTACCCACTAATCCCCAAATAATATTGGTTCCAGGACAGACTGATCTTGGTATTGACACTGACAGCTCTGGTGCCTACCGCAATTTACTAGTACTGGCACCAGGATTTGGATTGTTATCCTGGGATGATATTTTTTCTGGACGAGTTTATTAATAAATATTGCTTTTTTATGCATGGAAGGTAATACATGTTTTCCACCCCCTCCCTCTCACACAAATTCTTTCAGATACTTGGCATCAAGTCCGATTCTGACAAAGGTTGGATTACTGTGGTTGAGCATGCAAAGGAGTGTAACAATGAATTTTGGGCTTCTTACAATGGCTTCAATAACACTAGTCAGCCTCAAGAGGTGCATTCTTATAATATTATTTCCTGTACCAGTTAGTACCATCACTTCTGCTGACGTATGGTTTTCTGTTGTAGTATTGTTTTGTTTTTATCAAAATGACTACACTTGTTTGTTTCCTGGTTTTAATGGAAAAACAAATCAATGTTTTGAACCCAAATTGTAACCCAATTCCTTTTGTAATTGACAACAATGGAAATCAACTATCTCCTCTCAATGTGCAATCAAGCTTTATTAAAATATCAACCGTTGTTCCATTAACTCTTGATTTGTGCAGAGATGCATACCAACAAATAAAAATTTTCCTTTGTTAACTCAGAATTGTATGACTATTCCTCGTGTCACTACCCATTCAACATTTTTTGCTTTCTGTATCTAAATTAATGTTATCTTTTGGTTTCAGGCTTTAGTTCATCCGATGGAAAACAACATGTCTCTCTCTATAAATGGTGGACCTCCTGTTGTTGGTTCGGGTTCATCAGAGCCAAATCCTCATGAGAACGATACAATTGAAGGTGCCGTATATTCATATTTTCCTGGTGAGAACCCCGGTTAGCCAAACCCTCGTGTTGTCTTTTTTTTTTTATATATATATTTTCCAGTTCTACTTTTTTGTAATATTTGTATTATGTTGTTTGGCCATATCTGTAAAGATTTATCAGTACAATCAATACATAAAATTAACTGTGCGAATGCATCTTCCAGGGTTGGCTCAACTTGACACTGCCAACAACCAGGTCCCACTGGAAGAGATGTTGGCAAATACTGAATCAACCTCTGATAACATTTTTCAATGTCTATCAAAAAGTGACAGTTTTGACCCTGACATGTGTGACGTGTGGGTTCAAGAATTCATCTCAAGCTTGTTAAACAGTGGGGATGTGGGGCCACCACTGACACCGCGTAGAAAAAGGAAGGTAAAGGCGCTTTTCAGATCAGTCGCCTTTGTGTCTGTTATAAGAAAGCGAGTCAGGATTGTGCCTCCTCCTATTTAATTTATACGCGGCATATCATATTAGTTAACTTTTCTAAAGCCTAAATAGTTTAATGATTTCTTTCTTTTCTTTTGGGTTGCGCACTTTGAAACTTAAATTAAAAAAATAAGTAATTTCTGGTTCAATTTGTTTATTTGTAATATTCGTTTGATTGACACACACACACACACACACACACACATATATATTGAGTTTGAATTGTTCTTATTTTTTTTAACCACTTGATACATGCTTTGGATCTATTAATGATATTTGAGAATTTGAGGGTGTAATTGAAAATTCTCTTGATATGAGATAACTTATAACCAATGTTTGCTGCAGTTCCTAACGAACGTGGCTGTCAGGATTCGTTTGTCTAATTATGCTTATTTGTCTGGGTTTGTATAGGCATTTGTTTGCCTAATGTTTTTATCTCTATTTGCTTGTGGTCGTCTTTTGAGGAGATAGAGAGGTGAGGGGAAAAAATATTAATTAATTATTAAGTATAGTTTTTTTAATAATTATTGGCAGGAAGGGGAAGGGAAATATCCCCATGAAAAAAAAACATGTTAATATAAAAGTGTGGATAAATATATTGTTTCTTTTGATAATTATTGGCGGGATGTGCGGGGAAATTTGATCTTTTACGGGTTGATAACGGCCAGCTTTCCTCATTTGTTAGGCCTCAATAAGCCCAAATTGAATTTAACGGGCCGAATTTTGATGTTTTCGGCCTCAACAGGCCGATATTGGATCACTTGTAAACTAAAAGCAATGCGCGTTACCCAAAACATAAAAATCACACCACATCAGTATAGACAAAATCATGACATTTGCAATCACACCACTTCGAAATTATGAACATAACATATATATTTAGTGTTCAGTGCATGTAATTAACAACAAAATCTGACATTTGCAATCACACCACATCAGTATAATTAACAACAAAACAAAACAAAAGACACAGAGTTTAGAAGAGCTCAATTGAATCAAATACAACAATAAATTCACTGAAAACTACAACATGGCACCCAAACCAAAAGAAAAGAAAAGAAGGAGGTCGTTAAACAGGAGACACAATCCGGGCCTGCTTTCTTAAAACTGCCACGAATGCGACTGATCTGAAAAGCGCCTTCATCTTCCTCTTCCTGCGCAGTGTCTGTGGCACCACATAATGTGCATTGTTCGACATGCTTGCAATGAAACCTCGAAGCCTCACACAGGCCAGGGTCAAAATTGTCACTTCTTGAGATTTGTGTCCCGTATATTGCTGCCATATCACCTATTATTTTATAATGACAAAATAGACTTAGCTGATCAGTGATCAGATAAACATTTAAACGGGTTCAACAAAATACAAGGATCATATGAATAAATGGCACCTTCAATTATATTTATAGGACATAACCAGTGCAGAATGCAAAATTTAACCATTGTACAAAAATTAAATTTATACCTTTCCCTCGGCGGTCTTTTACCCGAAAAGGTTCGCTCACACCCTCTTGAACTCTTTCCCCATTCAAATAACCCTCTTCTCCTTCACCCTCGACCATAACCCCTAGCCGAAATCCCCTCTTTGTCCAACTTGAATTATCTTTAAAACAATATTTTCAAAGGTACGAAGTCTGTTTTGAAGCCGAATAGTAAGACTAGGACGACCTATCAAAATAGGTCCCTTCCCTTCCCTTTCCCTTAACACACTCTGATTATACTCACTCCTGCTCCAATTTTTCCCTTTATTTTCCCAAAGTTCGGCATTAAGCACCGTGATTCTGACTTTGGCGGAAGAGAGAAAGCAGTCAGGAGATATGATTGACTGAGAGCACGTGTCGTATATTGCTACTTTTATGGGATCTCCATTCTCATCTCTCACTATGTCAATTGTGAAGGTGGGGCTTTTGACCTTATTCATGAAGACTAGCTGGTACCGAGCTTGGATGGTATGATCTGGCGGCAGCCTGTAAGAGAAATAGTAAATTATTTTTACTTAAGAGGAGCCAAAAGTAAAAAAAAAAAAACTACATCTTGAAGATTGTGGTAGTTAATTTTGCAAACAACTTTGTGAAAACCAATAACCTACTCCATTCAAGGTTGGAATAAAAAAATTGACTCAATGATTAACAAAAAATTGAAGGTGATGATGAAGGGTGTGTTGGCCAGCTGAGATTCTCTGTTTAACATTGCACAATTAATTGTAGCAAGAAAAAAAGATATAAGAGGAAAATTAAATTAAATTGAAGAAGAGAAGAGAGGAGGGTGAAACTGACTGTAAGATCCTCCTCTTGTCGTTGTTGTGGGGATGCATCTCCATCTCCATGTTTTTCAGACTGTAATTAATGTTGCCTTTGCTTATCTTCGCCTTGACAAATAATAAATTGCTCGATCGTGGATATGAGAGAGTTTAGAGTTTAGATTGAGAGATATTATTTGTGTAGTATTGTGTTGTATTATTGTATATATATTACATTAAAAGTAGGGAGTGGAATTCCACTTAACCATAAAAAAAAAAAAAATAGGGAGGGGAAGGAACAAGGAAAAACCGCGGGAATTTCCCTATTTTTTCGTAAAGGTCGGTTGTGTCTGGAGACACAATTTCCCGTTTCATTTTTTTTTAAAAAAAAATATTTGAGAGAATGAGAGGGTAAAAAAAAAATATTTGAGAGAATGAGAGGGTCCAAGGGCCGTGATTTTTATTTTTACCCAAAAAAAATATTTTAATATAAATAACCACGTTTTTAAAAGAATTTTATTTCTACCCAAACCGCAAATAATATTTGCGGTTTGAATACAATTCAAACCGCAAGGAATATATGCGGCTTGAATTGTGAATTCAAGCCGCAAATAATATATGCGGTTTGAATCGCATTTATAAAAATCGGTTAACCAATCACCATTTCATTTATTATTTTATTAAATGGTAATTTTTCACCGATAACCCTAGAAATTTATTCACCGATAACCCTAAAGTTATTTTTATTACAAAGAATTATATTATAAAACTTATCAATAATATAAATGGAAATGGTATTTTATGAGGTAGTTTATTTTATATTATTGATAAGTTTTTATAATATAATTCTTTGTAATAAAAATAACTTTAGGGTTATCGGTGAATAAATTTCTAGGGTTATCGGTGAAAAATTACCATTTAATAAAATAATAAATGAAATTTTATATTATTGATAAGTTTTTATAATATAATTCTTTGTAATAAAAATAACTTTAGGGTTATCGATGAATAAACTTCTAGGGTTATTGGTGAAAAATTACAATTTAATAAAATAATAAATGAAATTTTATATTATTGATAAGTTTTTATAATATAATTCTTTGTAATAAAAATAACTTTAGGGTTATCGGTGAATAAATTTCTAGGGTTATCGGTGAAAAATTACCATTTAATAAAATAATAAATGAAATTTTATATTATTGATAAGTTTTTATAATATAATTCTTTGTAATAAAAATAAATTTAGGGTTATCGGTGAATAAACTTCTAGGGTTATCGGTGAAAAATTACCATTTAATAAAAAAATAAATGAAATTTTATATTATTGATAAGTTTTTATAATATAATTCTTTGTAATAAAAATAACTTTAGGGTTATCGGTGAAAAATTACTATTTAATAAAAAAATAAATGAAATTTTATATTATTGATAAGTTTTTATAATATAATTCTTTGTAATAAAAATAAATTTAGGGTTATCGGTGAATAAATTTCTAGGGTTATCGGTGAAAAATTACCATTTAATAAAATAATAAATGAAATTTTATATTATTGATAAGTTTTTATAATATAATTCTTTGTAATAAAAATAAATTTAGGGTTATCGGTGAATAAATTTCTAGGGTTATCGGTGAAAAATTACCATTTATTAAAATAATAAATGAAATTTTATATTATTGATAAGTTTTTATAATATAATTCTTTGTAATAAAAATAACTTTAGGGTTATCGGTGAATAAATTTCTAGGGTTATCGGTGAAAAATTACCATTTAATAAAATAATAAATGAAATTTTATATTATTGATAAGTTTTTATAATATAATTCTTTGTAATAAAAATAACTTTAGGGTTATCGGTGAATAAATTTCTAGGGTTATCGGTGAAAAATTACCATTTAATAAAATAATAAATGAAATTTTATATTATTGATAAGTTTTTATAATATAATTCTTTGTAATAAAAATAACTTTAGGGTTAACGGTGAATAAATTTCTAGGGTTATCGGTGAAAAATTACCATTTAATAAAATAATAAATGAAATTTTATATTATTGATAAGTTTTTATAATATAATTCTTTGTAATAAAAATAACTTTAGGGTTATCGGTGAATAAACTTCTAGGGTTATTGGTGAAAAATTACCATTTAATAAAATAATAAATGAAATTTTATATTATTGATAAGTTTTTATAATATAATTCTTTGTAATAAAAATAAATTTAGGGTTATCGGTGAATAAATTTCTAGGGTTATCGGTGAAAAATTACCATTTAATAAAATAATAAATGAAATTTTATATTATTGATAAGTTTTTATAATATAATTCTTTGTAATAAAAATAACTTTAGGGTTATCGGTGAATAAACTTCTAGGGTTATCGGTGAAAAATTACCATTTAATAAAATAATAAATGAAATTTTATATTATTGATAAGTTTTTATAATATAATTCTTTGTAAGAAAAATAACTTTAGGGTTATCGGTGAATAAATTTCTAGGGTTATCGGTGAAAAATTACCATTTAATAAAATAATAAATGAAATTTTATATTATTGATAAGTTTTTATAATATAATTCTTTGTAATAAAAATAACTTTAGGGTTATCGGTGAATAAATTTCTAGGGTTATCGGTGAAAAATTACCATTTAATAAAATAATAAATGAAATTTTATATTATTGATAAGTTTTTATAATATAATTCTTTGTAATAAAAATAAATTTAGGGTTATCGGTGAATAAATTTCTAGGGTTATCGGTGAAAAATTACCATTTAATAAAATAATAAATGAAATTTTATATTATTGATAAGTTTTTATAATATAATTCTTTGTAATAAAAATAACTTTAGGGTTATCGGTGAATAAACTTCTAGGGTTATCGGTGAAAAATTACCATTTAATAAAATAATAAATGAAATTTTATATTATTGATAAGTTTTTATAATATAATTCTTTGTAATAAAAATAAATTTAGGGTTATCGGTGAATAAATTTCTAGGGTTATCGGTGAAAAATTACCATTTAATAAAATAATAAATGAAATTTTATATTATTGATAAGTTTTTATAATATAATTCTTTGTAATAAAAATAACTTTAGGGTTATCGGTGAATAAATTTCTAGGGTTATCGGTGAAAAATTACCATTTAATAAAATAATAAATGAAATTTTATATTATTGATAAGTTTTTATAATATAATTCTTTGTAATAAAAATAACTTTAGGGTTATCGGTGAATAAATTTCTAGAGTTGTCGGTGAAAAATTACCATTTAATAAAATAATAAATGAAATGGTGATTGGTTAACTGATTTTTATAAATGCGATTGAAACCGCATATATTATTTGCGGTTTGAATTAACAATTCAAGCCGCAAATAATATATACGGTTTGAATTCACAATTCAAGCCGCATATATTCCTTGCGGTTTAGTCTTTTAAAAACTTGATTATTTATATTAAAATATATTTTTTTTTGGGTAAAAATAAAAATCACGGGTCCAAGGGGAAAGTCGTTCGGAACTTGGAGTTCCTTTGTATTACACACTTCAATTGTGTTGACTTAGTTTTAATTAGATGACTTTAATTTGATTTTTCTTTTAAATATTAAATAATTAGATGATTTGACTTTTAATTTTTATTAAATATAAAAGATCCATTTCATTGGATCTAATTCTAATTGGGTCACGTATTGCACTGAATCTGAATTCCTCCATCTCTCTCACCACTAAGCCCAACTACGGCCCAATGCCTGATAAACATAGATGTTGGTCCGGATTGTCTCTTTTACGATATGAGACAATTTCCTAACGGAAAGCATCTGTTTCAATGTGGGATCCGGATCACCAATTTACCCCACCGGGTAATTTAATCTGCTTCGAGCACCTCTATTTTCTACAGCTCTCCACATAAAACGTAGTTAATTTCATTTATGACCAATATACCCCAGTTCTCATTTGCGTATTTCTTTTACTTTTCAACTAGTTAATTTGCTGGAGATCTAACAAAATAAGTTCAACTTGAGTGTTGAACAGAAAAAAAATCTATCACCATAACTGTTAAAGAAAATAATGAAAGAAACATTAGTCATACATCCAAGAACCAGCTTGCAATAAGAAAAAATTCCCATGTCAAACAAGTTGTCTCTACATAAAAAGATTTACAGCAGCCACTAGTGATGTGCATAAAATGATTTATAGCTACTTTTGGGAATTGCCCTGATTGGGCAATCGAATAAATACAAGCAGCAATTGTTAGATATGCTCCAATAAGACCAACCAAGCTTATAATACTGCTGCATTCTCATTTGCTGGCAATAAGAAAAAATTCCCATGTCAAACATGTCTCTACATAAAAAGATTTACAGCAACCACTAGTGATGTGCATAAAATGATTTATAGCTATTTTTGGGAATTGCCCTGATTGGGCAATCGAATAAATACAAGCAGCAAATGGCTAGATATGCTCCAATTGCTTCCACTTGCATTCCTGTTCCTCTTCTATTTTTTTTTTTTTTTCTGGATTTCAAGGCAAGATCTTGTTCTATTTGCATAACATGCATATTTAAAAAGAAAAATGTACAAACCAAATGCCATATTTAGACCATTACAATTACAATTAGTACAAGATACTGGTACGCAGTGGGAATGGTGTTTTACTCCTGAAATTTATCTTGGCAATCGTCTCTTAAAATGAAATATTTTGAACATAACATATTAAGTGCTCAGTGCATGAAAGTGTTCATCAAGTCTAAAATTATTAAATTGCACAATTGCAACAAACTCCCAATATATTGGGGTAACAATTTTAGCTAGATCTTTTTCGATTTGTTGAATAAAAATCCTACGGGATCACAAAGGTAAGAATTTTTATTTGGCTACTAATAGAGAACAGGTTAATGACAAAGGAGGTCCTTGAGGGTGCGACATTGACCAGGGTTGTGTTCTGTGCGATAGCGGGGGCATAGTCCAGAAATCACTTAATGTGGGAATGCGCTTATGCAACTCGGTTCTTGAGGGGCATACTGACACACTTCAATATGGGGAGACCTCAAGGAAGCACAATACATCAGGTGTGGTGGAATCACAGAGTTAAGCTTGATCAATTGGGGAAAGCGCAGGAAGCAGCCTCGGATATACATAACTGGATACACTTCGCATGAGCTGAGGCAGCAGTGGAGTCAGACTTTCAAGTTACGGGGTCAAACGTAAATAGTCAATTTTACAGTATCTATAACATTTTACTCTAAATTATATATAAAATTGTATATAATTATCAAAAATTTAAAAATAAATGGGAGTCAATTGACCCCACGTCCCTCCGCCCGAGTGGTGATACTCAGCGCAGAGACAGGAGACCAAGCAAGTGCATACAGCGAGCTGAGGGGTGTTACTCGTTATATGGTGTTGTTAAATATTTAAAATTTATATTCAAATAAAAAATATTATTGTTACTAGTTTACTATATATTAATTTTATAGTATTTGTTTGAGCTCCATTATTTAAATATACAAAGGAATCAATTTCTAATCTGCTTCCGACTTGAGGAAAAAAAATTTAAAGGAAATAAATGAAGAGAGTTAATTGTGCTACGCTTCAAATTGAAAGAATATAAATTTGGAAACGAAATTTATTCACCTATTGAAATTAAAATTCAAAAACAAGATAAATACCTTTCTTCCCCTCCTTTCCCTTGCCCCCATTCAAGAGAGCGCATTTACAAAATAATAGCCTAAAAGGGTCCTAGAAAATTACAAAATTGTACATAAAAACATACTCTTAAAAATTACAATGGAGAACAACTCATTAACCATTAATTCAAAGATCAGTGTGAAGGAATTCTTCAGAACTAGGCAATGGTTTTATATTCTGATCAACTGCAGATTGCAAAAGCCTAGATATGATAAGTCTTGCCACGTTCTCAGCCGCAACAGCACTAGTTTCAATGCAACTAGCTGCACTTTCAAATGTATTAATGTAATATAGATGTCTTTGATCTAATAAAAATGGCGCAAATTTTTCAGGGGCTTTGTAATGGGGATAAGCCGGCCAATCTATTCGAACTGTGTCCTTCCTTACACTGCAATTAAATTATAAACAAGGAGGTAAACAATGAATATCAAATAAATAGAAAGTAGACAAAATTATAGACAAGGATAAAGGTACAATAGTGAACAATAAGATAACATGTCATTTTCTTTTTACCTAAAGAGTTGATCGAGTAAGCTGTCATCCAGCTCAGCACGGGAAAAAAGCTTGTAAGCGAAGTCTCCTTCACCATACTTCTTCAAGATACTTACGCTTGAAAATGGTACATCAGGAGTCTCAAGCGTACCTACTAGATCTGGTATATCCTCAACCGAGCTGAGGCCAAAATATTTCTACAAAAAAGTACCATATATGCTGTTAAAAAAAGGGAACATTCATGACAACAATTAACAACAATGTGAGTTATTATGCACTTGCAGGATTTAGAAGTCCCCTAATGAAGGTAGTATAAGTATGCTGCATCCTTCTAGAAGGAAGTGAAACTGGAGGCACAAACGTAATATTGACCTCATCCAGGGGTGTACCAATAACAGTTACATCGCATTCATACTCCTTTCCTATATCAGATGTAAGTAGATAATGATCATCTTTATCTGAGATTGATTCTATCTTTTCGTGGAGGTGTAGAGTAGGCTTTGTTAATTCAAGTAATCCCTTGGCTAACAGCCAGTTACCCCCCTTAACGGACCAGAGATCGGCATTTGAACCCGCTAAGGCGACTGCACCTGCTAACCCGCTCATGGCCACGCTCTGGCCGTAATTGATCCTTGTTATCACCTTTTCATGAAATACAGATAAACAGTTAGTCCTTGCAAATAATAAAGTTGGTGTTTTTTTGGGTCTGTGCATCACATAACAATTTTACTATATTTTCAACTATCATGCTATGTGTTTTGGATTATTAAATCCTAAATAATGCCCTAAACCAAAACTTGTTCTTTGTATTTTTGGAGTACCCACAACTACTGCATATTGTTAGACTAATCGACAAATTTTACCACAAAATAGCTCCTGATTTTCTAAACCCAAATTGAAGGAAAAGAAATCAGCAGTGATTTAGTCATTTTTTGGTTGGATATCTTAACAGATTGGATGATATTTGCAACCAACCCAGAGACTGTTGTGTGTCAGTGACAATTTTGAGAAATGTCTAGCGTAATTTGCAAATATAACAATATTTTAGTGCAATTCAGAAGAATTAAAGTTCAAAAGAGAAAATTTCACAAGGAAATGCTCACAGTAACAAGCTCAGAGATTAAGTGGGCACTCAAACCGGCATCAATTAGCTCCTGTTCAAGTGTTCTCTGAGTAAGGGCATAAAGGTCATTCCACTTTAGCATTTCTTCAACTGTCTCAAAAATTGGCCTTTCTTCTGGTTCCTTGTAGAATAGTATGAACTTCTCCAATAATTTCTACAATCAAGAAAAAAAAGCATGCTAGCATCACTAGACTGAGGTTTATTTTCTCAATTATGTGTCTTATACTCTTATTTGATTTATACTTCAATTAACTCATTTGTGTGACCAGAACTTGATTATTAAGCTCAATTAAGCCCCAATAATGCAACTAATTACCGATGCTACCAAATTCAAACATCACTCATTCCAAACCTTATCACCTCTATAACAAATATTACGGAAAAAATAAAAACAAAGAGCGGAATATTTCTTACAATGACAAATCGCTGCATTCGATACAGAGAAAAGCCATATCTCTTCAACAGCAACAAAGCATCAGCGATATCGTGCCACCACTTGTAAGTTGCCGAACTGCTCTCGGGTGGTGGCTTTAGGGTTTTAAAAACAAAACCCGACCCGTCCCAGATCCCAAGCCAATCCGCTCCGTCCGAGTCGGCCCTGTCCAGCCCAAGGAGCTCAGCGAACCGGATCGCGTGTAGATTCTGCCCATGTATAATCGACGCCCCAGCGTTGAACAAATCACCGGAGATGTTGACCGGGGCTGTGCGACCGCCAACCTGACCTCTCCGTTCAAATACGCGAATGGAGAGATTGGCGGTAGGGATAGCGGTTTGGTTTTGGAGGAAGAAGGAGAGGGAGGAGCCAGCGATCCCACTGCCTATGACGCAAATGGAGGTGGGCAGTGAGGTGGAGGGACTGGAGAGGAGGGAGAGGAGGAGGAGGAGAAGAGAGAGGAGGAGATTGGATGTGGCCATGGCGGGAGTAGAAATGTCAACTGGAGACTGGAGAGATGTAATTGTTTGTTAGTTGGGGTTTTAGTAGCGTGCTCACAGTGGCTGTTAGCTTAAAAAAATATTTCCAATATTTTTTTTTTGCAGTTAAAAAATATATTAACGTCACACTGTCGAGGTCCATCAACTCATGGAGAACAGTTTGGGTCCGATGGGTTTTGGAACTGTCCGATCTACTTTAAGATTTGCGTACACGAATTTAAAACAGACATGAAAGTTGCAGGTGCGAATTTTAAAGCAGATCAGAAGGTCATCAAACCCATCGAACTCACTTTGAGTCCGATGGGCATCGGACCCAAATTGGTTACCAACTCATGACCTGTTTTATCATAATCAAACCGCCCACTGATTCGTTTAAATTTCCGAGTCTACGGTTTACTAGTTGATTCAACTGACGAATCATTAATCAATTGACAACCGCTGAATTTTTAACATAGTCGGATTTAATATTTAATTGCTATCTCTTGCCTGACCGTCAATTAGAAGAATATTACGTGCATAATGATAACTACTAATGCGTAATCAATCAGATCAAATATTTACCGTCAAACAAAGAAGGGCCCATGCGTTGTCCTTTCATTAAATTTATACGGCAACAGTTTCTGATAATTTTAAAAGAAATATATAAGCTAGTTTAATTAAACAAATCAAAGTAACTGCTATATCAATTAGTCTCTGAAGAAAATTTGTATGAAATTTCATAAATCAATCATTTGACCACAATAATTTTTAACAAAATTATTTTATTTTAAATTGTAGGATTTTAAATACATAATAGTCTATGCTAAAATAGGATGATTTCAACGATCAAAATCAACATCTAATTACAGAATTAGATATGATTTATCGTGACTTACATTATTAGAAAATTTCTCATGTTTAAAGCAGGTCCCAATTTATTAAATAATCTACGACATTAGATTCTACTTCAGCTGATGTGGCACCAGCCAAGTAGAATTCGTATCCTCTGCATTAACTCAAAAGAGAATCTTTTGAGGTAATGAATATTAACTGTCCGATCTGTTTTAAGATACGTGCGGATTAGATCTGCACTAATATTGAAAGGCTCCCTATGTTATAGGAGGAAGCTGGATTGGCTCCGTTTAAAATCAGATGGTCGAGATTCATTAACTCAAAAGATTCCCTTTTGAGTTAATGCAGAGAATACGCGTTCCAGCCAAGTAACCCTCAGCTATTTGACTGAGTCAACGATGAAAACGGATCAGATACAGAAGGAATAGTAATAAAACCATATTTATATCTGGTTTTTTTATTTTTCGGATAAAGACACGCATACGAATTGGATTGACTATTTATTAAAAAAATATTAAAGTTCATAATATTTATAATATTTATCTAATTATAAATGATGAATAATATTTTTTTTATAATATATATTTTTTTTTTTTTAAAAAGGCATATAGGCCCATTTCATTTCTGAAATCATATAATTACATAGTCCATATAAGAGAGCAAAAGAAATAACAGTATCATAAAACTGGGCTGATCTCCAGTATCATAACAAATCAGCAAATTTAAAGCCCAAACACATGAGCTATCAATACTCCAAAAGTACGAGAGATTAGCACTAACTAAACCACAAAGTAAGTTGTTGATATAAGCTAAACAAAAAGAAGGGTTTGCATTCATTCATTGGTCACAGACTCATCTGGTGCTTGGTAAACAACCATCTCCAGTGGCATATAGCTAGCCAGAGGAATCGCATCCTCCAGCACAGGCAGCCAGTCCATTGCTGCAGCTTGGGTGTTGGCTGGAAGAGAACCTATCCAAAAAATCACCAAGGATTTTATCAGTAATATCAATTGCCTAGCTGTTTTTGGTTGAGTGTTATTAAAACAAAGGTCATTACGATGTTTCCAGATACTCCAGCAACAGGCACTAACCACAATTAAAAAACCTGTTCTGGACCTAGGTGGTAGAGTATAAGCATATAAAACAATATCACTGTAATTATCCCATGTGTGCATGATATGCTGACTTTGCCCTAACCAAAACCAAATTTGCTGGGAAAGGTGGCATTTTAAAAACAGGTGAGTCACTGTCTCAGTTTCAGGGCATAACAGGCAGTGCTGATCCCCAACCCAACCTTTTGTAGCTAAGTTGCTTTTAGTCAAAATTCTATTATTTTGAGTGAGCCACATGAAGACTCTAATTTTGGGTGGTATTGGTAAGTTCCACCAGAGTAGTGGTAAAATTGGAACAATCCCCCTAAAATTAAGAAATTTATATAAAGAGCTAGTAGAAAACTTCCCTTTTGGGTCCCATCTCCAAGACACTGTATCTCTATCATGTGTAAAGGAAGTGACACTGATAATTTGCAAAATTTCTAACCAATCTAGAAAGTTGGCACCAGTAAGAGTATTACTAAATCTAAGATTGGATCCCTGAGAGTTGATCACTGCTGCTAAAGTAATGGTTTTATTCCTACATAATTGATATACAAAAGGGAATCTAGTAGCTAAGGAGCAGTTAAGATACCAAATGTCAGACCAGAATTGAATTTGAGAGTTGCTTCCTGGTTGATAAATCACACTAATATTTCCTATATATTCTAACTTACTAATACTAGACCAGAAAGGAGAGAGTGGAGTGGAGGGAGATGAATCATACTTATATTGTATCATAGATTTCCACATTCCTTGATAATTCTCATTTTTATATTTCCACCACCACTTTAGTAATAATGCAATATTCATCTCATTTAAATCTAGAACCCCCATTCCCCCAAACTGTTTGCCAATACAAATTGTCTCCCAATTCATCAATGCATATTTGAACTTTTTTTCTGACCCCTGCCACAAGAACCTACGTCTAATTTTATCTATGTCTTTGAGTACTGTGACAGGGATTCTAAATACAGATAAGGCATATAAAGGTATAGAAGTTAAGACTGAATTAAGCATAGTAGCCCTACCCCCTATTGATAACATCTGTCCCTGCCAACTAGGGAGTCTATGCTCTATCTTATCTAATAAGAACTGCCAATCAGCAACTGCTAGTTTATTTTTATGAAGTGGAAGTCCTAAGTATCTAATAGGGAATTGGCCTTTCTGACATCTAAAGATCTGATGTAAATTATCTGAGGCAGGTGTATTCAAAGTGTATAATTCAGTCTTATCTACATTCATTTTAATACCAGACAAAGCTTCAAATGCAATCATAGCCCACCATGCATTTTCTACATTAGTTTCATTGGCTGCTAGAAATAGTATGGTATCATCTGCATAGTGGCAGTTGGTTACTGCTAAATGATCTATACATGCTGGCCCTAGACCTTGTAATACATTAGCATGTCTACCTTTTTGGAAAATCCTACTTAATGTATCAGCTGCTAATATATATAAGAATGGGGACAAAGGATCCCCTTGTCTAACCCCCCTTTTGCAATAAAAATACTCTGTGAGTTCCCCATTAATGGTCAAACATGATTGTGAACTATGAAGCCAAAGTTGAATCCATTGAATCCATCTTTTGCCAAAGTTCCTACTATGAAAAACTTCTAATAAGTACTCCCAATGTATCTTATCATATGCTTTTTCAAAGTCTATCTTAATAACTACCCCTGGTTGTGTACTAATTTGGCAAGAATGTAGAATTTCTTGGCTAAGGATCATATTATCTAATATATATCTGTTTTTGAGAAAGGCTGATTGACTTTGATCAATCAGTCTGGGCATAACTTGTTCCATCCTAATTGTGAGTAATTTAGACAGAATTTTAAAACTACAATTTACTAAACTAATAGGTCTAAATTTCTTGATTAAAGTAGCCCCTTTCTCTTTTGGAATAAGGCATATACAGGATTTATTAAGTTTATGCAAATCTAGTTTATGATCAAAGAAGTACTGAATCAGGATCATGAGATCTGTTTTAATCAATTCCCAAAAAAATTGATAGAACTTAAAGCTAAATCCATCTGGGCCAGGGGCTCCATTTGGTTCAGATGAGAAAACTGCCTGTTTAAGTTCTGTTTCTGTGAAAGGTTTTTCTAAATCCCTTTGTTCAAATTCTAAAAGTTTATCTTGGGGATCCCAAAAATTTTGATCTAGATGTCCATATTTAAATCCTGCAGTTCCTAATAAATCTTTGTAGTAATCTAAGGCATGTTCTTTAATATCAGTCAATTTATTTGTCACTTGTCCATTAATTTCTAGAGTATGAATCATATTTTTCCTAGATCTATGAGTAGCAATAGTGTGAAATTTTTTTGTATTGGCATCTCCATGTTCTAGCCATTGTTGTTTAGATCTGTTTTGCCAATATGTCTCTTCTTCTTGATACATATTATCTAACCTATGTTTACTATCTAACCATTGTTGTTCTTCTAAAGGAGTAAACTCTCTAGTTTCTCTCACCAGCTCTAAATCATGTAAGATGTCATTTAATTGAGTTTTTTCTTTCTTCTTTTGACCATAGAAGTTCCTACACCAACCTTGAATTTTTCTTCTAATATGTTTAAGTTTTTTATTCCAACTACCTGCAACATCAAATGTTGTTATTGGTTTTTCATCCCACCATTTTTGCATAAGTCTAACAAATTCTTCTTGTTCAGTCCAAATAGGGTCAAATCTAAATTTATGAGGTTTAGAAGGACTGTCATTAGAAGTGTGAAACAGTAATGGACAGTGATCAGATCCAGTACTTTGTAGGTCTATTATTGTGCTGGAGGGGTATTTTTGATCCCACTCCATAGAGGTGAATATTCTATCTAAGAGGACAAAATGTCTCCCATTATTCCATGTGTATTTCCTAGTCTGTAATTTATGCTCTATTAAGTGATGTGTATTAACAAAAGAGTTAAAGTGTCTACTTAGAGGGACATCAAAATTAGATCCTGACTTTTCCTCTTTTTTTCTGATGGAATTAAAATCTCCACATATTAACCACAAGTCTCTATTGGGATTTTTAATTTCAGAAAGTTCTTCCCAAAAGGATGGTTTAAGATTCCTTAACACTGGCCCATATACTATAGTGAGTTGCCATTGTGAATTGTCTCCTTTGTGTTCTATGTAAATATCTAAACAGAATGTATGTAGAGTGTGATTTATAATGGATATTTTATTACTATCACATCCAAACAGGATGCCTCCTGACCTACCCTTTGAGGGGAGCCAAACCCACTGATCTAACCTATGTGATAAGTTCTTCAATGTTCTGTTTTTAAATGTTTCTTTTTTTGTTTCCTGTATTGCCACCATGTCTACATGGTGGTGTTCTATGAGTTCTCTAAGAATTTTCCTTTTCCTACTAGAGTTTAATCCCCTACAATTCCAGTTTAGAAGATTGACATTCATGGGGAAGAAGAAAGATCTCTATCATGTATATCTTGAACTAGTGGTGAATCAGCAGTATCTACATGTATTAATTCTAATGAGGAAGGATCTCTACCTGAACCTATCTGATCTACATTCACTCCCTGATCTAGACCTGAACCTACCTGATCTATATTACTACATTGAGCTAAGTCTGATGAGGGAAGAGCACTAGCAGTGAAGCCCTGAGTTTTAAGTGACTCTACCTGATCTACAGTACTAGAATTAGCTAAATCTGCTAAGGTAATAGTAGCTAATTGAGAGGATGGACTAGGGGAACTAAGAATATTGCTAATCACTACTTCAAATTTAGCTCTATCCATCTGTTGCATACAAGAAATAATAAGAGGTCTATCCTCAGCACTATTACCTAAATTGATTTGATATACTAAGAAAAGCTCAATTATTTGTGCTATAGTTAATCTAGAATATGGAAAAGACTTAATTAAGCTCATACCTGAAGAGCAGCTGCCAGGATCAGATTTTCTCTTCTGAGCTTTACTCATTGCTGAGGTGGGATCAGCCTGAACAGTGACTCGAAGGCTTCTTCTTGGTGGTGCTGCTTTTTTGCCTCTCCTGGTATTGCTCTTAATCACTGCAGGAGTTGTCACCAGATCTGAATCAGAGATGTAGATGGCCTTAGCTGGGGAGCAGCCCCCTACACTTCTCAGCCTTTTCCCAACACCACTGGTCTTACCTTTACCAGAGGTGGCTAGGGAACTCTGACCAGATTTTTGGAGTGTTTTAGAGGATAGCCTAATTGAGAGAGGTAGTGGCTTCTTCCTGCCCCATGTAAATTTCTTTTTGGGCACAGGGGTATGACTGGTGGAGGAAAGGAAAGGTTTAACTGTTTTTGGAGGAGGTGCACTGTGAGTTTCCTTAGACAACAGCCTGAATCTATTAATCTTCTCCAGTATTGTTTCAGCCTCATCATCAGCATCACTGTTTGTGTTAGTGACCTGTGGAGACTTTGGGGTATCAGGGTTCTCTATGGGTTTTGGTTGAGTGGGAATTGCAGCAGCAGTAGGGGGGGGGGAGGGAAGCAGTAGCAGTAGGAGTTGGTGTAACTGGTATATTACTGGGCCCAGCCCCAGTATCTCCAGAGTTAATAGCCCAAGACAAGATATTCATCACCTCATCTACTATCTCCTCTTCTACTTCCCTCTCAATGGTTGTGTCTCTATGTTCAACCAATTTAGCTTTGTCAGCACCTTCTAAAACTATAGGAGGGTTGACAGGATTGCCAGCTAAGTTCACCATTCTGACACTACCCCCTCCTATACTGGTATTGTTGTTTTCAGTTGTCGGTTGCACTGGTATATTCCCAATACCAGGTCCCCTTCTCTCACTGGCCCCAAATTCGGTCCCATTGGGGTATGGACGTCCTTGCTTTCTCCTGGCCCAGGCATTGAGGCCTTCCGTTTTCTCTGTTTCCACTTCTATGTCAATATTGTAGAATGACATCACCCCTGCTGGATCACGATAGGGAACCAGATGTGTCTTGGGAAGCAGTTTGAGGTACAGATCGCCATCTTGACCCGGACAAATCGGACATCATACCCGCTCTGAGTAGCGGGGTCGATTTCTTGTACAAACGCGCCAAAAGGGTTGAAAACCCGATCGTAATCGGCAAACTCATCCATAAAGATTGGAAAGTTATAGATACGTACCCAGTGAGATTACAGCGGTATTCCTTGACCAAATTCTCGTTCCCAGGCGATTATCGGGAATTGTACGTCACCCAGTCTAAGATATCCCCGCGTGGCCACCGAATCCAGCCAGGTGGTGTTAGGAGCTTTGATCAAGTATTTGTATTCATCAAATACAGAAGCCACCCACCGATGCTGATCAAACTGACTGCGGAGGACCGATTCCACCTTCTCTGGCCCCCATGCCGCGATGTCATCTAGAACAAAGCTGAGTAGGAGGTTTGCCTCGATCGCCTGAGAACGGGGAGTGGCAACCAGTGTAACTAGAGGCGGAGTGATCGACATCGGAGATCCGTCGCTACGAGGGCGCCGTACACTAGCTTGTGCGAAAGAGTGAGTTCTAGGGTTAGCTGTGGAGGAAGGAAGGTGTGAGGAATTAATCGGTGCGGAGTAGCATTCTGAGGCTTTATGCCCCAACCTGTTGCATGCGAAGCATTTCTGCTTGTTCCGACATGATCGCGCCAAGTGTCCAGGATCTCCACATTTGAGACAGATCGGATGTCGTGGAGTCGATCTCCTCCGAATCTCGGCAATTCTTTGTCTAACGCGTGTAGCATCGGATCTGGGTTGCGCAGGAGGGATTCTCTGTCTATATGAAACTAAGTTCCTCTGTGTAATCGCACTATATGTGGGACGACCCGTGACAGGCAAGCCGAAGGAAGCCGCCATTAATGGCGCAGAAGATCCCACACTACCGAATTTTTGTCGAAATCTATCACACAACAAGTCCAAACGAGATTTCTGCGTTAGAGCCATGTTATTTCTAATCACTACTATGTTTTTTGTTCCTATATATTTTCACTGTTTTCTCTTTTTTTTCCGAATTTTCTGTTTTTCTCAATCTTTTTTTGACTATCGCTTTTTTCTGCTCTTTTTTCGCTCTTTCCCTTCAACTTCTAATTAAAAAAAAGAAAGACAAATTAACCTCCTCTGTTCCAATTCTCAATTATATAATATATATTAAACTATATGATATATATCTATTATTCGGATACAAATAATTAAAATATTAAACTATATCGGTGTCCGTATCTTCACGGATATTTAGATATCGGATATTCATATTTAATTTATTGAAGCCTATTTAAAATATAAAGGTTCATTTTGAAATTTGTCTCAAGACTGAAACTAACGACTCAGATCTCATTCTACTCTGTCAGCTATTGCACTGGATGATGGATCTGAATTCGCATCTTTTTTTTTTTTTTTTTTTGAGGAAAAACCCGTAGGTGTGATATATTGACTTAAAGTAAACTATTACATGGCTCTAAAAATTAAACTGTAGAAAAGAAAACAAGTACATTAACTAATTAATTCATCTCTCTAAATTCCCCGCAGCGGAGACCTCCTATCTAAATTCCCAACTCTAAATCAAATCTACTACTACCAAGGCAAAACCTACCTTCCCTTAAAGCTTGAAACCCGAACTACTATTGAAAAGCAAAAAAACTCATGGAGCTAAAGTTTAAGACCTTCTCGCAGGATGCTTCGTCCAATTCAGAAAGTTTAAGGGACCTTTTCGCAACTATCCCTTTTAATCTCTGACATCCCGTTTGGTACCAGTAAAAAAACTGGATCTACCTCTTCTTGCTCTCCCGGTTTTCGTTTCTTACCTGCGACCCTTGCCCCCTCCTTCCTGTTGTTGTCTCAACTCCCCTCTTCCGTTCCTCTTTCAAAATAATTTTTGTCCAGCTGATGGTTAATATCAAAATGTGCAATCTGACATTGGATTGGGGTACCCCTTGCATTTCTCCCCGTTCTTCTTGCCCAATTAGCCATCTCGTGAGGTATTTTAACAGCTTGTCTTGTGACATATTGTATTGCAAATTTATGCCAATTTGCGCTGTATGCCTGGATGCAACTCATAACCACCTCGGCAGCTCTCCATGAAGGTAAATACTCTATCTTTTTTTCTGTTATTGCCCTTACCAGTACTAGGCAGTCCGAGAAAATAACAAAATTTCCATCGTTTTCCCCCGCCAACACATACTGTATGGCATTGTAAACAGCTATTGTTTCGGCTTGAAAGGGATCTCCTGCTTCCACCTTGTTGTATTGTATATACACTAGATCATTTCTCCGGTTAAACACCACCATTCCTATCCCAGCTCCATGTACTGCATCCCATGACGCATCCACCAGCACCACTCTCGCTCTGCTCGGGATTATTGCTGTTTTTGGTTGTGTTTCTCTCACGAGTATCGGCTGTTGTGAGGGCTTCATAGTTAAATTTCTCGCTTTTACCAGTATGACCTGCGGTGTTGTTTTCTTAGCCTGAAACAATTCCTCATTACGTGCCTTCCATAATTCCCACAAGATGTTGCAAAAAACTGCAATTTCTTCACCTTGTAGGGTTTCTGTTAGCACCAATATTGTCTCAGCTAGGTTTAGGGGCAGATTTCCAACTCTTAGTGCAAACTGTGACATGAACCATGTTGCTCTTGACAAGGGGCAGAAAAACAGTAAGTGCATTGTGTACTCGTTTTCCTGCTGACATCTCGGGCAAAGTGCAGGTATTCTTTGCAACCGCTTAGAGAGCTCTAGAGTCGTTGTTAACCCATTATGCAGAGCTCTCCATATGAATGTTTTAACCCGCGGTAAAACGACTTTCCATTTCCAAACCGCCCTTAGTGCTTTCAGTTTTTGTTGGTCATAGTGTGGTGTGTTATGCGCAGCATGTACCAGTATTTTGTAGCCTTCCTTGACCGTATAGGTCCCTTTCTTGCTGGGCATCCAAATTAGCCGATCTCCCACACTATGCCCGAGCACTGGATGTCGAACATTTTGTAATATGTGTTGTAATGCTTGTGTCCCAAAGAGAGCTTCTATTCTTTCCCGTCTCCACTGCCTATTATGAAAATCATATAGTTCTGCCACCGTTATCATACTAGATTGAATCCCTCTTGCTATTTGTTCCTCCCAACCTTGAAACCATGGTTGCCCCCTAGCTGGTATGCGTTCTCCCCCCCCAATATCCCATGCAACTTGCTGGACTACGTCCCCCTTGCACTCTTGTATCGCTTTCCATAGTGGGCTAGTGTTTCTTCCCACTTTTGCTTCCCATACGGACTGACCAGAGTAGTACTTTTCTCGAACAACCTGTACCCATAATCTGTCTGGTGCGGTGCCCAATTGCCACACTAATTTGTCCAGTAAAGCTCTATTGAACAATTTAATGTTTTTAACTCCTAAACCTCCCGCATCCTGAGGCTGGCACACTTTTTCCCAAGCAATCATTGACAAGTACCGTGCTTGCCCTACTTTTCCCCACAAAAACCTCCGCATTAACCCATTCAGTTCGTCCAGAGTCTTACCATTTAACAGCTCAATTGCCATGTAGTAAACCGGTACTGATGTGAGAACTGATTGAATGAGCACCGTTCGGCCCGCATGGGACAGTAAGTTGACCTTCCATCCTGCTAGCTTTTCTTGAAACTTTTTTATTATGAGTTTGCCTGTTTGGTTGTGTTGCATTCTACTCTTTGTTAGTACCACTCCTAGGTACTTTTCATTATCTGTGGCCACCCTTGCCTGGAGCACGTGAAGTACCTCTTGTTGCTTTTGCTCATTGCATCTTTTACTAAACCATACCGTGGATTTATCGGGGTTAACCTCCAAACCCGAGACCGCCGCAAAATCTTCAAAAACATCTACAAACGCACTAGCCTCCCTTTGTGTTGCCATTCCCATTACAACCAAGTCGTCAGCATAGATTGCATGGGTAAGAATGGGGGCCGAGTTTGTTAGTTTGATGCCTTGTAAACTATTTCGTGCTACTGCCACTTGTATCCTCTTAGTTAGGAATTCCATTCCCAAAATAAACAAGTATGGTGACAATGGGCAACCCTGTCTTAATCCCCGGTTTGGTCTAATAAATCCATCTCCTTGGCCATTTATCAATATCGTTACCCTTCCCCTTTCCATACATGCCTTAATCATCTCAATCATCTCAGTCGGTATTCTGACCGCTTTCATAGCCTCCCAAATAAACGGCCACCGTACCGTATCAAAAGCCTTGGCCACGTCTGCTTTTAGCAAGAAAGCCTCTTCTTTGTATTCTTGACATCCAAATGAATGTAGTACCTCCCTTACTAATATTGCATTTTCAGAGATACTTCTACCTCTTATGAATGCTGTTTGGTAATTGGAGATTATCTTTGCCATATAACTTTGCAACCGAGATGCAATTATCTTCATAAGAAGTCGATACATAACGTTGCCAATAGTAATAGGCCTATAATCTTTCGGGCTCATTGGTTCTTCATTCTTTGGAATCAAAACAATATGGCTAGACATCCACTCGTCTAGTGGTTTCCTTGCTCGAAATACTGACTGTAACTGTTGTACCACTGTTTCTTTTACTGTTTCCCAAAACTGTTGCAAGAACCTTGCCGGCATTCCGTCCGGGCCCGGCGACTTGTCGGGTCCCATTCGAAACAGCACCTCTTTAACTTCTGTTTGAGAGGGTGGTCTTATCAGACTTGCATGGTCCTGTGAGCTGATCATTTCGTGCTCCTCCAGTTGAAACTGCTGAAAGAAACTTGGGACTTCGTGGCATGTTTCTGTTGGTTCGGGACTGTATAACCTTTTGAAATATTGCACAAAAGTAGACCGAATTTGAGCTTCCTCTGTCACCCAAACCCCCTGTTCATTTTTAACTCTTGTGATCATGTTTCTCCTTCTTCGATTTGTGGCAGAGGTATGAAAAAATCCCGTATTTCGATCTCCTAAACAGGTCCAGTTTATCTTGGCCCGTTGCTTCCAATACAACTCCAATTCAATCTCGGCCTGGTCTATTACCCGCAAGCAGGCTTCCTCCAGGTTTTGATTCTGAAAATTTGGGTGTAAATTCTGGTTTCTGTAAAGGCAATCTTGGGCTGCTCGGATCCTGTTTTGTGGGGATTTAAACTCCTTGGCCCAATTCCGCATATTCGCACCTAGTGTCTGCATTCTTTCTTGCCAGGTTATGTCCCTTGCTCCTTTCCAATCCTCCTCCCATGCCTCCTTAAAACCAGCAGAATCAAACCACCATACCTCCATTCGAAAATTCTTTTGTCTCCCTGTCTTATTATTTAACCGTAACATTATTGGGGCATGGTCACTACGTAGCCTCGGCAAATGAGTAACATATGCTTGGTTATACATATTTAACCATTCTACCGTTGCCACTACCCGATCAAGTCTCTCGTGTATTGCTTCCGAAGCACTTCGCTTATTTGTCCAAGTAAAGGCCGGTCCTTTAAACCCTAAGTCTACTAGACCTCCTTCGAACAAAAAGTTTTTGAAATCTCTACTATTCTTGTTCAAAACCGGGTCTCCCCCGACTTTTTCCTCTTCTTTTGTTATTGCGTTAAAATCCCCTAATACACAAACTGGACCCCTTTTCTCTGTTATTGATAAAATTCTTTTCCAAATCTGTGGGTTTCTATTGTGATTAGGGTCTCCATATACACAAACAATGTCCCATTCTTTCTCATCTGGCCTTGTCACAACTCCATGGATCATTGAGTTTGACTTTGTTATTATCTTCAACTTCGTGTCCTGACTCCACATCAGACACAAGCCCCCGGACCGACCAATGGCCGGTACGAAGACATAATTCTCTAAAGGCATTTCTGGAAAAACTCTTTTGGATTTACGGGATGAACATTTGGTTTCTACAAGAAAGCAAACATTCGCACGTGTCGAGCGGATTAGTGACTGTATGAACTGTTGCTTCCGAGGGCCGCCAACCCCCCGGCAGTTCCAGGATATGTAATTCATTGGGACTGTGGAGACGGTCCTTGACTCGCCTCCACTTGTCTTCTTTTGCTAACTCTACTGTTGTCAGCTGTTTGGTGTTCGACTTGTACCATTTCTCCTGTTGCCTCTCCAACAGAACTTGAAGAACTTGGGCCAGTTCGTTTGTGAGACACCCCAAATTCTATCAGGCCCTGGTTGAATTCTCGGCCCGTACTATTCCTTGGCTGAAACCGTTTTTGCTCTCTTTCCATAGTCCCTTGGCCCGATTGATTGATATCCATTGGACTTTCGGGGCCCCGCCTACTTGGGTCTGTTTGACCCGCCTGGTTTGTGTGTTGGCCGTTACGGCTTGTTGGGTTTGCGGTTTGATTTATTTCACGGGCTTCTCTCAGTTCCTCCACTGTTGGTATAGAAGCCGAGTTATTTAACCATGACCCAAATCTATTATCAGTGATATTTTGCATTTCAGGTCGGTCTTTGTAGCGGGGGTCAACCTGTAATCGTTGCATCCTCGCCTTATTCACACAGGTGGCTTGATCATGCCCCAACTTACCACAAAAAAGACACACCCTTTGGACTCGTTCATAGACAATATATGCTTCTATTGTCCCCAGTATTGGATGTTCTATGTTCCATTTATCTTTTAGTGGTTCATCAATCGGTAAAAGGAGCTTAACCTTATAACATCTATTACCCGAAAAACAATGTTCGGTTACCTCTGTTACCGGTGTGCCCATGCCTTCTGCCATAATTTTTAGCCCCTCTTTGTTGATGGTTTCTGGCGGTATTCGGTGCCACTGTGTTGCGATCTCCACCCGATCCACCGTCGGTGCTTCCAGGTCCGCTGGTCCATAAATTCGTTTTATAGCTATTGCATCATCTCTATATGTCCACAAACCCCTGTGCAGGACATGTAGCAGGTCCTTCTCTTGCACAAACACCAAAAGGAAAATATTTTTTCCAACCAGTGTTATCTCTGTTTTTGGATTAACCCCCCATACTGCCACCATCCTTCTCGCAAATATCGATTCCATGACATTCCTGTCAGTTACTACTCTTGCAAGTGCACATAGGTTCCAGTCTCGTGTCCTAACTGTGTTTTGGGGCAGGGTAATCGAGCTGGTGGGATTCATAGCAGCAAATTGGGCGATAAACTCGTCATCTGGTGTTTGCATGGTTATGGTTTTTGAGAGATTTTCGATTTGTGTGGCAAGGTCAGATTTTTGAGATGTATTGTTCACTGGTGTTGTCTGTAGTTGAGCTTGCTTATCTATGGGCTGTGGTTTGGGCTTCTTTATGGCAATATCTTCCTTATTTAATGCCTTTGATCTTGATTTAAATTCCTGCATGAGCTTGGCCCAAAATAAGTGATGTCTCCTCCACTTTTTTGGTACCCCACTTAACTTTCTTGCCCTTAGAGCCTTATTTTTATTATGGTCTCCTCCTTTTTTAGCAGCGTCCCCTTCTGCCTTTCTATCCTCTTGTCCAACAGCAGGTTTTTTCTCTTTCCCTTCTTGGCTTCTCTGTGCCCCTTCTTTTTGTCTCTCTTCCCACTCCATCCTTTTGTGTGAAAGTTTGTATTGGGTGGGCATTAATGCAGTGGTCAGGGTTGGTGATTGCTTCAGAGATTTTGTTGCTTTTTCATATTGGACCTGATGTAGACTTGATTGTGTATAACTTCTCACCTCATGTGACCCAACATATAATGTGCCAATAATCATAGATTGACAGTATATTGGTATTTCCCCTACATTGATATCCAGGCTTTTGGTTTGTTCCATGAGCACATCCCATCCCTTGACAACTTCTCCACTCCTGTTGACCCCACTTTTTCTTTTCAGTCCCAAGTATGGTTTTTGGCTATATGCATCCCAGCTCAATTTTTCAAAAAGGCATTCTTGTGTAAGAGGAGTTTCGAGAATAGCAACTTGTCCAACTTTAATCAGGCTTTGGCCTCCCATGTCAGATATGGGATTTTCTGTTACCCTTTTCTGTGGACTTTGGTGCAGGTGTGCAGTTGGAGCTGAGGTTGGTTCTTTCTTGTTGGAGACCGGCGAGTCCGGTGGAGAGTTATAACCTCCCCGGGCGAAGTAGTTGAGGAGCTTATCATGAGCTGCAAGTAGTGACACCCGTGGCCAGTCTTGGTGATTCCGCCATGGAGCTCCCATCAACCTCTGTTCTCGTGCTGACAAGAGTGCCTCCTCCGGGAAGTGTCCGCAATAATCCCATGAGAGAATATGAATGGTGCAGTTCTTCCAAATGTCATCATATGGTGTGACTATGCTATAAGGTATACGCCTCGGATCTAGGCATTTTATCCATAGCTTGAGACATGTGCGATCGTTGCCAATGATGTTTGCATGGTCTATGCTCGTGACCTCGCCAAATTCAGCCATGACTTGGCGAATAAATGAGACATGCCAGAAGTCTAGGGGAAATTTGAGGATCTGCAATCTCACCATAAAGCGTTTTGGTGCATAGCTCCCTTCGTCGTGGGCACTCCAGCTTTGGAAAGACCATTGCGCTTGTCTTCCCCATTCATTACCCAGACGCACTACTTCACTTTTATCCGTACCATGGGGTAGGTAGAAAATGTATGAGTTTTTTGTATATCTGATGTAAGGATAATGGGTAAAATTTCCCCCAAAATGCTCTCCAAGGAAGTGTTGTACAGCTAGCATTGATCCACCTCCATTGAGGTTATCTCCATGTGCATGAATCATAACTGACCAATCCAAATCTTCGGCTAGTTGTTGGTGCAATTCATCCCGGCAGTTGAGGTACGTGCACCCTTTGTCTGCATGTTGGGTGGTCATTGGAAAAGGCATCTTCGTTTTGGCTAAAAGATGTTGTAAGAGAATTTTAGGTAGTGGAGACACAGGTTTTATGAGGTTTGAAAATGTAGAATGGAACAAGTAGTTTCAGATAATTGAATGTAACAGTGTTGGTGTAGATCAATAAGGGAGAGAGGTAGGAGTTTCAATATAACGTTGTTGGCATAGAGTTAATGGAACAGTGTTGATGGAATTTGTTGGGGGTGGATGAACTTTAGCATTCAATGCAACAAAACATTTAATGCACGCAGGTTTTTGAGTAATTGAAGTTTTAGTTTACGTCTTGTCGGAGAAGAGGAGGGATGCCATCATGGAGAGCTCCAAGCAGAATTACGTATCACTGGCTTCTCCTGAATTCGCATCAGCCAGATCCCTGTAAAAGACTGGATCAAAATTATGGGCCAGTTGCCAGTGAGCAGCTTTTTTTTTTGCACACGTTGAAATCACCTCCAGCACACGAGGCGTCCAACTCAGATCCCACCCGTTAATTTATTTCAAATTCGTACTAATTCAATCTTAAAAAAGTTCCTACAAATTCCTAGCAAGGATCCGCACGCGTCGGGCGCGGGAGAGGATGACCACTTCCGCCTTCGCTTGGATTCATTGGCATCATGACTTAGAGTCGGTCTCAAGACCGAAATGATGGATTCGAATCCAACCGTCCATTACCAAAAATTTGGGTTCAGTCAAACTCGGATGCAGAGAAGCACCGGCGCACCGCGCACCGGTTCTTTGAATCAACATCGTCTCCAGTTTGGGCTAGCTTGAGCTAGCTTCTTAAATATATATATAGTTTACTAACGTGGTAAATAAAACTATGCAGGAAGAGCACTAAATGATAAAGTATATATGACAGACCAAAAAAAGTAATAATATAATACAGAGCACGACAATTTGTTATTTTTTTGTTTTCTAAAAAAAAATAGTCAATTTTTCTTTCCTATTTGCAAGTGCATCCACGAGTGAACCAAATATTAATATACATGTATGCACATTCAAATTTTCTCGTTTGGCGTAGGGATGCGCCCCATATAATTAGAACTTTTTCAAAAATAATAAGAAAATGCAGTCTTCTAACGGGTCAAAGATGAATGTACTATTGGATTCTCTATTGCTAGCAACATGTAGGGTTCTACTCAGTGCTAGCAGTTTGCTTATACACAATAGCATCTAGGAAAAATGTTCAGTCTTATAATTGGTTGGATTCTGAAAACAAATAGTTAAATATATAGTTCATTTTATCTACTTGTGGTTCATACACAGTAACATTTATGCATACACTTATGTGCACGTCACAATTAAGAAAACATACAATTTGTCTTCACAACCGAGCAATTAGAAGACTGACATTTTTCTTAAACATACTACATATTTTTTATTTTTTAATAAAGAATAAAATTAGTACTTTATAAATTTAAAATGAGTTTTTATAAAAAAGTCAATAAGATAAATTTGTATGTTTTTAAAATTTAGATTAGTAAATATGATATCGTGAATTTTAGAGAGATATATAAATTTTAGAATTTTGAGGAATATATATGATATTTCCCCTATAATTTAATTTTATAGCTTGACATATTTTTTTTTTTGACAGCCAAGCCCGTAGGCATAAAGCTTGACATATTTCTAATTGTATATTGTAAGAGCTAAGCCGACCGGAATTCAGGTTGACATAAAGCTGGACTCCCTGTAGATCTCATTCCGATATAACATTTTTCTTTTCTCTCGGTACTACCTCTTCGAGTGGAGAGGAGAATGAGAGAGAGGGGAGGATCCGGAGTTGAGCTGAGCCGACTGGAGCTGAGAGTGGTATCGTCGGAGCATGGAGCGTAGAGTTTCCATCTCGATCGGAACGCGACGGTGAATAGATCCGGTCGTTGTCGGTCGCGGCGGCAGCCGAAGAAATGGATCCGGTCGTGGAGCGAGAGGGGAGAGACCGGAGCTGAGCGAACCCGATTGGAGCCGAGGGTGCGGTATCGTCGGAGCTCGGAGCGTAGTCTCCATCTCGATCAAAGCACGACGATGAGTAGATCTGGTCGTCATCGAAGTGCGGCGGCGGCCGAAAAAACAGATCCGGTGGTGGAGCGAAATGGAGATTAAGAGTGTATATAAGTAGAATTAGAAAATTAAAGTGAGAATAACATAATAGATCTAAAAATTACGGTCATTTAACTTATTATAAATACACATTTTTATAAATTAAATTATTAGTAGGCATTAAAACAACTCACCTTAAAAAAAATATATTGTAAGAGATGCCTAAGATGTCAATGGATAGTTTTTCTGCGATGAGTTGAATAGTTTTGTGCTCAGACTAGATCTGCATGCGAAATATTTTTTCTTTAGCGTTCTGGATGTAGTTCATGGCAACTAGTTTTTGTCCCCCCATCTCTCTTGGAATTCAACCCCAGTAAATTGAAGTTAGTCTAAAGTTGATCATGGGAACTGTGAGAGACAAACTTCTGTGTTGGAAAGGCCATTCTCAAAATGGACTCCCTTTATTGAGTGAGGCTATGGTGCTATGCATAGCACGGATGACTAGTGTACTACGGCTCAATATGGTACTTTTTAAAATTCTAACAGTCGATCCGAACCGTTCAATGTGATATCCATATGAATATTTACTTGCAAACTAAATTTTATATTTTTTTTGAATTTTTTTACTATTTTTTTAGATAGGTATAAAAATCAGTGTTTTCTGAAAATTCTGGACCATCAAAATTCTACCTATCTAAAGAAATAGTAAAAAAATTCGAAAAAATATAAAATTTAGTTTGCAAGTACATATTCATATGGTTATCACATTGAACGGTTCGGATCGACTGTTAGGATTTTAAAAAGTACCATATTGAGCCGTAGTACACTAGCCATCCGTGCTATGCATAGCACCATAGCCTCACTCCCCTTTACTTTCAAGAAGCACCAAATTTCTTTTAGTCCGATTGGGACTTAATACAGACCATTTTTTACTCATTTTACCCCTCTGATACCTGAGGGGAAACGGATCCCATTTTCAAAGGGGGTGGGGGGGTGTACGTAGATTTTACAAAAAAAAGAAAAAATATTTGACGATCTAGTCTGAGCACTAATAAAGTATTGCTCAGATCTAATCTGCACAACGCCCTTCATAGATGCGCATACTAAATCTGTGTTCCCAGATAATTTCTCAATATCATGTTAAATGTGATTTTTTTTTAAAATGCCAACTAAAAAAAATTCTGAGGGAGCAGTGGCCTTTGAGCAGAATTTTTTTCCCCAACTTGAAATCATCTCCAGCACACAAGGCGTCCTACCCAGATCCCACCCGTTTATTTATTTCAAACTCGTACTAATTCAATCTTAAAACTTTCCTCTAATTTCATGTAAAGATCCATTTTCTGCCTATACATCATCTCCAGTCATTTCGGATTGTTAGAAAAAGCCAAAAAAGGTAAGATTTCGGACGTCGGATTAAGATTGACCGAATTGGATGGCTAAGATGATTGACAGGTGTAGGGGTACGGTATTAATTCGAGTTTGTAAATTCTCCGAAATAATTTTTTGAAAGCTAATTGCATCAAGTTTTGGAAAGCACTTTAACCTGCGTGCTAATGTCCCATAATCAAGCTTTAAATAACCGGAGCAATTAGTTGCACATTTTTATACGAGAGGAAAAACAAAATGATCAATTTTCATCACAACGCGCATGCTATATTTTCACATCACAAAAGATGCTCCCTTGACAGTACTTGTCACAGCAAAACTATCCATTGCCACCTTAGGCATCTCCTACAACAATAGAAATACATCAAGCTTTAAAATTAAATTATATAAAATGACATATATACCAAACACCCGCAACTTACATATAAGATTTTGCAACTAATTGGGTAATGATTTTAACATAGCAGTTTTGGCTTCATGCAGTGATCGATACGCATCATGTTTTGATTCTATAGTCTGTGTGTTGCATGAAGTCAAGACTGCTCTGTTAAAATCTTTACCCACTAAATTGGCCAAAGAGTCCAGAGAAATGACTTTTTTCATCTAATATTACTCATTATCCTAAAAAGTTTTGTAACCTTGGTGTAATTATAATAACTAAAAATTCAAAAGTTCTCACCTTAAAGCTCTGGCGGCAGTGATGTTGCATGAAGAACTAACTATCATGCCTAGACTCAGCGAAAGCAGTCAAGCGACTCAGCTCGGGCCAGATCACCGATCCCAAATCAGGACGGTCTTTTCGCCTGAGCTCAGAGCATTTGAGTGCCAGCTCTACAAGTCTTTTTGTCTCATCCAATGGCCAATCTAGCACCTTCGGGTCCAGAGTGTCGCGCAGATTACCATTCTCTAGAGCAGTCATGGTGCTGTAGGTGAGGCCCATGGGGCTCCGGCCTGTTACTAGTTGGAGCAATATGATGCCAAGTGCATACACATCTGATTTGGTGCCAAGCATGCCGGTCTTCTGGTATTCTGGGTCTATGTAGCAGAATGTACCTGCCATATATGCTCATTCGGTTAGGAACTATACAGGTATCTGTATGTTTCTTTAGGTACAATTAAACTCTCTGTACTAAAAGTACAACCAAGTCACAGGCATGGGTCATGGCCTGGTACATGCCAGTATGTATCAGTACTACTAATCCTATATTCAATATTGAATTACATTGGTGTTTACAATAATTGAATCAACATAATAATATCAGATTATGTGTCAGTTACATATTGGAACTCTTTGTCTTCTAATTGGTAACTAGATCCATCTATACATCAATATATACTTCCTTTTGTTTTATTATTTACAAGATATACCTGCGGCAGCTGTCATGTGGTACAAAGTTGAGTTGGAGCAACCAGGCAACAAAGGGATCAACCTAGCAAGACCAACATCTGAAATCTTCGCCACGAGGTTATGATCAAGAAGTATATTTCCTGGCTTGAGGTCCCGGTGAACAAGCGGCTCGGGGCACTGTTGGTGGAGAAACAGTAGGCCTGTTGCGATGTCAAATGCAATTTTGAAACGAAGCTGCCATGGTAGAGGAGGTGTGCCTGATTGACATGCTAAGCGGTCTTCAAGACTCCCGTTTGACATGTACTCGTAAACTAAACACCCGTACTCGGGGCACGCACCCAAGAGGTTAACCATGTTTGGGTGCTTGATAGAGCTTAATACCTCCAACTGAAAGACACATTAAGGAGAGATGTTAGCTCAGATTGATCTTGCCAAAAACTATTACACTCATTAGGTACGACATATCAAGTATAAGGCGATGCAAAATCCTGAGCAGTAATTGTAAAATTATTTTAGAATTTGTGTGCAATCCTACATTTTGTGGAAGTTCTTGAGAAAATTAACCAGAAAAAATAATAAGTACGACATGTACCACAAAACCTCTATACAGAACAAAATAATAAATCTAAGAAGAAAGATATAAAAAGCCATTTGGGACAGTTTTGGCAAACAAGTTGTCATTAGACTTGGTTGGTTAAAGTAATGTTAGGCAAAAGGTTGATATGTCATTGGGATTGTTTTGACACCACCAGATGTAATTGTAAAATTTATATCTATACCTCCTGTTGGAATTGTTTCAATCCCTGAGTTGTAGATATATCGGAACGAAGAGCTTTGATTGCAACATGTGTGTGGTTAAGAGTTGCCTGGTAAACAGGCCCATATCCACCCTCTCCTATCTTGAGCTGATCGGAGAAATAATTGGTCGCAAGATCGATTTCATCCATGCTGTAACGACGGTAACTGACATCTGATACAAAACCTTCTATTAGCATCCTTTTCTCCCTTGTCTCTGGTGCCGTGGTTGGTGTTCTCTGCTTTAAAGGTGTAGTCACCATTTCATCCTCCTCTGTCAGATCAGATACTGATGATTCTGTACTGTACTTCTTGAATTCCTGTGAGGATAAAAAGCATAGTAAAACACCCCTCCTTGAATTCTGTATTGCAAGACAAAGTATGAAGTAAAATTGTGTTATTTGGAGTTTAACTCCAAATAATTGTTCGAGTCTCCTCAAGTGATATTTCAACTTTCCTTTCCAGCTCATGCTTTAACAGTTCCAACTCTGCTTCCAAATTATGTGGAAATACATTCTAAACTAATTGTGATTTTACTAGAAGTATCTATAACACTGAGCTACCAAAATAAAGTTGTCACCGGTTCAACACAGTACGCAGAAGCCTCACAGGTGCAGTACTGAAAACATTTTTAATTGAGGTTCTTAAAAAATGATTTATTGAGGCAATAAAATTTATGCTATTCCCAATAAATGGAAGTTCAAAAGATTAGTTGATCTAGTACCATACCCGGTACCAGTACCGCCATTCCATTATTAGAATCTCTTACCATTGGATCCTTTGAAACGAGGCGTAGAGGTCCATCCTGATAAAGACTATCTTCGTGGTGACCTGAACTCGATAATGGAGAAGGTAGTTTTCTGCCATTTTTGTTTATTAAATCTCGACTGATATACTCAGCTGTTGGGGTCAGGTCAAGGCTAGCACGGGACGGGCTGGGGCATGACATGAAACTCTCGTGGGAATTTACACTTTCATCCTTATCAAGACATTTAATTTTATCTCCGATTCTATCATTGTACAAAGATGTTGCTTTGGATGATTGGTCAAATGATTGCCTGATAAAAGACAAATGAAATATTGAAGTTGTAAGAAAGAATAGTCTAAATGGGATTAAGTTGGTATTGCATGGGACATTTTCTGGTACCGACGGATATCGACTTTCATGAACTAGATGCTAAGATTTAAGCTTTAGGAGCACTAATTCACAAAATTGCGTTTTGTCCGATCCAGATAGGTCCAGAACAGGTACACAAACTTTACCATACGGGTAATGGATTATCATACCTGACATGCTACCTAAAGATATATCTATGCATATAAAATATGATAATAAAGATAGAGTAGAACTAGGGTGCTCCTAAGCTCACCAAGTCCTTCGTGAGCGCGACTCTAAAACCTATCAAATTGACTTCAAACGACATTTTCAAACCGTTAGATGTTCAATCTATATTAAAATGTGCTTGGAGACCAAATTTTACATTTTTTGGAATTTTTTTACTATTTATTAAGATGGTTTGAAAATCGCTGTTTTTATTAAAATTCTGCACCATTGGAAAACAACGATTTTCAAACCATCTTAATAAATAGTAAAAAAATTCCAAAAAATGTAAAATTTGGTCTCCAAGCACATTTTAATATAGATTGAATATCTAACGGTTTGGAAATGTCGTTTGAAGTCAATTTGATAGGTTTTAGAGTCGCGCTCACGGAAGGGCTTGGTGAGCTTAGGAGCACCCTAGTTCTACTCATAAAGATATGCAAAAAAGATCTTAAAAAAAATTATATTTAAAAGAACAAAAGTCGAAAACAACCTTGGAGTTCGTTCAATTTCACGAATGTATGGGTCGCCTGCAACAGAAGAATTTATGGTCATTTTAAAACTTAGAAAAAGAGCCAACCAAAATTAAAATTTTCCAGTTGTAATATGTAAATGCTAACTTTTAACTGACTGGAAGGAGGTTTTTGCAGTTGATTCAATCTCTCCACTGAATCTTATATTTCGCCAATTGCTGGATTTGTTTGGGCGTGAAGCTGGCCGAACTGATACTATTTTACTGCCCTTTGCAATTACATAGACGCTACAAAAATCAGGTGCAGCTCTACAAACAGCAGTTGACACATCTGGCTTTGCAAATGCTCTGTGATCCAAGAAAAAGAAAAATTAAATATGATTTCAGTTTCTATCAGCCAATCAATGAGAATGAATCCAGAAATTTTCATTTGCACCCTGAAAATTGTCAAAAAGATTGAGTACACTCCTCTCTATCCCCCAGGAAATCATCCCCTGACTTCTCCCTCATTTATTTAGAGAAATATTATTGAAGCAATCATTACAAAGATATCTTCCATGTTTTATTTCTTACGACTCAGGAAATCCCCCATCTAAGCAATTACTACAAAGAGCCTTCAGTAAATTCTATAAAACAACAAATTCGACATACTATAAAACACAAAATAAAAAGGACCTCATAAATGCACCAGCAATTGCGCCATGGTTTGATGCTCCCACAACAAGCTTGTCAACTGAGCGGTGCATCACAAAATCCACGATGCCCTTTGCGACATCTATTTCATCCAATATTATTTCCTTGCATTGTAACTGCAAAGTGCAAACCACACATGTGAACATACAAATAAGAAAAGTTCAAAATATCAGAAGAAATTATCAAAGAGCCAACGTATATTACTAAGTTACAAAAAAGAAGTCCCTCCCTTTCATAATCTGCAAGAGAGACTTTTTTTTTGTCAGATTAATTCATCAATGATAATTTACATTTAATTGCATCTATACCTCTCAAAAGTGAGAAGCATACTATTATATATATATATATACCCCTCACATTCCATTTATAAGAAGCAACTATCCTTTTTTTTTCTCATCATTGACACAGTACAGAAGTACACGGAATGTACTTCATATCTTCTTTTGTTTCCACATTTGTAGGGTGCAGGTGAATTTTTTTATATCTATTCAGATTATTTCCTAATTCCAGGCTGCTAATCAGGTTAATATGACTACACTTTCGATCATCCTTTCCGATAAAGGCAGGATTCTCAATTGCTAAGTTGTAAGTATATGATATCAGCTTGTTACTTGGCAATGTCTAATTAACACAGCAGATAATTAGGAGGTATGACCAGACTGACGCTAACAATAAAGGTACGGCACGTACTCCTCTGCGGTTGCAGAAATACTGAAAAGGAAGAAGAAGTTCTCTTGTCTGGAGATCACACTGCTCTAGAAATTTTGATGCCACCTCATCATCCCCATTCGATATCGGGAGATAGTCATCTATAGAGCCAATTAGTTTAAAAATTCTTGTTAAGTATGAGATTGATACTGGCAAAAATTGAAATATAGATCATTGAAGGGTCATTTTGGAAGAAATTGAATTTAGCTGTATTTGTCATCAACTTCATTGCAAATGCATTAGAAATTAAACTTTGAATAAGAACCAAAGATTTTAAATTCCTACTTTGTCCCTCCATTTTTTGTAATAGATAACTTTTAACCTAATCCAGAAATGTTAGTCCAGAAATTCCTACTTTGGTACATACTATAGATCCATATCTTTATTTTCAAAGTCTAAATTGTCGATCCGAACCGTTCATCATAATCTCCATATGAAAATGTACATGGAGATCAAATTTTATTTTTTAGAATCTTTTTTACTATTTTTCTAAATAGGTACAAAATCATTACTTTCGAATGGTCTGGAATCATTAGATCAACTGATTTTGTACCTATTTTAAAAAATAGTAAAAGAATTCTAAAAAAATTGTAAAATTTGGCATCCAAGCATATTGTCATATGGAGATCATGTTGAGCTGAACGTATCGATTATTTATGTTTTGAAAATAAAGATATGCATCTATCGTACGGACCAAAGTGCACTATGCATATTACCATAGCCTCACTCAAGAATCAAATACAAAACAAATCTCACCACGTGTAGAAACCGAAGTAATCTTTCGGCGAATATGTAACAGGTAGAAGATCTGGCCATGTGTCAGAAGGTGGTCCCCAGCCCATTTAAGTGCATATTGGCTATTCCTGTCACCATCTACGGCCACGGCCACCACACCATTTCCTTTACTCACACCACCAATGAGGCCAGTTCTTCTAATCATAACTCAAAAATTATTAAATTGTATGTGCTATATTTAGGGTTAATTGATTTGGCTTAAGTTTATGATTAAATGGGAGGAGGGGCAGGGAATTTGTAGACAAGTTAGGGTCTGAAAAATGTGGTTAATTAGTCAAGGGAGAGAGGGATTAGAAGGTTTTGGTTTGCACCTAATTTAGGGTTTTGAGGTTAGAGAGAGAGAATGTTCGTTGGAATTTTTGCTTGAACGATATAGAGGTTTTAATTAGACTTTTAGTTAGCATTATTGAAGGAGAGTGGTATTTTTTAGTTTTGACAAATTTTGACTGAACCAAAGAAAGTTCGTTTGGAATTTGGCGGGTAATTTTTTCTTAAAAGACAATTTTGCCCTGATTAATTTTTTTAGTTTGTCATTGACCCCTTCCATCCTTTTAGGACCGGAACCAGAAAATTTCATCCTTCTAAAATCGGAACCAGAAAATTGAAATAGGAGAGGTTAAATAAACAAGTGTTATGTAATTTTATTCTATGAGACTAGAAAATTTTTCAGTTTATAGCCACCCTGTCTCCTTTCCATTTTCGGTGTTCCACTCTCAATTCGATCTTGAAATTGTCACGCATTGCCGGTGCCGGAGTAAATTGGTGTTGCTGTTGCAAGGTCTATTGATGAGACTCCGTGGCAACTCTGTCGGGTCGGGTCGGATTGGCTCAGTTGTGAGCACTTGCCTATTTACTAGGAACCTATCAAGCTGCAACCTTAGAAATTTAGGCTAAAAAAAGATTAAACTCAGTTTCTCAAAATTGATTGTGCTTATTGGTTTATTTTGATCTGGTAATCTCAATGTCAGTCAATTTTGCAATTTTGTGGATACTTCGGAGCTAGTAGAGTTTAGGTAGGCAAAAAAATAAAAAATAAAAATAAAAAAATAAAAAATATTTATTTTGTCATTATTTTTTAGAAAAAATAAAAAAAAATATTTGTTTTAAATTATTGTACAATTATATTTTATTATATATATATAGAGGAGGGTTCAAATGCACTATTATTTTTGTGCTATATTCTCCACATCATTTATCTCCATTTTCAAAGTCCAAACAGTCGATCTGAACCGCTCAATATGATCTTCATAATAAAATATGCTTGGATACCATATTTTATATTTTTTAGAATTTTTTTTACTATTTTTTTAGATAGATACAATATCACTTTTTTAAGGAGATTCTGGACCATCCGATAAAGTAATATTGTACCTATCTAAAAAAATAGTAAAAAAATTCTAAAAAATATAAAATTTGGTCTCCAAATGTATTTTATTATGAAGATCATGTTGAACGGTTCGGATCGACTGTTCGGATTTTGAAAATAGAGATAAAGAAATGTGGAGTATATTGGAGTACAAAAATTATGGTGCATTTGAACCCTTCTCATATATATATATATATATATATATATATATATATATATATATATATATATATATATATATATATATATATATATAGATTGGCTTATATAAGTATACGAGGGTATATGCTTATAAGTCAATTTTTGTGTTTTCGAAGCCCAAAACTCTGTTTAGAATTATACATGTTCTCCGTATATAATTTTGCTCCGCCCGTGATGCAAATATATATAACCGATCCTTGTTATTGGTTCCTAAGCTCAGCAACTGTTACAAATAATTTGAGCCTGAGCCGCATGCATATGCTTAATATTTATTTTAGCTTATGAACCAATAAAAAATATACTTTTTTGGGAGAATATCACATTACACTTTCACATTTGCATCCTTGTAGTTTTTTTTTTTTTTTTTTGATGAACCCGTAGGTAGCATCCTTGTAATTGGTCTGAGAGCATCCTTAGCCAACTCCATGGCCATTTGGAATGGTTTGAAGCATTGTCTTGTTTAGGGGTGTTCATCGGTTTGGTTCGGTTGAAACCGAACAGAATTAGGTAAATCAAAGTAATAATTCGGTTTCTAAAATAAAACCGAACCGATTTAGCATTGCAACTGAACCGAACCGAACCGAACCGAACCGAACCGAACCGAACCAAAGTTTTATTTCGGTTTGTTCGGTTTGTTCGGTTCGAACCAAAATATATAAATTTTTATTTAAAGCAATTGATTTATAATAAACTAAAATATATTAAGAAATAAACCGGAATATTAAGAAATAAACCGGGACGGTCCGGACCAAATTCATAATATATAAAAGTTCGGTCGGTTCGGTTATTTCGGTTTTGAAAATTTTCAAACCGAACCGAACCGAAATTATAATTTGGTTTTAAAAAGTAAACCGAACTGAACCATTAAACCAAACAAACCGAACCGTTTGATCCATATTAATTCGGTTCTGTTCAAAACCGACTAAACCGGACCTAATGAACACCCCTAGTCTTGTTCCAGTGGAAAATAAATCTGCTGTGATTCTCGGGAATTACAGGATGTGATCCCATCTCGACTGTTGGTCTTTCTCGAGATGCGTGCATGAAAATTTATTTTTTCAAGAACGTTTCCGAGATCCGTGCATGAAAAAGTTTGAACCGTTGATCAAGAAATTTTAGAATCATGCGATCCATCTCGGAATCGCAGCAGATTCGGACTCGTTACAGGGATCTTGCATTTTTTGCTTTTCATTCGTTCTAAGAAAAAGAAGGATTTAAAGAGAATCTAAAGTCGTACGAGTTGAGAACAGGAGACAAACAGGCATTTTAATCGCTATAGAAGATCTTAACAGAGTATGTTTGGCTACATGCAGCGCAAAACTATATTTCTGTTCTCATACTGTGCGCTGCATGAAGCTAAACCATCTCTGTTAAAATCTTTACCCGGAGAGGAGCTTTTGCACAAACAAGATTTTATTTGAAAATCGCCTTCTCACTCAGTTCCTTCGCCCCCTCTCTTCCTCCGCCCTGTCCACATCGTCTCGCTCTATTCGAGCGGATACTTCTGTCTAACCTCTCCTCACTCCAACCGAACATGTTCTTTCATCTAACGGATCTGGTCACGACTCTTCGCTCCGTCTCAACTCTCCGGGTTCGAATGGGGGTGTTGTGAATTTGCTCCACCTATCTCGTAATCTCTACTATATATCTACATATAAATAAGGTACGTGTTATGATTGATGACTATGATGATGATGCGTTGTTGTTGTCTCCTTTGTTCTTCTTCTCCCTCCCTTCTTCTTTCTTTCTATCTTCTTCTTCCTCTCCTTGTGTTTCAATATGAATAAATCAGGCACAAATCTAATATAAGCACGAAGGCTCCTCTGGCTCGCCATGACTCCAACAACAACACTGTTTGTGTTAATGATAAAAAATCATACTGGCTCACTACCTATCAATCTGAGCACGGGTACAGCAAATCATTCGGCCGCGCTATCTACTAATCTGAGCATGACGAACTGAAGGCTCATCTTTTTGTAATCAGAACAAGATTCTGTTTCTCTGTTTTTTTCTTGTCTAGCTTTATAGAAGGGAGTTAAGTTATAATATATTATGCACTGATATTTCTACATGTATACCTATGTACTGGTATGTACAAATGGATATAATCGGGTTTTTCTTCTAATTAATGAAAATACCTACGGATTGTTAACAACAATAAAAAAAATTACATTAAAAGATGTTGGCTGTCTGTAGAATTAATCCATATGCGGTCTTTCCCTTACAGGCACAAGGAACAACTTGGTGAGACCTAACGTTCAATAGACCTGTCGATAGATCATTCAAGTTGACGACTCATGATAACTTTTCTCAAAAGTACATATGAGATGGTTGCAACATATCTTCCCCTGGATGTCTGACAAGTACCCTATCTAGGTAAATTTGACCTTTTTATTATATTTGGCTCAACATTCTTTGCAAATCGTCTCTTTCTTTTTTATTTATTAGAGGGTACAACTGTCCTTTATTTTTCATGTTTTCATCAATTTATAATTTAAATATTTTTAAACAAAATTTCTGCAGCTCACATAAATATAAACATATTTATACTCTACAAGTAGAAACAAAACTAATTATAATTCGCTACATATTTCTTTTGTCTTTTGGATATTCTGTAAATGGGTGATAATAATTGCAATGTTTCTAATTTTTTTTTTTTTGGAAACGTTGATAATTGTCAGCATACATAAGAAATTATGAACGTCAGCATTATGCTTACAAGTCAAAAGTAACAAAAAGCCTTATTTTAGATTTCTAATTTGAATTTTTTTTCCTTGCTTAAATATAAAAAAAAGGCCTATCCAAGTTTATAATAAAGGTATCAAAACTGCTGCCCATCATACAGGGCCACTATGTTACTGATGAAAGTAGATTTGCTGGTATCGATCCCCTCCATCTCCATAGAATATAAATGAATGAAGTGTTGAGAAATTGCAAATGCGAAAAAAAACCCATTTATAGAAACCGTACCAACATCGCTCTAATGCCCCAGAGGAAGCATTGTGTGTACATCGTCAAATATGTTCATCTTTTATCTCTTGAACCATATTGTATAATCTTATTCTCACAGATTGAGAGGTGGTGTATTTGCATATTTCCAGCTTGTGTGCTCATATCCACTGTATGTTCTATCACCTGCCACATCATCTGCATTTATTAGGTCAGTTAACTCTTTGATGTCTTCATCTGAGAGTTTCACTTTCACTGCGCTTATGTTGCTATCCAAGTTCTTAATTTTGCTGGTTCCTGATATAACGCATACAAAGAAAATTATTAGTTTTCAAAATTGCCAGTCCTATTATTTTAGTTATTGTTTTTGAGTGAGGCTATGGTACTATGCATAGCGTATGTTGGTTCGTACTTTGGATAAATATCTCCATTTGCAAAGTTCATATAGTTGATCTGAACCGTTGTTCAACAAGATCACCATATGAAAATGTACTTGTAGATCAAATTTACATTTTTTTAGAATACTTTTTACTATATTTAAGATAGGTTGAAAATCACTTGATCTAAAGATTCTAGACCATTCAAAAGTAGTAATTTTCTACCTATCTAAAAAAATAGTAAAAATATTCTAAAAAATGTAAAATTTAGTCTGCAAGTACATGTTCATATGGAGATCACGTTGAACAGTTCATATCGACTATTTGGACATTGTAAATGGAGATATTGATCCAAAGTACGAATCATGTGCTATGCATAGTACCATAGCCTCACTCATTGTTTTTATAGATATAATTGATAACCCACTTTTGTATATCATTTAAGATATTATAGCAATTGGCTGGTTATTATTGATTCAATTTTCCTTTACTAATTTATATCACCATTTCAATTAACCAACACATGAAAAAGTCAATAACATATAGTCTCTACAACTTGAGAAGGAATATGTTTGGTTTTTAAAAATAACCATTTCAGAAGGAATGTGATAGAAAATAAATCAAGCAAACCTGGGATGGGAACCACATCATCCCCTTGCTGAATAACCCATGCCAGAGCTAGCTGAGCAGTTGTGCATTTGTGCTTCTTCGCTAGGCTCTCAAGACGAAAAAACAAATGTTTGTTCTTCTCCAGATTCTCCCCCACAAACCTTGGGTGATTTGTCTACTTTTCATGAAAGAGCAATAATTAGTTAGTACCAGCGACATGTACTTGTTTTCAAGCTACAAATCAACACACACTGTTTTCTGGTACTATGAAGGATGGTCTCTGTAAGTTCGAATCAATATTTTGTTGAGCTTTTAATAGGTAACTTCTGATTTTTGTTCAAATGGGGTTTAATTTTCATACAATAAACCAAAAATTAAAAGGATAAATAGTACAAGATGATTTAATAACCGTGCTAATGACTGTTACTGTATAAAGTGTACCTATAAATCAAGGGTTGCAAATGGAATGTTATACCATACTTGTGAATCTCTTTACCAGTAAGGCATTAGTGGGAACTTCTGAATTAAATACTAGGTACAGTAATTTGTTTTATTTATTGTTTGATTTAATATTACTAATTTAAGTGTTGAATTAGTGCTTGTAGTATAGTTCTTGATTATCTCAATATGAAAGATCAACAGAATCATTCCTACATATTTAAACTGATATAGGAACTGAAGGTGAATTGGTCAGAATGAGCAATATGGTTTTTAATTTACCAGATATGAGATGTCCTTTACTTCTTCAACGACTCCCCTTCCACCAAAAAATCCACAGCCAAGGGGGCTGTAGGCTACTATTCCTATGCCAAGTTCTCTGTACAACCAATAAGTAATAAGTAACTCTATATTAAAGAACCTTCAACTGGAACCATATAAGGTAAAATTCATCACAGGTACTTGTCCTATTCTACCGTATTTTAACACATTTGATATAACAAAAAAGAGAAGAAAAAAGTATCACCTGCAAAGTGGCACAATTTCTGACTCGATATCACGAGTCCAGAGGGACCACTCCATCTGCAAAGCAGTGATTGGATGCACGGAATGTGCACGCCTAATTGTATCGGGACTTGCCTCCGACAATCCTATATACTTCACCTTCCCCTCTTCGACTAGTTTCTTCAGTTCTCCAATCTATATAGAACAAAAACTCCATCTCATAAGTCTGCTGCCTACTATTTCAAGTAGCAAGACTCTAGCATTGATGGTGCCTCCTATTTGTCTACCAAATTAAGGTATTGGGCATAGATGATCAGGCCCAATTAATTGATAAGTCTTAACAAGAACAAAGACAAATGAATTAGAAAAAAATAAATAATTAATAGGATAAGAACTTAATTACAGTTTCCTCGATTGGAATGGTTGTATCAATTCGGTGCTGGTAGTAGAGATCAATGTACTCTATACCAAGTCTTTTAAGGCCCGCCTCGCAACACGCACGGACATAATCTGGCTTGCCACATATCTCTAGATTTCCAGCAGCATTTCTTAAAAGCCCAAATTTGGTAGCCACTTGCACCTTTTCCCTTGGCAAGTTCTTAATAGCCTAATAAATGAAGGCCTTTGTAAGTTAGGAAAATAACAAGTTTTTTGGTTGACTAACTTCAAATGGATGTGTGAGTTTCAATTCCTCCTTCCAGTAAATTTCAAATATAATTGACCGAACTTAATTTTTCTTTATGATCCGAAAGAAGTTGCAACCATTAATTATTTTTTTCAAAACTCTGAAGAATTCTAACAAAATAAGATATTTAACAAAAAAACTTGAAGTGTAGAATTAACCTTGCCAACCAAAATCTCATTGGTATGAGGTCCGTACAGATCCGAGGTGTCAAAGAAGGTGATGCCGTTGTCAAATGTGTGGTTTATTATCGATATGCCGATACCGTCAGACACTGGAGAGTTGTAAACTCCTGAAAGCTCCATGCATCCAAAACCCAGTTTTGATACCTACAAAAATAACCGTGATGTTTTTGTATAAAACTGTACATGAAAGGGTTTAAAAAATATATATAATACAAAAAAGTGTCAAAATAGTACCTCTAATCCCTGGGATCCCAATTTCACTCTAGAAGTGGTCATCTGCGCTTGCTCCTGTTTTTCCTCAACAAGTGTTGATTCAAGTACTGAGGAGGTGCTTTGGTATTTATGCTGTTAGGGAATGATGTTTTACTAATTGATTAGGGAAGCAATGACGTCATAGACTCATAGTAGTAGCATGAATAGGCTGAGGAGTGAGAGCGACCATGAGGAGAGAGAAGCTGAGGAAATGCCGGAGAGAGGAAGTGAGAAGGAAAGGAGAAAAGGTGTCAGGGTAGATCCTGAAATTATTCACAAAGTAAAACTCAGAAAAAAAGGGGGAAGGAGAGCTTACTAGGGATGGAGAGGCGCAAGGTGGCTGGATGCGCTCCCGGCTCTCTCACGCGCGACCTGGACCAAAAGAGGGAGAGGGTAAGAGGGAGAGAGAGACGGAGAAGAGAGATGTCGAGAGAAAGCGGCCAGGGGGAGGAGGCGCGACTGCGCGAGAGAGCACAGCAAAGGAGGTTTCTTTTCTTTCACACAGTGGCTCTCATCACTGAGAGAGGGAGGGAGAATAGGAGGAATTCAGATCCAGTGCAGTAACCCAATTTTTGAGTTTTGATCCAAACCGTCCAAGGTGCTCTAACACGAATCTTAAAGAACCTTTGACGGAGATCGGATCCAGTGCAGAACCTTTGACGGAGATCTAACACGAATCTAACACGAATTCAGATCCAGTGCAGAACCTTTGACGGAGATCGGATGGTGCAAATTTTTGAAGCAGCTTGGAGCAGGAAAGGAATGGTGCAGGGGAACCCTGTTGCAACATATATATCTTTCCTTGAGATGTCTCTCCAACCCAAAAATTCATTAGAAATTAATTGTCGCTGCCAACTAGATAATTGAAATTAAAGTTAATTTTAATTTCTTAACCCTCCATCCCAGCAATTGATTTTTAATTTTTTTTGTGTCCGGTCAGCGCCTTCGTCCAATAGCAACATCTCTTCCCTCTCCTTTCCCGCTGCTCGCTTATCTTTTCATCTTCTGTTAATGGCTCAGCGCTTTCTTTGATTCTTCTTTGTCGCCAAGCCCTCTTTCTATTCTGCCTCTCAGGCCGTAATCTGCTGTCCCTTTATTGCTATAGCATCTGATTGTTAATTAGCATAAATCAAAGCTCTCTCTCACGACGACAATGCAAGAAGATGCCTCTAGCATCTGATTGTTAATTAGCATAAATCTCATTCTCTCTTTTAATTGATTTCGACCTTTCATGGTTTGAAGAGTTCGACCTTTCACTCAAACCTCCAATAAAGCTCCAACTACAGCACCGACGCAAAGAGGTGACGCTATGAGATTCTCGTCGAAGATCAGATAAAAGAGAACCCAAGTAATTGAGATCTTAAAATGTAGGCAATAAAAATATATACGAATCAATATGAGAGGTCGGTTAGACAAAAAACGATCAAAGCAAATTGCAACGAGCTTCAATACTCAATTGCGTAAATCAGAGAAAAGAAGAGAACTCTTGAATAACTTGAACACTGATTTGGATAAAAGCGAGGTTCTAATCAAGAAACCATCGCACGAATGCAAACAACAATTCGCCAATTTTATTACTCAATTTCTGGATACAAAGCCATAGAAGCTTCAGCCTTATATAGGCGATATGAAAAGTAAAGAAAAGTAAAATAACTTGGTAAGAAAAACAAACAGATTTATTCATGAAATGCCAGATCAGTTAGACGCGGTGACATGGCTTAACAGACTCTAACGACCTCTGCGATTGTCAGTGAATCGTTCTCTTATGTCTCCTCTCCAGTTTGAATGATACTGGGCTCGCTATTTTCGGCCCCGCGTGCCATACCTTGCGGCCCGCGTTCCACACCTTGTGGCCCGCGTTCCACACCTTGCGGCCCGCGTGCAGTCCCTTGCGACCCGCGTGCAGTCCCTTGCGACTCGCGTTCAGTCCCCATTCCAAAGGTTACCCCCAAATTACCTGAGGCTTGTTGCACTCCCTCCCCCTTCAGACCATTCGTGACCTCACGAATAAATTCAGGAAATCTCACCCTTAGTGATTCAAAATCCTCCCAGGTAGCGTCTTCTGTTGTTTGGTCTTTCCATTGAATCAACCATTGAGCTACGGCAGAATTCCGTTTCTTCACTACACGCCTATCCAGCAGCAGTTGAGGTAAAGGATTTAAATTGAGGTTAGGACCAAGTACCGGAAGTGTAGGCGATGGTATTTGGGTGTCTCCCAACTTGGCTTTGAGCTGAGAAACATGGAACACAGGATGGATTTGTGACTCTGGAGGGAGGTTGAGCTTATAAGCTACAGTACCAATGCATTTGATAATCTCGAAAGGGCCATAATACTTCGAGCTAAGTTTCTGGTTGCGCACGCCACCCACAGAGATTTGACGGTAAGGTTGTAATTTCAGGTACACCCAATCCCCTTTACTGAATTTTCGTTCACTCCTGTGCTTATCTTCCGCCCTTTTCATCCTCTTTTGTGCCCTCTACAAATTCACCTTCAATTGAGCCATAATTGCTTGCCGATCTTTCAAGAAGTTATTAACCGATTCCACCTGACTTCTCGGCACACTCCCTAAGCCCAGTTGGGGTGGTGGGTACCCGTAAAGTGCTTCAAAAGGCGTCAGCTTGATCGCACTATGCCAACTGGTATTATACCACCATTCTGCCAACGATAAGTACTGTGCCCATTTAGTCTGTTTGTCAAATACCATGCCCCTTAAGTATTGTTCCAGGCATTGATTCACCTTCTCGGTCTGACCGTCTGACTGTGAGTGATAGGCCGTCCCTATGTTTAACTTGACTTCTAACTTCAACATCAGTTCCTGCCAGAAACGGCTAGTAAATACTGGGTCACGGTCTGATACAATGGTGAGGGGTAAGCCATGTAATTTGTAAACAAAATCCATGAAAGCTTGAGCTACTGTGGAGGTAGTGAAAGGATGAGTCAACCCTATAAAATGGCTGTATTTAGTCAAACGATCAACTACTACAAAAATCACTTCATACCCCTTTGATTTTGGTAGCCCAGTGATGAAATCCATTCCAATGCTGCTCCAGGCCTCAGCTGGAACTGGCAAGGGTTGCAGTAGCCCTGGATAAGGCACATGCTCTCCTTTGTTTAAGTGACAGTTAGTACATGTCTGAACATGACTATGCACTGCCTCTTTCAGTTTAGGCCAGTAAAATTGTTTCTTGACTCTTTGGTATGTGGCAGTAATGCCTGAATGGCCTCCTAAACAGGAACCATGCAACTCCTGTAAAATTTTCTGTCTCCAATTACCATTGTTGCCAATACAAATCCTTCCCTTGTATTTAATAACTCCTTGATACTCAGTAAGATGATGAGGTGATAGCTGCACACTTTTATCTTCTAGTTTTCTTTTCAGTTCAGCAATCCAGTCATCATGCTCATAGCTCTCCTTCACCTCCTGTATCCACTTTGGTACCAATTCACTGACACTCTTAATTTCAGCCTCTCCTTTGTATAATTCCTCTTTGTCCAGAACTGCCTTTTTCTTGCACTCATCGCTTTTCCCATCTTGCCCTTCTTCTACCTTCTTTTCTTCCCTTTGAATTTCATGACTTCCCTTAGATTTTTCTACTTCTCCCACTTCATACCTCTCTTGCCTAGACAATGCATCAGCTGCCTTGTTTTCCACACCCCTTTTATATTCAATTTTATAATTCAGTCCAAGCAACTTACTCAATCCCTTATGTTGCATGGGTGTGTTGACTCTTTGCTCCAATAGGTATTTCAAACTAATTTGATTAGTTTTTATCACAAATTCACCACCAAGGAGATAATGCCTCCATTTAGTAACTGCAGTGAATAAAGCCAACAATTCTTTTTCATAGGTTGAAAGGGACTGGTTTTTTATTCCCAATTTCTTACTCAGGAATGCAACTGGCCTTCTCCCTTGCATAAGTACGGCTCCAATGCCATCTTGACTGGCATCAGTCTCCACTATGAAAGGCTGTTGAAAGTCAGGGAGCTTGAGAACTGGTGAAGAAACCATGGCCTTCTTTAGCTGGTCAAAGGCCTGCTGTGCTGCACTGCTCCATCTGAAACTATTTTTCTTTAACAGATCAGTCAGTGTTTTTGAAATTACACCATAGCCCTTGATGAATTTTCTGTAATAACCTGTCAGACCTAAAAATCCCCTTAGACCTTTGACTGTTTTTGGAACTGGCCACTCAACCATTGCCCTAATTTTGTTTGGGTCAGTAGCTACCCCCTCCCTTGAAATGATGTGGCCTAGGTATTCAATGGTATGAACTCCAAACTCACACTTGGATTTTTTACAAAAGAGTTGATTGTCTTGCAACTTCTGTAACACAGATTTGAGGTGAGAAATGTGAGACTCTAAATCTTTGCTATACACAAGGATATCATCAAAAAATACCAACACAAACTTCCTTAGAAAGGGTTTAAAGGTTTGATTCATGAGGGCTTGAAAGGTAGCTGGTGCATTGGTCAAGCCAAAGGGCATGACCTTGAATTCATAGAGTCCCTCATGTGTTTGGAATGCTGTTTTTGGAATGTCCTCCTCAGCCATTCTAATTTGGTGGTAACCAGCCCTTAAGTCTAGTTTAGAGAAGAAGTGGGCCCCATCTAACTCATCCAACAGGTCATCAATGAGTGGAATTGGAAATTTGTTTTTCACTGTTGCATCATTCAACTTTCTATAGTCAATACACATCCTCCAAGTGGAATCTTTCTTTTTAACAAGTAACACAGGTGCTGAGTAAGGACTTTGGCTGGGCTGAATGAAAGAGTGTTGTAGTAGTTCTTTAATGATCTTCTCTATCTCAGTTTTCTGAAAATGAGAAAACCTATAAGGTCTGATGTTAATGGGTTGGGAACCAGGCTTGAGAGTGATGTGGTGGTCAATTGATCTATGTGGAGGTAAGGAAGTAGGTTCAGAAAAAATATCAGGAAACTGGTCTAAGAGAGCAGTGACTGTTGGGTCCAGTATTGTCAGTTTTTTCTCATCTGCCTCTTCAATTTTTGAAATATGTGCATAGTACACTTGACCTCCTTCTTTTATCTCTTGTAACACATTCAGTACACCCTTTAACATTTGTACCTCAGCCTCCTCTTTGTCAACTAACAAATGGACCTTTTTGCCCTTGTTCTCTACTGTTACCAATCCTTGTTTTAGAATCAATTCAACCTTATCTTGTTCAGCCAACCAATCTACTCCAAGAATGAGATCATAACCCATCACTTCCATCACCCACAAATCAGCCTCAAATGCATGATCCTGCACACTGAAACTAACCCCTTTGCAACTGGTTTTGGATATGAGTTCTTCTCCACCTGCACTTTTCACCTTCAGAGTCTTTGTGGAAAGGGTAGGGAGATTCAATTTCTGCACCAGGGTAGGACTGATAAAGGAATGGAATGCACCAGTATCCATTAGTAAACAAATGGTGTTATTACCAAGTTTTGCTTGGTATTGGAGAGTTCTCCTTCTACCAGCCTTACTGGTGCCACTCAAGGTTCCTAAAATCACTTCTTCATTTTCTAACTCACCAACTCCTGCCCTCTCTTCTTCATGCTTGAATTCAGTTAATTCCTGCTGGTACTGTGCATCTATATCCCACTCTTCTTCCCCTTCCATGGTATGTAATCCTTTATTACATTTATGTCCCTGCCCCCATTTTTCATTACACCTGAAACACAGTCCCAATGCTCTTTTCTGGTCAATGGTGAGATTTGGTTGGTTAGGTCTCGGATTTTGAAAAGGCTTAGTGTTGTTAGTTAGGTCACCACCCCTTCTGACACCCCCTTCAGGAGGTTTAAACACAGGATTTTTGTAGGTCATTAAGGTGTGAGGTTTAGGATTTATAGGTGACTGAGATTTGAGGAATGTGGGTCGTTTGTCACCTGAACCCAGAGCAACTTCAATCTCCAATGCCAAATGGAAGGCATCATTGAGAGTCTGAGGTTTGAATAAGTGTATAGAGTTCTGGATTTCTTCCTTCAACCCACACACAAAGCTCCACACAAAAAAATACTCATGTTTGATGCCTGTTTCAGCCAGCAACCTTGCTTTAGCTCTTTGGAATTCTCTCACATAATCATCTACATTCCCTTTTTGTTTAACCTTCTTAAATTGGATGACAGGGTTCACATTGTTTCTCAATTTAAATCTCTCAAACACAACAACTACTAATACTGGCCAAGAAGGATTTGGGTTTTCTGCTCTATAACACTCATACCATTCTTCAGCATCACCAGTGAAGCTGAGTGACGCCAATCTGGTTTTATACTGGTCAGGAGTCTGGTTTACCTCAAAATAGAGCTGACAACGTTCTAACCAGCTAGCAGCCTTATTGCCATCAAAAACCGGCATATCCACCCGGGGTAGATAAATTCACTGATTAAACTGGTCCTGATACTCATTACCTTGCCGGGAATCGGGGCCAGGTGGTGGTTGCCTGAAATCAGGGCCAGGCGGTGGCTGCCTGAAATCAGGGCCAGGCGGTGGCTGCCTAAAATCGTCCCCTCCTCCAGAGGAATGATTAGAATGGGCTGTATGACTTCCTTGTCCTACTTCAACTTGCTTCTCGGGTAAACGAGCTGCGATGTCTCGGAGCAGCGTCTGGAGACCGTTGACTAACTCTCGCAACACCTCAGAGTGGCCTCTCAGTTCATTAATTCCCGCCTTTGCGCCTTGAAAACGATGCTCAAGAGCAATGACATGATCGTCGCGCGTCTGAGAAGATGACTGGGAGTCACGAACTATCTGGTTAAGGCGATCATTGAGTGTTATCAGATCTAAACTGAGGCCATCAGTATGATCAGGACCTTTCTTTGGCGGCATCGCTACTGTGACTAGCTTCCCAGATTTGAATCGGAGGCTCTGATACTAATTGCAACGAGCTTCAATACTCAATTGCGTAAATCAGAGAAAAGGAGAGAACTCTTGAATAACTTGAACACTGATTTGGATAAAAGCGAGGTTCTAATCAAGAAACCATCGCACGAATGCAAACAGCAATTCGCCAATTTTATTACTCAATTTCTAGATACAAAGCCATAGAAGCTTCAGCCTTATATAGGCGATATGAAAAGTAAAGAAAAGTAAAATAACTTGGTAAGAAAAACAAACAGATTTATTCATGAAATGCCAGATCAGTTAGACGCGGTGACATGGCTTAACAGACTCTAACGACCTCTGTGATTGTCAGTGAATCGTTCTCTTATGTCTCCTCTCCAGTTTGAATGATACTGGGCTCGCTATTTTCGGCCCCGCGTGCCATACCTTGCGGCCCGCATTCCACACCTTGCGGCCCGCGTTCCACACCTTGCGACCCGCGTGCAGTCCCTTGCGACTCGCGTTCAGTCCCCATTCCAAAGGTTACCCCCAAATTACCTGAGGCTTGTTGCACAAATTGTAGGCAAAAATGAAAAAAAAAGGTTTCTTTCTTCTTCTTTTTCCTTGGGTTGCGCAGTTAGAGAGGGAGAGAGAGTGAATAGAAATAAATGTTTTGGCCAGCGTGGCAATTAGAAAGCGTTTTCTTTTAAAGCAAATTTGCTAAATTACAAATTATCTCACATTTCAGCAATCTGAATAAAACTTACCACGTCAGATTAGCAATTGAAAAAACAACTGCGATGTAGATGCTCTAAGAGTAGATCGTCGGTAAATTTGAGCTTTTTTTTACTCATATATTTGGCTCAACATTTTTTTCAAATGTCATGTTTTCCAATACGTATTTATGAAATTATTAAATTAGTAACTTCTTATCTATAGTTTATAAAATATAACTATTGTTTAATTCACATACTAATTTTGTAATGATCAATTAGTATTTCATGTTACTTATCAAAATTAGAAATTATTTAGAGCAGTTATCATTCACCGAAATTTTTATTAATATCCAAAAAATATTAAATTTCAAAATCTACCCCTATGCTGAGTAATTTCAAAATATGTCCAAACTGCAAAAATTTTCTACAGTAATTTAGTCTAAAACCGCAAAACAAATTTGCAGTTTTGGTTTTGGAATTCCAAAACTGTAAATGTTTTTTGAGGTTCTAAGTTTTTTTTAAAAATTAAACAAAAATGTTTATAATTTATTTGTTTTTTTATTAAAATATTAGTAATATTTTATATATTTCTTTGAAAATAGATGAAATACTATATAATTTGATTTATTAGAAAGACTGCGACAAATAACCTGAATCAACATTTTTCAGGCCGATTTTTTGGGGCGGTAAAAAAAATTAAAATATTTCTTTGTGTGTTATTGGAAAAAAATAAAATTGTTTTGAATTTGAATTATTGATTCTGGTTCAAAAATCACTTCTAGGTTGATAGGTCTAAATTATATACATGTTCGGTCTGATTTTTACTACATAATAACACCAAATATCTTGTATTTTAGTAGAGAATAGAATGAAATATATTCAAGAATCAAGTTACTGCCAAAGTCTATTTAAGTTACAGGAAATGGAGCAAATTGTAGATCTTCTCACAAGCTTTCTGAAAAGTGGTAGAACACTGAAAACGAAGTTACGGATCATGAGTTATGCCCGTTTGAAATTCAGAAATTCAGAGCACAACACAGAGGAAACCGAGCCCAGTGCGGACGCACCAGAAGTTGGTGCAGACGCAGTTTGTACTTAGAGAAATTTTCCGAAAGCAGAGAAAGTAAATGTGGACGCACCTGACCCGCACTTGACCCGCACTCTGGAAGAACAGAACAGACTGAGAGGAATGCGGGCGCACTGGGAAGCTGTGCGGACGCACTCAGCACTCAGAGAGCAAATCAGAGCACAAACCAGAACCAGTGCGGACGCACTGACTCATCAGAGTGCGGACGCACTCAGCCATCAGACACAGAAAACAGAAAAGTCCGAGCGCAGTGTGGACGCACTCGGGCCGCATTCGATCCGCACTCAGCAACACACAGTTCGTATTTTGGCTATATCTTGGTCATACGAACTCCGATTTGGGTGATTCAAAGCTTAACGGAACCAGGACAAAGAGATCTACAACTTTTATGAAAGAAACAAATCTAAATTCGGAATGTAGAATTTTTAATAGCCGAATCAATGGCCGCATCAGCCTGAAAACTGCTAAATTTGGAAAGTTAGTGGGCGCCAAAATTAGAATAACTTGGTCTCCAAGTTCATAATCACAGAATTAGAAATATAGAAGTTAGTAGGCTTAGTGGGTGCTGAAAATATAACAACTTGATCCCCAAGTTCAGAAAATGACTAACTTAGTGGGCGCCGAAAATAAAACGACTTGATCTCCAAATTCAGAAAATGTTATATAAGGCTAAGGAGGCCACATGAGAAATCATCACTGCTCATCATTGCTCAATTGAAGTTATTCTGCTCCACTTTCCGGCGGTGATCAAAGTTGCCAAGGAAGAGAAGGAAGAAGTCGAGGTTTTGCTTGAGCGACAAGGGAAGAACTTGGGCAGGAACTAGGAGATTGGTTGTATTCTTTTCTCTTACGTATTTTCTCAGTTTTTACCATGTTTATCTTGTATTTTCTTGTGGATGCTTGCTTCTCCATGAGAGGCTAGTTTCTCTCTAGGGGTTTAGGTCATGTAGCATGAACTTGTTTAATTCTATTGTACTCGGAATTTAGTTTTTATTATGATTGTTTGATTTGATGTTAATTTCTGTGATTTATTATTTGCGATGTTCCATGATTTGTGCTTGAATTGTAGTTGTCCCGCTTTGATCTTTTAGACCCAAAGTAGATTAGGATCATATAGGATAGCACAAATTGTTGTGCTTGAATTGTAGTTATCCCGCTTAAGTCTTTTTGATTAAAAGTAGATTAGGATCATATAGAATAGTACAAATTGTGATTGCAAATACCTTAGAATTTGGATTAGAAGCGACCGTACTTTGATATCCAGCCCGGAACTACAGAAATTAAGGTTAGAGTTTGGTGAAGGACTTAATCGTGAAGTCAAAACCTAATTATGACACCTTAGAACAAATATCGATATATACTTTGAAGCATGTGACTTAAATATCCCTCTAGGTTAGTGACAGCCCTAGAATTCGAGGAACATTAATCCATCCACCCAAAGTATTTGTATTAATATTTGTTCCAAAGGCTAACATAGGTTAGAAACCTCGCCAGATCAAACATGAATTTAAACAAACCGAGTAGATAGAATTAGCAAGGGATTGTGGATCGAATACCCTTATACTTCTTTATTGCTTTTTACAAACTTTTAATTTACTTTAATATTCTCTTTAAAAATGAAATTACACGAAACCCCCTTTTACTTTTATTGTTTAGTTTTAGAAGTAGTTTTCTTAATTAAAAATTGGTATTTCCCTATCTCCCTGTGGATCGATACCTAAATACTACAATTGATAGGTTGTGCGCTTGCAACTAACCTATTTATTGAGTACGAAGGTTTATAAATATTAAAGGCAAAAAGAGTACAAAATTCCTATATCTAAAATACTCAACATAGGTAAATAAAAAAAATATTGCGATCCTTCTATTTTTGAAAAAAAAAAATAATTATCTGACAAAAATTTGGTTTGAAAAACTTTTTTTGACACATTTTTTGTTTAAACATTTTTTCTGACAAAAATTATAAATATTTCTGTTTAATTTCAAAACTAAAACCGCAATTTTTTTTTGCGGTTTTGGAATTTCAAAACCAAAATTGCAAATTTGTTTTGCGGTTTTAAACTGAATTACTGTAGAAATTTATTACAGTTTGGACTTTGGACAGATTTCAAAATTCCTTTGCATGAGGTGTAGATTTTAAAATTTAATATTTTTTTTGGATATTAATAAAAATTTCGTTGCAACATTAATTACAGAGTTTTACAATTTAAGTTCTCAACTTAAATGATATACACATGATAAAGTTTCAAAAAACAAAAATGATATAAATAATTCTTTTTATGAACAAATCAACTTAGAATGCAAACATCTAATAATTGACTTTTAAATCACAACACTAACATAAATGTGCCGATTCACAAAATTTAGGACAATATTTCTAAAGACATGACCTGACACGATATGTCTAATATATAAGTAGGATTGTATTTTTTTTCGTATCCTTAGTCGTGCGTGCTGACAAAGGTGTCTAATACGCTGTATTTTTGGAATATCCTACTCATAGCTTTTACATATACCATTATCCATTATTTGTCTACCCTGAATATATGCTATTTGAGAGGAATCAATTAAACTATCCATAACATAACCTGTCAACTAAGAGTTTGATAATTAATTTAAGACAGTTCAAATGTCTCTACTATATTTTTATTTTTAAAACAATAATTAAAATTTAAATATCAAAACCGTTCAATATAATATACATCATTTTCTCTATGCACACATAAAAGATCACAAAATTTTGATTTTGATTTCATTAGTATCAAGAGCTTACAAAAAAAATATATATCGATGTGAATAAATTTTGGATGTTGAATTTTCACCTTATTGATTCATATAAAACCTAAATAAAAAAATAATATTTTTTATGTACATGTAGAAAAAATAATACATATTACATCTAACATTTCATTTTGACATATAAAATTTGAAAATTTTATTATTATAAAATTAAATAAAGATGGAGGCATTTAAACTGTCCTCTTAATTTAAAGCTAGAACTAATTATAGTTTGTGATGAATATGCTTAAATTCAATTTGGAAATCTCCTAAACATGTAAAATGGGTCAAATGGTTTGACTAGATCAGGATATATGGATATACCACTTTCCAAAAAGTTCGATAGGAAAGAAAGGAGAGCCCATGAGCACCTTAAATAGATTGCAAGAGAAAACTAAAATTTTAATTTATGTTGTGAAGAAGGTTGTTCAAGAAACTTGTTATATAGAGAATTTTCGGAGATTTCCTATAGGTTAGGAATTGAAGAGGTTATTCTATCTTGTGATTTATAATAAAATATTTGTTTTTTGAGATATGATGAGATCATCATCCATGTCAGCGCTTTACCTGAGTTTTCCAACCCGTTGCATGCCGCTCATCTTACTTGCTACGAAAGCACTCTCGACTCCGGTCGAGTAGGGGTGTCAATGGGAACAAGTATCATCTCCGTTACGGTAAAAGATTCTCTTTACTTTACGGTTTGAGATTAACTCTCAGCCGGACAGTATTATTGGACTTTGAGATTCGTGCCAAGTTAAAAAGAACGATTCAAATCCAATAATTGTCAAAGATTCTTTATTACAGTACCGGGGAGGATGTGAATTCTGTCAATGGTACCTTTTTAGCCATTTATCCGACCCGTATCGTATTCGATAAGACGGGTATGGGTAAAGTTTTTTTTCGTTAGTTTATTGGGTATGTGTATGGATAAGAATTTTTTTTCGTTAACCAAATAGATAAGGATATGGGTAATGACTATTTCGTATCCGTTACCCTATAGGGTAATTATAAAATCTAAATATATATTCAATTCAATTTCCAACCCATCTAAATATGTATTTGTGTTTTTGAATTTTCTTCCTTTATAAAAAATAATTTAGTTAGAATTGATTACACATTTATTTTATTTTTTTATTAAAAATGTAATTACATATGTGTGAAATGAATGAGTTTTTTATATTTAATTTGTAAAATATAATAAAACTAATTAGTATATTAGTAATATCTGTTCATATGTTACCGTTTTGTTACCCGATAATATTAACGGGTAAGGGTAGGATAGGGTAGGGTAAGGTCAATTTTTAATGGGTATGAGTAGGGTATGAGTAAAGTCAATTTTAATGGGTATATGTATGAAAATGCCTCCACCCGACCCATACTGTACCCATTGACACCCCTACGGTCGAGAAATCTTTTAATTATTTAAAAAATAAACTAAAAGTGAGGAGGATTCAAATGTCTCTATTTTTTATCACTGTTATATTTCTATTTTAGAACTAAAATAACTTAAAATTTAAAACTTAAATGTTAAAGTAAACCGTTAGATATGATCTATATAAATTTCTCTATGTACACTTAAAAAATCATGATATTTCAATTTTATTTTGATTAGTATAAAGAGCTTACAAGAGAAAAGTGTAGGTTCGATGAGCTTTGAACTTAATTTTGAGTCCGATGGGGACAAGAGCCATCCAATGCGCTTTAATGTTTGTACGCATCCCGTTTGGAGATTCATGAGCACAGATCTTAAAGCGCATCCGACGGCTCTGGTGCCCATCAAACCTACTGAACGCTCAGCTTATAAAAATACTCCGATGTGGATAAATTATAGATGGGGACCGGAGCCATCCGATACGTTTTAATATTCGTACGCACCCCGTTCTAAGATTCATGCGCACATGTCTTAAAGCGCATCAGACGGCTCCGGTGTCCATCGAACCTACTCAACGCTTAACTTATAAAAATACTCTGATGTGGATAATTTATAGATGTTGATTTTTCAATTTATTAATTCATATCAAACAAAAATCAGACAATAATAATTTTTATGTACGAGTAAATTCACATCTAATGACTCTATTTTAATATATAAATTTAGAATTTTTTATTATTAAAAAAACACAACACAAGTAAAAACACAGAAAGATTTAAATCCACCTCATTAATAATTTTCTAAAATTTAACAAACAGTGACCTTCAGTGCACCAAAAGGCGGTTTGGTCAAAGGCTCTAAAAGCCTTTCAACGGAATGCAACGTGCATGAATCATATTTCGACGAGGACGACGATGACGATGACTATAATTGTGCCCCTGCTGCCGAAGTTTAATAAAAAAAAAGAAAGAAAGACTACATCCTCTTAAGTATAAATACTTAACTGGCTGTTAGTATTCCAACTGCAATCAGCGTAAAAATATATATGGTGCTCATTAACAAGTCAAATGATGATACTCAAGCGGCCAGCAATGCGGGGCCCGGGACCATGATCGAGGACGGAATTACGACCGGGTCCGGGACTGCAGCTGGGTCCCAGCCGAGGATTGTGGCCGAACGATCTTTGAATGAGTAAGTTCCTACCAAAGAATTAACTTTATTTCAAATACTACAGAATTAACTTTTTTTTTGGTTTTAGTATCAAATAGCCAGAGTATTTTTTTTTGGAACTGATTCATGATATAAAACAGCGTCTATGCTTGTGCTGGTCTGGTCTGGCGCCAGAGAAATTAATATTTTTTAAAAACTCATAATTGTAAATAATTGTAAGCTTACATCGACTGCTTGCGGGGGAGGATCCATGGGCAAATATCCTACCCGATACCGTAAAAGATTCCCTTCACTTCACGGTTTGAGATTAACTCCCGGCCGTTTTGGGATTCGGGCTGACGGAGGGGGCAAAATTATTGGGCTTTGAGATTCGTGCCAAGTTAAAAAGAACGGTCCAGATCAAGTAATTGTAAAAGATTCCCTATTACGGTACCGGGGGTGATGTGAATTCGAGGATCGATGGTGATATAATAAAAAGGGTCCTAAGTTGCCTGCAAATTAAAAATTTGTAAATTTTATCATTTAGTTTTGTAATTTTTATATGCATCAATAATTTTTAGCTCTCTAATAAAATGAAATTACACTACATTTGATAAGATTTAGTGAGTAGACTAGGGTGTTCTTAAGCTCACCAAGCTTCTTTGTGAGCTTAACTCAAAAACCCATCGAATTAGTTTTGAGCAACGCATCCAAACTGTTGAAACCGATGTACTTCATGAGTTATGAGTTTACATGTCAAATTTATAATTTTTAAAACTAATTTAATATAAAGTCAAGCGGCCAAAAATGATGAAAAAATGAACACATTAAAATTAACTTATAAACTATCTTTTTTATACCGTTTGACTTTATACTAAATTAGTTCAAAAATTTATAAATTTGACATGTAAACACATTACTCGTGAAGTAGATCGGTTTCAACAGTTTAAATACTGTTAGTTTTGTGCGGAAAATAGAGAATGATGATTTTAGAATTTGTTATTGTAAAAACTTTTTTGTGTTGATGTACAGTGGCTGTTTTATAGCCAGAAAAAGAGAAAAGCTAACGGTTAGAAATATTACCGTTTCCTATCTAAACTATTGGTTGCCTATTGCCTATAATTTCTAAAAAAGGAAAAAAGTAGAAGTAACTTTATTTATAAATATAGTTGCTCCTTTTTTCTAAAACAAGCCAATGATGAAATTAAATCCTAATTGGATTCTGAGGCTTGATTAGTCCCTAATCTTCTTCTTGATTCTCAACACTCCCCCTCAAGTTAGGCGTGTAGATGTCGATCAACCCTAACTTGAGTATATTTTCTTCGAATGGCTTGGGATCTAATCCTTTTGTAAAGATGTCCGCCAATTGTTCTTCGCTTCGTACAAAGGGAGTTTCGATTTCTTTCGCTTGAATTTTTTCTCGAATGAAATGGCAATCCACTTCAATATGTTTAGTTCTTTCGTGAAACACGGGGTTGGATGCTATATGCCTCGCCGCTTGATTGCCGCAAAACATTTTTATTGGTGCTTGAATTTTAATTCCCATATCCGCAAGAAGTTGCTTGACCCATGTCAACTCGCTTGCGGTTGATGCCATGGCACGATACTCTGCTTCGGCACTTGATCGTGCCACGACGTTTTGTTTCTTGCTCTTCCATGTGACTAAATTTCCGCCTACAAAGGTGCAAAAGCCGGTTGTCGATTTTCTATCGAAGCTTCCGGCCCAATCTGCATCGGAATAGCCACATAGATCATTAGAATTATTATTTTTCATCCACACCCCTTGCCCGGGTGTTCCTTTTAAATACCTTACAATTTTATTTATGGCTTCTAGGTGTGGTGTTCTTGGTGTATGCATAAATTTACTAATTTGGCTTACCGAAAAAGAAATATCGGGTCGTGTAACGGTAAGATATATTAATTTTCCTACAAGCCTTTGAAATTGATTTATATCATCTAACAATTCACCATCTTCGGAATTTAATTTGTATTTTCCATCTATTGGTGTTGAGGCCGGCTTACATCCTAACTTTCCGGTTTCTTTTAGTAAATCTAAGGTATATTTTCTTTGAGAAATAAATAGACCCTTGTTTGAACGTGCTATTTCTATTCCTAAAAAATATTTTAAATAACCAAGGTCTTTAATATCAAATTTCCTTTTTAATTGAGATTTAATCCCCTCAATTTCCTCTAAATTATTTCCGGTGATTATAATGTCATCTACATACACTAATATGATGGTAGTGTCATTTTTTTCAATTTTAACAAAAAGTGAATGATCGGCACTACTAATTTTAAAATTACAAGAAATTAAATAAGTGCTTAATTTGCCATACCAAGCTCTTGGAGATTGCTTCAATCCATAAATTGATTTCTTCAATTTGCAACCTATTTCTTGATTATTTTCTTTTTCATGACCGGGTGGTAAATTCATATATACCTCTTCTTCAAGTGTTCCTTGAAGAAATGCGTTTTTGACATCCATTTGGTATAATTTCCAATTTTGGTTTACCGCAATGGAAAATAAAATCCTTACGGTGTTCATTTTGGCCACCGGTGCAAAGGTCTCATGGTAGTCTATACCATATGTTTGGGTATAACCTTTGGCAACTAAGCGTGCCTTATACCGTTCTATAGTACCATCGCTATTGTATTTAATTTTGTACACCCATTTACAACCTACGGGTTTTTTATTTTTTGGTAATTGTATAACTTCCCAAGTTTCATTTTTTTCTAAGGCTTTTAGCTCCTCTTTCATAGCTTTACACCAAATTGGATTTTTTATAGCTTCATGGTAACTATTTGGCTCTTGTTCTTTTGAAATAGAGGTTAGAAATACTTTATGTGGAGATGAAATATTTTTATAAGAAATGAAATTTTGGATAGGATATTGTACCTTGTATGTCACAAAATCCCTTAGCCTTGTCGAGGGTAGTATTTGTCTTGATGACCTTCTCAATGGTGTTCCCTCCACATTTATTTCTTCCTCTTCCTCATTTTGTGAGGTTTCTTCTATCTCACCTTCATTTTCTATTGAATTTCTATTTTCTTCCGGAGTATTTATTTGTGGCCATATCATATTACTTGGTGATTCTTGAATGTTGATTTCTTTGTCAACATTTTTATAATAAGGCTCATTTTCTAGAAATGTTACATCTCTAGATATATAGAATTTTTGATTAATTGGATCATAGCATTTGTATCCCTTTTTTTGTGAGGAGTATCCCAAAAAAATGGCTTTGATAGAAGTATAATCCAATTTATCTAGTTTATTTTTGTGTACATAGCATTTGCATCCAAATACTCTCAAATGGCCTATGTTAATTTTTCTTTGGTAAAGGATTTCCAATGGACTCTTATAATTTAAATTTGCACTAGGCAATCTATTTATTAAATACGTTGAAGTAAGAACGGCATCCGACCAAAAAATTTTTGGAATATTATTTTGAAATAAAAGTACCTTAGTCATTTCAAGAAGGTGTCGATTTTTTCTTTCCGACACTCCATTTTGTTCGGGTGTATAAACACAAGTAGTTTGATGTAAAATTCCTTTTTGCTTAAAGAAATTTGAGAAATTTTGATTTACAAATTCCGTTCCATTATCGGATCTAAAAGTTTTAATTTTTGCATCAAATTGTGTTTCTATAAAATTATAGAATTCTTGAAAATATGAAAAAACTTCACTTTTATTTTTTAATAAATATAACCAAGTTGTGCGAGAAAAATCATCTATGAATAGAACAAAATATTTGTATCCATTAAACGAATTAATAGGGGCCGGTCCCCATACATCCGAATGAATTAATTCAAAAGGTTTTTCGCTCTTACAACTTGAAGAATAAAATGGTAATCTAGTGTGTTTTCCTAACTTACACACTTCACAATTACTACAATCTAATTTAGAAAAATCAAAAATACATTTTAGTATTTTGTCGGAAGGATGCCCAATTCTTCTATGCCAAAGAGTTCCTAAATCTTCTTGTCTCTTGACACTAAAATTAGTTTTGTCATGATTTAAATTATAGAGTCCATTTTGTAAAACACCTTCACCAATCACCTTCTTGGTTATCCATTCCTGAAAAATCACATTTTTTGATGAAAAAATGACTTCGCAATTTAATTCATTTGTGATTTTACTAATGGATAACAAATTAGATGAGCAATTTTCAACATACAAGACATTTGGTAGTTCCTTGGAAAAAATGCTAATTGTACCTATTCCTCCAATTTTCATTTTTTCACCGTTGGCAACAATTACAAATTGTTTGGTTCTACATTCTTTAAAATTGTTCAACAATTTTTTATTTCCTGTCATGTGGTCCGTTGCACCAGAATCTAGAATCCAATTTTGAATTTCAGAATTATAAATTAAATTGGATGCAATACCAGAGTTCTTTTGATTGTTTTGCTGGAGCAGCACAGACAGTTGCTCCATGAGCTGCCGCATTGGATCCGGGTCCGAGCCACTTGAGTCGGTTCGGTCTAACCCGCTCCTGTCGCTGGAGGCAGCCCGTTCATTTGGTTCGCTTGGACCCCCTTTCTCTCTTTGAGCTCCGAACCCTTTCTTCTCCCCGCGATTATCCCATTTCCGTGCGCCACCAAAATCGCCTTTCTCTCTGACTGGGCGAAGATGAGGGTGGAGAAACCAGCATCCGTCTCGGTTGTGACCGGCACGATTGCAGTGGTCGCACCGATCGGTGCTGGTAGCCCCTCTTCCCTTGCCGCCATTTCTAGGGTTTTGGAATTGGGCTTTGAAACCTTTGTTTTCTGAGATTTGGGTGTGTTGCGGATTCATTAGCAGCCTCCTTGACTCCTCTCTCTCTATTGTTGCAACAATTTCATCGAAAGATGGTAGTTCGGATGAAAGGAGAATTTGAGAACGAGCGGCTTCGTAGCTTGGATCAAGAGAGCCCAGATAAGTAAATACTAAATCTTGATCGGCTCTTTTTTGTATTTCTTCTGGGTCTGTTGTTGGGGGGAGGTAAACCTTGAGTTCCTCCCATTTTGTGGTGATTTCGGTTACAAGTTGTGAATTTTTTTGATTTCCTCCTTGTTTGATTTGTGCGAGCTCTTGTTTGAGGCTGAAGATATGGGCAAAGTTGTGTTGCTGGCCATATATTTTCTTTGCAGTATCCCACACCTCTTTCGATGAATTTAGATACATAAAAGCTGAGGATATTTGGGGTTCCATGGTGTTTACTAGCCATGACATGATCATGTGATCGATTGATTGCCATTCTTCAATTTTTGTGCTTTCTTCTTCGGTTGGTTCCAGTGGTTTATCTGGTTTTGGTTTTTTTCTTTTTCCAGTGACAAAGGCCATTTTGCCTCTGCCACTGAGTGCCAGCATCACTGATCTGGACCATGGGATGTAATTTTTGCTGCCAGAAAGTATAATTGCTGTCAGCTTGGTGTTGTCGGTCTGTTGTGACATCTTTCTGGTTTTTTCTGTTGATACTGGTATTGTTTACCAGTCTTCTGGTTTTTGTGAGATTGGGTTTTTTGTTGGCTCTGTGGCTCTTTGACCCTCTCTGTTTGTTTACTGGTATGAACCTGGCTCTGATACCATGTTAGTTTTGTGCGGAAAATAGAGAATGATGATTTTAGAATTTGTTATTGTAAAAACTTTGTTGTGTTGATGTACAGTGGCTGTTTTATAGCCAGAAAAAGAGAAAAGCTAACGGTTAGAAATATTACCGTTTCCTATCTGAACTATCGGTTGCCTATTGCCTATAATTTCTAAAAAAGGAAAAAAGTAGAAGTAACTTTATTTATAAATATAGTTGCTCCTTTTTTCTAAAACAAGCCAATGATGAAATTAAATCCTAATTGGATTCTGAGGCTTGATTAGTCCCTAATCTTCTTCTTGATTCTCAACAAATACATCGTTTGAAACCAATTAAATAGGTTTTTGAATTAAGCTCACAAAGGGACTTGGTGTAAGAAAACCCTAGTTCTACTCAGAGTTCTACTCAGATTTAGTATATATTCGCATATCATTTCTACAAAATCTGATGAGATTTAGTATATATTTCAAGTGATTGAAAGTTGAAATTAACGATCCTTGATGTACCAACAAATAATACTTTAATTTTAAAAAAACATTGATAGTTAACCAATCTATGAAGTTACTTTTTAATTTTCAATTTTATTTGAATTTTTTTAGAAAATATATTATCGAAATTGTCAAAATAATGATCCTCTTTTCTTTTGACACCTATACCATTATAGAAGATCTGGGCTTCGGTGAATTGTTTTTGTTCATTGGGCCTAATTAATTGTAGCATATGTGGACTTAGTTTTGGTTTGAGCAAATTTGGGCCAACTATTTATCATTTTAATGTTTACTATATTTCGTTATATAGAGACCCAGTGTGGGAAATTAAGTTTGATCATAATCAAATTGTTCAAATTGTTCAAATGAAAACCATAAAAACAAATATCTAATATACTAATTTAAGTTACAACTCCAAACTTGCTGCATGCTTTGCCTCCTAAGTTTGATCAGAATCAAATCTTTTTCTCAAGTTTAATCGTTGCTAACGTTGCTTGAACGGTACCGAGTTATCAGACTTTTTGTAAATTTCTTTTGGACGTACACACAATCATTTTTTTTTATCAAAAAGCTGGGAAAATGATTAGAAAATTTATCATCGTAAAATTGTTTATTTAATAGTGCAAAATTGCTCACAACTTCAAGAAATATACAAAGAAACTTTACTACAGGCAAAATTGATACAAGGAATTTTTTTTTTCCGCTCAATATTGTAAATTTAGCGCTTAGAATAGCATCCTCCATAATAAATATCAGATATTTAAGAAGGAAAATACCAACTTTTAACAACTAATTGCTTACAAAACTAGTATCTTTCATGCTATAAAAAATAAGATTGGATTGGTTAATGTAATAATTGACTCAAATGGTACAAATTTTATTCTTTATTTCAGCACAACGGATGTAATAATTGACATCTCCAACCAACCAAACATTTCCGGTGAAGGTGCATCGGAGAAAGATACGATGTTCGTCACAATAATAGCTATGCTGGAGATGGTAGCTAGCGGTCTGGGGAAGTTGGAGATTATCTGGTTGATGGCAGTGTTGCAGGATGGGTTTGTGTTCACGCTGAAAAAGAATGATTTTGTGTTCGTCACTGTGACGTTGCTATTTGGAGGCATTCGTATCTTCTGCGGTAATCCCGAGCATAAAATGCAAAAGTTGGCGCTCTTCTATTGGTTCCAGCTCGTCTCTTCCATTACCACTGGTGTTCTCTCCACGATGCAGCTACACTCACGTGATTTCGGTCAAACAGAAGAGGCATTTAAGGCGAATTGGGACTTCGCCTTACTTTTTTTTATGTTGTGGCATTGGCAGAGGCACTGATGTTACTAGTATGGTGTTACATGCTGAGACCGTTTGGGAATAGAAGGCGAGAAAGTGAATGCAGAGAGTTGTTGTGTCAAGAATAAAAGCCTAGATAAAAAATGTAGTATCGGAAAGAGAAGAAGAAGAAGTTGAGAAAGAAGAGAAGCAAAACTCAAAAGTTGCAGAGGAGGCGGCCGAGGCGGCCAATGTCGCCGCCTCTGCGGCCGCTCTGGTGGCGAAGGCTAGTCAAGACTTGCTCTCATCCAGAATGAATGTTTTGTTCCACCTTTTCTTTGTATTTATTTTCTGAGTTTTTCATTTAAGCAATTGATCACTAAAAAGTTAAAGATGAAGAAAGTTAATTTGAACTTTGGGTTTAACTGAATTACTGGGAGAGTCTTGACTATGGTTATCAACTGAGGTTCAGTTTTGAAATTCAACATTCCAAGTGTGATATACAAAATTGATATATCTTGTATGTATGTATGTATGTATGTATGTATAAAATCACAGGAATTGGTGCATGCTTCAGAGATCATCAAAGGAGTTGAATTTTTCAATGAGTGAGACTATGGTACTATGGATCCAGATATCTATTTTCTAAGTTCAAATAGTTGATCCAAACCGTTAAACATGTTCTCCATATGAAAATGTACTTGCAGATCAAAATTTTACATTTTTTAAAATTTTTTACTATTTTTTTCAGATAGGTGGAAAACCACTGTTTTGGATGGTCCATAATTTTCAAATCAAGTGATATTCTACCTATCTACAAAAATAGTAAAAAATTCTAAAAAAAATTTAAAATTTAATCTGTAAGTAGATTTTATATGAAGATCATGTTAAATGGTTTGAATCAACTGTTTGGAATCTAAAAATAGAGATGTGAGTTCATAGCGCGAACCGCTATGTAATATGCATATTACTATAGCCTCACTTTTTTTCAATTGCCTGATTTTAACATCCTGGGGATGTATTATTAGATGATACTAGAATTGCATAAAATTTGATTTGTAGGATCAGTTTACAATGAATGCTCTCTTCTTTTACCATTTCAGAGAAATGCTACCTTGAGGCGTTTATGAGGGCTCTTGATGTGCAAGTGAAGGAAATGAAATTGATGGGAGAGGCCATTAAAAAACTTGAAAAAAGAAAAATGGAGTATTAGAAGATCAAATTTAAATATTTGACTTTATAAGTAGTGATAGTTGTAATCTTAAGAGGGGGTTGAAGTTCACTGAATTATGAAAAGTGGTCCCCTCTCTGCTCCAAAATCCACGATTACAGATTGTACGGTATCGACCATAACCAGCACACTGTTCATCAGCTCCTTAACCTATGAAGCACTCTCGATTTCGACTGATACTTGTAGCTAGCATAGCAATTCTAAAAAAAAATCCAAAAAGAAATAAAAAAAAAATAAAGTGTGTTAAAATTAAAATAAATTAAAATTGCAGATTAAAGTATGGATAGATTAAAACTGCTGGAGAAAATATTGTCTCCTTAATTATTGTTTAGATTTCTAAACACAATTAGTACAATACATTGATTAGAGTAAGTGAGATCCTATGTTAACTTTCATAACGAATACTGGATAACATGATTAGAGAGTTAAAATATCTTATAATGTTGTTTTGACATATTGTGTCAAATTTGAATAATATTGTCAAATTTTTTAAATAAAATTTTCAAATTTGAATATCAGTCTTGACTCAGTTTGAATAAAATTGTAAAATTTTGGAAATAGACTTATATACATGTCGCCATTAATTATCAAATTTGAATTAAATGGTTCGTTATGAATGTCAGTCTTTCATTAAATAAATTAAAATTGACTTTTGAGAATTTTGTGTTAAAATGAAAATGAAAATTGACTTTATGAGAATTTTGTGTTAAAATTGACTTTATCAAATTTATATCTGACTTTATGAGAATTTTGTGTTAAAATTTAAATAAATTAAAATTGCAGACTTTCATTAAATAAATTAAAATTTTATTTAGACTTTCATTGAAAAATTCACATAGAAATTTTCAGCCATAAAAAATTCATTAAAAAATTTACAGCCATAATTTTTCAGCCACAATTTACATAGAAATAAGAATTTCATTAAAATTTCAAAGCGTACATGCGCAGATTCCCTCCTAATTTCTCGTTTCTTCGCTCCCAAATCGAGAACGACCTGCCATGATTACTAGTTTCCCTCATTTGAACATATTCCAAAAAATTTCCAAAAAAAAAATTGACAAAATTCCAAAAAAAAATATGAATTTTTCATCCAAAAAAAATATTTTTATTTTTTTTACAATTTATATGAAAAAATATGGACATATCATTTGTATAGACTTTCCAATTTTCTTTTATTTATTTTTAATTTTTTAATTTAATTTTTTTAATTTTTAATTTTTAATAGTTTCTTATAGCTGAAATTAATTTAACAAATTACTAATCACTTTATCAAAACAAAGAAAAAACCGAGAGAGTTGAGAGAGAGAGGGTTTTTTGGGTAATAATAAACATCATATAAAAAAAATTGAAGCATCGAAAATTGAAGCATCATATAAAAAAAATATTGACCTTGATCATTTTTTTTTACTGCATTGTTTTGACAGCAATACATTTTTTGCATTTATTTTCAGACTGTTCGTTTTCCCGCGGGAATTCAACGGTTGATCTGCAACAAAAGGTGTCCAAATATGATCTAAAATGATCAAGGTACAATATTGAACGCAACCAACATAAAAGTTCGGAAGTTTTATTAGGTATGAGCTTCGATCCAACACGAAATGTTTATGGCCATAGATGCTTTAATTTTCGATCAACTAGATGGATGGTAAATAAAAACAAAATTTTATCGAACTTTCATGAAAAACAATAAATGCAGTGCTCTTTGATTTCAACGGTCCCGATCGATCAACGGACGACATATTTACGTGCGTCTTCATGAACTTAGAAAACAAGAGTTTATGGTTCATAAAACATAAACTCTTGCTTTCTAAATTCTCTTACCTATTCTATTACGCTTCTTACATACGCGGCGCGTAGACCAGAATTACATACGATATCCCCAGTTTGAAATGTATCTGAGGAATTTCAGAAGAGAAAAACAAAAATTATCTGGGGAGAACCTCTGAAAAAAGTCAAAGATTTTGGGTGTTTTGAGATAATGAGCGAGGTCAAAAAAGAGATTCTTCGGCTTGTTCAATTTTTATTGTATAAAGGTAGAATTATTAACTTGCCATTCAAGTATATATAGAAAGAAACCCCATTTGTTCTTGGAAAGTTTTTTTTTTTTGAAAGGGGCTTGGCAAGACAGTGGCTGCCAAGATTGTTATTGGAAAGTTGCTAACACAAAGCAGGAATTATGAATGATATCACGAGTGGCGTCCTTCTTTATGATTTATTACGTCATATTCAATATAACTGTGTAATATATAATTGCTCAAAAAAATTTAGGTGTTGAGCTATAAGCCTATAACCACCTCATAGAGAACTTCTAATTTTTTTTTTTCATATTTTTACATTAATAATTCTAGTGCATCTATTAATTTACATCATCTAAATTTCAAAAAAATTATTCATGTGAAGAGAACAATATAATTTTAGGGAAGTTTAGGTAGCAGTTAAGAGAACAATATAATTTTCTTTAATGTTGTGTAGTTGAAGTTTAATTATACAGACAGGTTAATACTGTCAAAATCTATGTTGATTAAGACTGGAGACAAATTAAAATAACAAGTCATAGGTTGACTTTATCAAATTAAGGGCACACCAATATCACGTGAGAACTGTGAAGAGACCGTTTCTGGTTTTTGGTGTGACCAAGGAATCCATAAGTAATGTCAATCATCTAAATATTTTTAATAATGTCAATCATAAGTAATGTCAATCATCTATATATTTTTAATAATGTTGACAAGAAGAGGTTACTTAATTATTAGACCTTATGACCCAAAGGACAAAAATTCACTTGAGAAGCTCAATTGAACGGGTCAATATTAAGCAACCACACATAACGTGCATCTCTTTTTCGGCCACATAAAATTCTGAATAATTCGTCAGGCAACTTTAATTGCAGTGGAATGTTTCCTCTGTTATTCAACTTTATCGTATTAATTGCAGTTGGACTCTGTCTAAGCTAAATTAAATCTTTACAACAAATGCCAATAAATATGTATTGAATCATTAGCTTTCTTTTCAAGATTTGAAAGTATGTACATTTTGTTTTAAATTTAGTATCAATTCAAGGAGCTGCATTCATGATCCAACTGCTACAGAGGAAATCAATTTCTATTGGCTGGAAAGGACCATGCATTGCATTGATGCATTCATATCTTCTATTTTTTTCTCTTACATTTCCAATTAATTAACGCGGCTCCAAAACGAGAATTCGGAAACACGTACGTGTCTAGTTTCGGATTTTGTTGAAAGTCAAGTTGTTCCTGTTATATAGATGATATGTATGATGATCAAATAAAGAAATGAAAGTCAAGTTTTGTTGAAAGTCAAAACGATAAATTAGATTTTCTCGATTTTCATCGAGAAATACCATTTATCTTTTGTAAAATACCATTCCAATTCTTCGGAGATTTAATTAAATAAATAAAAAAAGCAAATTGAAAATTCAAATTTCTCTTCTTCTTTTTTCAAATAAAAAAATTTCGCTTTATTTTTTTTATTACAGTAGATCATTTTACTACCTCATTGCATATGAGATTCAAAGGTGAAATCTCAATATTGAAGATAATATATCAACTGCAGCATTAATTTATTCACAATTACATTTCCTTGTAAGAATTAAAAAATCAATAAAATTTCCTACCATGACTACAATTGTCATCTATGAACAAATTGAATTTTTATTTACAAAATAGAATTTGAAATATGAAGCCATTTTGTACTTCAGCAATGTGGCATGTCATGAGGCCGAGCTAACATTTTAGCATCTGTACTGTTCCCGTTCTTGGTTATGAAGACCATGTCCATTCCCCAGACTGTGTGGCGTTCGAAGTGGCAGTGCATGAACCAAACACCGGGATTTGCCGACCTAAAACGAATTGCAGCCCAACCATTCTTTGGCACGCCAATCGTGTTCTCAAAAGGCGGATCGACCAAGTTGTAAGACAAAGGATCCTTTTCCTTGTCGAAATTACCAAATCCTTTGCCAACAACATAGAAGCTGTGGCCATGCAAATGCATCGGATGGTTCTCGCCACCGAGAATATTAGTCCCCTGAAACACGATCTCCACCGTTGTATTGTACTCTAGAACCTTCACTTTTGTGGACTTTTGTGTGAGGTAAAGCTCTGGTGGAATGGTGTCCTCGGTGAAGTTAAAGAAAGCCGGCGGCTTGTTAGGGAAGTCCGGTGTGTAGACATCAGGAATAGAGTAATAGTATGCATCTAGCACATCAATTGGCGGGTTTTGGAAACTAGCATTGTTTAGGCTAGCAGCAAGCCTGTCGCCCATTGGACCGGTGCAGTTAGAGTTTCCGGAGCAAGGGACAACATTCACTGCGATTGAGATATACATGTGTTCATCAATTGTTTTTGGCACATCAACTGGGTGGTCCCAGCTTGCTAGAGAGCGTATCCCGTCTGTAAATTCAGTTGCCGCATTTGTGTCATTGATTTCTGGTAAAGAGGCTAAAAGGGGAAATGTTGCGGAAGTGTTTTCGTTCGTTTTGTATTCTACAATGGCAGTGGCGAATTTTTGGTCGAATGGAACAGCTGTGTTACCATTGTAAGGACGGGTTGCCAAGTAATACCGAGAAGGCGAAGACGAGTCCTTTAGCTGATCAGCCTTTAAAAGAAGGTCCATTGTTTGACCAGGGGTGATCATAATATAGTCGGTTGAGTACGGCTTAGTGTAACTACCATCGGTCCCAACAACGGTGAGTTTGTGATTGGCAATGGCGAAGAAGTATTCGTTGCTCAAGGCTGCATTGATCACACGGAGTAGGTAGGTGTTGCCTTGCTGCACTTGAACCTTGAAAGTGTCTGCAACAAATTGAGATTTTGTGTTAGCTTTGAATTTGAAAGCTAAATCATTGTGTCCTACTCTATCTAGTATTTACTCAACTTTCTTCGTAGTGCAATTAAAATATCTTTAATCAGACCTAGAAAACCAACATACCTTTCTGTGAGCATGGAAGGAAATCGCCGGGCTGGCCATTGATGGTGTTGGCATCAGAAGGATCAACGTCCCCACCAGTCGCTAGTGCCTTTTGTAGCACTTCATTTACGTCAGCATTCCACCACTCTCCCAAAATGAGTGTGACCTCCTTGTCGGGCTTAGGGAAGGGGAAGGTGCTCCCTTTCCTCGGGTGAATGACCATTGCGCCGTGAACTGTGGCACGATCGAAATCGGAGTGTGCATGCCACCAGAGCGTGCCTTCTTCTTCTGTGAACTGAATCCGTTGTGTGAAGTTGGCTCCCGGTTTGATCGGGCATTGCGTGATGTACTCTGGTCCGTCTGACCATGGGTTCCTTGGTTGGTCAACGCCATGCCTGACACAAAAATGTATGTAAAACTAAGTCGATTGTTTCTTTAATTGGGGATCAGATATATATACTAACTTAATAAGGTATGATCAATGTATATACCAGTGAAGTGTGATGTTCTTGTTTCCTTGGTTGATGACCTTGACGATAACAGTATCGCCCTTACGTGCATAGATGGTGGGGCCAGGGTACTGGCCGTTGACGGTAAGGATGTTCTTGGTGCTGCAGAGCCTGGTGCTTGGAGTTTCTTGTATCTGCAAATAAATTACAAATTAGCTAGTGTTTAATTACGAGTGGTTGCTTATAATGGAATTAGTCCTCAACTGGTTGAAGTAATGGTAATGAGATATATTTTAGTTCACCCAATTGATTGTTATGCAAAGATATGAAAACGAGCATAGTTGAAATTTTCCTATCTTTATAGGTGCGTTGACTTTTCAACATAAGACTAATTATATGCATCAAATCTTGGAATTTTTTACTCAAGCTGTGCCTACGTTCCTAATTAAGTATTCATTATACATTTCATGCATGCGTATAGAGTATACTGATACTACCTAGAATATGCACGCTAGCTTGTATCCCTTTAATATGTTTCCATAATATATAACCAAATGCATATTGAGTAAAAAAATGGTACTTACAATGAAAGTGTGATGATGGATCTTGGCAAAGGCAGGAGGAGCAAAGACACCGAATAGCATAATAGCATACATGAATTTGAGCAGCTGGTAAGCACCGCCTAATTCCATCTTATTTCACTCGGTAATTACCCTCGGAGAAAAATGAAGAAAATTAATGACACCAGTATATATATAGAGGAGCTAGATCAGATGACAACAAGTACAGCAATGCAAAACTAATTTCTTAAACGTAAGGTACAGATTGGATTTTTTTTTTCCTTCTCTTTTCTGAAGTAGCTAGCTAGCTGTAGAGATTTGATTTAATTTTTGGATATATTGAAGTGCACATATGATAGGTATTTATAAGAGAGGCCATGCAGGGGCAATTAATGCCTGCAGCCTTTCTCTTACCTATTCTATTACGCTTCTTTGATACGCGGTGCATAGACTAAGAATTGCATGCCATATCTACTCTAGTTTGAAAAGTATATGAGGAATTTAGAAGAGAAAAACCAATAAAAAAAATAAAGGTTTTACCTTGGACGACTCAGCCACCTATTCCTCATCTGGAAAAAGTCAAAAGATTTTTGGTGTTTTGAAATAATGACAAAAGGTCAAGTGGCTGAAGGTACAATTTAATTTTATTAAACATTGGGCGAGGTTAAAGTAGAGCTTGTGTTAGAGATTTTTTGGCTTTGTTCCGTGTATAGAGGTAAAATTATTCACATGCCAATCTAGTAGTTTGAATCACATTTGTTCTTGGAAAGTTGCTAACACAACAAAATAAGATTTATTGATGATATCACGAGTGGCGTCAATTTTTATGTTTTATTACGTCATATTCAAAAGAATTGTGTAATTAAATATATAAAATAAAGCTCAAAGTTTTATTAGGTTTTGTACAAACCACCTCATGGAGGATCTTATTTTTTTCATACTTGAATAATTGTAGTTCATCGAGATTTAATTTACATCATGTATTCATTTACATAATGTAAATTTTATAAGAAATATTCATGTAAAGAGAACATCATAATTTTAGGGCAGTTAATAATCTTTAGGTAGCAGTTAAGAGGACAATATAATTTTCTTTAATGTTGTGAAATTGAAGTTTAATTATACAGACAGATTAATACTGTCAAAGTCTATGTTGATATGTTGATTAAGACAGAGACGACAAATTAAAATAATAAGTCATAGGTTGACGTTATCAAATTAATTAAGAGCACAACAATATCACGTGAGAACTGGGAAGATTCAATTTCTGGGTTTTGGTGTGACCAAGTAATCCATAATTAATATCACAATTAATGCTAATCATATCTAAATTTTATTACTACTAGAGTGGTAAAGAAGAGGTTACTTAAATATTAGACCTTATTGAACGGGTCAATGTTAAGCAGCCACACGTAACATGCATCACTTTTCGGCCACAGAAAATTCTGAATAACTCTTAATGCAGCTTTTATTGCAGTGGAATATTTCCTCTGTAACATTGATGCATTGATATATATATCCTCTATTAATTTTGTTTTGCCTTATATTATCGAAGAGAAACTCCAAAAGAAAAAGTTTTCTCTTACTTTTCCAATTAATTAACGCGGCTTCAAAACGAGATTTGGAAACACGTAAATATCTACTTTCGGATTTTGTTGAAAGTCAAGTAATTCCAGTTTTGTAGGTGATATCTTTGATGATCAAATAAAGAAATGAAAGTCAAGCTTGGTGAAAGTCAAAATGATAAATTTGATTTGTCGGTTTTTTTTATCGAAATACCAATTTACCAAGGAAACTCTTTTCTTATAACAGATCCGTTTAAATGGAGGTAGGAGCCTCATTTAAAATTTTGGGCCACAAAAGTGAGCCCAAAAAAAGAATAGGAAAGAAAATTTAAAATTTTGGGCCACACACAATCAGAAATTTAGACTAGCTGTACAATGTTAGCGCTATAAATCATTTTTAGCCCTTCAACTGGATGGTTCAATAATTAGCTATATATGCATATTTTATCCCTGCTTTAAAGCACTAAATTAAAGTACTGGAACAGTGAGAACATAACAAATAACATGATTCATTTGAAATACTGGCTTAGCAGATCTGAACATGTTGCATTAGTATTCTTCTACTGGATAAAATTACAGGTGGTAGAAACACAAAATTTGTATGATTTTGAACAAACAGATGCTTTGGAGAAAAAATAAGAGCTGATGGAGAAAATGTATAATGAAAATTATAAACTGTTAAAGCTGGTGCACAAGTCTTGATACGGATCAAACGTTTAGACCAGACATTAGACCGAATTTTTTATATTTTTGTAACCTAGATGGTTATCAGTTATCAAGTATGTTATTTCACATTACTTGTTTTTATAGAATTTTGATATGTAATTTCTTTCTTTTATTTCACATTACTTGTTTTCTAATAGCATTGTTTCCCTCTTTTTTCTTTCCAGTATTACGTCAATTTTTTTTCCTTTCTATTTATCATTTCTCATGTTAATGCATTTCCTCAAGTCTGAGTCATTTATCATTTCTATTGCGACTCAAGACTTGAAGAACAAGGAGATGATTCAAGAGAGAGAGAGAGAGAGAGAGGAGAGAGGAGAGAGGAGAGAGATAGAGAGGGAGTAGGACTGGAGGTGCTGGTATGTAAGGAGCTGGCAACTGATGTTTTCAATTTCCTTTCTGTGTTGTTTTTGGTCTTTTTTAAGTTAGTTTTGTTATTGTGCCGGTTTGTTGTTACTGGTACTCTAGTTGTGTTTGTTGTTTATTTTTTCTTTCTAGTTGAATTAATTGGGGGGTGTTTCGAGAATATAGGCTTTGGAGACAAAATATTATATATATATATATATAGGGTCCGGCTAATTTGCTGCCGGCAGCATTCTGGCCAGCTGCTGCCTGGGGCATTTCGGCCATTTCTCGTGTTCAAACAACAAATTCGAACCGTTCAACGTGTTCTAAATATTAAAATCTACTTGGATACCAAATTTTACATTTTTTGGAATTTTTTTACTATTTATTAAGCCACTTTGAAAATTCCAGATCACATGGTCCAGAATTTTGTTGCACTGTTCACCCGGATCAGCTAATTTCAAAGTGGCCTAATAAATAGCTAAAAAATTCCAAAAAATGTAAAATTTGGTCTCCAAGTAGATTTTAATATAGATTGAATATCTGTATAAAAAAATTTGTTGTTTGAACACGAGAAATTGCCGAAATGCCCCCGGCAACAGCTGGCCAGAATGCTGCCGGCAGCAAATTAGCCGGACCCTATATATATATATATATATATATATATATATATATATATATATATATATATATGTATATCAACAATATGCTTCCGGTCTTCAAAATCTATCGAATGGGTTTCAAGCAACAAATCCAAACCGTTCAAACCAATGTTCTTATGAGAGTTTCGTTTCCATATAAAAAATTTGAATTTTCAAATTTATTTACCATCAAGTCAAGCGATCAAAACTCAAAATATGAATGATTTTGTGTGCATTTTAATGCACTGTTTTGCTCATTTCTTTGACCACTTGACTTGATAGTAAATAAATTCAAAAACTAAATTATTTTATATGAAAACGAAGCTCTCGGTAAGGAGATTGGTTTGAATGGTATGAATTTGTCATTTGAAGTCCATTCAGTAGATTTTGGAGACCGGAAACATATTGTTGATATACTAAAGGAAGCGTGTTAGCCCTACTATATATATATATATATATTATTCTTCCTATAATTTTTCTACATGTGGAAGTGAACTTTAATTTCTTTAACTAATTCGATTTAATTGAGTGACTTTGGATATAAATCAGCTGTGATTCTTTGAAATTACAGGACTATGTTATTTTAATCCATCCATTCATTTGTTTTGAAATTCGTGTATAAAAAATAACTGTTTTTGAGAATCGTGGATTTGAAATCACAGGTCCTGTGATTCTTTTTGTAACATGTGCAGAAGTTCCGTCGCAATGATTATAGAAAAAATTTGATTAATAACTGCCATATAAATCTCGAAGGAGCCTGTCAGCCTGACGTGATATGAGAATTATACTACATGGCGTCGTCGTAAATCCGATTTTAAAGAGAGAGAGAAACTGCGATCTGCTCTGAAGCCTCTTCTAGAATGAATTAATATGTCGGAGATACTCATGTCACCTGTATTGTATCCATATTTTATGTCTCTTCACGGTCACCGTCAGATTATGACTCGCTACATAAATTATCACAGAATTTGTAACTCAACGGAAATTACGGATCTGAGGTAGAAAGGAAACTGACGTTCACCGAAAGTGGGCCCCACATGAGGTCACCGAGTCAATGCATCTTGCCGAACAGGTCTACCAAACGAGTTCAGATCCCTAAAGTGATCCAAAATTTGAGTTTTTATTTGGACCGTCCGATCTTCCCTGCTCCGAATATTAGCGGGGCCCGTGCATTCTATTTCGGACAGAATTGGCCGAAATTATGATCGAACGGTGCGGACCCAAACATAAAATTTGGATTACTTTAGGGAAACCGTTCCCATACCAAACGCTCTCTCCTTCCAAATGTGGCACAGTGCCATCATCTTCTCCCAGAAGCAACATACACACACAATTACACAAACACATCTTCGTTCTGTGTGTGTTGCACACACGCACAGAGAGAGAGAGAGAGAGAGAGACGGCCATGGCGGATGGAGCGGATCTCTTTCTCTCTCTACCAGAGGACGGTCTTGCTCTCATCGCGGCGCACCTGGGCCACCCCCGCCACCTCCTGTCCCTCTCTCTCTCCTCGCGTCGCCTCTACCACCCCCTCCTCTCCTCCCCTTCCACATGGCTCTCGCTCACCTCGTCTAACCCAGGTTCCATCTCTCCCTCTCAGCTCCACTCATGGCACTCTCTCTCCTCCCTCTCCTACCCCTCCCTCTGTCGCTTCGTTTTCACCGCCTCTCGCCTTCTCTCGCTCTGGGCCCACCAGAACCCCGAGTTAGGCAATCTCGTCTTCCCGATTTGGGGCTTTGTTTCTCTTGTTTTCGTAAGGATCATACCACAGGAGGTTTCGAAGAATCTGGCTTTCTCTCCAGTGATGGAGATTCACTGTGATGGAGATGGCGCGCCTTCTCTGTTCTTTTTACATGGAGAGGCTGGTTTGATTCACGCTGGATCGGCTTTCTCTGTCATTCCTTCTGATCCTACTGTTCTCTTGCTCGAAGCTGATTTCTCCCCTAATTCCAGTAAGCCTTTGTTTCAAATTTCAGTATGTTGTTTATAATTCCAGTAATTTTTATATTTAGTATGGTTTGTTACACGCCTGATTTCCCCATTAGAAGATTTATAGAGTAGTTCTCCATCATTTAGACTCTTTAAATTTTACATAAAACAGGCCTAAAATCAAGCTTATTTGGGAAACTGGCATTCGGTGATAGGAGGAGGTTGCTTGATTTTTTGTCTTCAAAATCAGCAATGAAACTCCCTTCCAACCTAGAATCTGCCCCAGTTTTCCCTCGATCTCATGATGACTTCAACATTCTATCCAGAAGGAGAGAAGCGCTAATCTCGATGCATAAGGCAATAAGAGGTGGCATGATAGATTGTACCATTGTTGAATCATCTCCTTGTTCTTCAAGTCTGAGTCGCAATAGATCCTTTGATGGGGATGGAAAGAAAAAAACAATCTCTTCATATGTCAAAGATGGGATCAAGCAACTCATCGGAAGAAGCATCCCCTCCAAGAGTAACACTAATGGAGAAAACAAGCATTTGCCATTGAATGAATTTTTACAAATGGGCAGTGGGGATTCGATAGGGCTAAGTCTCAGAGCTATCCATACACGTGTTACGTCGTACCGGTCATGGCCTAACATGCATGAGAACCGTTTTGCATTGTACAAGCTGCCTCTAAACGGACCTGAATCCGGTAAGGAATTCTCGGGTCTATGGGGTGGTTCTTTTGGCTGGCCCCCTGCCTTACTGGGTCAAGAAAAACCCGGTAAAGCTCTGTTTCTGTTACTCCTCTCCTATGAAGAAACGGATATGGGTTTGGTTTTAGTTGGTACAAAGGTTTTAGAAGGAACTCACTATGTATTACACCCAAATGGATCATCTATGTTTATTGCTAAAATGGAGGAGCGTTCCACTGACACCTTCCCTTGGGAAATGGAGATGAGGGTTAGTTGCAGCTTCTCAGGGGAGGGGATTTCAAGCGGTTACGGGTTTCGATACCCCGGTTCCAAACCCGGTTCATTGTTTTCTTTGTGTAATGGGTTGCTTGCTTTTGTGTGGAGGGAATCTCAAGCAGTGCTGGCACTGGAGAGGATCAATCTCTCTGAAATGGTGACACAAGGGGAGCAGGTCCCTGCATTGCCAGCTGTCTCTAATTTCACATATTTGACGAAGTCTTACTCAAATGTTTTCACGGGATTTCAGAGCAATTTGTGTGACACATCTACACCAAGGTATGTATATAGGTGGTATTACCAGATTGCAATCTTACCGGGATGAGTGAATCTGTATGGTAGAAAACCAGTTGTGTTCTTGCATTTGTCAGGTAATCCCAGTCATTTTGTGTAATAACCTTCCATGAGCACTAAAATGGCGATAAATAAACACTTGTTAGGATTTATGGGTCAGGCCACTGGTAAAACCAAATGCAATTCATTGTAATAGGAAAATAGACTCTGTAAATGCTTTCGGTTTTTGTAATTTTAAGACTGGTAGCTTCTTTAATAAAACTGGTAGCTTAGCTTAGCTACTTTCTTCAAAATTAAAAACAAAGAAAGAGAGAGAGAAAGTCAATCTGAAATGAGGGGCAATCTACTTCTCTTCTTTCTCCTTTCCCTTTGCTATTTTTTTAGTGATGTCTGATTAACTTCTCTAAGCGCTTTTCAGGTGATCTGGTATTTCAGAGCAAAAGCGTGGCTTAGTAGAAGGAATGCGGCCCTTTTGGGAGGGAAGAGGCAAATGTACAGGACGTAAAAGATGAAAATTATAGTTATCATCTTATATGAGGTTTTGGTTTCTACTTTTAGGCAAAAGGTTACAATATCTTGTGAAATAAGATTTAATGGGAAAGTGAGTGAGATATTTGCTGTGTGAAAATTATTATTTATTAGTCCTTTTCTAATGACAATGATTAGCAGATGTACAAGTTAAGCTGCAAATAAGATCAACTCGTTTTGATAGAAAATCAGATAAATGCACATCCAAGTTAGAACAATAATGATTTTGCAAGGCATCCTTCTTTCATGTTTTTTTATTTGTCGGTTGATATAATATAATAGAGAAGGGTTCAAATGCACTATAATTTTGTGCTCTAATATGCTCTACATCCTTTATCTTACTTTTCAAAGTCCAAACAGTTGATCCGAACCGCTCAACATGATATTCATAATAAAATATGCTTGGAGACCAAATTTTATATTTTTTAGAATTCTTTTACTATTTTTTTAGATAGGTACAAAATCACTGTTTTAAGGAGATTCTGGACTATCCGAAAAAGTGATATTGTACCTATCTAAAAAAATAATAAAAAAATTCTAGAAAATATAAAATTTGGTCTCTAAGCATATTTTATTATGAAGATCATGTTGAGCGGTTCAGATTGACTGTTCGGACTTTGAAAACAGAGATAAAGAATGTGGAGCATATTGGAGCACAAAATCATGGTGCATTTTTAACCCTCCTCAATATAATAATAGGCAGGCTCTGTTTAGTTTATTGCAATGAATTTTGAATTATAATACTATTTGAATATGTGCCACCTGGTGTATCTTTTAATCAAACACTTAAACCAGTTAATTAAATGGTAGAGGCGCTTGGTTTGATGAGCATTGTACAAGACTGTTCTCTGTATATACATGCATGTTAATAGTTAGATACTAATTATGCGCATGGCTGTTTTATTTACATAAACTTGTTATGGATAAAGATTCTTCTTTATACCTTTTCAGTTATAGGCCGATTGTCATGGATAAGATTCAATGAATCTAGATGTGACAACTCGTCTTTTAATTTTTATGACCCTTTCAAATACACAGATTATTTTGCCGGCAAATACAATAATATTTTCATATTAAATTTTAATTCAATGCGTGTCTCATTATGAATGGAAGCACTTGTCAATTGTTTTTGTTAGGGACATGGAGCCACCTTTATCAAAGAAAGCAAGACACGTGGCAAATTAAGTTGATCATCATCGTTTTCTATTTCATGGGATTCTTTTCTGATGCAACTACTTATTTTTAGAATATTTCAAGGGGTGCTTTTCTGATGCAACTGCTGGTCTAGAGATATCTTCTCTTTGGTTAATTTTACTTTTGCTATTAAAGGTAAGTTTGTCTGTTTTGCCAAGAACTTGTCAGTTTCATCTGCAAGTTTACAATTTGTGAGTCAATATAAAAGTTTAAAATTGAAGATTTTATCTTTGACTTTAATTAAGAATAATTATTTTGGTACCCGCAGTTGAGTACTCGCATTGTACCCGCAGTTGATTCCTTTCCCAATTAACTTCCATAACGGTATAACTAACTTTGTCAATCATTAAACTACCTTGAAAAACGTGTAAAAGATGAGTCCAGTTTTTTTCTTTAAATACTTGATATCTTAAGTATAAATACTTGATGAATTATATATGAATATTTGATATCTTAGGTATGAATACTTTCTATTTTGTATGAATACTTTTCATATTTGAATATTTGATACTTTGAAAAACGTGTAAAAGTATGTCATCATGGATCTCATTTGAAAGAGAAAATTGTGTAGAACACGTTCGTGGTTTTAAATTTGTAAAATTCCTCATAGATCGTCCCAAAAATTAGTTAGATTGAACGGAGAAAAAAAAACCACCTTGAAAAACGTGTAAAAGATGAGTAGGTATTGTGTCCAGTTTTTTTTTAAATACTTGATATCTTAGGTATGAATACTTGATGAATTATATATGAATACTTGACAATTTAGGTATAAATACTTTCCATTTTGTATGTGAATTAATTTAAACCATGAATGTAGCACTGGTGGTGTGATCCACGTGACTTTTTGGTTGTGGTCCCCAATGCAGTCTGACAGTTATAAAAATGTGCGGGTACGGTATAAATACTTTTTGGTTTTGGTTGTGGTCCCAATTCATATATCATATATGTAGTTCATTGTATAGATATAAATACTTGTCTTGTATAGGTATAAATACTTCACAATGTTACTATTAATACTTGTAAAACAAAATTACAGTTTTATAAATACTCAACGGTTGCGGTTCCCAAAAACAGTTATGATAGTTTATGTGCGGGTACAGTGCGGGTACTCAACTGCGGGTACTCATATCAGCTTCCTTTAATTAAAGAGTAGGGTTGAAATATCTTATATCTTTCATGTTTCATTTGTGCTTCACATTTTTATCATTGTTTTCAAAGTTCAAATAGTCGATTCGAACTGCTCAATATGATCAATATAATGTTCATATTAAAATGTGCATTTTTTTTAAGTTTTTGTACTATTTTTTTTAGAAAAGTATAAAATTATTGTTTAGCAGAAGATTCTGGACCACCCAAAAAGAATGGTTTTTGTATTCATCTTGAAATAGTAAAGAGTTTACGAAATATATTAAATTTGGTCTCCAAGCACATTTTTATATAGAGATAATGTTGAACAATTTAAATTGATTGTTTGGACTTTGAAAATAAAAATAAAAATGTAAGACACGAATATAAGAAACTGAACCATCTAACACTTTCAATAAAATATAAAATATAAAATATAAAGGTCAAATTGCTAATATGTATTTATGGGGTGACAAAGTCACACCTGAGCTTCCTTTCAATGCGTCCCTGAAAATAAATCAATCAAAGCAGAATATAAATAATAAAGAGGAAATATTTAAAAAGTTATTTTCAAGCTCGCATCAGAAAAAAAAAATAGTCTTATGACAATAAAATCGACACAAAAATTTAAAATTTTAAGAAATCTAAAGGAGAAATTTGAAAAAACTGAAAAGGTCAGGGCTGCAAATTCCGAGTCCAATTCTGCTATTTTTTTTTTTGGAAAATAGAAACCTATATTTCCTTCAATAACCGTTCAAATTTTTTTATGTGCTAATTTTTTAAAAATTTAAAATTTTAAGAAATCTAAAGGAGAAATCTGAAAAACTGAAAAGGTCAGGGCTGCAAATTCTGAATCCAAATCTGCTATTGAAAAAAAAAAAAAAAATTTTCCTCATCCAACTGTTCTATTTTTTTTATATGCAAATTTCAACAAAAATCATTAGATGAAAAAAAAGCAAGTTGCTGCTTTTTCAAAAGAAAAGCAGCAGGTATTATTCCGCAACTTCCCCGACATTTTTAATTAATATCCAAAATTAAATACAAATTATTAATTATATCTACGTTAGCTGGGTATTTTTAAAAATGCCCAAACCGACCATTTAATGGCCGGCTCCTTTTTTTTCTCAACTGGCCATTAAATGGCTGATTCTCTATTTAATTTATTATTTTTTTTGCTATTTCAGACCCTATTTCAGACCCATCTTTCTATCTCCTCCCTCTCACAACTCACTCAACTCATAGAAAAAAAAAAAAGAGAAAGAGAGAGAAAAGGCGATTTCTGATGTCATTACACTGTTGTGGGAAATTTCTTACTAATACATATGAGGTTTATTACTCCAAAAAGCCAGTTAATTAATTAATGATTCCCGGCATAGGGGACCCTGCACGGGTTCCTGACTTAGCTGATTTTCTATGAATTTTGTCATTTCGCATGTTGTGCACTTCGTGTGAGGTGTTACATGCTTCATGTGATGCCCTGTTTTGGTGTTATCTTCATAAATCACCTAAATTCGACACTTTTACTCTATTTTTGGACTAAATACACAATTTTCTAAAAAACTTGCCAAAAAGACCTAAAAACACATTTGCGGTAAATAAATCAGAAAATGGCTATTTTGCATTCGCTTTTCGTCATTTTTTGGAAGGAAATATATGGATTTTTACTATATGTTTTGGCTTCATCAAGAGACAACTAGGTCACAAGGGTCACAGCGAAGCACAAATACAAGTCGTTTGGCTGCATCTGCTATGTTTGCAGAAACAATGGGAGAAACAGTTGCCATAAGAGGAGGCGGTTGGGGTGCAAGGAAAACCATCTGGAAGCCAACCAAGGAGGCCAACTGGTAGGCGTACAAGGGCATCTGGAAGCCAAGCAGGGGTATCTGGAAGCCAAGCAGAGCCGTCTGGTAGGCCATCTTCTGCAACTGGTCAGTTTCTCGAATTTAATTTTAGGGCGTAGTATTAATAGGTGATTTAAATTCTTCTCATTGATGCATGCTGTGAACTTGTTTAAATTTTTCTCAAATGCATTCAAATTTTAAAATAATTCTATTTCTTGGAACGAGCCTTGAAAGTACATAGAACAAACTCCTCGTCCGATATTGCCAGATTTGGATCAGTCACAACAGACGAAGTGCTAGCCTTACCAGTATAAGTACACAGAACAAATTCATCGTCCGATGTTGGAGGCTCTGAATCAATATTTTTTTTTTCAAACCAGAGCCGTAGGGGTTTTCCACAAAGTCATCATCTGAAATTTCATACCGAATAGGCTGTCTAAGAAATTCCTCCATCATACATACTTGACAGTTTTTTTTTTGTCACGGCATACTTGACAGTTGTTCTTTTTTCTCTCATTTTTACCTCGATCACTAATTGACCCTCTTCTCGCTAGGCCACGATAAGACGATCTATCTCGGTTGCTATTGTTCATCCTTTTGGCCTCCCGGGAAATCTCCTCAAATCGCCTCAGAAATCGTCTTCTCTTTCTCTCTTTCTTTTCCTCTCTTTATTTTTTGTGAGTTGAGTGAGTTGTGAGATGGAGGAGAGAGAAAGATAGGTATTTATAGTCTGAAACAACAAAAAAATAAAATAAAATAAAATAGAGAACCGGTCATTTAATGGCCGATTGAGAAAAAAATGGAACCAGCCATTAAATTGTCAGTTTGGACATTTTAAAAATACCTGGCTAACATGGGTATAATTAATAATTTGTATTTAGTTTAAATATTAATAAAAATGTCGGCAACTTCCAAACCAGATGCTTTATTTTTGACCGAAGCATTTTATTCCGCAAGTTCCAAACCAGACGCTTTATCTTTGACCGAAGAACTATTTATGTTTTTTTTTTAAAGCAAAGAAGAATATTCCTTTTTTTTTGATAAAAGAGGCTATTGTCCATTTCATTTCTGAAATTTAAATACAGAGTCAAGTTACCCAGCCACGCTGGGCCACAAACCTCCCAACTGAGGTAAACTGAAAATATAGCAAGGTATTAAACTCAATAACAAGCATATAAACCAAGTTTTTGAGATTGCTAATCTCCAAAAAAACTCTAAGGTTGCACTAACTAAGCCACACATTAACGGGCTAGGAGTATTAACTAGATACAAAAAGAAACATTGCTTCATCTTCATTCCTGAGCTGGATGCTCTGGGTGTTGGTACACAACAAGTTCCTGCGGCATGTACTGTGCCAGGGGCACGGCATCTAGCACTGGAAGCTACTCTTCAACAGAAGCTTGTATTTTTTTTTTCAGTTTGCCTGTCCAGAACAATGACAAAGATTTAATAAGAAGTATTAATGTTCGAGCTGTCTGCAGCTGGGTATTGTCAAAACAAATCGCATTTCGATGTTTCCAAACTACCCAACATAGAGCACTAAATACAATTAAGAAACCAGTTCTGTTGATGGTGGGGAGTTGGACAGCAAAGTCAATTATGTCAGAAAATGAGTGCCATTGGTGTATAAAGTCTTGAGTTTTACCCAACCAAAACCAAATTTGTTGGAGCAAAGGGCATGTCAGAAACAGGTGTGAAACGGTCTCAGTGGCATCACAAAACATACAATTTGAGGTACCAGTCCATCCTTTGATGGCCAAGTTATTTTTTGTAAGAATTTTATTATGCTGAGTCAACCACATAAAAATTTTGTTTTTTGGGGGTATTGGTAAAGTCCACCACATGAGGGGTAGAACAGCAATTGAGGAATTTATATAAAGATTGAGTCGTAAACTTCCCTGAAGCTTCCCATCTCCAGTTGACTTTGTCATGAGTGTGGGTGAATGATGTAATACTGATTATGTGTAGGAGTGCCCCCCAATCCTAAAGAAGAATATTCCTGAAAAGTCAGTATCTACAAATAACCCCGACCCCAGATTTGGCTCAACTTTAGCGGGTCAGGATCCTATAAAGTGATTTAAAATATGAGTCTTGTCTGATCAGAATCTGAGTCAATTTGGCTCAAGTTAAAATTCACAAAATATTTTTAATATTAGTACAAATTATGATCGAACGGTCGAGATCCAAACTTGAGATTAGCACCCACGACCTCTAACTTGTGGGAGTCCGGTTCTCTAAAGTAATATACTGTTTGAGTTTTAATCTGAATGTTGGATCTGACATTTCTAATATTTTATTATAAAATTTAATAAAATTTGATTGTTCCGCTGGATAATTTAGCAAAATTAAATTATAATTCTGCTAGATAACTAATTATGCATTTTACTAGATTATTCAGTGGAAATAACATATTTTGAAATTCTACCAATGTCATGTTGTATTATTTTAATGTTATGAATAAAAATTTCGGCACGAGCTACGTACTTTTGTGCAATTTGAAGACGACTTCTGCTAAATAAATTTATAAAATGACAACATGATTAACTGAACATGCATTAGCCCAATTCACATGGTGTTGGTGATGACGTCAATTTTACACGTTATAAATGAAAACGCAAAGAAGATTTAGGATTAATTCAAAACCAAATATTTATAAACAATTAATCGACTGAATTTCAACGATTCAAAATTAACAGTTCTTCAACACTTAAATTGTATGAAATTTGACCACTAGATTATGACATATCCAATAACTTACCTAGCTATCTATTTTTCCCAAAAGACTAGCTAGCTGCAAGTCTGTAACATATCAAAATGTTGAGCTTTTATTTGTTAAAAAGTTAAGAGACATCTTTTTGTTATGACTTGGGGGCAAAATTAGAAAAATTAGATCGAAGGAGCAAAAATTTTATGCTCCATGTCTTTAAGATAACAAATTGGAATTCTAATCAATTAGCTATAACACATGATATTTTACGAGGAGAGCTGAATTATATAAATAATTTCAAAAAAATACAATTAAATTTCGAGTGAGGCTATGGTACATTGCGCATGAGATCCATATTTTCGTTTTAAAAGTTCAAATAATCAATCCGAGCGGTTGAGCATTATTATCATATGAAAATATACTTGGAGATCAAATTCTATATTTTTTTGGATTTTTTTTTACTTTTTTTAGGTAGGTAGAAATTCTCGGATGGTCCAGAATTTTTTAATCAAGTGATTTTCTAATTGTCTAAAAAAATAGTAAAAAATTTAAAAAATATAAAATTTGATCTCCAAGTATATTTTCATATGATAATAATGTTGAACGGTTCAGATTGATCATTTGGACTTTGAAAACGGAGATATGAATTCAATGCACGAACCAATCCACACATTACAATGTACCATAGCCTCACTCTTAAATTTCAATACACATGATTATAATTTTTGAAATTATAATGACAACTAAGCACTTCTGCACTATACGTAGATAAAGGGATAAGGAGAGACAGAGAAGCTGTAATTGAATGAGAAAATATTTTGTATTATTTTACTCTGGTGTTACATCTCAACATATATATAGACCTATACATTCTCTAACAAAAACGAATTACGTTTAACTGAATCCTATTACATTGAATATAACTGACGAGTAGAACTAGGGTGCTCTCGAGTTCACCGAACTCTTGGTGAACTCAAGTTCAAAACTCATCGGATCGGCTTCAAACGACGAATCCGACCGTTGAAACCCGTCTACCTTACGAGTGATGCGTCTACATGCAAAAATTTTAAATTTTGAAATTAATTTTGCATAGAGTCAAGTGGTCAAAACGTCAAATAATGAATGCATTAAAATTAATTTATTAACCTTCTAATTTTGACCACTTGACTCTATGCAAAATTAATTTCAAAATTTAAAAGTTTTGCATGTAGACGCATCACTCGTAAGGTAGACGGGTTTCAACGGTCAAATTTGTCGTTTGAAGACGATCCGATGAGTTTTGGACTTGAGTTCACCAAGGACTTGGTGAACTCGAGAGCACCCTAGGTCTACTCATAACTGACAGCTCTAATAGTAGATCTGCTCCTATTATGATAAACAAGATATGTAAGCAAACAGTAAAACTTCAAGAAGAATAAGAAATAGGTGAGGTTCCTAACTTTTTTGGTAAAGTGTAAGCTGAACTCGATCGATCCCAAAAATTTTAGAAAACGAAGAGACACATACCAAAAAAATAATGAAGAGGCGTCTCAGAAAAATAACTGAACTTAAAATAACGAAGATCCATCTATTGACTATTGGTCCTTGTCCTTGTCTAACCATGTGCGCTATTAAATGCTAAGCAGTGAGAACCAGCATCCCAATGCATGTGCTTGCTGGTAACCGAACCATCTCTTAACACCATTGTGAAACAGAAATAAGCCTAAGGTAATAAATGGGCTTCCTTCAATTATCATTCTCACATTCTAGGGACCCACAAAGAGAAAATAATAGCCTAATAGGCATATACAGGAGGTATAGTATTGCCTTCTTTAATGCAGTCTAGTAATTATTCACTGGTAATTTTGAGAAATAAATTTCAAGGATGATCAATTGAAGATCTCTTCTTCTTAGCTTGTTTGTGTTCTCCAAACAAGTAAGAGGCAAGGCCCCATAATGCGAGCACGAGAGCGACACCTTTTTCGCTACTGAATCCCTCGTGAAGAAAAATTACACCGAGAATTTCAATCACGGGGATGAACACGGCGACGATTATCGCAGCCAGAAGGGTGTTGACACAGAAGATCACACCGACTGTCCCCAAGAAAAACAGCTGCCAGAAGATGGCATTCCACGTCAGCACCGTGTAGTACAGTGCCTCTCCTAGACCAAAGTTCTTTGCTTCCTTCGGTATTGCCTGAAGTAGATAAATTATTTTAGGATTTAGCATTATTTCATGTATGATGTAATATTGTTGAAATGAATTTGTTTGATTGGAACATAATCCTTCTTTTATTGTATGTCTGAAGCTTATGCACATAATTGCTAAATTTTCTTTTTCTGATTTCCCAACATTTTTAGTGGGTTTCTAGCAGAAAATTCAAGTCATGACTAGTGGGTTTCTTTGTCTGAAGCTTATACACATAATCGGCTAAAACCATATGACCGTTCTTGATTAGTCAACATCATGATAGGCTAAACAAACAACCGTTTCTGATAGTCACATCAGGATCGGCTAATACAATCGACCGTTTCTAATTATGGAATCAATATCGGCTGTTTGACCGATCCTGATTAGTGGTACTATCAGTAACTCCTAAATCAATATTGCTTCTAGGTCCGTTACTGATGTCTCTTTTTGACCGTTTTTGATTGCTGATTCTCCACTAGTGTGATCACCCTCAATTGGAAAATGTATGGAAATGTAGCAAGTGCCAGTATAAGCATATAAAACAAGTTTTTCCCTTTCAGTAGTGATATAGCTAGTCAAAGATAATATTCTCTATAGCATGAAATTGCAAAAAAGTACAAAAGAAAAAGCTAAGACTATAACAGGAACAATTACTGGCCGCTTTGACTTGTTTTAATTAGTTGTCAATAAAAGTTGCTCTTTTGGCCTTATCCAAGATATGCATGGCGTACATAATTCCTCTTAACTAGCTTTTCTATAGGCACTACACTAGCTAGGCATTTATCACAATTTTCTATTTGTTAAGAGTTTTTAAGTAGGGGTGTTAATGGTATCATTTTAGCCGTTTACCCGATCTGTATCGTATTCGATATAAAGTGGGTATAAGTAAGGTTTTTTTTCGTTAGCTTATTGGGTATGGGTATGGATAATAATTTTTTTTTGTTAACCAAATGGGTAAGGGTACGGGTAATGACTATTTCGTACCCGTTATCCTATAGAGAAATTATAAAATATAAATATATATTCAATTTAATTTCTAGCTCACCTAAATATATATTCGTGTTTTTGAATTTTCTTGCTTTATAAAAAACAATTTAGTTGGAATTGATTGCACATTTATTTTTATTTTTGTATTAGAAAAACAATTATATATGTGTGAAATGAATGAGTTTTGATGTTTAATTTGTAAAATATAATAAAAATAATTATTATATTAGTATTATCTGTTATTCACCCGCTACCGTTTCGTTACCCGATAATATTAACAGGTATGGGTAGAGTAGGGTAAGGTCAATTTTTAATGGGTATGGGTAGAGTATGGGTAAAGTTAATTTTAATAGGTATGAGTACGAAAATGTCTTCACCCGACCCGTACCGTACCCATTGACACCCCTAATTTTAAGCAATACAGATGAAAATTGCATATTTAGGATTTTCTATTTGTATAGATTTTAAGCAATACAAATGAAAATTGAATATTTTGGATTTTCCATTTGTTAATAGATTATCATCTTAAAAGGCGTATTATACTATCATTAATTGAAGAAAAGGCAAGTGGTTAGTGGCTTAGTGCTCCTACATTCATTAAATGTCACAATTTTTTTTTTTTTGAAAAAATAAATCTTTATCCGATGAAAAAAATATATCATAACACAAAAGAGGGGCTAAGATAGAAATATGATCATAATTAAATCAAATGAAACACCCCAAGCCCAAGGAGTCAAATCTTTACCTGAAAATCCTTGTTGATAGCCATGCCGACGACACAAAACACAGTGGCTGATGCAGCCATGACGAATTGCATCTCCATGACAAGCGTATAAGTGATCTCACGGCTCGACTTCCTGTAAGTGAGCTCTATAAGCGGCAGCACTAGCCCGTATAGCGCGGCCGTAGCAACCATGAGAAAGAATCCCATGTAGTACTGCTTGTCAGTAACTCCCTTTGGCCTGTCTGAGCTGCCGTGGAGACCCAGGATAACAGCTCCTGTAATTGGTTGTTGTAATTATTTGATATTCAGTCAGGGATGAAAATTATGCAGCACATGCAAATGATGCATACATGTATATATGGCATATATAAGAGGATCAATTGTCCGTTAATTATAGTACCAGTAGTTAGCAAAGCTATAGAATTTATGGTGAAGACGGTGAACCGTTGTTTGACAATGAGAAAAGCAAAGAAGGCAGTGAAAGAAAGATGCGTCGAGAGCAATATGGCCGAGGTGGAAACCGGCAGAAACGAGAGCCCGTATGCATATAAATAGTCATCGACACCAGTTAAAAGTCCAAGCCCGATACACGCCAAGAAGAGGCATGGAGTAATGAAAAATACTGGCGCTGAATGAGAGCGGTGCCGACGGTAGAGGTAATTGATGCACAGAGGAAGCAAAAGAATGGGAAAGCCTGCGGTTTCGAGGAAACTGGAGAGCCAATTTCGACGGCCTCCATGATGAAAATAGAGGCGGGATGTTAGTGGGCCCCCGGTGTCGCCGAGCCCTAGTAAGACACAGTTTAGAGCTATGAGGAAGCGCTTGATGCTTTTGTTTGCTTGGAGATGGCCGTTGCCATTGTTTTCCTGCCTCTCCGTTTCCATGTTGGAGCTGTTTTTATTTAATTATTTAATCTGATTTTAATTTTATTGCAGAGAGTGACATGGATAAAATCTTTATTAAAATAAATATCTGGGCCAAAGAGTGATCTGAGACAACTTGGTGCTTGACTGCTTGTAACCAATACGATTTATTTGTGCATTGTTTATTAACATTTAAGCCTGACAGGGGATAAATATTTTAACAGAGTGGTTTTGGCTTCATACAGTGCACGAACCTTATGCAGTGCTGTATTGATTCTAGAGTTTGTTCGCTGCATGAAGCCAAAGCTGCTGTTATTTCCGTGAAAATAAGTCCCCAGGGTACCGGAGAAAAAAAGCCTGAAAGGTACCAATTGAGATTTGAAGACCGCAAGTTATTTTAATAAAAGCTCATGGGCTAAGAGCCTGTGATCCGCTTTTAATCCATGGTGTATTTTTTCTTTTTACAATAAAATGTTAGTTTACCCGTTTCATTAAAATGAAACTGATAAGTTACAACTTGCCTAGTTCTACACGATAAATAAAAAATGAAACCGACTTTTTAGTACATGAAAACATAAATAACAGCCGAAAAGTGATTGTTTATTAAATGAAACCGACTCTTTCTTTTTCTTTATTTTTATTTCTATTCTTTTTTTATTATTGAAAGTACATAATTAATGAAATTAAATTCACCAAAAACCTACTCTACATGATTTTCATTAATATTAATATTGCATGATAAAATTTGCTTCTGGGATTTTATGTGACCAATTTAGGGGTCAACAGGGTGCACGTCCCATTTTCAATTGAGAAGGAACCCATAATCATAATATTTTGTTGAGCGTCAAGGATAATTTTGACTTTATAATTCTTAATTAGAGATAAACTAAGATTTATTTTAATAATTTAACGAGAGTTAATATAAAACTAATTACATGACGGACAAAAGGTTGTAAGAGTTAAGAGGTGAGTACAAAAAATTTAAGTCTTTAAAAAAAAATAAGAATTTGCATATAATTGTCAAGGTATATAAAAAATTATTTCTTAGTTATTTCATGCTTCCCAAAACTCATCTGATACAAGGTCTTATTAGAAGAAAACAATAATATATTCAAGATGGAAAAAAAACAAATTTAAATCCTCTAAATTATATGAACTTCAACTAAAATCAATAATGTAATCAATTACTTAATGTAGACATATAACGAAGGCCTTCCTCAAAATAATTTGTAAACATATCTGTCTCATGTTGTGTGAAGTACAATCCAATCTCAACTCCACCTTCTTCTTCTCTGCTTTGTGCCACAGCCATAGCACCTGAGTATGAAATCGATACAATATCAACCTTCGACGGCTTCCCCCACCCGAAATCGACATCATAAACCTTAAACCTGTGTGAGCCCGAAGATCCAAATGGCTTCTTACTTGCAATCTCCAAAACAGCCTTCCTCCAATCTTTCGCATTTTGTATCCCGACTCTCTTCGCTTCATCAAAGACCTTACCAATAGCCTGACATGCTTGAAAAAACCCGTTCGGACCAACAAGATCTTTAACTTTGGCCCGTACAATGCCCGGTCCAATGCAATTTCCAAAGTAGCTCTCTGGAACCGGTGGTTGAAACCATTGGCGATGGTCAATTGCAAACACACAATGTGCATCTTCATTTTCAGATATAGTTGATTTGGCTTTTACATACCCAACCCATACAAAGGCATAGGTAACGACCACTGTTGAACAGCGCACCTTCACATTTCTCTTCTCTGCTTCACGCAGTAGTACTTGTTGAAGCAACTGTATGCGCTCTCGGTTTAGTTTATAGGAGGCAATAAACATTTGATGGTCAGGTTGTGAATTATTCAAATTGAAATTCGTTGAAGTACCATTCAATGCAGTTGTATATATTGAATCGGGGACATGAATAATTGATCGATCAAACTCAACCCTGACAGGAGTTGGTGCCGGTATCACCTTGGAATTGCTCGTGCAACAAATAGTGGCCCACGTGCACATGAAATTAACAAAGCCACTCCCGTCACATGCCGAGTGGTGCACTGAAGTCCCAATTACCAGCCCATGATAGGGAAACAAGGTCACTTGTATTGCGAGGACAGGCTGTCGCTCATCGGATTCATTCTTGCTCAAACGAGGCACCAACTCCTTGAGCTTGGATATCTCCCTTGGATGGTCACCGAAAAGCTCATCATATTGATCAGATTCGACCACGGTAAACAAAACGGAATCAGAATCAACATAGTAGATCTCATACTTGTTGGTTGTTTCAGGTGCCAATCGGATGTTGCCGGCTAAAGGGAAAAAGGATTGGAGAGCGAGGGAGAGAGAAGATTTGAGGGCAGGAAGACATGAGGAGGTGAAATGTGAGGTGGAATCCTGGAAAGAGTAGAAGAAGAGGCGCTCCACTGGTGCAAAGTTCAGCCACCTCACATCGAAGAAGGTTAATGGGATAGAGGTCTCTGGCACTGATCCGGTAGGTGGAGAGACTTGGCAGGATTCTATGATCTTAGGAGGGGAAGGCGCCATGTCTTTTTCAATGTTTACTTGCTCTCTCTTTAATTAATTTGTTAATAAGATGGTGCTAGTTGCCTACTCTTTTATCTTAGTCATGTGCTGCCGTTGTCACATTATTCATTTTAAAATGACATAAAATCAGGGACAGGAACTGCAATGTTTCTGCTCCAGTAAAAAATTAATTTCGGAATCTGTTTTCAGTGATTTGCTTTTCACGCGTAAGAAAAAGAAGGGAGCTGAAGAATTCAATGAGTGAATGCAATCTGGGTGATTTAATAATAGTCAAATTAATCGGCGAGAGATTTTGACGTGTCATCCTCTTTTTCTTTCCTAGCATTCCTACAAGATTTTTTGTGCACATGAATTCTTATCACTTTGCACTTTAAATCTGCAACCAAGGAATTAATTGCGCATATCTCTTGACCAAAAGCAAATAAAAGTAAATAAAAATAAATCAAATTAATGCAACGAAACATGAAACTTAATTGAGACTGGTTTTAGGTCTAACCATGTATCAAATAATAAGGTAAAATTATCGCTTATCACACTCCCCCAAGTTTAAATCATTATCTGTCCTCAAAACAATACTAGAAGTTCATGGCCGGTGTCTAATTAATCTAATTTACCATAGATTTCTTGAAAAAAAATGTTAAAACACAGACTAGAAATTTTGCAAGAAAACCGAATTACCGTTACCTCATTTCATGTTACAAGTCCTTTTATGCTACAAGCAAAATATTACCGTTATCTCATCTCTATTCTACTTTTGGTACCTATACAGTAGAGTACCGTTTATTTCTTTTCCCTAAATAGAATTTCCTATTTGATCTAATCCTAGCCCCTTGATCAATGATGAACGACTGAGATCAATCCTACTCTATTTCTTCTATAATTTTAACACTCCCCCTCAAGCTAGGAATGTATATATCATACAATCCTAGCTTGCTTGTAATGTTGTCGAATTGTTTCGGATCCAACCCTTTGGTAAAGACATCCGCTAATTGTTCATTGCTTTGTACATACGGTGTCTCTATTTCTTTGGCTTGGACCTTTTCTCGCACAAAATGGCAATCTACTTCTATGTGCTTGGTCCGTTCATGAAACACCGGATTTAATGCGATGTGTCGTGCGGAGTTGTTGTCGCAATACATTTTCATAGGTTGATTGAATTCGATGCCCATATCCTTGAGAAGTTGTTTGAGCCATATTAATTCACTTGCGGTTGACGCCATGGCTCGATACTCCGCCTCCGCGCTAGATCTTGCCACGACGTTTTGTTTCTTGCTTTTCCATGTGACTAAATTTCCGCCTACAAATGTGCAAAAGCCGGTAGTGGATTTCCTATCGAAACTCCCGGCCCAATCTGCATCGGAATAGCCACATATGACATTAGAATTATTGTTTTTCATTAATATTCCTTTACCGGGTGTTTTCTTTAGATACCTTAAAATTTTATTTATGGCCTCTAAGTGTGATGTTCTAGGTGAATGCATGAATTTACTAACTTGGCTTACCGAAAATGAAATATCCGGTCGGGTTACGGTAAGATAAATTAATTTTCCTACAATTCTTTGAAATTGGTTTATATCATCTAGCAATTCACCATCTTCACTATTTAATTTACATTTGCTATCAAATGGTGTAGAGGCCGGTTTGCAACCTAATTTTCCGGTTTCTTCTAAGAGGTCTAAAATATACTTCCTTTGTGAAATAAAAAGTCCCAACTTAGAGTAAGCTACTTCTATTCCTAAGAAGTATTTTAGATATCCAAGATCCTTGATATCAAATTTCTCCTTCAATTGGCTTTTGATTTTTTTGATTTCATTTATGTTGTTTCCGGTGATTATAATGTCATCGACATATACCAAAATTATGGTAGTGTGTTTACCATTAATTTTTGTGAAGAGAGAATGGTCCGAACTACTAATTTTAAAATCACATAAAATTAAATAAGAGCTAAGCTTGCCATACCATGCTCGAGGAGATTGCTTCAATCCATAGATCGATTTATTTAACCTACACACTAAGTTAGAATTGTTTTGCAATTTATGTCCGGGGGGTAGGTTCATGTATACTTCTTCTTCAAGTGTTCCTTGAAGAAAAGCGTTCTTGACATCCATTTGGTATAAATTCCAATTATTGTTTACCGCAATGGAAAATAAAATTCTAACGGTATTCATTTTGGCCACCGGTGCAAAGGTTTCATTGTAATCAATTCCGTATGTTTGGGTATAACCTTTTGCAACTAACCTTGCCTTATACCGTTCTATGGTACCATTACTATTGTACTTAATTTTATAAACCCATTTACAACCCACCGGTTTTTTTAACTTTGGTAATTGTACAATTACCCAAGTTTCATTTTTTTCTAGAGCTTTTAGCTCTTCTTTCATGGCTTGACACCATACCGGACTTGCAATAGCCTCTTGGTAATTATTCGGTTCCAATTCTTTTTGGATGGTAGTCAAAAATGCAAGATGTAGAGGCGAAATATTTTCATATGATAAAAACTCTTCAATAGGATATTGTACCGTATAGGTTACATAATCCCTAAGTCTAGTAGATGGTCGAGTAATTCGTGAGGACCGCCTAACTTCTAAATTTTCTTCTATCTCTTGATTATTATTATCAAGAGTATTTATGTTGGTCTCTTCTTCAAGATTATCATCAAAAGTATAATTCATATTTTGTTCACTTCCTTGTTCCTCAAAATGAGATATTATAGGTTTTACTTGCTCTTGTGTATATGGTGTCTTAAATAATTTTTTGAAGTATGGTTCTTCTTCACAAAATATGATATCTCTAGACATAAATAATTTTTTGCTAATAGGATCATAACACTTGTAACCTTTTTTGTAAGTAGAGTACCCCAAAAAAATAGTCTTTGTTGACATATAATCAAGTTTGTCTTTTCTTTTGATTTTTACAAAACATGTACAACCAAATACTCTTAAATGATCAAGATTAATTTTTTGTTGATAGAGAATTTCTAGTGGACTTTTATTTTTTAAAATGACGCTTGGTAACCTATTAATTAGATGTGTGGCACAAAGAATGGCATCCGACCAATATTTTTTTGGAACATTATTTTGAAATAATAATGCTCGTGTCATTTCTAATAAATGTCTATTTTTTCTTTCCGATACTCCATTTTGTTGAGGAGTATTTATGCAAGTTGTTTGATGTATGACTCCTTTTTCTTTAAAAAGATTTGTAAAGTTTTGATTTATAAATTCCGTTCCATTATCCGATCTAAAAATTTTAAGTTTACAATTAAATTGGTTTTCTATGAGACATAGAAATTCTTTAAAACAATTAAAAACTTCATCTTTTGATTTTAATAAATATAGCCAAGTGGATCTAGAGAAGTCATCAATAAATATAACAAAATATCTAAATCCATTATAAGAATCAATTGGGGCCGGACCCCATACATCGGAGTGGACTAAATCAAACACCGCTTCACTTTTACTACAAGATTGAGAAAAGGGAAGCTTTGTTTGTTTTGCCAACTTACAAATGTCACAATTAATACATTTTGAATTTGGAAAATCTAATACACTATTTAGAATCTTGTCGGATGGATGCCCTAGTCTTCTATGCCAAACATCATAATTAATGGATTTTGCGGAAGCACAAAAATCTAACTTTTGCAAATTGAAAAGATAATGCCCATTTTCAAGAATTCCTTCCCCAATCTTCGTCCCGGTTTCCCGGTCCTGAAATTCAACATTTTTATAAGAAAAGATTGCATTGCAATTGAATTCTTGTGTTAATTTTCCTATAGAAATTAAATTTATAGGGAATGCCTTTAAATATAATACGTTGTTTATTTTATTGTTACACACGTTAATTTCTCCTATGCCATCTATTTGTACTTTCGTACCATTCGCTACTAAAACATATTGGTTGTTTTTAGTCAAGTCTAATTTGGTAAAAAATTTCTTGTTACCGAACATATGGTTTGTAGCTCCACTATCCAAAATTATTTGGTCATATAAATTAAAATTTCTTGAGTGAGAAACAATACCACATGAGCTAGGAGCACCTTGATCTTTAAACCACACAGAAAATTGCTGAAATAGGTGCTGCATGGAATCCTGCGACCCGTCTGACCCGTTTCTCATGAAGTTTGAGTTAGAGAGATTCGGTTCTGATTGGGCTTGAGCCATGAACCCCGAATTAGACTCTGGTTGAGTCCGCATATAACCCGAATTGGGTCCGGATTGAGTCAGAGGACCCCCAGCCGCATAACCCTTCTTCTCTTTTTCTCTTTCGCCCCCTCTGCCGATCCCGTCGCCGCCTCTGGTTCTCTCTTGAGCTTTCCATTTTTCGGGTTTTAGATTGGGATGAAGGAACCAGCACCTCTCATGGGTGTGACCTTCCTTCTTGCAATGAGAGCACACCCCTCCTTTCTTTTGATTTTGCCGAAATTGAGAGTTAGGGTTTGGCCGGAATTGAGTAGCAAAAGCTTGGGTTTCGTGTCCCTCGCCGGAGGAGGCTTGTGGACTGCCCATAGTGAGTCTCCTTGTTTCTTCCCTTTGAATCATTGCAACAGCGGCAGAAGTTTTGGGAAGTTCGGATCCGAGTATGATTTGTGATCGGATCGCTTCATAACTGGAATCGAGACCCGCAAGGTAATGAAATAACTCATCTTGATCGAGTCTTTTTCGGAGCTCTATAGGGTCTGTTGTGAAGGGTCTGTAAATTCGAAGTTCATCGAATTTTTTCTTCATGGCACCGTAGTATTCTGTGTTGGTTTTAGACCCCTGCTTTTCTTGTTCGATTTCTTGCATGAGTCTGAAAACATGCGAATGGTTTTGTTGTTGACTGAAAAAAGCTTGTATGTCTTCCCACAATTCTCGTGAGGTGGAACTGTGATGGAACAAATCAGAAATTTCTGATTCCATGGAATCAAAGAGCCAAGTCATGACCCTGTGATCTGTGGTTTGCCATTTTCGTAGCGATTGTTTTTCGGTTTCTGTTTTGTTGTCTGGATTTGCTATCTTTGGTTTATTGCATTCTCCTATGATGAATTCGAGTTTTTCTCGGCTGCTAAGAGATAAGGTTACTGCCCTTGCCCATGATACATAATTCTTGCCATTTAGCAGATTATGGGTGAGTCGAGAGGAGTATGTAGCATCTGATGATTGCTGCCCTTCTTGACTCATTCTTGTTTGTTTATGGTTTCTGACTTTCTGTTATGGGTTTATGGTATGTTGGTTATGCTCTCAGTTTACTGGCATTTGGCTATCAGTATACTGGTAAATGGTACTGTTGCGATTTTTGGAGTTTATGAGATTATCAGACGAAGCTCTGATACCATGTTGATTTCTATAAATTCTGAGGAGATTTAAAATCTTTCTTATTATTGAATTTCATGTTACAAGTCCTTTTATGCTACAAGCAAAATATTACCGTTATCTCATCTCTATTCTACTTTTGGTACCTATACAGTAGAGTACCGTTTATTTCTTTTCCCTAAATAGAATTTCCTATTTGATCTAATCCTAGCCCCTTGATCAATGATGAACGACTGAGATCAATCCTACTCTATTTCTTCTATAATTTTAACACGAATCTTTGTTTTATGTAAAATCAATCAAAGCTAGAGATGTATTTCGGGTAGTTATTGTTCAGACCACACATACACAACGAGTCAATCATGATTATACCGCGTTTTGAATGATAGACATTAAAAATTAGGGAAAATTTGTATTATACCCATCTAAACTTTTGAAATTACTAATTTTGAAATTAGGGAAAATTTCGGGTAGTTCTTTCTTCTATTCATTTTTAATAATTTAATCTACTATTTAATGTGTGCACGAGTCGGGGAATCACTTTTGTGTGCGCAGGAGTATATAGCAGCGTCAGCGAGTGAGATGACTTCGCTGTGCGATATGAGAAGGTCGGCGGAGAAGGGGTAACAACTAACACGGCCACACATGGATCACTTCTCGCGATTTAGGGGGAGATGAGAAAAAAGAGATAGAAGAAAAAATGTATATTGGTCAATTTATTTTTTTTAAATAAATAAAAAGAAGATTAAATTGTTAAAAGAGGATAGAAAAAATAAAGTTATTTTTTATGGAAATATTAAATATCATTATAATTTCACAGAAAAAATAACTATCTCAAGAGTTTAGATAGGTACCACAACAACAAAGTAGGCACTTATCGCGAGGGAACTCCGTCGCAAAAAGTATCGTTGCGAAAAGTAGGCACTTATCGCGAGGCACTTTTTGCGAGGGAGTACCGTCATAACTGTGCTTTTTCTTTTCGCAACGATACTTTTCACGACGGAGTTCCCTCGCGATAAGTGCCTACTTTTTGTAGTGTACACCGGAAATTTTTTCAAAAAAATATTTACTTTCATATTATGGATTTGAAAATAGAGGTGTGTTGTTAGTTGCCCCCCCAATGTCGCCGAGCCCTAGTAATTAAGACGCAGTTTAGACCGAAATTTTTATACATAAGAAAATTAAAAAAATATATTAAAAATAGGAAATATCACGTGGAATTTGAGAAATAGAAAGGCAGGAGGGGTCATGACATCCTGCGAGACACCATGGCATACTGATAAGATGAAGATGCTGCAGTTAGTTAGTTAGTTACATGTATTAGTTAGTTACATGAGTTGGTTAGCTGAGAATGCTTGAGATAGTAGCTTGTATAGTTGGCTATATATATCTGATCGTATTCTCTGTAACAGATACAATAGCTAATAAAGCATTATTACATTCTTCTCCCAATTCTCTCTTTTCTGCTATAGTGCGTTTCATGGTATCATAGCACCTCTCCAATGGAGGAGAGTGATCCTAATTCCAATAACTCTTCTGCTGTCTCTACCCCTCCTTCTAATGATGCAATTGTTCTTCTCAATCTCCCGATTGCTACGAAATTGACGAAGAACAATTACCTCGCTTGGCAATCACAGATCGTACCAATTCTTCATGGCTATGGACTCTACCGATTTCTTGATTCTTTGCCGCCATCTCCCACCATCACAATCACCACAGGCGATCACTCAACCTCTCAAGTCAACAATGCTTACCTCTCATGGCACAAGCAAGATCAGCTGCTGTTGGGATGGCTTCGTTCCTCGCTGTCCGAGCAGATGCTTGCCGAAGTGGTCTCTTCCAAGAATTCAAGAGAGCTGTGGCAAATGCTTCAAGGCTCTTTTTCTGCTACCTCTAGAGCACGGCGATCCGAACTTCGACGGCGGCTTCAAACAACAACAAAAGGGGGGCTGAATTGCGCTGACTATCTCAATCGCATTCGAGCAATCGCTGATGAACTGGCGTTCATTGGATCGCCGGTTTCTGACGAGGATCTGACGATGCACATTCTCCATGGACTCGGTCCAGAGTACAACCCATTTGTCATGGCGGCCACCACCAGACAAGAACCTTTCTCCATTACTGATCTCCAAGCGATTCTGTTGAGCCAGGAGTCTCTTCTTAATTCGCAACTAGGTGCTGCCGCCTCTCTTCCATCGCTAGCAGATCCGACTGCTCTCTATACCCGATCCACTTCCAAGAACCCGAATGTCTCTTCACAGCAAAGCAATAGAAGTGGCAGCTCTTCACAGGCTTATAGGGGTGGTTACTCTCAACCCAGAGGGAATTACTCTCAGCCCAGATCCACTTACGGGCCTCAAACTCCTTCTAACCCACCTCTTCTCCCAACTCCTGTGGGGGTTCGGCCTCAAAATGCTCCTCAATCCAGGCCCCCAAACCCAGACAGAGACACTGTGTGCCAGATTTGCTTCAAGAAGGGACATTCTGCCCGAGCTTGCTGGCATCGCTGTGATCCTATTCCTGCTGACCCGGCACCAGACCAGCAGCCATCTTCTTTTCAAGCTTACAATGCTTTCACTCAACCACCTTCTACCTCTCAAGCCGAGTGGTGTATTGATTCCGGCGCAACCCATCATGTCACTAATGATTTGAACAATCTCTCGAGCTTCTTACCATACGAGGGGGCTGACATGCTTCACATTGGTGATGGTACGGGTATGCCGATTAAACATATCGGGTCTTCTTCCTTTACTTTGTCAAATTGCAAAATTTTGTTACATAATGTGCTTCATGTGCCTTCTTTCACCAAAAATTTATTAAGCCTCTCCAAACTATTACTTGATAACTCTATTCTTATTGAGTTCTCTTCTTCTTCTTGCTTAATTAAGGACCGCCTCACCTCGACCCTCCTCCTTCGTGCTAAGCTTGTTCATGGTCTCTACATCATTACTATCTCTCCTTCACCTCAAGCCTTTCTTGGAGTTCGACCATCGGCCGATTGTTGGCATGCTCGATTCGGCCATCCCTCTTCCTCTACTACATCTTATGTGTTGAAATCATTTAGTTTACCTTGTGATTCGAATAAAATTTCGTTATGTCATGATTGTTGTATGGCAAAGGCTCATCGATTGCCTTTTTCTTCTAGTCTTTCTTCTACTTCTTCTCCCTTAGAACTTGTACATTCCGATGTATGGGGTCCTTCCCCTATTTTATCGAATAATGGATTCCGCTATTATGTGGTATTTGTTGATGATTTCACACGTTTCACTTGGATTTATTTCCTTCATGCTAAAAGTGAGCTTATTAAGATCTTCTCTCTTTTTAAGTCTCAAGTTGAGAACTTGCTTAGCACCTCTATCAAAACAATTCGAACCGATGGTGGTACCGAATTCAAACCCTTATCACGCCTCTTTCCTTCTCTAGTTCACCAAATCTCGTGCCCCTATACTCCCCAACAAAACGGAATTTCCGAAAGAAAACATAGGCACATTATTGAACTTTCACTTGCAACTTTGACACATGCCTCGATCCCGACTTCTTATTGGGATGACATTTTTTCTAGCATTGTCTATTTAATAAATAGATTGCCCTCTTCTTCTCTTGAGCCGTCTCCTTACAAGTCTCTTTTTAAAAGAGATCCCGATTACACATTTTTCCGGATTCTTGGATGCTTGTGCTTTCCTCTTACTCGGCCTTATAATGATCATAAGCTCCAAAACCGGTCTCTCCCTTGTGTTTTTATTGGGTATGCACTTACACAAAAAGGCTACAAATGTCTTCATTTACCTACCAATCGGGTCTTTATTTCCCGGCACGTGATTTTTGATGAAACTAACTTCCCTTTCAAGTCTAGTTTCTCTACAGCTACTGATCCAATTTCTTCCTCTCTGCCTCAGCCCAATTCTTTAGGGCCCAACTCTTTATCTCCTCAACATGCCAGGCCCGACATCTCTTCTTCAGTAGCTTCAGTTCCTATGGTGCGGTCCATTCCTGCTCAGCCCATTCCTGCGCAGCCCACACTTCCTCAATCTCTTGCGCAGCCTGTTATCCAGCAGCCACACATTCCTGCGCAGCCTGTTATCCAGCAGCCCTTTATTCAGCCTTTCATTTCTTCACCCGAAATACATTCCTCTCAGACCGAGCCTGCTTCCTCTTCTAATTTTCGGTCTCCTACAGTAACCGCAGCTCCACCTACATCTACTGTGCTGCCTGACCCTCTCTCTTCTCACCCTATGGTTACTCGGACTCGAGACAACACTAGACGGCTCAGAAAATTCCCGGATCATGTTGCATTTCTTTCTACAAATTCCCTCGAATCTGAACCCAAATCTTTTTCTCAAGCTCAAAAACATAGTCATTGGATTGAGGCGATGACTCAAGAATTTGATGCCTTGCACCGCAACAAAACATGGACACTTGTTCCTTCCTCTCCTAACCAAAATGTAGTCGGGTGTAAGTGGGTGTTTAAAATCAAACGCAAAGCGGATGGCTCGATCGAACGGTACAAGGCTCGTTTGGTGGCTAAAGGGTTTCATCAAGAAGAGGGAATTGATTACTTTGAGACGTTTAGTCCGGTCGTTCGCCCTACCACCATTCGACTTGTGCTATCACTTGCGATTACTCTTGGATGGTCGACTCGCCAATTGGATGTTCAAAATGCCTTCCTCCATGGGGATCTCAATGAGACGGTCTATATGCAACAACCACCCGGGTTTGTCGACTCTACCAAGCCCTCTCATGTGTGCCTCTTATCCAAGGCGCTCTATGGTCTAAAACAATCCCCGCGGGCATGGTTTCACACCCTTAGCAAAGCCTTACTTGATCTTGGTTTTCATGCTTCACACTATGACCCTTCCTTGTTCATTCTTTGCTCTCATGGCCGAACTATGGTTGTTTTGGTTTATGTGGATGATATAATCGTCACCGGCTCTCATTCTTCTTCCATAACCTCTCTTCTCACTACTCTCCAATCCAAGTTTGCAATCAAGGATTTGGGTCCGTTAAGCTTCTTTCTAGGCATTGAAGTTTCTACAACTTCTCAAGGTCTTCATCTCTCTCAAGCTCAATACATTCGTGATGTTCTTTCTCGAGCCAACATGCTCTCTACCAATCCATGCGCTACTCCCATGGTTCCTACTCCTCCTCTCTCTCAATTTGATGGTGATCCGCTTGAAGACCCTCGCCTTTTTCGCACCATTGTTGGAGCCTTGCAATATGCAACCATTACTCGCCCCGACATTGCATTCGCGGTGAATAAGGTCTCTCAATTCATGCACAAACCGACCTCTTCTCATTGGACAGCGGTTAAGAGAATTTTGCGCTATCTTGCCGGCTCCATCTCTCTTGGTCTTACTCTCCAACCGGCCTCTTCTCTAGCCTTGCATGCCTATAGCGATGCGGATTGGGCGGGGTGCCCGGATGATCGCAAGTCAACATCGGGGTTTTGTATTTATCTTGGGTCCAATCTTATTTCTTGGAG